>OU343055.1:15313093-16592519 GCA_910593695.2 Ocypus olens | reverse complement strand
TCAGACTTTGATCGGCCGTAGCGGCCAAACTAAAACTCCAAATTGAACGCGGTTTGCAAATCTGAGCTCCTCGTACGTCAATTAGTCGGATTAGAGATTTTGAATTTTTGATAAAAACACGAAAAAAAGACATGAGTAAACCCCTTGGAAATTTGTTAAAAAATGCAACTTTCTTAATAATCATCGTAGACTATTGAATTTAACTTTATTTTCATCAGAAAGACGAGAGAAATTGATTGCCGTTGAAAAATTTCAGCTAACTTCAATAGCAAAAAAATTAGTCAGTCACCATGAGGATTTTGGAAAATTTAAGAAAATAATTGATTTTTCAGACTTTGATCGGCCGTTGCGGCCAAACGAAAACTCCAAATTGAACGCGGTTTGCAAATCTGAGCTCCTCGTACGTCAATTAGTCGGATTAGGGATTTTGAATTTTTTATGAAATCCTGAAAAAAGACACGACTAACCCCCTTGGAAATTTTGTTAAAAAATGCAACTTTCTTAAAAATCATCGTAGACTATTGAAATTAACTTTATTTTCATCAGAAAGACGAGAGAAATTGATTGCCGTTAAAAAATTTCAGCTAACTTCAATAGCAAAAAAAATAGTCAGTCACAGTGAACATTTTAAAAATTTTACGAAAATAATTGATTTTTCAGACTTTGATCGGCTGTAGCGGCCAAACGAAAACTCCAAATTGAACGCGGTTTGCAAATCTGAGCTCCTCGTAAGTCAATTAGTCGGATTAGAGATTTTGAATTTTTGACGAAATCGTGAAAAAAGACATGACTAACCCCCTTGGAAATTTTGTTAAAAAATGCAACTTTCTTAAAAATCATCGTAGACTATTGAATTTAACTTTATTTTCATCAGAAAGACGAGAGAAATTGATTGCAGTTAAAAAATTTCAGCTAACTTCAATAGCAAAAAAAATAGTCAGTCACAGTGTACATTTTAAAAAATTTACGAAAATAATTGATTTTTCAGATTTTGATCGGCTGTAGCGGCCAAACGAAAACTCGAAATTGAACGCGGTTTGCAAATCTGAGCTCCTCGTAAGTCAATTAGTCGGATTAGAGATTTTGAATTTTTGATGAAATCGTGAAAAAAGACATGACTAACCCCCTTGGAAATTTTGTTAAAAAATGCAACTTTCTTAAAAATCATCGTAGACTATTGAATTTAACTTTATTTTCATCAGAAAGACGAGAGAAATTGATTGCAGTTAAAAAATTTCAGCTAACTTCAATAGCAAAAAAAATAGTCAGTCACAGTGAACATTTTAAAAAATTTACGAAAATAATTGATTTTTCAGACTTTGATCGGCTGTAGCGGCCAAACGAAAACTCGAAATTGAACGCGGTTTGCAAATCTGAGCTCCTCGTAAGTCAATTAGTCGGATTAGAGATTTTGAATTTTTGATGAAATCGTGAAAAAAGACATGACTAACCCCCTTGGAAATTTTGTTAAAAAATGCAACTTTCTTAAAAATCATCGTAGACTATTGAATTTAACTTTATTTTCATCAGAAAGACGAGAGAAATTGATTGCCGTTAAAAAATTTCAGCTAACTTCAATAGCAAAAAAATTAGTCAGTTACCATGAGGATTTTGGAAAATTTAAGAAAATAATTGATTTTTCAGACTTTGATCGGCCGTAGCGGCCAAACTAAAACTCCAAATTTAACGCGGTTTGCCAATCTGAGCTCCTCGTACGTCAATTAGTCGGATTAGAAATTTTGAATTTTTGATAAAATTACGAAAAAAAGACATGAGTAAACCCCTTGGAAATTTGTTAAAAAAATGCAACTTTCTTAATAATCATCGTAGACTATAGAATTTAACTTTATTTTCATCAGAAAGACGAGAGAAATTGATTGCCGTTAAAAAATTTCAGCGGCCAAACGAAAACTCCAAATTTAACGCGGTTTGCAAATCTGAGCTCCTCGTACGTCAATCAGTCGGATTAGGGATTTTGAATTTTTGATGAAATCGTGAAAAAAGACATGACTAACCCCCTTGGAAATTTTGTTAAAAAATGCAACTTTCTTAAAAATCATCGTAGACTATTGAATTTAACTTTATTTTTATCAGAAAGACGAGAGAAATTGATTGCCGTTAAAAAATTTCAGCTAACTTCAATAGCAAAAAAAATAGTCAGTCACAGTGAACATTTTAAAAAATTTACGAAAATAATTGATTTTTCAGACTTTGATCGGCTGTAGCGGCCAAACGAAAACTCCAAATTGAACGCGGTTTGCAAATCTGAGCTCCTCGTAAGTCAATTAGTCGGATTAGAGATTTTGAATTTTTGATGAAATCGTGAAAAAAGACATGACTAACCCCCTTGGAAATTTTGTTAAAAAATGCAACTTTCTTAAAAATCATCGTAGACTATTGAATTTAACTTTATTTTCATCAGAAAGACGAGAGAAATTGATTGCAGTTAAAAAATTTCAGCTAACTTCAATAGCAAAAAAAATAGTCAGTCACAGTGAACATTTTAAAAAATTTGCGAAAATAATTGATTTTTCAGACTTTGATCGGCTGTAGCGGCCAAACGAAAACTCGAAATTGAACGCGGTTTGCAAATCTGAGCTCCTCGTAAGTCAATTAGTCGGATTAGAGATTTTGAATTTTTGATGAAATCGTGAAAAAAGACATGACTAACCCCCTTGGAAATTTTGTTAAAAAATGCAACTTTCTTAAAAATCATCGTAGACTATTGAATTTAACTTTATTTTCATCAGAAAGACGAGAGAAATTGATTGCCGTTAAAAAATTTCAGCTAACTTCAATAGCAAAAAAATTAGTCAGTCACCATGAGGTTTTTGGAAAATTTAAGAAAATAATTGATTTTTCAGACTTTGATCGGCCGTAGCGGCCAAACTAAAACTCCAAATTGAACGCAGTTTGCAAATCTGAGCTCCTCGTACGTCAATTAGTCGGATTAGAGATTTTGAATTTTTGATAAAAACGCGAAAAAAAGACATGAGTAAACCCCTTGGAAATTTTGTTAAAAAATGCAACTTTCTTAAAAATCATCGTAGACTATTGAATTTAACTTTATTTTCATCAGAAAGACGAGAGAAATTGATTGCAGTTAAAAAATTTCAGCTAACTTCAATAGCAAAAAAAATAGTCAGTCACAGTGAACATTTTAAAAAATTTGCGAAAATAATTGATTTTTCAGACTTTGATCGGCTGTAGCGGCCAAACGAAAACTCGAAATTGAACGCGGTTTGCAAATCTGAGCTCCTCGTAAGTCAATTAGTCGGATTAGAGATTTTGAATTTTTGATGAAATCGTGAAAAAAGACATGACTAACCCCCTTGGAAATTTTGTTAAAAAATGCAGCTTTCTTAAAAATTATCGTAGACTATTGAATTTAACTTTATTTTCATCAGAAAGACGAGAGAAATTGATTGCCGTTAAAAAATTTCAGCTAACTTCAATAGCAAAAAAATTAGTCAGTCACCATGAGGATTTTGGAAAATTTAAGAAAATAATTGATTTTTCAGACTTTGATCGGCCGTAGCGGCCAAACTAAAACTCCAAATTGAACGCAGTTTGCAAATCTGAGCTCCTCGTACGTCAATTAGTCGGATTAGAGATTTTGAATTTTTGATAAAAACGCGAAAAAAAGACATGAGTAAACCCCTTGGAAATTTGTTAAAAAATGCAACTTTCTTAATAATCATCGTAGACTATTGAATTTAACTTTATTTTCATCAGAAAGACGAGAGAAATTGATTGCCGTTGAAAAATTTCAGCTAACTTCAATAGCAAAAAAATTAGTCAGTCACCATGAGGATTTTGGAAAATTTAAGAAAATAATTGATTTTTCAGATTTTGATCGGCCGTGGCGGCCAAACGAAAACTCCAAATTGAACGCGGTTTGCAAATCTGAGCTCCTCGTACGTCAATCAGTCGGATTAGGGATTTTGAATTTTTGATGAAATCGTGAAAAAAGACACGACTAACCCCCTTGGAAATTTTGTTAAAAAATGCAACTTTCTTAAAAATCATCGTAGACTATTGAAATTAACTTTATTTTCATCAGAAAGACGAGAGAAATTGATTGCCGTTAAAAAATTTCAGCTAACTTCAATAGCAAAAAAATTAGTCAGTCACCATGAGGATTTTGGAAAATTTAAGAAAATAATTGATTTTTCAGACTTTGATCGGCTGTAGCGGCCAAACGAAAACTCCAAATTTAACGCGGTTTGCAAATCTGAGCTCCTCGTACGTCAATTAGTCGGATTAGAAATTTTGAATTTTTGATAAAATTACGAAAAAAAGACATGAGTAAACCCCTTGGAAATTTGTTAAAAAAATGCAACTTTCTTAATAATCATCGTAGACTATTGAATTTAACTTTATTTTCATCAGAAAGACGAGAGAAATTGATTGCCGTTAAAAAATTTCAGCTAACTTCAATAGCAAAAAAATTAGTCAGTCACCATGAGGATTTTGGAAAATTTAAGAAAATAATTGATTTTTCAGACTTTGATCGGCCGTAGCGGCCAAACGAAAACTCCCAATTGAACGCGGTTTGCAAATCTGAGCTCCTCGTACGTCAATCAGTCGGATTAGGGATTTTGAATTTTTGATGAAATCGTGAAAAAAGACACGACTAACCCCCTTGGAAATTTTGTTAAAAAATGCAACTTTCTTAAAAATCATCGTAGACTATTGAAATTAACTTTATTTTCATCAGAAAGACGAGAGAAATTGATTGCCGTTAAAAAATTTCAGCTAACTTCAATAGCAAAAAAATTAGTCAGTCACCATGAGGATTTTGGAAAATTTAAGAAAATAATTGATTTTTCAGACTTTGATCGGCCGTAGCGGCCAAACGAAAACTCCAAATTTAACGCGGTTTGCAAATCTGAGCTCCTCGTACGTCAATTAGTCGGATTAGAGATTTTGAATTTTTGATAAAAACGCGAAAAAAAGACATGAGTAAACCCCTTGGAAATTTGTTAAAAAATTCAACTTTCTTAATAATCATCGTAGACTATTGAATTTAACTTTATTTTCATCAGAAAGACGAGAGAAATTGATTGCCGTTGAAAAATTTCAGCTAACTTCAATAGCAAAAAAATTAGTCAGTCACCATGAGGATTTTGGAAAATTTAAGAAAATAATTGATTTTTCAGATTTTGATCGGCCGTAGCGGCCAAACGAAAACTCCAAATTGAACGCGGTTTGCAAATCTGAGCTCCTCGTACGTCAATCAGTCGGATTAGGGATTTTGAATTTTTGATGAAATCGTGAAAAAAGACACGACGCGACACGACCCTTGGAAATTTTGTTAAAAAATGCAACTTTCTTAAAAATCATCGTAGACTATTGAAATTAACTTTATTTTCATCAGAATGACGAGAGAAATTGATTGCCGTTAAAAAATTTCAGCTAACTTCAATAGCAAAAAAATTAGTCAGTCACCATGAGGATTTTGGAAAATTTAAGAAAATAATTGATTTTTCAGACTTTGATCGGCCGTAGCGGCCAAACGAAAACTCCAAATTTAACGCGGTTTGCAAATCTGATCTCCTCGTACGTCAATTAGTCGGATTAGAGATTTTGAATTTTTGATAAAAACGCGAAAAAAAGACATGAATTTGTTAAAAAATGCAACTTTCTTAATAATCATCGTAGACTATTGAATTTAACTTTATTTTCATCAGAAAGACGAGAGAAATTGATTGCCGTTAAAAAATTTCAGCTAACTTCAATAGCAAAAAAATTAGTCAGTCACCATGAGGATTTTGGAAAATTTAAGAAAATAATTGATTTTTCAGACTTTGATCGGCCGTAGCGGCCAAACGAAAACTCCAAATTGAACGCGGTTTGCAAATCTGAGCTCCTCGTACGTCAATTAGTCGGATTAGGGATTTTGAATTTTTGATGAAATCGTGAAAAAAGACACGACTAACCCCCTTGGAAATTTTGTTAAAAAATGCAACTTTTTTTAAAAATCATCGTAGACTATTGAAATTAACTTTATTTTCATCAGAAAGACGAGAGAAATTGATTGCTGTTGAAAAATTTCAGCTAACTTCAATAGCAAAAAAATTAGTCAGTCACCATGAGGATTTTGGAAAATTTAAGAAAATAATTGATTTTTCAGACTTTGATCGGCCGTAGCGGCCAAACTAAAACTCCAAATTGAACGCGGTTTGCAAATCTGAGCTCCTCGTACGTCAATTAGTCGGATTAGATATTTTGAATTTTTGATAAAAACACGAAAAAAAGACATGAGTAAACCCCTTGGAAATTTTGTTAAAAAATGCAACTTTCTTAAAAATCATCGTAGACTATTGAATTTAACTTTATTTTCATCAGAAAGACGAGAGAAATTGATTGCCGTTAAAAAATTTCAGCTAACTTCAATAGCAAAAAAATTAGTCAGTCACCATGAGGATTTTGGAAAATTTAAGAAAATAATTGATTTTTCAGACTTTGATCGGCCGTAGCGGCCAAACGAAAACTCCAAATTGAACGCGGTTTGCTAATCTGAGCTCCTCGTACGTCAATTAGTCGGATTAGAGCTTTTGAATTTTTGATAAAAACACGAAAAAAAGACATGAGTAAACCCCTTGGAAATTTGTTAAAAAATGCAACTTTCTTAAAAATCATCGTAGACTATTGAATTTCACTTTATTTTCATCAGAAAGACGAGAGAAATTGATTGCCGTTAAAAAAATTGCAGCTAACTTCAATAGCAAAAAAATTAGTCAGTCACAGTGAACATTATAGAAAATTTACGAAAATAATTGACTTTTCAGACTTTGATCGGCCGTAGCGGCCAAACGAAAACTCTAAATTGAATGCGGTTTGCAAATCTGAGTTCCTCGTACGTCAATTAGTTGGATTAGAGATTTTGAATTTTTGATAAAAACACGAAAAAAAGACATGAGTAAACCCCTTGGAAATTTTGTTTAAAAATGGTGATGTGGCCATCATGTTGCTTTCTCTGACTTGATGGTATCATTTATATTTACGCTTTCATGGTTTATTTTTAATTTGAATCATATTTTGAATGTACATCGAGCGCTTTGTAAACACGGAGGAAACTGACGTTTAAAACGTCAAAATTATTAAAGATGGAAAAATTATACTTCAAATATAAAAACTCAATTTATTCAAAAACTAAAGGGATTTTGAAAAAACTTATTCTTTGTAAGTTGTTCATTTTAGCATTCTCTACAAATATTATTAACATACATTTGCTGTAACTGTTATCGTTTTATAATTATAAACCAAAAATTAAAAAAATAATAATACATTTTTTTCTCAAATAAAAATCAATTTATAAAAAATGTTTTTTAGCAACATATGTTCATTTCTTTGTTGTCTTCAAAGTTTGTCTAAATGTTTTTGTGATATTTTTCATATTTAAGAAAATATTGTCAAAAAACAAAAAAACAGTTAAGATAAACGCCCACTTCCGGTGTACGAAATTTTACCAAAAGCTTTTCAGTTCTTCAGATTATCAAATAAGATGGATGTTCAAAGTTTTATATCAATTGCTCTATTAGTTTTTGAGATACAGCGCGCACAGACCGACACACACACAGACACACACACACACACATACACAGACACCAATTTTTTTTTCCAGAAATTGTTGAAATGGCATCTAGGGACCCCAAAACGGATATTTCCGTAAAAAAAATTTTTGGAAAAAAAATCACGATCACAATACTTTCTCGTACTTCGTAACGGAGAAAGTGAAAATATGTGACATGAGATTATTTTATAGTTTAGGAGATTATAAGATTTCGTATACCGAAAATGGGTGTTTAATATGAAAAATATTATAAAAACACTTAAATAAGTACATTATGGTAGAAATTTAGAATTGGCTAAGAGCTATGGACCGGTAAATAATCTTTCGGCCTTTATTGATTAGAATGAATGCTTGTGTGTTATTTGTGAGATGAAAGTGATTTATGAATTGGTGGAGAGTGATCTGGCGATTTTTGAATGTTAAGTTGATGGTAAGATTAGCATTCTATTAAATGTGTTGCATGAAAATTTGCCAATGATGGATAGTGCACGCTTTTCAATGGGGTCGACTTTTGTTTTCTCGTAAAGGAAAGTGTTGGAGGGATATTCCCTTATTTCAAAATGTTAATGCCATGAAGTATTTAGCCCTTGTAAATATGTCAAACTTAATGTTTTTTGAGTGTTGTCGGAATGATAGTTTATTATCGCACAAAATATCATACTTAAATATTTGCAGTTCACGGATGGAGGAATTTTTACATAATACATAAATGTTGTACGAGATGCAGGTCAGGGTTTATGGCAAGGAATCAGGAGTTGGGATATATTTGTGTTGATTTTAATACGCCACTTTGCAAAACAATGTTGCAAAGGGTCTATCAGTAGATGTAGCGTTCAATGTGGGAGCGTTCAATGTTCGACCATTTTCAAACCGCCATAACTCGGCGTATTTTCAATCGATTTTGATGAATCTTTGAGGGCGAAAAACTTTGAAGTGTCCTCTTTAAAGACATGTATTGTGTTTCATTATTTTCACCAGTGTATATTCATCATCATAATTTAATCAAAATTTTTAAGATACTTCATTACCAGATTTCCAGATAATCAAACGAAAACTCTGAAGTTGCTCACTGTCCGATTGTTTTAAAAAAATATAAAATCAATCGGTTCCAACTTGAAACTCTCCAAAATAAATAAAAACAGATCCTAATACAACAGAAGACAGCTTGTAGTCCCTTTCCGAAGTTTTAAAACTTTAAACCAGAGTATGCTTTATATTTATAATTCAATCACAATATCTTAAAAAACTCTTAGACTTGATTTGAAATAATCACACGAGTACACACATTATAGTTGTGGTAAAAGTTCGTAACAGGTTATGGTAATAGTTTGTAGAAGATTTTATTGTATTTATCTACAAGAGCTCAGGGAATGTTCATTTTATTGTTGTGGTTTTCTTTCTAGCTTGGATATGAGAAATCAGAAATACAATATTTCTGAATAGATTTGGAGACTTTCAAATTAATTTCTCAAGTTATTAGTTTTGCACAAATTTTCTAATCGTTGAATGCAATTTTCGTTTTCCCCAGTTTAAGTTTTTGGTGTTGTGGTTTTCTTTCTAGCTTGGATATGTCAATTGTTTTAATGAGAAATCAGAAATACAATATTTCTGAATAGATTTGGAAACTTTCAAATTAATTTCTTAAGTTATTAGTTTTACACGAAGTTTCTAATCGTTGAATGCAATTTTCGTTTTCCCCAGTTTAAGTTTTTGGTGTTGTGGTTTTCTTTCTAGCTTGAATACGTCAATTTTTTTGATGAGAAATCAGAAATACAATATTAATGAATGGATTTGGAAACTTTCAGATTTATTCCCCAAGTTATTAGTTTTGCACGAATTTTCAAATCGTTGAATGCAATTTTCGTTTTCCCCAGTTTAAGTTTTTGGTGTTGTGGTTTTCTTTCTGGCATGGATATGTCAATTGTTTTGATGAGAAATCAGAAATACAATATTTCTGAATGGATTTGGAAACTTTCAAATTTATTCCTCAAGTTATTAGTTTTGCGCGAATGTTCTAATCGTTGAATGCAATTTTAGTTTTCTTCAGTTTAAGTTTTTGGTGTTGTGGTTTTCTTTCTGGCTTGGATATGTCAATTGTTTTGATGAGGAATCAGAAATACTATATTTCTGAATGGACTTGGAAACTTTCAGATTTATTCCTCAAGTTATTAGTTTTGCGCGAATGTTCTAATCGTTGAATGCAATTTTTGTTTTCTCCAGTTTAAGTTTTTGGTGTTGTGGTTTTCTTTCTGGCATGGATATGTCAACTGTTTTGATGAGAAATCAGAAATACAATATTTCTGAACAGATTTGGAAACTTTCAAATTTATTCCTCAAGTTATTAGTTTTGCGCGAATGTTCTAATCGTTGAATGCAATTTTAGTTTTCTTCAGTTTAAGTTTTTGCTGTTGTGGTTTTCTTTCTAGCTTGGATATGTCAATTGTTTTAATGAGAAATCAGAAATACAATATTTCTCAATGGATTTGGAAACTTTCAAATTTATTCCTCAAGTTATTAGTTTTGCGCGAATGTTCTAATCGTTGAATGCAATTTTAGTTTTCTTCAGTTTAAGTTTTTGGTGTTGTGGTTTTCTTTCTAGCTTGAATATGTTAATTGTTTTGATAAGAAATCAGAAATACAATATTTATGAATGGATTTGGAAACTTTCAGATTTATTTCTTAAGTTATTAGTTTTGCACGAATTTTCTAATCGTTGAATGCAGTTTTCGTTTTCTCCAGTTTAAGTTTTTGGTGTTGTGGTTTTCTTTTTAGCATGGATATGTCAATTGTTTTAATGAAAAATGAAAAATACAATATTTTTGAATATATTTGGAGACTTTCAAATTAATTTCTCAAGTTATTAGTTTTGCACGAATTTTCTAATCGTTGAATGCAATTATCGTTATCTCCAGTTTGAGTTTTTGGTGTTGTGGTTATCTTTCAAGCTTGGATATGTCAATTGTTTTGATGAAAAATCAAAAATATAATATTTCTGAATAGATTTTTGGAGACTGTTTAATTTATTTCTCAAGTTATTAGTTTTGCACAAATTTTCTAATCGTTGAATGCAATTTTCGTTTTCTCCAGTTTATAGTTTTTGGTGTTGTGGTTTACTTTCTAGCTTGGATATGTCAATTGTTTTGATGAGAAATCAGAAATACAATATTTCTGAATAGATTTAGAGACTTTCAAATTAATTTCTCAGGTTATTAGTTTTGCACAAATTTTCTAATCATTGAATACAATTTTCGTTTTCTCCAGTTCAAGTTTAAGGGGTTGTGGTTTTGTTTCTGGTTTCGGTATGTCAATGGTTTTGATGAAAAATCAGAAATACAATATTTCTGAATGGATTTGGAAACTTTCAAATTCATTCCCCAAGTTATTAGATTTGGAAAAAGAAATGTGACAAAACAATGTTTCATATAACAGATAATTAAAATAATTAGCACAAGAAGATATTGCAATAAGAAACTGCAGTTTCTATTTAAAAAAAGTTGACCTTGATCTGACCTTGATAACGCTTTCCAGGGTGACCCAAATACAGCCACTTAATGCGCCCTCTCATTTATTATATTATAAATATCATATCGTCATTTTTTTAACGCAAAGGTAGGGGCTACAACTTTCAGAACGTCTTATTGGCATCACCTACAACATTTCTGCATAGAGCTTGAACTGAAAACGGTGAATCACTTGGGGACCTTCCCTTGTCAATATAATTAAGGTTAAATTTTATTCTAATTGTTCTTTTTTTGTGCAGTGAAAAATTTCCCAGCTGATTTGCTATTAACATAAAACATGATTTCACAGTTTAACAGTGATACTATTAGTGTTTTCTTATCCAATTTCAATATTCTTAAAGCGTAGCATATAGAACTTAGTTTTGATTCTAAATCATAGCTCTGGTTTTTACTTTCTCCCTTACGAAGTACGAGAAAGTATTGTGATCGTGATTTTTTTTTCAAAATTTTTTTCTACGGAAATATCCGTTTTGGGGTCTCTAGATGCCATTTCAACAATTTCTGGAAAAAAAAATTGTGTCTGTGTGTGTGATGGTGTCTGTGTGTGTGTCTGTCTGTGCGCGCTGAATCTCAAAAACTAATAGAGCAATTGATATGAAACTTTAAACATCCGTCTTATTTGATAATCTGAAGAACTGAAAAGCTTTTGGTAATTTTAAATAAAACAGTTTCTTTGTTAATATCACACTTTATTGTTTAGTGACTCGAGTTTCGATCATAAGCTGATCATTTTCAAACTTAAAGTAAATTAAATTACAATAAACACACGTATTTATGCGGAATGGAATAAGGAGGAGAATACTAGGTCGACCTGGTCGTTAATTATGGGGAAGTCCGGATTACGCTTCGCTTTGTGGATTTCTAGGGATTCGAGTAGGTCCATTTTCGGGCCTTTTTCTGCGAAGTGGATTATTTCAAGTACATCATCTTCAAAAGTATGTCGGTTCTCAATTAGGTGGTTCGCGAATGTTGAATTATTTTGGTGTAATCGGAAGGATCTTAAATGTTCTTTTAATCTGATTTTAAAGTTACGACCAGATTGCCCTATGTACACTCCTTTACAATCTTTGCATGTTAGTTTATAAATGCCTGATCTTTCTAATTTATCTATCGGAGTTTTGGAATTAAAAATAGAGTTACAAATTTGGTTCGTTGTTTTAAATGCTACATTGATATCATGTTTTTTTAGAATATTGCGTATTTTTTGGCTAACTTCACCAAAAAATGTTAATGACCTGTAAGTTTTATTATCTATTTTTGGCCCTGCGTAATATTTTGGTAATATTTCATACCCCGGAAGTGGGCGTTTACCTTAACTGCTTTTTGTTTTTTTTTCAATATTTTGTATGATATGAAATATGAAAAATATAACAAAAACATTTAAACAAACTTTGAAGACAACAAAGAAATGAACAACTTTTGCTTAAAAACATTTTTCATAAAATCAAAATCATAAAATCATAAAATTATTTTTGTTTTATAATTATAAAACGATAATAGTTTCATCCGAGTTTACACAGCGCTCGATGTACATTTAAAATATGATTTCAATTAGGAATAAATTATGAAAACTAAATATAAATGATAAATATATGATACTATCAAGTCAGAGAAAGTAACATGATGGCCACATCACCATTTTTTAAGTCTTAATTTGTTGTCAATTACAATTCTTAGTATTTTTGCCGAGGTGGTTAGTTGCTTCCAATTTAAGTATGGGAGTTTCTATCTTTGGGATTTAAGGCATCTATCACACATTGAAAGAAACCATTTATTTTTTAAATCGGTGTTATAGTGTTTATTCCGTTATACACCGAACTGTTTTTATTTTTCATTGCTTGAATAATATTAAAGATTTCCGTTGTTGTTACCGGAGTCTTGGTATTAATTGGTATTTTAATGTTATTAGGGATATTTCGAAGTTTATTTAATATGGTTATTGCCATGTTAATAATTTGGCTAATTTAACTTTCGTTACACTATTTGTTGATTTTTGTTTATTATTTGAAAAAAAATTAATAATAATAAAGTCTCTAATATAATTAATTGGTTTAATATTGACGTATTGGTAATTCATATTATTAAGGATAATAATATCTATTTCATAGTATTATCCTTAATACTTATGAAGAATCTCACACTAAAAACCCTATTATCATTAAATCGAAGAAAGTAACATGGTGACCACATCATATTTTTTTGATGTCTGCATAGATAAACACGTTTTTAATCTCTCAATATTTTGAAACCTTCGATTCGGGCCGCTTCATATACGTTTACCTATCACTATGGGCTTGAACATGATTTAAATGCGTAGTTTTAGAACCACCGATTTTCTTTCGTCATTCGATTCCTGGAGTCATAAGAAAGGCTGGAAAAAAAATGTCACCGTTAGCCTTAGAGCCGTTTTCGAAAAAAAAACCTTTTTTTTAGGAGGAAAGATTCAGTGGTAGAGATATCGCGATTTTTGTACCTTTTGCTCACTTCTAGTTCCCAAACATCCCCAAGTTGGCATAAATGATGTTTTCCTATCAGTTTTACACTAGCGCACAACATTTAATTTACAAAGCATAATTTTGAAATTGTTCCTTTTACTAAGACCGGAGATACTGAGCGATTCTCAGAAACAGGTTAAAATAGCAAAAATTTGAAAGAATGATTTTTCATTCGAATGAGTTTTGCGCTAGTATGTCAACAAGCAAGAATCATATCTTTTATTTCCATCCTTGTCTGATTTGCGGGGTCATCGAACTATCGCCAAACTCCACCCACGATTCTTTGTTTACGTTTAGTGATACTGTAGATCGAATGATCAATGTTATTCGTGCAATTAGTTAAAACTTCAGATACTTCGACATTTTGAGGCTAAGTTGTAATTGTTCTCTTCGGAATTTCAATTTCTTGTGTAAGTATGGACAAAAAATCAAATGACCATGCAGGGACCCATCAAGAAAATCGGGCGCGCATATGTTTTCTCTGTTTGCAGAAGAAGAAACAAATGGTCAAAATCAGTGGTGCTTTATGTGTGAATCTAAAAAAAAATGTGAATTATGCTGAAAATGATGAACGTTTTCCTAATATTTTATGTAGCGCTTGCAAAATTATCGTATATCGGTCAGTGAAGTGTGAAACTATCGAGAAAATAACTCTGCCGGACTATACAAAGTTCAAAATTTTTGAGAAGAATACTCAGGCAAAAACTCAAACGTTGTGCAGTTGCACAGTGTGTGAATTGGTACGAGATCCAGGGCTATATAGCTTCACTAAAAATAACGACAAGAACAAAAAGAAGAGGAGCAACTAGTGCAAAAAATGTGGTGAAACTTATTCGGTAGGGAAAAGACATTTTTGTACCCCAGAAAAACACGTCCCGAGTTTCAAAGAACATGTAAGTAACTCGCTTCGCCTGAAACAGAGAGAACATTTGGCGTGTTCTTTATTAAGGAACATAGTTTTAAACGAAGACACAATTTCTCACAGCTCGAGCAATAGAACCGCTACATTTTCTCAGATCCACGGAAAGCCACTCAACGTTGAAATCACCCCGAAACTAAAAAATCAAACTACAGGCCCGCAACAGATTTCCGCGGGAGATGTTTGTAAAATAGCCACAAATTACGGTCTCTCCAGCAATGTAGTTCAGGGCATAGCAAGAGACCTACGAGTTGGCTCCCAGAAAAGAAACCTGTTTGAACCACATCTGAAGACAAAGCTATCTACACACCGCCACAGACTAGATGAATTTTTTGATTTCAAAAGTTGCCCCATAATAACATCCAAAGCTGGAGAGAAAACGGCCTCTACAGAAATATTGGCATTTTGTACACATGTTCCGGCTTTAATCGATTGTATAAAAGCAACTCGAAACAATGATAATTCCCATCTGAAGTTTGGCATTGATGGTGGGGGAGGTTTTCTCAAGATTTGCCTTTCAGTGCAAGAACCTGATTCCGCTATAATAGACGGCCGACAAAGATATATAGAGGGCGTAGGGGCAAAAAGATTCAAGGATTCGGGAGTCAAAAAATTATTTGTTCTGGCAATAATTGCAGGTACACAAGAAAACCACGAAAATATGAGAATGTTATGGTCTCTCTTACAGATCAATGATTTTGCCGGCACAATTGCGACCGATTTGAAACTCGCCAACATATTGGTAGGAATCATGTTCCATGACTAGCTTTCCATATACTTGGTGCTTCGCCTCGAAAGAAAGTTTGGACACTAGTAGCGAGAGGAGGACTATACAAAACTGCCAAGAAAATTATTTAGAATGGGAAAAAGCCAACTTCAAAAAGTCCCTTGGAAAAAATTACAAAAATTGCTCGAATTTGCCTGTTTTTTCTAGAGGCACGGATGGCTCCAGACATATTATTGACATCATTGCACCCCCTGAATTGCATTTAATTTTCGGAGTAGTGAACACGCTGTATAATCGGATAAAAATGGAGTTCGAATTTGAAGCTTTTGAGTGAGCCAAAATGTGCAATGTCAGCCACGAATTTGTGCATGGGGCCCCTGCATTCGCGGGTAATTCATGGAAATTGCTTTTGGATAAAACTGATGTTTTGCAAAATTTATACAGGCCTGGTTGCCTGAATTATGTTAAATGTTTCCGGGAATTTCGAGCAGTGGTGGAATCTTGTTTTTCAATAACTCTGGAACCTGACCACAGAGAAGCAATAGACAGATTTAAAAGGAGTTATCTAGATCTACAGATCAGTGTTACTCCAAATGTCCATGCTGTGTTTTTTCATGTACCAGAGCTTTGCGCTTACACAAAACAAGGGTTGGGGTATTTTAGCGAGCAGGCCGTGGAATCTGTACACCATGAGTTTGGGATAACGTGGGACAAATATAAAATTAAAAAATGTCATCCAGATTTGGAAGTAAATTACTGACCGCACTCCGAGAATATAACAGTGTTCATTTATAACTTGTGGCTCAATAGTAGATTTGTTTAAAAAGCCAAGAATTTCGTTTTATGTATTCCTGTTTTTTACTTCAGACATTAATTCACAGTCATCAAACTATTCATTTTTGTACAATAATTATTTAAACATTATTTTTCATTAAAATTATCAGTTTAATGATCAAAATTTCAATTTTTCATCGTCAGAAACTAGCATGCAGAGTTTTTATTTTGGTGTGGATCCAGGAAAAGGTTTGTCTTTCTTTGATCTTCCTTTATGGAGTTTTCGGATATCACATTTTTACCAAATTGAGTGTGTTCCAAGTCCAAGAGGAGTCGTCCTAGAGGTGGCGCATGGAAAATGCCTATTTTTCTATCTTTGCATTATCCATAGAAAAAAGTCGATTTTTTTTAAATCGGCTCTAAGGCTAACGGTGAATTTTTTTTTCTAGCCTTCTTATGACTCCAGAAATCGAATGCCAAAAGAAAATCGGTGGTGCTAAAACTTCGCATTTAAATCATGTTCAAGCCCACCGTGCTATCTCTGGTTTAGAATATAAATAAACACCTAAAATTATTCTCTTAGAATTCTAAGATACATTTAATTTATTTTTTGAAGTACATACTGCCATTTCATAAATTGCAATTAAACATTTTTAATTAACTGGTAATATTCAACGTAATATCGTTTGACAATGGTTCTAACAAATCGAGGCACGAGTTAGGAAACCGAAAATAAACATGAAACCAATTATTTTATTTCAAATATATTCACTATTGCGATTTTGTTTCAAGTGTGTAACACGAAAAGTATTTATTTTAACTAGCATTGTTTACACATTAGAAATTAATTGGTTGTGTGCCCGCAATTGTGATTTTGTTTAACCAATTGTGTAGTACAAAACAAAAAGCGTACACGTAAAAATTTACTCGTTTTGGGCATGATATATAGTAATATTTCGACCAATGATTCATTACTAGTTGGAAAAATATGTGCAATAAAAATAATAGCACACAGAGAAGGGAAAACATATTTATTTGCTGGTATGATTAATGCCTACAACTATTACTGTGTGATATATATTTATAAGGGAGACAAACATGATAAAATTGAATAAGACTTCTGGTTTTAAATAATCTTAAAATATTTAGAATGGAAAATTATTTGTAAGGCTTACAGAAACCGAGACAAGCAAAATTTCTTTTTTACGTGGATCGTTCTTACATCGACTGGAAATACCGAAAAACGATAAAATTTAATTTAACTTAAAAAAAATATTTTGTTTTTATTTCAAGTCTAGACCATATTAATTTATTTTAACAATTTATAAAATATTATATTTTGTGAGCAAGATGGTTGCGACCGTTACCAATTAATAATCCATAAATAAACTGTATTAAAAAATTCACTATGCTTTAACCACAATTAAATATTGTAAGCAATGTTATATAACGTGAGATAAATCTAAATATTTACGACTCGATTATCATCAAGTATACTTCATAATGACGGTAACGTCGGAACTCGAATCGTCAATATGTAATTTAGAACTTCGATTTTGTCACGTTATATAATATTTTCTACAATAATTAATATATTTAAAACAGTGAATTTTTCAATTCGGTTTATATTGCAATTGCTCTGCCCTTAACAGGAAAAAATGTACAAGACTGAATTAATCTACGCGTGTAAGCATATAATTATAAGCACAAATACTTACAATTTAAATTATAATCCATCTAACCATCTTAACTTCTACAATTTAATTCGCTAGAATAATTTACTGACTAAGCAAGTGTGACGAATTCAACCTTTGGTGTAACAGTTTTAGGAAAATACACAGGAAACGCGGATAATTTTAAGACGGTCACGTTTTCCACGGAATTTCCCGACTCCACGAAAGTGGATCACCGTCTCAATGCGGATATCCTCATAAAAATGAAAATTGATCCCGGGCCCTCTCGAACGGCAATTCGCCCCCTTGAAAGGGTAGAAGGGGTCAAGGAACTTCCACTACTCGCACACAGAGCGCAGCTCTTTCGCCCCATATAAACTTCCTCATTCTCAACCGTAATTAACTAATGCGTTTCTATTTATAGGTATTGCTTATTTAACAGAAAGTAATGAATTACCTGCAAAACATTGGTAAATTTAAAAGAGGAATTATTCAATGGATTCAATAAAACGAAATATAGCGTGAATCTATGAATATTCAACCTGTTCAGCAAGCAAAATTAAGTCTAAGACTATAAACAAATAACTAATTGAAACAACTAGTGCCACTCGGCACGGATATTGAATGATACAAAAGAAATTTGCGTGTTATTACTAGTACTACTAGAGAAATAACATTGGTTTCAGATCGATTATTTCTACCCACAGGACTAACTTGAAAATTAAACTAAATTGAATTTGAAAACTTTAAACTATAAAATTGAACCCTAAAATTTGCAAAAATTATTAATTAAGTAAATAGCCATCTGCAGACGCGTTGCGAGATTTATATCTCATCAGTGTAGCTTCGCATTTAAATTGAATGTTAAATAATAAACTACACTTACGTGAAGGTGATCGTGAACGTGAAGGGATCGTCAACAACTGAGGAGATTATAAAAGGTTTGAACGAGTTTTATACCTGAATTATAGGTGATTAGTGAAAGGTATTACTCTCTCATATAAGATAATTTTATTCCACAACTCTTTTATTTATCGATTATATTTAAAAAATTTACTACAAATCATTTTTTCTTTTTCTTGCCACCTTTTTTCCCCTTTTTCCCCTTTTTATCTTTCGCAGCCTTCTTGACCCAATTCTCGAAAATATTCATGAACAAGTCTTCACTGGCGGCATCAGCTAAAGGAAACATAAAGACCCGATTCTCCTCCCTTATCCTCCTCTGCTCTTCTTCTAACTCGGCCAGTTTCTTCAATCTAGCCTTTTCCTCCTTAGTTAGCTTCGGCGCTTTCGGTTTCTTTGCCTTCTTATCTTTCTTAGTCTTCTTCTTCTTCTTGTCCTTCGAGGATTTCGATTTCTTCGACTTTTTCTTGTCTTTCTTTTTTTTCGCCTTCTTTTCTTTCTTTTTCTTCATGGGTTTCGGCCGCTTGAATTCCTGTTTTATTACTTTCGGCGTAAGCCATTTCGAGTTGAGCTCTTGGGTGATGGTGTTCGGCGTGGAGCGGAACGCCAGTTTTATCAGGGTGAAATGGAAATTTTCATAAAAGCTGAAATAAGAAATGATTGTTAAATCCTTTTTCAAGAGTATTTCACTAGTTAAATTTAGGATTAGCTTAGTTGTTAATTATATTTAAAAGGCTTCGGTGAATGGTCATTTTTAACTAATAATTGTAATTGTATTACCACCAAGAAATGGTATCTCATTATTAAAAAAAAATAAAAAATATTAAACATTCAATATTGTTCCCCCATCAGAACACCTACAGACCGGTTTCGACCGGTCTCATCAGTGTAGTTAGTTGTTGATGGGGAAACGGTGATTACTATTGGAATATAAGTATTACAAACAACGTTAAAGGTAGAAACGCCAGTGGCAATGTCCATATCTTGTCGGTGTTAAAACCACCTGGATTTGGTTCAGTACAGAATTCAGGCAATAGATTCCGCCACTTTTGCGTTTCTACCTAAAAAATATTACTTCGTCTCATATTCGTGCCTCTGTCTATTTATTTACCCAGCAGCCATAAAGGCCAATTACAGAGTAATATAACCATACAAAACTTAAATTAGTAATTAAATTTAAAAAAAAACACAAGGTCAAAAGTACAAATGACAAAAATAATGCAATAATACAATAGCAGATAATAAAAATATTTTTAACAAACACTCACTAGACAAACAAAAACAGATGTACTACAGGACATCGGTTTGCAATTTATGCCCTCTGCTGTAATGCAGTGCTTCCCTACTCGGTATGTAATGTACTATTATTTACTGACAAAAAAGTGACACACGAGAGAAATTAAGGCGTAACAGATAAGTTGTTCTGTTTTGCCTCGGAATAATGAAAGAACGCAAGTGTGCAAACTGTGGGAATTCCTAAAGGAGTTGTTGCAATTACAATTCAGGACAGGATAAAAGAAAATACTAGAAGACAAAAGAGGCAAGGACATAAAGAAGGATCCCGACATTTTGCAGAAGAAATTCTGATGAAAACCATCGTACAAATGTTTTTTCTGGTTGAATTTTTCAAATCTAGACCTTCTGACAAGACGAATTGAAGGTATTTAATTTAAGAAATGTTTTGAAGGATTTGTAATTGCAAAACTACTGGTACGCAGTGGCGGCTCGTCTAACATATTGATGGTAGAGCCACTTATACAACCCTCCCCCCCCCCCCTCCTTTTTTGAAGAAACAAAGAACCATTTATCTTCCTAGACCAATCGAATATTTTGGCTAAAAAATCAAAAATTTGAAACAAAACAGATCTAAAATATCGGCAAAAAATCAAAAATCCTGGTTTCAAAATAAAAATGCAGACCAAAAAATTGAAATTACAAGCAAAAGAAAAATAATTGCCATTTTCAGCCTTAAAAATAACTATTTTTAGCTTAAAACAAGTTCCAACGAGAAATTCGAAAATAATAAAAATTTAAAAAAATGGCACAATGAAATCAATAATTCAAGTTAAGAAAATCTAAAATATAGGACAAACAATAAAAAATTTAGACCAAAAATCTAAAATTCGTACCCAAAAATAAAAAAAAAATTTAAGCAAGGAATCGAAAATTTAAGTCGAAAATTTCGACCAAAAGACCAAAAATTGAAACCAAAATAATCGAAAAAACAAAATATAGGCCATAAAAGTGAAAATTTAGAGAAAACATCGAAAACAAGCGTAAAGACAAAAATTGCAAAATCGAAAATTTCTACAAAGCAATTGAATATTTTGGTCAAAATAAAGCAAAATACAAAAATTGGAACAAAAAAATCAAAAATACAGAAATCTAAAATATGAGCCAAATAATCAAGAATCCTGATCTAAAAATAAAAACGCAGACAAAAAATCGAAAATTTAGGTAGAAGCAAAATAATTTGCTAGCCGCCTAAAATAAGTTTCTGAGCAGAAAAAATCGTGGATTTTTGAATTCGTGAAAATCAATATTCAAAGTTCAAAAATCTACAATATAGGATAAAAAAATAGACCAAAAATCTAAAATATACGATAAAAAATTGACACCAAAAATCTAAAATTCTGGCCTAAAAATAAAAATGGTAAACCAAGAAAAGAAAAATTTTAACAGACAAATAAAAAAAAAATAAAAAAAATTTAGAGTCGAAAATTTAGACAAAACATCGAAAACTTGGGCGTAAAGATATTAAATGCAGACTAAACGAAAAATCAAAAATGCCGACAAAAAAATCGAAAATTTTAACAATAATATCGAAAAGTTGGGTCAAAATAAAGAAAAATTTAGGTCAAAAGATTAAAAAAAATTATAATGAAAATTTCAACAATCAAAACTCGAAAATACCGGAAAAAATAAAAAAATCTCGCATATAAAACAGTAGTTCAGGTTATAGATATTTTAATCAAAATCAAATCAAAAATTTGGAACTTGAATTAAAAATTTGGCTCGAAAAATTTAAAATTCGGACAAAAAAATCAAAAATTTTAACAATTAAATAGAAAATTTAGGTCAAAATAAAGAATATTTAGGGCAAAAGATCAAAAAAAAATACAGGTCAAAAATTTAAAAATTAAAAATTCGGCTGGAAAAATCAAAAATACGGACCAAAAAAAAAACGAAAATTTAAACAATTAAACCGAAAATGTATGTCAAAATAAAGAATAATTAGGTCAACAGATCCAAAATGTAGACCCAGAAGAATCGAAAATATGGGTCAAAAATCTAAAAATTAAAAATTCGGCGCGAAAATTGAAAACAGTCGAAAATTTAAACAATGAAATCGAAAATTTAGATCAAAATAAGGAATATTTAGGCAAAATGATCAAAAATTTAGACGTAAAATCGAAAATACAAACTTAATTATAAAAAAATGCAGAATATTCTGGTAAGAAAATGGTTTAATTTAGTCTCAAAAATCACTCCATTGTTTAAAATAATTTTCCAATTTTTTGGATTTTTTTTTTATTTTCGCTTTAATTGCCCAAAAAAGTGAAACTAATTTGAAAAATAGTTCAAATAAAACCATTAACTTTGTTGGGATCACCACCTTATTGTTTCACCTTTTGCGCCGGCAGTTTCGACACACTTTAAGATACATTTTGAATAAATCAAATAAAACAATTCACTTGGTTAGTATGACTCTCAGTAGCGGCTCGTGGAACATGTTGATGGTACTTTTACAATATATAATATATTTTTTTGAAGAAAGAAAGAACGATTCATCTTCTTAGTCCAAGATTTTGAGTTGTAAAGTAAAGGTTCATAATTTCAAATAGCCAAATTCAGACAGGCTGAAAATATGATTTATGTGTACTTTCGATTTATCATGCATTTACAGACATGCACCAAATCTGTACCACCATTCTTCGTCCACATAACCTCACCATCAAACAGTACACACGGAAAACAAAGGAATTTTAAGAATTAGGTAAAAATTCTTGCTGAGTTTGAAATTAGAGGTAGTGCCATGGCTCCTTGGCTCTACATAACGAGCTGCCCCTGCTGGTACGCCACTATATTTTCAACTGGATACTGGTAGAATATCTTAAAAATGTTGGGAAGCTTTGCTCTAATGAATAAAAATATGTGTGTGTGTGTGTGTGTGTGTACTAAATACAAATTTCATTTTTTTAAAATATTTTTCGTAAATATGAAATATTATCGTGTTTAAGAGCTTAAGACCCTTAACCCTTGGCTGCATCTTGGGATCACACAGGCCCCCGCCACTTTTTTCGCGGGCGTTTTGTGACCTTCAAATATCGAAAATCGCACAGGTGTCGTTATACGGTGTTAGGAAAACTATCGAACTACACGACTGCACCCATTAGAATATACAGCGTGCGTCAGTCGATTTTTGGCGATCACCGAGTTAGACCTCCCATTTTTACAGGTGCAGCTATTAACAAATGCCCTGACAAAAAATAATCTGCAGTTGTTATTGATGAGAAACAGTAATTTATGACAGAATATGTAATCTTACTCACTATTCAAAGACGAAATCAACAATAGCTCTAAGCATCGTAAAATTTCTAGACCTATCTTCAAATCTCTCAAATTCCTCGTGACTGGTTTCGCTGTGGCGTACTTCAACCTCTGCCTTTGTGAACTCTTCCAGAGATTGTTTAATGTCTGAGGCGTTTGCTTCAAGGCAATCCCTTTCGTTCGCCAGAAACGACAACCAAGGCACCCAACCGACGTTAGGATCATTCATATCCCAGCCCCTTTTCTCCATCATCAGAAAATACGCCCATTCATTCAACAACTCCCGCTCCTTAATCTTCTCCAGCTCCTCCTCACTCATGATCAATTTCTCGGTTTCCTCGGGTTCGGGAATTTTGATCATCCTCACCCCTTTCATGCACGGTTTCGGAAAGATTTGCTCGTATTTTGATTTGGCCAGATAATTTATAATTTGCGATGAAGCGCTCATGTTCCTAACGTTTGCACTAGGACTCTCTTCTAATCGATTCGAACTCGACTTCGTGCCTAAGGTTAATTCGTCTTCCTCGATTATTCCTTCTTTAATTGCAACATCGTATGAATTATCTTCCGAGCATTCGCATTGGGGTTGTTTTTCTACGCTAGTGCGATATGTATCTGGAGTTGCAATACTTGATTTGTTCATTTCAGCTTCCTCTTCTTGTTTAACTGCTTCATTTGTGCCAGTACGAAGTCTGTTTGGTTTGTTCATTTTAGCTTCTTCCGCTTGCTTAAGATCGGATGAATTTTCTTCCGGATCTGTACATTCGCAAATGTAAGGAGGTTGATGGGAAATTTCGATGTCTGGGCTACTGCGAAATCTTTCTGGAGTTCCAATGTCTGGTTTGTAGAATGAGCCAACTTGTTCGAGCAGTAAGTCTCTATAGTCGCATGCCAAATCTTCTCCTTCCACGGTTTCAGTTTCGTCAACTTTCGTTGAAGGTGGATTTGCTTCCGAATAGCAGTGATCTAAAAACAGGTATTTAGTTATGTCTTGGAGGTTTATAAAAGACTAAATATTAAAAGTATAGCCTAAATCTAATAAATAGTAAATTTGTAGACACTTGTCTTCGAATTATCTTCTGGATCTATATATTGGCAGATTTAAGAGGATTGACAGGCAGCTTCGATGTTTAGATTAGTAACAAATCTGATGAGTGATGGAAGGGAAAGGGAGTTTTTGCGGTATTTCTGGACTTGAAAGCGGTGTATGATTCGTGTGAGTGACGGAGTGATAGATTGGGTAAGAGGCGTGTATGAGGAAACGTGGGTGGAAGCATAGGTGGGAGAGGAGGTGTCAGAGAGGTTTAGGGCGTAGAAAGGATTGAGACAGGGGTGTCCTCTGAGCCCGGTGCTGTTCAATCTATATATTAGTGAGTTAGAGGAGGTGTTGAGGAAAGGACAGGAGGGGGGTTGGTGATTGGAAAGTGCGTATGCAGATGATATAGTGTTGATGGCGAGAGATTTGGAGGGAATGAAAGGCATGCTGAAATGGGTGGAGAGATGTATGCACAAGAGAGGACTGTGTGTGAATGTGGAGAAAACGAAATGGATGAGGTTCAGGAATAAAGGGAGAGAGGGGTGAGTGAAAGAGCTAGAGTGGAAGGGGGAGGTGGTTGAGAGGGTGATCAGGAGTTATTTGGGTTTAAAATAACTCCGTAAGTAAATGCTAATTTCCCAACAACAAATCCTATTTTATAGTTTATTATTAAACCATTAATACCTCTGTATATTACAATTTGAATCATTAAAATCAGTTTAAACATTAAAAAATTGTTGCGGCAATATTTATTATTGCAGCATTTTTATAGCACTTTTATTTCAAAATATTAAAGGATTATATGTTTGTCGGTGATTTAATGCTTAAATTATCAAAATCATCGCTTAGAATTGCTATTTAGAAGCTTTTAAACATTTTACATTCAGATTTCCGCCCGTCGCCGCCATCTATTAGACGGTGGCTGAACTGCTAAATGATGTTTTTGAACAGCGCCAAAATGCTCGAACTTTATACTTATTGTCAAAGTGTTAATATTTGGCAATGGGCTGTGCATGAAACGGTAGACGATTTAATTCTGAATCGATTGGTGTATAAAATAGCTAAGGAAATTTAGCGGTTTTCCTGTAATTTGCGAATGAAAATTAAGCACGACACACTTACCGACATTTACAGTTCACTGTAACATAAAAATTCAATAAAGAAGAATTTGCTATATTCTCTAATCAAATACGGGTTCCAATACTTATTCCTGATTAATCATTCAACTATTTATATTGTTAATGCATTACAATAAGAGAAATATACGAGAAATCATAATCTAAGTAGAGGGCTCCACCTGTTATCGTGGGGATAAACTACTTAATAATTTGTGGATGTAATAATTGTTGTAATAATAAAAGAATATTTAAAAATTTAAAAAGAATGTTGTCTCATGATTAAATAAATTCACTTGTGGATATTTACGTACTTAAATTGCAGAAACAATATTTTATAATATACACGCCTAAACCCAAGCAACCCGATATACGCATAACTCGAATTAATTTATTATTAAAAACTTCTAATTTTATGCGTAACAGGGACAAAACCATAAGTGTAATCTTGAGTAAAGCTTTAAAAATAGTGGGAATATTAAAGTATTTAAATTGCGGAAACAATGGTATTATATAAACGTCTACTTATAGGCAACCCAATATACTATAACTAATATTATTTTTTATTAAAAACCTCTAATTTTAAATATAATAAGGACACAAGCATGAGTGTAATCCTTAGCAACGCTTTAAAAATATTACACTTATGGTTTTGTGCCTGTTACGATTAAAATTTAAAGTTTTAAATAATAAATCATTATTAGTTATACGTGTATTGGGTTGCGTGTAAGCAGGCGTTTATATAATATAATTATTTCTGCAATTTAAATACTTTAATATTCACATTATATTGTAAGCTTTACGGGGGATTACACTTATGGTTTTGTCCCTGTCACGTTTAAAATTGGAAGTTTTTAGTTATAAATTAATATTATGATGCGTGTATTGCATTGTCTGTAAGTAGGCGTTTATGTAATATAATTATTTCTGCAATTTAAATACTTAAATATTCGCACTGTTTTTGAAGCTTTACTGAGGATTACACTTTTGGTTTTGTCAGTCACCTTTAAAATTGGAAGTAGTTATGCGTTTATCGGGTTGCCTGTGATTAGGCGGATATATTATAATGTATTGTTTCTGCAATTTAAATACGAAAATATCTACAACTAAATTTATTTTATTATAAGATAACAGTCTTCTTAAGTTTTTAAATATTATTTTATTATTAAAACAATTATTAAATCCACAAATGAAAACGTAGTTTATCCCCGCGATAACAGAGGGTACCCTCTATGAAGATTAGGATTCCTTATATATTTCTCTTATTGTAATGCATTAATAATATAAAAAGTTAATTGAATAATCAGTAATAAGTATTGGGACCCGTATTTCATTGAAGAATATAGCAAATTGTTGTGCATTTAGGTTTTATGTTACAGTGAACTGTAAATGTCGGTAAGTGTGTCGTGCTTAATTTTCATTCGCAAATTACAAGAAAACCGCTAAGTTACCTCAGCTATTTTATATACCAGTCGATTTGGAATTAAATCCTCTATCGTTTCGTGTACAGCGCATTGCTGAATATTAACACTTTGATTATAAGGATAAAGTTCGAGCATTTTGGCGCTGTTCAAAAACATCACTTAGTAGTTCGGCCATCGTCGAATAGATGGCGACAAGGCGTGGAAATGCGAATGTAAAATGTTTAAAAGCTTTTAAATAGTAATTCTGAGGCATGATTTTGATAATCTGAACGTTAAATCATCTCAAAACTTGTAACCCTTTACTATTTTCAAATAAACGTGCCGTAAAAATCCCGGAATAAAAAGTCATGTCGTCGAAATTCTACATTCATTTTAATGATTTCAACGGTAATTTATGGAGGGATTAAAGGTTTAATAATAAACAATGAAGTAAGGTTTGTTGAATTTAAGAAGAATTATGCAATTTGGTTGAAAAGTTATGTGCGAAAAAACCCCAAAATGCACACCCATCACTTGGTGCTAAATTGTCCTAGGAACTTCGTTCTTCGAGTCCTGCATAGGGAATTGATCAAATCTTAATGCCTTTATGGTGGATCGAGTCGACAAAATATTTCCAACTCCGTACACATCGTCAAAGTTGGGCATAGTTTACTGAAAAGGCTTTTTTTCATAGGGTTGCTAGAAGGGGCGGAAGGGTTTACACTTAAGTTCGCATGCATGACTTTAAAGAAGACACTTCAAAGTTTTCCGCCCTCAAAGATTCATCACAATCGATTGAAAATACGCCGAGTTATGACGGTATGAAAATTGTCGAAATTTCACGAATTTCATGTTTTTTTTTTTCACCTGTGTATTCAATTTCAAATATCCATGTTCAGTTGTATCTGTCAGTACATTAATACATCATTAGTGCCACGCGTAATGTTGGCAATAAAGTAATGTATTCAGTGAAAAATGTTAAATTTTACTGACGCCTGAAGAAAAACCAATATTTTAATGATTAAGGTATGTAAGTAATGCGTTGCGATCATTTATAAAGCTATACATTTGTCACTAATTAGTAAACTAGTTGAAATGCTCGCACTATTAATAAATTATTTGACAATCTATTTATAATGCCATTACGGATGAGAGATGGCCATTTCTCCGGAAAACCATCAATAATAAGATATTTATTCCAATGGAGCACAAAAAGAAAGGACACACTGTGATTAAGATTTTTTTGTAGTGTCGCCACTGCACACTACTTGTAGTAATTGTGTGGAATGAGCAAAAAGTGTTATACACTCGTAAAGTGTTTGTAAATGAACTGGTAATGTAATTCATTACCGTTAAAGAAGTTCAGCTGTTGTTTACGAAAAGAAAGTTACACTAGTGTAATTAAGCTTATACAGCGTTAGACGAACTCGTTAACTATGCAACAAAAAATGAAACTACGATTTATTTTCAAATGTTATGGCTATAATACGTTGTTCGACATTCTAAAGTTAATGGAGTGGTAGTTATTTATTCTATACTACTCTATAATACATACATCTTTAAATTTAATAAGAGTGAGTGTGTGTGTCTGTGCGCGCTGTCTCTCATAAACGAATAGAGCAATTGATATGAAACTTTGAACATAAGTCTTATTTAATAATCCGAAGAACTAAAAAGCTTTTGGTAAAATTTCGTACACCGGAAGTGGGTGTTTACTTAAACTGTTTTTTTGTTTTTTTCACATATTTTTTTAAATATGAAAAATATCACAAAAACATTTAAACAAATATTGAATGAACATCTTTGGTTTGAAACTATTTTTCATAAAATCATTGTTATTCGAGAAAAAAATGTATTTTTTGTTTTCATTTTTGGTTTATAATTATGAAACGATAATAGTTACAGCAAATTTATGTTAATAATAATTGCAGAGAATGCCAAAATAAACAACTTATAAGGAATACGTTTTTTTCGGAATTTCTTTAGTTTTAAACTGAGTTTTTGAATTTGAAGTATAATTTTACATAATTTTGACGTTTTAAACGTCAGTTTCATCCGAGTCTACAAAACGCTCGATGTAACTTTAAAATATGATTTAAATTAAAAATAAACCATGAAAGTGTAAGTACAAATAACCATGATACTTCGGAGAAAGTAACATGATGGCCACATCACCATTTTTAAGGACTTAATTACCTAAATCTATTCACCAATTCACCCCCACTTTTTTGTGTGGGGCCTCGGCTGGCGGTCGACCAGGCCTTGTACCCTCTTGACCTGCAGACACCTGCGGCGCCTGCCTGTGTGACCTCAGCCTTAACCTGGAACGCAAACCTCTCGAGGGATTTCCAGCCCTCTTCAGACTTCTATTGTGTTGTCCTTTACCGAGCTGCCTTTCTGCCTCCGAAGGATTGCAACCGTAACACACAATGTACCGGTGTGTCCACCTTCCTACAATAGAGGCAGGACTCGTCATTTACCCCTCCCATCCTGAAGAGGCACACCGTGAAAAAACCATGCTCCAAGAGCATCTGTGAGAGGTGATACCCCACCTCACCACAGCACCTATCGATCCACTGCTGCACCCTAGGGATCCGGACGGATGACCATAATTCCTTCTCCACACTAATCCACGTTCTCTGCCACTCCTCGTGCGACCCTCTTGATCTCAGCTTTCAGGGTCTGCTGGTGGTTTCGGGTCTGCCCGGGCCCTTTCCTTATCCAGAAGGTTCACGCGTCCGTGCAGGCTGTTCTCAATAGACTCGCCACCTGTAGGGTAGCTAACCTCTTTACTGATAAGATCCACCTCTTGTTTCTGCCGGTTCTCGGGGCGCCAGACCACACCTCGCCTCCATCCATGTATTATTGACTGTGTTGCCGACCAGATGTCATCTCTTGCATCTCCCACGTTTGGCATCAGCCATCCCAGCCCCCTACCCATGTTATCTGCTTGGCCTGCTTCAACTGGTCCGCAAAGGAAGTCCAGCGTGATTCTATGATGCGACGAAGTGATGTCCCAACTTGAATCTGATACTCTGGATCTTCGTCCTACCGGAAAATATAACCGGTTCGGCTTTTTGTGATTCCGGCTTCTGCCCATGCTCCATTACACCGCTAAGTGCTGAGTCTGCCTTTCATAACAGCTCATCTTTTTTTTTGGGCCTCGGAAACGTAGTCCATATGGCCAGCTCAAGGCGGCTACTATTTATATATACAAATTTTTGGCTGAATAAATGAATAAATTAATAAATGAATAATGTCAGACGTATACACAACAACCATGGACCCGATCGAATACTTCTCGATCCCCGAAAAATCTTTCGGCCGTGCTAGGATTCGAACCCACATGGCATGCGGTGTAGCACAAGCGCTCGCCTGTGCCCACTACACCAACGGGCCGCCCCACAGCTCATTTTAAGTCCTACCAAACTCAACATTGCTTCATCCGGGAGCCACAGCCCGATAACACTGTCATATATGATATTCCATAAGTTGACCTCAAACCCTATCCCAGTGGCCACCTTTTGGTTGTTTCACCGGGGCTGGCTCGGATCCATCTACCTCTTAAGAAGCTCTTCATCATAAGTTGAAGGTAGGACTCCACCTTTCTCTTTAATTGCTGGCCGAGGATGCTCTGCCACCTGGCAATATTGAAGGCGTTATATTGACCCACCAACGCCTCGTCCTTCAGGTTCCTCTCTTACATTCGGCATCCACCTTTGAGCTGTCAACCTGGTTATCCGCCTGTAATGTATGTGATCACAGATGTCTTCACCTCTATCACGAGATTTCTTACGAAGACCCAGCAGAATCTAGCAGTTTGCCCGAATGCTCAATCAGGAAAATGAAGAGTGCCACCACCTGCCATCCGTTTGGACGTTATTGTGTTGTGTTGTCCGTGGTCCACATATTGGAAACATACACGATAACGGCAAAAATAAAACTTGAAGACTTGCTTTTACCAGTCTATTCTAACAATTGCCTTTTTTTTACCCTGCGCATCCAGCCTCTAAAACATACATATCAAAACCGGAATTGTAGCATATGTAACCCACTATGCATCTGTGATCACATACATTACAGACGTCTTCCACTAACCCCACTTTAGAAATCTGCTCGTCTGGCTTGGTGTCAAGAGCGGCAGGGTTGGGTTGAAGAAGGAACAACGTCGCGTTTAGCGATGAATCCAGGTTTTGTTTATGGAAGAATGATGGACGTAGAAGGGTGCGTCGTTATCGAGGAGAACGAAGAAATTTAGAGTTTGTTGAAAGACGCCATAGAGCTTTAACACCGAGTGTCATGGTTCATTTAGGACAAAAATCAGCTTTGGTGTTCATTCCAGGTACATTAAACGCTCGTCGATACATTGATAATTTATTTATTTATTTATTTATTTATTTAACGGTTACACCTTTTTTATACAAATTATAAACAAAAACAACTTTTCTTAAGTTCTATAACTTGCGCAATGAATAACAAACAAAAAATGTAATACTAAACATATCAATATTTATAAATACAGTGTTACTGCCCATATAAAAACATTAAATTTATTCTTGATAAATTCGACTTAAATTTATGTAAATTGGATGAAAATAAATAAAAATTGGCGTTCTTATTTAAATCGTTCGGAAAACGCATCATTCTTAGGATAGGATTATTATATGAATAGTTATTCGTTGTCATCTTTAATCTAAATACCGGTTTAGATCTCATGGAATATAAAATTAAAAATAATGTATAATATTACAGAACATAGTACCAGACATAATTTTGTATAATATAGATAAATCCAACTTAACTCTACGTATCACCAAAGAGTCTATGTTTAGATGACAACAAATCACATTATAATCATAAGTTCTTAAAATTAAATTTATAGTTAAATTTGAAAAATATAAACGAAATAAATTTCCTCTGCACACGCTCTAATTGCTCTTTATATTTCTTATAATATGGAGACCAGATCGTAGACGCATATTCAACATTAGACCTTACCAAACCGAAATACAATATTTTGAGTGTTTCATAACTAAATTGAGCGCAATGACGAAACAGACAACCTAGTAGTCGCAATGCTTTTTTAGTAATACTTTCAATATGGAAGGCAAATGACAATTTACAATCAAAATAAACACCAAGATCCTTCATAATAATTACTCTTTCTAACGCAATACCACTAATTACATAATCATGTTTCAAAGTACTAGGATGTCTGCTGTAGGTAATAACTTTACACTTAATAATATTTAAATCCAAACAATTAATACTACACCAGGAAGATAGGTTGTCTAAGTCAGACTGGACCTCAAAACAATGTCTTGGATCCCGTCGCGGTGCCATTTATGCAGACGCTACCTAATGTGATTTTCCAACAAGATAACGCTAGACCCCACACGGCAAACATTACAAGGGTGTTCTTGGAAGAAGCAGAGCTTCAAATGTTTTTGGCCAGCAAGGTCTCCGGATTTAAGCCCCATCGAGCATGTCTGAGACATAATGGGTGAAAGAGTTCGTAACATGCCCAGACCTCCTGACAACTTAGATGATCTGAGACTTCTTTTAGAAGTTGCTTGGAATGAGATGCCTCAAGAAGATATAGACTATTTGATTCTAATTATGCATAGAAGGGTAAATTCTTGCATTGCTGTGCGAGGCGATGTAACTCATAATTTTTTTGTTTCTGTTAAATTAAAGTTTTTTTTCTTTTGATACTAATCATTTTGTACCAACGAATAAACAATTGGTTTCACCAAGTTACGCATCAATCATATTATTCTTCTGGGTGGTGCATTTCATATGAAAGTGAGTGTAAATGAAAGAAAATCTCACAACTTGGACGAGTATTTTGTTATAGGACGGATAAAAGATGTCAAATTATGAAGGAAAGTAAAGTTAACTTTTTAATTAGAAAAAGACCTTTATTGGTATATAATTTACATCCTTTCCTTCTCCTTTCTCCCCTTATTTATCTTCTTACCCCTTCCCCCAACCCTTTTGTAGTCCCTCTCCCACTCCAGTCTAACCAGAACCTTTACAACGGTTCCGTCCTTACGCATCCATTCATTCCCTCTTTTTTTTCCTCACGCACTCCTTCACATTCCTCTACCAAATGTCTCTATGTGTCCTTTCCCCCTGCACACAACACACATTCTCCTCCCTCTCTTCTCTGATCCACACCTCGCTCTTACCAGAATTACCCTTTCCTCCCTACTCAGTTCCTTCTCGTTCAAATATCTTGGTAATCTTACATGCATCTGCCATCTCTCAAACATATCATTGTACTCACTCTTTCTTATATACCCCTGTCTTTCCCATCTTTCTACTTCATTCTCCTTCTCTTTCACCCATGCTGCCACATTCATTCCCCACCTTAGCCATTCCTTCAATTTCACCTCCGATAACCCCACCCTCTCGTGCATTTTTCTTAGCTCTATTCTCCACTTATACTCTCCTACTTTCACCTTCGATAACCCCACCCTCTGGTGCATTTTCCTTTGCTCTATTCTTCACTTATACTCTCCTATACCCACACACGTCTTCCATACCGTTTTGGCCAATCTCTCCTCCTCTAACTCACACAACTTCATCTCATATCTGACCACTCTCACCATTGCCTCACTCTGTAGATTCACTCTGTTTGTCTCCTGAAGCAATATGTACCCGGGTGTCGATTTCTCCACTTCCAACATATGCTTCAAGAACCACCGCTGCTCTTTCTCCACACATGCATACCCCCTTGTACCCCATGCTTCTACCCCATACATTAAAATCGCTTTCAGACATGCATCCGACACTTTACACGCTACACTGAAATTGTTTACCATCCATTTTCCCCACTTCTCCCACACAATACCCCACGCTTTTCTTGCCTTCCCTTGGGTTCATCTAACGTGTTCCACGTACCCACTGGTGTATTGGAGGGGGAACGTGGAGGAACGGCGTTCCGGCACCTTTTTTCAGAAACGGTACGCGTTTGTGTTTGTTAATATTTTGTATAGTAAGAATAAAAAAAAAATAAAAAAGCCTTCAAGGAAAACAATAGTTTGCTTAAAATATGATGATCTCCGAAAAACTTTCAGCAAGCTGCTTGTGGAAAGTCGCGGACTATTTTCTTGCTCTCACCATGCGTTCCCTTACTTCTTATTTTACCAATACACAACTGCACGTATCCTCCCGTACTTTTAAAAATAAATCCCAAGTACCTGAACACCTCGACCCTCTCAATTACCTCCTCCTCCCACTCTAGTTCTTTCACTCTTCCCTCTCTACCTTTATTTTTTAAAGATCATCCACTTCGTTTTCTTCACGTTCACCCGCAGTGCCCTCTTATCCATATACCTCTTCACTCTCCTCAACATATCTTTCATCCCTTCCTAGTCTCTCGCCATCAACACCATGTCATCCGCATACGCCAACATCCACACCTTGTTTCCTCCAATTTTTACCCCACACTTCTTCAAATTCACTCATATAGGTATAAATTGAATAGCAACGGGCTCAACGGCCATCCCTGTCTCACCCCCATCTACCTCCTGCATTTCTCTGACACATACGTTTCCTCATACATTCCTCTTATCCACTCTACCATCCCATCACTCACCCCTTTCTTTCTCAAACATTCTATCAATCTTCCTCTCGGCACTGTGTCATATACAGCCTTCAGATCCACGAACACCGCATATACACGTCCTTCATCTTCCATCACTCTCTCTACTAATCTCGCCAGAGTAAAAATTTGTTCCCTGGTTGCCCTCCCTCTTCTAAACCCCCCCTGTTTCTGGCAGCAACCCCTTTGCTTCCACTTCTTTTTCTAGCCTGTTTTTTACCCCGATCATGGCAATTTTGTATCCGCTATACATCACCGACATCCCCCTATAATTTTCTATATTGCCCCACTCTCCTCCTTTGTGCACCGGACACATAACACCCACTCTCCACGATGCCGGTATGTTCATTTCTCCTCTCCACGTCTGGTTCATCAGCTCCCTAAACCTTTTCTTTCCTTCTTCCTCTATCCCCTTCCACATCTCCGCCTTCAAACCACCCATTCCTGCCGCTTTTCTTCTTTTCACTTCTTCGAACGATTTCTCTACCTCCTCCTCCGTGAATTATTCCGCCTCTCCATCGACCTTTCTATCCAGTTGTCCACAGCTTCCCCTGCACTTCTTCGTCCATTCCTGTTGCGATACTCCTATCGTTCTCTTACTTTCCCGTCTTTTCAGGATCTTCCACATTTCCTGTTCATTTCCACAATTTTTCAATTCCTCACTTGTTCTTTCTAGAAGCAGCACCTTTATCCTTTTACATATATTATCATATTTTCTTCTTGCTGCCGCCACCCGCCTGTCTCCTCCTCCATTCCTTATGCATTCCCCCATTGCTTTCCTCACCCCACTCTTTGCTTGCCTACACTCTTCATCAAACCCCTCTCGTTTCTCTTTCCTCCCTTACTTTTACTTTCGCATCCCACTATGGCTTCTTCCATCTCCTCCATTGATTTAACTTCTTCCCACTGCACCTTCTCCAGCCTTTTCTTGATATATCTGTTTGCATCTACCCCACTCTCTATTCCCCCACCTTCTTGTTCTTGCTCCCCTTCTCAGTCATTGCCTGTCTGAATCACTACGTAGATGATCTGATCCCACGACTTATTCCACTTCCATTTTTCTCACTTCTTTACTTGGAACCCCCTTGGTTGTCACATAGTCAATCACAGACGACCCCTGTGGCCCAATGTATGTTCTCTTCCCTCCCCAATCACCTTCTGTGCATCCATTTAATATCTCCCAGCCCTCCTCCACCTTCATCCTCTTTCCGTCCCCATTTACCCACTTATCCTGAGATCTTCTTTCTAGCACCGACCATCATCACTAACCCCTGCCCTCAACATCCCCACTCTTGCGGTAAAGTCACCCCTGACCACCTACCTTTCTCCTTCACCAGCTCTCTCATCTATTTCTTTTCTTATTTCACTCCAGTTTTTGTTAACGTACACCACTCCCACATTTAGCTGATACCCCCTTGTTGATATTTCACCCATACCTGTCGTTCGCCGCCCCCCAAACTTTTTATAATATAGTTTTATAAAATTCTTAAATTTTACTTACAAGCATTGCCTAACGGATTATCCTTCTTCAGCCTGGAGATATGCTCTTTAATGTTAAATTCTGGATAAATTACGATATGATCATCATTTTGAATAGATAGCGTTGAAAGGGATGGTATCCTACTAGAAGAAGAACTATCACTCTCTTCATTTTCGTCTTCATTTTCTTCTTCGTCGTCATCAACTTCCTCGTGGTCATGTTCTTTTGCGACGTACTTTTTCGCAGCCTCGTTCAAGAGATCAGTACCGGGAAAATCTAATCTATTGCTAATTTTCTTATAGGACTCCAGCAACACTTCCTTAAAAAGCTTCAAAAAGTCTCTCCGGGAAATATTCAAAATTGGATCTGAAAAATTTCTTTTATTTTAACACTGAACGTACTATTATTATTACGCTTATGATCAATCGTTAAATAATCACATCAACGCATGGTATTTAATTGAAATTATATGCAACCACGTACACAAAGGTGACACAGCTTAACGCATTACGAATAAAGTTAGGTTAATGAAACATGTTTGTGAACAATGATAAATAATAAGTAAACATGTATAATAAATATTCAAAATGATCACCTTGGCGTGACTGGCAGTAGCCAAGTTTTTATAGTTTTGTTATGTTTTATACACTGTGTACATAAAGTAAGGAATAAATTCGATTAAAATTCAGGGCATTTTCTTTCAGAAAATTGCTCGGAGACGTGTATTATTATTTTTTAACGCGCATTTTTTGAGATAAAATTTAAATGTACAGGGTGTCCCAAAATTGAGATACGACCCCTAAGTTAAAATTTTCAAATGTGAACCCTCATTTTTTGTTGCATTAATGGATTCTACGTAAAATTCGGAGTATTTTTGATGTAGCATAGCCCATGTCGATATTCATTTGTTTTCGAACAAATGGTGTTTAAAAAAGTACAACTAATATTTTATTTCTGGTAAAAGATAACATGGTTTCATCGAAACATTGAAATTAATAAGGAAAAATCATTTCATTAAATAAATAATGATTTTTGCTTATTAATTCCAATGTTTTGATAAAACCATGTTATCTTTTACCAGAAATAAAATAGTAGTTGTACATTTTTGAATGCCATTTCTTCGAAAACAAATGAATATCGGCATGGGCTATGCTACATAAAAAATACTCAAAATTTTACGAAGAATCCATTAATGCAACAAACAATGGGGGTTCACATTTGAATAATTTAACTTAGGGGTCGTATCTCGATTTTGGAACACCCTGTACATTAGAATTTTACCTCAAAAAATGCGCATTAAAAAATAATAATACACGTGTCCGATCATTTTTCTGAAAGAAAATGCCCTGAATTTTAATCGAATTTATTCCTTACTTTATGAATGTGTGTATGTAAGTACTAAATAGTCAATATCCAAACCATTAAGTATAAGTATTGAAAATAAGTATAAATACAAAATACCCGCGATAATTTTAAAGAGCGCCGTTATCCAATTCAAAACCATCTTCTGTTCCTCGGCTCCAAATTGAAAAACTTCTTGCGCCTTCCAAACGCAATCCGTCAACATATCCAACAGCCAAAATTGTATCAAATCATATTCGTAATACCCCAATCCTAGCTGCCGTCCCAAGTTTTCGATTGTAAATTTGATACCTTCGTCCTTAACTTTGGGAACTTCCTCGATTTTACGAACATCAATTTCCGGCGGTTCTTTGACTCGAGTACATTCTATGTTCAGGCTCGGTGTTGGCGGAGGAACGTTTGATCGACGCTTTCGCAGCGGTGGCTTGACGAAAAAGATGGAATCGTTTTTGAGGCAAACTGGTTTTTCGTTTTTCTTAACTTCTGGAGGTATTTGTTCCGCTGGTGGAATGCTGATTTTTCGTTTAGACATATTTCAAAATTTAATAGATTTTGACTGGGCGATGTGGTACAAGGTTATGTGTGCATTTCTAATGCGCATGTCTCTGATTAAACATTCGTAGTTGTCATGCAGACAGTAAACGTTGAAAATGGTTACTATTGTGCAAAGACACTTCAATTTATAGGCGACATACGGTATCATTTTTAGGTTGGATGATGTTAAGTATGTGTAATCTGTCCATTGTTTTTCAAAAATCTGTTTAATAACGTTGATCAGTTTTGGTGTGGTCGTCCTTAGACTATGTACGCAGGGCCGGCCCAAGACACGATGCAAGTAATGCACAGCATTATAAGATTTTTTTGTAATCAAATGTATGCTGTTTTTAATGAGCTTGGAATTGTAGAAAAAATACAATAATTTAAAAGGCTTGGAGAAAATATAAAAACAATTTCCATCAATTTGTTATTTCTCTAATCTATTCAAAATTCATTCAGGTTTATGTTTCGATAAAAAATTGAAAACACCCCATTCCTTAATTTTGACATAATCCCATTCGGTTCGAATGGCGCACAAAGAAAATATGAAAACAGTTGCCATGGACTTCAAATTTCATAAATCTGCTCAACATCTATGCAGGATTATGTTACCATAAAAATATTTAAACACCCCATCCCTAAACTTCGAGATAATCCCATTCGAACAGAGTGTAGAATTTTAGAAAAATGCGACGAACAATTTCGACGACATGAAAAACATATAAAAACTATTGCCAACAACTTGAAATTTTACAAATTTATTTGAAATTCATTAGTGATTACGATTCTATAAAAATCTGTAAATACCCCATCCCTAAATTTTGACAAAATCCATTTGAATTGAGCGAGTAATTGTGAAGAAAAAAATGCAATAATTTCAGCGTCCTAAAAAAATGTTCATATTTTTCTATTGAAATCGACTTGAAATTTGACAAATGTGTTCAAAATTAATTCGGTATAACTCTACTACAAAAATCCGTAAACATCCTCTCCCTAAACTTCGAGTTAATCTCATTCGAACAGAGCGTACAATTGTGGAAAACACGACTTAAAAAATATAAAAACAATTGCCATCGACTTGAAATTATTTCAAAATTGATTTGAAGTTGTGATTCTACATAAATCTCTGAACACCCTATTCCTTAATTTTAACATAATCCCGTTCGAACAGAGTGCGAAATCGTTAAAAGAAAAGCAATAATTTCGTCGACCCATTAAAATACGAAAATAATTGCCATCGATTTAAAATTTGACAATTCTATTCAAAATTCATTCAGAATTATGCTACTAATAAAAATCTGTAAATACCCCACCACTTAACTTTGAATTAATCTCATTCGAACAGTTTCTAGAATTGTGAAATACGCGATAATTTCAGCGACATGAAAAAAATATAAAAACAATTGCAGTTATTCGAGATTACGAATTACTTATTGAAGTCCAAGTTCGGTGAACGTGTTATATCGAGAAGAGGTCCTGTCGATTGGCCGCCGAGATCTTGTGATTTAACACCTCTAGACTTTTTTTATTTAATAATAATAATATTTTTAAATAATAATAAAAAATGCTACAAAAAAAACTAGTCAAAATAATTTAAACAAATTATTGTTTAAATTATTTTCACTAGTTTGAACATTTTTTAAACAATTTAAATTTTCTCTAGCGCTCGATAGAGGCAAAGTCCGGCACTGATTGCAGTGACAAATTTCTATCTATATAAACGTAATTTGAAAATTTCATATTATTAATTTGTGAAAAAGTTATAAATTGAAATATTTAATTGAGTATTAAAAAGTAATTATTTACGTGCAAATACTCCACAGGGATCGTTTCGAAACACAGCATTATGTGGTTGGATGGATAGAACAGAGATGCCCGCCACCTATACTTTGAGGTAAGATATGGCCTCACATTATTGATCCATGTTATCATTCACAAAAATTTCCTGTAATCAAATTACAGAATTCGCTGTTTTTATATTTGAAACTGTAACATTCTATGCATTACTTCTAGGGATCTGTTTATTCTTGGGAGAAGTTAGTACGTAACGTAATACCACAGGCAGATGGCGAAATGTGGAAAATATTTAAGCAAATTTCAGATAAATTAACAATCACATTTCGTATAGTAGTGGCAATAATTAGTAAATTCTTAGTACTTCGTGTGGATACAAAAATATACTTCCACTCAGACTTTCAAAGACTGCAATAAATAAATACATTTGTTACTTCAATAAATAATTTGTTTATGTATTTTCTCGAATTGCAGAAGACATCGTATTTCTGAAAATCTATAAATTCAATAAATTTTTGTGCATACCTCAAAGATCAATTTCGTCGAAAAACTTCGGACTTATGAGTCAAAAAACCACGAAATTAACTTTTTTAAAGATCCATACCTTTGTGCCAAATCGTCGTAGGAACTTCGTTATTTGAGTCCTGCGCAGGTAATTGAACACATTTCAATGCCCTTTTGGTGGATCGAGTCGACACATGTTTTCCAACTCGGTACACGTTGCCAAAGTTGGACTTTTTTTTGTCCACAAACGTGTTTTTTTTTGTTCGGGGGTTGAAGGGTTCGAAATGGGATCATTCCAATCTGAGTTTACTCCCTTAGAGTAGAGCCAGAATGGGATATTTTCCCGAAAGAATAATCAAATTTGGTTGAAAAGTCACTGAGTTATGTGCGAAAAACCTCAAAATGCACTATTTTTTCAAACACCCATAACTTGGTGCAAAATAGTCGTGCATAAGGAATTAATTAAATTTGAATGCCTTTATGATGGATCGAGTCGACAAAATTTTTACAACCCCGAAGACATTGTCAAAGTTGGACATGGTTTCCAGAAAAAACATTTTTCAAAGGGGCGCTAGAGGGAGACGGAAGAGGTAACGCTTAAAGTTCGCAAGAATTATTTTAAATAAGACACTTCAATTTTGTTCGTTCTCAAAGATTCATTAAAATCGATTGAAAATACGCCGAGTTATGGCGGTTTGAAAATGGTCGAAATTTCACGAATTTCAAGTATAATTTAAAGGAATAGATTATAAAAGGTTTTACAACGAAATTTATTGACGGCATCATAGTGGTAGAGCCGATTTAATTTAGCGTCCTTTTACGCGTGTGTTATAAAATTGATAAAAAAAAAGCAGACCACAAATGATGTTGCTAATTACAAGCATTAGCCAGCAATGCATACTATAGTTTTTGAAGCTATAAAGCCCATTTAAGAAGAACAGAGTAACGATGAGTAAATTAACATATTTTGATTAACAATTTTGAAAACTATTTTTACAATCACAATTTTTGTATCAGAGCTTCCCAAAGTGTGGGTCGCGACCCGGCACCGAGTCGCAAAAGAATTTTGCCGGGTCTCGAAAAAATATTGTAAAAACACAAAAAAAATTGTTTTTTACATTTTATTTGTTTTATAACAGTTAGTCGCTAGGAACGGTGGCAAGGTGTGTATTTGTAGTTTTTTGTATAGCAGATTTTACCAAATTATGTGATCATAAACACCTCTTTTATATAGGTCTCAGTAGTTCTATAAAAATTAGAAAACATTTCTACCTTAGATTTTAAAATATTCACACTTGAACAACTCCTGGTTCAATTGTGATGAACTTTTTACAAACCGCAAAAAAACAATTGAAACAAACCTTAAACTTTGGACATTCTTCTAAAATAGATTGCACTTTAAATATCTACTTAATTTTGGAAACATTCAAAATAATCACATTTCAACATTCTGAGGTCGAACATTTTCGAAACCGCCAAAAATGATTGACCTCAACCTCGCAATTTTTTTTAAATTCACTTAAAATATATTGCACTTATTTTTTCTGCAAAAAAATGCATACGTTGCTAAGCTAGATTTCGAAATAATCACACTTGAACACTCTGAAGTCAAACATTTTCTTAATCGCCAAAAAAAAAATAAAACCAATTGAAATTTTCAAATTCGCTCAAAATGCATTGCAACTTCACTTTTCTATAAGAAATTTGCAAACATTCCTACCCTAGATTTCGAAATATTCACACTCCTGTTCAATTCTGAGGTCGAACATTTTACAAGCCACAAAAAAACACATAAAATCAGTTGCAGCATTCTCGAACCTTTTCCAATTTAATCAAAATGGATTCTATTAAAATCTATCAACGCACAATTTTGAAATATTTACCCTTAAACACTGAATTCAATTTTGAGGTTGGACATTTTCAAGTTGCCTTGAAAGTAGAAAACCAATTGCAAAAAATTCCAGACTTTCAAATTTGCGCAAAACGGATTAATTTTCATTTCTATAATAAAATCGGCAAACATCTCAAATTTTAAAATAATCACACATGCATTGAAAAGGCATTTTTTACTTAAATTTACTCAAAAGATATGAATTTTCGGTTTCAACTTTTACCGAAATTTCAACTCAAACATTTTTGAAAACGCAAAATTATGCATTCGTCTAGATTTTCTTAATTTCCTAGAAAACAACTTAGTGGATTATCTTCAAATTTTATAAGCACATTCTATAGAATCGTAATAATAAAACAAGTAAATTATAAAAAAATAATGTGAACTAGTTTTTCCGAAATTTCCACTCAAACATTTTTGAAAGTGTAAAATTATGCATTCACCTAGATGTTCTTAATTTCCCAGAAAATCCCTTAGTGGATTATCTTCCAATTGTAAAAGCACACTCTGTAGACTTTTGGTAATAAAACAAGTAAATAATTCCAAAATAGTTTAAGTTTATTTTTCCAAAATTTCAACTCAAACATTTTTGAAGGTGAAAAATATGCATTTGGCTAGATTTTCTTAATTTCCAAGAAAGTCCCTTAGTGTATTATCTTTCAACTTTAAAAGCACACGCTGTATACTTCTAGCAATAAAACAAATAAATAATCAAACAAATAATTTGGGCTAGTTTTTCCAAAATTTTTGAAAATGCAAAATCATGCATTCGCCTAGATTTTCTTTGTTTTCTTGAAAACACCTTAGTGGAATATCTTTAAATTTTATAACCACATTCTATAGATACGTAGTAATAAAAGAAGTAAATAATCAAAAAATTATTTCAGCTAGTTTTTCCGAAATTTCAACTCAAACATTTTTGAAAGTGTAAAATTATGCATTCACCTAGATTTTCTTTATTTCCAAGAAAGTCCCTAAGTCAATTATATTCAAACTTTAAAGGTACACGCTGCAATAACGACTTCCAGTAATAAAACTTATAAATAATAAAGAAAAATCGAATTTTACCGAAATTTAAACTCAAACAATTTTGAAAGTAAAAAATAAGCATTCGGCTAGATTAGTGCTTCCGTGGCCGATCGACCAGTGGCGGCTCGTGGATGTTCGGCGGTGGGGCAACGGAAGAAAATTTGATCGAAAAAACAGCGGACGAAATATTTGTTTCCTCTATAAGAGTAAGTAGTGCGGTACGAGCGACATCTTTGTCTTTGCCCTCCCTGCGGAAATCCACGAGCCGCCGCGCCGCTGCGATCGACGTCTAAATTGGGCGTTTATCTGACAATCCGGATTTGGGGGGCGATGGTCATTTTTTGGGGGAGAATGAATTTTGAACACCCGCCCGCATAGATGGCTCACATCGCCTAAAAATTTGATCAAGATTTTGTCTTTCGAAATTAGAACCAAATGTTATTAAACTTTTCTAAAATCAAAAAACTTGCATATTTGCCAAGTTGGGTTGAATTTGCATGTAAGTTTTTAGTATTTAAATGTGGATTAAAGATTATTTTTCTGTCGGAATTGAAAAGGAAGAAATATTTAATCTTAGTGAACAAGAAGTTGATAATTTAATTGAAATTTCATGCGACACCGATCTTAAAAAAAGTGTTTGAAACTGTACCACTAATTTATTTTTTTTTATTGCCTTTTGTCACCACTTATACGTGTGAAGCTGCATTCACAGCCTTGGTGTACTTAAAAAAAATATCGAAATAGATTGGATGTCGAAACTAATTTGGGAATAAAATTAACATCATTACCTCCTGATTTGAAATTGTTATTTGATGACAAACAACATCATCCTTCGCACTAACGACAAAATATGTAAAACAAAGTTTACTTTGGGGCGCTTCGTGGCGGAGCGGTTTGGCTCCCGCTTTCGGTGCGAGGCGTCGTGGGTTCGAGTCCCATGCTCGGGCGATAGCTTTTATTAATGAGAAGTTATCGTTCGAGTCCATGGTTGTTCAGTATTTGTCCCATTCATTATAAAAATAAATTTTCAAATTCCGAATTAAGGTGTGTCGCGAAAAATGTTAAAACATTGTACCGGACCGCGGTCAAAAAAGTTTGGGAAACGCTGATGTAGGCAAAATGGCGTCCCGAAAAAAGCCGATTCCGGAAGTGCCCGTACACCGCCATTTGCAACAAATATAAACAACATAAATCATTTTTATGTACTCAAATACATGCACAATAAAGTGCTTCTTGTGTTATTTAAATAAAGCTATTTGCCGTAAAGAAATTTCCGCCCCTAGGTATGATTTTGACGCCCCAGGTTTGGTGTTACCCCTTAATTATTTCTATGGCCAGTTAGGTAAATTGTTTAACAAATACCTATGCTACTACTAATTGCGGATTGTTGGGTAATCGCTTCATGTATATATTATCTCAATTTATAATAATAGGTAATTTAACTAATAATTTAACTCTAAAATTTTAAAATATTCAGAATCTAACATGAGTTTTTATTTCTATTTCATATTTCTATCTTTAATAATACGAACTACCAATACATAAATATAAAAACAATTAATTATAATATAATAGGGTTGCATCCAGACGTTTTCTAAATGAATGGCGGCGGGAAACAAATATAAAAAAAATATGCAAATTTAATAACACGAAATAAATATTTCTTTTTTTAAATACAATTTAAATTATTAAAATTATTCCCGCAGTTTGAAAAAATCTCGGCCCAAAATTGAAATGTTCAAAGACGATAAAGCTACATTAAAATAATAAATTATACAGTGTTGCATACAATAAAATACAATTATTTGACTTGAAAAAGTAAACAGAATATGACTCGATGCCTACAATTAGGTTGAACATTTCTGATATGAATTACTTAAAACTTGCCATAATTTTCAAGTGTAATACCGCGTATTAACTGCTGCGAACATTGTCATGTGCAATAGGAAAAAGTATTATTCCCTTTGATTCGGCACACAAAGGAATACTAAAATATATCATCCTCTAAAAATAGTGAACAACAACGGATATATTCCTCTATAGGGTCCCATTCTATCGCAGAACAGATGACAGGGTGGTGGTGGTGGTGGTGGATCCCCAACCCCTCACCTGTAGAGCATTATAAAAAGATTTGGACGCTGAATAGGAATATAAACCTTCAGCATAAAAATCGGAGCACTCGGATATATTCCTTGCAGGCTCCATCAACATAAAAGGGTAAAATATATTGAAATGCAAATGAGATTCACGGTTGGAGAGATTTGTGAGGGAATTTAGAGCTAAAAAAAATGTTATCTACTATTTTTTTAATTGCGCTGAACAAAAAGTAAGTCATTTTGTGCGAATTATAAAGAGGGATGTGAAAAGGTATTCTGCCTTTCGTCAGATGCTATCTACGGTGAAGGGTTGAATAAAGTTCAAGGGTAACAGTGCCCGAGACCAACGCGAAATGACAGTCCTTTTCGTATTATAAATAGGTTGTTGCTCTCTTAAGTGCTTGCAAATTTAATGATTCAGTTTAAAGTCTAATGTCTTGGTGTTGTCATTATTATATCCAGTGCCTAAATAGCCTGAACAAAATATGATTTTTGGGGCCTTTATTATTATAATAAATTAAAATCATATTATAGTTATTTATATTTATAATTTAATGATGTATTTTTAATTTAAATGTACAATTGCGGCAAAAAATAGGATACCTGTATAATCTAGTGCGTGTTTTATTTCTAAAATTTATTCATGTAAATTTGGTTTTCACATTTCCGGTACGTAATATCGATATCATGCATCCATGTCCATAATGTAATGACATCCTTTACCAAAAACCGGGATGTAAAGTGTGAAACAGGATGTACTAGTGCATTACTTTACCTGGTTTATGGCAGTGGCGGCTCGTGGAACATGTTGATGGTAGGAGCCACTTTTACAATTTATTAGATCGGATGATACTGGCGTTTGAAACGTCAAAATTATGAAAGATGGAAATGACAAATTATACAAATTAAATACCGACAAAAAATCCAAAATTTGCACATAAAAATCAATCACACGTTAAAAATCTAAAGTATAGCCCAATTCAAAATACGCCCTTAATTAAAGTAAAAAGACTAAAATATAGGCCCAAAAGATCGAAAATTTAGACAAATTTCGAAAATTTGCGGTTAAAAAAATGCAGAAAATTTCAAAAAAAAAATCAAAAAAAAATTGGAATAAAGAAATTAAAAATACAGGCCATAGATCTAAAATATAGGCCAAAAAAATGGTGATGTGGCCATCATGTTACTTTCTCCGACTTGATGGCATCATTTATATTTAAGCTTCCATGGTTTATTTTCAATTTAAATCATATTTTAAGTGTGCATCGAACGTTTCGTAGACTCGGATAAAACTGACGTTTAAAACGTCAAAATTATGAAAGATGGAAAAATGTACTTCAAATTGAAAAACTCAGTTTACTCAAAAACTAAAGAGATTTCGAAAAAAATGTATTCTTCATAAATTGTTCATTTTGGCATTATCTACAATTATTATTAATATAAATTTGCTGTAACTATTAGCATTTCATAATTGTATACCAAAAATGAAAAAAAAATTAATAAATTTTTTTCTCGATTAATAATGATTTTATGAAAAATGTTTTCAAACAAAATATTCGCATTTATTTATTGTCTTCAATATTTGTTTAAATGTTTTTGTGATATTTTTCATATTTAACAAAATATTGGCAAAAAACAAAAAACAGTTAAGGTAAACACCCACTTCCGGTGTACGAAATTTTACCAAAAGCTTTTCAGTTCTCCGGATTATCAAATAAAACTTATGTTCAAAGTTTCATATCAATTGATCTATTAGTTTTTGAGATACAGCGCGCACAGACACACACACACACACCATGACACACACACACACACAGACACAATTTTTTTTTCCCAGAAATTGTTGAAATGGCATCTAGGGACCCCAAAACGGATATTTCCGTAAAAAAAAATTTTGAAAAAAAAATCACGATCACAATACTTTCTCGTACTTCGTAACAGAGAAAGTAAAAATCAAAAATGCTTGTCTAAAAATAAAAAATTCAAGCAAAAAAATTAAAAAAATGGAAATAATTCGCCATTTTCAGCCCCCAAAATAACTCTTTAGCTCAAAATAAGTTGCCGACCAGAAACTCGAAAACCTCAGTTCCTGGAAGTCCCACAACGAAATTTTATAGACAAATAGTGTTCAGAATGGTCTCAGTGATGAAAAAAAAAAACAAAAAAAATTTTGACGAAAAATTGAATTTAATCGATTTTAGTCAAAAAGTAACCATAAAGTTAAAAAAACGCCCATAAAAAATAATAATTCAAGTTAAAAAATCTAAAATCAAGGGCAAGAAATCAGAAACCATCAAAAAAACTTGAAAATATCAGCAAAAACATTAAAAAAAGTCACGTATAAAAATCAATAATTTAGGTTAAAAAAAAATCTAAAACATAGTATAAAAAATTCAAAACCTCGATCCTAAAAATCTAAATTGCGGACCAAAAAATTGAAAATTTTAACAAAGAAATCGAAAATATAGAAAAAAAAATAAGGCTAAAAGATTAAAAATTTAGACCAAAATATCAAAATCCGGGCTTAACGATAAAAAAATGAAAACAAGAAGATTGAAACTATTCTTGAGTCACTGGGGTGATTAGCCCCAAAAAACATAGGAAAAAACTCAAAATTTGCTCTGTGGTGGAGGAAATTTACACTCGATGATTTGAAAAATTTAAAAAATTTATTACTTGAAGGTTTCGTTCAAATAAACTTTATTTATTCAAAAATAACCTACTTTTAATTTCCTGAAAACAACGACATGCTCCTGCAGAAAACAAGGGAATTAACTCCAAATTTGCTCTGAAGTGAAGGAAATCTGCACTCAATGTTTTGAAAAATTGTAAAAAAATTAATCACTTGTAGAATTAGCTCCAAAATTACTAAAACTATGCAGAAAGAGTGTACTTTTCATTACTTGTAAAAATATTTGGAATATTGCTACTGAAAACTACAGGAATTGACTCAAAACTGCACTGGAGGGAGCGGAAATTGCACTCAATGTTTTGAAAAATCGTAAAAAAAATAATCACTTGCAGAATTATCTCTTAATTAAGGTAAAAAAACTAAAATATGAGCAAAAAAAAAACGAAAATTTAGACAAATATCAAAAATTCGCGGTTAAAAAAATGCAGACCAAAAATCCGAAAATTTCAACAACAAAAAAAAAGTTTAACCAAAATAAAGAATATTTCGGGCAAAAACTCTAAAATTTGGAACGAAGAAATGAAAAATACAGGTCAAATATCTAAAATATAGGCAAAAAAAATCAAAAATTCTGGTCTAAAAATAAAAAATGCAAACCAAAAAAATTCAAAAATCAAGGAAAACAAAATTAATTTATAATTTTCAGCTCCTAAAATAACTCTTTAGCTCAAAATTAGTTGCCGACAAGAAACTCGAAAATGGTAGTCAAAAAGTAAAAAAAAATCGCCCATAAAAAATAGTAATTTAAGTTAGAAAATCTAAAATGAAGGGCTAGAAGTCAGAAAACTGTACTTGAAAATATCGGCAAATAATAAAAAAGTTGCATATAAAAAGCAATCACTTAGGTTAAAAAAATATAAAATATAGGCTAAAAAATTCGATCCTAAAAATCAAAATTGTTGACCTAAAATCCGAAAATTTAAAAAAAATCGAAAATTTAGAACAAAATTATTTTCTTTGGAAATTTCGAAAGACACATTATTCAAAATTAGTCTGTCAAAATTTCAACCATCTGTTGCTATAAATGTGGAATTCCTATGCAAATTTCTGAAAAATGCACCTTATAGGTCATCAAAATTTGTTTTTAGTGCAACCATTTTTGTTGTGGTAAACTTGTGATAATTTTTTGAAGAAATTTATAAGGAGACATTATTTAAAATTGGTCTGTCAAAATTTCAACCATCTCTCGAAAGAAATGCGGAATTCTCAAGTGAATTTCTGAAAAATTTGCCTTTTTGGTGATCAAAATTTGCCTTTTAGTAAAACCATTTTTGTGGTGGTAAACTTGCGATGATTTTTTTTTTGAAAATTTGTGACGACGCATTATTTAGAATTAGTCAGTAAAAGTTTAAACCTTTTAAAAATAAATGTGCAATCCCTACTCGTATTTTGAAAAATGCGCCTTTTTGGTCATCAAAATATTCTTTTTAGTGCAACCATTTTTGTTGTGGTAAACTTGCGATTGTTTTCTTTGGAAATTTGTAAAAACACATTATTCAGAAACAGAATCTCAAAATTTTAACCATCTGTTGAAATTAATGTGGAACTTCCACGCGGTGTTTAACATTTAAAAAGTTTTTTTAAGAATCAGTTTAAAATTCTTGCTGAGCTTGAGTCTACAGGTAGTGCCATGGCTTTGTGGCTCTATATAACGAACCGCCCCTGGTTTATGGTACAGACGGACAGATGTCACTGATACAAAAGGAGGACAAAATTAAAAAATTAAAACTTATTCAATATTTGAAAACTAAGGCTAATCACGCCCGCGGGATATACATACAAATAAGGAAATCGCTACTTTAATTTTAAAGCTGAATGTATTATAATTGCATTAGAGTTTTTTAAAGGAATTCAATCATATGAGTATGTTTTTTATTTTTCTTAAAAAAAAATATCAAAAATTCACAACTCACGCAAAAATGGATACATTTTCAAAAATCACAAATTACAAATTTTTGTATCATATCAATATTTAAAAAAAATAGTTTTTAAAAATTTTACACCCAAAAATAAACACATTTTCAAAAATTACAGTAAAAACACAGTACATTGTTACTTCTAAATTAATGCGAAATGTAATAATTATAGCTAAAATATTTGCTGTGCGCACTCTGTGAGGATGATGAAAGTGAGTAATTTTCCGTGTGAGCATTTTTCAGTGTAAGCAATTTTTGTGTGCGCAATTACCACTGTGCGTTATTTTCTGTGTGTGTGAGTTTTCTGTATGATCATTTTTCCATGTGAGGACTTTTCTGTATGAGCATTTTTCCGTGTGAGGAGTTTTATATATGAGCATTTTTGCATTTGAGGAGTTTTCTGTATGAGCATTTTTCCGTGCGGAGTTTTCGTGTGCGGAGTTTTCCCTGTGCGCAGTTTTCTGTGCGCAGTTTTCGATTGAAGAGTCTTCCAGTGCGGATATGTCTGGTCACGGAAATAATTCAGGCAGTCAATATCAGATTACTCAAATTATTAAAGGGATTTTCGGAAAATGTGCTTCCAACTATTTTCCACTTTCTGATCTGACTGTATTGTCGTTTTGTAAAGTCGAACGAGATTATAACCATGACAGCAACAAATAAAAACAAAAACAATTCTCATGTAGATTACTAAATAGTTCCGTATGAAAATTTTCATCTTCAATTCTCAATTGCTTTACAACTAAAGGGATAAAGTTTGTGAATTAGTGAGAAATTAGTAAATAACATTAATTTTCAACTTATTCTCCAATTTTATCGCATTAGATATAAAACAGTGGGCAATTGTAGACAAAATTTGGTTAGGATAATACTTAGTCCACGCGGAAAATATAATCTTTTCTCAATTAATTATTCCATCAGAAACTTGCTAATTGAAAGAGGGCCATTGTAAGAGAAACCGTTCTTCAAAATCCCAACTGCAATTTATCATAATGCAAGTGCACTTTCCGCCCTAATTGCAAAGACTTCCCAGAAAGAGGCGTGTTCTCTTTGTATATAAAACTATAACTCTCTGGCTTTATGGTTCGATAATTATAATGTCCTGATGGAATTTAATAGCCCATCCAAAACGAACGTCTGGCCGGCACAAATATGAAAATCGATGGCGTGCCCAGCACACCGCCCTCATATTTTACAATACCCCCATCCCCATAATGGATATTAATAATGTCATTGATGGCGTCCGCATTATTTGATTGAAATTTCGTAATTTCTATATTTAAATTTAAACACATATATGATTTTAGCACCGTGCTCGGGTACAAACTAAGAAAGTGGGTTCGAATACCGCCCATGGAATAATTTTAACTTTGTATACCGGGTGTCTCACTGAAGTGTCAACGTAACTTTTTTTGCATTTTTGCTGCTCGAACGTCAAGCGTGCTCTAGCCATTTTGTTTTCTCACTCTCGTGATGATGAGTACCTAAAGTACTAAAGAGGTTTCATTTTGAAAAGCCCGCTATCTGGGCAGCTGTCATTTTTTGACATTTGACAAGTAAAAACTATGCCATTAGTAAAAATGCAACGATACACGCTTCAACAACGCATTGAAATTATTAAAATTCACTACAGAAATAGTGAAAATTTTGCAGTCACAGTTCGCCAAACTAAAGCACTTTTGGGTCGTCGTGAAGCACCTTCTCGACCAGCAATAGTAAAACTGGTTAAGAAATTTGAGCTGTTGGGTCAACTTAGTGATGTGAAGAATCGAAACCATGTGCGTCGCTCAAGAACAATTGAGAATATTGCTGCTGTAGCCAATAGTGTTAACGAAACCCCAGGTTTGTCGATTCCTCGTCGATCTTTGGAATTAAGCATTCCAAAAACGACATTACACCGTATTTTGCATAGACTTAGGTTTGAAGGCTTTTAAAGTTCAGTTAACACAAGAACTCAAGCCGGTCGATCACCAGCAACGTCGTATCTTTGATGATTGGGTCCTTGAAATGCATCAAAATGATCCGGATTTTCATCGAAAAATCATCTTCAGCAGGGGCGGCTCGTTATATAGAGTCAAAGAGCCACTACCTGTAGTAGTTTCAAGCTCAGCAAGAATTTTTAATTAATTCTTAAAACACTTTTTCACCTGTTAATAATAATAATAATAATAATGCTTTATTCGTGCCATAACAACAGAGTTTTACACATATCAAAAATAGGGTAATAAAATCAATCACCAATAGGGAAAAATTTAAACAAAGTTAAAAAAACAAATAGTTGAAATAGTTGAATATAATCACAAGGGGGCGTACAACTATAGTTAAAGCAGATTAACCACATTTTGTAAAAATAAAAATTCAAAATTAATGTCTCAATAGTTACATAACAAATTACAAGTTAAACAGATTAAAATTACAAATTAAAAAATAAAAATTACAAATTAAAAAATTTAAATTAGAAATTAAAAAATTAAAATTAAAAATATCAAAAGCAGCATTTTTCGACATGTTTTAACTGTCATAAATGGCATTTTTCAGCTGGCAAACATTGTATTTTTTGTATTGTCAAAAATTGTATTTTTTAGCTGACAATAATGGTTTGTTGCAGTTGTCAAGAATGGTATTTTTCAGCTGTTAAAAATGGTAGTTTTCAGCTGTTAAGAAGAGTATTATTCAACTGGCAAAAACGATATTTTTCTGTTGTCAAAATTGGTACTGTGAAAATTGACAGCATTTTTTGACATTATTTAATTGTCAAAAATGGCATTTTACGGCTGTGAAAAATTGTATTTTTTGTGTTGTCAAAAATTGTATTTTTTAGCTGACAATAATGGTTTATTGCAGTTGTCAAGAATGGTATTTTTCAGCTGTTAAAAATGGCAGTTTTCAGCTGCTAAGAAGAGTATTATTCAACTGGTAGAAACAATATTTTTCTGTTGTCAAAAATGGTACTGTCCAAATTGACAGAATTTTTTGACATTTTTTATTTGTCAAAAATGGCATTTTACAGATGCCAAAAATTGTATTTTTTGTATTGTCAAAAATCGTATTTTTTAGCTGACAATAATGGTTTGTTGCAGTTGTCAAGAATGGTATTTTTCAGCTGTTAAAAATGGTAGTTTTCAGCTGTTAAGAAGTGTATTATTCAACTGGTAGAAACAATATTTTTCTGTTGTCAAAAATGGTACTATCCAAATTGACAGAATTGTTTGACATTTTTTAATTGTCAAAAATGGCATTTTACAGCTGTCAAAAATTGAATTTTTTGTGTTGTCAAAAATTGTATTTTTTAGCTGACAATAATGGTTTGTTGCAGTTGTCAAGAATGGTATTTTTCAGCTGTTAAAAATGGTAGTTTTCAGCTGTTAAAAAGAGTATTATTCAACTGGTAAAATCGATATTTTTCTGTTGTTAAAAATGGTACTGTCAAAATTGACAGCATTTTTTGACATTTTTTAATTGTCAAAAATGACATTTTACAGCTGTCAAAAATTGTATTTTTTGTGTTGTCAAAAATTGTATTTTTTAGCTGACAATAATGGTTTGTTGCAGTTGTCAAGAATGGTATTTTTCAGCTGTTAAAAATGGTATTTTTCAGCTGTTAAGAAGAGTACTGGTAAAAACGATATTTTTCTGTTGTCAAAAATGGTACTGTCAAAATTGACAGCATTTTTTGATATTTTTTAATTGTTAAAAATGGCATTTTACAGCTGTCAAAAATTGTATTTTTTAGCTGACAATAATGGTTTGTTGCAGTTGTCAAGGATGGTATTTTTTCAGCTGTTAAAAATGTTAGTTTTCAGCTGTTAAGAAGAGTATTATTCAACTGGTAGAAACAATATTTTTCTGTTGTCAAAAATGGTACTGTCCAAATTGACAGAATTTTTTGACATTTTTTAATTGTCAAAAATGGCATTTTACAGCTGTCAAAAATTGTATTTTTTAGCTGACAATAATAGTATTTTATAGTTATCAATAATGGCTTACTGCAGTTATCGAGAATGGTATTTTTCAGCTGTTAAAAATGGTATTTTTCAGCTATTAAAGATGGTATTTTTCAGCTGTTAAGAAGTGTATTATTCAACTGTCAAAAATAATATTTTTCAGCTAACAAAGATTATATTTTTCAACTGTCGAAAATGATATTTTTCAGCTACCATCAATAGTATTTCCCACCTATAAAAATGGCATTTTTTAGCTATCAAAAGCAGCATTTATCCACATTATTATTCAACTGTCGAAAATGATATTTTTCAGCTGTCAAAAAAAGTATTTCTCACATATAGAAAATGGCATTTTTCCGCTATCAACGGCAGAATTTTTGGTCATTGTTTTAATCCTCAAAATGGCATTTTTCAGCTGTCAAAACTTGTACTTTTTGTTGTCAAAAATTGTATTTTTTAGCTGACAATAATGGTATGTTACAGTTGTCAAGAATGGTATTTTTCAACTGTTAAAAATGGTATTTTTCAGCTATTAAAGATGGTATTTTTCAGCTGTTAAGAAGTGTATTATTCAACTGTCAAAAATGATATTTTTCAGCTAACAAAGATTATATTTTTCAACTGTCGAAAATGATATTTTTCAGCTGCCAACCATAGTATTTCCCACCTATAAAAATGGCATTTTTTAGCTATCAAAAGCAGCATTTATCCGCATTTTTTTTAATTTTTCAGTTTAAAAAAATTGTACTTTTTGTTGTCAAGAATTGTACTTTTTGTTCTTAAAAATTGTACTTTTTGTTTTCAAAAATTGTATTTTTTAGCTGACAATAATTGTGTGATACAGTTGTCAATAATAGTGTGTTGCTGTTATCAAGAATGGTATTTTTCAGCTATTAAGAATTGTATTATTCAGCTGCCAAAAATGTAATTTTTCAGCTGTCAAAAATGATATTTTTCAGCTGCCAAAACTGGTATTTCCAACCTATCTAAATGGTATTTTTCAGCTATTAAAAGCAGCATTTTTTGACATTATTTAACTGTCAAAAATAGCATTTTGCAGCTGTCAAAACCTGTATATTTTGTTGTCAAAAATGGATTTATTTTTTGTTGTCAAAAATTGTATTTTTTAGCTGCCAATAACGGTATGTTTCAGCTGTCGGGAATGGTATTTTTCGGCTGTCAAAAATGGTAATCCCCAGCTGTTAAAAATAGTATTTTCAGCTGTCTCAAGTTGTATTTTACAGTTGTAGAAAATGGTATTCTTCAGCTACCAAATATACTATGTTTCAGCTGCTGAAAACAGTATTTTTCGGCTGTCAAAAATGGTAATCCCCAGCTGTTAAAAATAGTATTTTCAGGCGTCTCACGTTGTATTTTACAGTTGTTGAAAATGGTATTCTTCAGCTAACAAATATACTATGTTTCAGCTACCGAAAACAATATTTTTCAGCTAATAGAAATAGTTCTTTTCGAGATTTTTGTATTGTCAAAAATTGTATTTTTCAGCTGTCAAAAGTAGTAAATTTTGCTATCAAAAGTAGTATTTTTTAGTGTTAAAAATAGTATTTTTCGTGTGTCAGGAATGGTGTGTTTCAGCTGACAAAAATGACATTCCTCAGCTGTTGAAAATTAGTATTTTTCAGCTGTCAAAAATAATATTTTTCGTGTGTCAACTATGGTATGTTTCAGTTGTCAAAAATAATATTTTTCGTGTGTTAACAATGGTATGTTTCCGCTGTCAAAAGCAGTATTTTTCAGTTAATAAAAATAGTTCAACATTTTTGAATTTGCAAAAATTGTATTTTTCAGCTGTCAAAAGTTGTATATTTTGCTGCCGAAAGCAGGGGCTTATATAGAGCCAAGAAGCCATGTAGTCTTAAGCTCAGCAAGAATTTTTAATTAATTCTTAAAACACTTTTTCGCCAGTTACTTTGGTCCAGGAAGTTAAATAGTTATTTCTTTCTTCAAAAAAAGTAGGAGGGGGGTATATTGAATAAGTGGCTCTACAATCAACATGTTCCACGAGCCGCCACTGGTCTTCAGTGATGAGGCGCATTTCCACCTCGGAGGCTATGTGAATAAGAAAATCCAAGAATGCTTATTGAAAAGCCTCTCCATCCTCAACGTGTCACTGTTTGGTGCGGTTTTTGGGCTAGTGGTGTGATTGGACCTTACTTATGCAACTGTTACGGTGAATGGATTGCGCTATCGAGCTATGATTAATGATTTTTTATGGCCGGAATTGGAAGATATTGATGTGGACGACGTTTATTTTCAACAAGACGGCGCTACGTGCCTCACAAGTAACGAAATAATCGCAATTTTGCAAGAAAAGTTTCCTGGCCGTGTTATTTTGCGAAGAGGTGATCACAATTGGCCCCTGAGATCTTGTGACTTGACACCTTTAGACTTTTTTCTTAGGGGCCACGTGAAAGATAAGGTCTATGCCAATGCTTCGCAATCGATTCCAAGACCTAAAAAATGGAATTCGTGAAGTTGAATTGGTCATGGAAAATATCATGAAAAGGATATAGTGCTATAACCCTGGTCGTGGCGGCAATTTGGCTGATATCGTTTTCCATCGTTAATGGCATACCTTTCTCTTTGCAATGTAATAAATATCCATTGATTTCTCTTAAAATATACTCTTTTTTTTTAAATATCAAAATGAAACCTGGGGCGTTGGTGTAGTGGGTACAGGCGAGCGCTTGTGCCGGTTGCACCGCGTGCCGTGTGGTTTCGATTCCCAGCCCGGCCGAAAGATTTTTCGGGGATCGAAAAATATTCGGTCGGGCCCATGGTTGTTGTGTATACGTCTGACATTATTCATTTATTCATTTGTTCATTTATTCATCCCAAAAAATTAAAAATATAAATTAAATACTCGATGTGACTGAATGGCTCATGCTTAAGTCACAAAATAAAAAAAATGAAACCTCTTATTGGAAAACCCTTTTCAACATACTCGAAATTCAAATCAATTGACAATATCAATACCACTATACAGATACACATTTTTTTGGCCTTAAATATTTAAGATAGAAAAATATGATTAATGTACAAGTTGCAGATAATTACCGACTCCATAATCAGAAAATATTCGTATGTATACAGGATGCTCTACAACGTAAAACCCACACAAACTTATGTTTTTTTTTTTACCGTTTCTGAGTTACTTAGTTTTTTAATGCCAAAACAAACAATATTTGAACAGCCACTGAAAAATAATAAGGATATTTTAAAATTGTCGAGGTGTTTTTAACAATAGAAATGTTGCATTTTTAGATGATACGTTTGTTTAAGTAATTAAATGCTATTTTGATGAAGTAAGAAAACCTTCGCTAAGTATAAAGATTTTTTTTTAATGGAACCCCCAGAATATTTTAATAGAAATTTAAAGTCCTCTTTGTTGCCCTTCTAAAAACACCTAGGTTTATAAATAATACTATTATTATTATTATTTACAAACCGAGCAAACTAAGTATTTTTAGAAAGGCAAGAAAAATGAAAAAAGGTGTTCCATTTAAAAAAGAAGTTTTAAAAAAGCTAATTAATACATATTTAACTTAAATACATGCTAAAATTTAGTGAATCTATTACAGTTACGAGATCGTGTATAAGTTTCCACATGACACGACCCCGTAACCCCAAACTCCACTTACATACAACTAAACGAGAAGGAGTTAAGTGTCTCCGGGATGATGAGCATACATTTAACTTTGCCATCTGTGAAATTTCATGGTAATTGATGCGCGTCTAGGGTCTCGTCTTATTATCACAAGTTTTGTCTGTTGTCTGGGTGGAAAACAGTAGCAATTTGCAATTTGTCGCAAACGGATGTTGTACGTTTCCATATTCCGGCTTATCGTCTCCCCCGACTCTCACTGAAACCCGTTATTTATTTACCCTTTCTGAACGCGAAGAAGTAATACAACTTCATAGCGAGATTGTAAATTCCGACCAGCGCCGTTGTCGGGGTGACTTTGAATTATTTACCCATTTTAGACCATAAAAGGGGAGGTTTTATATGTCTACGCTGGCTTTTATTAATCAATGTAATAGGAATCATCAAGAAATATTTTTCAAGTTTGGTTAGAGAGTATAAAGTAATTAGTCACTGTGCAGGATATTATTTATCACTACGGGTTAAACTCAATTGAAAAATTCACTATGTTTTTAAATCGAGTTTAATTTGAATTACCACTTAGTAACGGTCGCGTAAGTTATAGTCCCTTTGGCTTACAAAGTAAAGCTTATACGCTATTAGGGCACTTTGATCTAGAACGGTATTGTTTATGTAGTTTTGTTTCCCAAAAACCTCAGGTGCAGTGGAAAGAGGTCGCCTTTATTTATGCGCCAGTTTGTGAGAACTTTACATGAATGCGACGCCAACTACCAACTTTCAACATTAAACACGAGCATTTGTAGGAATTAAAGGCTAAAGGAGCACACGAGGGCATTTTACAGCGCCGCTGCATACATGGCACAGAACGTAGCGACTTAATTAAATTATCGCCAGTTTAAGGACTGCACAAATGTTTTCATCCAGTACAAATGCAAGTGGATTAATTTACGGGAACAAATTTAATTAGATTTCTACGCCGATTAATTGTAATAGTAATATGAGAATGCAACTTTACTATCAATTAAACGTGTCCTCAGGTCTACTCGGTATTTTATATATTAAATATTTAGTCCTGCTTGGGAAAGTAAACTGTCAATTGTATTTCCTTGTAAAGCTACGCGCACAATTGTCGGAATCAGACGGACGGCACGCATCGGCAAAAATTGCTTAACACAGTTGTGAACGAGTCAACGCACATTTATCGGTACAGCATGGAACGGATAAATGTGCGTTGACTCGTTTACAACTGTGTTGAGCAATTTTTGCAGATGCCCGCCGTCCGTCCGATTCCGACAAGTGTGCGCGTAGCTTTAGACTTATAGCACCAGAGATACGATGGAAATAGTATCAAAACATCGTAAATCAAAAAAGGTTTAGGCTTACGAGTAATTTTTTTCATTATCATGTTTAGTAAGACGTACTACGATGCACAGTCCTTAAAATCATACCGTGTGATAAACTTACCGAATAATTTTAAAAATTCCTGGATAAACACAAACATGTGCCTAATTTGACGCAGTCGCTCTTTTAACGATCAAAATTCAATGGTAATGCATCACCATGGTAGCTTTTCCTGGAACGAAAAGGCTTGTGTTACCCTCCAGGAACTATTACGAATCAGCTGGGACATGGACTTACCGGGTTCTGGATGAGGGAGGTTTAGCTCTTCATGCTTAGGTGCCAAAGTGCTCGTCCTTTTTTTCATGGACGTTGATGAGTACGCCGCTTAGTCGTTTTTGTTGGAGGTCATGGGTTTCCCCTGCAGTGGACGAGCTTTCGTAAGACGAAGTAGTTGTGGAGTGACCTTTGCAACATCAGGTGACTTCCCAGTTTTTTTTCGAATGTGAGATAAGCTAGGAATTATCTGTTGGGCCTGGTGGGTGTTGGTGCTAGCAGCAAAAATGATCACAAGAAACTTCTCAGGACGTCTATCGGATAGGACATGGACTTACCGGGTTCTGGATGAGGGAGGTTTAGCTCTTCTTGCTTAGGTGCCAAAATGCTCATTCTCTTTTTCATGGACGTTGATGAGTACGCCGCTTAGTCGTTTTTGTTGGAGGTCATGGGTTTTTCTGGCAGTAGAGGAGCTTTCGTAAGACGAAGTAGTTGTGAAGTGACCAAATGTGAGATAAGCTAGGAATTATCCGTTGGGCCTGGTAGGTGTTGGTGCTAGCAGCAAAAATGATCGCAAGAAACTTCTCAGGACGTCTATCGTGGTTTCCTTTAAATTGGGCGCCTTAGCTCGCGCTTCTAATGCTCCATTGGATCCGAACTCAGTTTCTGCTTGATTTTCAGACAATATGCGATCTGCTGCACTACGGCTTTTCATTGCCTTTGATTATGCGTTGTGGTATGCTATAGCGAAAAATAATCTCATGGGTTAGTGTCCAAGCGCAACTCTGGATTGTGGCATGCTCAATGGCGAAGAGCTCGACTCATCCTGTTGCAATGCCTTTTGAACGGTTACTAACCGCCATCGGGGTTAGAGACGGAGGTACGAATAAGCTCATGGCGAGTATGTTGCATCTCCAGGATTTGAATAAGTGTACGGTTCAAATTGTTTACTCGAAAGGTCCCCTCTCGAAGGAAAAAGTTTTAGTTAATCGGAATTCGTTCGTTGTAGCTACCGATTTTTGAGGGAAGCCCGATCCTTTATGAATAATTTTGAAGGAGTTAAGAATCCGCACTTGTTTTAAATTTTGAAAAAAAAACAACAATTTTTCGATTTTCGAGCGCAGAAAATGGTCAGTCTTAAATTTGACGGCTATTCAATTTTCTAAACGGGACGACTGCAACTAGCAAGACGTTTGGAAGGTGATTTCAGCGCCAATAACAATTACAGTGATGACGATTATTAATGACTCTTGGATATAGTATCGATATTTTCTCACGGACCATACTATGGTGGGAACTAAAGATGGGCGAAAAAGAATCATTTTGTGAGTCGACTCGTGGAAAGTAGTGGACTGAAATGACTCGACTCATAAGTTGACTCTTTGGAAGAAGTAGTAAAGTTTGGGAGGAAAACAGTGATGAGCAAACAGGAAAAAATAGGTCCTCACCTATAAAAGTTACCTCACATTGCAGTGGAGCAATTCTTCTCCTCACTGGTTAGCAGTCGGCTACCATACTTTATAGACCTTTGATCGCTGAATTAACCCAGTGCGTAAGATATTAACCCTTTCAGCCCTATATTTTTAAATTGGAAAAAAAAAATTTTTGTTAATTATTATTGATGGGGAGCTTCTTAAGACCATAAATACCAAATTTGAACTCAATTGCATAATTAGTATAGGAATTAATTAGTGAGGCTTTGTTGAAGTGACATCTAGTGATAAACAGCAAAAATATGGATTGTAATAGTAAGTAGAGACATGTAAATGTTACGCTGACAATTGCCATCACCAGGGCTGAAAGGGTTAAGATAAACGGAAGCTCATAATCGACTTGTTCAAGAACCGGAACAACCCAAACGACGCACTTGCGTGAATTTATTTGATGTTGGCGGCCAATTTCCTATAATTCATTACAAGTAAAAAATAAACAGCTACCTCTTGCAGGTAAAGGTTCTGGACACAACAGGCTATTGTTATTCCTTGCCTCCGTGGCTTAGTGTTAATCCGATTTTGTTCGACAATTTGAGTGCGCGTCTCTGTTTGAGTAGTGTAGCGAGGGGTGAACTTTTCTAGGCGAATGGGCAACCATTATTATAAGCGTGATGTAATAAAAACCTAGAATGTAATAGCCAATTTTTTGGGTAAATAAGTTGACAAAACCATTAATACTGCGAGCACCATCAAAAACAATTTTGAAAAGATTGTGTGTAACAATTTTATTTAAAACTAAGATCAAAAGTATTCTTCACAACTTCAAAAAAATAATATTTTTTTTGTATATGCATAATTTAAATTATCTTTTGACATATACAGGGTGGTTCAAAAGTTTGGAAACGGCGAATTTATTTCGCGCAAGGGTGGAAAATCGGAATTCTGATACTGGGGCTTTAGTAATTTTGCCCGAGTAATCGAACGGGCCAATCAGATTTTGGGCCCGATGGGGCTTTATAAGAGATATGAGGCCTAACTCTGAAATTTCAAACGTAAACCTATATTTTTTATTGCGGATTCGGATTTAGCGGAAAATTTTACATCCAAATTGGCTAAAACCCAACATTTTTTAGTCCATTTTTGGGCCCTATTGTGCGTTGTTTGCTCAAAGGTCTGGAGACGTCTGGTTCATTCCAGTCAAAAAAAATCGAAAAACTGATCTTGGAGTCTCTAGGACTTTGCTTGGGGAATAAAATGGGCCCATCAGATTTTGGGTTCTATCAGGTCTTATGGGACTTCCATGAAAGATTGCCTTGAAGACTAACATTTCAATTTCCCGCCAATTACTACTTCTGACTGATTATGTTATTTGGGCTTATGAAACCTCAAAGCGATGTTTTCTCTCGTACTCACTAAGCAAGATTAATACAATAAGACTCGACGCACACGTACCCATACATAACACGGGAAATATTTTCCTGTGTGTTATTAGATTTACGTTATCAAATCCAATATTGAAATCAATACGCTCAATACAATGTTCCACAATAGTTACGACTTTTGTCCGCGCAAATTATTTTGTATTCTCATGTTTGTGCGAGAGAAAACATTCCCTGCTTCCTAATGACAAATCCGCAATAAAATGTAGAGTGTCATTTGAAGTTCCCGGGCTGGGCCCTTTACCTGTCATATGGCCCTATCAGAAATAGTTTACCCGTGTCCTAGAGACTCCAAGATCCGTTTTTCGATTTTTCTTGACTGGGTTGAATGAACCAGACTTTTGAACCAAAAAACGCACTATAGAGCCCAAAAATTGACCAATTTTTTTTTGGTTTTAGCTAATTTGGATGTAAAATTGTCCGCTAAATCCCAATCCGCAATAAAAAATATAGGTTTGCATTTGAAATTTCAAAGTTGGTCCTCATATCTCTTATTAGGCCCCATCAAGTCCAAAATCTGATGGGCCCATTCGATTCCTCGGGCAAAATTACTAAAGACACCAGTATCAGAATTACGATTTTCTACCCGTGCGCGAAATAAACTCACCGTTTTCAGACTTTTGAACCACCCTGTATACCTAAAACTCGAGCAAAAACAAAATATAGTGTCCAAGGAAAAGTGGCATCTGGTAATTATAAAGTGAGATCGAAGGTCGAAGAGGTGGGCGGATCATAGTTCCGAACGAAGCAACGAGAGCCGCTGAAATATTATCCGCACTAATGAGGTCGACCAATTATATAAATATCATTGTTTGCTGATAACCTCGCACCAATTAATCCGCGGTGTAGGTGTAGAGAGAAAGTTCCCTCACATGCCAAATTTCTCCAGAGTTGAGTATACATCCGCGATAGCTATACCTTGCCGCTAGTTTGGAATTTTTGGCGATATCTCAAAAACGGTTTATAACACAAAAATGAAATTTGGTGTACTTAAATGGTTCAAAATGTTGCCCCTTTCTGTATACTTATATTTAATTTCCGTTTCTCCATTTCCGCAAAAATTACATCAACTTCACAATTTCAAATAAGACACCCTATATATTTATGGATTTTTGTGAAGGTGATTGAAAGACAAATTCAGCGATACTAAATTATTTTTATTAAAAATCCTTAGAAGAACAGGAAAATAAAGTTTATAAAAACAACGAACAAAATTAACAAACATAACAAGCCAATTAATAAAAGTAGTAAGTGACAAAGACTCAGGGTATAATCCAATTCAAGAGGTAAATGAATAAATAATAAAAAAAAAATGGAAATCAATATACTCAGCAACTTGTCGAGAACAGTGAGAGGTTGCACCATCCTGTTGCCACCACATCATTGCTCTCTCATTTAACTGAATCTCTTCCACCAATATACAGCACCAGTCAAGAACCAATCACGCGGCCATTGCTACAAATGCTAATAATCAAGAAACCAGTAGTGGCAGTTATGTCGGTTAGCAGTCGCATTGTGGTGAAAGCGACTTTCATCAGTCCATAAAATTTTATTTAAGAAGCTTGGATTGTCTTTAAGTCTGATTAATCGTTCAGCAATGGTAAGTTTTATAAAGGATCCTCGGGTGTTAATGCACTTTTGAAAGGGTGGTATTTATTAGTTTTCAACGCTGTCTGAACTGATGATTTGCTTACTCCTAATTTTCGAGAAAGAAATCTAGTAGATACATGCGGGTTGCTTGTGTATGTGCCAAAAATATTTATGACGTTATCTTCAATTCGAACTGGATTTTTCGGAGTCCTTCGTGCTTTCCAACTGGAAAAGAACTTCTTCGTAATTTTTCTTTCTTCTAACTTGACGAAGGTATTCGGCGTTCAACGATTTGGATATCTAACTCTGTACAAATCTCGAGTGCGTCTACTGTTTTTGCGGAATTCTTAATAGGATCATATCGATATAGTGTATTGTCGACCATACAAGACGCGTGGGGGCATATTTTGTGAGAAAATATTCTAAGAACGCGAGATCTCCGGAGCCAATTGAATTTAAGATGGTCACGCGCAACACGCCTTGAGAGCTCGGTACAACTTTACTCGTTATAATTAAAAATGGTGATGTGGCCATCATGTTACTTTCTCGACTTGATAGTATCATAGCCATTTATATTTACGTTTTCATGGTTTATTTTCAATTGAAATCATATTTAAAATCTACATCGAGCGTTGTGTAAACTCGGATTTAACTGACGTTTAAAACGTCAAAATTATGAAAGATGGAAAAATTATACTTCAAATTCAAAAACTCAGTTTATTCAAAAACCTTATTCTTTATAAGTTGTTCATTTTGGCATTCTCTACAATTATTATTAACATAAATTTGCTGTAACTATTATCGTTTTATAATTAGAAACCAAAAATTAAAAAATAATAATACATTTTTTTCTCGAATAAAAATGATTTTATGAAAAATGTTTTCAAGCAAAAGATGTTAATTTCTTTGTTGTCTTCAAAGTTTATTTAAATGTTTTTGTGATATTTTTCATATTTAAGAAAATATTAGCAAAAAACAAAAAACAGTTAAGGTACACGCCCACTTCCGGTGTACGAAATTTTACCAAAAGCTTTTCAGTTCTTCAGATTATGAAATAAGACGGATGTATAAAGTTTCATATCAATTGCTCTATTTGTTTTTGAGATACAGCGCACACAGACAGACACACACACACACAGACACAAAAAAAAAATTCCAGAAATTGTTGAAATGGCATCTAGGGACCCCAAAACGGATATTTCCGTAAAAAAAATTTTTGAAAAAAAAATCACGATCACAATACTTTCTCGTACTTCGTAACGGAGAAAGTAAAAATGGGAGGCGTTTCTAACACTTAATCAGAATGTATTCTCAGCTTGACATCGAACATTTAACACAACGTGTTTTTATTTACTCATTATTACTCCATTATTACTCCCTTATTTTACAATAAAACTCCCAAATAATATGACATTGCTGAATTTGTCTTCGATTCACCTTTACAAAAATCCATAAATATATAGGGTGTCCCATTTGAAATTATGAAGTTAATGTCATGTTTGAATCTCTGCGTGAGCAATACGTGAGCAATACAGGGATTTTTGGAAAACTTTTCAGTTAGGAATAGAAGGCGTTCTTTAATCATAAAGGAGTTCATTGGTATTAGTTTAGTATTAATAATTTTCTTTTCAGTTTCGTATAAATAACTCCATTTTTAATATACCGGGTGCGCAGAAGTCCGGCAACGGGTCAATATTTCCCCAGGCTAGGTTTTCAAACAAAAAGTTTGGTACACAAGTTGCTTGGTTACGAGTTACGAATTCTTTGGATACTAAACCATCACTCACCCCTTCACTCCTTCGCGAGGAGTGGGGGTGACTTTAAAATTTTAAATAGCAACCCCCATTTTTATCGATGGATTCCGACAAAATATTAATCTTTTGTCTTATTTTTTTTTTAACCGAAACCTCCCCTATCCCGCAGATTCAAAAAGCGTGAGAAAAACGCTAGCGGTCTTCACGTTTTTGAAATATCAATGGATAATTTAAATTATTTTTTAAATTATAAGTAAAAAACCCCCCTGAAAATTAATTTAGTAATTGTAAAATTTTTGAATTTGTTTTGGCTCAAAAAAATATGGACAATTGAGTTCTATAGATATTCAGTTCTATGATATATATGCTAACTTTTATTTACGAAACGGGAAATATTGAGAGATTTTATACATTACCACGTATTTGTGAATATAAGGTAACGATAGTATTTAATGCTTATATTACCCTTTTCAAACTAAATTGCTTATAAACGTATTTAAACTTAATTTACCTACCTTTGAGATTATTTTTCAGGAATGTAACAAAGAATTACGATTTCTTTAAATTTTAGGTTGTCACTCGCTTAGGGGCGAAAAAAAAGTTAAATTAAAAAAATATATTTAATACTCTAAATGACCTTAAATGACATTGAAAAAAATTACTTAATCTGGTATTTGGGACAAAAATATATATACATTTTTCAGATTTCTATAGTGGTTAAAAAACAAAAACCTATTTTTGGAGAGTTTCATGGTCATATCTTGACAAAAATGGGGTTGTTTATACGAAACTGAAAAAAAAATTATGAATACTAAAATACTAATAATAATTTTACATAAAATGACAATTGCTGATACATTTATAAAAAATATCAAAATATCGTAAAAATGTTAGTTATTCAAATTTTTGAAAATGTTGAAAGATGAAAAGTCATATAGATGGTATTTATAAAATCCGTGATGTTGACCATCTTATCACGAGATAAGATGGTCAACATGCCACCCGACACGGATTTTTAAATAAATATAAAAATATTAGTTGTGACCTTAAGCCAAATTAGCCATAAGCCATATATCAAAAAAACCCTACATTACCCAAAATAAGATGTTTTTTTAACCACTTAAAAATTATTTTTATAATCTGAAAAAATCACATATTTTATTATACCAAATTAGGTGAATTTTTCAAGGTCATTGAACGTTATTTAGAGTTAAAAAAATGTTTGAAAATAAAAAAAAAAATAGCCCACTAGTTAAAATTTTATTTCCTCATATGATTGCGGGTATCACGAGATACCCTTTTATTACCTCATAATTGTATTTTAAGCAAGGACGGGTCGACCGAACTAAGCACCGACATGCGGCAGCATTACCTCGCCGAGCGAGTTTCGCATTTGTATTTTCTCTGACTGTACGTTCCCTGAAAAAATATCCACCTTGGTCATGAGATGTGAAAGTTCGTTCTTCAGGGACTCGTCGGCCTTATATACTCGTAGTGTACTGGAGCGCTTTTGCATTCGTCAATAATGCCATTGGCCAAAAAAGATATTTCCTGTCGTAGTGCTTTGGAACGACCTGCTCCAGTGGATATGAAGTAGGAATAGTGTGTTAATGCTGTGGTCTCAAAGCATGGTGGAAGAACATACTTGCTTGAATGCAACGGTTAATGTCGCTAGTTTACTGTGGTATTGTGAGGCAGGAAATTCCACTCGGCCTAGAGTTGGTGTGCGGTCCGTAGGCGACCGAAACGACGACGTCCAAGTATTCGTTTTCAATCTCCGGCAACGGCGATACGAGTTCTATGAGGTGGTGTTGCGAGATCATGGCTTGGATCTAGTTCACTCTGATATTATCTTCGCCTACAATCTTTGTGTTCAAACTGGTACACATGGTTTTTTTGGTCAAAATTTGATCTTCGATGAAGTCCACGCCCAAGCATATTCGGAAGGACGGTCAGGGTGGCTTCCACATTTCTTCCTCTGGTTTGTCACATACAAAAGTGTCTATTTGTTTGTTAATCAACGCGTTAATACCATACCACATACATTGTTTAAAAAAAATAAGGACACAACATACATATTAAAAACAAATAAAATCGTAAGAATATTATTGTTACAATTTAAAATTAAAATACTTGTTAACTAAAATCAATACAATAGAAAGTAAACGTGTACAAAAATTATAATAAGATCAAACTTAATTGTTGATTGTTCGTGAACTTGATAGGTTCTGAACATTTCCAAATAAATCATGTGGACCGGCCTGCAGTTCCCTTTCAGATTATTTCAGTCGCTTAATTCCACGCTTTGCCTTGGTTTTCACCCTGTAAAATTGCACATAGGAAATGTAAAATATGTCGCTTCGTATAACGAGTTAATTTGTAAGCTTAAAGCATTTATCACAGAAAATTTTCAGTTTAAATATTACAGTCCATGTAATCAAAATCATTGAATTACATCCGAGTAAGAAGTGGCTAAATTGTCGCAGATATTAAACAAACGACGTTTTCTGATAGCACGAAGCTAAATGTTTAAATGATTAAATAAATGATAAATGTGTTTCCTTTAATAATACATCTTTTTCACAATCAGCGAATATCTTTGTCGAAACGTGAAATGAAATATAACTCCATCGCCTCCATAACTCGTTTCCATTCATCACACGTTCGTTTTTTTTTAGCCAAGCGCCCCTTAAAAACTTTTAGAGTTTTATTAAAAGATAATTGCCACGAACTTTTAATGAAACGAAATTATTAATTAAACATCATATATTTCAATAAATCACCTTTTCATTTTGCTCGATGAAACCGAACCGCTACTCATACAAAATAAACCAGTCAGGCATCTCAATAGAGATTTGATTTACTATAATTCCCGAAGCGGGAGATTTAAGATATTGTTTACAATTTCTATTGGTCCAGCTTGTGAGGACAAAATTGAACGGAAGTCTTATCGATTTCAGCATTAAAGCGTTCCGTGCTATAAATCCGCAATAATATCTGCAGGTTTGTGGTCGTTAAATCCTATCGGTACTTACTCAAGAATGCAAAATCTAGGACAAGGATAATGCTTTAGTGGAGAAAATGCACGAAAATTATTTCCAAGATAAAGCACAATTTTGTTTCCATACCAAAGACTATCTCCGAGCAGTTATCTCTTACATCCATTGAATTGAAATATTTTATTTTTATCTATATTTATATTTATGTATATTCGGCTTAGCGTTTCTCAGGAATAGATTTTGAATTTACAAATGTCAGGTTTAATAATTTTGTGTGAAGTAAGAATCGACATAAATAATATGCCGGCAGAAAGACCGATGGTCGATAGCCCAGATAGACTAACACCCAGCTATTCAGCGATTTATGTATTAAAATGTTATGCATGATTAATTGTTTGAATAAAGACCTATGTATGTATAACAATACTTAATCTATGATTCCACATTCATCCTGGATTTCAAGAATTGCTGGATTCCCATTAGTATTGAAATAAGCGAGTGAAATAATTAAAGCGGTTATTTGCTCACTGAATCAATTTCTTATAACTTCCAAGTGATTTATCGCGTAAATAAACACTGAAGCGGATTTTGTTCCCCTTTTACGAACTATTCAAACCGAAGATTAAGTCGGATTACTTCTACCGTAAAATAGTTAAAACGGAAGTAGTGGAAGCAATTCGCTCGCAAGAAAACCGTTTTCATAATACCGTTATTTTAGGAATGCATGCAGGACTACTTATCCGCGACCAATTCAATTCCATTCGGCGTATTTGCTCAGAAAATTGAAAGCCGCTGCAGACCTGTATTTCCGGATATGATTATCTTTTAAGTACCACCGTCTCGACGTGCGGATCCGACAATATTAAATTCAATAGCTGGAAATAGTTTAAATATTTATTGAACGAAGTGAAAATAATATTAGCTGTCAAAATGGAGTTAGTAGATTGGTTAGGAGGCATTGCAACTACGTAGATATTAGTGTTCAATAAAATTCTTGTAGCAGAGGCATTGAATAAATTAAATCGAGACGCAAAGTAGCCCGAATATATAACTTTTTAACCCGTTCGTAATTCTGCAAAATTAAGTCTTACAAAAAGACTTAACGTTTCGTTTTTAATTAATTTATTAAAACTAATACGCGTTAAATCAAAATTTAATTATTTTCAATTTAAAAATGACAATACGCCAGGGGCGGCTCGTTATATAGAGCCACGAAGCCATGGCACTACCTGTAGGCTCAATTTCAGCAAAAAATTTCTAATTCTTAAAAAACTTTTTAAATGTTAAACACCTGTAACAACGCATGGAAATTCCACATTAATTTCAACAGATGGTTAAAATTTCTATTTCTGAATAATGTGTTTTTACAAATTTCAAAGATTACCATAACAAAATTGGTTGCACTAAAAAGAAAATGTTGATGACCAAAGAAGCGCATTTTTCAAAAATTCACGTGGGGATTGCACATTTATTTTAATAGATGGTTGAAACTTCGACACACTAATTCTGAATAATGCGTCTTTACAAATTTTAAAAAAATCATTGCAAGTTTACTACAACAAAAATGGTTGCACTAGAATAGCAAATTTTGATATCAAAAAAAGTGGATTTTTTTAGAAATTCACATGGCAATTTTACATTCATTGCTACTGAAGGTTGAAATTTTGACAGACTAATTCGGAATAATCTTTTAGTCTTTACAAATTTACAAAGAAAATAATAGCAAGTTCCCCACAACAAAAATGGTTGCATTAAAAGGCAAATTTTGATGACCAAAAAAAAGCATTTTTCAGAAATTCACATGTAAATTCTACATTTATTGCACCAGATGGTTGAAATTTTGACAGAGTAATTTTGAATAATGTGTCTACTAATTTCCAAAGAAAATAATCCCAAGTTTACCACAACAAAAATGGTTGCATTAAAAGGCAAATTTTGATGACCAAAAAAGCGCATTTTTCAAAAATTCACATGTAAATTCTACATTTATTGTACCAGATGGTTGAAATTTTGACAGAGTAATTTTGAATAATGTGTCTACTAATTTCCAAAGAAAATAATCCCAAGTTTACCACAACAAAAACGGTTGCACTAAAGAGAAAATTTTGATGACCAATAAGGCACATTTTTCAGAAATTTGCATGGAAATTCTACATTTGTTGCAAATGGTTGAAATTTTGAATAATGTGCCTTTACAAATTACTACTTTTGAAGTAGTTTTCTTCTAAATTTTCCTTTTTCTTTTTTTAATTTTCGAATTTTTGGTCCGCAATTTTGATTTTTAGGATCGAATTTTTAATTTTTTATCCTATATTTTAGATTTTTTAACCTAAATGATTTTATTTTTTTATTTTTTTGCCGATATTTTCAAGTACAGTTTATGATTTATTGCCCTTCATTTTAGATTTTTTAACTTGAATTATTATTTTTTACTTTCTGGTTACTTTTTGACTACCGTTTTCGAGTTTCTGGTCGGCAACTAATTTTGAGCTAAAGAGTTATTTTGGGAGCTGAAAATGGCAAATTATTTTCGTTTTCCTTGATTTTTCAATTTTTTTGTTTGCATTTTATATTTTTAGACCAGCATTTTTGATTTTCTTGGCCTATATTTTAGATATTTGACCTGTATTTTTCATTTCTTCGTTCCAAATTTTTTGCCCGAAATATTCTTTATTTTGGTTAAACTTTTTTTTTTTGTTGAAATTTGGATGTTTGGACTGCATTTTTTTAACCGCGAATTTTCGACAATTGTCTAAATTTTCGATTTTTGGAGCTTATATTTTAGTTTTACCGTAATTAAGATCTAATTCTGCAAGTGATTATTTTTTACGATTTTTTAAAACATTGAGTGCAATTTCCGTTCCCTCCAGTAGTTTTGAGTTAATTCCTGTTGTTTTCAGTAGCAATATTGCAACTATTTTTACAAGTAATCAAAAGTACGCTCTTTCTACATAGTTTTAGTAATTTTGGAGCTAATTCAAGTGATTAATTTTTTACAAACATTGAGTGCAAATTTCCTTCACTACAGAGCAAATTTTGAGTTTATTCCCTTGTTTTCTGCAGGAGCATTTCGTTGTTTTCAGGAAATCAAAAGTACACTATTTTTGAATAATTCAAGTTTATTTGAAGCGAAACCTTCAAGTAACACATTTTTAAAAAATTTTAAATCGTTGGGTGCAAATTTCCTTCGCTATAGAGCAAATTTTGAGTTTTCACCCCGAGTGCTGAAAATTTCAATTTTCGTACTTGAATTTTCAATCTTCTTGTTTTCATTTTTTATCGTTAAGCCCGAATTTTGATATTTTGGTCTAAATTTTTAATTCTTTAGCCAATTTTTTGTTGTAAATTTTCGATTTGTTTGTTCAAATTTTCGATTTTTTGGTCCGCAATTTTGATTTTTAGGATCGAATTTTTTATCCTTTACTTTAGATTTTTTTAACCTAAATGAGTGATTTTCATACGCGTCTTTTTTTTGCCGATATTTTCAAGTTTTTTTGATGGTTTTTGATTTCTTTCCCTTGATTTAAGATTTTTTTAACTTGAATTATTATTTTTTATGGGCGCTGTTTTTACTCTTTGGTTAATTTTTGACTAAAATCGATTCAATTTTATTTATTATTTTTATTTGCAGGAACTGAGGTTTTCGAGTTTCTGGTCGGCAACTTATTTTGAGCTAAAAAGTTATTTTGGGGGCTGGAAATGGCGAATTATTTTCGTTTTCTTTGATTTTTTAATTTTTTGGTTTGATTTTTTTTTATTTTAGACCAGCAATTTTTATTTTTTTGCCTATATTTTAGATCTATGGCCTGTATTTTTTATTTCTTCGTTCCTATTTTTTTTTGTTGACATTTTCTGCATTTTTTTAACCGCGAATTTGTCTAAATTTTCGATCTTTTGGTCGTATATTTAAGTTTTTTTTATTTTAATTAAAAGCGTATTTTTTATTAGTCTATACTTTAGATTTTTAACGTGAGTGATTTGCCGGTATTTAATTTGTATAATTTGTCGTTTCCTTCTTCCATAATTTTGACATTTCAAACGTCAGTATCATCCAATCCAATAAATTGTAAAAATGGCATGTTCCACGAGCCGCCGCTGCAATACGCTATAATTAAATCGATACGTGTTTTATTCATTTGAATCATGCAATACATTCCCATTGAATAAATATTAAATTAAATCACTCATTATAGCTAAGTACAAAATGGATAATATTAATAAATCATCGTTATTTGTCCAATAAACATCTCCTTGAAAGCGGGAACTTTATTTTCGTTTTAACGTTAAATGGGGTAATCGTTTCGGCCTGAAAGTTGAGTAACGTTCGCTTCTATAAAACAATGATTTATTATTTACGCCGATAAATCAGCGCAGGTATAAACATGTCATGTTTTGAGCCTCGTTAAATCACCGAGGTTAAGCCCTCGAAACAAATAAGTTAATACCGAAATTGGTGGATGCGCCGGGCGCGGTTTATTCAGTTGACTTTAAAGATGGCTGTTTGAGGATTAGCCCGCTGTCATGGATTATGAATGATAATTTTGCACGTGTTTTCGTTTGTTATAATACACAAATTAAAATTTAGAATACTTTAACACGATATTAACTACTAACTACGAGATAACTCCTGGTCTGCATTCCGATCCATAAACTAGATTACAAGATTTCTGGTACTTAAAAGTAGAAAATTCGTGCAATATCAGTGTAAATAAGTATAAATGGGTTCTAAAAAGAACTACCAAGTTTGGCTTACATGAATAGAACATTTATTCATATAAACACGCATTAAAATTCAAAAACAGCACCTTTTTGTGACTTTCGGCGACTACTACATATTAAAATTGTAGTTTTGAACAAAAATGTAATTAACTCTAATTGTGTTTTTTTTGCCGGGTTGCTGAAAATTAACGTGTAAATTATTATGATTTTTTTGGCCGCGGGAACGTAGACCTTTTGGCCAGCTCAAGGCATGTAAATTGTACTTGTACGATAACAAAATCAAAATGAAAATATTTTAACTAGAAATAATACGCCCAGACATAGACGTGATATCTCTCCAGTTTATATATAAAATATAATCTGTATTCAATGTAAGTATTCGATATAAAGATTTAAATTTGATGAAGTTAATAAATTTGATGAAGTTTAAAGAATACAACCCAATTTCTAGAAAATGAGACCCGATTTCATTTAAAGAAGGTGTTTAGTCACCAGACTCACCCTCGCCCCGGAGTAGGCGGTGAGCCCTGTTAATAATCCTCCCCTACTCGGGCCTCTTTTTGTACGCCAATAGTTATCTAAAGTTAAGGGAATACCGCTTTTCTCGTCAGAGCGCAATCATAATTTTGAGGATAAAATACTCTACATGTCATCAGTCGTGTGGTAAAAAAGATAGGAGCCACAAATATTGTTCATTAGAAAATAAATATGTCTATCCTTTCAAATCCACCAATATGAAATTGATTTTTTTTTATCCATGTCAATCGAGGAAGGTAAAATTCTTCAAAAATTTAATTCAGTTCAGGAAACATAATTTTTTCGATATAATTTGGGTTTTCAAAAATGCACAAATTTCTTGAGAATTCTTCAAAATTCTAGATTTTTACTCGTCTGCATTTGAATAACAAAAAAAGAGCTAAGATAAAACTCTACAAAAATTAAATTCTGCTCAAGAAATGCCGTCCTTTCGAAATAATTTTGATCTTTGAAATTCCACACTTGTGCGAAAGAAAAAGAAAATTGATACAAAACGCCGAGACAAGAATTATATTTAGCTCAAAAAACATCATCCTTTCAAAATGAGCTTGGTTTTTTAAATCCCAATGATTTTCTAGCAAGTCGTGAATTTGTTTAAATATTAATTTTAAAATATTGTTCATACAACGAAATAAATTAACAACAACAAACAACAAACAAACAAATAAAGAACGCCGATTTAAAATTTTACAAAAACTAAAATTGGTTCAAAAAACCTAATTCTTTTGAAACAATTTTGATTTTTCAAAATCCTCCAATTTTTTTCTAATTTTTTTAAATTGTAGTTTTAATGTCCTAATAAATATGTTATAATAAATATAAAACAACAGGTTGAAATCGTACAAAATTTAAATTTAGAGCAGTAAACACTATTCTTTAAAATCAATTTTGGAGTTTGTAAATCCGCCGATTTTTTAACCACTAGCTTTTTTTTTTAATTCTTAATTTTAAATTTTTAAATCTACAACAATAAATATCGAAATATACAGGGTGCCCGGATTTCGTAGGGTCAACATGGGCAACTTAGTTAGTTAGATTACTAAAAATTTGCACAAATAAAATTGGTTTTATGAAGTGCCAATGAAAGTGTTTAATTTGCCATGCAAATTTGTTCGAGCCGCATCTCGGTATCTTGGATATCAGAGAAGTTACGGCAAATGAAAGAAATTGGTAGATTTTGTTTTTATTTATTTTTTTGAACAAGTGGGCTTTGGCGGTGGATTCTGAATGAGCTCTCGAACTCACACCTTTTTGCTAATTTGACCATCCCTCTATCTTTTCAAATGCAGAAGTTGCCCATGCTGTCCCTACGAAATCCCTGATAAATCTGGCGGGTTATATTCTACAAAAATTTAATTTAGTTCAGGTAACACCATTCTTTGAAAACAGTTTTTAAAAATTGAAAATTTTTCTTGCGAATTGCGAAATTTTAAAATTTCTAGCTTGAAGCTTGTCGATATTAGAACTTTTTTAAATCAGCTCAAAAAATAATTTTGGTGTTGAAATTCCCCTAATTTTATTGTGAGTTGTATTTTTGAATTTTTCTTAAAGCAATATTTTACGATTCATCAAATGACTAACGAACCACCCTGTAGAAACAAACTGTATGCCATTCGATTTCGTAAACTCAACAAAAGATGCAAATTAAAACTTGCCCCCCATCTATTGTAATAAGCGAAATCCTAATGGCGAGGCTCCAATTTAAAAAAAAAACCTGTATATATACAGGGTCAGTTTTTTCGATGTTTTTTTATGGGTATCTCGGAAACTATAAGAGATAGAGAACCGGTTAATTGGGCAAAGAAGTGCAGTTTTACAAGCCCAATAAAACAACACTTTCAAAATTTAAAAAAAAGTGAAGGGTAACTAGATATTTTAAAAAATGCAAAAAGTGTCAATTTTTTCAAATAAATATATCTCGGTTATTATGACAGATAGAAAAAAACTATAAAAAACAAAGCTGTGGATAATTTTACGCAGCTTAATAAAATAAATTCAGAAAAATTTTACCGCCTTTATTTTTCGAGATATAACGCAAACTTACATTTTTTTTTAATGGAAACCATAGTTGGCTATGAACTCATTTGTAAGACTATTGTTTTCTCTTCAATCCGATATCACATATGATATTGTTTTTTTCTAAAAATAAGTTAGTTACAGTCATTTTTAAGTTTTATTATAAATCAAAAAAATAGTTGGCCTTGAAAAACATGAAAATAAAACAATTGCAGTTGTTTTTAACAACAATATAATATTGTAATTATTATTTTTGTAAAGATAAACAAAGTTGACAAAAAACAACATAAAATATAATAATTTTTAATTATCAAAATAATAATAAGATCGTTTTATCGAAACTCTAGACACTAATAAATAAACAGTATAATATTAACTAAGTAAAAGTGCGTTTTATTGAAATAATAAAGAAGACACATTTTAATATTACAAAAGTCCACCATTCATATTATGGCATAAATTACAACTTTTTAAAATTGAATTTGTCTTCTATTATTATTTAAATTAAACGCACATTTACTTAGTTAATATTACACTGTTTATTTATTAGTAACTGCAGTTTCGATCAAACGACCCTATTTTTGTTTTAATAATTAAAGAATTATTTCCTTTATGTTGCTTTTTGTCAATTTTATTTATCTTTATAAAAATAATAATTACAATATTTTATTGTTGTTATAAACAACTGCAATTGTTTTACTTCCATCTATTTTATGGCTAACTACTTTTTTATTTATAATAAAACCTAAAAAATGGCGGTAACTCACTTATTTTTAGAAATAACTATGTCATATGTGATGTCCGATTAAAGAAAAAATTGTCTTTTAGTTTCCATGAGACAGAGTAAATATTCCTTCTGTTTTTTTGGGTGCGCTGAAATCGATTCCGGCATCAGAATTCCTCTATCACGTCAGGAAAATATTTTGGGCTCCGGAAAAGTGTCCAAAAAAGGCTAAATGAACACCCAATCGATCATGAATGAACATGGTTGAAACGAAATTGTTTCCGAACAGAAAAAAAGTATAAAACTGCTATCTAGTAGATAAAAATCGTTGAAATTTAAAATAAGAATGTTATTTTTAAGTTTCAACCCCTGTAGAGGGGTGCGATGTTGGGGTATAATGTACATTAGTAGAGGTTGATTTTTGAAGTTCATCGAACCTAAAATGCTGATATCGAATTTGAGATTCATTAAGCATCAAGTTTAATCAGAGTAGACAGCTTTGTCTTCTTTGATTAACCAATCAGTGTTCTATCCAATCTTTTCCAACGATGTCGTTTCCTCTTGACCTCAAATGATTTGTGGAATGGATTCCGAGATCTACGTTTCTTCCCGCGCTTTTTGCAATCCCTCTTCAACATCCAACAGTAGTCTGCCATCATAGCCACGATCATCTTCCTTGGTATTTCCTTTCCATCTGCTTTATATTTTGACGAAACCTTTCTCCCTGTTCTTCACTATAAACACCATTACTTACTGGGAAATGGCCTAAATGGTTGTTCAAGAAATGCAATTTTAAATTCATTAGACACCCCATATCTAGATAGTTCTTAACCAAGTCCGACACTATTTCCTTGTAATTTTTGCTTTTTTTTATTCCTTAGAAAGTTATCCACAACGCTTTGGAAACTGCACCATGCATTTCCCTTAGTTTATGTCATAGTTGAAATAAAATTTGAGTCTTTTAACATTTTTCTAATCTGAGGACCAACAAACATTCCTTCCTTCAATTTGCTTCCAGATATTTGAGGGAATTATTGACATTTAAAGTCAAATAAATTTCCCTCTGGACAAAAATGCCTCCAAATAAGGCAAGAAGAAGAAAAATATTGCTAATATTATATTTAATATAAAGTACACCATTAAGATAACTGCAGGTACGAGTGGAAGATCATCAATGGAATGATGTCTGCCTTTTCCACTTATGATCAGAATTTTAGTTGATTTTTTTTTTGTACAATTTTGTAAATACGAGGAATAAACAATAAATACAATACAATACAATACAAATATTTGAAACATTCGCCGTCTTCATCTAGAGTCTAATAAACTGCTTCATCAAACCAAGCTTAATACAGAATGGTGGGAGAAGAATTTTGTTTGAGTCCACAAGTGTTTTTTTTTTCGGGCTATCCCACAACATAAATGACATGGATTCTTTGTGAAACCTGATTGCAATCCCAATATCATGGGTAAAATTTTGAGATCATCACAGATTTGCCAGACTTCTGCTGAGTACTTAATTTTTTCAATACCTCTTTACCATGATTCTCTTTCATCTGCGTAGAATGAGCTATAGGAACTGGTGCATATTATTGGTGTTATGTAATAGGGCAATTTTCAAACTACAAATAATCTGCATCCTGTCTTTTTATAAACACCAGGCTCCAAAGAATTCATTAGTCCATCCACATTGTCACAATATACCAATTTTTTAACCGTAATGAACTCTTGAAGTTTTCAAAAAAAAAAAAAATTTAAATAAATATAAATATATATTAATATTTCTGAAACTACTTATCTCTGTCCCTGTAAAAAGATGATTTGGTATCCTAGGATAACATTTTTTTTTTCTTTTTAAAACAGAGACAAATGTTCAGAAGAATATTTATTTCGGAAGATCATTTAACTCTTCTTGAGTGAACGTTTCTGGCTTTTTGTCCTTTTTGCCTTTTAGTATAAATGTTTCGTCATCGCTATTACTTGATACTTCATCAGCATCGCCTTGATCATTAAAGTCATCATCGTCGAAATTTTCTTCATCATGAACGCCCAGGTCTAAAGATAAATTATGAAGAGAAAGATACTTTGATCCTATACATTGCTTAATGGGTTTATCCATCGAAGTTACATAAGCATACAGTAACTTATTTCTGTTCTTGGAATTGAACTTATTCGTTTTGGTCAAACAGAAGAAGCAATCGTCTAGTGATGCAGGAACCCTCCACAGTGCCGGTGTTTCAAATACCTTGCCTTTTTACTTTTTCCGTTACGAAGTACGAGAAAGTATTGTGATCGTTATTTTTTTTTCAAAAAATTTTTTTACCGAAATATCCGTTTTGGGGTCCCTAGATGCCATTTCAACAATTTCTGATTTTTTTTTGTGTGTGTGTGTCTGTTTGTGCGCGCTGTATCTCAAAAACTAATAGAGCAATTGATATGAAACTTTAAACATCAGTCTTATTTGATAATCTGAAGAACTGAAAAGCTTTTGGTGAAATTTTGTACAATGGAAGTGGGCGTTTACCTTAACTGTTTTTTGTTTTTTGCCAATATTTTCTTAAATATGCAAAATATCATAAAAACATTTAAACAAACTTTGAAGACAACAAAGAAATGAACATCTTTTGCTTGAAAACATTTTTCATAAAATCATTTTTATTCGAGAAAAAAAATTATTATTTGAACAAATTAGAAACAACTTTACTTGTTGCAGAAAGCATTAGATAAATACAAGAAAACGAAATGTAGCCTGAATATATGAATATTCAACCTGTTCGTTAATCTGCAAGCAAAAAATTAAGTCTTACTAAGACTATAAACAAATAACTTATTGAAACAACTACTTCCCTGGCTAGTGCCACGCCGTTCAAGCCTTTCATAATCTCCTCAGTCGTTTACGACGTCTTCATGTTCACGATCACCTTCACGTAAGTGTATTTTATTATTTAACATTCAATTTAAAAAGCGAAGCTGCACTGATGAGAGATAAATCTCGAAACGCGTCTGCAGATGGCCAATTACTTAATTTTATATATTTTTTAATTCAGTGGTATTTTTAGTTATTATCAAATTTGTTTCATCTAGTAACACTAGATAAGTTTAGCACTGTGTGTCCTTGTCAAAATGTTTTCTGGTTTTTTCATTTTAATAATAACATTTACAGTTTAAAGTTTCATATTTCATTTTAGAATAATTTTCAAAGTTAGTCTTGTATGTAGAAATAGACGATCTTAAACCAATGTTATTATCTAGTAGTACTAGTAATAACATGCAAATTTCTTTTGTATCATTCAATATCCGGCGTGGCACTAGCCAGGGAAGTAGTTGTTTCAATAAGTTATTTGTTTATAGTCTTAGTAAGACTTAATTTTTTGCTTGCAGATTAACGAACAGGTTGAATATTCATATATTCAGGCTACATTTCGTTTTCTTGTATTTATGTAATTATTATTTGGTTTAATTTTTGGTTTATAATTATAACACGATAATTGTTACAGCAAAGTTATGTTAATAATAATTGTAGAGAATACTAAAATGAACAACTTATAAATAATAGGTTTTTTTCGAAATCCCTGTAGTTTTCGAGTAAACTGAGTTTTTTAATTTGAAGTATAATTTTTCATCTTTCATAATTTTGACGTTTTAAACGTCAGAAAGTAACATGATGACCACATCACCATTTTTTGTTTTTGTGCCAGGTATTCATCATTACCCGACATCGATCACAAATACTATTCGGGGTCCATGCGTCTCCGATATTACTTGCACTCAAATTGAAACATTCTTCAAATATGGTTTGAAACTTTTTGTTGAATGCGAATATTTTCACTACAAACGCAGCAGTAAATATTCAATTTTTTCCACAAATAGGAACAGAAGGTGATTCAGAATTTTTCATGTTTTCCATAAATTAACTGTAAACACGCACGTTGAGGATCCCGGCCCGATCGCGGGTGGTTCCACCGTCTTGGAGGTGATAACCCTTATACTTCTTCAGGGCTAAATATAAGGGCTCTTGCAAGACTGCACGGAAAAATCATCGTGACGGGCTGCGGGTACACCACAGCGTTATTTCCTCACCTCAACGTCCCCCTACAAGGCAAATAGCAATTTAATATTTTTATTTTATTTTATATTTTTTTCTGTTCGGGAACACATTTTTTTTTCAACTATCTCTATTCATGGTCGATTGGGCGTTAATTACAATGGTCGCTATTACACAATACAAGTGTCCAAAACAGGCTAAATTAATGACCAATCGACCAGCATAGAATAGTTAAAAAAAACTGTGTTCCCGAACAGAAAAAAAAATTAAAATTAAATAAAATTATTAAATTGCTATCTACCTTGAAGTAGGACATTGAGGAGAAGGAATGAAGCTGTAGTGTGTACGCAGGCGACCAAAAAAATTCTGACGCGTTGGAGGAATTCTGAAGCCGGAATCGGGTTCAGTGCACCCAAAAACAGTAGGAATCTGATTTTTGTAATTGTAGGCTCTGCATATTTGATATTTATTTAAGGCTTTTCCATATTTTGGACTATGAGAAGTTTTTTGAATCTAAATAGATTTTTATCCAGGATGATCAAGCACATTTGCAGAGTTTAATTGTGCTATTTCCTTAATGGTATAAAATTTTGTTTGGTAAATAAAGGGGCTTGCCTTTGATTTTCTACTCAAAACAATTATCCTGTAACAATAACAATGATAAATTCGTATGGTTGCGGAATTCCCTACTCATTAAATAAAGTACCACTAGTACCATAAATAACTATTATGTGCGACTGTACAAAAATAGTAACTTTGGCGGTTTATTTTTAGGCCAAAATGGTGTATGTTTCGTACTAGTCCATAATGATAAAGTAAATTGGACTCTTATGTCAGTATCAGAAATGATAGATTTGAATTTCAATCGGACCATCCAATAAATGCAATACGAATCAGTAATGAAAAATACTACTGATCAACCGTGGAAGTGGTTTATAACAATAGTATTTACTTACTATTATTCATTATATTCGTTTTTATTTATGCCAAAAGTAGCCGAACATTCAACTTTATATGCAACGCGAATATAATTGGACTTTATGAATTCACCTTATTTATAGTCCTCAGTCGCAAGCTCGATTAGACTCAAACTTTATAGCCCATCCATAAAGTTCTAAATTATGTACTTGTAACATAATAGTAATTAAAGTATCTAGAGCGTTATGAGTACAATAACGCGCTAGGTCGACGGTGTACAGCCCGTCGACCGTAGGTGTTTTGTTCATAACGCCCGTGGTGCCTTGAACGTTTTATGTCATACTTGTAGTTTAAATTTGTCGAATATTTGACAGATTGTCGCATCGAAAGCCGCGCCACTCAGATATCTACGGCGTTCGCACGCTTGATTTGCGTTTGGCGAATTGTTGACACTCGATCTGTTGCTGGTCGGGTTTTTCGCGACGGAACAAAGATAGCGTGCGGATATACGCGTTGTGACGTTGCACTGGTTTGGACGGTGGTAAGGCGTCGAAACATGCAAACATGCAACTTTTAGATTAATTTTCCACAAACTAAAGTAGATAGTAGATAGATACATACATAATTACTATAAGCCGGTGTTATGAGCGGGCGTTATCTAAATAACGACCTAGAGCGTTATTTGTCATTTAATATACGTTGTTTCCCTGCCATTAGGATTTTAATAATAAACAAGTATGACATAAATAGTTATTTAAGCAACAAGGAACGTAAGTACGTATTAGAATGTTAATTGTCATTACGTTCCGTGTTGCTTAATATTTTTTTTCGGCTACCGGAAATATAATACTTAAAAAAGATCAGAAAATATTCTAAAATATGACTTGTAACATTTGGGATTCAAATGGTTATAGTCACTTGTGCGTTCTATGGCAACGCAGCAACCGAGAAAACAATGTCGAATTTTGTTTGTTTGTGTCACTCCAGTGAAACTTCCTGCGGGCATGGATGCAAACGAAGCTGCGAATATTGTGTGTTAGAACCTGTTACCGACAAAATATAAAAAGGTATGTGTCCTGTTACGACTCTTAAGCAGTGGTTATGTAAAAAGAATGCCGATGTTATAGGTGTAGACTAAAATATGTTGTAGCGTTACGTTTCTGTTTATTATTTTCCTAGGTCGGTAAGTAAAAAATTAAGTTCCGTCGTCAAGGACAAAAAACACCACGAATGTTAGCAGCCACTTACGGTACCTGTAACCATGGATGCAATGCGTATTTACGTTGTAGGTAGCGGAAAACAGCTATTACGCCATCAAATTGGAGAAAGTCACATGATGGTCACATCATAATTTTTCTAATAATGTTTATAATACTGACTTGTTTATTAGTATAGTTAGACGGAATTTGTAAAGTTCAATCGATTTCTCTCGTTCTTCAGCCTAAGATGATTATTAGGAACGTAGAATTTTTTACTTACATATTTACCACTTTTAAATTTTCTTTGTGAGCGTGCCACAGGCTTGAAATTAAAAAAATTCACACCCATTTGCATTTTTCAATACTACTCACTAAGATAAAATAATAAATGGATCATCGGAAATTATTGTTTTTTTTTTTATTACATATCTTTGTTAGGAAGAAAATAAAACGCCCTGGCTTTATTTTTATGACTTGGAGAAAGGGGGGATATTTATAGTATGCATAAATCCCTGATTTATAATCTAATATACTCGTCTAGTCTAAAGTTTGTTCGCAGAGTACCGTGTGTTGCGATGCTGCCGTTTTATTTATAACCCCCAGAAGATAATTTTGCGTCTCTGTATGATGGCCCTACATAAGTTCTTATAATTCTTATATTTTCATGTTTGTTAAATTTAATGAAGAAGATATGATTCCTCAGAAAGATGCATATTTTATTGCAAAAATAAAAATCGAAACTTCTTCATGTTAAAAATTAATTAAAATTTAATAAATTTGTAGGCTTAATTCAATATTATGAATATACTGAATCGGAAAGCAAATTTTTTGTTTTTAGGATTTATTATGAAACGCAACAAATTTACATTTAAAATGTTCCACTAAATATAATTAAGAACTAAAACATCGTTAGTGGCTGAATGGTCAAACCTATGCCAAAAAAAAAAAACTAAATAAATATAAAAAAAAAACTTAACACAAATGAAAGAAAATTTTCTTTCATAACGTCTGTTCCCTCTTGTTTTGCTGACTGTTTAAATCGACGAGACATACTTTCAATAAGATTAAGGATAGCATTCTGCAACGGAAATTCTCTCAGCTCCTTATGATGGGATTCTTCAATAAGATTAAGGTTTACATTCTGGGCGATGTTATTCCACTACTGCAATAGCGATTCTCTCAGCTCCTTTGAGCTTGTGTATGCCTTCGGATATGTCGTTCAATCCAGTGGCGGCTCGTGGATGTTCGGCGGCGGGGCAACGGAAGAAAATTTGACCGAAACAGCAACGAAATATTTGCTTCCTCTATAGGAGTAAGTAGTGCGGCACGAGCAATATCTTTGTCTTTGCCTCACCTACGGAAATCCACGAGTCGCCGCTGGTATCATATCATTCCATACATGGTTGATGGGATTCATGTCTGGATTAAGTGTTGGCCTATCAATCCTCCCAATTCTTACCTCACCAGTGACGGTTCGCGGGGTTTTTTCTGGTACGGCCGAGGTAACAAGGGTGGCAATACAGATAGGTAGGGTCAGTTGCAGAGACGGCTGGCTGCGTGACCGCACCTATCTGTATTACCACCTCTTGTTCCTCGGCCGTACCAGAAAAAACCCGCGAACCGTCACTGTACCTCACCCAGATATTCTTTGACAACTTTGGATTTATAAGATCTAGCAATATCTTGTCCATAGTGATCATAAAAATGATCGCCTAGAACACCCATAATCCACTTGTGAGCTACTCGGAAGCCATTCTGTATGAAGAACAACTTGCGTGCTTGTGAAGAGGTTCCTCCCAGAACCAAAACCAACCCACGGCTAAATGGAAGTCGCTTGTCAATGCAAAATGTAGCATATATTTCTCCAAGTCTTCTATATACCATACCTAGTAAAGCAAGAATGCGACTTATTTGAAAACAGTACGTTGGTCGAGTCATCATCTTTCCATGCCCATGCCAAGTGTTTTGGGCAAGAGCAAATTTTGCAATTCGATGCCTGCGTTGCAATGGTGAACTCCTGCAGCCAACGTTCTATAAGATAATCCAGCAGCATAAACCATTCTTATAACGGCCAATTCCCTAAAATTTAAATTGATTTCACTGCAAAACCGCATAAGCCGTTCTATTCCGCAGACGTACGGAAACCAATAAAACGGTCATCGCTTTGGGTGGTGACTCGTTTTTTCCCCGATCCTGGTCTTCTGCTTATCAGGCTAGCCTTCTCACAGTGCTGATCCATTTTTTTTATTGCACAAAGGGTCTTACCGGCGTGTTTTCCTCGACCATCTTGTATCAACTCTACAATTCTTGCCACACCTTTGGTGGTCATAATAGCTAAGATATTATAACCTGTTATGAACACTACACAGTACAACCGATTTGTTTACTAAATCAACGGTAAATTGAAAAACAGCCAAATTCTTAACAAGAAAAATAAAAGCATACTTGGCTTTAACACAACCGCCATAAGTAAAAGAACACCAAGAATTCGTCGCTCAATTTTTATGAAAATTTCAGATAATACGTAAACAATCCACACTATGAAATGATTAAATTTCAACAAAAAATCAGGGTAACTTTTTGATCAATGGAGTATAAAAAATCAAAGAAATTTTATTGCTATTTTGTTAAATTAACTGAGCAGTGACATTACAATTTTATTGTGCAAATCGGTTAATTGCTTCCCCATTTAAATCAAAAGATGCCCCGAGTTCGTCAGCGTGGCGTATTTCAACAAAATAACGATTTTGAACGCGGTAGAGTAATCGGGCTCAGAGAAGGAGGTTTGTAAATTCGTGATATTGCCCAACGAATTGTCAGAAGTGTCAGTACAATATCTCCATGTTGGCGTATATGGACCGAGGGACAGGAACAACGGCGGAGATTACGACCTCGGTGCCCTAGAAACACTACAGAACGTGAAGATCGAGCTCTTCGGCTCCTCGCTGTCCGGGATCGATTTTCAACAACAAGAGCTATTGTAGACATCTGGAGAGGTTTAACTAACCTAGGAATCTCCGTTCGAACAGTTTATCGGAGAATTCGATCATTTGGTCTCAAGTCCTACCGTCCTTTTCTTTGTTTGCACCTCCTCGCCATAAGAGGTGGCGTCTGGAATGGTGCAATGGGTCTATTAATAGAGGCAGGTTATCTTTAGCGATGAATGAGATTTTGTTTGTGTGCCTACGATGGACGAAAAATGGTTAGACGTCGACGAGGAGAACGAGGAAATTTACAGTTTGCAGTGGAACGCCATACAGCTCTTACACGCGGAGTGATGGTATAAATATCAGGACTTTTTTACATATTTACCACTTTTAAATTTTCTTTGTGAGCGTGCCACAGGCTTGAAATTAAAAATTTTCACGCCCATTTCATTTTCTTATACTACTCAATAAGATAAAATAATATGTGGATCATCGGAAATTATTGTTTTTTTTTTATTACATATCTTTGTTAGGAAGAATAATAAAACGCCCTGGCTTTATTTTTATGACTTGGAGAAACGGTGAATATTTATGGTATGCATAAATCCCTGATTTATAATCTAATATACTCGTCTGGTCTAAAGTTTATTCGCAGAGTGCCGTGTGTTACGATGCTGCCGTTTTATTTATAACCCCCAGAAAAAAAAATCCCTAATATTCACCTTTATAATTAATTAAAACTTTTGAAACTGAATCTGCATTTATTAAAAATTAGAAATTCCCTCCATTAAATACACAATTTCCTTTATTCAAACATATACATTTGGTGATAACAAGGAAATCTCCATATATGAAGTTATTAAAAAAAAACGCAAAACAAAGAAATGCTTCATTTGCACAATATAATGAAACGTTATCCATTTGCGAGGACGGTGGTGCAAAGAAAAACAGAAATGAATCTGAACATCCACAAATTAAATCCTTCGTGCAAACAAGCAGTAATCGGGGAAAAAGTTGGAGTTAATGGAGGCTTCCCACCCTAACAAATAATATTTAAAATTAAAGCCCGTTGCCTCCCCACAACATAAACCGGAAAACTCCCCCGGGTGTAATGAATGAAATTTTTTGTAAAATATCTGTAAAGTAATGAATGTAAATGTTTTTAAGACTAATGGACACGTATTGAATCACTTTTTAAATCACAGAATACATAATGACATAATCTCACATCAGTAGAACACAATTGTACTCCTTCGTGCAAATTTTTCAATAAGAAATTTCAGCGGAAAAATCAATTTAATCGATTTTAATTATTTATATATTTTGTTTAAAAGCACGAGAAATATTAAATTTTTTTAACTTAAAACTTGATTCGTATGGCATTAACTTAAAATCTAAGATTTGGGTGTTGTTGGATTCTTAGGTAGTCATAATGTTGAATGTGATTTGAATAAATTGAGTTTTAAGTCTATGTAATGGTTTTCATATTTTTCTTAGCTTAGATGGAAAAATTAATACAAATTATTAAACAAATTGGGAATAACCTCACTTGTTGCAGAAAGCATTAGATAAATACAATAAAACGAAAAACAGGTTGAATATTCATATATTCAGGCTACATTTTGTTTTATTGTATTTACAAATTATTAACTCTACGCTCAGTTCGTACAGAAATAACTTAAAATCTGGGATTGTAGTGTTTATAATTCTGTTATAATTAAAATTTGAATTATGTATTGAATACATTTCGTCAGTCTCGAGTCGTTAGCAATTGTTTCTGTATTTTTTTCGACCTCGAGAATTTTAACAAATCTTTTCTACAGTATGCTCAGTTCGTACAAAAATAACTTAAACTCTGGGATTGTAGTGTTTAGGGTTTCTTTGTAATTAAAATATGGGCTATGTATTGAGTACATTTCGAATGTTTTAAATCGATGGCAATTGTTTCTATATTTTTTTCTACCACGAGAATTTTTACAATTTTTTAGCGCTACGCTTGGTTTGTTAGGGTGGGTCGAAAATTTTAGATTTGCGACGGGTAGTGAAAAAATGATAGTTCTTATGATTCTATGTAAGGGAGCGACTGTGGTTTCGATCATGGGTTCACCCCCAGCTCGCACAAATGCCTCAAAAATGGCCATTTTAGTAGTTTTTTCATATTTCACCCAATAGCTTATACTGTACATGTTATATGTGCGACTTTTTGGTCACAAATTACTCATGGGTCTTCAACCTTTAGATAAAGTCCATTGGGACCATATTTTCATGGTAAACCGGTAGAGTTATTGCCCTCTGAAAATATCGATTTTTGGGGGCAAAACTGCGAGATGCTTGTTACAATGATAAATAGGTAACAATTACCTTTTAAACCACTCCATTTACTAATTTAGACTATAAACTGCACCGCAAGCGCATGAAGTTGGTTTTCGACCGAAGAAAAACTTTGTTTTTGACATTCATTTTCGATTTTTTACCTCAAATTGGCGAAAAAACACGAGACTCTTATTAAAGTGATTAATAGGTAATGATTCGCTTCTAATCCACTCATTGTATACGTTTAGAATCTAAACTGCACCGCAAGCTTATGTAGTTAATTTTCGACCGAAGGACAATTTTGTTTTTGACGTTTAGTTTCGACTTTTTGGCTGAAATTGACATTAATTAATTCCATATCCTAGGAATCTGATATCAAGTTAATGTGCTCAATGAGTGTAGAGAATTAGTTTAGTACACTATATTCAACATTTTGTTAACCAAACCTGACATAGGCACATCAGGAAATAAAAAATCAAAAATAGGCTTAAACAAAAGTTTTCTTCGGTCGGAATTCAGTTTAATGAGCTAACGGTGAAGTTAAGATGCTAAATTAGGACAGAGAGTGGTTTTTAAATCCACATTTAGACAATTTATCACAGCAATATAGCAATAATCATCTCGACATTTTCGACGATTTAAGCTAAAAAGTCGAAAGTAAACGGCAAAAACAAAGTTTTCCTTCGGTCGAAAGTGAACTACATAAGCTTGCAGTGCAGTTTAGATTCTAAACGTATACAATGAGTGGATTAGAAGCGAATCAGCACCTATTAATCACTTTAATAAGAGTCTCGTGTTTTTTCGCCAATTTAAGGTAAAAAAATCGAAAATGAATGTCAAAAACAAAGTTTTTCTTCGGTCGAAAACCAACTTCATGCGCTTGCGGTGCAGTTTAGAGTCTAAATTAGTAAATGGAGTGGTTTAGAATCAAATTATTACCTATTTATCATTGTAACAAGCATCTCGCAGTTTTACCCCCAAAAATCGATATTTTCAGAGGGCAATAACTCTACCGGTTTACCATCAAAATATGGTCCCAAAGGACTTTATCTAATGGTTGAAGACCCATGAGTAATTTGTGACCAAAAAGTCGCACATATAACATGTACAGTATGAGCTATTGGGTGAAATATGAAAAACTACCAAAATGGCCATTTTTGAGGCATTTGTGCGAGTTGGGGGTGAACCCATGATCGAAACCACGGTCGCTCCCTTACATAGAATCATAAAAACTATCATTTTTTCACTACCCGTCGCAAATCTAAAATTTTCGACCCACCCTATTGGTTCGTATATCTCTAAATTTACTGTTAGGGTGTTTTAAGTTTCATACATAATTATAATCAAGAATGTGTTTTAAGTAAATTTGAAAATTATGAAGTCAATGGCAATTGTTTTTAACGGATTTTTAAATCAAACTTTAAAGTTAAGGTTTATATAATTATTAAAAATCTGCAATAATTAAGTAAAATTTTGTTTAGCAAAAGTTTTACTCATAAGAGTAAAATATATCTTAAAAACATTTTAACGAATATTGGAGATAACGAAGAAATGTTTTTACTTTCTCCGTTACGAAGTACGAGAAAGTATTGTGATCGTGATTTTTTTTTCAAAAATATTTTTTTCGGAAATATCCGTTTTTGGGTCCCTAGATGCCATTTCAACAATTTCTGGAAAAAAAAGTGACTGTGTGTGTGTGTGTGTGTGTGTGTGTGTGGCTGTGTGTGTGTGGCTGTGTGTGTGTGGCTGTGTGTGTGTGTGTGTGTGTGTGTGTGTGTCTATTTGTGCGCGCTGTATCTCAAAAACTAATAGAGCAATTGATATGAAACTTTGAACATCTGTCTTATTTGATAATCTGAAAAACAAAAAAGGTTTTGGTTAAATTTCGTACACCGGAAGTAGGCGTTTACCTTAACTGTTTTTTGTTTTTTGCCAATATTTTCTTAAATATGAAAAATATCACAAAACCATTTAAACAAACTTTGAAGAAAACAAAAAAATTAACATCGTTTGCTTGAAAACATTTTTCATGAAATCATTTTTATTCGAGAAAAAAATTTATTATTATTTTTTTAATTTTTGGTTTATAACTATAAAACGATAATAGTTACAGCAAATTTAGGTGAATAATAATTGTAGAGAATACTAAAATGAACAACTTATAGAGAATAATTTTTTTTCGAAATCCCTTTAGTTTTTGAGTAAACTGAATTTTTGAATTTGAAGTATAATTTTTCCATCTTTCATAATTTTGACGTTTTAAACGGCAGTTTCATCCCAGTTTACACAACGCTCGATGTACATTTAAAATATGATTTAAATTGAAAATTAACCATGAAAGGGTAAATATAAATGATACCATCAAGTCGGAGAAAGTAACATGATGGCCACATCACCATTTTTTTTTAGTTAACAATATTTTTTTCATAGATGATTTAATTAAAAAATTAAATTGATCTATAAATGGGATACATTAAGTTCGAAACCGGTCCTGAGTTGTCGTGTGGACGGGGAAACAAAAGGATTTAATTAATGAATTAGTGCCCAGGAAAGTAGTTGTATAATAAGTATTTATATTTTTAGTCATTGTAAAACTTAATTTTGTAGAATTGCGAAGGGAATATTCATATATTCTATATTTCGCCATTTGTTTATTCACATGTCAGATAATATTTTATGAAGCTGTGGGTAATAATGAGAATTGCTCGTATTTGCAAATCTAATTCATGAATAACATATAAAGCAAATCCTCTCCCAAATGTAATTGTACGAACTTCTATTGGCATTTAATCCATAATCAACGTCAAATCAAATATAACTCGGTCGTGTAAACACTTCACGTACACTCGGGGCCTTTACACGATAAGATAACATTCGCCGCCCTCCGAGTTTACATTAAAAAGACAAATAAGTGAGCAAACCGGGGATCGTATAAATGGTGAGGGTGGTAATTGCGGGGGCGTGTATCCCGGGGGTGTTATTCTGACGGAGGAGCCGTGTTGATACATGCTCCTTCGCCATTATTGCCCCCCACCTCCCGCACTCGCACCATCCTAGACACTAGACATCCATACACGTCAAAGGGTGATTGATGATGTAAATAAGCCGATTTAACTTTATGTTACTCTATGAGTAAAGTTGGAAGTATGCTAAGTAAATGTAGCGAAAAATGCACCGATTACTAGATTATTTGCCATATTAATGAAAAACTTATTAAAAGTCTTCTAAAGTAATAAATAGTGTAAATTGTCAATATTTTGTTGGAAATAAAATGTTTTCATTTAAATTTTAAAGCATTCTTTGCTAAATGAGATTATTTAAATTTTTGTTATCAAGTCTTCCATAAAATATCATTGAATTCATAAAAAATACTACTCTTAAAAAATGATACATCAATAATAAACAAAAGTTCGTTGTGGTTCTTCAATAATATACTGGCTGCCATAAGTAAAAGAACACCAAGAATTCGTCGCTCAATTTTTATAAAAATTTCAGATAATACGTAAATAATCCACACTGAGAAATGATTAAAATTTCAACAAAAAATCACTTTTTGATCAGTTGGCAACGCTGCGCCTATGCCCAGCACCGACCCCTTCAATTTCTATTTAACCTAGAAACACTGTATATGCATTTCTAGTTGATATAAAACTCTTAGTACTATTATACCGACAGAAAAATTTTCAGAGGTTTGTTAGATAAGTAAACGTAGAAATTAAGGGTGGTCATTTACTCGAAAATTGTCTTATGTAAGATGGCAATATTTTTATACTGCCAGTTCGACAATGAAAAGGTCTCTCAAAATCAAGAACAAAAATAGGGGGTTGTCATTTAAAAACACATGGAAGTCGTCATTACTCAAAAACAAATAACGACTGAAAATCGACTTTCATGCAAAAATGTGTATTTTTAAAAAACAAAATCGATCAAAAATATTTTATTTCGGTTTTACTGAATATATTCCATACTTTAGGCGCGCACTGTATATACCCAAAATGTCACGTAATTTTCTAAACGTCGCAATAATTGATGATTAATTTTGATCAAATGTTTTTACGATTAGAAATGTGTTCTATCGAATATTTTTATATAATAATCTATATTTCATGACTGCAAAATATGATATTTACCAAAATGGCGACCAAAAAAAAAGTAGTAAATCTTCCCGGGCGAATACCCTGAAATTCCTATAGCTAACAAGAAGTTAACTATAATGAAAGATGCTCAATATCATTATACAACTGCATCCTATTTCCAAACTGGAATTCTTGATGCCGAGCGTAAGCAGTCTTTCAAGGAAACACGCAAATAAAGTCTTTCCGGGAGAAAATTCCACGGCTGAACAGACAGTCTGGAATTTTCTTACTAATTTGCAATTTCTTAGTAATTATCCGAGAATCTTCCTAGAAACGCAGTAATTTGCAACTGTAAGTGGCTGGTGTAATTGCCAACGTTTTAATTAACTTGCTCCGATATCTCGTTGATATTATAATTCCTAGTCAAATTGCGAAGACTATTTAAGGTGAAAGTTATGTCTTATACGTTAACCCTCGAACGGCACACAGGGGTAAATTTAACGCCAGCTCATATTTTATACTTCTGTAATTTAATTATACAGGGTGCTCGGATTTCATAGGGACAACATGGGCAACTTCTGTTAGATTACTAAAACTTTGCACAGATAACATTGGTTTTATGAAGTGTTTAAATTATCATACAAATTGGTTCAAGCCGCATCTCGGTATCTTGGGTAGCAGAGAAGTTACGGCAAATGAAAGAAATAAGATTTTGTTTTTATTTTAATTTTTAAGTGGGCCATGACAAGTGGGATTTGGGGGTAGATTCTTAATGAGCTCTCGAACCTGCACCTTTTTGCTAATTTGACCATCTCTCTATCTCTTCAAATGCAGAAGTTACCTATGTTGTCCCTACGAAATCCGGGCACCCTGTATATTTATTTTGTAAAACCAAGAGTGCATTAATATTTGTATTCTTAAGTTAAATTAAAATGAATAAAAAATCTGATGTTCTTGTAAAATTACATCGATAAAAGTTACGGCCTTATTACAATACTTTTTACACATGCTGTATTAACGGGTGATCTGGCATCTAAACAGATTATGTATCACGAATTAATTAATAGAGCTTGCAAGTTTACAACTATAAGCCAAAGTTTAGTTTGAGCTCAAGCGGATACCAAGTTATACTAATATGCACGTAAACAAGATCAATCTGCAGCATGTTGTTAAGTTTTCCTTAAAGTTTCAAAATAGTATAGCAGTTGTCTTACATTTAACAAAATCCAAACACATATGGTAATACACAGGGCTTTTATTTTAACTCTGAACATATTATTGACCGCGGCCGTGTGGGTTCGATTCCCATCCCGTGCGGAAGATTTTTCGGCAATCGAGAAGTATTCCCTCGGGTCCGTGGTTGTTATATGTCTTACATTATTCATTTCTTCATTTATTCACATTTATTCATACAAAAATACAAAAATAACAGCAGTGTGTGCATTTATTTAATTGTCAAAATTGTGTTATTAATAAAAATGTATTACACCGCCAAAAAAAGAATACAAATAATTAATTGCTATAAAGGATTTGTTTTCATAAATTATAAACAACCTTCCTTAAGCATTAAATAAACTCAATAAAATGAAATGTAGCCTGAATATATGAATATTCAACCTGTTCGTAACTCTGCAAGCAAAATTAAGTCTTACTTACTGCGTGATTTTCATAATAAAAGGGCTAAAAGAAGTCACATTTTAACGGAAAAGATGAAGCTCAACATTTTATGTAACGAAGAACAGAACCCCGTTATTATTACTTAGGATTTTTCATTGTTCACAAACATGTCTCCATAACTTAACTTTATTCGTAATGTGTTCTATCATTGTCACCTTTGGGTACTTGGTTGCATACAATTTCAATTAAATGCCATGCGTTGATATGATTATTTCACGATTGAACATAGGCGTTAATAATAGTATGTTCAGTGTTAAAATAAAAGCAATGTATATTAGCGCTTACATTGTGTATGTTGAGTAGTGCAAAGTATGGAATAAATTAATTTAAAAATTAACGTTAGCTAACGGCGGCGGTTCAGTCGCGTGCATCAGCGGTCCTGAATTCGAATCCCAGTGAGGGCATGGATGTTTGTGATTAAATAATAATTACCGGGTGACCCAGGGATCTGTTAAAGCCCCGTAACTTATTTGCTATTTGAGATATCGACTTCTAGTTTTCTTGAACTGGTACCCACACTTATTCTACATATTTTAAAAATATGTATGTTTTTGTACAGGGTGTCCCAATATACATAACAGAACAAAGTTATGTTTTTTTTAAATGGAACACCCTATATTTTATACTTTATTTTCAAAACCCTCTTGAGAAGCTGATAAAAATAGTATGAGATACTATGGGTCTATTATGGACGGTTGGTTAATTATGGGCAAATTTGTGGCAAAAACATGTACACATTGAAAACATTGCAGAATCGTTCCTAGCAAAGATAGCATCATTATTTATACACTAGAAAATTTCCCACATCATAAAGAATAATACACATTGGCTTTGGTTCTCTTTTATTCATAGTGCTATACAGGGTGTCAACATACGCAAAACAATGGATAACTATTTTTTTTTCAAATGGAACACCCTATATAAGTTGCCACCAATCTATGGCATTTTTAATAAGCTTTCCAATGATATACAGTTTATATAAAAAAATATTAAGGATTCTTGAGATTTATCAATAAAATCATATTTGCTTTGTCACCTGCTGATTTTTGGATTTTCAGCCAAAACCATGCATTTTCAGGAAAAATTATAAGAGACCAAAGTTGTAGAGCGAAAAATTTCCGATCGACATAGGTCTTTCAACTTTTAAGATAATGCGTGTATTGCTCGCCAGAGCGCGTAAAATCGTGACTGTATATGCATTTTAGCGTCTTCTTTTCAAATTTTTTATTAATAAATTACACTATATTTAATTTTCCGCACCCTCTAGCGGAAAAACGGGAAATTATAGGGAAATAAAAATGGCCCATATCGACTGAAAATGTTCGGCTCTACAACTCTTAATAGAAGCAATTTTTGCCAAAAATGCATAGTTTTCCCTAAAAATGCAAATTGAAAATGTATATATCAATTTTTGCGTTTTTCAATGGTTTTTTGCATTTTCATCGAAAACTATGCATTTTGGGCAAAAATTGCTTCTTTTAAGAGTTGTAGAGCACAATATTTTCAATGGATGTAGATCATTTAAATAATTCTATAATTACCCGTTTTTCTGCTAGTGGCTGTGGACAATAAAGTATAGTGCAATTAATTAACAAAAAAATTGAGAAAAACGCTAAAATGCATATACGGTCACGATTGTGCGCACTCTGGCGGGCAATGCACGCATTATTGGAAAAGTTGTAAGACCAATATCGATCTAAAATTTTCCGCTCTATAACTTTGGTCTCTTATTATTTTTTTCAGAAAATGCATAGTTTTGGTTGAAAATCCAAAAATGAGCAGGAGGTGACAAAGGAAAAATGTTTTTATGGATAAATCTTAAGAATCCTTAATATTTTATTATACAAATTATACATCATTGGAAAGCTTATTAAAAATTCCATGCATTAGTGGCAAGATATATAGGGTGTTCCATTTGAAAAAAAAAGTTATCCATTATTTTGTGTATGTTGACACCCTGACTGGCAGTATGAACAAAAAAGAACCAACGCCGATTTGTATTATTCTTCATGATGTGGAAAATTCTTTAGCGTATAAAAAACGACGCTAGCATTGCTAGGAGCGCTTCTGCAACTTTTTCAATGTGTCCTTGTTTTTCCCACAAATTTGCCCATAACTAACCAATCATCCATAATAGACCCATAGTATCTTATACTATTTTTATCAGCTTCTCAAGCGTATTGAAAATAAAGTATAAAATATAGGGTGTTCCATTTAAAAAAACATAACTTTGGTCTGTTATGTATATTGGGACACCCTGTACAAAAACATACATGTTTTTAAAATATGTAGAATAAGTGTGGGTACCAGTTCAAGAAAACTAAAAGTCGATATCTCAAATAGCAAATAAGTTATGGGGCTTTTACAGATCCCTGGGTCACCCGGTATATACAAAATCGGTTGTGACTGAATGACATACGCAATCTAACGCAATGTCCCATATCTATTATAATTATTCAACCCAAATTTCCGTCAACAATTCTTCCCTAAAAAAATAAAAAATATCTCTCACAGAAAAAATAAGCGGCGGTGGTAGATTCAATTTTTTTTTTCTGCAGCCGTTCCGAAAATAAAACTTTCGGTATGATTTATTAAATCGAAAGAACCACTTTACATAAATCGTACCGAAAGTAGTTATTTTCGGGACGATTTTGTTTCAGTTTCGGAACGATTTCTACGGGTGTGAAGTTAGCAATAGATCCAGCAATAGATTTTAAAAATTCATATCTCGAAGAAAAAAAATCAATTCGAATAAAAAGTGAACCATACCATTAGGAAAGGTCTAAATTAATAACACAAAAAGAATCAACCCTTAATTTTAACCCTTTATATTTTTGCACCCCTTTAAATTTTTTTTTTTTTTTATAAGTTTACTATCTGCCACAAATAAATAAAAATGATTATTCTTATCACTAATACAAGTAATAATCAAGAGTCAAAAAAACGTTACGGGCACTTCTTCAACAAAAAAAAATTCTCCGTCAGTCGCAGAAATCCACACCTCGCGATATAAATCTCCATTTTTGACAAAGTTTGCAATCAGCCATAACTAAATAAAAATCCTTATTCTTATCACTGATTGAGGTACTTTTATAATCAAAACTCAAAGAAACGTTACGGGCACTCCTTCAACCCAGAAAAAAATAATTTCTCCGTAAGTCGCAGAAATCCACACCTCGCGATATATTAAAACCTTCCAAACACCCCCCGCCCCTCAGAGCGCGTTATTCGACCCAGCCATGACATTTTTTTCTTTCTTTTTTATTTCTTTCGAGGACGTATTTTTTTCTATTTATATCGGAGAGTTGAAACTTTTAGGGTGTGTTCGGGGTAAGACGAGCCTTCATCTGTATTTTTTTCAAAATTTTTAAAACACCCCCACCCTTCCTGAGCGCGTCACCCAGTTTTTCGTTTTTTTTTTCTTTTATGATTTTTTTTTTTTTTTGTTTTCAAATTGAAAAAGCTGAAACTTTCAGGCATGCCAGAGGATATAACTGGTTTTCATTGGAAATTTTTCAAAATTTTTGAAACTACCCTTATACTTCATTTGTACCCCCGAGTTCGTTCGTTTCTTCTTTTAAGGGCGTATTTTTTTTTCTTTTCAAACTGAAAAGCTGAAACTTTTAGGGTTGCCAGAGGATATAACCGGCTTGCATTGGGAATTTTTAAAAAAAATTTGAAACTACCCTTATACTTCATTTGCACCCCCGAGTTCGTCTTTTTTTTGAGGACTTTCGGGGACCTATTTTTTATGGAAATCGAAGAGATGAAACTTTCAGGGTAGGCGGGGGGTGAGACAAGCCGTTATCCGTATTTTTTTCAAAACTTTCCTAACACCCCCCGCCCCTCCAGAGCGCGTTATTTGGCCCAACCCTGACATTTTTTCTTTCTTTTTTATTTCTTTCGGGACGTATTTTTTTCTATTTATATCGGAGAGTTTAAACTTTTAGGGTGGGTTCAGGATAAGACGATAAGTGCAAAACGCGTAAAGGTAATAATTTTCGAATAAAACATTAAAAATGAATTTTTTTATTTTTTTGCGATTTTTTGAAAACGAAAAAAGTTAACTCAAATTTCTCAACAGATTATTAATCAACGTTATAATATACAACTTTGCCCTAAATTAACCAACCTCGTATCTCTTAAGATAACTGAAATCTGAATTGTGCCGCTCGAAAAACGGGCACCCTGTATAGTCAAAGATCTGGATAATATTAAATTGTTGATTAATATTAAAATTATAAGAACGTCCATTCGAATAATACATTTTACGAGCAGAAAATTTTCAGAGTTTTCATTAGGGTCACTATTTATAGAGTGCACTTATTTCCATCAACATTAACCGCCCCCAGACATGCGATATATGGGTTAATTGTACACAGCAGGTGTTCGATACGCATACCTGGATATGATTCACTAAATAAATTATAAACCACACGTATCACGACATGATAAATTATCACCGCAAATAAAATTGGCGTTAATTATAAGTGCCTTTTAATTCATCACATATTAATAAGTTTTAAATGCATGTTGCCAGTGGCGGCTGGTGGAAAATTTTGATGGTAGAGCCACTTGGCCTACAGTATATGCCTTCTTTTTGAGGAAAAACACGAACGATAATTGAAATTGAAAAAATTTACAGAAGCATTAAAGAGATTAAATGGAGACGAAAAGTGCTTAGAATGATTTAAAAATCCTTGGTGAACTTGAAATTAGTGGTAGTGCCATAGCTCCTAGGCTCTACATAACGAGCCGCCCCTGCATGTTGCCATATTTACCTTAAATATAATATGGGTAGTCTTTTGAAACTTAAACAGAAAAATTACATTTTATCACAAATAGTTGACGTTGAAATAAAGATAATTTTTTAATTCAGTTTTATCGCGAATATCTCTTCAAGTACTTGAGGATAAATTAAATGCAAAGTAAATATTATTAATGGCATGTGTCCGTCTATTTTTGACGAGTAAAGAGTAGCTTAAATATATGATGGGACGAGAAGAGATATTTTCAAAGAAATACGATTATTTGCTCTTTGAAGGGCTCGGGAGGTTTTCTGAAGTGTTTTAATTAAAGTGGAATTATATGTTCTGATGAACATGAGAAAAACTTACAGAAGCATATATTTATATCTAACATACAAATGATATATTTTGATATACCGGGCATTTCACTGAAGCGCTAAAATAACTTTTTGGCCTTAAATATTTAAGATAGAAAAATATGATTTATATAAAAGTTGTAGATAATTATCGACTCTATAATTGGAAAATATGTTTATGTATACAATGTGCCCCATAACGGAGAGCCAACACAAACTTATGTTTTCTTTTTTATGGTATATTTTGCGTTTTTGAGCGCAGTTTTTAATGCTAATTCAAATTTATCAAATCAAATCTAATATATTTTCGCTTCCAAATTTACAGGCACATCTATTAATTTTGTAATACATAACAACAATTCCAGAAAAGGTAAATAAGGTACTTAAACTGACAAAAACTTTTATTGGGCTAAATTTAACCCTTTCCGAGTTATTCTGTTTTTTAGGGCACAAACAAGGAATATTTGAACAGTCACAGAAAAATAAAAAGTTATATTTTAAAATTATCGAAGCGTGTTACATTTTTAGATGATTACGTTAGTTTAAGTAAATAAATGCCATTTTTATAAAGTAAGAAGACGTTCGCTAATTGTAAAGAATTTTTTTTATTGGCACATCCAGCATATTTTAAAAGGAATTTAAAGCTCTTTTTTCAAAATACCTAGTTTGTTAGGTTTACAAATAATACTTATTACATATCAAACTTTGGAATTTTTATTTCATATTTTTGTTGTCGCGAATGTGGCGGCATTGGTTAGGTAAATATTCATGGAGAATTGCGGTAAATTAATATTTTCATTTCTTAGTGATTACATTTTTGATATTTTAAGTCATACATTTACTAACGCAATTTAAATTGATTACGATGTCGCGAAAATTGGAATAAATGGTGAATGCGCCGGAACCCATATTGCATTGAATTTAATCTGTTTTCCGAACAGTGGATTTATAAACAAATTCGCATATTACCCAGGGATATAACACTTCAATTAGTTCAAAACTATTTTTGTTACTCGTCCAAACATTATTCACTAAATGATGGAGCAGCTGCGACAAATAGTAATTAAATTCGCATTTCGACAGAATTGAGGTACAAAAACAAAAGCCATTTGTCAGATTCAGCCCATAAAACATAATCTAAATAGCTAATTGGTCATACACAATTTTAGTGTGATGTTTTTTTTTGATATCCAGTTTCAATTTAAATGTTAATTACAATGTATTTAGTAGGATAAATATGTTATAACTAGGGTTGCTAACAGTGCTTATTTTTCGTGATTCAGCTCATATAATAAAGTCCCCGACCCTTTAAAATATTTAAAATCTTATGTTGGAGATAAAAACCTATATTATTTCTCTACCAATTTCTTACGAAAGAGAGCGAGTTTCTAAATAAAGTAGCAATGCCAATGCGTCGATAAAACGCACGGGCTTCTAAAATAGAAATAAAATATTTCTACGATCATAACCCCAAGTACTCCCGACACATCATTAAAATTTTGATGTATATAGGCCATAATCTTCGATAAGTATAATAAAATAAAAAATTCTGCATCCACTGTAAAAGTAATTATTCGCATGTAATTTTAGTGCTTAAAATAAGAAATGTATGTGGAATTCTTAACTACGCAAATAAAACATGAATTTGATAATTAGCTACGAGAAATTATTTCTGGTTTATGCAAGTTGAAGCAATTGCACATAGTCCTCGTGCAGTTGTAAAACATTTAAATGAAGAATTTCATGAAAAGCTATTATTTCCATGGCCCTACTCAAATCCACTTGATTACTTTTAGTTAAAATCAGGCGCGCACCCAGGGGGGTGGTTATCGGTCTTGAGCCTGAAACTAATTCCAAAGATCTTTCATTAAAGACATGTTAAATGTTATAATTTTAGAACGCATGACATTTCTCTAGGGGTTCAAAGATTTAATCTTGAAATGCCGTTTCGAATGCGATAAAAACTAAGTAACTGAAAAGAAAAATGCTTATACATTATTTAAAATTACATAATTAATTCTAGGAATTAATCATTTAACTAACACAGTGTGGTTAACTAGTAATAAAACCAAATTGAATTCCACAGTAGTTTAATTAAAGACATGCGATTTGCATAACGTGATCGTTAAAATGGGACGATAATCACACGAAAAATCTAAATTAGGCTTGGCATGGAAAAGTGCAAGATGTTTCACGCACACACATATACACACAGACGCACGAAAATGGGGAATTGAAGTTTTCCGGCGCACGGAAGTATATCTGATATGCAGTGATTGTAAGGGAAACCAGACCAACATGTTTAATCTGAAGAGATACGAGTGCGAGATAAAAAATAAATTCGATTCGGAAAGTAACAGTAATGGGATTGCGGGCCTATTGTTTGTACACTTTTATGGGATGCATTTTAAACACTTGTTGTATGCGGAGGTCATATTTTTAATAGTATATTACATACCGAATCGGGAAAAACTGCATTACAGCCGGGGGCGAAGCGCCAAGGTATGCAAATGCGCGAGGCTGGAATTGTGTTCCCGCGAGGTATGTATACTATTTTATTCACAATCACGAAATGTAACGATAAAAGTAAAAATATTTATTGTTACATGAATCATATCGACGCGACTTTGTATTTAAAAAAAATTACATTTGACTTTTTCAACACTTCAGAAATCGAAAATAAATTGAATGTCGTATCTAAATAATATTTTATCCTAGGAGAACGAGAGCCAAACTACTTGACTCAGTTTTGTACTCTCATATACCTTCGTGTGTTATTAATATTTTTAAATAATTAATATAACAGTGGCCCAATTTTTAAGATCAAATAAAGTACTGTTTCTCTAAAGAAATAATTTTGACTACAAATTAATGCATGAATTTCTTCTATTCTTTCAGAAATACGTACTGTACGTGATGGAAGTCTAAGATACATGAAAAAACATAAACAAATCATGGCCCACTCATTTTGACACCCAGAAATGCGACGCGGTGGTGCATTATAAATTCCCGTCTTTGCAGAGCCTTCATTAATGTAAAATATCCTCGATAAAAAAACTTTTCAAAAATGCAATTAATCATTTTTGCAATCTGCAATTGTAAACATTTTGTTTCTCAAAGCAATATTTAATGCGTTATTATTGAAAATATGAATATTTCTAATTTGTACCGTTTTTTCCCCACTGTGTATAAAAGTAGTAGAGTGCTTTGGTACGCCATTTACGCGTCGCTGTGTACTTACGGTACGAAAATACGCGTAGTTTGCAATATTCAAGATGGCGAACGTGTTATCGGACAGCAAATTAAATAGTACTATTATCGAAATAATTGGAAGTACTGAATGTTTTGTATGTCACCTACAATGACATCAAAGTGTTAATTAACAATCTGCGCCATTTGCGGTACCCATTATAGTTATCATTCTTCGTGTGTCAAAAATGAAGATTAATTTGGAGTTCTGGCGAGTCACCTATACGAGAGATGAGGAATTCAACGAATCTGCCTTCAACTAGTTTTGGTGAACTGAGGGAATTAAATCATGAAGTGGAAACACTGAATGAATAAGTGAACTATGTAACTAAAATCGTAAGCGAAAACGATCATTAAATTAAACCACTCATATTCTCTCCAAATTGAACGAGTTCCAAAAGTGTTGTAAACAAACGAAATGCAGAGACGACTCAAACTACAGCAAGAATTTGATAATTAAAGACGGTGATATTCTCGACAATGCAAAATTAGATGGCGCGTCAATTGTGAAAAAGGTTGCATACTGCGAAATTTTATCGGCGCTTATATTTAAAAAAAAAGTATCAATTACTCAAGTTGGGAATTTTATCATTAGTCTAAGAATAAACAAAATAAATATATTTATGAATGTACATCTGACAAATCTGTTAACTAAGCTATTATTGAGTATTATTCTTAGCACATTTGTTTAATTGTAGCACCAGTTCACAAAAAAGTCACTATAACTATAGACTCCATCTTACCAATAATTTCCAAAGTGTGAAGATCTACTGATTTTTCAATTAGAAGACTTTATACATAAAACAGAATAAAAAATCTCAAAGCCAGCATGGATTCGACAACAACTGTCACTTTACAGTTTATTGAAGCCTTTAATATTAATGAGACTTTTCTCGATCTTCACAAAGCGTTTGACAGCGCCATGGAATGTTTCTGCCAAAGTTGTACATTTATAACTTCCATTACTCCAGCTGCAAATTATTTATATTTGTTAAAAAGGTTTCAAGTACTTAAACAGAAAAAAAACGAATTGTCAAATGAATAGTACACAAACAGAAAGGTGCCGCAAGGTTCAAAGTTAGGTCCAATACTCTATTATACAATGAATTGTATCTGATTGATAACAAAACGGTTCATGCATTATTTAATTTAGAAGAAACTAATAATAATAATACCATAATATATAGTCTAGCCATGCTACAATGGCGTCTGAGGTGATTAAATTGGACCGACCTCATTTGCGTGTTGGACGGGTGCTTTATACGTCTCGAATGTCTAGGGTTCTGAATAGGCTCATTTCATTTCAAATCACACAAAATTAAAATTAAAGTAAACAATGAAAAATGGTAATTTTTTTTTTTCAGAATTTCTATGTAAACGGCGTTTAACTTTGTAATAACTACAATTTTGTTATTTATGAACCAATTTTGTTCATTTTAGTGTCATTTAAAGACGAAGTTGTAAACTACAAAACAGAATTTGTAAAATGCTGGAAATTTACGTGTAACCTATGTATGCAAATGTGCAATAGAATATTTTTTTTATTGCAAAATATATGCAAATTTTAGGAATTTTCTACAGCAAAACCACAATTTTTTGTAATGCTTATAATCAATTGTTTTCGCCATAAAAAATCAGGCGGGTGTTTTTTGTAGTTGGACAATTAAAAAAAATAAGGAAAATGCAAACATTTATTATTTTCATAATAAATGGTCTTAATTCTTAATTAGTTCGCAAAAATTAATTTGTATTTTTTTCTATAGCATCCTAAACATTCCAAGAATTTATTTTTACTTTCTCCGTTACGAAGTACGGGAATGTATTGTGATTGTGAACATTTTTTCACACATTTTTCCATGGGTTACGTTCATTCATTAAGATATAGTCATATAGAATTGAATCTTCGCACCTCTATATTTTTCACGGACTTCCAGTATTTTCCAATCCACTGATTCTCATAGATAGCTGCAAGAAATAGTTGTGTCTTAATTGTTTAGCTAGCGTAGAGAAACTTGAAATGATTTCTGAAACACTCTCTATAACAGCGGCGGCTCGTGGATTTCCGTAGGGGAGGCAAAGACAAAGATGCCGCTCGTACACTATTTACTCTTATAGAGGAAGCAAATATTCCATTGTTGTATCGGTCAAATTTCCTTCCGCTGCCTCGCCGCCGAACATCCACGAGCCGTCGCTGCTCTATAAGCAAGTTGCTTTCATCCAGTGGTTGAAAGAAGTGATTTTTTCTTGTCCCAGGTATTGCGGAAGCAGTCTGATACCATTCTTCCAACATTTTTGGACATTTTACAATATTTTCAGTTGTTACATAAAACGTGTTTATTCCTGGAACATGAGTTTTGGAAAATTTAAATACATCATCGGGAATTAATATCTGATTCTTATATGGTCGTTGTAGACTTTCTCTTCCGATTAAAGGTTTTATGGCACCGCGAACTCCAACACATGTATATCTGCGAAGGCTAGTGGCAAAACATCCTTTCTGCTGTTAGTTGATTATCCTGTTTATAATTGCACGAATTTACAGTTTTTATTGTTCAGCCAGAACAAACACCCTCCTGTTTTTTTTTTATGGTAAAAACAATTGATTATCACCATTATGTAGTAAAATTAAAGAAGGTTCTCAGCCTACGTAAGACCTTTTATAATAAAAATAATAATTAAATATTGTTCCCCCATCAGAACACCTACAAAGCGGTTTCGACCTTTCAGATATCATTAGTGTAGTTAGTTGCTGATGGGGAAACGGAGATTACTATTGGAATATAAGTATTCCAAATATCGTTATAGGTAGAAACGCCACAGTGGCGGAATCTATTGCCTGAATGATGTACTTAATCAAATCCGGGTGGCTTTAACACCGACAAGATGTCCATATCTTGTCGGTGTTCATCCATATCTTGTCGGTGTTAAAGCCACAATAGATTCCGCCACTTTGGCGTTTCTACCTAAAATAAAAATTGTTTTTTTTTATTGTCAAAAGCCACAAAAACACCCTCCCGACTTTTTTATGGTGAAAATAATTGATCATAAGCATTATGAAAAATAAATTTTAAGGTGCTGAAAATTGTGGTTTTGCTGCAATAAATTCCTAAAATTTGTATACATTTTGCAAGAAAAAAAAATCACATTTGTATAGGTAACATGTAAATTTCGAGCATTTTGCAAATTCTGTTTTGTAATTTATACTTTTGCACGCCCCTTACCCGTTGATGCAATTTTATTATTTTTTTTTCAAATTCGAGTTTTGTCATAAAAATTTAAAAAAATGGTGATGTGGCCATCATGTTACTTTCTCCGACTTGATGGTATCATTTATATTTACGCTTCCATGGTTTATTTTCAATTTAAATCATATTTTAAGTGTGCATCGAACGTTTCGTAGACTCGGATAAAACTGACGTTTAAAACGTCAAAATTATGAAAGAAAAATGAACTTCAAATTAAAAAAACTCAGTTTACTCAAAAACTATAGAGATTTCGAAAAAAACTTATTCTTCATAAATTGTTCATTTTGGCATTCTCTAGAATTATTATTAATTAAATTTGCTGTGACTATTAGCGTTTCATAATTGTATACCAAAAATGAAAACAAAATTAATAATTTTTTTTCTCCAATAACATTGATTTTATGAAAAATGTTTTCAAACAAAATAATTGAATTTCTTTATTGGCTTCAATATTTGTTTAAATGTTTTTGTAATATTTTTCATATTTACGAAAATATTGGCAAAAAACAAAAAACAGTTAAGGTAAACACCCACTTCCGGTGTACGAAATTTTACTAAAAGCTTTTCATTTCTTCGGATTATCAAATAAAACTTATGTTCAAAGTTTCATATCAATTGGTCTATTAGTTTTTGAGATACAGCGCGCACAGACCGCACAACACACACACACACACACACACACACACAAAGACACAAAAAAAAAATTCCAGAAATAGTTGAAATGGCATCTAGGGACCCCAAAACAGATATTTCCGTAAAAAAGAATTTTGAAAAAAAATCACGATCACAATACTTTCTCGTTCTTCGTAACGGAGAAAGTAAAAATGTACTGGCTGACAATTTTTTTTACAAACATCTGTGACATGAGGGCAGTGAGATTGTTTTATTTTGGGTGGTTTGAAATGTAATAAGCCACATAGAGAAACATTCGATCTGAAAACATCTCCTACATCTCCGAGCTGTCTAAACACCCATCTCTCACACATATCTCATAATCATATTTCCAAAATAAGCAATACAGCGTTAAAAACTTTTGGGGTTTACTGTTCTCAATACGAGAGATTTTAATAATATGACACAATAAAAACATTATACTTTGCGCTTGTAACCGCACCAAAATTTTGAACTCAATAAGCTTCTTGATGAATTCAAGATTAACACATTAAAAGATCGTAGAACCTATCTTGATGCAATTTTCATACATCAAATTAATTATAAATCTCATTGATGACCCAAATCTAGTCAGACGTCACCGCTTTTTAATCCTGAGATTCATTGCTAGACATATTGATACTTTTTCAGTGTCTGCCTCTAACACATATATTTTATTTAATGTTAATAAAATGTTTAATTTTATTTTATTGTAGCAAATGTTGATACTGACAAATGACTAATATTTCGCTGTCTTGTTTACATTCTTAAAGTAGCCTAAGCATCGATGTTCTAATTTTTATTTTTTTCATGCTTTCTTGTTTTAATTTATCTTGTTATTATGTATTGTTTCTTATTTATTCTTATAAATTGCATCTATTTCATTTATTTTTGCTAATATTTCTCTGTTATTGGATTGTAACATCTGGTGTGAAATAAATGATTATTGTTATTATTATGAAAATTACGTGTTGGCAATTAATATTATTAAGGATTAAAATAGATATGAATTCTACTAAATCAAATCTTTTTTAAATTCTAAACTTTTTTAATTCTTTATTAATTTCGCCTCAATAGGACATGTTCAAATTCACTTGAAAAGGCAAAACTAGTCGAGAATTAGAAACATTCAGAATTTAAACTAAGATTTAATTTGGTAAAATTTATATACATATAATTCATATTACTCTTCTTATAATAACGTGTTTAAATTGTTTATCAAGATTTTTCTTGTGTTTGTACCTTAGTTCAATAGCTTTAGAAAATGAACAGCTTATTTACAGTGTATTGAATACCTATACATAATTCTGGCAGGGTATAAATTATAATCATATTATTACGTCGAAGAGATAAATAGTCAATGTTAAGGTTCATCATTATTTCAGCCACAAATAGTAACTACTTGGTAGGTTACGATCCCCAATAAAGTACATTTTTTCAGTCAGTTTAATTATTTATTACCACATGGTAATTAGTAAAGATTTTAATTATTGTCAAATTGACGTTTCACACATCAATATCATCCGATCCTGCAAAACGCTATATATATTTAAATTGAAAATAAACCATAAAAGTATAAATATAAATAACTATTTTGAACATGAATTAGCATATAGTAACAATCGGAGCCATCCTCTTAAGTAAAATTTGCTTATATCTCTTTTTGAAATACTAAATACTTATAAGTTGAAAATATTGGAAATACTTGCAGTTATAGAGTTATTCTGTTTGAATGATATTATTACATAAATTCCATGCCTTATTATTTAAAGCTAGCACATTGGACAGCGAAAACATCCCCGGTTCTTATTAAAAAAATTCACTGCCGTCTGCAGAATATTTTAATATTTTATTCAAATAAGATTGGGGTAGACTTCGAGAAAAATAGCCGGTAATCTGCATTATCATCCACCACATCATCTCTGTCGCGACACACACAAAAGCCTAAAATAAATTGTGTCGCTGATGGGCAGATCCACGTGGGAAATCAATCCTTCTCAAACATCAAATTCCCGCAGAACAAACAAGCGACCTCGAAACGCCTAACTTATTTACGAAACAAAGGACCCACTATTTATTATACTTTCTCAAGTTTAATTACAGACTTTAATTAGGGCTTATTTGCATACGAACTACTATAGCGAAATACGTAGACCATTAAATCCCCTCTTTTTGAACTTTCTACTTTATTACTCACTAAATCTGCATAATTTGGAATATTGTGAAATTCATTGCCACTGCTTATCAGTGCATAGAGGTTAACATACAAAATGGTATTATATTTTTTTTTATATATATTAAATATATTTTTCACGATTCGTTCCTCGTAAGCTAGCAGTGATTTATAGCCGATAATTCAACTCATGTATAAAAAGGTGCATTTAAAACGGCGGACAAAAAAATTACAAATGGTTAAAAATTTATTTACCTTCACCATAACAACGATCTCTATATTAACAATTTTAGTAAACAGTTGACTTCAGTTGTACTCTGGCAGTTCGTGTCAGTTCTGAATACCTTTGCTGTGAAATATAATTGAAATCCGTTTCGGACACGCTTCTGCGTGAAAAATTGTTCACAATTGTCATTCCGGTTCATGTGCCAGGGAGGTAGATATTGTCTTTTTACCAATTATAGATTTAGTTTTGTACATTTGATATTAAAGCCGGTGACACTGACAGAACCGCTGAAGCGCTCGTAGATTTTTCCATCTTAATTCATTCTCGAAATTTGTATCGATTCAGTGGCTCGTGCAAACAAATAAAATTTATCTGGCCAAATTTAACCTCTTGTGGTATTACCCCTGATTAAATTAGAAAATATGTTCATTCTGTAACTAAAAAATAATCTGTCATGACTTTTCTATTTGTATATGGGCATTTCTCCCAAAAATTTACTTTTTGTGTCCATAGACTATAAAAATTGTATTTCTTAATTCATATTAAAGAGTTAACTATAATTGCAATGTATGGATGATAAACTATTGCACTGGGCAACAAAATTTTTGTTGCATTGATAAAAGAACTTATTCCTACATAATTTGGGTGTGCTGAATCCATTTATGACGTTATATTTTCTCCCTAAGCTACCGTTTTTATGCAATTCAACAATGAACAAAAGATATTCCCTGCGCATTTTGTAGAGAGGGTCTTTGTGAACAGATTTCCAATTAAAAACAGATGTCTTCCATCCGTTCCCAAATGACGCGCTCTAGAACTACAGTAGGTTTTGACAAAATACAGATGAAAGCTCGTTGTGCCCTTTACCAATTTCAAACATTTCAGCTCTTCAATTTGAATACGAAAAAATACGTCCATGAAAGAAACTTGAAAACAGGTAGAAACAATTTGGTCAATATTTGAAAAATCGTATCTCGTTAAGGGAGCTAATAATTGCCTACGAAAAATCAGTCACGAGTTAGATTCGAGAAGACAATTGGCCAAACAGAAAGTTTACACTTCATAATTTGAATAGTTAAATTTAGTGACACCAAGTGTCAGACGTGTATTAATCTGCGCCACAATAATTGTAGTAAAAATGAGCTTACCAAGATTTTGAAAAATGCCCATGAATACTATTACTGATGAAAGCACTAACACTTCACCCGAAAATACAAACAGATCGAATTCAGGAGCAAATTGCTTAAAAGTCTGGCAATAACTGACGTTTTATACGTTATAGAAAATTGCTAGGCAATACCAACATGAGAGATTATCTGATTAGATACCACCCAAGGTGAATTGCCATGCATAGCATGCAGTGTGGTCTGTTACACATCGTAATTAGAATTTTGTTGGATCATGTCATCAACGTTATTCGATTTCATTGGTTAATAAGTAAATGAGGGCAATTGTCACTCAAATTTCCGATAAAAAGAAAAAAAATACATTCTTAAAAGAAGAAAAAGGAAGTCAGGGGATGCAAATGCGGGTGGTTAAAAAAAACAACTTGAAATTAATAGAAAAAAGAAACGTAGGTAGTTCCAAAACTTCTGGAAAAATATCTCCTGCCATCCTTGAAAGTTTCAGTTTTTCGACTTGAAAAGAAAAAAATACATCCTTAAAAGAAGAAAAATGAACCCTGGCGCCCGGCCAAATTACGCGCTCTGGAAAGCGAGGAAGTGTTTAAAATTTTTTGAAAAAATTACCAGTTAAGGCTCGCCATATTTTCCATCAACCCTAAAAGTTTCAACTCTTAAGTTTAAATAGAAAAAATACGTCCTCCAAAGAAGTAAACCGAACCCGGAGAATTCGTCGTTAGATCCGTGATTTAAAAAGAAAAAAAAATTGTTCAAGAACGATAAAAAATATTTACCGGCAAAATACGTCAAACGTTTTTAAATATAGTATTTATAAAACATATAAAAAAGAAAAGAAAACTTACTTTTCGACGAAAAATGCAATTCCGAAAAGCACACCGTTTAAATTTCTCGCGTGGGATTAAAAATGGCTGCTCTAGAATTGTTTTATTGAAATTGGGGGTGTCCTCAATCCTAAATCCTCGAGGTTTAGAGATATGAAAAAGGGGTAAGAGACATTAAAGATAGAGAGCAAATCGTTCTACAAAACCCTATAAAAATTAAAGTCGCGACTGTAAAGGGAACACGCCCCCGCTCGTCGCAGCATGAAGAAAGGGTTGTAGCTCGCTAACGGAGAACACTTTAAATACAGAAGTAACTTTTGTGTACCAAAGTATTTGGGATTTTTTGAGCCATATTTGAATCCTCCAACTCAAAAATCCTGGGAGAAGATAGGTTTTGTGCAAACCTCTGAGGGTAGCGAAAAATAAATTTTCAAAAATTCACCCCGGAGTTTAGGGGTGAGTTAGAAAATCGCGGATTCACGGCCCCTAGAGGACGTTTTCGGCTTTCGGGAAAAAACATAAAATTTACCAATTTTTTAAAGTGGGTGGCAACCCTTTTTTTGAAGGAGTGGTTCGAGAGGGTTTAAATTTTAATAGTCATGTTTTTGAATTTTTTGTGATTTCAACTTGCTACCTATACCCGTTCTCGAGATATTGCAATCTTGGGCTCTTTCTTGTTGAATATACAGGGTGTCCGAAAAGTATGGGATATCCCATATAGCTCAGTAAATATCCACTTCAGAGAAAAAAGTTATTTAACACTTAGTTATCTACCACCTTGAATATATCTATTTTATTTTTTGCTATAAACAAAAGCGCAACGAATAACATGGATATTCCATACTTTTCTGACACCATGTAGATTAGTATTGTGCATACCCCGGTTCCGAATAATCACAACTTGAACATGCTGAAATTCCTGACCATCCCTATAACGGAAATATGTTTTTAGATATTATTAAATGGTAAAAGGTAACTAAAACAGATACTTTTAAACTAATTTATGCTCGTATCTAAAAAAATGGTTATGTGGCCATCATGTTACTTTCTCCGATTTGATGCTATAATTATTAATAGTGTAGCTGAATTGAGGGCCACGGAGTTATGGGGTTGATGATAGTCTTCTGTGGTGTGAAACAAACACAACTAGATGAGTGTTCATTTAACGATCAACACAAGTATTTACAGAGCCATATGTACAGGCCTCTACGGAATTAGGAGCGGTCGTGTTCATAAGTTGGACGATGCTAAGAGCATGAGCAGCTAGGCAGATACACCTTGTTCTACAAAGGATGCAAGGCAAGTCCTTTCGGTTCTTTACAAAGGACGCGTGAGGTTGCGTTGTGAGTGGGGGCGAGATTAGGCCGCGCGTGGTGTGGTGACGATGGCGCAACCGGAGAGGGTAGCCCGAATCGGAAACAGACTTCATGTACTAAGGTCCTGGCGCAGAGGTCTGCAGATGACTGTAAAAGCAAATAGCTCAACCTAGCGAGAAGCATATCCATCTTTCGTCCTTAGGTCCTTGTGGAAGCGGTCCAAAAATATCCTTGGATTTGTAGTAACCTGGCAGGTTTCAGGCGACTTCTTTTTTGTTTCCTAGCTTTTTCTCTAAGTTCACACATTTAACTTTAGTGTATATTCAATGAAATAGATACAGGTAATTAAGATACAGATTTTTATCTGGTAGTCGCAATTTTCTTGATTTTGTAACATTGCGATAACCTATCGAGCTTGTTTGTCTCCAAAAAGTTTGGCCTTTTTAACCACTTCATGCCCATGCTGCTTTCACTCTTGTCACTTGTTGTCACCTTTTTTTACGAAATATTAGTCCACAATGTCACAATTCTAGCCATTTATGCAAAAACGTATGATAAAAATATTCCACAGATGGCTCTAAATGGGTAATTTTTTTCTTATAAAATATGTTTTCTTTTTTTTTTGCTTGTTGCGACATGTGGCGACGTGGGCGTGAAGGGGTTAATGGTCAGTTTTATAAAAATGTTCACCTTTGCTAACTTCTAAATAAACAGATATCGAAAAGTCTCTTCCTTCGTTCTTCAAATATGTAGACATCAGACCAGTTTTTCATCTCGAGCAAATCGCACAAACGGATTTAAAATTTAATACGAATTTAAACGAAACGCGAGGAAGGGAGAACACGGTTGAAACTCGGGTTGATTAAATTTTTACGAATCGAATTCGGGCTATTCCACATTAAAGTTACATCGCTGCGAAATATTTCCTTTTTGCGGAAGCAGAGCGAAATTAAAATTCGCTCCCCTTAACCCTTAACCCGTGATAATTACTTGTTTATACCGTATTCAGATGGAATCCAAATTACATTTATATTAACCAGAAGCAGAAGTTTTTTTTTTTTTATATAACTCCGGAATTTACCAGCGGAAAGTGTATGAAATGAGCAGAATTCGTTTTGGAGAGTAAATATTTGATCAAGCCTCGTCGTTTAGTTCATGCAAATCTAGTAAACGTTGTTATTTACTGGCATAAAATCTGGCCGCTAACAAGGGAACATTCCCAACTATTACTCTATTACTAAAAACTCCAGTTTTTATTTCCATCTGTGGCAGTAATGTATCTGTACTTAGGAAAACATTTTTGATCTCAACCGCACCTTAGATTTTTTGTGTAAAGGCTACAATAGTGATGATTATTTCAGCCACCTTTTCCTGAAAAATACGGTAAAAATTTTCTATATAAAAATTATAAGGTTTCAAGTGACGCATTACAAGGTAACATTAGAATGACCTTGAATAGCATTGTTACCACTTTGAAAATTTTAAATGGAAACCTCTATTGGTCTTTACGTTACTTTAACAATGTTATTCAAGGTCAAATTAATGTTGTAACCTTGATAAATGTTGTACATAAAAAATACTCAGAATTTTACGTAGAATCCATATATGCAACAAAAGATAGGTGTTCACATTTGAAAATTTTAACCTAAGGGTCGTATCTCGATTTTCGGACACCCTGTATATTTGAATTTTATCTCAAAAAATTCGCGTTAAAAAATAATAATATACGTGTCCGAGCATTTTTCTGACAGATAATTCTCTGAATTTTAATCGAATTGATACCTTACTTTATGTACACAGTGTATACGAGGGGGATTCGTAAAATAAGGTTCCCATGATTTTTAATAATAGACAGCTATATTTTTGTTCTTAGTGTTGTACATCATTTTAAACCTTAAAACTTATGCCATTTTTCTACATAATCGCCGTTTCTGTTCAAAAACTTTTGCAGACGATGCTCTAGTTTTTCTATCCCCATGTTATAGAATTCTGCCGCCAATCCTTTGAGGAATCGAGTAACCTCTTCCTTGACCTTATCATCGGTATTGAAGCGTAAACCACCTAAGTGTTCCTTTAATTTTGGGAATAAGGGATAATCACTTGGGGCTAGGTCGGGACTGTAGGGGCACAACAGTCCAACCAAAATCTTTCAGCAGTTCTTGAGTTTGATGTGAGACATGAGGTCGAGCGTTGTCATGGTGAAGCCTAACACCACTGGACAATCTTCCTCTCCGGCGGTTCTGGATCGCACGTTTCAGTTTTCTTAATGTGTCGCAATATCTATCGGAGTTTACTATTGTTCCATGAGGCAAAAATCTAGGGCTAGGTCGGGTGTAGGGGGTGGGGCACAACAGTCCAACCAAAATCTTTCAGCAGTTCTTGAGTTTGATATGAGACATGAGGTCGAGCGTTGTCATGGAGAAGCCTAACACCACTGGACAATCTTCCTCTCCGGCGGTTCTGGATCGCATGTTTCAGTTTTCTTAATATGTCGCAATATCTGTCGGAGTTTAGTGTTGTTCCATGAGGCAAAAAATCGATCCCAAAAAAGACGGTTGCCATGACTTTCCCAGCAGACTGTATTTGTTTAATCTTCTTCGGCTTCGGCGAAGTTGAGTGACGCCATTTACGTGATTGCTGCTTGGTTTCTTCGCCTGTAATAATGGAATCCAATAATTCCTCCTTGTTGTCTTCACATTGTTGCAGAAACTGCCGGACACACTCGACACGTTGCTGTTTGTGGTTTTCTGTGAGCATACGCGGTACCCACCATGTGCACACTTTCGGTGAAACCTTATGAATTGTATTGTTGGAAGTCTCAGAAATACGGAAAGCAGATTCGTTAATGGTGATCCTCCAATCTTCAAGCAATATTCTCTCAACTTTTTCGACAATTCCATCTGAAACTGAAGGCCTTCCGCTCCTGACTTGATCGTGAATTTCCGTGCGGCGCACAGTGGGACGAAACGGGTCCAAAAGCGCGCATCGGCCTTCTGTGACGTTCAAAACCACTGGCATTGTAAATATTTATCAAAATCTTTTCAAAAGATCTTCTAAACTGTATTTCTGAACTGTGCAGCACCAACCGAAACATTTTTGCAAAAACTATTGCGAAAAAATTCCGCAACTAGTCAGAACCATTCGAAACCATTAAAAATCTTTTAAATAGTAAAAAAAAATCTTCAATAATTTGATATAAATTGCAAAACAATTCCGCATTACCGGAAACGGGTTTTTGCACATTCTAAATGTGCGAAAAGTATGAAGTAAAAGAAGCCAACAAATACTGCTCAGGTAAAAACAATGATTGTAATCGCATTTATATGTATGTATTTATTATTCTTTAGATTGCATATTTTACATTTTGCACGTGTTTACTCGTCATCATCTTCTTCCAAAGATTCTGATGAATCGAGACTCGCTTCTCCCTGTTCGCCCCTGAGCATTTTCTGGACATCAGGGGTCAACTTCTGCTTCTTCGTTTTAGCTTTGGAACTCGCACGAAGGTGGGTAATGACGGGATTGGAAGTCAGAAGCAGTCGATGTAAAACATCGTACAAATTGTCAGTTCTAGAAGTTTTCCTAGAAAACTGACTTCTGAAGTTCTTCATGTCTTTATTGCGATGCTCCAATGCTTCTTCCGATAAAGTTCCTATAAAGAAATAGATACTGTTTCAAGTTAAACAGATACAAGTCGTGATTCAGTGATGTTTAAAAAATTAGGTATTACGGGCATGACTAATCAATCTATCACAAAGTTCTTTTTAATATGATACAAAGATAGCACTTTTAGATTGCACATAACTTTTCCATACCTGTCGGCAGTATGCAGTGCGCAATAATGTCTTGTCCGTGACAAAGAACTTTATGCACGGTGGGTGTCATAATCCAGAAAGGATATTTGCTTAACATCAGCTTTAAGGTCTTTTTAGCGTAATTGCCAAATTTTTCTGGATCCAGATGGACCGCAACGTTAATTCCGGTCAAAATGACTGCAAATATTTTCACCAACTCTTCGTCTATATTTAAGATTTGAGCAGTTATCTCGCTGTTGTTGAAGAATTTCCTAGCCGTATTGCCATCGTTGCTTGATCCGAAACCATAAATGAAAAAATTGCAATCTCAGATTCCATAGTATGGATGTATGTGGTATTTTAAATATATGTTGAACTATTAATTAATTAGGAACTCAGTGTGACGATTTTAATGATTTGCTTCACAATAGTATACTACTCTTTTATTAGATTCTTATTAAGTATGTCAATCATAACTTTAGACAATATTACCTTGTTTAGGAGTGTCCACTATCAATCCGAGTTGCGATTTGAACTTGTCTTGAATTTACTTCTTCGTAACTTGCATTACCGCTTTCTCTTCTGCTGTTAATCGTGAATATTTAGCGCGGACATCTTCGGGCAAATCCATCCTAGTATATAATCGAAAAGTCGTTAGTACATTGAAAGAAATATGAGTTGTACTGAATTCACTCATTAGCATGCTATTTTGCAAATATTTCAGAACAGTAAGCAGTGCATTAAGAAACAGAATGTACGTTTCTAAAATTGTAATCTTTTGTTAAAATGACAGCACAACTGTTTCGGGAAATCGTGCAATTTTTCACCAGAAATGTCTTTTTTCCTACCCACGATAACTGCTGAAAACAAAAGTAACTACCTGTATGCAAGATGCAGCAAATGCTCAAAGAATTTTATCCGAGCATGCAAAGGGGATATTCCACACAGGAAACGAGACTCGTCAGTTGCTTTTGCAGTGGAGTTGGCCAAATTCAGATTGTTCAAATCTTTTGGCCCCGCCTTACATATGTAACATCTCTGAAATTTGAAGTAATCACATCTTGTATATTTAAATTTATGATTATTATTATAATTGAGTATAAGTCGTTTAATACCGAAGATGCCACATTGTTTTCCAATGTCTTAATGCATTTCCCATCGAGCATTGTGAGGAATAATCGATGCTGGACGGAAATTTCAGCATTCCGCAGAATAACTTTGGTTGCCGTTAGCTGCGATATTTCTGTGCAAACCCGCTAGTAAAGTACAGATGTGAAGAAATAAATGATCATTTATTTCTTCACATCTGTACTTTCACTAATCACCTCAAAATCAGGTATAAAACCCGTTCAAACCTTCCATAATCTCCTCAGTCGTTTACGACGTCTTCAAGTTCACGATCACCTTCACGTAAGTGTATTTTATTATTTAACATTCAATTCAAATGCGAAGCTGCACTGATGAGAGATTAATCTCGAAACGCGTCTGCAGATGGCCAATTACTTAATTTTCATATATTTTTAATTCAGTGGTATTTTCAGTTATTATCAAATTTGTTTCATCTAGTAACACTAGAACTGTTAACCACTGTGTGTCCTTGTCAAAATGTTTTCTGGTTTTTTCATTTTAATAATAACATTTACAGTTTAAAGTTTCACATTTCATTTTAGAATGATTTTCTAAGTTAGTCTTGTGTGTAGAAATAAACGATCTTAAACCAATGTTATTATCTAGTAGTACTAGTAATAACATACAAATTTCTTTTGTATCATTCAATATCCGGCGTGGCACTAGCCAGGGAAGTAGTTGTTTCAATAAGTTATTTGTTTATAGTCTTAGTAAGACTTAATTTTTGCTTGCAGATTAACGAACAGGTTGGATATTCATATATTCAGGCTACATTTCGTTTTCTTGTATTTATATAATCATATTACTTTTACGTGCTTTATGTATCACGTGCAAGTTTTTTTACATCATCTATTTTTCATGAACTTTTATTGTTCTATTGCAACAACGACAATACAATTTATATCCAGGTTTCTTACATTTCCAAACGTTACAAAAACCTAAATTTATTAGTATTTCTTTTACATTTTACTTACCTGGTTTGGCCATGGTTCCAACATATAATCACCATTTCATGAAATGATCAGGATCCACGCAAAACCTCACAACATTAAACCGGAGCGTTCCAGTGCGATACACTGATTGAAAATATTTCAATTTCGAAAACGAGCTGAACGTCTTCCGAGAGACAAAAACAGTAAATATGTGTCTACGAGACACCAAGATAAATACTCGAACATTATTTTCCGCTTCATTTAGAATCAGATGTGTTTTAATATTCTTAATTTCATCGGAATCGGATGTGTTTTAAATACAGTTTAATTTTAATTAATTGTTCAGTTTATTGAATAAATTAACATTTAATGGAACATGTATTTATGCAATTATGTGATTATTTATTTATTTGTTTATTTATTTATTTATTTTATTCATTTATCCGCACTTGTAACAACATTTTGGGTGGTTGCGGAATTTTCGGCAACAAATTGTAAAAAAGCCGCCATTTTGCCGGGCGGTGGCAGGCGGTGATGAAGCTGTGGTAAAATATTCTCCATTTTCAGGGCTTTCGAGCCCTTGTAATCTGATCCCCAGTCTTACCTATTCCCAAAAGTTATTGTCTTCCAAATTTGACAACAAAATTTCGTTACATCGTTCCGTTAGTAAAATCGCCGTTCTTTTGTTCGGCTGCAGTTGGCGGCGATGAAACCATCACGAAAAATTCTTCATTTTCAGACCTTTCGAGGACCCCATATTTCATCCAGGTTCATCCAGCCTCTTAAAAGTTACAGCTTTCCAAAGTTGTCAAGATATTAGCATGATTTCACATGCGTCTTCAAAATCGAAGCAATTCAAACTGTGCCTACTTCGATCCCGATTAAAATAGGGGTTATTCAAGTTTGCATGGCTAATCTGTAGGGTGTATATAAACGCATCACTAACGCAGATCGACATTATGGCGGCTTTTTTTTAGCCATGCGCGCTTTTGGACCCCCCTGACCCACTGTGCGGCGTTCACTGAATTCTCTGCACCATTCGCGAACATGTTGAACAGATATGCAATTTTCCCCATAAACTTCGATTAACTGACGATGAATGTCAATAGGTGAAATTCGTTTTGCAAAAAACAGCGCGAATTTCGCATCTGGCGGTAACAGCGATAGGCCGGCATTGAGCGATGTAGCGTGACGGGAGAGATGGGAATAAAGAGAGGGAGATTTGACAGTGTTAGACAGTGTTTTACATTTCTCCCAGCACGTCGCATTATTTCTCAGAAGCATATGGATCCTTACTTTACGAATCCCCCTCGTACATTTTTACCAAAAATGCTTATTTTTCGGAAAACGTGCCTTTAGAAATTAATATATTTTCAGTAATTTTGAATTTGATGCCAATTGTTTTCTATATTTCAGGTTCACTAAGCGAATGCTACACAACAACTCCGCTTGATCTCGATGAAGAATGGATTTTATGTACCGTTAAAAGTTGGAAGAAGTTGAAGAAGAGGATGGTTACGACCACGTTGTAATCTATTATTTATTAGTTTTATTTTTATTGTTAAATAAACTCGAAAAATGTTCAAATTATTTTTGCTGATTTTATTTGAATTTATCTTTGAATTTAAATATGGGATGTGTTGAAAAATTTGAAAAACCTACAAGACGACTTAATTTAGAATAAAATTGTAGAATTTGGAGTTACTTTTCTTAATCAACCGGGAAAATTAGCGTTTAATTAAATTAACAATAAATTGTGTGTCAGTAGTACAAATTTAATTTTTCCACGTTTTATTTAAGTTTAATTATGAATTACTGCGTTATAACGGTAGCGATTATCCCCTTTGATAATCACTAGCATTAAGTTATTATCGGAACGAAGGAAAAAAATCCGAGAAAAACTTTTTCGTTCGTTCATTTTATCCACTGGCATTATGCCATGTGGAGGGGGATTGAAACCGCGTAATAAAGGATCCCAACCCTTAACTCGACGTGTTTACCGTTTTCCCCTTTTTTACGTTTATAAACTTTATAGGACGCAGGAGGATCCGTGACATTTTAATGACTCTTTTTAAGCCAAACGTCACACACCACTAGTAAACATACTTTTTTTAAATGCATTAAAATCCGTTTTGGTAGTTACATTGACCAAGAAAAAGACACATAAATCATATCGTTGATAATGGAGCATGTTACGGAATCACGACAACTACTTCATACATTGGACACACTAATAAAATCACGTTGAAGAAAGCTTGAAATGTCAAAATTGCAGATATCATCTTTCCGTGATTAAATCTGGTCTCTCGATTCAATCACAGACATAAAATTTTGTAAGCACCAAGGGCATTACTTGATGTTTGAGCCCCTCACCCTCATACCATCGGTTCAGAGGTACTCGGATTTGTAAGCTTGTCGCCCTCATGACCTCGTAAACATCTTCCTAATACCCTCGGTGTATTAATAATTGTTAAATATTCATAAAGCATTATAGGGTGTGAGCCACAGAATTTTGTTCCCGAGTTGGCCATGCCTGAGAGAGAGAGAAACATAGCAGTCATGTCTGAGATTAATTCATTTTTTTAAATCTAATTCAATTGAACTAATTTACTTTCATGGCGTAATAATACGCGACATACCTCATTTATCTCACAGCCAACTCCGAAACAAAATTTTGTGGCTCACACGATACTTAAGTGACACGTTCTTTAAAAACATTTCATAACTCTAGTAGGCCCTCTCCAGTATGTCATAACCTAAAAATCTGCCCACACTGGCATAGAAATCCTTTCAGCTAAAAGTTTGAAGAAAGAACCTAAAATATAAATTTATAATAAAATGATGGTAGCAGATGACTTAGGCCTATTGTCCACTGAGGCGTCATTTGACGAATGCATGCAAACTACAAATGACGACAGGCGTAATTTGCATCTTAGATATATCAACGTTATCGTCATGCAATCGTCAAAACGATTTATTTCTCTCAAGTTTAGCATCGCGGAAGCACGTTTTTATTTCACTGCAAAAATGTCATCAAGCGATGATGAAGACGTGATTGCAGCATACAACTTTCTTAGAAGGCGACGACACATATTGTATTGGTTTCATCCGTATATTGAAAAAAAAAAACATTAATTGTAGTTTATTTGTTGCGGCAAGAGAGCTATCAGAAGATGATTCCTACTTTCAAACATTTTACAGAATGACTAAAAATACGTACCTACCGAACATTAGTCTCTATTTTTGGACCTTTAATACAAAAACGAAATACTGTAATGCGAGATAGTGTATTGTACAGACAACCAGTGTTGCCAACCCTACCGATATGTCGGTAGATCTACCGACAATTTATACCTTTCTACCGATCCACCGATTTTGACTCAGATATACTGACAAAACAACCAGATATGTTGACTGGTAAAATTTGAATTTGCTTTCACATATTTATCACTAGAGAGAGGATTTTATGCAAAATGCATATTTTTGTATATTTTACCCCTATAATGCACATTTCCTCTTTTAATGCATATTTTAACATATAATGGTAACATTTTCTTACACGGCACATTGCAACAAGTGCAATTTTCGATTTCGGGCATGAACCAACATCTAGTCATTCAAAGAAATACCGGCCAAATGTTATCAGAATAATTGCCAATTCGTACTGCGATAAACGAGTTACAAATTTTTGAAATTTTTGATTTTCGAATAACTAATACTTGGACATTGGAAAACAAAATAGGAAACGCGTAGAAGAAATTTTACATAAATTGAAACTAATTAAGAAAATATCGCTCTTTTAAACAAACTTTGGTTTATTGAAAATCTATTTATTTTTAAACGAGTTAGAAATTTTTGATTTTTGAACAACTAATTAATACTTTACATTTGAAAATAAAAAAAAAATTCAAAATAACAGGAAACGTATAGAAAAAAAAATTGCAAAAATTAAACCTGATTGACTCTTCTAAAACAACTTTGGTTTTTGAAAATCCATTTATTTTTAAACGAGTATTTAATTTTTTGATTTTGGAACAACTAATACTTGAACGTTAGAAAAGAAAAAAAAAGAAAAAAAAATAGGAAACGTGTAGAAGAAATTTTACATAAATTAAACCTAATTACGAAAATATCACTCTTCTAGAATAACTTTTTTTTTAAATCCATTTATTTTTAAACGAGTAACAAATTTTTGAAATGTTTGTTTTGCGAACAACTTATATACGTTGGAAAAGAAGAAAATAAAAAAAGGAAACGTTTAGAAGGAATTTTACATAAATTAAACCTAATTATGAAAACATCACTCTCAAACTTTGTTTTTAAAAAATATATTTATTCTTAAACGAGTTACAAATTTTTAAAATTTTTGATAACTAGTACTTGGACGTTGGAAAAAAATAGGAAACCAAGTCTAATAGAAAACGTATATTCTTCTAAAATGAGTTGGGGTTTTGAAAATCCACCTCTTCTCAAGATAGTTACAGATTTTTGAAGATTTTGATTTCTGAAACGTCCGACATTCGGACAAAAAATTAAAAACGTGTAAAAATGTTTATTTTTTCCAAAACTTATTCTTATTTTAAAAATCTCGCTCTTCTAAAATACCTTTGGTGTTTTCACCAATTCACCAATTTGCAAGCGAGTTGCAGATGTTTCAAATGTTTGATTTTCGAGTTGTCTAACGTTTGGACATTCAAAGAGAAAAAATAGGAAACGTGTACAGTTTCACGAAAATTTAATTTAATTAAGAAAATATCACTCTTCTCAAAAAAGTTCGGTTTTATCCACTTATTTTTAAACGAATTATTTTTTTTTTTTAATTTTCGAACAAATAATACTTGGACGTTGGAAAAGAAAATAATATAAAAAAAGTAGGAAAAAAAATTAAGTCTAATTAACAAAACATTATTCTTCCAAAATAAGTTGAGATTTTGAAAATACACCTCTTTTCAAGAGAGTTGCAATTTTTTTAAATTTTTGATTTTCGAACAACTAATACTTGGCCGTTGGAAAATAAAGAAAAATTAAAATATAAGAAACACGTGGGAAAATTTAAAAAAAATTAGTTCAAAACTTCAATTTTCTAAAATAAGTTAGGGTTTTGAAAAACCGTTTCTGTCTAAGAGATTTTTGAAACTTTTGATTTTCGAGATTCGGCGAAAAAAATTGGAAACTTATAAAAATGTTTTTTTTTCCCAAAAATTATTCTCGCTCTTCTAAAATATCTTAGGTGTTTGAAAATTCACCAATTTTCAAGCGAGTTGCTAATGTTTCAAATGTTTGATTTTCGAGACGTCTAACATCGGATATCGAAAGAGAAAAGGTAGGAAACAAAATCACAAAAAAATCACAAAAATTATACCTAATTAAGAAAATATCACTCTTCTAAAATAACTTAGGTTTTTGAAAATCCATTTATTGTTAAACAAATTATGAATTTTTAAAAATTTTGATTTTCAAAGTTCGTAAAGGACGTAGGAAAAGGATTTTTAAGAAATTAAGGATTTATACAGCTAGCTATCAATGCGAAAAATCAATGATCGAAAGTCTTTGGTCGAAAATGGCGATTTTCTGCCAGGTGGCCAAATTTTGGTTCCGTTCACACTTAAAAATAACTTCTGCCCTGCTCTGGAGACTGCCCCTATAATAAAAGAGTCCGTTAAATACATGTGGAAACATTCAATAACCCGAAAAATGTTTTTTGTCGGTTTTTTGGACAAAAAGGCTGAAAAAACTATTCTAGCAGTGCGTTTTCCTTGGTTCATTGGCGTGAGGTGTCTTCTAAGGGTCCGAACTAAGGGAAGAATCGACTTGGAAGGGTGTGCTCCTCGTTTTTTTTAATCAAAATCCGGCCGGTCTATCGGCGCATAATTCATGGATTTGCTGGTATATGCACATATTTCAGCATTTTACAATGCATAAAATCCTCTCTCTACTTATCACCAATGGAAACAAAATCGCAAATCCGTAAGTCGGTGAATCCCCTCGTTCTCTGTGCAAGCGCAGGTCCCATGCGTGCCATACGCGAATTCACCGGCTTCGCGTCGAAGAATTTCCCTATCTGTCTATTTTAAAAACTAACGACATGTACCGACATTTCGTTGGAAATTAGACCGACAATTACTTAACACAGGTTCGCAACACGACAGACAACGATATTCTTTGATAATTCGAACAAACTTGGTTGCTAAGGCCGCCATTTCGTACACAATAGTATATTATTAAACGAGCGAGAAAGTTGGCCATTGCCACGAGGGTGAAGTTTGCAACACGAGCCGTAGGCGACAACACGAGCCGTAGGCAGTTCGTTGACAAAAAACGAATCGTAACCATAGTATCATTTGATTGGACGTCGCCTGTTGGGCAATGAAACCGCTATCATTTGATTGGACGTCACCTGTGGAGAAAATTATTCGGCCGAATAATGGACAACTTTCTCAATCAAAAACCATTTAACAATGTTTATATTATTTAATAAGATGCGCAAAAAGCTTGTTTGCGTCTCGCAATACGCTTGAGAGTAGTGGCAGGCTGCAGCACGATCTGCATGACGAACGCATGACGATACGCAAATACAACGATGCCGCACCGTGGACACAGTTTCTTCCCTTTCTATGCAAGATGTAAGCAAGCTACACACAAGCGTAAAATGACGATGTCGTGCGTATGACGTACGGCTACGTGGACAGTAGGCCTTAGCTGCCTGCCGACAACTTCAAAAATTTCATTTTTAATAATCAGACAGTTGATTTCTTTATCTGATCCAACCGTATTACTTTATCGAATCATTAATTTTGTACTTAATATGTAATATAAAATACGTGATCGTTACGTGTTGATAGATAAACACATCACCGCCAACGGTATACTTAGCCCCGTCAAAGATAATTGACACGTTCGACCTCTCTGCAACCCATTTGGAAGCCAGGGCAATCATCGTGATACCCAGTGTGGAATAATTGAAACACACCAACAAACGCCCCATCAACCGTGAGACATTATCCTAACTCCCGAATGCTGATAGAGTTGTCCTTGATCACCGACCGGGCGCACGAGTGTGCTTAATTAAGGCTAGAGTGCAACGCCGCGTCCGCCCAACCCCATCATCCACCTGTATGGGCCGCCCCTTATCGGGATTGTATTTAAATAATTCACACAGTGAAATTGCATTTACTCAATGTGAAGGAGCCGAGCTTGAGTTTGAGTCTGAAGTAGAGTAAATATACTTTATGTTTGACTGGACGAAAATAGTTGCTATGGTCGTTTGTTTTAGGCCAAAATGTCGTTTATTTTTATACTAGTACAGTAAAATAGTATTGCCAGTGTCAGAAATCGGATTTTAACTTTAATCAGAACATCCCATAAATAAAATATAAATTACTAATGAAAAAAATAAAGTATGGTAGTGGATTACAGCTCTAGTACTATTATTCATTAGTTCCTGAAGAAAATTGCAAGATTTGGTCGTTTATTCTGTGTTAGATTGTTTGTCATGATAATCCATTTTGTATTAAAATTTACAAAGAAGCTCATGCACACTATAATTAAAATATACAATTAAATTATGTTTTCGCACAGTGGAGTTTTTAAAAACAATTTTTTTACTAACTTATTACATTTAATTAATTTATAAAACCGAAACTTATTTCCCGTTTTTTCTACTTAAATTTTCACAATTCACAATTTATGGAGTAGTGATGATTCGTTATTTCAGTAACGGTTTCTCTTTTAGCGGTATTTTGCGCTCCAACGCGTCCCACAACGAGAAAATACCGCGTTTCTTTGGATGAATATAAAGACGTTGCGCTGAAACTTGTAACTGGATATATAAATAGCCGTTCCATTCTGGAACAGTTAGTTATTAAGCGAACGGAGCGTTTTTGCTCCAAAGAAAATAATAAGTGAAATTAATTTAGTTGAGAATTTTTTATTTATGATGGGTCCTTATTTCAATAAAGTTTTTTTTGGAGCTATACTTTACAAATAAAATGAGGTGTTATGTGGACGCAATCGCGTGTCAACACAAACAGCGTCTCGCTTTGTGTCTAATTTTATTCCAAAGTAATGAGAAAATAATAAGTAAAATTTAATTACTTGCGAACTTTGTATTAATGATGGGTTCTTATTTTAATAAACGCTTTTTTGAGCTGTTCTTACAAACAAAATTAAGTGTTATATGAGAGCAATTGCGTGTCAAAGCAAATTATTATTTCGTCTCGCTTTGTGTCTAATTTGGTCCTAAAGTAACGCTATTTTCGAGAGTATTTTTTTTAGCGAGCGTGACTGTAATGCTCCAGAAGTGGAACCTGTACTGATTGTCTTTTTACCAATTCTTAATTAATTTTTCTTAAAAATTTTTGGCCACTGTTGTCCAGATATACCCTAAAAAATGTTTACACACAAACGAACGAAAACTATTTATTATGTATTTGTTTTACATTTAAATACTGATCACACATGTAGTACTGTCTTCAGTTAAGCACATGGTTACTGTGGATCAGTGATTCCCAAAGTGGTCCAGGTGGACCCCCAGGGGTCCACGGGAGACTCGACAAGGGTTTACATTGGCTTGAAAAAATGGGGTTCATAAGTTGCAAGTGGGGGTTTTCAAAAATGTATCTCATTTCGATAGTAAAGAACAAAAATGTTGACTTGGCTTTACCTATGAATGTGGGCAGATAATACACTACTAAAAAAAAAATAAACGAGCAAAAAAAATTCCAAATTTTTCGGTGATTTTTGAGAGGCTTTATTTCGGTGAAAAATGAACGTATTGAGATTTAAAAAAAGGTTTTTGAAGGTTATATTTTTCAAATTTTTTGGCGAAAATTTTTTAGGAGCTATGGTTCTCATGCAATTAGGCAGTGCTAAAAAATAATTTTGCATTTTTTTTCTTCTTCTTGTCTTTGGTCCACGGGTTTGAATGTTGTTTTCAGTTAGGCCGGCATATGTATCAGATAGCCTATTTATTTAGCATAAATTTCCTTCTTTTAAACCTTTGAGGTTATTCCTTACAAAACTGAAGCCAAATATTGATTTGATTTGCTGTCATTCCATCAAGTATATCCCTCCCATTAAAATTATGAGTGTGTTTTTTAATTGTTGATTTGCATTGTTGAAGTTACGGTTTGTTATTAATGTTTAATTATAATTCTATTAATTATGTAATCATATTATTTTCATAAATACATCACAAAAAAATATACTATTTTTCTTTTTATTTTTACCACTCTGAACTTAAATTTTTTTTTAAACATAAATGTTCTGGTTCGCGTTCGTGAACTACTTCGAACAGCCTCAAAATATTTGGATGAAGATGAATTCGTATATAACAACTTGGGATTTTGTATTGGAAACTTTTCATGGTGGCCATCATGATGAGGAAAATACAAACACAGGAAGAGGCCCGACGGAGGGGTGTAACAGTAGAGATAGGAGGTTGTTAATGAATATAATGATTATTAGTTGTGAACGCGAGAAGAAAACTCAGCGTTGAAACTCAGCGTTGAAACTCAGCCTCGACTCAAATTTCCATTGCTAGATCTAATCTTCAGAATAAATTTTTCCCCAAAAAGAAATTTTTCAACATTTTACGATTTCGTAATTTTTTCCAAGGTATTAGTCGGCAAAAAATGCAAGTAAAAATCTTTGATCTCAGAAAGATTAAACAAAAAAATCATGAAGGTTCTTAATGACGAGAAAAAGCGTGTAAAGTAATAATTTTCGGAAAAAAATGTTTTGGTCATTTGATCATTTTCGCCATTTTTTTCCTTAATATTACTCGGAGAAAAAAATGCGTACAAAAGATGTGTGTCAAGTGTTCAACTTGATATGATATGATTCCCAAAATTGGACTTTATTGCATTTAGTTTAATGCAACTTATAGTATAAGTTAAAACTATTTTGTCTTTACGACTAAAACTCCGGTCAAAATTTTATAACTATTTTCAGGTGGATATTTTTGGAAACCTTGGTGAATTATATAAATAAAACCTAATACCCTAATCATTTCCAACCTAAATATTTGTGACCCAATAAAATAATTGAAAACGCATCCAAGAATTGCAAAAAGATTGACAGGATAAGAAGAAGCAAGAGGTATTTGTGACCGTCACGAGAAACCGGCTCCCTAGAGAAGGTAGTCGACTACACCAACATCTTCTGGAGATATGACAACGGCAAATTTTGGGCGCCCCACCACCGATACCAACGGCCCTTTTAAGGGCCATAAAAACTAACTAATTCTAAGGTTCTTCTTTGTCAATGAATGAATGGATGTATTTAAACAATGAAAGACCAAAGTGCTCTCATAACAAATTATTAACAAAAAAATTGACTAAGATTATTAGAAGACTTGGAACGAAAAGAGTTATTTCTCACATCAAAAATCGATCGAAAAATTTCTGTTCAGAATGTCTACCCTAATTGATTTCGAAAAATTTTCACGATTTGTAGCAGAAGACTAAGAACGAAAAGAGTTATTTTTTACTTATAAAATGGATCGAAAATTTTCTCTTTAGAACGTCTACCTAAAATTAATTTCGAAAAATTTTTTCGATTTGTAACAGGAGACTAGGAACGAAAAGAGTAATTTTGCACTTCAAAAATCGATCGAATATTTACTGTTCAGAATGTCTACCCTAAATTACTTTTGACAAATTTTCACGATTTGTAACAGGAGACTAGGAACCAAAAGAGTAATTTTGCACTTCAAAAATCGATCAAAAATTTACTGTTCAGAATGTCTACCCTAAATTAATTTCGAAAAAATTTCACGATTTGTAACAGGAGACTAGGAACGAAAATAGTTATTTTGCACTTCAAAAATCGATCGAATATTTACTGTTCAGAATGTCTACCCTAAATTCATTTCGAAAAATTTTCAGGATTTGTAACAGGAGACTAGGAACGAAAGGAGTAATTTTGCACTTCAAAAATCGATCGAATATTTACTGTTCAGAATGTCTACCCTAAATTACTTTTGACAAATTTTCACGATTTGTAACAGGAGACTAGGAACCAAAAGAGTAATTTTGCACTTCAAAAATCGATCGAAAATTTACTGTTCAGAATGTCTACCCTAAATTAATTTCGAAAAAATTTCACGATTTGTAACAGGAGACTAGGAACGAAAATAGTTATTTTGCACTTCAAAAATCGATCGAATATTTACTGTTCAGAATGTCTACGCTAAATTTATTTCGAAAAATTTTCAGGATTTGTAACAGGAGACTAGGAACGAAAAGAGAAATTTTGCACTTCAAAAATCGATCGAATATTTAGTGTTCAGAATGTCTACCCTAAATTACTTTTGACAAATTTTCACGATTTGTAACAGGAGACTAGGAACCAAAAGAGTAATTTTGCACTTCAAAAATCGATCGAAAATTTACTGTTCAGAATGTCTACCCTAAATTAATTTCGAAAAAATTTCACGATTTGTAACAGGAGACTAGGAACGAAAAGAGTTATTTTGCACTTCAAAAATCGATCGAATATTTACTGTTCAGAACGTCTACCCTAAATTCATTTCGAAAAATTTTCATGATTTGTAACAGGAGACTAGGAACGAAAAGAGTAATTTTGCACTTCAAAAATCGATCGAATATTTACTGTTCAGAATGTCTACCCTAAATTACTTTTGACAAATTTTCACGATTTGTAACAGGAGACTAGGAACCAAAAGAGTAATTTTGCACTTCAAAAATCGATCGAAAATTTACTGTTCAGAATGTCTACCCTAAATTAATTTCGAAAAAAAATCACGATTTGTAACAGGAGACTAGGAACGAAAATAGTTATTTTGCACTTCAAAAATCGATCGAATATTTACTGTTCAGAATGTCTACGCTAAATTCATTTCGAAAAATTTTCAGGATTTGTAACAGGAGACTAGGAACGAAAAGAGAAATTTTGCACTTCAAAAATCGATCGAATATTTACTGTTCAGAATGTCTACCCTAAATTACTTTTGACAAATTTTCACGATTTGTAACAGGAGACTAGGAACCAAAAGAGTAATTTTGCACTTCAAAAATCGATCGAAAATTTACTGTTCAGAATGTCTACCCTAAATAATTTTGACAAATTTTCACGATTTGTAACAGGAGACTAGGAACCAAAAGAGTAATTTTGCACTTCAAAAATCGATCGAATATTTACTGTTCAGAATGTCTACCCTAAATTCATTTCGAAAAATTTTCAGGATTTTTAACAGGAGACTAGGAACGAAAGGAGTAATTTTGCACTTCAAAAATCGATCGAATATTTACTGTTCAGAATGTCTACCCTAAATAATTTTTACAAATTTTCAGGATTTGTAACAGGAGACTAGGAACGAAAAGAGTAATTTTGCACTTCAAAAATCGATCGAATATTTACTGTTCAGAATGTCTACCCTAAATTACTTTTGACAAATTTTCACGATTTGTAACAGGAGACTAGGAACCAAAAGAGTAATTTTGCACTTCAAAAATCGATCGAAAATTTACTGTTCAGAATGTCTACCCTAAATAATTTTGACAAATTTTCACGATTTGTAACAGCAGACTAGGAACCAAAAGAGTAATTTTTCACTTCAAAAATCGATCGAATATTTACTGTTCAGAATGTCTACCCTAAATTCATTTCGAAAAATGTTCAGGATTTGTAACAGGAGACTAGGAACGAAAGGAGTAATTTTGCACTTCAAAAATCGATCGAATATTTACTGTTCAAGAATGTCTACCCTAAATTACTTTTGACAAATTTTCACGATTTGTAACAGGAGACTAGGAACGAAAGGAGTAATTTTGCACTTCAAAAATCGATCGAATATTTACTGTTCAGAATGTCTACCCTAAATTACTTTTGACAAATTTTCACGATTTGTAACAGAAGACTAGGAACCAAAAGAGTAATTTTGCACTTCAAAAATCGATCGAAAATTTACTGTTCAGAATGTCTACCCTAAATAATTTTGACAAATTTTCAGGATTTGTAAAAGGAGACTAGGAACGAAAAGAGTAATTTTGCACTTAAAAAATCGATCGAATATTTACTGTTCAGAATGTCTACCCTAAATAATTTTTACAAATTTTCAAGATTTATAACAGGAGACTAGGAACCAAAAGAGTAATTTTGCACTTCAAAATTCGATCGAATATTTACTGTTCAGAATGTCTACCCTAAATAATTTTTACAAATTTTCAGGATTTGTAACAGGAGACTAGGAACGAAAAGAGTAATTTTGCACTTCAAAAATCGATCGAATATTTACTGTTCAGAATGTCTACCCTAAATTACTTTTGACAAATTTTCACGATTTGTAACAGGAGACTAGGAACCAAAAGAGTAATTTTGCACTTCAAAAATCGATCGAAAATTTACTGTTCAGAATGTCTACCCTAAATAATTTTGACAAATTTTCACGATTTGTAACAGCAGACTAGGAACCAAAAGAGTAATTTTTCACTTCAAAAATCGATCGAATATTTACTGTTCAGAATGTCTACCCTAAATTCATTTCGAAAAATGTTCAGGATTTGTAACAGGAGACTAGGAACGAAAGGAGTAATTTTGCACTTCAAAAATCGATCGAATATTTACTGTTCAAGAATGTCTACCCTAAATTACTTTTGACAAATTTTCACGATTTGTAACAGGAGACTAGGAACGAAAGGAGTAATTTTGCACTTCAAAAATCGATCGAATATTTACTGTTCAGAATGTCTACCCTAAATTACTTTTGACAAATTTTCACGATTTGTAACAGAAGACTAGGAACCAAAAGAGTAATTTTGCACTTCAAAAATCGATCGAAAATTTACTGTTCAGAATGTCTACCCTAAATAATTTTGACAAATTTTCACGATTTGTAACAGCAGACTAGGAACCAAAAGAGTAATTTTTCACTTCAAAAATCGATCGAATATTTACTGTTCAGAATGTCTACCCTAAATTCATTTCGAAAAATTTTCAGGATTTGTAACAGGAGACTAGGAACGAAAGGAGTAATTTTGCACTTCAAAAATCGATCGAATATTTACTGTTCAGAATGTCTACCCTAAATTACTTTTGACAAATTTTCACGATTTGTAACAGGAGACTAGGAACCAAAAGAGTAATTTTGCACTTCAAAAATCGATCGAATATTTACTGTTCAAGAATGTCTACCCTAAATTACTTTTGACAAATTTTCACGATTTGTAACAGGAGACTAGGAACGAAAGGAGTAATTTTGCACTTCAAAAATCGATCGAATATTTACTGTTCAGAATGTCTACCCTAAATTACTTTTGACAAATTTTCACGATTTGTAACAGGAGACTAGGAACCAAAAGAGTAATTTTGCACTTCAAAAATCGATCGAAAATTTACTGTTCAGAATGTCTACCCTAAATAATTTTGACAAATTTTCAGGATTTGTAACAGGAGACTAGGAACGAAAAGAGTTATTTTGCACTTCAAAAATCGATCGAATATTTACTGTTCAGAATGTCTACCCTAAATTACTTTTGACAAATTTTCATGATTTGTAACAGGAGACTAGGAACCAAAAGAGTAATTTTGCACTTCAAAAATCGATCGAATATTTACTGTTCAGAATGTCTACCCTAAATTCATTTCGAAAATTTTTCAGGATTTGTAACAGGAGACTAGGAACGAAAGGAGTAATTTTGCACTTCAAAAATCGATCGAATATTTACTGTTCAGAATGTCTACCCTAAATATTTTTTACAAATTTTCAGGATTTGTAACAGGAGACTAGGAACGAAAAGAGTAATTTTGCACTTCAAAAATCGATCGAATATTTACTGTTCAGAATGTTTACCCTAAATTACTTTTGACAAATTTTCACGATTTGTAACAGGAGACTAGGAACCAAAAGAGTAATTTTGCACTTCAAAAATCGATCGAAAATTTACTGTTCAGAATGTCTACCCTAAATAATTTTGACAAATTTTCAGGATTTGTAACAGGAGACTAGGAACGAAAGGAGTAATTTTGCACTTCAAAAATCGATCGAATATTTACTGTTCAGAATGTCTACCCTAAATAATTTTTACAAATTTTCAGGATTTGTAACAGGAGACTAGGAACGAAAAGAGTAATTTTGCACTTCAAAAATCGATCGAATATTTACTGTTCAGAATGTCTACCCTAAATTACTTTTGACAAATTTTCACGATTTGTAACAGGAGACTAGGAACCAAAAGTGTAATTTTGCACTTCAAAAATCGATCGAAAATTTACTGTTCAGAATGTCTACCCTAAATAATTTTGACAAATTTTCACGATTTGTAACAGCAGACTAGGAACCAAAAGAGTAATTTTTCACTTCAAAAATCGATCGAATATTTACTGTTCAGAATGTCTACCCTAAATTACTTTTGACAAATTTTCACGATTTGTAACAGCAGACTAGGAACCAAAAGAGTAATTTTTCACTTCAAAAATCGATCGAATATTTACTGTTCAGAATGTCTACCCTAAATAATTTTGACAAATTTTCACGATTTGTAACAGCAGACTAGGAACCAAAAGAGTAATTTTTCACTTCAAAAATCGATCGAATATTTACTGTTCAGAATGTTTACCCTAAATTACTTTTGACAAATTTTCACGATTTGTAACAGGAGACTAGGAACGAAAGGAGTAATTTTGCACTTCAAAAATCGATCGAATATTTACTGTTCAGAATGTCTACCCTAAATAATTTTTACAAATTTTCAGGATTTGTAACAGGAGACTAGGAACGAAAAGAGTAATTTTGCACTTCAAAAATCGATCGAATATTTACTGTTCAGAATGTCTACCCTAAATTACTTTTGACAAATTTTCACGATTTGTAACAGGAGACTAGGAACCAAAAGTGTAATTTTGCACTTCAAAAATCGATCGAAAATTTACTGTTCAGAATGTCTACCCTAAATAATTTTGACAAATTTTCACGATTTGTAACAGCAGACTAGGAACCAAAAGAGTAATTTTTCACTTCAAAAATCGATCGAATATTTACTGTTCAGAATGTCTACCCTAAATTCATTTCGAAAAATTTTCAGGATTTGTAACAGGAGACTAGGAACGAAAGGAGTAATTTTGCACTTCAAAAATCGATCGAATATTTACTGTTCAGAATGTCTACCCTAAATTACTTTTGACAAATTTTCACGATTTGTAACAGGAGACTAGGAACGAAAAGAGTAATTTTGCACTTCAAAAATCGATCGAAAATTTACTGTTCAGAATGTCTACCCTAAATTAATTTCGAAAAAATTTCACGATTTGTAACAGGAGACTAGGAACGAAAAGAGTTATTTTGCACTTCAAAAATCGATCGAAAATTTACTGTTAGGAACGTCTGCCCTAAATTAATTTTGAAAACTTTTCACGATTTGTAACAGGAGACTAGGAACGAAAAGAGTAATTTTGCACTTCAAAAATCGATCGAATATTTACTGTTCAGAATGTCTACCCTAAATTACTTTTGCCAAATTTTCACGATTTGTAACAGGAGACTAGGAACCAAAAGAGTAATTTTGCACTTCAAAAATCGATCGAAAATTTACTGTTCAGAATGTCTACCCTAAATAATTTTGACAAATTTTCACTATTTGTAACAGGAGACTAGGAACCAAAAGAGTAATTTTGCACTTCAAAAATCTATCGAAAGTTTACTGTTCAGAATGTCTACCCTAAATTAATTTCGAAAAAATTTCACGATTTGTAACAGGAGACTAGGAACGAAAATAGTTATTTTGCACTTCAAAAATCGATCGAATATTTACTGTTCAGAATGTCTACGCTAAATTCATTTCGAAAAATTTTCAGGATTTGTAACAGGAGACTAGGAACGAAAAGAGAAATTTTGCACTTCAAAAATCGATCGAATATTTACTGTTCAGAATGTCTACCCTAAATTACTTTTGACAAATTTTCACGATTTGTAACAGGAGACTAGGAACCAAAAGAGTAATTTTGCACTTCAAAAATCGATCGAAAATTTACTGTTCAGAATGTCTACCCTAAATAATTTTGACAAATTTTCACGATTTGTAACAGGAGACTAGGAACCAAAAGAGTAATTTTGCACTTCAAAAATCGATCGAATATTTACTGTTCAGAATGTCTACCTTAAATTCATTTCGAAAAATTTTCAGGATTTTTAACAGGAGACTAGGAACGAAAGGAGTAATTTTGCACTTCAAAAATCGATCGAATATTTACTGTTCAGAATGTCTACCCTAAATATTTTTTACAAATTTTCAGGATTTGTAACAGGAGACTAGGAACGAAAAGAGTAATTTTGCACTTCAAAAATCGATCGAATATTTACTGTTCAGAATGTTTACCCTAAATTACTTTTGACAAATTTTCACGATTTGTAACAGGAGACTAGGAACCAAAAGAGTAATTTTGCACTTCAAAAATCGATCGAAAATTTACTGTTCAGAATGTCTACCCTAAATAATTTTGACAAATTTTCACTATTTGTAACAGGAGACTAGGAACCAAAAGAGTAATTTTGCACTTCAAAAATCTATCGAAAGTTTACTGTTCAGAATGTCTACCCTAAATTAATTTCGAAAAAATTTCACGATTTGTAACAGGAGACTAGGAACGAAAATAGTTATTTTGCACTTCAAAAATCGATCGAATATTTACTGTTCAGAATGTCTACGCTAAATTCATTTCGAAAAATTTTCAGGATTTGTAACAGGAGACTAGGAACGAAAAGAGAAATTTTGCACTTCAAAAATCGATCGAATATTTACTGTTCAGAATGTCTACCCTAAATTACTTTTGACAAATTTTCACGATTTGTAACAGGAGACTAGGAACCAAAAGAGTAATTTTGCACTTCAAAAATCGATCGAAAATTTACTGTTCAGAATGTCTACCCTAAATAATTTTGACAAATTTTCACGATTTGTAACAGCAGACTAGGAACCAAAAGAGTAATTTTTCACTTCAAAAATCGATCGAATATTTACTGTTCAGAATGTCTACCCTAAATTCATTTCGAAAAATGTTCAGGATTTGTAACAGGAGACTAGGAACGAAAGGAGTAATTTTGCACTTCAAAAATCGATCGAATATTTACAGTTCAGAATGTCTACCCTAAATTACTTTTGACAAATTTTCACGATTTGTAACAGGAGACTAGGAACGAAAAGAGTAATTTTGCACTTCAAAAATCGATCGAATATTTACTGTTCAGAATGTCTACCCTAAATTACTTTTGACAAATTTTCACGATTTGTAACAGGAGACTAGGAACCAAAAGAGTAATTTTGCACTTCAAAAATCGATCGAAAATTTACTGTTCAGAATGTCTACCCTAAATAATTTTGACAAATTTTCAGGATTTGTAACAGGAGACTAGGAACGAAAAGAGTAATTTTGCACTTAAAAAATCGATCGAATATTTACTGTTCAGAATGTCTACCCTAAATAATTTTTACAAATTTTCAGGATTTATAACAGGAGACTAGGAACCAAAAGAGTAATTTTGCACTTCAAAAATCGATCGAATATTTACTGTTCAGAATGTCTACCCTAAATAATTTTTACAAATTTTCAGGATTTGTAACAGGAGACTAGGAACGAAAAGAGTAATTTTGCACTTCAAAAATCGATCGAATATTTACTGTTCAGAATGTCTACCCTAAATTACTTTTGACAAATTTTCACGATTTGTAACAGGAGACTAGGAACCTAAAGAGTAATTTTGCACTTCAAAAATCGATCGAAAATTTACTGTTCAGAATGTCTACCCTAAATAATTTTGACAAATTTTCACGATTTGTAACAGCAGACTAGGAACCAAAAGAGTAATTTTTCACTTCAAAAATCGATCGAATATTTACTGTTCAGAATGTCTACCCTAAATTCATTTCGAAAAATTTTCAGGATTTGTAACAGGAGACTAGGAACGAAAGGAGTAATTTTGCACTTCAAAAATCGATCGAATATTTACTGTTCAGAATGTCTACCCTAAATTACTTTTGACAAATTTTCACGATTTGTAACAGGAGACTAGGAACGAAAAGAGTAATTTTGCACTTCAAAAATCGATCGTATATTTACTGTTCAGAATGTCTACCCTAAATTACTTTTGACAAATTTTCACGATTTGTAACAGGAGACTAGGAACCAAAAGAGTAATTTTGCACTTCAAAAATCGATCGAAAATTTACTGTTCAGAATGTCTACCCTAAATAATTTTGACAAATTTTCAGGATTTGTAACAGGAGACTAGGAACGAAAAGAGTTATTTTGCACTTCAAAAATCGATCGAATATTTACTGTTCAGAATGTCTACCCTAAATTACTTTTGACAAATTTTCACGATTTGTAACAGGAGACTAGGAACGAAAAGAGTAATTTTGCACTTAAAAAATCGATCGAATATTTACTGTTCAGAATGTCTACCCTAAATAATTTTAACAAATTTTCAGGATTTATAACAGGAGACTAGGAACCAAAAGAGTAATTTTGCACTTAAAAAATCGATCGAATATTTACTGTTCAGAATGTCTACCCTAAATTCATTTCGAAAATTTTTCAGGATTTGTAACAGGAGACTAGGAACGAAAGGAGTAATTTTGCACTTCAAAAATCGATCGAATATTTACTGTTCAGAATGTCTACCCTAAATAATTTTTACAAATTTTCAGGATTTGTAACAGGAGACTAGGAACCAAAAGAGTAATTTTGCACTTCAAAAATCGATCGAAAATTTACTGTTCAGAATGTCTACCCTAAATTAATTTCGAAAAAATTTCACGATTTGTAACAGGAGACTAAGAACGAAAAGAGTTATTTTGCATTTCAAAAATCGATCGAATATTTACTGTTCAGAACGTCTACCCTAAATAATTTTTACAAATTTTCACGATTTGTAACAGGAGACTAGGAACGAAAACAGTAATTTTGCACTTCAAAAATCGATCAAAAATTTACTGTTCAGAATGTCTACCATAAAACATTTTGACAAATTTTCACGATTTGTAACAGGAGACTAGGAACGAAAAGAGTAATTTTGCACTTAAAAAATCGATCTAATATTTACTGTTCAGAATGTCCACCCTAAATTAATTTCGAAAAATTTTCACGCTTTGTAACAGGAGACTAGAAACGAAAAGAGTAATTTTGCACTTCAAAAATCGATCGAAAATTTACTGTTCAGAATGTCTACCCTAAATTAATTTCGAAAAAATTTCACGATTTGTAACAGGAGACTAGGAACGAAAAGAGTTATTTTGCACTTCAAAAATTGATCGAAAAATTACTGTTCAGAACGTCTACTCTAAATTAATTTTGAAAAATTTTCACGATTTGTAACAGGAGACTAGGAACGAAAAGGGTCATTTTGCACTTCAAAAATCGATCGAAAAGTTACTGTTCAGAATGTCTACCCTAAATTAATTTTGAAAAAATTTCACGATTTGTAACAGGAGACTACGAACGAAAAGAGTAATTTTGCACTTCAAAAATCGATCGAAAATTTACCGTTCAGAATGTCCACCCTAAATTAATTTTGAAAATTTTTCACGATTTGTAACAGGAGACCAGGAACGAAAAGAGTAATTTTGCACTTCAAAAATCGATCGAAAATTTACTGTTCAGAATGTGTGCCCTAAATATATTTTGAAAAATTTTCACAATTTGTAACAGGAGACTAGGAACGAAAAGAGTCATTTATATTCTCGGACACCGAGTGCCAACTGCGACCAGTCAACTGACGAGCAGTCAATTTTTCAATGGAGATCGCTGCACATGCTGCAGGAAACTTTTCACTTTGCAACTTTCAGATTTCTAATTACACTTGTACTGCTTATCTCCACTTCACATGTACATTGCCTAGCAGACTTCTGTGGAGAAATAACAAACCTTTTTAACTAAAAAGCCGATGAGGTAGGACATGTAGCTTAACGCGGTCTTCTAGATCTTCCTTAATGAGTATCACAAATTGTCACATTCTTCTTAAACTTGTCAATAACACGTTTAATGGTGAGGCGGGTTAAGGGTTCTGTCTCTAACACCCGCCTCCACTGTTGTTTCATCTTCAACGGCATTACCAAACCTAGTAAACCACTTTAAAATGCTTGTCAAGCGTGCTCCAGCTATTTTGTTTTCTCACTCTCGTGATGACGAGTACCGGTAACTATTGAGCGAAACATCATACTATAATATACACGAAATTAAAATTAATTGACAATATCAATACATTTTTCTGGCGGACTCTGTGGTGTAACCATAATTTCGCATCTATATCTATAAAAGATCCACCACTTGGATTCTCTCATATTTATTTAACAGACTTTTAACTTCGTCTAAACTAAAACTGTTATTTGTTGCCGTTTGGTATATAACGCAAAGTTCATTTTTATAGTCATGATTGGTGACTTAAGGGGTGTTACAATGAATTGATCGCCGAATGTTTGCTTTGTGAGGTTTATTCGGAATCAGCAGGAATTATAGCGTGTATCGTGGTTGATTTTCTAAATATCGCGCATCGTTATCTATTATCTTCTATAGTTGCAATGAGATCCAATTTTTGTTAATTTTCGATTTGTTTCCACAAGGGGCTTACATAATAACATTCATTAACATATGTGTAAACTGAAAATCTGAGAATATGACATTAGATAAAAGTGCAATAAAGCAATGTCATTGCAATTAATAAACATTCTTAAAAAGCGGTATTATCCTATGGCCAGGTTTGGTGGTTAACACTCGGTACATAAATGTCTGAGGGGGGGGGGGGGGCTCGATCCCGATAGCCACCCCCTGGGTGTTCGCCTGCTTAAGAGATGCGTCCAGCTGCCTCCCAGTGCCATTCCAAATACAAAATATGTCAAAATGTAATATTATTCGTAAGTGGATTGACGAAACCTTGGTGTTTTCTGAAAATTTTAGCAAGCAGCTGTGGGTAAGTTAGTAGTATACAATAAGAAAATATTTCAATTTCATTTTTATTTTTCGTAAATATAAAGAGTCATACATCTCTAATTCTACAATATACTCCAGTTTTCTTTTTAAACTATATATTTTTTAAATATTTATAGGATCATCACATATAAAAGTATAGGCCTACCCTGTATAAACACTTATGTCCATTTCCATATATCGTCCTCAAGATTTGAAACATTTAATTTATATTATCTCTATATAAATATTTTTGCTTATCTTACGATTTCTTAAAAACTAGAGTTTTTTTTTTTATATAAGTATCTACCTAACATGCAGAAACATAAATTTATCACAATAGGAGGGTTTAATTTGCAAATGAAAATAATTTAAAACAAATTGTTGAGTATACATAAATATGTTAAACGTAATCAATTATTTTTATTAACTTCTGTAAAATAACAAATAACATTGCATAAAATAAATTCAAAGTGTGTTAAAAATTTGCAATTTAAAATGTTTAAAGTTGGCAAACAGCATAAACATTAATTTCATGTTATAATTTATCAACTGATTCAAAGTCACCGAGTTGAAAATTTATTTTAACCTGAAAATAAAAAAAAAATGTTTTGATTTAGCTACAATTGTTTAGCTTCATGGCTTCTTCTTCTAAAGAAATTGTTCACCTGAAACACAGTGTAATGAAAAATAAAACATTTAAAGCATTTAAAGTTTTTATTCAAATTATAATTTTAATTACACTCGGTGTCAAAAAACGCGTTACTCGAAAAATAGCGAAAAAATCGATTTTTCAAACCGTCGTAACTTGGTTCAATTTGGTCGAAAATCGATGAATCTTTCAGTTTGGGAAAGATTCAAGTTCTATCTTTAAGAATGTGTAGTTGATTTTGACCATAAGTCCAACCTACCCCCCGTAACAACGCGATGGAAAAAAAAATGTTTTTTATGTAAAAAATTGTCCAACTTTGAAAAGCTGTACCGTGCGCAAAAAAAAAATCGGAGGGAAATTTCACCACAATGGCAGAAAAATGTAATCAAATTCCTTCAACTACCTTAAAAATTCGAGTTGTTTCGATGATTTTCAGCAAAGTTATGAATTTTTGAAAAAAAAGACATTTTTCACTTTTTTGGCCATAACTTGAGTAATTTTCCACCAAAATCGATGAACTTTTGCAATGTGAACAGTTTCAAATTTTCTCTTCAACGTCATGTGAATAATTGTTTTGTTGCTAAAACGATTTCACCCCCTGCCAGCCTCTAAAGGAAAAAAACATTTTTTGAAGTTTAAATGTGCAAATTTGGTTCCTTGTACCGTGTGCAAAAAAAATCGTGGACTCAATCGGTCAGCATGGCAATAAAGTTCAATCATTTTCCTCCAATTTCCTCCAAAATTCAAGTTGATGCGATGATTTGGCACAAAGTTATGCAGTTTTGAAAAAAATTACATTTTGCGCCTTTTTGGCCATAACTAAGCGAATTTCGCACGAAACTCGATGGAATTTTGCGATCTAAGAAGTTTTCGACTTTCGTGACCCCTGAAAACCCCCACAAAAAGTGTTTTGGATTGGCAAGAAATGTTACATTTTTACAACTTGTTTTCATTTTCAATGTCATTTTTTTTCAAAAATTCATAACTTTGCTCCAAATAATCGAAACCACTCGAATTTTTAAGGCATTTGAAGGAAGTTAATTAAATTTTTCTGCCATTGTGGTGAAATTTCCCGCCGATTTTTTTTGCGCACGGTACAGCTAGTCAAAGTTGGACAATTTTTTACACAAAAAACATTTTTTTCCATCGCGTTGTTACGGAGGGGTGGGTTGGACTTGGGGCCAAAATCAACTACACGTTCTTAAAGATAAAACTTGAATCTTTCCCAAACTGAAAGATTCATCGATTTTCGACCAAATTGAACTAAGTTACGACGGTTTGAAAAATCAAGTTTTTTCGCGATTTTTCGAGTGGCACTTTTTTTTGACGCCGAGTGTATTTGTAAAAATATGTTTTGTGTTAGTAAAAAAATTGTATATAGTACATATAAGAACTTTGATCCAAGGATCACTAGGTTTTGATTTTTTTTGTGGCCTTGTGGCTTTGAGAAAATTCATATTTGTTATTTAACAAAAATAAACTTTACGTAAAAAAATAATCAACAATTTTTTTATTTAAATTTATTGACATTTCTATTGCTTCGTTCACCTAATTAAATTTCTAATTTTCATAAATTTCAAATGATCGTTCAAGAATAATATGAAGCGCATTTTTCTCATACTGTCAAAGTTCATTTTTCTGCATGTGAAGAGGAAAATACAACATTTTGGAAGTGTATGTAAGCTCATACATTTTTTTTTAACTGTTGCTTATAATTTCTGGAAAATAACTTCTATATTTTAAACGTTGGCCCAGACGTGAAGTTGGTGTTGGGTTGTACAGAGTCTGCTTCGATATCACAAGCTTGTGGCTTCGATTCCCATCCAAAGGGTACATTTTTAACGCATGTCCAATGTGCATTTAAATTCAAAGGCGACTGTGATTAATTTATTTTTTAAACATAATTTAACGACTGTAGTCGGATTTGGAAAATTTTACAAGTACAGTGTTTTCGAAATAAATAAGATAAAATATTCAGAACTTGAATTGTTTTTAATTTTTTTGAGAAGATCAGATGATCGGATTTGGAAAATTTTGTAAGCACCGTAATCTATTCATCAAAATATAAATAAGGTAAAAGATCAAAATTTGCATTTCAATTGTTTTCGGTACTTTAAGAATAACTATTTATTGAATGGTTGGATTTGAACATTTTTACAAGAAAAGTGTTTTGCGCATTAAATAGATATAAATAATGTAGAAATACTAAATTCCCTCCAAATCCAAATTATTTATCCCTTACCACAAAATCACAACACAATCCCCCACCATCATATCCAGTAACGTCACAATCCATCCCTCCCATACCTGTAAATACCTAGGCATCCTATTTGACTCCAAACTATCCTTTAAAACTCATGCCCAATCCATTAAAACTAAAATCAAGACCAGGGCCCGGCATTTCAGATCCTTAACATTTAAACAACAAGGCATATCAACAGAAACAGCTGTTCATATTTACAAATCGATATGCCGGCCCTTGTTAGACTACGGTGCAATCCTTTTTACCCAAATCCGACCATCCATCCTATACCACTTCCAAGTTGCTGAACGATCAGCCCTAAGAACCCTAACCAAATTAAGACACCCGACTAATCCACTCCATAATCCCTCAAATGACCTATTATATGAAACCACCCACGTCACACCTATCTCCCAGCGTATACTTAGCCTTAGCGTTAAATTTGCAAACAATCCTTTTAATCAACAACTTCTATCCAAATTCTGTATTTCCCGAAACCCGAATATCCCTTCTAAATATCAGCATCCTCCCATCACAATACATCAATTCATTTGCGCGAATCATCAGGACAATTCAGCTAGCTAGCAAAGTATTATATGTTTTCACCAGTAGAATCAAGACAGGGCAGAAAGACCGCAGGTCGATAGCCCAGACGGACTAACACCCTTTTTGTTTTTTTGTATATTTTGTATATTAATCCAACCTATTGTATAGTCTGAATAAAGATGATGATGTATACTAAATTCGAAAATTAATTGTTTTTGGCGATTTTGGCGATATCTATTAATCGGATGTTAGGAATTGAAAAATTAAACAAGCAAAGTGTTCTACTCATTAAATATATATAAACATGGTAAAAACAGAAATTCGAACTTTGATTGATTTTGGTCCTTGGAGAATAACAACAAAAATTGACATTTTTTTATTTCGCTCTTCTTCTAGAATATAATTCCTCGTTAAAATTCATTCGGGTTCCCAAAATTTGAAGCAAATCGGTCAATATTCAGAGGTTCGTCAAGCCAAACGCGTGTTTTTTTTAAAGTTTTTCCTCAACTTCTGAGAGGTTTCATGTCACTGTTCTACAATAACGGGATGTTTGACACTTGGGACACTTATTACATACATTCAAATACAGAGTATTTAATGCGTTTCAGTCGCCACATCCACTTTCGGATGGAAATATTAAAAAAAAAACATTTTTTTAACACCGTAATTTCAAATTTCAATTTCAACAACTTCACATTTTTAGGGTCTTGATGCGTCATACGGTGTTTTAACGTGGTAGTAAATTTTGATTGAAAGGTTGAGCCAGGTTAAAGAGTGGCGAAAGGAAATAGTTAGATTTACTAAGGAATTATAGCTGAAAATCAAATTTATAAAAAATATTTTTTGACAAAGGGTACTTTTTTCATTATCTTACACATTTGTTTGAAAATATTTATGATACTTAACAAAATAACGGATAAAAACCAAAAAAGAATTTCGAATAAATCTTAATTTGGAAGTTTCTTTTAAAACCTTCGTTAGATTTTCAGATACAATCCCAGAAGACAGTTACGCAGATGTTTTTTTTTAATGGTCGAAATCGTCTCTCAAAATTGATAATTTCGTTGCAATTTAGAATTTGAAAATTTTCACGAAAAATAATACTATCCCAGACTTTGTACGTAGACAGAGAGAAATGTACGAAATACTTAATGGATAAAGCCATATAAAACACGGAGATAAATCTCCGCGAAACTCAAATTTTTATATGGCAAAAATTATTTTTGTATTTGAAAATATCCGATTTTACAAGGTATAAACTGAATTGAAAAATGGGTGAAATTGAATGACCGATATTATTATTATATTTCAGATGAATAAAATTTAATACATGAATTGTTTTAATCACAACTCCTAGGGAGAAAAATGATTACTTGTCTCCCTAGGGTGGGAAGTAAATATTTCCATGCCTACGAGGTTCCATTATTTATTTTTACTCTCGCATTTGAAAACGTATTTTTTTAAGTTAGGTTTTAAAACCGAACGTTTTACTCTTAAAATACCACGTTTGTGAAAAAAATAGTTTACAGAGTGGGGATAAAGATAGATTTTTGTTCATTATTGCGTACTTTTTGGTTTTGATTTTACAAGGTAAAAACTTAATTGAATAATTGAAAAATCGGTGAAATTGAATGACCGATATTATTATTATATTTCAGATAAATAAAATTGAATACATGAATTGTTTTAATCACAAATCCCCCAGGGAGAGAAATTATTACTCCTATCCCTAGGGTGGGAAGTAAATACTTCCATGCCTACGAGGTTCCATTATTTATTTTTACACTCGCATCTGACAACGTATTTTTTAGGTTAGGTTTTAAAAACGAACGTTTTACTCTTAAAATATCACGTTTGTGAAAAAATAGTTTATAGAGTGGTGATAAAGATAGATTTTTGTTCATTATTGCATACTTTTTGGTTGATAAAAAATTCCGGAGAAACTAGTGTTCCTCTTTTTGGATTTTTCTTTTGTTTTATAGCTACATATGTCGAATATTTTCTGAAAAATTTCAATAAAATTACTTACAGGGTTTTTTAAAAAATCCAGAAAATCTAATCGTATGTTCGTATTTTACAAAGCGGAGTGTAATGAAAAAATTCGGGAAAACTAGTGATAACATCTTTTCGGATTTTTCATTTGTTTTATAGCTACATATATTTAGAATATTTTCTGAAAATTTTATTAAAATTCACCAAGCAATTATTGAGAAAATTAAGAAAATTCAGTCAAACGTATTTAGCAATGCTGCGATTTAACTGAAAAATTCCGGAGAAACTAGTGATGCAGTCTTTTGGGTTTTTCTTTTGTTTTTTAGTTAGATTTGTCTGCATCATTTTTTTTTATTCGTTAAAAAATTTGAAATACTGAAAAAAATCCAGTCAAATGTTCGCATTCCACAAAACAACGATTTTGATAAAAGAATTCCAGAAAAACAAGTGATAACGTCTTTTTATGTGTTTCCTTTATATTCATAGCTATAAATGTCTGGAATATTCCCTAAAAAATGATTTGAATTGATTTTTGAGGAAATGAAAATGCTCGTATTTTGCAATGCAGCGATTTTGATTTAAAAAAAATCTGGAAAAATAATTGATAACGTCTTTATAGATTTTTTCCTTTGTTTTAAAGCTGCATAGGTCTTGAATATTTTCTGGAAAATTTATAAAAAATCCTAACAGGGTTTTTGAGAAAATGAGGAAAATCCAGTGGAATGTTTACATTTCCAGAGCAGAGATTTTGATAAAAAAACTAGTGATGCCGTATTTTGGGGGTTTCTTTAGTTTTATAGTTACATTTGTCTGGAATATTGCCTCATTTTTTTTAATTCGTTGCAAGATTAAAAAAAATAAAAAAATCCAGTAGAATGTTCGCATTCTGCAAAACAACGATTTTGATAAAAAAATCCGGAAAAAACTAGTGATAACGTCTTTTTATGTGTTTCCTTCATATTTATAGCTATAAATGTCTGGAATATTGCCTAAAAAAAAATAATTGAATTCGTTGTAGGATTTTTGAGAAAATGAAGAAAATCTAGTAGAATGCTCGTATTTTGCAATGCAACGATTTTGATAAAAACAAATCTGGAAAAATAAGTGACAACTAATTTTTGGATGTTTTCTTTGTTTTATAGCTGCATATAGCTGGAATATTTTCTGGAAAATTTATAAAAAATTGTTACAGGGTTTTAAAGAAAATGAGGAAATCCAGTGGAACCTTTACATTTCCAAAGCAGAGATTTTGATGAAACAATTCCCAAAAAGATAGTGATAACGCCTTGTTGAATTTTTCTCTTGTTTTATAGCTACCTATGTTTGGAATATTTCCTGATAAATTTATTAAAATTCATTAAGCGGTTTTTGAGAAAACTAAGAAAATCTATTAGAATTCTAGCTTTTTTTAATGCAGAGGTTTTGATGAAAAATTCCGGAAAACTAGTGATGACGTCTTTTTGGATTTTTATTTTATTTTATAGCTACATGTATCTGAAATCTTTCTTTAAAATTAATTCAAAATACATTACATGGTTTCTGAGAAAAATAAGAAAATCCAGTCGGATGTTGGTTTTTTTAGTTATCCCTATCGAAGAACGCCTTCTATTCCTATCCGAAAAAATTTCTAAAAATCCTTTTAACCTACACATCCTCTCCTTATATTGCTTACGCAGAGATCCCAACATCAATCCAAAATTCAAAAATCCTCCGTCCACAACATTCGAGTTCATTTCATCATTTCATCCATCAACATCTCAGACTGACTAACGCGACAAGACAGACATATCCGGGCTGAAAGACCTCTGGTCGATAGCCAATTATCAGACTAATCATTGTAATATCAGTTGTAAATATTGTAAATTTGTGTATAGGTTAACAGTTTGATAATAAAGATATTGTATATATATAAGAAAATCCAGTCGGATGTTGGTTTTTGCAAAGTAGAGATTTTGATGGAAAATTCTGGAAAAAGTAGTGATACCGTCTTTTTATATTTTTCTTTTGTTTTATAGCTACGTGTACATGTCTTTGGAATATTTCCTGAAAACTTTATTAAAATTCATCAAGGGATTTTTGAGAAAATTAAGAAAATCTATTTGTATGTTTGGATTTTTCAGTACAGCGATTTTGATAAAAATTCTGAAAAAATTAGTGATAACGTCTGTTTAGATTTTTTCTTCTGTTTTACAGCTACATATGTCTGGAATATTTCCTCAAAATAACATTTATTAAAATTCGTTACAGGGTTTTTGAGAAAATTAAGAAAATCTAGGCCAAATGAGGCTGAAAGATCTCTGGTCAATTGCCTGTTGAGGTCATTTGTAAAAGTGTCTCAATAAATGTATTGTAACCCCCCTCCCCGCTCACCCTCTAGTCCAAAGTTTATATTCCGAAACAACTAGTGATAACGTCTTTTTGAGTTTTTCTTCTTTTTATAACTGCCTAAAAATTAAGAAAATCTAGTCGTATGTTTGCATTTTTCAGTACGGCGATTTTGATAAAAATTCTGAAAAAATTATTGATAACGTCTGTTTAGATTTTTTCTTCTGTTTAATAGCTACATATGTCTAAAATATTTCCTGATAAATTAATTAAAATTCATTAAGCGATTTTTGATTTATAAAACAGTACAGTAAAATTCATACAAGAAAGCGACACCTATTCACATTTATGAAGTATTCACTTATACGAAGAATTTTCATTCCCGCCGGTTTTCGTACACTGTATTATGGATTTTACTTATTCATTTCCAACACCAAAAAATCATTTAAAATAAAGATTTATTTTTACACAATATTGAATGACAATCAACATATTGGGCATTAACGTCTTCAGGGACGAATTAATTTTACAATTTTACATTCTTTTGCAACATATTGGGCATTAGCCCGGCGACAAAATAATTTTGTAAATGTACATTCTTTTGAGAAACAATTGGTATCTCGCCATTCATATCAGGCAGCGGTAGTTTTTCGCCCTTGAGGTGAAATAGCTATAATATGCTAAATCGTATTCGTTTAGAATTCAGGCGGCATTTTTTTAAACGTACACAAACGCGCGTCTATCGCCAAATAAGTTAATGTAATGTTTTTTGGTATTTAAACCATTGACTTTATTTTTTTAGTTTATTCCACTTAGCCATCTTTTTCTATTTGTATTTATTTATATTTAAATCATTGGCCTTATTTTTTAATTCATTCAAATTAGTAAATAAATAATCTCATCGCCGAAACTAAACTTAAACTACACTAAACTGAAAATAAATCTTCTGATTTTGTAACATAACTTGCTTACACTTCCAAAAATATTGTGAGGCAATCACCGTTTCGGATCTCTTCCCGCCATTAAACTTAAAGAGAAAAAAACATCATCTAATTCATCACCTAAACACCGAGATCCGAAACAGTCGCCGACTTAAATCTATCAACAGCCTTATAAAGTTTTTCAAATACGGTTCACGTATTCCGTATAAAAAGCACGAAAAATTGACTAGAAGAGGAACGAACGAACGGAAAAGCATCTCTCGTCTACGTAGAATCTTATATAGATGTGAGTCGAATCGATTGTCGCCTATTTATTTATTTACCGGAGTTCCCGCGAACATTCATAAATATATATTTAGATTTACGGTATGTCTTAATACATTTCTTATGAGAGTCACTTTTGAATAAGTAATTGTGTCTTGGAGTTACTAGGATGTTCTTTCTAAAACTGCAATCAGTTTTGGTCAATATTTATTAGCATTATTCAATAAAATATCTGTAAGATTTATGTAGCAATTTCTGCCAATTAAGCTGTTGAGTGTTTGCAGTATAAGATGTGATCTCAAAAAATTACGCCTTAGTGGAAATTTGCTAAAATACGTCGCGAAATATTAATTTTCTTAGTTTTGGAAAATAAGTAAATTCATACTTTCGCGACATATTTTATTGTTGCGAAATTTACTTATTTTCCAAAACTAAGAAAATTAATATATTCGTGAGGTATTGCCACTGAGACGTATTTTTTGAGATCGAATTTTATACTGCATATAGCATATGCCCTTGGTACATAACAGCTACAGCGGACAACTGGCGTGTACCACCGGTGGCGCACCGATATTTTTATTGATGCGATGAATGATGTAATTAACGTATTATTTGAAAATGATTAAAAAAATGGCAGAAACAATAGTCACAAACCATAAATATAACAAATTTCAAGGGATTAAAAGCAGATTGTTTTAAATACAGTTAATGCAAACTCTGCTAAAAAAATATTACCATGTACTTAATTTTTTTTTTTCAATTGGACTTAGTTTATTTAAGAGTTCTGGCACATACGCATTTGTAGGTTACTTTATTAAGATTGGTGACATGAAAAGCAACATGATTTATGTTAGTTGTCTCAATCTGATATCAAGTGCTATTGCTAATGTTAAATAAATACAAATATCGCCTATTTCTCCTGCTAGTACCAGCTTGAGAATTTTTCTGAAAGGCAAGAAAACGAAAGTAACAAACAGTGGCGGACTGGCAATATTTACCGGCCCGGCCAAGTTCCTACCTTCGGCCCCCTAGACTACACTTTTTTTGCAAAAAATGTATTATTTTCCGCTTATTATTCTAATATCCTATAATCCATACACATATTTCTTTACAATTACCGGAACACCTAAATCATTTTCCAACCGCAAAAAATAAAAAATAAAATTGAACGAAAGCTTCTTAGATTTAAACAAGCTATCGTTTAAATATATTTTTAATATACAGGGTGTTCATTTTTACGGAAATTTGGCAATATTTCGTTTTTCAAAAAGAACACCCTGTATATTTTTATATTTTTTAATTCTAAGATTGCTTCTAATATTTTTTTGTAGGAATCAGTTTTTATAAATCGCATCATTTTTTAGTTATAAGGAATTAATGCAGATTTCTGAATTTCAAATAAAGAATATTTTTACATACATGCACATTGCTAGTTAGAAATAATAAAGCTTCTTTTAAAAGAAACTTACAACTGATTTCAAAGTGCAATTGACTGCTTGTAGGAATATATTCAGTAAAACCGAAATAAAATATTTTTGGGAAAAATCCTCGAACAGGGCGATTTTCTTTAATAAAAATACACATTTTTGTATGAAAGTCGATTTTCAGTCGTCATTTGTTTTCGAGTAATGACGTCAGCCATTTTGTTTTTAAATGACAACCCCCTATTTCTGTTCTTGATTTTGGGAGATCTTTTCATTGTCGAACCAGCAGTATAAAAATGTTGCCATCTTGCATAAGCCATTTTTCGAGTAAATGACAATTAAAGGTGAGAACCCGATATTTAGAGTTTTCACAAAATGACTTTGTTCTAGCACCCTTCATATAATATAATATGGTTACAGCAAGACGGCGCAAACTCGCACTAGGCTCGTTTTTTTTTCGAACATGTAGAAATTTTTCTTGAATATTTTAAATATAATTCAGGCTAATTCTGAGCTTTCATGTCTCTCGCGGGCTGTTTTATCGGTCCCCGCCCGCCAATACACCTATTCGTAAAGCAATTGTCAAAAAAGGCGCATAATGCGCCCTAAAGGGCCTATGGAAGGCCAAGAACATTTGTGTTTGGAAAAAAGCGCTGGAACAAGGTCATTTTGCAAAAACTCTAAATATCAATTTCTCATCTTCAATTATCATTTACTCGAAAAATTGTTTATGGTGGAGGCTTCTACTTCGTTATACATGTTGTAAATATAATAAAACACTTTTACTTTGTTGGTATAACACAAATTAATTTCTGTTATACCAACAGAGTAAAAGTGTTTTATTATATTATACTCGAAAAAGTTCTTATGTAAGATGGCAACATTTCTATGCCAGTTCGACAATAAACAAATCTCTCAAAATCAAAAACAAAAATAGGGGGTTGCCATTTAAAAACAAAATGGATGACGTCATTACTGAAAAACAAATGACAACTGAAAATCGACTTTAATGCAAAAATGAGTATTTTTATAAAATAAAATCGACCTGTTCGAGGATTTTTTCCAAAAATATTCAATTTCGGTTTTACTGAATATATTCCATACTTTAGGCGCGCACTGTATAATATAATTATCTAGGACTCCACGTTCAGATTTTTTTAAATACTTGCTTCAATGCTAGTAATTCTATATACAGGGTGAAAACTTTAACTGGAACAAATTCGGTATTTATGAAATGAGAAGTTCCAGAAAAGAATCCTCGGACACGGCGATTTTTGTTTTTTTATTGCGCTTTTTTAGCCTCTTTTAAAATAGTATGACATCACTTGTCTTTCAAGAATGACATCATGGACACTTTTTAAAAATGGAAACCGTTTTTCTTTTATTTTACTAAATTTATAGCCCTTTTTATTCTCTTTACGACTATGTAAAAAATATTTTGTTATTTTACTTCAGAAATTGAATTTTTTTAACTTATTTAATGTATCAAATGTTCAAATTCCACCAGAAATTTTTCAAAATGTAAGGGATTGGTTTTATCACCGATTGGATTTTTGAGTGAAACGGTGCTCATTTATCATTTTGAACATTTGATACATTAAATAATTATATTAAAAACAAAAATATTTTTTTCAATTTCTTAAATAAGAAAAAACAAAATAATTTTTACACAGTCGTAAAGAAAATAAAAAAAGCCTACAAATTTAGTGAAATAAAGAAAATGGTTTCCAAATGTCTATGATGTCATACGTGAAAGACCAGTATATCTAAAGAGGCTAAAAAGTGCGTAATAAAAAACCAAAATCGGCGGGTCCGAGGATTTTTTTTCTGGAAGTTCTCATTTAATAAATACCGAATTTGTTCCAGTTAAAGTTTCCACCCTGCATATATTATTAATTTTACTTGTGGCGCCATCAATTATCGAAAAATAATATAATGAAATAATGTAAGACAATGATTTAAAATTTTTAGAGATAGTTCTAAATAACTATTCAAGATGTGCCTGAAAAGTACAATAGAATCTAATGAGCAATTTCAGTTTGCATCAGAATATTTAAATTTTTGAATTTTGATTCTATGTAAAGTAGGAAAATAAAAAAAAAATCATAAATCCTAAAATAATATCTTTATTGATTTAAAATTTTCAGAGCCAGTTCTAAGTAACTATTTGAGATATTCTTGAAATTTAATCAGTAGTTTTAGTTTGCGTCAGAATATTTTAATTTTTGAATTTTGTTTCTACTTTAAGTAGGAAAATGAAAAAACAAATCATAAATCCTAAAATAATATCTTTATTGATTTAAAACTTTCAAAGCCAGTTCTAAGTAACTATTCGAGATATTCCTGAAATTTAATGAGTACTTTCAGTTTACGTCAGAATATTTAAGTTTTTGAATTTTGTTTTTACTTTAAGTAGGAAAATAAAGAAAAGAGTTAATTCCTTTATTATCGATAAAAACGCCACATAAAACAGTAATTGGGATTTTTTTATTGAAAAACAGAAGTTTTTCATTCTTTTGATACCTGAAAGGAAATTTGAAAATGTTATATCGTAGCAAGTATTTAAGTTATAAAGATGAAATAAAACCCAAAATGTTCGTTTGTTTTAAATCTTCCGCCTTTTGCTAGAAAATATTGAGATATATCTGGGAAATTTTACGAAAAATTGTAAAAAGCCGTTAAAAAGTTAAAAAATCGAAGGTGCCGTGGTTTGATATAAATATGTCTTAATGCATATTTCTTTTTTGGGGGTAAATATGACGCAAATTTCAAAAATCGGGTACAAGGAGGTCCTGTAGGTTAAAAATAGATTTTAAAACTTTTGTATTTTTTTTAACCCGCCAATGGTGACTGGTCTTTGAGACCGGGTGTGTTAAAAAATTCGAATAACTTTATTCTCCGTTGTTCTTTTTTGTTGCAATTTCGAGTAGCTGCCGCAATGCAGAGCCTAAATTGATTAAATATCTTTGTTTTATTGGCAAAGAGCATAAATTACAAAAAAAAACTTGAACCATTAGTAACACGTTTCGAAAAATCTTCAGTTGAAAACCCCGGTGCGTGAGACCGGCGTCACCATTGATCAAAGTAAAATTTGCGTCACCATTGGCGCGTTAAGGTCTAAATTACCTTGAATAACATTTGAGAAAATTGGTCGAATAGGTAGTTGGGTAGACTATTTTCATGATTTTTTACTCGTTTGTCAGTAAAAAAATAGTTAAAAATACATTTTTTAACCCCCAAAGAGGGCGGAGGGAGTCGTCGGCCCTCGACCCTCTTATCGGGTAAATTCAAAAATCTAGTGGCATTTTGACTACCTTAACCGTAGGTACCCTTTCTTTAATAAAACGAACACCCTGTACATTAAAAATATATCTAAACAATAGCTTGTTTACAACTTTAGAAATTTTTGTTTGAAATTTTTTTGAAATTTTCTACGGTTAGAGATATATTTGGTTGTTTTTGACGGACGTTGTATGTATTAATTACTGTTTTAAATGTACTATTCTGACTTATGTACTACTAGTATATTGACACAAATAAATTATGGTTATTATCAAACAGACAGTCTGTGCGAAATTAAATCAAAATGATAAATTCAGACTTTTCTAAACTTCGAAGATTTTAAGTACGCGATTTTTATTTTAGAAATAGCACAACCCCCAAACGCATCGTCCAATTTTGATGATTTTAACGTCAAGACCGAAGATTTAAAATTGCAATTTTCATTTTTTAAATTGGACAACTGTCGAACATTCAAAGGTCATAAAGTGGAAAATTGAATGTAGTTTTAAAATTTATTGACTTTAAATCAAATACGCTTACAGTACACGATAAATGATAGAAATTGTTACCAGAATTGTGCCACAGTAGGGATAAATTATTTTCGAACATGTAGAAAAATCGTAGAAAAATGGATAACGCATTTTTTTTTTCGTAAAATGATGAAAAGTTGTAAATATGACACTTTTTTTTGCAATATTAAAGATTTTAAAATTGTGATTTTAAAAGAGATTGCAAATGTTATCGTGAAATTAACACAAAATGCAAAAATCTCACTTTTTATGTAAGATTTTAAAACCGAAATTTTGATTTTTGAAAGTGCACAAATGTGTAACGATTTGGATTCATTTAACGTCAGAATGTGGCAAATTAGGTACAGTTTAAATTGGTCTATAATCTATATCGAGTTTCGCAGAATGTCAAAATTACAAGTCCAAATATTAAAAATTGCGATTTTGATTGCGTTGGGGAGTCCTAGGCGTTCTTAGATTTTGATTTTATTTTTTTTTCTAATTGTAAAACTTTAAAATTTTCTCGTGAAATGATCACAAAATGTAAAAATCTTACTTTTTTAAATTCGAAGATTTTAAATTCGATTTTTGAAATTGCACAACTGTCAAACGCGTTGTCCGATTTTGATGAGTCTCACGTCATAATGTGGAAAATTTAGTGCAATTATGAAAGCTGCTTAACAATGTTTTTTTTTTGTGAAATTAAAGCAAAATGATAAAATTGCATGTTTTTAAAGTCCAAATATTAAAATTTGCGATTTTGTTTTTTTTAATTGCACAACTGCTAATCATGTTGTCTGATTTTGATAATTATAACGCTAGAAAAAGTGGAAAATATAGTGCAATTTAGAAATTTGTTAATACATTTTTTCTGAAATTGACGCAAACTGTAAAAATTCCAAGTCCAAAGGTTAAAAATTGCAATTTTGATTTTTTTTAATTGTACAACACCCCAACGCATTCTTCGATTTTGATTTCAAAAATTTAAAAACTAAAATTTTCTTGTGAAATTATTACAAAATGCGAGATTTTCTTTCTTTTAAAGTTCGAAAATTTTAAATTCGAAATTTTGATTTTTGAAATTGCACAACTGCCAACTGCAAATGCGAGATTTTCTTTCTTTTAACGTTCGAAAATTTTAAATTCGAAATTTTGATTTTTAAAATTGCACAACTGCCAAACGCGTTGTCCGTTTTTGATGAGTCTCAGATCATAATGTGGAAAATTTAGTGCAATTTGAAAAGTGGTTAATAAATTATTTATACTCAGTCAACCACTTTTGTATTATTTTTTGCTTTGCCCATAATTTAATTAAAATTTTTTTCGGAGCTCCAACAATGCGACCGGCTCCACGTGCCTTATTTACACCGGACTATTTCCCGGTTACCTGCAAGGCCTGTCCGCCACTGATAATAAATGAACTTGGCAAATCAAATATTTGGAACTAATGATTTATAAATTTCAAATTGGACATTTAAAATGGCAATATATATGTCAGATACAATTTTAAATTGTAAACTACTTACCGATATTTAATCAATCATATTAAAGTATTTCAAATTCCGCGCAATCGCTTATGGCTAGCAGAAAAAATAGACCATAGGTTACACTTACAAGTCGTCCAAATGTGTATGTAAATATTGTAAATGAAAAGGAAAACAGATTCCGTTGTAAATTAAAAAGAGAAGTTGATGAGTTAGATTCTTATTCAGGCGCTGAAAGGAGAGCTTTGATTTTAGTGTCTCCGAATAAGGGTGGAAGATCATCTGAAAACCAATTTCTATTCTCGGCAGAAATTTGTTAGAAGTGCTATAAATTCCTTTGCCTTATTGCTAGTAAAAGAATAATACACTCTCTTGGTTATCCACATCCACCTCTGATATAAAATATATTTAGACATACTGTATTTTATTTTTATATACGACTAAAACATCATAATTTATTTATGTACAAAAATATGTTACATGACTAGAATACATGACTGGTATGAGCGCTGGAAAATTGCTCCATAATTTTCAAGTTGTGCGTGATGTTTTGAAAATCTTTGGAAATTCTATGGGTGTTTGGTATGTGCGAGGTCTCTGGGAGGGAAAGGTTTCTCTGTCCCGGTAGGATAGAAAGGGACGATGCTATACACCAGAGCGTAAGGTTTTTTAGGCTTAGAAGACTGTTACTATTTGCGAAAGTACGAATTTTTGGTTCCCTTGAGCTTCTTGGAGAACTTGGCTGGAGGTGTACAGTTGTGGCGAGTCGGTCGGTTAGTGTAGTTATTGGTCCTCCTTGAAATCACCACTTTCTGAAACAATTAAAAATATATTAGAACTCGCTAAAATATTATCTAATAAGCTATACAAAATTTAATGTAATATATACAGGGTGTCCCACCAAAACCGCATATTAGAAGTATCTCGACTTCTAATTAGTGTATTGTAATGAGATTTTCAGCATTTATGTAATCGAGTGTGCTCTTTCCAGTGAAAATATTTTTAAGATTATACCGTAAGTCAACACCAGCTTCCTTATTTTAAATGGAATGTTATATTTTCTATTGCAAATATGAATTCTGCATAAAATTCTGTGAAAAAGTCATTAGGTAATATAACCTCCAAATTTAAGCGTTTTCGAGATATTTAACATTTTTTTAAATTTATTATATATGGTTTAAAAAGAAATAGTCTTTAAATTATATTACGAATACATAAATTACAAACGTAAGAAAAACCATAGTTTATTTTTAGTAAATACTTCTCGGGCTGTCTTAAAATTTCGCGTTCATTTACGACATATAATTCCGTTTCACTTAACATATTTTATCAAAGTTGGCGTAAGTATAGCGTAAGAATGAACTACACAAAGTTTCAGTTGAATATTAACTGGCTAGAAGTTATAGATCGGAATCAAATTACGTAAAATGCAATTTATAACTTCGTCTAGAGTTCACGCCCTGTTGGATCATGTAATTTATACCCCCGTAGACAATTCTTTGGGAAAGAAATTTAAAATAATGTGTTACATTTTTCCTAAATAGCCAAAGTTTTTGAAGTCGCCCTATAAAACCTTACCCTTAAACATATTTATTAATTTACTTTTATCGAAACGTCTTGACATTTTGAAAAAATCGCTTTACAAGAATGTACATATTGAAAAACAATTAGAAATGTTGACGTGGTTAACATTATCATTTTTTTAATTTGGTAGTAAAAAAATTATATTTTTTTGTTATATTGATCGATTTTTTTAAATTTATATCCAATAGTTTGGGGGCCGCGGTGGTCTAGTGAGTAGAGCTCCTGCTCACGGGCCTCGTGGTCGTGGGTTCGAATCCCACCCGGACGGTCACTTTTTCGGAATGAAGAAGTGGCCGTTCGGGTCCAAGGATGTCCAGTGTATGTCCCCTCCATTCATTATATAATTAATAATGATTATATGTAAATAAATTTTCAGAAATCAATACAAAATGGTTAAATGATTAGGCAGAATGGACCAGCTTCCCATGCCATAAAAAAAATATCCAATAGTTCCTAAAATCGTTCGAGTTCATGGATGGCCAGTGTTTGCCCCTTTTATTACAAAAAATCCATCTACAATCAACAATCAACATTAGTGGTCGATTAGCAAATCGCTTACGCCAATTCTCATAAACATTCACTCTCCTTAACTCGCAATTCCATCAAACATCTTCCCTTTTTAGAAAAAAAAGTTTCCAAAGGAAATTGATAAAAATGAATTATTGTAGAATTAACAATAATTCTTTTATAGCACCAAATCGGAGAAATAAACATAATGGTCACATCGACATGTGTGAAATTAAAACAAAATACTTTTTATAATTAATAAACAATATCACTGAGCATTTCAGCTTGCGTTAAAAAAAAACTAAATTTTAATATAAATTTTTAAATCTAATTAGGAAATTATAAGTGAATTCAATTAATTCCATCTATCAACTTTTATAATTCATCACGGCAACATAACTTTTATAACGAAATTACGACACAAAAAAAACCGCTTAATCCAATTAAGTTGAGAGTAGCGCTACATAATGGTACTTATAATTCAATTAACACATTTTAAAAATGTCTTTTCCGGCAGTAATTGCTCCAGCTATTTCGCTAGAAACGGAAAGGGCAATAATGTCTCTAATTAAAAATCAATGCGGGTGGGTGGACTGCGGCAAACCGACCATAATTTTTATTAAATTCCTGATTAATCGATTCCTCGTTAATTGCTTTTTCGAATGGACACCCGAGGATATTGATATGGGCGTTCCGCTTTTCGAAAATAAATAGGATGGAAGTTTGGCGAATCTGTCGGTTTCCTTTTTTGAAGTTTCATTCATAATTAATTGGAGTAAATTGATTGGCCGAGCTGTTGTTGTTTATGATTTATGACTGGGAAGGAAATTTGTTAAACGATAATAAAAACGTATTTATTTTAACAACCCTACAGTGTTTAAATTTTTTCTAACTAACTGGACAATTTGTATTTTTTTTTATTTCCAACTGATTTTTATATGTAGAAACGCCAAAGTGGCGGAATCTATTGCCTGAATGCTGTACTGGTGTTCTGATGGGGGAACAATACTTAATATTGATTTTTATATGGTTAATATTTTCTTTTTTTTGTAAATTTAACGACTCGAAATTCCTTCTAGATTATGGTTTTGTAAAAAGTTACTCACATCGTTTTCTAACTTTTCGAGATAACCCTTAAGTGGGGTAAAGTTTTAAAAAATTGTAATAATTTTGGCGGCGGTCAAACAAAGGGTTGTGGCAGATGACCTAGTTGTCAACGCTATTCCAAAATTGCATTCCAAAGGGTACCTGTGGTTAAGATGGTCAAAATCCCATCCCCTCGCCCTATCCCTAGATTTTTTTAATTTACCCGATTAGAGGGCGTTTTGGAGTGAAAAAAAATAAGGTTCCCATGGTCAGTGGACCGAGAACACCCTCCGCTCTCTACGGGGGTTAAAAAATTGGGTTTTTTAAACATCGTTTCATTGCCGAGTAAATAAAAAATTCTCTGAAAATTTACGAACGAAGTCTAGCTAAATAAATACAATACAATTATATTTATCTTATGATTTCTGCAACAAGTAAGGTTATTCCCAATTTGTCTAGCTAAATACCTATTTGACTAATTTTTTCCAAGGCCATTCAAGGTCATTTAGACCAAAAAAAAAACATATTTTTTAAATCGAATATTAACTTACAGGACCCTCTTGTACCCTGTATTTGAAATTTGCATTGTTTTCATCCCATAAAAATCTTCTAAAGTATGCATTAAGACGTATTTACATCATGCCGCTGCATTTTGAAACATCGATTTTTCAACTTTTTTAAGAGTTATCACCATTTCTTGTCGATTTTCCATATACCGGGTGATCCAGGGATCTGTAAAAGCCCCATAACTTATTTGCTATTTGAGATATCGACTTCTAATTTTCTTGAACTGGTACCCACACTTATTCTACATATTTTAAAAATATGTATGTTTTTGTACAGGGTGTCCCAATATACATAACAGAACAAAGTTAGATTTTTTTAAATGGAACACCCTATATTTTATACTTTATTTTCAACCCTCTTGAGAAGCTGATAAAAATCGTATAAGATAGTATGGGTCTATTATGGACGGTTGGTTAGTTATGGGCAAATTTGTGGCAAAAACAAGGACATGTTGAAAAAATTGCAAAAACGCTCCGAGCAAAGCTAGCGTTATTTTTTATAAACTAAAGAATTTTCCACATCATAAAGAATAATACAAATCGGCTTTGGTTCTTTTTTGTTCATACTGCTATACAGGGTGTCAACATACGCAAAATAATGGATAACTATTTTTTTTTCAAATAGAACACCCTATACATTTTGCCACCAATGCATGGAATTATTAATAAGCTTTCCAATGATGTACAATTTGTATAATGAAATTTTAGGGAATCTTGAGATTTATCCATAAAAACATTTTTCTTTTGTCACCTCCTGCTCATTTTTGGATTTTCAGCCAAAACTATGCATTTTCTGAAAAAATAATAAGAGACCAAAGTTGTAGAGCGGAAAATTTTCGACCAACACAGGTCTTTCGTCTTGTCCAATAATGCGTGCATTGCCCGCCAGAGTGCGCAAAATCGTGACATTATATGCATTTTAGCGTTTTTCTCAATTTTTTGTTAATTAATTGCACTATACTTTATTTTCTACGCCCTTTAGCGGAAAAACGGGTAATTATAGAATTATTCAAATGACCTACATCGATTGAAAATATTCCGCTCTACAACTATTAAAGGAAGCATTTTTTTTCCCAAAATGCATAGTTTTCGCTAAAAATGCAAAAACCAGTGAAAAACGCAAAAATTGATACATACATTATCAATTTGCATTTTTAGGGAAAACTTTGATTTTTTTGGCAAAAAAAACATTTTGGTTTTTATTTCATCTTTGTAACTTAAATATTCGCTGAGATATCACATTTTGAAATTTTCGGAGGATTTCGTTTCAGGCACTAAAACAATGAAAAACTTTTGTTCTTCACTAAAAAATCACCAATTACTGTTTTGTAAGGCGTTTTTATTGAAAATAAAGGAATTTAATTAATTTTCCTGCTTTAAGTAGAAAAAAAAAATAAAATATTCTGTGACAAACTGAAATTACTTAGTAGATTTTGTTGTAAATTTTAAATATATATTAAATAGTTATTTAGAACTATCTCTGAAAATTTCAAATTAATATCTTTATTATTGTAGGATTTATCTTTTTTTTCAGTAGAAGAATTAATAGAATGAACTTTAAAACTATAAACAAAAACGGAGTTCTATGTAATACAAATTAATTAAAGGTACAAGCCTTCAAAAAGTAATTATCTAGAGTGCGACATTGAGTTTTTTCAATTTTTACTTTATTTTTTAAGAATTTTCCAATTTCCCGTTATTGCCACAAGCAAAATTAATCATATATAAAATAACTAAAATTGAAGCAAATATTTAAAAAAATCTTAACGTGGCCTCCAAGATAATTATTCTTTTAGGATTGTACCTTTCATTCATTTTTATCACATAGAACGCGGTAACTGTTGTTCACAATTTTTCAGCAAAAAAAAAAATCGTGTTATTAGCTAAAAATAATAGTACAAAAAATTGGAAATATTCCGAATATTTTATAAATTCCTTTATTTTTGATAAAAACGCCTTATAAAACAGTAATTGATGATTTTTCAGTGAGAAACACAAGTTTTTCATTGTTGCCTAAAACGAAATGCTCCGAAAATTTCAAAATGTGATATCTCGGCGAATATTTAAGTTACAAAGATGAAATAAAAACCAAAATGTCCGCTTTGTAAAAATCTTCCACCTACTGCCAGAATAGGTTGACATATATGTCGGAAACTCTACGAAAAATGGTCTTTAAAAAGTTGAAAAATCGATTTTTCAAGATGCCGCGGCATGATATAAATATGTCTTGATGCATACATATTTATATTTTATGGGGTGTATATTTTTATGTGGTGAAGATGAGGCAAAAGTCAAAAACCGGGTACGAGGGCACATGTAGATTAAAAATCGATTTAAAAACTTCTGAATTTTTTTTAGGGTCTAAATGATTTTGAATGACCAGGGAAAAATGTTCAAATAGGGAATTGGGCAGACTATTTTCACGAGTTTTTTCAGAATTCTTCATTTACTAGTTCGTCAGTAAAAAATAATGTTAAAAAAATTAACCCTCAGAGAGGGCGGAGGGGGTTGTCGTCCCACTGACCATGGGAACCTTATTTTTACACCCCAAAACACCCTCTTATCGAGAAAATTCAAAAATCCAGAGACAGGGGCATTTTGACTATCTTAACCGTAGGTATCCTTTACTCCAAATTAATTTTAAATTACGACTTTAAAAAAGTTGTACACAATTACTTCCTTAATTTTTTTTAATCTCAATGTTGTAAACACTCGTATGATTTAAACGACCGGAAAAAAAATTACTACCAATTGCCATCATTCACTAACTTGATAAAACTTAAAATTCATTTTGGATAATAATTTAGTTGTAATAATAAAAAGTTGTTCACACTTAACCTTTAATTTTTAAGATAATCCCACTTTTAAAATAACGTAATAATTTTGGCGGCTAAAAAAACAAATTAGCCATCGACTTGACACATTTAAAATTTACTCAAAATTTATTTTAGATTACGATTTAAAAATGTTGTACCCTACTTAATCCCTTGGTTTTTGAGAAAATCCCATTTTTTTTAACTCGAATCGGGAGAAAATTTTAAACCAATTTCTAACTGCTATATATTTTCCAAATTTATCAAAATTCATCCCGGATTCGGATTTTGTAAAAAGTAGCAAATGCTTACACCACAATTTTTTTGGTGATTAAACTTAAACGGAGCGCAATGTTATAAGATATACCGAATGTAATTGAATTCTGGTAGACCCCTCAATCATTTGAGTGTGTCAAGTTGGCACCCCAATGAAAAGTTTTGATAGTTCTGAATAGAGTTCTCAATTCCTTTTGATGTATCTGGAAGTACTATCAACTTTTTAAAAAGAGTTCTGTAAAATTGGGCTGTCAGGAATTTTTTGAAAATGGGGTGCCAACTTGACACCACACCCCAACATTGTTATCAAATAGTTCTGAACTAGTTTTAAGATATTTTTGGTTTACTACTATAGTTCCTGATACTTTAAAAAAAGAGTTCTGTTGAATTTCCAGAGATAAAAATTTTCAAAGTTGGAAATTCAAAATATTCAAATTCATATTACTCATTTAATATTGGTCAAATCTAAATATTTCATAATAACTATGAATAGAACTCACAAAGAACTACAGGAAACACCAATAAGAACTATCCGGAACTACTAAAAATATTTTTTTGAAAAAAGTCGCAAAGTAAAAAAAATCCCTAGAGACTGTTTTATAACCAGAGCAAAACAATTTACTCCGCAACACGAAAAAAGAAATGCAATAAAACCGCAAACCAGGTGTATTGAATCCATGAAAATGTAATTTTTCCCTACATTTCCGTCTCTTTGAGGGCCACTCGAGGCGATTACTGTCAGCGGAAACAATATGAAACCGCGCCGAAACGGAACGATACTTCCTAATGAGAACAAATTACGTTCCAGGTGGAAAGGTCTTGAGGGGCCCTCACTCTGCGATTGGCAAAAGGAGACGACGTGGAATTTCAGCCTTGTACTGTCAGGAAACAAGATTTCACATCTGCAATGCAAGAAAGGAAATTGCATAAAATACATCCATGTGCAGATATTGAATGCTGTGGAATTCTAAATGTTCAAGAAATGCACGTTGCATTGGTATTGTTACCATCATATATTATCATTTATTTAGTCATATAAGCCACCATTTACAAACAATACATAATTATAATATTTGCAGGGGATGTGAGCGTCAGTATATTAAATCTAAAATTTAAATACCATATTTGACCTAATTTAGAAATAATTTGAATTTCCACAAATATTCTCCAAGATCTTATTAACAATATTTAATGACAATTAATAGACATTTTTTCTTGCAGTATGTTTTAATATTTTTTCCTGAGATGCATAATATTCGAGGACATGGCCAATTTAAAAAAATAAAAACTTAGTGTTTGACCTCAAAATATTTTGATACCTATAAATGTTCTACATAATCTTATGAACAATATTTAATAATAAATGGAGCACCCATTTGCTTGCATTTTGTTTAGAACATTTTTTTCCTGAAACGAATACAGGAAGACATGGTAAATTTGAAAATATGAAAAGTAAGTGTTTGATCTAATTTAGAAATAATTTGAATAGCCACAAATATTCTCCAAGATCTTATTAACAATATTTAATAACAATTAATAGACTTTTTTCTTGCATTATGTTTTAATATGTTTTCCTGAGATGCATAATATTCGAGGACATGGCCAATTAAAAAAATAAAAACTTAGTTTTTGACGTCATTTAGAAATTATTTTGATGACCATAAATGTTCTACATAATCTCATGAACAATATTTAATAATAAATGGAGCACCCATTTTCTTGCACTTTGTTTAGAATATTTTTTTCCTGAAACGAATACAGGAAAACATGGTAAATTTGAAAATATAAAAAGTAAGCTTTTGTCCAGATTTAGAAATAATTTTAATGGCCGCAAAAGTTTTTCACAATTTTATTAAAAATAACAACAGAGGACCTTTTTTCTTCCATTTTGCATAAATATTTTTTTCCCGGGACGCAATATTGAACGTTTGTTGACGCAATAGTCTACGAATAAAAGTCAAAAGTTACCGTTTGACCTCCTTTAGAAATGATTTTAATGGCCACAAATATTTTTTATAGTTTTACTAACAATATTGAATAATAATTATAGGACCGTTTTTCTTCTATTTTAATTAAATATTTTTTTCTTAATCTTAAAATGCAACATTTGAAAACGTGGTCAAAAATTCAAAAGTTAGTGTTTAATCTCATTTGGAAATGAGTTTAACACCCAAAATGTTCTTTATAGCGCTTAACAACATTCAGCTTAAAAAGCTTTAAAAATAATGTAAGAAGACCGATACTGTCAAATAATTAGAGTCAATATAAGTACATTTTAAATTTTACATGTAAATCTCTATGGTCCGCTTTAGAATTCAACATCCTGCATATAAATAAAATTTAAAAAATGTATTCAATTATATCCAATTATATGTATTTTAAGTAATTTTAGACACTCTTGGTTTCGCTTTTTTGACGTATATGTTGAAATAATGTGTAGCTTCTATTAATCAATTATTTATTTGTCATTATACCATAGGCCGATAATTTAAAATAAACTGTTGATATATTATTATTAGTAGATTTTAAATTGATCCCGGCGGATTCACCAAAATCATATTGAACGATTTGTTTTCACTGGGTAGTTAAGCAGTGAATATATTCCGTGTATTTATTTATTTATTCATTATTAATTCAATAAAATCCAGAAAATTTCGTTCATTATATATTATATAATTATGTTATATTACTGCGAATAATTTTCTTGTGTACATGATACGCTTTTCTGGGTTAAATATCGACCTGCGAGGGGTCCTTTAACACAGGTCTTTATTGCGTTTTAATAAATTTATGATCGCCAAGCTTTCAGCCCCTTTTCCAGTTTTATGAACACAATCAAATTTTTTATAGATTGGAAGTTATCGTGAGAAAAGCCAAGTTACGTTATAAAAGAGGGATTTATTTAATAGTTCATTTACTTATAAAATGAGTCTTATAAATCCGTAACTGGCGAAGTGAAAGACGTGAATATGTTTATGTTCTGCTATATAATTAAATTCGCATTGTCAGTAGCGTCCCAGCCAATGAATTGTTTAACGATGTTACTTTTTCTTACTTATAATATTTTTTATGCATTGGAGGAAAAAATTAAACACTTGAAATTCGTGAAATTTCGACCATTTTCAAACCGCCATAACTTTGACGGCGAAAAACTTTGAAGTGTCTTCTTTAAAGTCATGCATGCGAACTTAAGCGTAACCCCTTCCGCCCCCCTCTAGCACCCCTGTGGAAAAAAAACATTTTTTTCAGGAAACCATGTCCAACTTTGACGATGTCTATGAAGTTGGAAAATTTTTGTCGACTCGATCCACCATAAAGGCATTAAAATATGATCAATCCCCTATGCAGAACTTGAAGAACAAAGTTTTTACGACGATTTGGCACCAAGTTATGGCTGTTTGAAAAAAGGTGTGTTTTTAAATTTTTCGCACATAACTCGGCGACTTTTTAACCAAATTTGATGATTCTTACGGTAAAAAATATTCTCGTTTTGGTCCTACTTTAAGGGGGTAAACTCAGATTGGAATGATTCCTTTTCGAATCCTTCAACCCCCGAACAAAAAAAACACGTTTTTGGGCAAAGAAAACGTCCAACTTTGGCAACGTGTACCGAGTTGGATAAAATGTGTCGGCTCGAGCAACTATCTTCCGATCCTGCTAAACGCTGCTGTAGAGAAATTTAAAATTTCATTTAAACTTCAAAATTATAAAGAAAAAAATGACAAATTATACTTCAGATCCTAATAATTTTTACCGTCAGTATAGAGATTTGAAAAAAAAAATTCTTATTAAAGCTGTTCATTTAGGCATTCTCTACAATTATTATTAAAATAATGTAAAAATGTAACAATAATCACTTCATAATGACTGACCAAAAATGTTATATAAATTGTTCTTTTAACAATCATATTAAATGTTTTTAAACAAAAGATGTTCATTTCTTTATTATTTTTAACATTTTTTAAAATAATATTGTAGTATTTTTAATGTTTAAAAAAATCATCGAAATTAACAAAACGGTTAAGGTAAATACCCACTTTCGGTGATCGAATTTTGACCAGTAACTTTTTAGTTCCTTGATAGTTAAATAAGAATTATGTTTAAAGAAACGGCTACAAACAAACAGAGACGCATACCCAGTCAAAAAATTATTTTTTCTAAAAATCGTCTCTTGGGTCCAAATTTTTGAAAAAGTTTTACTATTACAATATTTTTCGGAGTAAGTAGAAATTGCGAGTACGAGTGAAAAAAAAAACTAAATTTTGACCATGTGCTGCTTAAAATTTTGCAGATTTTTGTCAGATATAATATCGCCACGTGTAGATTATCCGCCAATTTATACACACCCGATAGATGAAGATATTTAGATATTTTTTGTAAACATTGGTGGATAATTAAATAATACATAAAATGGCTTAGTCTTTCAAAATTCATTTGATTTTTGAAAATACATCGTTTTTAACAAAAATTACGATTCGTTTTGTTTGCGGATTGTGGATCACCAAAAACATATTTACGACGATATGAAATTTTATAAAATTGAAACACTACTGGTAATTAAAAATCAGTATTAATTCACGGAATAGACGGAATTTCTAAAATTAAAAATTAAAATCCTTGGTTTTTGAAATGAGGAACACTAAATTGATAGAAATTAAAAATTATTTTCATAGAGCTATAAATATTTACAACTTAAAGGCAATTGAAAAATATAGTGCGAACGTCGGCTGTGGAACGCTCCAAATAAAAAATTCCCCGATCATCTGCGGCCAAAATCCTCCGATACGTCAACCTTATTTTTTGAAGGCGCATCTTTTCTGATAGTTGACAATTTTCCATATCCCCACCCCCTTTGCGTAATGACGTCATCGCCATTTTTTTTAAATGGCAACTACTATATTTTTAAATGGAATCTGAGTTTCGCTGACTAATCAAATGAACATCACCAAACTGCATATGGCGGTACGTGGGAGTTTAAGGAGAATCACCCCAGAGGGGTGGTGGTATGGAAAATACACAACTATCAAAAAAGATGCCCCTTTAAAAAATGAGGCTGACGTATCGGAGGATTTTGGCCGCAGATGATCTGGGATTTTTTTATTTGTAGCGTTCCAGAGCCAACGTTCGCACTGTATATATTTTTTAAATCAGTTTTTTTTTTAAGTCACAGTTTCTAAAATAAGTTATATAAAATACGAGTGAAAAAAGTATAAAAATAATTTCTCGTAGAGATAAAATTATACAAAATTTCACAGCAATTGAAAAGGGGTTGTAGTTCTTATGAAACTACAATTAATATCAAAATCAAAATGGAATAATTTGTGAAACAAACCAAGTGCTTTTTATTACTACTATTACATTCGTATTTTGTTAATAGTTTGGTTTTTGAAGATACACAGATTTTTAAAATCGTTACAATTGTTTTATTTGTTTTTGTTGTTCAGGTGATCAGCAGTTGTGTGACAAAAAAAAATCTGAAGCAACATCAATTTTTGGGATAAATCTAAACGAAATCTCCTTGTAGCTACAGTGCTGCTATTATCTCGCTATCTCGCGGCAGGTGTGAAGTTTGCCTACAGTGGTAAAGTATTCGGAGAGAACGAGATAACATATTTCCACGTGGAGAATCTTGAAATTTAAGATGGTCACTGCGCAAACAGTCTCGTGATAATAGCTGCCCTGTATCTACATGAAGATTTCGTATAGGTATAGGCATAAGATAATATTCATGTAGTGGTAATAGTTTGTTAATAGATAATGATTAGATTCTACAATAGCTTAGCTTTTAATATAGCTGTTATACTTTTTCCGCTTGAAATTGAAAATCTACCTTCGAAGGGACAGCCCATTGTGCGCTCGAATTTTTATTAGGGTAATGGGAAGAGACTGGCCGTCCAGAGCCGGCTTCGCAGTACGTGCGAAAATTAGAAAGATATATTATCAGAACAATACATACATTGCATCAAGTCAAATATATACACAATAAAATTCATTACATTCCTATTTTAATAATACATGTAAAAGAGTGCAGTTTTACAATAAATAAATAAATATGACAAAAATTACATAAAGAAACAAATATTACTCCGCACAACTTGAAACATCACTTTCACTGTCAGTTTCACTTTGAAGATTATTATTTAAACATACAGTTGGTTCCTAAAGCGTCGTATAATCGTTTTCAATTTTAATAACATGACTGTTGCAGTTCTTCCACGTGGTAGTTGGAATGTTGTTAAATTCTTGTTGGATCATTTTAATTGTTTCTTCGCTCATTTTGGGATTTGTATTATTTTTCCGCAAATTACTTTTTACTGTTGATCATACAAGCTCAATTGGATTTAATATACAGTAATAAGGAGGAAGTCGCAATACTTGGTGGCCAAATTCTTCTGCCATCTTATCAACTAAATATTCCTTTTTGAAATTTCGTGCTTTGATAATTGTCAACAAATCTTTTTTTTCGAATTGGGGGAAAAAATTCGATTATTCCGAATGCAAAACTCAGCTAATATATCATTTTTCTTAGAAGCGATGGCAGGAATTCTGTTCAGTTGCCTTGAGTGGTATGCTGCATTACCCATTAAAATAACTGTATTATTTCCAATATTAGTTAATAATTGATTTCGGAACCAAGTTTCGAATAGTTCAGCATTCATGTCCTGATGATAATCTAAAGAGCTTATCGCTGATAACAATTAAGCATTTAGCACAAAACCTGAATCTCCTCCCGCATGTAGAATTACAATCCTATTTCCTCTATTACATGGAGTGCTAAGGTAACATTTATTAGATTTGTCGATCCATTCCTTGGAAACGACGTCGTGAGTATCGAACCACGTTTCATCCAAATAAATGATCGACCTGCCTGCATTCCTTATTTTTTTCTAAATACTCATATCGGTGTTTTTGCAATCTTGGTGATTCCATTATTGCAATTCGTTTGTCTAGCATTTTGTATCTAAAACCTTGACTGAGGAGATATTCATGCAGGGTTGTTCGTTTGTATGGAAACTCATCTCCCAGCTTTTCCAAAATTTAATTGTTGGAACTTTACCTGATTTATACGAGTCGTAGATAGTATTTTTAATCCTCTTAGCGGTGGCTATCATCTATTTTCACAAATTTTGAACTTCTTCGACGTCTCCTTTCCAATGGTCCTTTTCTGACTATTTTCCACACTGTTGAATATGGAATTCCAGTTAGAACCGAAATTCTCCGCAATGCAGATTGATGGTTCTCGCTTATAAGAGTGTTATACATGTGTACCACCACTCTCTTAATATCCGTTGAAAGAAACATGTGTTTTGCTGACGTCTGATTTTCATCTTCTATTATTGATGTATCCATTTGATCGCCATTATTTGGAAATTCGTCAAAATTAATTTGAAAAGAGTTTAAATTGATAGATTGAAGGGACTGTGTAGATTGCTGATAGAAATCTTCAACATACATTCCGGAGAAGCCTCTCTCCTCACATGGTTGGGAATCATCGAAATAAGTTTCATTATAAATAGATGAAATTAATTTTGCTGTTTCACTTAATGACGTTTCCATCGTGCACTTAAACCTTTCACAAGATAATAATTGTCCCGTTGCAAAGAAAAATATTACACCAATTGAAACACAAATATATTTAAGGCTGTCTTTATGTACTTCTTAAACTTATTACAACTTAAATAGTGGGGGAATTTGTAACTCATAATTATCCAATGGCGTCTATCATAAAAAAATTAAAGGGAGCATTTTATTTGTACTGTTGCAAAGAGGCAAGAGTTAAGGAATTTGTAACTATTAATAACCTAATGGCGTCTATAATCTTGTACTAATGGCATTCATCATTAAAAAGGATTTAAAGGGAGCATTATATTTGTACTGTAACAAAGAGGAAAGAGTTGAGGAATTTGTATCTTTTAATAACCTAAAGCCATCTATAATCTTGCACTATTGGCATTAATCATTAAAAATTATTAAAAAGGAGCATTAGAAAGCAGACAGCGAATATGTTCAAAATTTGTGGAAATCAACTAGTCTGACTCGGATACTCGGATAATATCTAGTTTCTTTTAATTATTGTAGTAAAATGTAATAAGTATAATAACACTATTTTAGATTATTTTAGTTCATGTAACATAGAAATGGGGGCAAATATGCAATTAGCGAAGCCGACTCTGGACGTCCGCAGACGGCCAGCCTCTTCTCATGACCTTAATAAAAATCCGAGCGCACAATGGGCTGCATTAAGGTCCTTTCGAAGGTAGATTTTCAATTTCAAGCGGAAAAAGTATACTTATAAAGAATGATGCTAATTACTTTTGAAAAACAATTCTAAAATTTTTAAATACATCGATGTGTAGTGTACATCAGAGCCTTGCAGAAGCGGCCCGGCCCGATGGTGAACATTTAAAACCCGGCCCGGCCCGATGTAATGAAAATGTGCTCCGGGTCCTGCCCGGCCTGGCCCGGCACGGAGCTGAGTATTCAAAGCCCGGCCCGGCTCCGAAAAAAATGGAATTAAAAAATAGTTATTTTTTATACAAGACGATAAAATGATATATTATCGATGAGCGGAAATGTTAACTCGCGAGCGACGTAGGAGCGAGTGGATTAATTTCGCGAGTCGATAATGATATTTTATCGTCGTGTGTAAAATTCAATTTTTTTCTATAGCAGATTTTAAAGGCAAAGGCAAAATATTTTTTATTAGAAACGTCAAAATTAATTTTAATAATTTTTTCCGCAAAAGTAGGCGAAATGCCTCTTTTTGTCTGGGACGACGCGACGCGGCGAAAAGACTAGAGCGGGCTCTGGCCACCCTGACATTTATAAAAAAAAAAAAACAATTTATTGTCAACAGTTTGCACCAAAAGTTTTGCGCTAATAGAATCATGTGTGAAAATGAAGAAATCCTGCCTGTAGACGTAGAAGAAGAGGCGTCTGCGGCTATAAAATGGCAAAAATTAAAGTACTTTATCTACCCTTGCTGTTAAAGTATTACTTTATCTACTCTTACGTGTAAAATGACACTTGATCTACTATTTCGAGTTGATACTTTAATACTTTAACATGTGATAAAATTAATTACTGGACCCATGTACTCCTTACAATTCTTAAAATACATTGAATTCATGTTAAAAAAATAACCCAATTCATTTTTCAGTGCACTTAGTTGTTACTTTCCAAACTATAATAAAATTAAATTTATCTAAGCCCGGCCCGGCCCGGTCTAAATTATCAATCGGAAAGCCCGGCCCAGCCCGGCCCGAAGTTTGAAAAATACGGCACGGCCTGGGCTTTCCGGGCCTCTGGTGTACATTAAGTAAAATATTACAAAAGCTTATAATTTATATTATTATCAGGCTAGGAAAAAAAGTGACAATGCTATCACATAATAAGAATACAGTTTATAAAGGTTGTGAAATTAGTACGAATAGATTTTAAAATAAGTTATTTCCTCTAAATTTACTTTAGAAAAATTAAAAAAAAACTCGAAGGGAAATTAAAGCACTATCATATTAATACATTGTCACAAAACCACCCCTAATTTTCAACCCCATAATTTCATATTTGGCTCACATATAATAACTTAGAAATTTTGCAATCGGTATTATTATTATTGTTGTTGTCATTAACTCTACGAGTACTCGTAGCGCGAGGGTGGAAATTAATTATTAACGTGGTGTTCGAAGTGCGGTGACATGAATTCGATTGATTTATTCGTTAGTACGGTTAATTTAAAATCTATTAATGTGTTTATACTCTTTATGGCGATATACAAACTTTGATGAATTTTGCAATTATTAGGACTCTGCGCGTATTCGTTGCGCGAGGGTGGAAATTAATTATTTTCATAGTGTTCCAGGTGCGGTGATGCGAATTTTATTTTTTTATTAGTACGGTTGATGTAGAATCTATTTATCATATTTGTTTATGGCAATGTGCGAAATTTTATAAATTTTTAAATTGTTAGAACTCTACCCGGATTCGTTGCGCGAGGATGGGAATTGATTATTTTCATAGTGTTCGGGGTGCGGTTTTACAAAATTATCTGTTTATTAGTTACTATGGCTAATGTAGAATCTATGCATGTGCTTAACTTGTTATGGCGATGTGCGAAATTTTGCAATAGTTAGGACTCTGTGCGTACTCGTTGTGCGATGGTCTAAATTAATTGTGTTCGGGATTCGGTGATACGGATTTTATTAATTTATTAATTACTAAGATTAATGTAGAATCTACTCATGTGCTTAAATTTTTTATGGCGATGTGCGAAGTTTTAGAAATTTTGCAATTGTTAGGACTCTGCGCGTATTAGTTGCGCGAGGGTGTAAATTAATTATTTTCAGTGTTCAGAGTGCGGTGATACGAATTTAATTTTTTTATTATATTAACGCTTGTTGCGCTACTTTCTTGATGGAACCGGATATATAAATCCATGATTTTATTTTCAGTTTCCTGACACGCGTTTCGATCTTTACAGATCATTATCAAAGGTTATACACGATTAATGAAGAATCTATTCATGTGTTCAAAATTTGAACTGGTACACTTACAAGAGCATATATAAAAAAACAATTTGCTACTTTTTGAGCAACACCTTCTTGCTTAATTGATAGTATATGGTTCTGGAAACACTTTTAGGGCAATGAATTAAAGGAATAAAACTTAAATTACGAATTTCAAATGTTTTAATAGAAAAATAACAAAATCTTAATTTTTGTATTATAGAAAAGTTTTCTCTGGAAAGAAATGATAACAAACACTTAAAGATGAATAACAGCTCTTATGAGCTCTTGGAAATGTCTTAGCATGCTGGAAATCAAATCCTGAATGTAATGCTGAGGAATATTTAGCCATTCGAGTAATTCGCAAAAATTCTTTTAAATCTTGATTAAGTATAAGCATTAGGCATTTGTTCGCATTCCGAAACAGAGCCCTGATCATTTAGGAAGTCATGCCAAATACCTAAAAATGGTTGTTTGCTTTTACTGCATTTTATATAAGTGTACCAGTTCAAATGTTGAGCAGTGTATTTTTTATGGCGATATGTGAATTTTAAAAATAGTTACAAATTATTAGATGTGCGCTAAATAATTATGGGGTTCTCCCCATAAATAACTCATTTTAAAATCTATTGCTGAAATTTATTACTAACTTCACACCCGTAAAACTCTGAACTGTCTTTTTATTTACAATTAAAGCAACAAAGTTAAATCTCGCAATTACCCGAATTTATAGTTAATTTTCACGACCGAAATTAAACCTTTCAATAAGAAAGTAATTAAATCAAGAGTTAATGGTCGCAAAGTACGGCGGAAAATTTGAGTTGTTGAAAGGGTTTTTGCTGGTGACGTGGAACAATGGAAACTTTTAATTGTTCATCGGAGTATAAGAATCTCGCGTAATTTCTCCTTATTCAAGAGTTGCGTTTTTCAGTTTTCAAGATGACGGCGTATAATTACACTGGACACAACAATGCACCCTTGAAAATAACAGACTTTGGCATAAAATGAATATTTTAATTAAAAAGTTTTGTAATTGTACAATAGGTTGCAATTAGTGTATTTCGAACATCTTCATCACCTATTTAGATATGTATGTAAATAAAGAGCGACAATGGTGGTAAATTGCAATAAATTAGTCAAGGAAAATCTATTTGTTCGATTTGTGTCTGTTTATTTCCCTTGTGCGTGCATCATGGGAGAATTACAGAATCGATATGGGTGAACTTTAATTTAAATTATTCTATGCACTAAGTGCCTCAACTTAGACTACCGCCAGATGGCAGCTTTAAATAAAATAAGTATTTATTTTTTAGCCCTCTCATATGTATAAAAAGCAAAACCATTGATTCGTAATATAAAGTTAGTATCACGTAAATTTGAATAAGTCCTCTTATAGCAAACACTTTATTTTATGTTCTGCAAATCTAATAAAAATAATGGAAACCAATGAAGTAAAACGAGTTGTATAATTATCCAATAACGATAACTTAATTTACATTTACACGTAAGGAATAAATCACATAAACCCGAATAAATATTTTTATAAGGAAAAGAAATAATAAAATTTACCATTACACAGACACGAGAAAATTGATCGAACATAAAAGCTCTCGGGTTTCGCAATTTTAATAGCTGAAGCTTTACCGAGATACGTTTTCTATACAGCAACACACATTCACGTTTAAAGTTTAAACTCTTAAGTTCTAGTGTTTCGTTTATAAAAACTTCTTTCATCACATTTCGTAGACTATCCTTTCTGATCGGATTAGACGTGTATTTCCTTACTAATGCGTAATACGATAGTGAAATAGAATGAAACGATAATGAAACATTCTACGGAATACTTACGATGCTAATGCAATGCAAAGCGTTCGAGTTTTCGGAGAAAGGAATGTTGTGAATGCTTCTGGAATAACTTACTTTAATTCAAGCTTTATGTATCCTTATTTTTAATTGAAATACTTTTTGATTTTTAAATTTCCGGATTTTCTAAACAGTATTAATATGCACTTATTACACAATGTAAATAACTTTTATTCAATAAACAAGTGATGTAATGGGTCATTCCAGCCGGGGACAGTCAAACCGGGGCGTAGCCATGTCACCGAATTGGCTGAAACTTTTCCTATAAATACTAATATATAAAAGGTGTTCCCTCAAAGGACCGATTTAAAAAAAAAATTATGTAATGAAACAAATTTTTGCAAAAAATGTACCTAGAAAATGAACCTTTTTGAGGGTATCTTTAACAATTAATAACTTTTTTGTTTTTTAACCGATGTAAACTATTCTTTGGCACATAAAGCCTTAAAACTACAACCTATCGAATGGTGTACTCATTTATCCAATTAATATTACCTGTTGACAAGAAAAATGAGTGAAATTGTAGAAAAATTGGTAAAATTCAAAAGTTTAATTCTTTGAAAAAAGACTTCGTCCAATTGCAAGTTTTTTTAGAATCAGACAGTTAATCATCCAATTCGATGTGATAAACTCTTTCGATATCCATTTTAAGAACATCTAATAATTGATTTATTGCGCGCGTTGCTGTAGTTTTAAATTTGTCATCACTTTGGCACACGTTTCAAAGGTTGATCGACCAGCTCTAACTTGGTGTTAATGCCATGACGTAGATGAGGACAATCGTAATACAAAGACTCCGGTGTCACAAATTCCTGGATGTCTGGTTGCACGACAATACAATCTTTAATTATGTCAACCACACTCTGGTTGAAGTTGCAACAAAGCTTTTTCCCAGGTGTCAATCGACAGTAAGCTTTCATCGCAGTTTTTGACGTTTCTAAGGATATGATACGTAGTGCAAACGAAACCACTTTCCGGTGTTTATTCCAAGGATCACAAGACTTCTTTTGACTATATTCGTAGAACTTCATGTATTTGGCAGAATGATGTGCCTAAATATTTGGCAGCTTACCGACGTCGCAAAAATCAAGTCGAGAGTGAACTTAATATTTCTTACCGTCATCAAGGAAGCTCAACTCCATATGTAAAGCGTCCTGACTTTGATGACATTGCTTTCCTAAAATTGGGAGCAATCCATACTTGCGGCACATTATCTACATTGGACTTCTTAACCTCTCAAACATTGACAGATGCCATCCAACTATGAAAATGCAACCCCGCATTAACTGCTGTCGGTAAAAGAATAACAGCGCCACCTGTTGACGGGTGAGCGGCTTATGGCGACATTTCAAATGAATGCTATTGTAGTAAACATAATTTGAAGTTATAATAATATCATGGACATTCAAATGCACTTAATAATTACTCTAATAAGCATTTATAAAATAGTTTAATAACATAGATATTTTTTGTGACCATTATGAGTATACAACTGGAAGCTAATTGCATGAAATGTAAATTCAATACTTTTTTTTATTCATTTTACCAAAAACATCGCGGACAAAAAAATCATATCTCGCAAAAACTCAAAGAAGCAAGATAAAACTTGGCCAAAATGAAGCTCTTGAAACGTAGAATCTGTGGCTAAATTTACAAAAATTTAAAATATATGCATTTTTGCTATAACGTTTCAAAGTTTGCTGTTTTGCAATTTTCAAGTCGTAATAGTGGTATTAAGTAGCTTCTAAATGGAAATGAAGCTTCTGTCAACATTATTTGGATAATTCTGAAGATTTCAAACCAGAAGCAAACTAAATTCGTGATATTGGTCGAGTGTAGGTCACATTGAAAAAACTGTTTTTTTCAACAATTTCACTCATTTTTTTAACCCTGATTCTTGTCAAAAGTTAATATTAATTGGATAGAGGTTGTAGTTTTAAGGCTTCATGCGCCAAAGAATTATTTAAATCGGTTAAAAAACAAAAAAAGTTAATAATTGTTAAACATACCCTCAGAAAGGCTCATTTTTTAGGTACGTTTTATTTCAAAAATTTGTTTCATTACATAAATATTTTTTTAAAAATCTGTCCTTTGACGGACGTAGAAAACACATTCTTTAACCACAACTAATAAAATAAATACATCGCACAGTCAACGTTTATAATTGATCAGCAAATATTATTATTATATTATATTGCATTTTTAAGTTTGCTACGATAAGATAAGCAGGATAACAATTCATGATTGTTTGCCGTTCATCGACAACTGCGGACTTGTTTGGACCTTCTTTGGTTTTATCAGAGCTGTATATCAGTTGACGAGTGAACATTTTGTTTTCTTCTTTGATATTTTGCGAACAGAATAGATTTTCGAAAGATCTCAGAAGATGGTAGTATACGATTCGCTCCCTGAGAGGGTGAGCCTACCGACCAAAACTTCTCTTTCGAAGGCGCTGATTTAGAGTAGTCCGAACGGGTCGTTGTGTTAGTTTCTGGATTGTGTTCTGGTGGCTAGGTTCATGATGGTGTCTCCGTGCACCCTTCTTTAGCGCCTGTGTCATGAAATGTGATGGAGTCGTCAATCGAGCAACGCTATGCGATAAAGTTTACATTGGACTTCTTAACCTCTCAAACATTGACAGATGTCATCCAACTATGAAAATGCAACCCCGCATTAACTGCTGTCGGTAAAAGAATAACAGCGCCACCTGTTGACGGGTGAGCGGCTTATGACATTTCAAATGAATGCTATTGTAGTAAACATAATTTAAAGTTATAATAATATCATGGACATTCAAATGCACTTAATAATTACTCTAATAAGCATTTCTAAAATAGTTTAATAACATAGATATTTTTGTGACCATTATGAGTATACAACTGGAAGCTAATTGCATGAAATGTAAATTCAATACTTTTTTTTATTCATTTTACCAAAAACATCGCGGACAAAAAAATCATATCTCGGACAAAACTCAAAGAAGCAAGATAAAACTTGGCCAAAATGAAGCTCTTGAAACGTAGAATCTGTGGCTAAATTTACAAAAATTTAAAATATATGCATTTTTGCTATAACGTTTCAAAGTTTGCTGTTTTGCAATTTTCAAGTCGTAATAGTGGTATTAAGTAGCTTCTAAATGGAAATGAAGCTTCTGTCAACATTATTTGGATAATTCTGAAGATTTCAAACCAGAAGCAAACTAAATTCGTGATATTGTTCGAGTGTAGGTCACATTGAAAAAACTGTTTTTTTCAACAATTTCTCTCATTTTTTTAACCCTTATTTTTGTCAAAAGTTAATATTAATTGGATAAAGGTTGTAGTTTTAAGGCTTTATGCGCCAAAGAATTATTTAAATCGGTTAAAAAACAAAAAAGTTAATAATTGTTAAACATACCCTCAAAAAGGCTCATTTTTTAGGTACGTTTTATTTCAAAAATTTGTTTCATTACATAAATATTTTTAAAAAAATCTGTCCTTTGACGGACGTAGAAAACACATTCTTTAACCACAACTAATAAAATAAATACATCGCATAGTCAACGTTTATAATTGATCAGCAAATATTATTATTATATTATATTGCATTTTTAAGTTTGCTACGATAAGATAAGCAGGATAACAATTCATGATTGTTTGCCGTTCATCGACAACTGCGGACTTGTTTGGACCTTCTTTGGTTTTATCAGAGCTGTATATCAGTTGACGAGTGAACATTTTGTTTTCTTCTTTGATATTTTGCGAACAGAATAGATTTTCGAAAGATCTCAGAAGATGGTAGTATACGATTCACTCCCTGAGAGGGTGAGCCTACCGACCAAAACTTCTCTTTCGAAGGCGCTGATTTAGAGTAGTCCGAACGGGTCGTTGTGTTAGTTTCTGGGTTGTGTTCTGGTGGCTAGGTTCATGATGGTGTTGCCTGTTGGCATGCTATCATACAAGGTGTATCCAGGAAGTAATGCATTATTTTTTAGTAAGGTGAGGAGAACTCTCAGCTTCAAAGCCAATCTGCTCCGAGCAGGGCGTCATGATCGCTGTCTCCGTGCACCCTTCTTTAGCGCCTGTGTCATGAAATGTGATGGAGTCGTCAATCGAGCAACGTTATGCGATAAAGTTTTGTTCGAAACTAAACACAAATTAATTGTCTAAGCTTACGGGCACAGTGCTCTATCACATTCACATCGAAGTGGTTGAAAGAGTTTATGGAAGGCCGGGAAGAGTTGGTCGAAGAATGAATCAACCAACACATCCCAAGAAAATTTGGCCAGTGTGCGCGATCTGTTAACTTCTAACCGTCGGTTGAGTGTCCGGATGAACTCCCAACAACCCCAAAACAATTATACATAAACTGGTGACCGATAAATTGGACTTGAGGAAGGTGTGTGCCAGGTGTAAATTGATCCTAATTTTTTATACAATGTCATTACCGGGGATGAAACATGGTGCTACAACCCAGAAACAAAACGTCAAAGCTCCGAGTGGTACACCTCGGGGTTCTCAAAATCGAAAAAGCTAGAACGGGCTAGTCGAAAGTGAAAAAAGTTAATTGTTTATTTCGATGCCAAAGATGTGAATAACAAAGAGTTCGTTCCTCAAAGCCTAACCCTAAATGCTGCATACGAACACAGCACAACTTGCCAACGGTAACCCAACCCCTCTACAGTCCGGACAAGGCTCTGGCCGACTTTTTTCTCCTCTCGAGGTTCAAGAGTCGAAAGGAATCCGTTTTGGATCGATTAACGCCATTCAAGACGACGTGATGAGGGCCCTTGCCAACATCCCCGTTGAAACCTTCCAGGACGCATACCGTGCATGGTAAAGTCGCTGAGAAATGGGAACTATTTCGAAGAATATTAGAAGTTTGTAATGATATCTTTAATAAATGTATCGATTTAGTAAAAAAAAAAACATTATTTCCTGGGCACACCTTGTACATCCGTCCAAGTCCCAGATTCGAGAACGACCAGTCGAATACACGAGCGCTCCTGACTACTCTTAAATCTCTCCTGCGAATTCCGGCCGCCTGGTGGCTCTCGGTCTCAATCGATCTAGAAGTTAACTCAAGGCCACCGAGGATTTTGACAACTATAACGAGAACAAGCATCATTTCATCGAGCTTCTCGCATACTTCTCCAAGGATGCATGGAATACCAAAAGCGAACAGAAACTCGCGTTAACGACACAAGAAATTAAATCATTGAGCTGAAGAAAAAAGAAGGAAATCAACTAGAATTCCCAGACGTTGCCTGATGGTATTTTAAATTCATTGACCTTGTCACCATCAAACCCGAACAGCACGGCTATCAAGCCACCTTCAATGAGGGCTGCAATAACATATTCCAGAACCTCCGCCTCGGCGAACACATCATAAGCGTCAACTCCACCTACGCCCAGGATGAAAATCCAAGGCCCCGCAAAGCCCGCCCATCTACCTACCCACTGGCAATGAATTGCTGGTCAAGAACAGAGTCCAAGAGCTCCAAGTCACGCATCTTCATCAGATTTCAGAGCGATTACAGCGGTCTGCGATTCGAAGAAGATCAATTACTTCACATTCTAAATGCCAGAGGAGAAATTCTTAAAGGTGGTGCTGCTAGAAGTTCCCAGAAACAACAAAAAAGAGACGAAAAACCACAGCACTAAATTTCTCCGCCCGAAACGTACATTCCACCTCATGTTTGTGTAGCTGAGAAAAGGAGAGAGCAAGATAATTTTGAAGATACAATTTTGAGGGATCATAAAATTGCAGTCAAGCCAAAAAGGCAGCAAACCAGCAGTCGCACAATACCACCACTGCATGCAATAGATTCTGCAAAATCTCCCGGCGTGTGTCAAATGCGCGGATTCCCATGAATTGCAGCCTACCTGCTGGAGAAGCCACCGCTTGCCTACTCGGAAAACTTCAGAAGAAGTCCGTCCTTCATCGCCAGAGCCGCCCATACCATAGAACCAAAGCGCTCAACTGCGGTAGTAGTTTCTAGTAGTTTCTCATGACTTAGTCCATTGAAGAGTCGACTCATTGAGGACCTTTATCGACTCTTGGGAAATACATAAAGTTAACAGCAGTGAAATGTGTAAGTGAAGACCCTTTCTTGCTCTTCAACATTTTTGAAAGTGGGGACCTTCTTTTCGGAGATCGGGGAAATGTGGCAACCATGCTACAATCTCTGGAGGTCAGTTCCAACACTCTTAAGCGATGGAGAATCATCCCCTAGAAAAGGGCTAGTCAACCTGGTCCATAATAGAGGTGGACAAAATAACTCTTTTTTGTTGGTCGACTAATCCTGAAGAGTCCACTGAAAAGAGTCGACCATTGAAGTGACTCTTGACTCTTTTTAAAAAGTAAAAGAGGACATCTAGAAAAAAAAGTCCTGACTTCGAAAATTGTAATGTGCCCTGTACTTCTCAAATTTCATAACTCAAAATCAGTCATGAAATTTACAGGAGTTATTGGACTTTGCACCTCTAATTGTGACATATTTGCGGATTTTTCGTGAACGATTGATGATCATTGAAAACTTACTTCAAATCCGGATTCTCGAGCACATGAAGATGATTCTTTATTTTTTTTTCATTTGTTTTTTTTTTGCATATTTATGAATATTTTGTGAACGGTTGGAGATAATTGAAAATCATCTTTAAATTCGGATTTGACTTCATCAAGATGATAATTAATCGATAACACAATTTTTGGTTCATTTGTTTGTTTGCTACATGTGTATATCTCGTGAAGATGATGATAATTGGAAATTTACTTCAAATTCGGATTCTCGAGTTCATCAAAAAATTGATTCACTCATAATACAATTTACCGTTTATTTGTTTTTTGGCATATCTGAAGATATCTCATGAATCGTTGGAGATAATTGAAAACTCACTTCAACATTTACCCATTCACGGGCCCTACGTGTGTGCCCAGGCTCAGTATGCCCAGGTAGGTCTTAGTGAGGTCAACTGATGCAGGACGCAGTCAATGAAAATTTCCGAAGGGAATCGTGTATTCCTTTATTAGAGCCTTCGATGACATTTTTTTGCTCCTCGCCTTAAAAACTGCAACTCCGGCATTCGATGACCTTTTTTGCGCCTTGTCTTAAAAATTGTAACTCCCTCCTTCGATGACCTTCTTTTTCTCCTTGCTTTCAAAATTTAAACTCCAGCGTTTGATTTTTGTTTTGAAATAAGGGGCGGTAAGAAAATTTTACTTTTATCAAAGATATACGGCGGTGGCTATAAAAGGTTGATTACCCCTGCCCTACAAACAGACCCTTGCATCATCGCAAAGTAAGCTCTTGGCCTTAGACAGCGCCGGAATGAAGATCGAACCTACACAATACAAGATATGGATATAGTTGAAGCGAGGGCTTACAGCATCTCCGTCAAATGCTGCTGACGTTCACGCAGATATTCCAGAAGCGACGTTAGTCGAATCGGTTTTGAGCGTACGTGGTGTCGAAACGGTCATTGCGGCGACCAAGCTCTTAGACGGTTCAGTGCTGCCTCTTTAGTTGGAGATGGATAAATAGTTAACGCATGAGGCTGGATCTTTCCGTGGTCTGTTGCATTATTGTATGTGGTATGCGTCGGCATATATACCATATTTTGGCAGCCATTTGTATATAACCAAACATTTGACAGCGGCGTCACTTCTTTTGATATCGAGAAGAAATAGATGTGTATTGCTTCGTTATTTTCGACAAGCTGGACATAGATCATTCATAACGGCACTTATGCGTTGTGTGATCAAGTCTTGTAGGATAGGCCTCAAAAATTGGACGACATTTTTGCAATTTTTCGTCGTCCAACTCCTAGGTATGTTACCAAATTTTTCTCCGATTCAACATTCCAGTGAGTGCTCGAAAATTTGTGGGCATCTCGAGTAAATTTTGTGAAAAGAGAAAATCTCCGAAAGACCTTAAAAGGGGTAGTCTAACCTCGTAAGCTTAGCGGCCCTAAAGTATTTGAGAAAGTCGACTCCTAGAAACGAGTCGAGGAGTCAAGCGACTCCTGTGTTTTCCTCACTTCCAATGAGTCAAAAAATTTTAGGAGTGAGAACCTTTTTCTTGTCTCATCACTTTATTCTTTTTTATTCAAGTCCACTCTTTACAACGAGCCGACTCACAAAAAATTCGGCAGTCTCTAGTCTGGAAACACCTGTCTCGACAAGTCTGAGCGTATCTCGAAATGTCTGTTATTAACCGACTGGAAGTTAGCCATTAATTTCAGCCACGAATCTGGCGAAATTTGGTAAATTTCCAAGTTTTCTGTCATAATTTACAAAAAATGGATTAAAATTCATAATTAATAAAATTGCTGTAGTGCCATAGTAATAACAATAAGCTTTTAACTTGAGATTTACCCCGATTTTTCGATAGGACATCTATCGAAACATTGTCAATTTTCAAAAAATCAAAAGTCATCGTTAGGCGTAGTTTAGGTTCGATATTTTCGACTGCAAATGTTCCATAGGGCTAATTATATATACTAATTACGTAAGAAAAGTTTAGCAGCCCAGAAAAAAACCGCTATAAAGGGGCCCCGGCCGACCGGCACAAAAAATTCGCCCAAAAATATGACGAGGATTTTGAAAATCGCGTCCCCCGAAACTCACTACAACTAGGGGGTAGGATTAAACCTCACCTCTTATCGAGGCCTTGTTCGGTAAAACTTTGTTAGTTTTTGCGCCCAGATCGACGCCCAGATAACTGGACAAGCTTTTAAACCCGGTCCCGTCGTTTCGTGTCACCCCCACCCCCAGGGGGGATTTTTCAAACGCAGATTTTCGATTTAAGCACCCAAAAAAAAATAACTCCTCCGTAACCGCCGGAGCTGGACGATCCCGGTGTGTCTTAAAATAATCTTAAAGAAAATATCTAAAATTGATCGAGCCGCTTTTTAATTTTTTTTCCCGTTTCCGAGATATGATTTTTAAAAAAACGAGTAAAAAAAATATTTTTTGCCTAACGATGACTTTTGATTTTGAAAATTTACGAAATTTCGTAAAATTATCCGGGTAAATAATTATTTAAACAAAAATGAAGAATATGTGTCATTTTTTTAAACTTAAATATTGTATACAAAGCCCTATAGAACATTTGTGGCCGAAAATATCAAACCTAAACTACGCCTAACGATGACTTTTGATTTTTTGAAAATTGACGAAATTTCGTAAAAGTGTCTGAGTAAATAATTATTTAAAGAAAAATGAAGAATATGTGTCATTTTTTTAAACATAAATATTATATACAAAGCCCTATAGAACATTTGTGGCCGAAAATATCAAACCTAAACTACGCCTAACGATGACTTTTGATTTTTTGAAAATTGACCATGTTTCGATAGATGTCTTATCGAAAAATCGGGGTAAATCCTAAGTTAAAAGCTTATCGTTATTACCATGGCACTACAGCAATTTGATTAATTATGAATTTTAATCCGTTGTCTGTAAATTAGTGGAGCAAACTTGGAAATTTACTAAAGGCAAAAATGGCGGAGGCGCCGGATTCGTGGCTGAAATTTATGGCTAACTTCCAGCCGGTCTGTTATTATATATTCGAACGTGAAACACCTATAATAATTTTCTTCGTGGAAACAATTGTAAAGTACTTCTTTTCTAAAAAGAAAAGAATCTAAAAATGCTATTTTAGAGAACAGGATTAATGTTTGAAAATTCAAAAATACTTATAAGAGATGTTTTCAGATTTTAGAGTACTTCAAGTGAAAATTTAAAAAGCGCAGCGGTGGCTCTGTGAACAGAGTTTCTGCCTCTTATTCTTAGTGTTCCGTATAGGGGATTCAACCAAGGGGCAGTAAAATTCGTATTTACTTTATCACAAAACTAAGCTTTTGGAATGACTTTATTCTGATTTATTTATGATGAGAATTGAACTATTAAAATCTAATAATTGGCCGAGTCTCTATCATTAACACCTCCTCTTGATTACCTCATTCCAAAGACAAAGTTCCACCAGAGCTCTGTGGCGATAATAATTTCCCAGACGTGCTTAATGGGTGAAAGATCTCCATGGTCATGGCAACAAATTGATTTGATTATGTTCAAAGTAACTCAATTCAAAATACGCGTTTATTTCAAACAAGCTTTTATTACAACCATTAAATTTAAAAGGTTATTTTTTATGATTTACTAAATCCTCTAGTTTCAAACTGACTATGCCCTCTTCTTACTAAGGACTGTATAAAAGTACTGTTGCAAATTATTTGATTTCAGACAAAAATAAAAAAAAAATCCATTAGTACAATCATAACTAAATACATTTTGTTATTATATGATATTAAATTTTCACTACAATGAATAAAGTCTGGCAATTTTACAGGATTAAGTAACTGAGCGTAAAATCGAAGCAACTGTTTACATCACGGTCGAGAATTAATTAAGGGATTAAAACCGCACGGCGTTCGCCCTCTTCTATTTTTAATTAAGTCGGCTGCATACAATGTTGCACCCACCATCCCCCAACACCGTTAATTATCATGAGGGATTCGGAAGAGAAACATCTTCCACCGGACGCATAAATCCCTCACCACTTCTGCATCATTTATTGGATTAAGGGGATTTACTGCATGATTCCATCACGACGTAATTCCAGGTATTAATAATAAAAAGGGCGCCCGCGGGAAGAGAAGGCAGGGGCGGTTTAATTTTAAAACTTGTTTGCGAGATAATATTAAATTTAAATAGGGGAAGAAATGCGAGACGGAAAAATATCCACGACGGTCAATTCATCAGCATCTCGAGTTTCCCAACTATTTCATCGGGACAGGAATTAGTTCGAATCATTTATCAGTGGATGCAACTAAGTGAAAATTGTAGGGATGCTTCAATTTGCGCTTGCAGCAAAACTAATATTAAACTATTATCTAAAGAGCACTCACGTGATAAATTGTTCTACCCGGAATACGTTCTCATCACTTAGATTAATTTTGTGTGTACGATTTAAACGTTTGCTCTGCTCGATCTATCTTTATAGAATTTAACGCTGGATTGACGACACACTTAATTTTGGAGTTGGAGTTGGGAAAGATAGAATTTTTAGAGAAAAAACGTATTATTATTTTAAATAATAAGTCTTGTTAAGGAGTTTCCGTAAAATAAATAAATATGTGAAGCAGAAGTGGAAAATTCTAAATTATATAAAGATAAAAAATAACCTGATTACATAAATATTCAACCTGTTCGTAACTCTGCATGCAAAATCAAGTCTTACAAAGACTGAAAATAAATTACGTACTATTGCCACAAAGGAGGGTTTTCGATTTAAAAAAATTCTAATGTAAAATATACACTGGGATCTGCCTAAAAACACTTTGTGTACGGTTGTTAAAATAGGGTACGTGGTTGGTTTCACAATTTTTTTTCTACTTTTTATTCCGACTAGTTACGATTTTTATATAATTATCTAGTCGTAACAAAAAGTATAAAAAAATGTGAAACCAACTTGGCCTCAGGTTAACAACCCTACATTTTAAAAATGTTACGTCATAAACGAGAACCAACAAAAAAAAAACATATTCGATGATTTCCCGAATTACGGAGTATTAATATAATTAAATAATTATATTAATACTCCGGAGAATCTTCGTTTATTATTTATTTAATTAAAAAAAAAACACTTTACTTGTTTCACCAATATTTGAGAAGCCACCAAATGTTATTTGTTTTTATTTTTAATTATCACAAAATGCTCAACGAAAATTCAATCAAATTTAAAGTTATCAATACAAAACACACCAGTTATCAGATTTCGACAATATCTAGCATCGAAATGTCTGACAGCTATACATCAGTATAAAATTCCAACGATGTAAATTTTCAGGTTTAACAACTTCACATGTTCAATAAAACTTTGGAATAAGATGTAAATTCGCTTTCGGGAATGTATCTATTGACTCGGGATTGGAGATGTGCCCTTAGTTTCCATTCCCCTCAGGAATATTCGCGAAGTGAAGTTGAATTCCGGCCGGAAGAGGAGCACATAAATCATAAAGCGCGTTATTCCCATAATCCATGGTATTTTCTACCATCCGTATTAGATTTGGGAAGTTTGCCTATTGGGAAACATTCATCTCCGGAGAAAGTTTCCCGCGGGTGTGCAAAAAAATGGAATATGTAAGTTAGGGAGTTTTCAAACTGGTGGTGAATGTGTTTTTATAAAGTGCAATAATGTTCGTTCTTAAAAGAAAATATTTTATGTTTTTGAACAGTTTTCTTCTTAAACTGATAAAACATTAAAATTTATCGTAGGAAGATGTATTGATACTTTTTGCTATACTTTTATCAATTAATTATTATTTATTCTGAACAATACACAGCTACCAGAATAAAACAAATCAATTTTATAACTATTTTAAATTTAATATACATATAGGGTAACTAATTTTTATCAAAACACGTTTAGACAGATCTATTTTGGTTTTTAAACACACATTTTTTTGAATAAATATAAAGAAAATATTCACCCTAAAACCGGGTTTTGCAAAATTTCAATATAAAACGTGCATTAATCATTATAATAATACTTATACATGTGTTTTTTTCGAAATGTAGGTTGGTTACATTTTTGGCAATTCGAGAGGCCCAAGCCAAAAATGGTTAGACGTTAAGTGGTCATCAAGACACCGACTTCTTTTATTTTAACATTAGTGAAAACGAGAACGGTGCATTTTTTAACAAGGGACAATTGCTGAAATTTTCATAATTTTGCATAATTACATCAGATTTTTTAAGTAACTTTTAAAAACCGTTTGAAAAAGCTTATTATTATTATTATTGTAATAAATTTATACTCAAAAAAACATTGATTAAGTCAATGAGAGCAAATGTTTTTCTATACGGACGAAATCACCGACACATATACAAAATTTTACAACGATTTATAGACAAAGAGATAAGAAATATGCAGTTTATGGAAACTGCATAAACCTGTAGAAAGTACTTTCAGCAAAAGTTTGTCGAATCACCGACTGGAAGTTGACCATAAACAGCCACGAATCCGGCGCCCCACCATATTTGCCTTTAGTAATTTTTTTTTATTTTTTATTTATTCAAATCACGTTGCCACCATATACAAATAGTCAAAAATAATGTAAAATTGATCCAAAGTAGTGGATGTGAGCGTCCGTTATACAATTATCAACTAATAAAATAATTAAAATAAGACTACAATTAAGAGTTATAAACTATTACAATATAAAGAACAAAGTACAATTTCGAAGTTATATCTTTACTAATTTACAGAAAATAGATTAAAATTCATAATTAATCAAATTCCTGTAGCGCCATAGTAAGAACAATAAGATTCTAACTTCAGGATTTACCCAGATTTTTCAATAAGACGTCTATCGAAACATAGTCAATTTTCAAAAAATCAAAAGTCATCGTTAGGCCTGGTTTAGGTTCGATATTTTCGGCCACAAATGTTCTATGAGGCTTTGTTTATAATATTTAAGCTTAGAAAAAGTACACATATTCTTCATTTTTGTTTAAATAATTATTTACCTAGACATTTTTACGAAATTTCGTCTATTTAAAAAAAAATCAAAAGTCAAAGGTTTAGGCTTGATATTTTTGTCCACTAATGTTTCATAGGGCTTTGTTTACAATATTTAGGTTTAAAAAATGACACATTCTTAATTTTTGTTTAAATAATTATTTACCAGGACACTTTTGCGAAATTTCGTCTATTTTCAAAAAATCAAAAGTGATCGTTAGGCCTAGTTTAGATTTGATATGTTCGGCCACAAATGTTCTATAGAGCTTTGTTCATAGTATTTAGGTTTAAAAAAATTACACATTTTCTTCATTTTTTGTTTAAATAATTATTTACCTAGTTACTTTTACAAAATTTCGTCTATTTTCAAAAAGTCATCGTTAGGCCCAGTTTAGGCTTGATATTTTCATCCACTAATGTTCCATGGGGCTTTGTTTATAATATTTAGGCCTAAAAAAATTACACATATTCTTCATTTTTGTTTAAATAATTATTTACCTAGACACTTTTACGAAATTTCGTCTATTTTCAAAGAATCAAAAGTCATCGTTAGGCCTAGTTTAGGTTTGATATTTTCGTCCGCTAATGTTCCATGGGGCTTTGTTTATAATATTTAGACTTAAAAAATAACACATATCCTTCATTTTCAAAATAGACGAAATTTCGTAAAAGTGTCTTGGTAAATAATTATTTAAACAAAAATGAAAAATATGGGTAATTTTTTTAAGCCCAAATATTATAAACAAAGCCCCATTAAACATTTGTGGCCGAAAATATTTTACCTAAACCAGGCCTAACGATGACTTTTGATTTTTTGAAAATAGACGAAATTTCGTAAAAGTGCTTGGGTAAATAATTATTTAAACAAAAATAAATAATATGTGCCTTTTTTTAAGCCTAAATATTGTAAACAAAGCCCCATGGAACTTTTGTTGCCGAAAATATTGAACCCAAACTAGGCCTGACGATGACTTTTGATTTTTTGAAAATTGACCATGTTTCGCTAGATATCTTATTGAAAAATTGGGGTAAATCTCAAGTAAAAAGTTTATTGTTATTACCATGGCAGTACAGGAATTTGATTAATTATGAATTTAAATCTATTTTCTGTAAATGAGTAAAGATAACTTGGAAACTTATTAAAGGCAAAATGGTGGATGCGCCGGATTCGTAGCTAAAATTTATGGCTAATCTCCAGTCGGTTGTCGATTCCAATAATAACTCCTTCAATTGGCATGGGTTTTGATATTTAAGAAGATGATTATGCCAACACCAATGTCTCGTAAATTCAGGACGATTCAAGCCAAGAACAGTGATACAAATCCAATTACCTTGTACTTAAATTGTGTTTCATACTCATAAAATTAAGCTTTATCTGGTATGCAGCTTCAAGATATTAAAAATTCTTTAAGCATTGTGAAAAATGTTATAAATTTTTATTTATAAATCTGTCGAACAATTCAATCATGTCAATTCTATTGATTTAAGCTTTGAAAGAGATTAAAACTTGGAATGACTAAGAATCTTTATCAGGCACGTATGTATTACTTTGTGAAGTTGAGTGTACAATTTTCTTTTCTTATAATCCTACCAGTTACAATCGCCAGGGTTTTTTACAATAAATTAATTCATCAATGAAACGACAACTGTATTTCTTTCCTTAATAAATTAATTTGTATCTTTTAGACTGTCGTTACCCACTCACTGTATGTGGTTCAATCTTTATTTAATTCTTTTAATTCCATTCTAGATGTTTTATAAACTTTTAACGTCTCCAATAAAATGAAAAAAATATATATCTTTAGGGGGGCGGCCGCACGCGAGTACAGATTTTCGCGAGGTTCTAGTTAATACATGGAGTAATAAAAATTAAAATGCGCATAGACTTAAGTTTGAGGTTTATTCTTCATATTTCAGTATACAAAATTTAAAAAATATCGAAACCTATAAAAGTAGCAGGCAGGCGTTGAAAAAATCCACGCCCGTCTTTGCGGTAGTCACTCTTTCTCTGGACTCATTTATCTGAAACGAAAAAAGTTAGGTGCGTCTTAAAATAGATACTCGAGTGAGGGTATTGAAATTTTTTAAATTTTTAAAGTTATGAGCATTTACAAAAAAAAATACATTTTTACCAACAAATTCAGTTTTTGATTTTTAATAATAAATACAATTTTTATTTTTTCGGAATTTGCCCCTTTAATACCTTTATTCAAGTATCTATTTTAAGACGCACTCAACTTGTTTGTTTCAGATGAACGAGTCCCGAGAAATCGTGACTACCGCAAAGATGCACGTGGATTTATCAACGCCTGCTACTTTTATAGGTTTCGATATTTTCTAATTCTTTTACTAAAATGTGTAGAATAAGCAAAAAAAAATGGTGATGAGCAAGAAAAAAAGTCTTAACCGAAAATGTTTCCCTTTGAATAACGCGCGTTATGATTTATATGCTCCTCTTCCGATACGAATTCAACTTCACTTCGCAAATATTCCTGAGGGAAATGAAAACTAAAGACACATCTTCAATCCTGAATCTTTCAAAGGGAAACATTTTCGGTTAGGACTTTCTTTTTCTTTTTTTTTTTGCTCATCAGCATTTTTTTGGGGGGGGGGGGAGAATATTTTCACACTTCACACAGTCATTTCGCCCACCTCTGGTTCGAGTGTGTTTATGTTTAAGCATTTAAATAAAGTGAACAAAACGTAGTGGACACAAAATGAAGTGAAAACAACAGAAGCGTAAAATGAAAGAAAAGTAGTGGCAACAGTTCAGCTGACACACGATTGCAAAAAGAACGCGAATTTTAAACTAACCCTCAATAAAAAGCAAAAACAACGTTGCTCTGTTGTGCAAAAATATAGCAAAGTGAGAGGAAACAGTTACATGAACAATATTCGGATAACCGAACAAAAACAAAGCAAACAGCCTAGGGAATATAAAAAGATTGCATAAAAGGAAAAGGGAAGGAAAAGTACCAGCAGATAAAAACGGGAAAACATCACAACCAAGTAAAAAAGCAGCAAGTACAGCAAACAAGAACCAAATTAAAACAAAAAGAGGGAAATGGAGAGTCTCAAAAGCAATACGAGAGGCGAGGAGCCAAATAAGTGGAAGTTTAAAGTAAAGCAAGATCGATATCAAGAAAATACGGAGAACAGAAGAACAATGGAAAACAAAGAAGCTACAAGTGGTGAAAAGGACAGAGGAAATTGAAGATAAAATGGAAGTGCAAGAGAAACAAAGGAAAACGAATAACACCATATTTCTTGGTTTAGGTTCTCATTTAGCACTTGGCAATAATTGTAATAAAAGTAAAGTACCTTTTGTTTCATAAATTTGTCACGGAATACATTTTTAATTATTGGATTGATTATGTGTTGAAACTCCATAATATCACGATAAATAAGGTAAGTATGGTGTTTTATTAAGTGAAGTTTTTAATTTGTTAAACAAACCATAATAAAAAATAAAAAGGAGGTGGAAGAATTCCTAGCAAAGAACTTAGGATTTCAAACAAAGGTGGCTGAAGCAAAATAAAAACGAACCAAGAAAGAAAAGGCATAATAGACAAAATAGAGACTTGGGAATATGAACCATGAACAACAAAAGCTAGAAGGAACAAGGAAAGAGGAAATAATGATACAGAATAAGATTAGACAAAATAGCCAACAAAGAAAAAAAAAGACAGGAAACAATGAAAACATAAACAGGATAAAAATAATAACAATAAATGGTGCAATGAATATCTTTGGTACAAATCGACCAACAAAAAACTATCAATTTTGTCTTTTACTGTTAATTTAATTACCATCTTGATTGATTAACTGAAATGTATTTTTGTAAAATGGTTATTCAGTTAAATAAAAAAATAATAATAATCTTAGATAGAAAAAGCAAGATCGAACTATGATGAAACAAGCAATGTAAGGGACAAGATTAAATAAAAAGAAGCAGATGGTGACAGACAATGAAAATACTAGCATGGAACATAAGAACAATACAAATTTGGAAAACTAAAGAAAAAACAATAAGTACAGCACAATAGCAAACTACAAGTGCAGCTCTTCTATGAAGAATGGGCAAAACTATGAACACTAATAATAAGCGCAGCAGAGCAAGCAATAGGAAGAAAAATTAAACAAAAGGAAGAAATGTTTCAACGAAGGACGCAGAACAAAAACAAAGCAAAACTAAAATAGTTGAGGACAGAAAACCAAGAAGATCAGATAAACTACAAACGACGAAAGAAAAAAGCCACAAATAAATGCTAACAATGGATGGAAGCTGAATTAGAGGAATCGGACGGAAACAATAGATCACAAATGAGATCTCTTACTTCACATTTTAGTTTCTTAAATTATCTTACAATTTAAAATACCGGGTGTATTTAAAAATTTTGTGTCAATTTTGAAAATCGTATTTCTGGCGCATTGATCACCCTGATTGCAGAGTGTTACTTTTTTCCTCCGGCTTCAACAGTTTTCTGTGTTATGATCAAAAAGCCGAATTCGATTTTTGAAATGAGCAAATTTTTTTAGCTCAAATCAAACGGAAATTAATTTCCGAATATCGTCCGATCAATTTTGTAAATTATTATCTTGTAATGAATAATAAGCAAGTGGTGTCTTTCTCAAATTTTCAGCAATTATAACTAAAATAGTAAAATGATTTGTTGCGCCATCTAGTCGTCCCTAATGCAAAATCCATTTGGTAGAGATCGAATCATTTTTAGCCACTAATCTCTGCCGCGAATGGGGGACGGGGCTTTTATTTGTTTTTAAGAACAATAACTATGAACTTAATTGATTGTTTCCCATCAATGTCAACTACGGACCGGTTTTTGGCTAAGTGATAACATGCAATGTCTTGATGTCGACCAGCCTGCTCTTGATATCAATGGGAAACCATAATTTATGCTCAATTGTAACTTCAACAGGTCCTATGATCTAAAAAAACAAAACTGTTTCCTTTGGCTTGAGTCTGATGAATACTCCATATCCTGGTATTGTAATAGAAAAGAAAAAAGTTGCATTTTTAAATTTTAAGGAACTTTAAGTCAACGAGCTGCCAACATCAGCATCTAAATTCGAATATATATTAGTACTGAACTAAAATCTTTCCTAGATGTTTTAATTCAACAAATTGGTTAGATAATTTTCTAAAAACAACTATGCAATTCGCTTTACGTATTAAGGTACAGTTTTTCGTTTTTCTCCATCCTTAACGGTTTTTTGAGTATTGATGGCAAAGCAAAATTCGATTGACAATTTTTAATGTAAGAAACACCTGGATCAGGGATGTAAAGACTACGGCCCGCGGGCCGGGTGCTTTTCTTTCTTCCACGCGTTACATAACTTCATAAACAAAATATTCTATTTGATAGGTATAAACAAAATAAACAGTATATTTAGTAGGTAAGTTTTTTTTTTTTGGTGTCACATTACGTCTGTGTAACCCTGGCCTCGGTCCAACTGACATCAATTCCTGGTATTTTTTAATATTTCGCAAATTGGACCATTTAAATAAATTTAAATACCATATAAATATGTAATTATTCGTTAATTATTATTTATGTTTTTTTCTCTCGAGTCCGACTGCAAATTTCGTCGGCTATGTATATACGAGTATGGTATACTTATTTTTAGTTTTGTACACATAGTACACTGTTAGCTTATCTTTAGTTAAATTAACATATTTGCTTATAGTAAAACTTACAATTAAGCATGTTTTTGATAATGAAATTAAAATTATTAAATATTGTTCCCCCATCAGAACACCTATAGACAGGTTTCGAGCTTTCAGGTCTCATCGGTTTAGTTAGTTGCTGATGGGGAAACGGAGTAGAGCATTCAGGCAATAGATTCCGCCACTTTGGCGTTTCTACCTTAAAAGTTAAAAATAGTTATACAGTGTGTCTGCTTACGTTGGCATCATATGGAAAACTTTCTTGTTATTAGTTTTAGGGAAAAAAGTTCTGCAAGCTTCTAAACTCAAAATGGAACCACAAACAGCAAAGTACCGTTATTATAAATTAATGAATTTTTCAGAAAAAAGTTGCTTTCTATAAAATGTTCTGCTTACTGAGAAAGTAATATTGAAAAATTACAAGAGATAGAATACAAAAAATCCTACATTGCTACTTTTAAGTTTTATTTTAGAGCAAGATTTGATGATAAAATGTTACTTGGATTAAAAGCAAATAATAATCATGGCTACCTATTTATAGACCTTTTCTTGAAAAGAAATTTTAAGGAGATGAAAATAAGCAGCATTTATGATTTTTAAATGATACATATTAACCCAAGCAATTAGAAAAAATAGAAAAACAATTGCCACAAACTTGAAACTTTCCAAATCAACTCAAAATACGTAACTCTTTTAAATCCTGTAAATCTGAAAACTCCCCTTCAGTAGATTTCGAGATAATAACACGAGAACAACATTAATTACAATTCCAACTTTCACATTTCCCCAAGCGGTTGAAAAAATAGAAAAACCATTGCTACAAACTTGCAACTTTGCAAATTTACTCATAATACATAACTCTTTTAGATACTTTAAAAATCTGAAAATACTCCTTCACTAGATTTCGAGATAATCATATGAGAACAATACAGACCGCAACTCTGACTTTCACATTTCCCCAAGCGATTAAAAAAATATAAAAACAATCGCCATATACTCCAAACTTTTCAAATTTACTCAACATATATAACTCTTCTAGATGGCGTAAAAATCTGAAAACACTCCTTTACTATATTTCGAGATAATCACACGAGAACAGCACTAATTGCAATTCTAACTTTCACATTTCCCCAAGCGATTGAAAAAATATAAAAACAATCGCCATATACTTAAAACTTTCAAAATTTACTCAAAATATATAAATCTTCTACACTCGGCGTCAAAAAAAAGCGGCACTCGAAAAATCGCGGAAAAACTCCATTTTTCAAACCGTCGTAACTTGGTTCAATTTCTTCGAAAATCTTTCTCATTTTGAGAAAATTTTTGCGTAACAACGCGATGAAAAAAACATGTTTTTTATGTAAACAATTGTACAACTTTGATAAGCTATACAGTGCGCAAAAAAAATCGGCGGGAAATTTCACCATAATGGCAGAAAAATGTAATCAATTTCCTTCAAATGCCTTAAAAATTCGAGTGGTTCCGATAATTTGGAGCAGTTATGAATTTTTGAAAAAAATGACATTGAAAATGAAAACTAGTTGTAAAAATTTAACATTTTTTGTCAATCCAAAACACTTTTTGTAGCGGTTTTCAGGGGGTCACGAAAGTCGAAAACTTCTTAGATCGCAAAATTCCATCGAGTTTCGTGCGATATTCGCCTAGTTATGGCCAAAAAGGCGCAAAATGTAATTTTTTTTAACTGCGCCAAATCATCGCATCGACTTGAATTTTGGAGGAAATTGGAGGACAATTATTGAACTTTATTGCCATGCTGACCGATTGAGTCCACGTTTTTTTTTTGCATACGGTACAAGAAACCAAATTTGCACATTTAAACTTCAAAAAAAAATTTTTCGTTTAGGGGGTGGCAGGGGGTGAAATCGTTTTAGCAACAAAACAATTCACATGACGTTGAATAGAAAATTTTAAACTGTTCAGACTGCAAAAGTTCATCGATTTTGGTGCAAAATTACTCAAGTTATGGCCAAAAAAGTGAAAAATGTCATTTTTTTTTAAATTCATAACTTTGCTCCAAATCATTGAAACGAATCGAATTTTTATGGCATTTGAAGGAATTTGATTAAATTTTTCTGCCATTGTGGTGTAATTTCCCGCCGATTTTTTTTGCGCACGGTACAGCTTGTCAAAATTGGACAATTTTTTACATAACAAACATTTTTTCCATCGCGTTGTTACGGGGGGTGGGTTGGACTTGGGGTCAAAATCAACTTCACATTCTTAAAGATAAAACTTGAATCTTTCCCAAACTGAAAGATTCATCGATTTTTGACCAAATTGAACCAAGTTACGACGGTTTGAAAAATCGAGTTTTTCGCGATTTTTCGAGTGACTCCGAGTGTAGATGCTGTAAAAATCTGAAAACACTGCTTCACTAGATTTCGAGATAATCACACGAGAACAACACTGATTGCAATTCTGACTTTCAGATTTCCTCAAGCGAATGAAACAGTTACCACAAACTTGAAACCTTCAAGATTTACTTAAAATAGATCAATCTTCTAGACACCCTGAAGATTTGAAAACATTCCATCACTTGATTTCCAGATGTTCACAGTAGAAAAAATTCTGATTACAGTTCTGAAGTTAAATGACAGCCATGTCACTGCCATTGCGACTTTAATTTGGAATGTTTTAATATCAATATCACTGTAGAGAATGAAAAAAAATACAAAATCATATTTTTGCAATAGGTAGACATGACTGTATATTTGCTTTCATATTTTCAGAGAAGCTCCGTATTTGACTGAAACAATATTTGACATCTGATGGTTGCATTGTAGTTTTCCTTTTTATGTAGAATAACTTTTTCCCTAAATAATAAAAAAGTTTTCCATATGCTGCCAACTTAAGGAGACAGTGTATATGTATTAGGTCGTGAAATGGAAGGTTCGAAACCCATTTTTTTTCTATAAGAGAAATGTAACACGCCTGCTGCTCATAGAAATTAATTTACTCGGTAATGTTTTAATTTGCATTCAACTCCATATGAAGCCATCAATTTTTAATTTAAATTAATATTTGCCCTAGGATAATATGCCAACCGCGAGAAGATATACGACGCAGCCCATTCAAACTACGAGTACATTTTCATCCTCCGGCTGCAAGGGAACATAATCTTCTGCAGGACGTGCTCGGAATAACTACCTTCTTAATTACCTAATAAAAAAAGGGTGGAATTTAATTTTCGGTGCAGCACACTTACCTTAAAATTAATTCGCGTCAACTTTGCTAATTGTACTTATAACTAGGTTCCTATTAAGCGAAGCACAACATTGAATTTTTCCCATTGAACACTGATGATAACTGATTAACTTGTGTGCGTGAAACGTGCGTGAAACTGTATTAGGTCAGTATTACTTCGTCGAGTTCACTTAATCACAGAAAAGACTCGTGGGCGGCGTTCATCTCGGGCGGTTTCAGTTCTTCGCCCTCGGCTTCGATGTACTCAACGCCCTCCTCATAGTCGATGTGGCACCTAGTGGACACGTGGTGGTCCGGGTCGCCGTACTGACTATGGTAGAACTCCTCGCGCATCATGTGATTCAAACTTCCGCATCTGAAGTACAAAATCTCCTGGAAGGGTTTCCTGAAATCCCGATTTAGCGTGGCGTAGATGATGGGATTCAGGAGACTGTTCGCGTATCCCAGCCAGAGGAATATACTGGACAGCGCGGCGACGGTTTTTGAGGATTGGTCGAGGAAGGGCCGCGCCAGTGCGAGGACGAAGAACGGCAGCCAGCAGAAGGTGAAGGCGCTCATTATGATGCCCAGCGTGGTGCTGGCCTTGCGTTCTTTGGCTAGTTGGAAGCGCAACTTCTTCTGATGACTGTTTGCGTTCGGCGACGTCTTTACGGATGTGAGCAGGCTCGACTTTGCCTGTTTCTGCTGCTTGTTTGCCTGCTTGGCGGTCGGCTTGGTCGATAGCATCGGGCATTGCGATTCGTTACTTCTGCGCGAGGAGAAACACCGGCCAAAGCCTGATTTGTCCATGCTGCTCTGTAATTAAAAACAAAAGTCAATATGTTATTGTGAGAAAGGTTGTTTAAAAGTATTAAGAGTTCTGTGTATGAAATTGATCATAAATATTGTGTTGACTGTGACAAATACGTAAAAAGTAGCAATAAACCCGGCTAGTTAATCCTCATCCTGAACGTTCCGGGGCTAATGGTTTGTAATAATTAAAAACGCGAGTGGTTCAGTAGTTCTGGGCAATTGCTTGCAGGCACGAAACGCGCTCGATCTGACCTTAATAAATCCACGCCACGCCATCCTAACATTAAACAGGACCATTGTTAGTGCACTTATTGTCTTACAAACTGTAATTCCTGGAGTCATTATAGCATCAGCCAAATAACATAGAAAACTTTAAGACGTCAATAAATTATATGAGATTACTAATGGGAAATTTTAATTATACAAAAGCCAGGCTTCCGGTCGGTCGAAGTTCTAAAGCCCCGAGTCGGTAAACTAAACAAATATCCAGAGTCCTATTTTATTTAAATATTAGTTATAAATGACGAAATGGTCGAGGTTAAATAAGCTAAGCGAATTTCCTCTATCAAGCGCACCCAACTCAAATTCCCGTCAATTTATATAAATGTTATGTATTAAATTTTAAGCTACTAAAACTTTACGTAAAATCTGTGTTTACATCAACGAACGCACTGTACTGACGAAGGGTAGAAGGCGGAGAGACCCGTTTACAATTGTTACAGATGGGAAACATTCGTTTAGGTTTAGTCATGGTTATTGTTCTTTAAAACAAATACAAGTTCCTTCTGACATTCATGGACAGAAGTGGTTCAATCTCCGCCGGTATGGAGTAAAATTTATTCAGAATCTTTACTCTGTATGACGGCGACGTATTGAAATCGTGATTTTATTCGCATTCAAAATTTCTTTTTGAAGTTCCAGAGACTCCGACCATTTATTAAACATGTCTGCCTGTGGCATTGTATCTTAAAAACTGCCTAATATTTGCAAATTATAATTATTCATCTACATATACAGTGTGTCCCCGGATTAACTGAACAAGACAACCAAATTTTTATTTCTTAACGAATTAACTTAACGAAAGAATGTAATTCTTTATAAACTTTTTGGCTTATCTCAAAACCACCAATTCTGAAACCAATATATTCTTTTTAGTAGCTAAGTAAATCAGGTTACGTGCTATTTGTCAATGTCATTACGTATTTGTTAATCTTTATTGGGAATTAATAGTAATGCTAACTTTAGAACAAAGAGTTTACCTCGTTTAATGTTATGGTACAGGTACTGCTTATAACTTTGCAACTCAAAAATTTGAACAGAAGTTTCCAAATGTTCAAGTGTGCGTTAATAATAATAATCATAATAATTTTTATTTGTTAACTCAAATACTATGTAATACAAAATTATAAACGTTAAATTAAAAACAATTAACAAACACGAATCTAGATCAGCAAAAAAATTTTGTAGAAAAATTTGAAAAACTAGTACCGTACATGACAACAATAAAAGAAAAAGGATACATAATGAAGAAGATGGTGCTACAATATTGGCTCTAGATTCTGTACAAACATGTCCAAAATTATCCTTACGAAAAAGGTCTATACAGTTAAATCACATTGGCATAGAATTTTTGAAGAAAACTAAATTTAACGTTATAAACTGATTTTTGTACATTAATTAAGAGATGGTAATGATCTCCGTTTAGACTTTTGCTTATGGTCTGTAAATCGAAAATTCTACAAAAACATATTTTTTTCGGATGAATCGTCATTTACAACCAATGGAAAAGTTGAAACGTACAATAGTAGAATTTAGTCGAAAAAATCCTAATTTAAAAATTGCGATGAGAAGTCTGTATTACAAAAAGGTTAATTTGTGGTGTAGTTTAGTATTTCTTAATGCAAATGGTAATCACCATACGTATTTGGAGATGCTTCAAAATGTTTTGTTATCTGCAGTGCGAGAGATGAACTTAACGGGTCCGAGACAAAGTGCCGAATGCCCAAAGTGCCGAATCGATATTTTGCCCAAAGTGCCGAATTTCTTAGTATCCACCATGCCCAAAGTGCCGAACGACGCCAAGCGACGCCGCATCGTTCGTAAACAAAGCGTCGGAGCCGAATGCGAATCGGCGGTTTGGGGATATTCGGTATTGAATATTGGATAAATACCGATTCGGCACTTTGGACATTCGGCACTTTGGGCAGGCCCCAACCTAACGTTCAAAGTTTATATTTTCAACAAGATGGATCCCCTGCTCACTCTACAGTATTGGTAAGAAATTATCTGCAAGAGCATTCTGGAAACAAAATTGAAATCGCCATTCAGTTTAATTTATTAATAAAAAATGTTGTTTTTAATTATGAAATGATGATGGTCTCATCAAATCTAATTGTAGAAAATGCTAACATGAACGATTTATTAAGATTGTTTTTTCGAAAAAAAATATCACCAACAAATGGTGATGTGGCCATCATGTTACTTTCTACGATTTGATAGTATATTTATTTATATTTGTACTTCCATGGTTTATTTTCAATTAAAACGACATGTTAAATGTACATCGAGCGTTTTGTAGAATTGGAGGGAACTGACGTTTAAAACGACAAAATTATGAAGATGAAAATGACAATTTGACTTCAAATTCTAATAGTCAGTTTACTCAAAAACCAAAGAGAAACTTATTCTTTATAAGTTGTTCATTTTGGCATTCTCTACAATTATTATTTATGCAAATTTGCTGTAACTATTATCGTTTCGTAATTATAAACCAAAAATTTAAAAAAATAATAATAAATGTCTTTCTCAAATAAAAATAATTTTATGAAAAATATTTTCAAACAAAAGATGTTTATTTGACCGTTTTCGTAATATTTTACTTTTTTTAATTATTTGAAAGAAAGGCAAAAACCCACTTCCGGCATACGGAATTTTTACCAAAAGCTTTTCAGTTCTTCGGATTCTCAAATAAGACTTATGTTCAAAGTTTCATGTTAATAACTTAGTTTTTGAGATACAGCGCGCACAGATACACAGTACACACACACACAGTCACATTATTTTTTTCTGAAATTTTTGAAATGGCATCTACGGACCCCAAAACAGATATTTCCGTTAAAAAAATTTTTGAAGAAATTTTCACGATCAAAAATAAAATAAAAAATCCTATTCAATCGGAGAAAGTAACATGATGGTCACATCGATATTTTTTATCAAGGGGAATGGAGATTATATTATCTTTCTTATTATTATTCTAGATTATCGTTAATTGATTATTATAGATGGTTAATTACGAAGTACGAGAAAGTATTGTGATCGTGAAAATTTTCTAATTTATTTTTTAAGCAAATATCTGTTTTGGGGTCAATAGATTCCATTTCAATAATTTTTGGAAAAAAAATTGTGTCTGACCGCGCTTTATTTCATAAACTAATTGAGCAATTATTATGAAACTTTGAACATAAGTCTTACTTTATAATCCGAAGAACTGAAAAGTTTTTTGTTTTTTTACAATATTTTTTAAATAAAAAAAATCACACAAACATATAAACAAATATTGAAGACAACAAAGAAATGCACATCTTTTGTTTAAAAATATTTTTCATAAAATCATTGTTATTCGAGAATTTTTTTTTTCAATTTTTGGTTCATAATTATGAAACGATCATAGTTCCAGCAAATTTATGTTAAAAATAATTGTAGAGAATACCAAAATGAATAACCTATAAGCGATATGCTTTTTCGAAATATCTTTAGTTGTTAAGTATTAATTAGAATTTTGACATTTTAAACGTCAAGATCTTTCGATCCTACAAAACTCTCACGTACATTCAAAATATGATTCAAATTGAAAATAAATAAAATAAAATAAAAGAAAATATAAACAATTATACCATCAAATTTGAGAAATTAACATGATGGGCACATCACCATTTTGTTATTTATAGGATTTGGCGAACTTTGATCAAAATCGAAATCCGAATTGCGAGCATGGTATGGATACATTTATTTCTTTTTAGTTTTAAAGGGTCGTAATAGTATAATATTAATCGAGTGAGAAAGTTAAAAATATTTTTCTGTTTGTATTAAATTATAACGAATAATTTTTCTATTTGGAAATTGCGGCAGTTCGCTGACAAAAAACGAATCGTAACCACAGTAACAACTAAACTGTTGGGCAAAGAAACCGCTATCATTGGACGTCACCTGTAGAGAAAATGATTCGGCCGAATAATGGACAACTTTCTCAATCAAAAACGATTTAACAACGATTATATTATTTAATAAGATGCGAAAAAGGTTATTTTTTGCTCTAATTTCAATATAGAGTATTCAGAAATTATTTCCATTGCAATTTTTTTAGAAAAGTTGACAAATTTGAATAAAAAACGAAATCAATAAATCATAGCTAATTCTTGTAATGAAGTTGACGAATTTTGATAAAAATCGAAATGATTAAATCTGTGGGTCCGAGCCGTGCATCGTGTATATACATTTATTTCTTCTTAGTCATGAAGGGTCGTAAAGGTATGGATTGCTCTGATAGTATGTAGACTATTCTGAATCGATTTCCATAGCTAATTTTAGTAGTGGAGTTATTGAATTTTAATAAAAAACGAAATTAATCAATCGGTGCGTCTGAACCGAGCATAGCTTGGATAAATTTATGTCTTCTTCAAGGGTCGGAAAGGTCTTTTTTGCTTTAATTAAAATGTAGAATATTCTGAATAGATTGCTGTAGCTACTTTTTTAATTATTTTTGCAAACTTTGATGAAAATCCAAATTAATAAATCGATGCGTCCGAATTCCGAGCATGGCGTGGATATTCCTTCTTAGTCATAAGGGTTGTAAAGGTTCTTTTTTGCACTAATTTTAATAAAGAGTATTCTGAATCGATTGCCGAAGCAATTTTTTTAGTGGAGTTGGCGTACTTTGATTAAAATCGAAATTAATAAATCGGTGCATCTCAATTACGCAGATGAATTTATTTTTTCTTAGTCAACAATGGTAGTAAATGTTTTTTTTTGCTCTAATTGTAATGTAGAGTATTTTAAATAGATTTCTATAGCTATTTTTTTAGAAAAAAAAACAAAAAAAAATTAAAGAATTATTAAACTTCAGTTTGTTTTTAGTCAACTTTGTTTATCTCTATAAAAATAATAATTACAATATTTTATTGTTGTTATAAGCAACTGAAATTGTTTTACTTTCATCTTTTTCATGGCCTACTATTTTTTGATTTATAATAAAACTTAAAAATGACTGTAACTCACTTATTTTTAGAAATAACTATGTCATATGTCATATCGGATTAAAGAGAAAAAAATACTCTTTTGGGTTATGAGGTCATAGCCAACTTAGATTTTCATTTAAAAAATGTAAATTTGCGTCATATCTCGGAAAATAACGGCGTTAAAAAATTTCTGAATTTATTTTATTTTAGCTGCGTAAAATTATCTACAACTTAGTCCTGAACAGTTTTTTCCTATCTGTCATAATAACCGAGATATATTTAGTTAAAAAAAATGACACATTTTACATTTTTCAAAATATTCACTTTTTTGGAAACTTGAAAAGTGTTATTTTATTGGGCTCGTAAAACTGCACTTCTTTGCCCATTTACCCGTTTCTCTATCTCTTATAGTTTCCGAGATCCCCACAAAGAACATCGAAAAAAACTCACCCTGAATACAGGGTGTCTCAGACATGACTCCCCAGGCCTATAACTTTCTTATTTTTAAAGATAAATATAGAAAACTATATATACTTTTAAATGGAAGCAAATTCTCTTTAAAATTATAAGAATAAAATTTTCAAAAATTTCTGCTCATATTTCGACAGTGATGTTCAACTTTTTTTTTCAAATGGCACTGGACTTGTTTTTTCCATATTATAATAGTATTTTTTATTCCCTTTACAATCATATAAACCAATATGGTTATTACATTAGAAAAAAATTGAGAAAAATGAGATTAAAGGTTGATTTTTAAATTGATTTTTTTTAGTTGGCTTTGAAATATTTGATTTACAGAATGACATATGTGATAATTGTTCTTCTCAAAACTTGTAGCACCTTGTCTAAAGTTATAAGAAAAATGAATTACAGAAACTCTCATAAACATTATTATTTTTATTTCGCAGAAAAATACTTTTTTTATCAGCCATCGATGATAGTGTAAGTCTGTTTCGTTCCTCTAATTATTAATTTAGAGTAAAGATGGATAACTCATGAGTTAGTCGACTTAAAGAGTCCACTCTTAAAATGAATCGAGTAAATTTGCAACTTTATTTTAGTCATGAAATATTTGTTCACATGTTTTCAAGATGAATGGGAAAATTTTTTCTAATTTAGGGTATTACTAACTCTTTTTGGCAGTTAGAGAACTTTGAGAAAAAAACGAAATTAATACAAGGGCGCATCAGAATCCCGAGTATGGAGTGGAGAAATTAATAAGAAATTGTTATAATTGTAATTGTAATTTGTTTTGTCGTAAAAGGTAGAAGAGGATTGTTTTAATTTTAATAGTTGTTATTGTAGAGCACTGGCTCCCAAATTTCTTTCTGGCAGTTGGAGAACTTTGAGAAAAACCGAAATTAATACATGGGTGCGTCAGAATCCCGAGTATGGAGTGGAGACATAAATTTGGTCTGTCGTAAAGGGTAGAAGAGGGTTGTTTGAATTTTTTAATTTAAATATTTATTGTAGAGCAGTGGTTTCCAAACTTTTTTTGGCAGTTGGCGAACTTTGAGAAAAAAAAAATTAAATTGATACATTGGTGCGTCAGTAGATAAATTAATTTGTTTTGTCGTAAAAGAGTAGAAGAAGGTTGTTTTAATTGTAATTATTGTTATGGTAGAGCACTGGCTCCCTAATTATTTTTTTTTGGCAGTTGAAGAACTTTAAAAAAACCGAAATTAATACATGGGTGCGTCAGAATTCCGAGTACGGAGTGGAGAAATTAGTTTGTTTTGTCGTCCAATTTAAATAGTTAATGTAGAGCGGTGGTCTCGTAAACTTTTTTTGCAGTTGGAGAACTTTGAGAAAAAAACAAAATTAATACATTGGTACATTTTTTTGGTCGTAAAGTGCAGAAGAGGGTTGTTTTTTAATAGTTGTTATTGTAGAGCAGTGGTTCCTAAACTTATTTTGGCCACAGCAAAAATCTAACAAATATAGTCAATCTACAAATTTAATGTTGATATCTGGAATGGTGAATATTGATGTAATGATACAAATTATATATACCTGTCTATATTTATATTTTATTTAGAACTTAAAGATCACTGCTGATTACTTTATATTTACCTGTTATTATAATGAAAATGGGTCACAATTATTGTCCTTTTTATTAAACCTTTTGCGGACACATTTAGTTTATTTATTAAATACTTAGCCATAATTTTTGGATGTATACGTCAATTACAAATAAACTTGACTTTTAATTTTCCACCACTAAAATGTTTCCTACGATCCGTTGAGGGGGGTTTGGAACATTTTTTCGCTACAATTTTTACAATAGCACAGTAATGTAAATAAAAATAAATTTGCATCTATTAAACTATACCTGTTATTGTACAACTAGGTAGAAAATTGAAATAGCCAACTTTAATATTAAACATTTTTGCATCCATATTAGATTTTCCGGCGGTACGGTCATACGAACATATTTCATAAACTATTCATGAGAATGCTGTAATATATTACCGCCCGCATTTGCAAGTTTGCAACATACACACCGTGCACATAGGGGATGAATCAAAATCGGGTTTAATGCGCGCCACAGGAATAATCCACAGACGTGAATTTTCCCAGGATTTATATTATTAATTTAACAAATATCAACCCCGTCCTGATTATATTTAACAAGTCGCGACAACGTCGCCCACCCTATCTCACTTAAGTTTATAATTTAATAAATTCACTACACAATTTCAAATTGCGAGTTTAGAGAAAGAGTCCAAATGGAATATTACATTGTAGTTTGCTTTATGTCGTGGAGTATTATAATGATAAGATGTTGGGCTGGGTTAATTTAATTACATCCTTTAAGTTAGATTGCCGCCCTACACTTACGTATGATCGGCTTCCCTTTCAGATTTAATTAAAAACGAGGACGAAATTTACATTATAATTTAATAATTCCGGTAAAAACGTGCATTACTCATGGCAATTAATAGTATATTGTACAGCGAGCATATATGCGAGTTGTATACGATACTTTGTTCACGAAAAAAATCTATTTATTTATTCTTTTAAAATCGGAATTTAACACAATTTAACACTTGAAAATATTTCACTTCTGCATCTTAAACATTCTCGCGCATTTGCATGTTCTCTGTTATTCTACTCTAATTTTTACGTTTACATGCATTTCGAATAAATGCGTCAGATTTAAAATGATTTAAATAATTCAATAGAAACGGAATTCCTTTCTGTCCCTAGGGCTGATGCGAGCGACTTTAATAATTTCAGCCGATAAATTCATACGTACAAATGAAGTTCCACAAACCTGTTGCTTTTCAGAAACGAGGAAATGTTTATTCATAAAACCTGGGCCCTTTCTCTCTGTAATCTCTGGACTTCGTCCTAAACAAACACCCCTGGATAAATATTAACCGTCCTCTTTGTATCATTACCAGCGAGTAATGTTTTCAGGAGGGTTTATTACCTGCTCCAAATAGAGATGTTAATTAAATTTTCATATGAAATCTTTTACAATTTACACTGTAATTTACTTCAAAGTATAATTTGGGTTACAACTTCATTAAACGTACACGTGTGTCGTATGTGTTAATGAATTTTGGGATACGGGAAATATACGTAAATTTATGGTGAATGCGCCGGGAGGTCGCTCGATATAACATTATTCTTAGCAGAAAGTAGGGTTTCTAATATATTAGGGAAACAAAGGGCTTTGGTAGATGACCTAGTAGTAAATTCTGTCTACTAAAAAAATGCATTATGATTAACCACAAAAAAATATTCATACAAAAACTCATTACTTGATTTTCAATTCTGAATATTTCCATTGATTAAATCATGCTTTAACGACCGATAACTTCCATTTATAAATTAATATTTAACCAGTGAATTTAATTTCAGATGGGAAGTGCGCTTTTTATTCCATGTGAACACACGGGTCTTTGGTTTTCATGTAAAATTCATACAGGGTCTGCTCACTTTCCAGCTAGAGCACAATCCGCACCGCACATCAATAATCCGTGGACTTATTTCCACTGAAATTTATCTCCTGATGGATAAACTGTATGGTGCTATGAATACACACCGGAATACCAAATTGCTTCTTGTGAAATTAATCCACGAATTCAATCTCTTTAGGAATAGGAATAAATAAATAAAATATATCTATTGGGTCTTACTCAATCTACAAGCAAATGTGAAGTTGAGTATTATTAATGCTCAATTCGTTGTTACAAAGAAATCAAAACTGTAGCAATAATTATACTTTTCATATTTGCTTGTAGATTTAGTAAGACCCAATTGATATATTTTATTTATTTATATATTTTAAAGTTTACTAATAGTGTAGATTTCATTATTAGCTATATTTAATCAAAAATAAATTCAATTGGAAATATTGTTTTGTTATAATGATTCATTTCAAATAATTGATTCTAAAGATTCTTACTAATTATTTTATGATGAATCGTAATCGGAATTACCAAATTGTCTATAATGAGCATTTACCAAATTGTCTATAATAAGCATATTATTGTCTATAATAAGCTGAATTCCAAAACTCACTACTTGCATTTTTTTAAACGAGATGGCAGTGATTTGTTGCATGTAACCACTCTCTTTCAGTTAGTATAGTGAAAAATAAACATAACTCGCTCCTTGTCCTTGTTTGTAGCTTCTAAAACTCGATGTGAGTTTCAAAACTCTTCCCTTACATTGACAAGTGAGTAACAAAACTACTTCCTTGAGTGAAACAGAACAAAACTCGCTCCTTGCAACCAAAACCTATTTGTCGGTTTTTTGTTTGTAATTTGTATCCTCCCTGTTTCAACTCTACGTTTGGAGTAATTATTAGTAATTTGTAAGTTTTTGTAATGGACGAAGTAAAACGTACAAGAAAAAGAAAGCGCCAGCCTCAAAAGTGGAAGAAAAACATCACCAAACTTGAAACTTGAAAGGTAAGAGCAAGCATAAAACATTACTGTTTGACAATGCATTTCTTTCATTTATTATTAAATAATTATAGTTTCTGTTTTTTTAATCATAAGAGATATAAGGCCAAGGCTCTACCGCAAATGCCAGACTTCCATCATGGTAAAAAGAAAGTCGTGGATTGTGAACGACTTAGTATGCAAGACTTTTATTCTAACATCTCCAAATTGTCTAAAGACGCTTTCAATCTCAAGCATACACAGCAACCATTGCCCAAACGATGTCAAACTGTAAAGAGATTAACACAAGTCGTTATCAATATTACATTACATTCCTAGCCTATAGGATATTTTCCAAACGGGCACCTATAAGCCCTTTTTCGTATTCAAGTTTGTCAAAAGGCGTTTTTGAAGATTTTGAGCAAGTTCAGGGTGCAAAACATCTGTAAAAACTTTTTACAAGATAAGAAATCTCTAATAGAAAAACAAGGTGGCGATCATCGTTCTGGTAAATTCACAGAAATTAGAGAGAGCCTTAGGAACTTCTTCAGCCAGCTGCAGTTTCTCAAATCACACTACACAAGTGAAACAAGTTTGAGACATTACCTACCGAGTGACTGCAATGTATGCAGTATAATCAAGGAAAAAGGAAAAAGTGAAGTACTCTTTTTTTGCAAGTCTTTAATTATGACTACAATATCAGTTTTAAGTCTCCTGCAACCGATGCATCTTCTACTTGCATCAATCTCCGATGCAAGATTTCTGTAACGCCATCAGGTAGAAACAAGACAGAACTAGCGACACAGTTAAAAACTCATCCATCAAATGAAATCAAGGTGCTTCTATGGCATATTAAAAAAGTAGAGGAACCAACCACAACGAACAATCATTTCACTGTTAAAAAAATCTTGCTCTGTCCCGGGTTCCTGACCAAGCAGCTTACTACAGTAGGCAATTGTATCTTTACAATTTTACCATATGTGTTGGTGATTCACAAAGCGCCTCAAATAAAGATTCTGTCTTTATGTACCCGTGGTGTGAACATGAGCGTTTGAAGGGATCTAACGAGATAGGTCAATTCTCTTTCACCATCTCCAGAAAAGTGACTTGACGGATGTGCACGAGATAAAACTGTTCTGCGCCGGTTGTCCTATCGTGCAAGTGGTTATTAAAAACAGAAACAGGCGTATAAAATATAATAATTGTGTTTCCTGTTGTTGGGTTTTCATTTTTACCAGCAGACATAGTCAGAAGTTGCTGATGCGGACTGAAAAATAGAAGTTTCAGTCGTGTTTAAATCAGCAGCTGGGCTGCATTTCAAGTTTAGAGCACTAACGTTCCCAGAGGCATTTAAAATAAGGGAAAACGCTCGCAATTATTAAGCCAAGCCAAATACCTCATACTGTAAGTGCAAAGCCTGAAAAATTGGCTGACGTTAACTTCTTCAAAAACATTTTGGGGTACGGCGCCGGACGAAGAAAACGAGAATCACACCCTTATCACAAAACATAATTTGTAACTAGGATTTTGTTCTATGTTTTTTTTATATCCTGTTTTTAATACTTTTTTAGTTTTTATATATTATTGTTAGTATAGCCCGTTCACTGGAATCTGGCGGCTGTGGTCGTAAAAGAGGGTCAGAGCTCGGTAAGTAGGGGACGTAATATTTTTTTATCTCAAACCAATCTTTGTTGGGAAGTACTAGTGTAAAAGTGCGTATACCAATAGAAGTGAAGGACAGTTATGAATGTATGGGATGCAATTAGATGAACCACCAATGCCTTTTCTTCGAGGGTGCGTCGATCCTGAGGGAGACCGTTTTACGACCTCAGCCGCCAGATCCCAGCGGATAGTATTTAATACTAATAACACATTTTACTATTTAATAAATTGATAAATTATCCTGCTTTCCACCCTTCGAACGAATTACTTAATAGCTAGCAAGAAACAAAAAAAAATTTGTACTTGCAGATAAGTTAATTCTGAAACTGTTTTCTTGCACTGCAAAGTTCCAAAACTCGCTTCTTGCAAACTAAAAGTCTTTATTGTCGCTATATTTTTAAAGGAAAATAGTTTTCCTCTTGTATAGATAGATTAAATGCCAGTCCAATAAAACAACAAAAAGAAAATAGCCCAAATGACAAAATTCAAGTTACCCAACGTTTTTTGAGTTTCCTGAAACATGACTTAGGATGCAAGGAGCGAGTTTTGAAACTCAGTGCCTCAATTAAAGAGCAGTTACAGGCAAATTTCATCCCCGAGATTATCGGTTTCAACGGTTAGCAAAATTACACCACAGCCATATACGATGTCGTGGCATAAGCGCTATTTACAGTGGCTAAACCCCTATTGAATTTAATAATGTTATCTATGTTGTTGCTTGTCATGTACATATTATTTGTTTGAACATATTTTTACTTTCTCCGTTACGAAGTACGAGAAAGTATTGTGATCGTGATTTTTTTTTCAAATTTTTTTTTTACGGAAATATCCGTTTTGGGGTCCCTAGATGCCATTTCAACAATTTCTGGAAAAACATTTTTTGTGTCTGTGTGTGTGTCTGTCTATCTGTGTGTGTGTGTGTGTCTGTCTGTGTGCGCTGTATCTCAAAAACTAACAGAGCAATTGATATGAAACTTTGAACATACGTCTTATTTGATAATCTGAAGAATTGAAAAATTGGTAAAATTTCGTACACCGGAAATGGGTGTTTATCTTAACTGTTTTTTTTTGTTTTTTGCCAATTTTTTCTTAAATATGAAAAATATCACAAAAACATTTAAACAAACATTGGAGACAACAAAGAACTGAACATCTTTTGCTTGAAAGCATTTTTCATAAAATCATTTTTAAGCGAGAAAAAAATTTATTATTATTTTTTTAATTTTTGGTTTATAATTATAAAACCATAATAGTTACAGCAAATTTATGTGAATAATAATTGTAGAGAATGCTAAAATGAACAACTTATAAAGAATAAGTTTTTTTCTAAATCCTTTTAGTTTTTGAGTAAACTTAGTTTTTGAATTTGAGGTATAATTTTTCCATCTTTCATAATTTTGACGTTTTAAACGTCAGTTTCATCCGAGTCTACGAAACGTTCGATGTACATTTAAAATATTATTTAAATTGAAAATAAACTATGAAAACGTAAATATAAATGATACCAACAAGTCGGAGAAAGTAACATGATGGCCACATCACCATTTTTTTTGTTACAAAGAAATAATTTTAGGAAAAATTACTTCATTGTAGCAAATAATGCTCAATTTCATATTTGCTTGTAGATTTAGTAAAACCCAATTGATATATTTTATTTATTTATGTATGTCAAAGTGTACTAATAGTGTATATTTCATCAGTAGCTATATTTAATCAAAAATAAATTATAATTAGAAATATTGTTTTGTAATAATTACTCTTTTTTAAATAATTGATTCTAAAGAAGATTCCTACTAATTGTTTTATGATGAATCGTAATCGAAATTACCAAATTGTCTATAACAAGTATTTAAAATTGAAGGGAAGTTACAGGCAAATTTCATTCCAGGATTATCGGTTTGAACGGTTAGCACGATGTCGTGGCGTGACGATATTCATCAATCCATCTGGATAGAGCGTTACCTCCATCGGGCTACCATAGCTTACTAGGGTAGGATTGGCTTATTCTGTCTGACCGGTGCCAAGAGGGCTTGCCCTAATTTTAACCCAGGGATACAGTGGATAAACCCTTATTGTATTTAATAATTGTATCCGTGTCCTTATATTATTTGTTTGAACATATTTCTTTTTATTATTACTTATTTCAATTCAGCCATATGCCTGCGTCTATTACAAATAGCCCTGAGCTAGTCGGCAGCACGGTACTAAAAGATCAGGGTCATCCGAAGGTCATACTTATTAATAAAGCACGGACTATATACAAAATGCATATCCCTATTAATGATATGAGTACGAAAATTTCTACAGATCTGGACGAATCATAAAGAAATGAAGCGAATTAACCAAAAAATGGTTTGCACATTTTATGTATTTAATTTATGTTTTATCATAAATTGCATATTTGATCATATAATTTAATCGTTCTTTTCAAAAACCACATAAGTCAATCTTTTGCAAATTTAACTTTTTACGGGGTTATTTACATCTTTGGTCCCATAACCATAATTAATTGACTACATCCGTCTCAATTGCAAAAATCTCATAAGTTTTGATGCGAACTATTTTAAGACAGCATTTTCTCTACGTTTTGGAAGACCCTATATAGATACGTACATGTATCGTACGTGAAGAATAAGCAGTACAAATGAAAAGCCCTATATTAGGTTTTAACGCAAAGAAAACATTTGAAGCAGGAAAGGCTGTTCACAATAAAGGTAGGCGAAACGACTCTTTTTGCCGAGCTGCCCCAGCGAAAAGTGTCGACTCCGGACGTCGGCTCATGACTCTCTTGTACAAAGTGAAAAGTAAGTATGGCGATGGGCAAAAAATCTTTTTAAAAACTTCGTGACTCAAATTGAGCTGCAAATTTGCATGACTACTCGGCTCACTTCTACGAGTTTCCACTTTGGGTCGACTCCCTCATGAGTTACCACCTCTGGTTCATAATCGTCAGGCAAAACAATTTCACAACAAAGTTCCTGCTGTGAAAGAAAATTGCACTGCCCAGAATGACGTTGCATGCTTGACCTTTGACTTCAAGCAAAATGTACCTTTTCTGTATCTACCCTTGCAAGAAATATTTTACCTGAGATAGTTATGAGTTAACTGTTGGGATAAAAATTTGAAAACTGCGTTTTATGTACATATACTCAGTGACATCGCAAACACCAAGAATTAGTAGGAATTTTTGTACCAAACTTGCCAGAAACGTTTAACTCTTGAAAGGTATCAATTGATTAATTATATGGATCAAGTGATCATGGTTTATCAGACAGTTCTTTCAGGTTTTTCTAACAAGTTTATCAGGTGTATGTATTGCGAGATTTCGGTTAGTTCTTTATTGTAGTCGCTTGTTTTGTAGTTAAGTTAGAGGGTGTGATGCCAAGAGTCCTCCAACGTGGACATTACCGCCAATTAAGCAAATTCTACAGAGGTCGTATTGTTGGTATGCGCGAAGGTGATTTTTCGTTCAGAGAAATTGCAAATCGCTTAAACCGGAACCAGTCCACCATCATCCGCTGCCATCAGGAACAGACTAGGGAGGGTCAGGAACGTCGCCGAAGAAGATCGCGGGGGGGGGGGGCAAAAAAGAACAAATCAGGTGCAGGACCGCCATCTTCGACTTATGGCAACAAGAGACCGATTCTCCAGTACCAGATCAATTGTCAATGAATGGTTACGTAATGAAGGTCGTCCTGTGGGCCTTTGAACAACAGGTTGTTAAGGACACAATACCCCAAGAGGAAATCGATAATCTGCTAAAATCGGTGCCACGAAGAGTGGGGGAGTGTCTAACCAATAGGGAAGACCAACCCATTATTAATTAAAAAATTATGTTTACATTTTGTTCTTTTGATATTTTTCTTTAAAATTTTAATCAAGAGGTAAACGTTTCTGGCAAGTTTGGTCAAAAAATTTCTACTCCTTCTTGGTGTTGCGATTTCCATGTCACCGAGTATATCTCATGAAGGCATAGCAAAAAAGGGACAAACGAGGTTTGTGCAATGTTTTAAAATTACATGGACAATTTAGGAGAAAATATCATATGGTTGATGGTGTATGGCCATTGCCTTGTGATAGATTGTGGTTAGGAACTTTTCAATAAAATGCACTGTTGATATCACACACGTTTTTTTTTATTTTTGCGACTATAGCTTCGAGCCTTATTATCAAGCAGACAATGGAAAATATCAACAATGAATTAGTACTCTTCTCAGACAACTGCCCAGTTCAAAATAAAAATCATTTGATCATACGATTTTTGCTATCATAAGTCGCCTGTCCTATAAAGCTACGCGCACACTTGTCGGAATCGGACGGACGGTACGCATCGGCAAAGATTGCTTAACACAGTTGTAAACGAGTCAATGCACATTTATCCGTTCCATGCCGTACCGATAAATGTGCGTTGACTCGTTTGCAACTGTGTTAAGCAATTTTAGGCGATGCGTGCCGTCCGTCCGATTCCGTGTGCGCGTAGCTTAAGAGGGAACTTTTTTACAAGACTTCGGAGTTGTGAAAAAAATTTTAAAAAGGGTGACCGCATATATACAATAGAATACTACGAGATTGTGTTAGAAGCAAGCCCCAATTGTAATGTCTTTATGTTATCAAAAAATCAAATTTTAGATTTTACCAAATGGTGACCAAAATGTTACAAAAAAGAGTGTTTGTCAGATCATAAAGGATGGTAAGCATATTTCAGAAGAACTGAACAGTCATTCACTATCCTGGTACATGGTATTTCTGTATGAAAAAATAGGAAACGAGTAGTGGTTGTTCAAGAGTTTATAGATGATTTAAGTAAATTTACATCCCAATGTCGCAAATGACGAAGAATTCGATTACCTTCCATAATCCTTTTATTAATTTAACTGTCGCACAGTAGGCCAGAGCCCACAAAAACCAGGCCATTGAAAATTAAAAAAAAAAAAACGCTCCTTTTAAGTTTAGTTTCATTATCACATTAAGAAGGCATTACTGCATTCTAATCTGACGCTTAAAGTGCATTTCAGTCAAATGTTTTTGTTTCCCGCATCTCGGAAGTCACCAGTCAACTGCTTACTAGAACTGAACCATTATTTCGTGTTCACATGTGAGCTGTGTGATTTTGGGTTAACAGTAACCCCTAGTTTTCATCAAAATACGGCATGGATAGGACCTCTAAGGGTAAGTTAAGCGCCGTTTCACTTTATTAAAACGAATAACGCCCACAGTAAACAAATAAACATTCTAAAATCTTTTCTGCAAATCGAATTTTTGACAAAGTGAGTACTACAAATTTAGCACCGTGCGGCACCGCTTTGTAATTAAGCTTGTATGACGAGCTTTTATGTATTTAATTGTATTTCACAAAATTTATCTGCCCGAAATTGCCCGAATTTATTTTATCGCGACTTTTCGTGAAAATTCCTTGCAACCACAAAGTAACGTTTTAGTAATTTATGATATCCCCGGATATATAAACTATTAAATAAATATATAAACAATGAATAATGAATATATAATAAATAAATTGTATACATAAATAACGTAATAAATAAATAAAACGAATTGCATAACAAAATGAATTTAATATAGAATTATTTCATTTAATATTTACAAAACCACAAATCGTACCAGAGCCCTGCAGAAGCGGGTTTTCGAAAGCCCGGCCCGGCCCGGCCCGACAGTGAAAATGTAAAACCCGGCCCGGCCCGGCCCGACGAAACAAAAATGTGCTGCGGGCCCGGCCCGGCCCGGCCCGCAGCTGAATATTAAAAGCCCGGCCCGGCCCGGCCCGTCCCCGAAAAATGTTGAATTAAATAAATAAAATTATTGGACCCATTTATTCCTTAAAATTCTTAAAATACATTGAATTCGTGTTAATAACATTTTTTTTTCAATTCATTTAGTTGTTGCTTTCCCAAATATAATAAAATTAAATTTATCCAAGCCCGGCCCGGCCCGGCCCGGATTAAATTATCCATCGGAAAGCCCGGCCCGGCCCGGCCCGGAGTTTGAAAAATACGACCCGGCCCGGCCCGGCCCGGCCCGGCCCGGCCCGGCCCGGCCCGACGTCGGGCCGGGCCGGGCTTTCCGGGCCGGGCCAAAGCCCGGCCCATGCAGGCCTCTGAATCGTACACCCACAAAACCCTAGATCATTGTAATTGTTGAAAAGGTGTCTATTTGAAAATGTAAAAATATAGAGATAAATCATTTAAGAAAACTGCTAATGACATAAAATTGGGGTAGCTGTTGAAAATCAAAGTAAGTCACTTAATAGAATAAATAAAACTATAAACATTTCTTGTAAAAATAACAAGAAAAAACAGACGTTTGGCCAAAAATTAGGTTTTCCGACACATTTTCCCAACCCTGTACAGTTGACTGCGTGTTTGACGATTTTGCAAAGAAATGGTAATTTTTAACTTTAAATGAATCTGCCATTTTTAACCTTAAAAACGTTCTTAAATGCAATCTATGAATTTGATTAATTTTGACATATTTGGTCTGCCATATTGGATCCGCCATTTTGAATTTCAAAATATTTATATCACAATCATAATCAGCGACCTCAAAAATACTCTTGAATAAAATTTTGCGTAAATTTGATAAATTTTGACATTCTTCGTCCGCCATATTGAATTTTAAAATTTTGTTATCGAATTCGTAATTTGCGGTTATTTACAGATTTTCATACGATGGCCAGGTTTCTATGGGCTGTGGCCAACTGTGTGTCGTGATATACAGTGGCGTGCAAAAGTTTCCGGCCAGTGTCATTTCTTACTCTAATGTATTTAAAAAAAAGAGTCTAATAATTTTTATTATTATTTTTTCATTATGAGATGTTAGCATGAGATCTAAGAAACAAAATAATATAGTAAAATAATATGATTTACGTTGTTACTGCCGAACATAGATGGTGAATAAAAAGAAGCGTTTATTACGTGAAACTATTATTAATTTTTCGCGTCAAAAAAAAAATCATTTAACTTCAAAATAAAATAATTTGCAGGAAAAAACTTTCCTTTCACTGGCATAGTATTAATATTCCCCCAGAGTAATAAGTTCAACACTTCATCAATTTTTTTAATGGAAAAAAATGGTAATGAAGTCGGAGTTTTCATTACAATTTTTTTGTATTTAAAAAATTGATTGACTTTTTTGATTGACACTGATTGGTCTATGTAAAACTTGCATTGTTATTTAATCCGAGCAATCATTTACTAATCATACGTTCCAGAAATAGACAGACTTTTGATAAATGATTTTTATTTTACATTATCCGTTACGAAGTACGAGAAAGTATTGTGATCGTGAAAAAATAAATAAATTTATTTTGCTGGAAATCTCGTTTTGAGGTCCATAGAAGAGATTTCAAAGATTTCTTGAAAAAAAATGTGCCTGCTGTGCGCGGTATATCTCAGAAACGTATACAGCAATTAACATTATTCATCTCAGCGTGAAAAGTCGATTAGAAGAGTCTATTCTTGACGCGACTCTTGACAATTTTTTTTTGTTTAAAGGAAATATGGTTGACAGGCATTCGGGTTGAGGAAGCGCGGATGATTTGGGAGTTGACGTAGTCAATTGGGGCATTCTGCCACAACCGATAATTTGTATAATAATCATTTATTATGATGAAAGGGATATACACTAAACATTCATGGACCCGCACGGCCATTGTTCGTTCAGAAAAAAGTGACGCGCGGATGTTATTCGAACCCACAACCACGAGGCCCGTAAGCAGGAGCTCTACTCACTGGGCCACCGCGGCCCCATGACTATTTTGAAATAGTTAAAATATATGTCTGAAAAAAAAATACGAGGCATTTCCTTTAAAAAAAATGTCTACGGCCATGTTATAATTTATTCATAACGATTCAGAAATTTGAATCATTATGAGCATCATAATGATTCAAATTTTCATAATGCAACGAGCAAATAATTGCGAAAATTAAATTGCATCGCGTCAGCATTGGTTGTCACTTTGACATAATACTCGCAACCAGGCAAAATAATTTCCTGCATAATTATAAAATGAGTGAGTCACAGCGACAGTGAGATTCAGTTAACACCACCTGATATACTGGAAAAGGCAAATGAAGCCTGCGATAATTTACTTCCAACAAAATCCAGGAAGTACTATGAAAAATTAAAAATCATTATATTCTATGGAAATAGTGTAAGCTGTAATAAACTATTTTTGTGTCAGAAACAGGCAATTCGATTAATTCTAAATTTAGGATATAGAGCATCATGTCGTGGTATGTTTAAAAATCTAAACATTCTAACATTTACTGCACTCTATGTATATGAAACACTTACTTTTCATTTCAAAAATACAGACATGTTTACAAAATGCAAACAGAATCATAAATACAGTACGAGAAATCATGAACAGTATGCGTTGCCTATACACAGACTGAATGTTAGTGAAAAAAGCACATATTACAGCTCAATGAAACTATGGAACTCTTTACCTGCCCATCTTAAGCAGACCAGGGACATGAAATTTTTCAAAAACAGACTCTATGAGTATCTTTGCGAATCGGAGCCATATGATATGGCAGAATATCTAAATAGTACTTAGTGTGAATATTTCATATGAATTTGTTTTCTTTTTTTTCTGACGCATTACTTTTTGTTGCTATATGGTTGTAATTTGTCATGTAGTTAAATTATAGTAATAAAGTTATAAATACAATACAATACAAAAAAAGCATATAAATTATTGACGGATTGGTAATTCGTACGAATTACAACACTCGCTTGCAAGCTCGCTCGAGTTGTAAACTTCGTACTCATGCATTAATAAGTGTCATAATGTGGTCGTTCCATAATATACTATAATGTGTCCCGTACTTCTCAAATTTTATGACGACTCTTTTAATCGACTCATTCATGAGTTACCAACCTCTTCAAATATAATTCTACTTTTTCTGATTTATATTGACCTTTCCTAATTTACAAGATTTTTTTTTCAATATAATAGCTATAAATAAAATGCGAATCATTTACAATCGATCCCTGCAAATAATATATAATAGCTCGTTAGCGGGACAAATCTCAAAGGATAAGCCGGCAATTTGCGAGAATACAGAAAATCCAATCTCGCTCGTCCCCTCATTAAATTTTAATGCCAAAGTAAAATATTTACCGTGGTGTTCGTGCTGGCCGTGCTCGATCTGTGATTACCTCTCGAAGGATTCGCCGGGGATGGTGTCTGGCTGGAAATCTTGTTCTCTGGAGGACCGTCCCCGTTCTTGACGCTGATTTCCAGATAGCAGGGGGCTTCCAGATGGCTTTGCGCGCGTTTCTCATCCAACACGATTTTTCTCGCGGCGCGGAATATTTTGTAGTAAACGACCATCATTACGGCGAGCGGGATGTAGAAACTGCACAGGGTCGCGTAGAACTGGTAGCCGAAGTTTTGGCAGACTACGCATACAGTGCGGACCCGTCCGTCTTCTTCTAGGGTGTGCTCGTTGCCTAGGATTAGGAGGGGCGGGAGGGAAATACAGGCTGCACCGAACCACACTAAAATCACGCATATAATCATCCTCCTCGGTGTCCGTTTAACGCCATACTCCAGAGGTTTGGTGATGGCGTAGTACCGGTCAACACTAATCATGCACAAGTTGAGGATGGACGCTGTACAACTGAGAACGTCGAAACTGACCCATAGGTTGCACACGATTTCTCCGAATATCCATTCACCTTCGTTCCACTCGTTCAGCATTGCCATCGGCATTACCAGAATGGCCACGCAAAGATCACTAACTGCTAAACTTACTAGAAGATAGTTACAAGGGCGCCTTAGCTTCCTAACTAAACAAACGGCGACGCACACCAGGATATTACCGACTATGGTCACGAAAATCACTATAATCAAGATCAGGAGCACTATAACGTTCTTGATGTAAGAGATGGTTTCATACTCTTCTGGTGATGTTGCATTCGTATCATTGCGGAGCGTTAGATTCGACGCCATACGAAATTAATAGCTAAATCCTATGTCTTGATTTTAGAATGCATGCTTCAATTTCGGTTTTTGTGGAAGCGCGTTTTATTTTTCCTTCGTCAATCAGAAAACGCGCTTCCATTCACTCCTTAAATTTTGGCCTTTTATCGCATCTCCAATCACCGGATGTGAACTTCGAGAATTATGTTATGTAACTTTGCAATGATCTTCTTTTTATGCAAATATTTTTAAAGCAAAAACTTTTACACCGTCCATGTTTCTGCTTAAGATTTGTTATTACTCTGTAGAATACACTTTTATTTGTTGTTGATATTCACGAATTTGCGCGTTTTCTTAATATTGATTTTGAATTTTCATTCGTTAACAACGTATTATTCTTGAGTTGTTGATTCCAATATGATTTATATTTCTCTTATTTGTTATTATCTTTAGATAGAATGTATAATTTCGACGCCCTCTCGCCCTCTGCATGGGTTTCATTTACATCCATTTCCATCCAGCCAGATGATACCGCAGGGATCTGAAAAGGAAAAGATAATATGTTAAAAATGCAAACATTTGTAACCGTTAAAAATACATTTGAATTTCCATTAGCAAAAAAAATTAATTTGAATAGATATACTGATTTATATTCCTGAATAATGTGGTTTTTGTGTGAAAAGAAATCAAGCGAGAAAAATTTGTAGGGGAGTGATCCCCTTCAAATTGTTGTATAACTTAAGAATAAATCTAGTGTTTGAAATCGTTTAACAGAGAAGTTTTTTTTAATTACAAATAAGTGAATAGATAAAGAAATAAATTAGTAAATAAGTAACTAAATAAATTACCAATAATAATCAATAAAGGGGTAACGTTACTCCAGCGGCTGAAAAACAAACCTAACTATTTATTTTGCGAGTATGGAAAGAGGAAAAGGATTTCTTTTTAGAGGTTTTTTTTTAATACTTAGCGTGGTATTAAATAAAATAATTGTATTATCATTATTTTAGCTGTGCAATTTTTACCCGTTTTATTTTAGTTTGTTTATATTTATTCTAACATGTTCTGTTAGTCATTGCTATTTATGTGATTTTTAGTGCAATTTATTTTTCTATGTAAATTACCTTATTTCTGTAAAAAAAATTTCTCGCTACATTTACAATATGTTTTTATTTTTGTTTTAAGAAATTTTGTAAAAGGAGATTTTCCGTTAATAAATCTATTATTATTATTATTATTATTATTTTAATGCAAAATCGCGGTGACAGGGTCAATTTTTGAAACCGCCATTTATTTACTCCTATAAGGGAGGACGGATTTCTTGTGAAGTATAAGAAGACCTGGGACAAAAAACCAATTTCTTCTATAATTTATATATTTATTAGCTGTGGAACTACATAGGTTTCTTTTTCTAAATCAAATTTTGTATAAACGGTACACGTTTGAAAAAAATTATCGATTCTTGACCAAAAAAATAGGCAGTAAATTGTTTATGAAAAAAGTTCAAATTAAATTTAAAAAAAACATCTATGTACTTCAATGGAGAATGTAATTGTGAAGCTACTGTTAAAATTTGAAATCGATCCATCCAATGGCGTTCAAGTAATCTGTCCCAATTGAAAAAAGTGATTTGGAGAAAAGCTCGTTTAAAGTTTTACGAGCACATAAATCTCTACAGCATTCGCGCAACTTGGTGGACTTCTGAGGAACCCTACGGAATTTTCTCAATACAAGACCAACTGGACATTGTTTTAAGACCCTAAAATATTGTTTAAGCCAAAAAAAAAACGAGTTTTCCAAAATCCTAGACCCCTAAACAAAATGAAGTACATGTAGCCTTAAATATTGCTTCCCATCAATAAAATGACGGGCTTGACTTGTTCACCCTGTGTTTTCTACTGCTATTTTTACATGTATTTAACTCCATTTGATTATTAAATTTGCTACTTTCCAGTTTCTGCACACCAATAGTAACTGCAAATGGAATTTTCCTACTTTCTCGCTACGAAGTACAAGAAACTATTCTTTTAGAGATTTATTTCAGATCAAAATTTCAACGGAAAGATCCGTCTTGAAGTGCCTTGGAACGATTCCGACCAGTGGCGGATGTTGATGGTAGAGCCACTTATACAATACCCCCCCCTCCTCCCTTTTTGAAGAAAAAAATAACGATTTATCTCCCTAGACCAAAGTAACTGGCGAAAAAGTGTTTTAAGAATTAATTAAAAATTCTTGCTGAGCTTGAAACTACAGACTCTGTATAACAAGCCGCCCGATTTTTATGTTCTATAAAACAATAGAAACATTGACTGATCAATTTTTGAGAATTTTGAGCGTTAAGATGAGAAATACCATTTTTTTTGCAGCGAGAACAAAATATTACTAATTTTGCCAAAACTATAGCAAGTGCAGACTTGCCTATTACAAAAATTATTCAAAATTCGTTGTATTTTGATGTTCTATGAAAAAATCGAAACACTGATTAACCAATTTTTGAAAATTTTGAGCGCTAAGGTGAGCGCAGCGAGAACGAAAGATTATGAATTTTGCCAAAACTATGGTATATGCAGGTTTGCTCATTACAAAAATGGTTCAAAACTGATTGGATTTTTAAGTTCTTTGAAAAAATGAACACATTATTTGATAAATTTTCAAGAAATTTTAGCGCGAGGTTATCACAACGCATTTTTTGCAACGAAAATAAAAGATTAGGAATTTTGACAAAACTATGGCAAGTGCAGACTTGGCTATTATAAAAATGATTTAAAATTTGTTGCTTTTTGATGTTCCATGAAAAATTAGAAACACCTTTTGATCATTTTTTTAAGATATTTGAGCGCCAAGATGATAAATTACATTTTTTTGCAGTGAGAACAAAAGATTATGAATTTTACCAAAACTATGGCAAGTGCACGTTTGCCCATTATAAAAATTATTCAAAATTAGTTGTATTTTGATGTTCTATGAAAAAATCGAAACACTGATTAACCAATTTTTGAAAATTTTGAGCGCTAAGGTGAGAAACCGCATTTTTGCAGCGAGAACGAAAGATTATGAATTTTGCCAAAACTATGGTATGTGCAGGTTTGCTCATTACAAAAATTGTTCAAAACTGATTGGATTTTTAAGTTCTTTGAAAAAATGAACACATTATTTGATAAATTTTCAAGAAATTTTAGCGCGAGGTTATCATAACGCATTTTTTATAACGAAAATAAAAGATTAGGAATTTTGACAAAACGATGACAAGTGCAGACTTGCCTATTACAAAAATTATTCAAAATTCGTTGTATTTTGATGTTCTATGAAAAAATCGAAACACTGATTAACCAATTTTTAAACATTTTGAGCGCTAAGGTGAGCGCAGCGACAACGAAAGATTATGAATTTTGCCAAAACTATGGTATGTGCAGGTTTGCTCATTACAAAAATAGTTCAAAACTGATTGTATTTTTAAGTTCTTTGAAAAAATGAACACATTATTTGATAAATTTTCAAGAAATTTAAGCGCGAGGTTATCACAACGCATTTTTTGTAACGAAAATAAAAGATTAGGAATTTTGACAAAACGATGACAAGTGCAGACTTGCCTATTACAAAAATTATTCAAAATTAGTCGTATTTTGATGTTCTATCAAAAAATGGAAACACCCATTATTCAATTTTTAAAAATTTTGCATTTTTGCAGCGAGAACGAAAGATTAAGAATTTTACCAAAACTATGGCAAGTGCACGTTTGCCCATTATAAAACTTATTCAAAATTGTTGGGGTTTTTATGTTATTTAAAAAAAATGAAAACATTCTTTAATAAATTTTCGAGAAATTTTAGCGTAAAGTTAATAAAACGCATTTACAAAAAAAAAGAAAATTACAAATTTTGTCGAAACTATGGCAAGTACAGACTTGCCCATTACTAACATTATTCAAAACTTATCGTATTTTGATGTTCCATTAAAAAAACATCGATTAATCAATTTTTGAGAAATTTTGGGCCCTGAGATAAGGAATAACATTTTTTGCAGCGAGAACAAAAGATTATGAATTTTGCCAAAACTATGATAAACACAGGTTTTCCCGTTACAAAACTTGTATTTTAATGTTCTTTGAAAAAAATAAAACATCCTTTGAATAAATATTACTAATAGAAATAGAAATATGTAACCTTTTAGGTTAGGTGGAAGAACAGTGAGTGCCCCGGTTAGGCACTCAAAACTGAACCTCGCCTTTTTCTTGAAAATTGAAAATATGATGGGTACTAGGTATAAGCTGTAATGTAAAACAAATTCAAGAAATAAAGTCATTTATTATTATTATTATTATTATACATTTTCGAGAAATTTAAGCGCAAAGTTACTAAAACGCATTATTTGCAGCGAAAATAAAAGATTACGAATTTTGCTAAAACCATGGCTGGTACAGATTTCCTTTTACGAAAATTATTCAAAATTTGTTGTTTTTTAATGTTCTACGAAAAAATAAAAACATGAATTGATCAATTTTTGAAAAAAATTGTGCGTAAAGATGAGAATTGTTAACTGTGACTGGAATATTTATATATAAATGCGCAATATACGCTGCCCAAAATTTAAGTTCGTTCACCACAAGTCAAGATGTCCATGATCACGACACTCGACATAAACACGACCTCAGAATTCAAGCCCATTACAAAAAATCTCCCAAGTTTTCATGCATGCTTGTGTTCAATTTGATCCCACAACACTTGAAGATATCCGGAAACATAAAAAATTTTAGAAGAAACTTGAAACATTTTCTAATAGGTAAATGCTATTATACGTTTAGTGAATTTGTAAAGGATTGTAAGTCCGGCTAGGATTGAAAAGTAAATACTTTGTATATGTTATTATAAGTGTGATTTATATATATTTTAGTTTTTTATACAAAATTTTATATTTTTTAGACTTAAATTATTGGACGTCTCACATCCGCTTGAATATTTCCTTATGTGTAAATATATCTGTATGTAGTGGCTAATGTGAATAAAGTTTTATCTTATCTTATCTTATCTTACTCATTTTTTACATTTTTCATTCATTGTATTTTGATGTTCTTTGAAAAAAAAAACATCTTGTGATAAATTTTCGAGAAATTTAGGCATGAGGTTAATAAAACGCCTTATTTATGGCAAGTGCAGATTTGCCTTTTGCAAAAATTTTTCAAAATATATTGTATTTTGATATTCTATGAAAAAATAGAAACATCAATTGCTCAATTTTTAAGAAATTTGGGCGCTAAGACGAGAAATAACTTTTTTTTGCAGTGAGAACAAAAGATTATGAATTTTGCCAAATCTATGGCAAACACAGGTTTGCCCGCTACACAAATTATTCAAAATTGATTCGATTTAATTGTTCTTTGAAAACATTAAAACATTATTTGATACATATTCGAGAAATTTAAGCGCAAAGTTAATAAAACGAATTATTTGCAGCGAAAACAAAGGATTACGAATTTTGTCAAAACTATAGCAAGTGCTGAATTTAGTCAAAAATTGTTTAAAATTTGTAGAATTTTGATGTTTTATGAAAAAATAGAAATATCGATTGATCAATTTTTGAGAGATTTAAGCGCTAAGATGAGAAATAGCATTTTTTTTTGCAGCGAGAATAAAAGATTACGAATTTTGCCAAAACTATGGCAAGTGCAGACTTGCCCGTTACAAAAATTATTCAAAACTTGTTGTATTTTGATCAGTGGCGCCTCGTGAAACATGTCGATGGTAGAGCCACTTATAAAATATACCCCCCCCCCTCTTTTTGAAGAAAGAAAGAACGATTTATCTCCCTAGACCAAAGTAAAAAGTCTGTCTAGGGGCAATCTCAAAAAAATAAATATTCAAAAAAATACTTTAACATAAGGCTAATTTAATAGACCAAAGAACTGAGAAGTGGAAATGGATATTTTTTTATAACCTTCTTGATTTTCGAAAAAAAAATAATAAAAACCCAAAATTGGGTCTTTGCCCTAACCATTTTTTTGATTTTTCCCTAACAATGAAAAGCACTTGAAACAATGTTGTTTTAATTATTTGATCTATATAGCTGGATAAAGAAATACTCTGATTCTAAAATTCGCGAAGATGTTGATTTTACAATAAAATAATGTTTTGTTTCATATTTCGTAAATTACTGAAGATAAACAACAAATTATTTCAGATTCAGATTTTGAAGATTGCTATAATGGATGCCTAGTACCAAACGTAAGAATTAATACATTTTTTTCGTTCCACTTGGATGGATATTCGAAGAACTGTCTGTGTGTCTGTCTGTAGGCTCTGCAACCTAATAATGACTTTCAAATTAAACTTCAACCTTTAGCGCTTAAATTGACAATCTGAAAAACTGAAAAATAATAATTGAAGACTGTAACAGTTGTTATCCAAATGTTCTTGAATATGAAAAATATTTGAAAGAAATTATATAAATTTTGAAGGTAAAAAAAATCTACTTAGTACTTAGTACTAGTAATAACGCAAATTTTCTTTGTATCATTCAACATCCGGTGTGGCACTAGCCAGGGAAGTGGTTGTTTCAATAAGTTATTTGTTTATAGTCTTAGTAAAGACTTAATTTGCTTGCAGAGTTACGAACAATTTATTTAATGCTTTCTGCAACATGTAAGGTTATTTCTAATTTATTTAAAAAAAATCTTTTGTTAATAAATGTATTTTTGAAACTTTTTATTTTTGAAAAATAATTAAATGTAGGATAAATTGACTTAAAATAGCTATTTATGTAATAAATAGATAATTTAGGACTTTATGGATGAGCCTCAAAGTTTAAGATCCGAGCGAGCTTGTCGGTGAATCCATAAAATACAATTACGTGTAACATACATTGTAAAATGGTTATACCGGTAAATTAATAAAAAATATACCGGATATACCGGTAAATAAATAAATAAATAAATACAAATCTTCATGTTCGACTGCTCTTTTTCACATACTTTTTAAATGAAAACTAAACAATGTATATACTGGGTCCTGAATTTCACCTCACATAACCTATAGCTCAGTTACTAATTAAGTTATCATTTTGATATTTTGCACACGTCACTTGCATTCTAGGACGTATATAAAAAAAAGAAATATAGGGTATGAAAAATGTGACGTCGTAATGATATATCATTTTTAGATTACATGCTGTATAATTTGTTGCTTATTTTGGTATCTTTTGTAGTTACCTACACGCCCCTAAGATTTTATTAAAATCGGTCCCGTGATATCAGCAAAATGAAAACAAAAACTAGAAAAAAACAGTTTTGCACCAATGATTTAAAAAAAATATAAAAAATAAAAATAGTGACGCGTTAATAAAATTATACTGAATACTTTTTAAATAAGGTCTGACGGTCCCGTTAACCAAGTTTGATTTATATGAATTATTCAGGGTATCTAAAATTTAGTGTTAAACTTTTCAACGTTTAAAGCAATTTATTATTATTACCCTATAAATGTTTATGTAATTTCATGCAGAATTAAAAACAAATATTTTTTTATTACAATCCTATCGCAATTGCTGGCACGTTAAAAGTTATTTGCAGAAAACTCGTTTTATCAATCATTCCTATAGCCATTTTGACGAATAAAAATCGATGGCGGCTTTGAAAAATAATTTACAGACATGTAATGCCCGGCGCATTCACCAGAATTACAATACTCGCATCTTCAATAGCTCAGTTACTGTTTAAGTTATGATTTTGATATTGTGTAGACTTCATTTGCATTCTAAGGCGCATTTTAAGAAAATATTTTTAATGATATATACACAGTTATATGTAGTCTGGCGGGACCGAAACTATGTGGCTTTTGTGGCGCAAATGGCAACCCCAGACCGGAGATCTGGAGGTTGCAGGTTAGATCTCTGTCGAAGGCATGTTAACACTTTTGATCCAGTTATATACGGCGAATCTTCTCTATTATTTGTTTACAAATAATACAAACATTATTATATTTATCACTTCGTAAATGGGGAAATCATCGAATTACAAAAACTACTTTCTTTAAATATTCGCAAAAACGATTTGTTTGGGCTAAGGTGATTTGGTCCACCGTTATCGTTATTGTTTACTTGGCACTACATACTTTGGCAGAGCAATTGCCATGCACAGTCAGAGAAAATACAAATGCGAAACTTGCTCGGCGAGGGAATGCTGCCGATTAGTTCGGTCGAAACCGGTCAGTCCCTGCTTAAAAAATTTACAAGCCTAGTTCCCTTCCCGCCCCTAAGTGATCGATTGACGCACTCCATATCAGTGATTTTTTTCATCTTCCAGTTTTTGGTGAATCTTCAAAAAATTGAATAACTAAAATTTTTACATAGTATTGATATTTTTTATATATTTATCAATTGAAGAGTAATTTTATTTAAAATTATTGGTAATATTTTGGTATTAATAATTTTATTTCAGTTTCGTACAAATAATCCCATTTTTGCCAAGATATGACCTTGAAACCCTCGAAAAATAAGATTTTATTTTTTTAATCACTTAAATTATTATAATAATCTGAAAAATTCACATATATTTCTTACCCAAATAAAAGGTTATTTAGGGTATTCATGTTTTTATTAGGTTTAACAATTTTTTTCGCCTCGAACCGATCAAGTGACGGAAAATTTTATTTAGTCAATGTTCTTTCAATGTTTGGTGCGTCATCTTGAAAAATTTGAATAACTAATCCTTTTAGGATATTTTGTGTATATTTATCAACAATTGAGCAGCAAAATTTTATCTAATTAATAATACAGTAAACAGTATGTTTATGTTGAGTTTAGATTCTTTTTTTTAAATTTCAAATACCTTATATCTTTACCAGTGGCGGCTCGTGGAACATGTTAATGGTAGAGCCACTTATATAAACAAAGAACCATTTATCTTCCAAGACCAATCGAATATTTTGGGCAAAAAATCAAAAATTTGGAACAAAACCGCCTAAGATCTAAAATATCGGCCGAAAAAATAAAAAATCCTGGTTTAAAAATAAATATGCAGACCAAAAAATTAAAAATACAAGCAAAAGAAAAATCATTTGCCATTTTCAGCACCAAATATAACTCTTTTTAGCTTAAAATAAGTTCCAACGAGAAATTCAAAAATAATAGCAAAAATTAAAATTTAAAAAAATTGCACAATTAACTCAATAACTCAAGTTAAGAAAATCTAAAATATGGGACAAAAAAATAAAAAACTAAGAGCTAAAATCTAAAATTCGTACCCAAAAATCAAAGTGATAGACCAAAAAATCAAGATTTTTAACAAACGAATCGAAAATTTAAGTCGACTAAAATTGAAACCAAAACAATCGAAAACACAAAATATAGGCCAAAAAAGTAGGGCACAATAAGGTGAAAATTTAGACAAAACATCGAAAACTCGGGCGTATTCAGACAAAAAATCGATAATTTCTACAAACCAATCGAATATTTTGGTCAAAATAATGAAAAATAAAAAGAATTGGAACAAAAAAATCGAAAATACACAAATGTAAAATATGGGCCAAAGAATCAAGAATCCTGATCTAAAAATAAAAAACGCAGAGAAAAATTAAAAACTTAGGTAGAAGCAAAATAATTTGCCAAAAATAAGTTTCTGATCAGAAATTCGAAAATAATAGCCAAAAAATAAAAAAAAAATCACGAAATGAAATCAATAATCCAAGTTTAAAAATCTAAAATATTGGATAAAAAACAGACTTTAAATCTAAAATATTCGATACAAAATTAAGACCAAATATCTTAAATTCTGTCATAAAAATAAAAATGGTGGACCAAGGAAAGAAAAATTTTAACAGGCAAATAAAGAAAATTTTAAGGCAAGAGATAAAAGAAAAGAAAAACCTACAATGTTGGCCAAAAAGTCGAAAATTTAGACAAAACATCGAAAACTCGGACCTAAAGATAATAAACGCAGACTAAACGAAAAATCAAAAATGCGGACAAAAAAATCGAAAATTTTGACTATAAAATCCAGAAGTTGGTAAAGAAAAATGTAGGTCAAAAGATTAAAAAATAATAATACAAATTTGTAATGTAGGCCAGAAAGTCGAAGATTTAGACATTGCATAGAAAGTTCGCCCCTAAAGATAACAAATGCAGGCTAAAAAATCGAAAATTTCAACAAATAAAACTCGAAAATACCGGAAAAAATTTAAAAAATCTCGCATATAAATCAATAATTCAGGTTATAGATATTTTAATCAAAATAAAATCGAAACTTTGGAACTAGAATTAAAATTTCGGCCCGAAAAATAAAAAATGGGGCCCAAAGAATCAAAAATTTGAACAATTAAATCGAAAATTTAGGTCAAAATAAAGAATATTTAGAATATTAAAACAAAACAAAAATACAAAGGTAAAATATTTTGACCAAAAATATCGAAAATACGGGTCAAAAATTTAATAATTAAAAATTCGTCTGGAAAAATAAAAAATGCGAAAATTTTACCAATTAAATTTAGGCCAAAATAAATAATGTTTGGGCCTAATACAGGTCAACAATCTATTTGCTGAGTATATACTTTGTACTGATTCTGTATTCTAATCTAAGAATTTCATGAAAATTCTCCAATTTGAACCACGGTTTTGGATCTTAAACGCATAATTTGTGGCAAAAAATTATACATTTGGATTTTAATTTGATAATCATATGTAAAATACGAAATTTGAAATATTCAATCTAAGTTTTTGGCCCCTAAACGCAGAATTTGAGACTTAAAATTAAAAATTTGGATTCTAATACAAGAATATCAATAAACATCTTGAATTTGGACCATAGAATCCATGGTTTTTAAACGCAAACTTTGTGTTGAAAAATCCAAAGTTTGTATTTTAATTTGATAATTATATGTAAAATCTCTAATTTGAAACTTTAAATCCAAGTTTCTCGTCCATAAACGCAGAACTTGAGACCCAAAATCCAATATTTGGATTCATTGATCAATTGCATTTAAAATCAGGCATTTGGAACATAAAATCATAGTTTTTGACCCTTAAACGCAGAATTTGAGTCCTAAAATCCAAAACTTGGATTATAAACTAGGAATGTCATGTAAAATCTCAAATTTGGACCATAGAATTCATGGTTTTGAACCTTAAACCCAAAATTTTTGCAATAAAATCCAAGATTTTGATTTTAATCCGATAATTTAATTAAAATACAGGGTGTTCCATTAAAAAAAAACACAACTTTGATATTTTAGGGTGTTTGGAACATCCTGTATAATATGAAATTCATTTTAAAAAGTAACCATAATAGACCCCTATATATCCTAAAAGTCAAACTTTTTGAAAGTCACGTATTTTGGCCACAATATTCCGTGCCGTATAACGTGAATAACCCTAAATATTTCAATCTATCCTAAATTTATTTTAACTGTTGATAAATTTATAAAAATATAAAATGACCTTGAAAAATTCATCTAATTTGGTATTTTGATCAATAATATATGTGATTTTTTCAGATTTTTTTTAGTGGTTAAAAAAATTATATTTGAAAAAATCGTATTTTGGGGCTTCCCGGGTCATGTCGGGGTTTCTTTGATATACGACTTACGACTATTTTGGTTAAGGTCACAACTAATGATAGAGAGAGAGAGACAATCTTTATTCAGACAATAAAAACATAAATTAACAAAAGTAGAGTAATTCGAATTCTGGGCTATCGACCGAAGGTCTTTCTGCCCTGGACTAATGATATTTTCATATTTATTTAAAAATCCGTGTCGGGTGGCATTTTGACCATCTTATCTAGAGATACCCTTTTATTACCTCATAAATGGATTTTAAGCAGGGACTGACTGGTTTCGACCGAACTAAGCACCGACATGCGGCAGCATTCTCTCGCCGAGCGGGTTTCGCATTCGTATTTTCTCTGACTGTACTCGCGAAAGCCCTACCCTTCCACTTGATTCAACAAGCGTAAATCCTTATCGATGAATTTTTTTTTGTGTCATTACGATTTTCTTAACGAATTTGCGTTAATCTCCAGAAATAATAGATAATCGTGAAATTATAAATGAAAATTGATAAATATGCAAAATAACAGAAAAAGCCCTGTTATGCCATCAAATGGCACAAAAAAGTTACACGATATCCACATCAACAATTTTCACTCTTTCTTGAAAAATCCGGGAAGCAGGAAAATTTTTACAACCACATGAATAAAAATCCCGAGTAATTACTTTATATTTAATATCAGCTTTGTGGAACTTTATCTTTGTTGATCATCCATGTCCTAACAGTATTTGACAACTTTTTTGAATCTCTTTAGAAACTAATTACGTGAATATCTGCTGCAGTTTACGGCGAAGGAAACTTGAGAAAACTCTGGTCGTACATGTACGCCGTTATAATGTTTTGCGAATATTGTTTTGAAACTGAAGGCGGTTAAGTTTGTAATTATACCCACCCGTCTGTTGCCTTCATCGCAGTAAACATCATTTCCAACGTGCAATTAAAAGTTATTGTTCTAATTAAAGTACCTTATTTTTCACAGTATTATAAATAGAGATAAAACTCCACTGGCATTTATTTTAATTCAGACTCAGTGTAAACACAATTAATGTGAAGCATTTAATTCTAATTAAAATGGAATTTATGAAAAGATTGGTAGACCGTAAATTAATGCATAATGTTTTATACTAAATTGTCACCCACTCAATGTTGAAATAAATAGATTACGGAATTACATCAACTTAACCGAAAACTACACATAATATGGATTCAAGCCTACCAAGGCTTCCTAGGTCAATGGATCAGAACAACGGATTTTATTGAGAAGAATGGAAAAAAGAAAAATCAGTAAGAACATAAAAGAAATTTAAAAAGTTACAGATGCAGTTTTAATACGTAAATTTAAATATTTTAAATCCCACATATTTAATATTAAAAATCAATATAAATCATACCGACAATGTATAGATGACAGAAACCGAAGTTACTTTATATATCGACTTCAGCGAAAACTATGCCTGTAAATACCACGAAGAAATTCAATCAGTGCATTTTGGAGGATCACGAAACCAAGTGACTTTTCATACACCAGTATTGTATAATTTGACTTCTAATAAAGACAAACCTGTAACTTCCTTTTGTACTGTGTTTTCTGATCTCCATCATGGCCCTGCCGCTATTTGGGCTGACCCACATCTGATTCTTGATTACGTTAAAAAAGAATTGCCCCATGCCAAGACTACACTTTTTTTCTGATGAACCAGCAACTTAGTACAAACAAACAACAATTATTTTATTGCCACGAGATTCTTTGAACAATACGGATTCGAAAGTTTGGCTTGGAATATTTTTGAAGCAAGGGGGCAGCTGACGGCGCTGGAGGATCTATAAAATGCTTAGCTGATCATTTTGTCGTCAGCGGATACGACATTGTTGACGCTTCACAATTCTTCGAAGCACTTAATAATCGCAGTAAAACAAAGCTCTTTCTTGTTGGCAAAGACGATATTACCCAGATTTTAATGACAATCCCAAATGGAATTATTCCATGGACTATGCAAGTACACCAATTCCTTGCACTGCAGCGTGGAATGTTGAGCTACCGGATATTGAGCTGTTAAGCAAATTTTGTGATTGTTACAATTTAAAGACTTATTATTCATTGCCTAGACATGACACAGAAGTCGACATTCCAACCTCAGATTTAGAAGAACCGCTGACCGATATAACTAACATAATAGGTTTTCATACAAGGAGATTTTATGAGACTGTGTATACTTCTACTTCAGAAGACGAATTGTAAATTTGAAAAATCTGTGGACATAACACCGGGTACTTCACATGACCTATTTGTGGATGAGATCCATCCATTATTAATAAAAAAATGGTACACATATTTTAGTCAAAGTAGTAAGTGAAAGAAAAATCGAGTACACTTATTTAGGAGTTGCAAAGAGTGGCGCGGATGAAGATGGAGATGATATTTTATAAAAGTGTTGGTGAAACTGGAAAATTATTTAAATTGAATCAGATGTATCAGATGTGATGTTTGAAAATGTTTCAATAGTTATTTATTATACGAATGTGGAATGTACCTAATTAGTCCCGCAAGAAAAAGTTTACTAAAATTTTCTAGGGACTAATGAGGAATTCCACATGAGTATAATATAAAATTTAATCCAAAATCGTCTGCAATTGCATTAAATATTGAAATAATGTTTATAAAATTTTGAAAGGAAATTTTGACGTACGTGGTGTCAATTTGAAATATTTCAAAAATCCTATGAAGTATCTATGCATTCCGTGAGAGAAACTTATTCTCTCACTAGGGGGTAATGAGCAACATTACATGGCTCAAATGACCACTGTAATTCGATTATTACACCCGATTTTGGATAAAAATAATTCCATCTCCTAAGGTAGTCAAAACAGGAAGGTGCATTTATTATGAATTTAATCAACCAATATAAGTATTTGAAAAGTAGATTAACTGAAAAGAAATTATATGATTAATTTTATATCTACCAAAGAATCCCTACCAACAAATAAGACTTACAGTAGCATTTTACGGGAGAAATTGTAATATCTTATTGTTTTCTAAAGTTTAAATATGTTAAAAGGTTAACTTTGTACTTCGGCTTATAAGTATCTACTAGGGATGGGCGATATTTCACGTACCTGTGATTTTTCACCGGTACTGAAAAATCACAGGTAATTACTGTTACTAATGGGTGAATTTCACTGCTACTTAAAATCACCGCTACTTAAAATCACTGTTACTTAAAATCACTGCTAATTAAAATCATTGTTACTTAAAATTACTGCTAATTAAAATCATTGTTACTTAAAATCACTGCTAATTAAAATCATTGTTACTTAAAATCACTGCTGCTTGAAATTACTGCTACTTAAAATCACTGCTAATTGAAATCATTGTTACTTCAAATCACTGCTGCTTGAAATAACTGCTACTTAAAATCACTGCTAATTAAAATCATTGTTACTTAAAATCACTGCAGCTTGAAATTACTGCTACTTAAAATCAATGCTACTTAAAATCACTGCTACTAAATATCACTGTTACTTAAAATCACTGCTAGTTTAAATCAATGCTACTTTAAATCACTGCTACTTAAAATCACTGCTATTTAAACTGTGACAAACTGTAATTGCTTCTTAAACTGTGACTGTTACTTAAAACATAATTGTAAGAAGACAGTACGATGGAATTTCTAAATCTTATTTAATATTCATTACTTGACTCTTCCATTTTTGAAGGGTATTGTATTTAAATTTTGAATAAATTTTTAATTAAAAAGACAAATATTTATAAAATTCCATATTATACCATATAAAATGAAATAAAATATAACTTAATGTACTAACAATTATTAATTCATTAATTGAGATTTTATAAAAACGAAAAAATTATCTTGCCCGGCATGGAATTAAACCATAAACTGGCTGTGATCGAAAGCGATGAGTCCGACGAGTGAATAAACCCAAAGTGACTTAAAATCGATTTTAATTTAAGATTCAGTGCAAATATCTAAACATACATTTTAAAATAATACCAAGCAACTAAGGTAACTTTGAATTAAACAACTTTCGACGTTTTTTTAAAATGTATGTTTAGATCTTTGCACTGAATCTTAAATTAAAATGAATTTTAAGTAACTTTGGGTTTATTAACTTTATTTTACCACTATTTAAATAAATAGTGGTAAAAAAACGTCGAAAGTTGTTTAATTCAAAGTTACCTGACGATGGACTACCACATAGTAACGGTCGCAACCATCATCTTCATACCAAGCAACTAATTTTGAAATAGCAAACTTCATGAACTGAAAAAATCAATAAAAACAATTTACCAAACTGCGAAAATCTCCAAATTCAGGTGCTCAAAAAAATAAAAATTCATATCTCTTCAAAAATTCATATCTCTATTGAAAATTGTTGAATTTTCAAGCCCCAAATTGATTTTGCATAAGCGATACTTCGGCCGCTGAGGATAATTCTTAATGGAATTTTGTCTGCGCATTTGATTTTTTTTCTGCGAAAATTTCATTCAGGTGCTCAAAAAATTAAAACCAAAATTTTCAAAAATCCATATTTCCATTAAAAACTGTGGATTTTACAAAAACTAAATTGATTTTGTATAAGCGATACTTCGACCATTGAGGATACTTTTTTATGGAATTTTGTCTGTGCGTTTTATATTTTTTCTGCGATGTTTTCATTAAAGTGCTCAAAAAGATAAAAACTAAAATTTTCAAAAATCCAAAACCCCGTTAAAAATGGTTGAATTAGCAAATACCAAATTAATTTTGAATAAGCGATACTTCAACTGTTGAGGGTATTGTTTTAAGGAATTTTTTCTACGCGTTTTACATTTTTTCTGCGATGTTTTCATTCAAGTGCTCAAAAAATTAAAACGAAAATCTTCAAAAATCCATATCTCTATTGAAAATTGTTGAATTTACAATAACCAAAGAGATTTTGAATTAGCTATACCTCGGCCATTGGGGATGTTTTTTATGGAATTTTGTCTGCACGTTTTATATTTTGTCTGCGATGTTTTCATTCGAGTGCTCAAAAAATAAAACTAAAATTTTCAAAAATCCATATCTCCATTAAAAATTGTTGAATTTACACAAACCACAACATTTGTTAATAAGCAATACTTCTACCTTTGAGGATATTGTTTTAAGGATTTTTTTCTAGGTGTTTTAAATTTTTTTCTGCGATGTTTTCATTCAAGTGCTCAAAAAATAAAACGAAAATCTTCAAAAATCCAAATCTCTATTAAAAATTGTTGAATTTACAAAAAACAAATTGATTTTAAATTAGCGATACTTCGGCCATTGATCATTTTATAGAATTTTGTCTGCGCATTTTATATTTTTTCTTCGATGTTTTCATTCAAGTGCTCAAAAAAATAAAACTAAAATTTTCAAAAATCTATATCTCCTTTAAAAACTGTTGAATTTGCAAATACCAAATTAATTTTGAATTAGCAATACTTCAACCATAGAGGATATTATTTTAAGAAATTTTTTCTACGCGTTTTATATTTTATTCTGCTATGTTTTCATTCAAGTGCTCAGAAAATAAAAATGAAAATCTTCAAAAATCCATATCTCTATTGAAAATTGTTAAATTTACAAAAACCAACGAGATTTTGAATTAGCTATATTTCGGCCATTAAGGATGTTTTTTATGGAATTTTGTCTGCACGTTTTATATTTTTTCTGCGATGTTTCCATGCAAGTGCTGAAAAAAATAAAACTAAAATTTTCAAAAATCCACATCTCCATTAAAAATTGTTGAATTTACACAAACCAAAATATTTTTGAATAAGCGATACTTCGACCATTAAGGATATTGTTTTAAGGAATTTTTTCTACGTGTTTTATATTCTTTTCTGCGATGTTTTCATTCAAGTGCTCAAAAAAATAAAACGAAAATCTTCAGAAATCCATATCTCTATTGAAAATTGTTGAATTTACAAAAAACAAATTGATTTTAAATTAGCTATACTTCGGCCATTGAGGATGATCATTTTATGGAATTTTGTCTGCGCGTTTTATATTTTGTCTGCGATGTTTTCATTCAAGTGCTCAAAAAAATAAAACTAAAATTTTCAAAAATCCATATCTCCATTAAAAATTGTTGAATTTACACAAACCACAATATTTTTGAATAAGCGATATTTCATCCTTTGAGGATATTGTTTTAAGTAATTTTTTTCTACGTGTTTTATATTTTTTTCTGCGATGTTTTCTTTCAAGTGCTCAAAAAAATAAAACGAAAATTTTCAAAAATCCATATCTCTATTAAAAATTGTTGAATTTACAAAAACCAAATTGATTTTGAATTAGCTATACTTCGGCCATTGAGGATGATTTTTTATGGAATTTTATCTGCGCGTTTTATATTTTTTCTACGATGTTTTCATGCAAGTGCTCAAAAAAATAAAACTAAAATTTTTAAAAATCCATATCTCCATTAAAAATTGTTGAATGTACACAAACCAAAAAATTTTCGAATAAGCGATACTTCAACCATTGAGGATATTATTTTAAGGAATTTTTTCTACGTGTTTGATATTTTTTTTCTGCGATGTTTTCATTCAAGTGAAAAATTAAAACGAAAATCTTCAAAAATCCATATCTCTATTGAAAATTGTTAAATTTACAAAAACCAAACAGATTTTGAATTAGGTATACTTCTGCCATTGAGTATGATTTTTTATGGAATTTTGTCTGCGCGTTTTATATTTTTTTCTGCCATGTTTTCATTCAAGTGCTCAAAATATTAAAACGAAAATCTTCAAAAATCCATATCTCCATTGAAATTTGTTGAATTTACAAAAACCAAATTGAACTAGAATTAGCTATAGTTCAGCTATTATGGATGATTTTTTATGGAATTTTGTCTGCGCATTTTATATTTTTTTCAGCGATGTTTCCATTCAAAAAAATAGAACTAAAATTTTTAAAAATCCATATCTCTATTAAAAATTGTTAAATTTACAAAAACCAAAATATTTTTGCATAAGCGATACTTCAACCATTAAGGACTTTGTTTTAAGGCATTTTTTCTACGTGTTTTATATTTTTTCTGCGATGTTTTCATTCAAGTGCACAAAAAATTAAAACGAAAATCTTCAAAAATCCATATCTTTATTGAAAATTGTTGAATTTACAAAAACCAAATTGATTTTGAATAAGCTATACTTAGGCCATTGAAGATGATTTTTTATGGAATTTTGTCTGCGCATTTTATATTTTTTTGCGATGTTTCCATGTGAGTGCTCAAAAAAGGAAAACTAAAATTTTTAAAAATTCATATCTCAATTAAAAGTTACAGAATTTACAAAATCCAACTTGATTTTGAATAAGCAATACTTCGATCATTGGGGAAATTTTTTAAGAAATTTTTTCTACGTGTTTTATATTTTTTTTTCTCTGCGAAGTTTTCATTCAAGTGCTCAAAAAATTGAAACGAAACTCTTCAAAAATCTATATCTCTATTGAAAATTGTTGGATTTACAAAAACCGAATTGATTTTGAATAAGCGATACTTCCGCCATTGAGGATAATTTTATGTTGAAGTTTGCCTGCATATTTATATTTTTTTCTGCGATATTTTTGGCCAAGTGCTCAAAAAATTAAAACGAAAATTTTCAAAAATCCATATCTTTTAAGATTAATGATTTTATTTAAAAATAATCCTTCGAGAACACAGCAAATAATTTTTCAAAAGATGCGTTTTTTCAGAGGTAAAATCAAAATAGGAAAACATATGCCACTTACCTAAAACTTTTCAAATTTACTGAATAAACATTCTGCAAAAATCTCCAAATACTTCGCGAATTTTGAATCAAGGATATCCGTATGTTTATTTGGTATAGCAATAATATAGCCAAAATATTACCTTCAGTCACAGGTATAATATCAAAAGGAACAATAGGTGGACAAATATTAGCAGAATCACATCAAAATTTTTTTTGAGAAACCATTAACTATTTCAGAAGGTGTTACGACGTTTACTAACCGTGATCACAGTCTAAAATCACTGATATTAGAAAGTAGCAATCACAGGTAGCAACGTGATTCAAAAGTAGCAGTTTTGCCCATCTCTAGTATCTACCACTCCGTCACTTTGTTAGCCACTGTCACAAATTTGTCCCCCTTATAACTAAACGCCAAAGTAGTGTATGATCCAGTTTATTGGTAATATTTACTAAAATAACATATTTCACTATTACATAATAAACACAAAAGGTGTTAAACAGATTCCCAAGGTTATTCCGACTATCCGACTAAATAAATCCATGACTGGTACACGTTACTTTTGTATCAAGTTCTTTAACCTCCTACCAGACAGTATAAAAGATTTTCCGGTTAAAATGTATAAAAACCGCATTGGACAATTGTTTTTGTTTTCTGAAACACGCATTTTATTCTTTTTATCAATTTTTAAATGTTCCCGTATCGGATATGTAACTATTACTATGTTTTATGTAACTATTACGTGTTTATTGATTTCATACATTTATGTCTAGTCCTATTTTAAAATGCGTCTTATTATATCTTCCCTTTCGATTAACCGAACTGTTATATGACTTGTGTAAAACATAACTTGTTCAATACACCAATAAAGGATTATTATTATTATTTATTTAAAGACTTGCATAATATTTCAAAGTTTGTTTTCTTAACAAGCAAAAATGTGACAGAGTAGTATTGAATAATATTTTTCAAATGTTTATAACAAGAATTCCGTTATATCGAGCTCGATAAAAAAATGTTTGTATTCTAGTTAAGTAAAGTATTAAAAAAAACTGAAGATCTGATTTTGCATGACGAAAACTAATAAATTAAAACATTTTAGTTATTGAGGTTTTTATTTTTTGTTACCATTCCGACTAAACTTGAAATTAAAAAAAAATATCAAGTAATACTTCGATGCACTATATGTTTTTGAAATCTACGATAACTAGGCAATAAATTAAAATACATTTTAGATGTTTACTTTTTTAACAAATCTAAAAATTAATCGCTAAGATTGTCGATAGAAAAGGAAAACGTCCCAAGTATGGGATTCTCGTTATGTTTTTACAATATTTCAGATACGGTTTGTTAGAAATGAATCTGTGAACTTCTATGGTGTATAAGTACAAGCTAATAAAACTTGACTTCTGGATTAACTTCCTGATGCACAACATTAAATATTTACATTTCCGTATAATTGTGTGCCCTGTCGGAGGCGTCTGTAAATGCATGAAAATGTATATCTTCCCGGATAAAGTTGCGCTGAAAACACTCATCCCCGTGTAAAACATCCCGCCCGTACGGTACTTAGCGATGCATAAAATTACATTGTAGCTTTCAGGGAATTTCAGGAAAATGTACAGGACACATGTAAATGCTGATAAAGACGCTCCTCGCATTTTTCCCTTTACTTCTCACCGAGCACTTAGAGGGGGAGATACGTCTCGGGGCGGAGTGAATTTGTATCTGATTTGCGACCGCTTCCCGAAAATGGCGGAAAAGATCCCGCAAGTTTTGTAACAAATTTAGTTTTACTGGAGCGAAAGGGATTTATGTTATTTTGATGAATGGGGGTTAAGAATGGATCCGATATAAATTTAAATTTGAAACCTTTTATGTGTGAGTTGTAAAAGTACAGCGAATACTCGATAAAGGGAACTGAATCAATTTCTTGTAAAGTTGATTTATACATTTTGTTACTTTGGTGTACTATTTAACAATAAATAAAATTAAATACAGTATATTTAGGAAGTTTGTGAAAATTGGAAACCTTTAACTTTTCAGATGTTGTTGCTTTCGCCAAATTAGATGTATTACTCCTTTATAAATACAACAGAATTTTGTATAAGTATATAGTAGGTTCTCGGTTAACCGAGTCTCGGACTAAGAAGTAATATACACTAAAATTCAAAGCACAAATACTAATCGAATGCCATACATACGATAACAGCTGAGCAAAATAGAAAAAATAACATAATATAGTCGTTTTCGATATAAAGATATATATATATATATAAAGAAATAGTCGTTTTATTTACCGGTGCGATAAAACCTTACTTCAGTAACTTTAATGTACTAGTCAGTTTCCGTGTAAATTGCGTACGTTATGTTTTTTTTTAATTTACATACATGTAAGTAATGTAAATTTCGATGATAAAATTGCAGTTTAATCAATGTGGTTTTATTTCATCGCTCGATTATTGGAGGTAGACACAACAGCTCGGATAATTCTACTGCATTTAGAAACTTTTGCAACTTTGGCACACATTAAAAAAATGCACGCCTCATCACTATTTCAAAAGGATACCTGCCGACGAGCCAAGAGATCTTCCCAGACGTGATCTCGGATACATTTCATTAACAGCCCTTTGTGCACATCGGACAAAGGCAGATTTTCGCGAAAGTCAGCTACATTTAGCAGCCAGATGTGATTGTTGTAAACTTTGTTGAAGCGCTGCCGTTGGCGTTGCCGAATAAATTAGTACAGATAGTGGACGCACCCATAGTATTGCGAGTATAAATATCTGGTTTTGAGTTAATAGAATTAGTTAAACCTTTATTCTCATTAACACACAGTGCGTTTTTTTATAAATCCACCATAGGGATTTACATGTTTAAAGTTTGGCTGTTAAGGGTTTTTCTCTTAAGACTTTTAAGTTTACACCCACCTAAATAACTACAGATGAATAGTTTTTAAAATAAAAAGATGTCGAAAATATTGACGCATCTCAGCTGGAAACAAAATGACAGCACTTGAAACTTGAATTTTGGGGAAGAGAATATTTGCTTTCTGCGGTTTGAAAAATTCTAAATAAAATATCGCATGCGGAATCACCTTCAATATTTCTAAATCTACACAGAAATAATGTATTTTTGGCATACTGTAAAACAATTGATGCATTCCAACTGGAAACAAAATGGCAGCACTTGAAACTTGAATTTTCGGGAAGAGAATATTTGCTTTCCGCGATTTGAAAAATTCTAAATAAAATATCGCTTGTGGAATCAGCTTCAAAATTTCTAAATCTACGCAGAAATAATGTATTTTTGTCATACTGTAAGACAATTGACGCATCCCAGCTGGAAACAAAATGACAGCACTAAACGATTTTTGTTTCGCTTTTATCCTTATACCGTCCGATTATTACTGCAGCTTTTAATTAAGAGCCTCTACAGGTTTGGGTATAATGTAATTCATCAAGCGGGCATAGAAAGCATGTTTGGAGGTCAAACATAAACCGCTTTTCTATCATTAACAAATGTGGTTTCAACATGATGGCGGACCAGCTCACTTCAAAAGTTACAAGTTATGAACTATAGATTGGTCGTGGAGGTTACTTGAACAAATAACAATTATATTGAACGAAATGCATCAAGACGGTGTAACTAGAGCACGTCTTTACGACTCAATGGTTCGTAATATCATGCTTGCGTTCGAGTACAAGAAGGACATATTCAACAACTTTAATAGGCAATACATATTTTTCTTATATAACTATTTGTGTGTTCTGGTTACTTTACTGCAACTTATTTATTTATTATTTTCTGCAATCTTCCGAAAAGCGTCACATTGACGCATTTAAAAGACTTTTTCCGTTGCTCGTTGGTTATTGGCTAACTTTAATGTACCCAAATGTATTAAACATCGTTCATTAATGACCCCTATTAATGAACGGTTTTTCATCAATAAACGATTTTCCATTAATGAACGATTTCTAGCGCCGCGGTGGTCTAGTGGGTAGAGGTCTGGCCTCTAGACCCAGCTGGTGTGAGTTCGAGTCCCGTCCGGGTGGTCACTTTTTTAACACGAAACATGGCCCTGTGGGTCCATGGATATCTAGTCTTTGTCCTCATTTTATTTAAATATGAATTATTAAATACTATACATCGGTTGAATGCTCTAGCTGGCTAAGCCAATTCCCTATCATCCTCGATTCCCTTACCCGAATTCCTATCAATCATATTTCCTTAAAAATTACTCATAATTACTGTAAATGTAACTGATAATAGTGAGAAAACGATCTGTAATTTGTTTCACATGTAAATGCAAAAGTATATCAATTCTCTGCGCTAGAAACAAATTAGCGGTGAACCGCCTTCGATTTTGTTATACAATAATGTCAAAGTGTGAAACGTCAAATTTATAAAAGGCGTGTATCAATTGAATGTCTGCTACTATGGATAGTGTCGAGTTAACATTAACACCGCCAAAAGTACTAGCCAATGCAAGTAATGCAACATTAAGTTTGCTTTCGGAAAAGAGTAAACATTTTTACGAAAAAACTTACGTAGAATTTATTTCCTAGTGCGAGGAGAAACAGATAAGGCGTCATTTGGAATCGGCGCTATTCACATTTTTGTTGCTGATTTTGTAGTTACGATCAACGGAAAAATCTTGTAACCAACTCGTGTGTTAATTGACGAACAACTAACGCACTCGCGCAAGTGCTCGTGTGGAAAATGTCTCGATCATTAATCGCCATCATTAACACACTCGTTGGTTAAATAACTATAAATGACGTTTTCATGTAAAATAAAAAAAAAACACCTGATACAAAAATACGAAAAAAAAAATTAATAAAAATATTATTTCATTTTAGTCCAGAAACAAAAAATGACAGTTGTCGTAGAATCATTCCAAGACAACTGTTATTTTTTTGTTTTCAAGGCCCGCTTGATAAATTATTTTTCTATTGACGTAATTTGAAAAAACATGTTGATATCTTGAATATGGATCAATGCAGAACTAAATTCTGCGTCAGAATATGTAAAAATATACAGGGTGTTCCATTATAAAAGTTGAAATTTAATGGTTTAATATTACTAAATGTAGTAAGACATTCTTCGGGTATTGGCTTTTTATAGGCAACGTTATATCTTTTCGATTTTATTTTGTTCGGAGATTTAACTGTTAAATTTAGAGGTTATGTTATTTTATGATTTTTTCTACAGAATTTTATGTAGAATTCAAATTTGCAATAAATAATATAGCATTACATTAGATGCTAGTTGGTGTTGACTTCCGGCATAATCGGAAGTGGAATAATTTTAGAAACATGTTCATTGAAAAGAGCACACTCGATTACATACAGTGCGTAAATTCAGTAAAACCGAAATAAAATATTTTTGGAAAAATCCTCGTATAGATCGATTTTCTTTGAACAAAATACACATTTTTGTGTGAAAGTCGATTTTCAGACGTCATTGGTTTTTGAGTAATGACATCTTCTATTTTCTTTCTAAATGATAATCCCCTATTTTTTTACTTTCTCCGTTACGAAGTACGAGAAAGTATTGTGATCATGATTTTTTTTTCAAATAATTTTTTTACAGAAATATCCGTTTTCGGACAATTTCAACAATTTCTGGAAAAAAAAAATTGTGTCTGTGTGTGTGTCTGTGTGTCTGTCTGTGTGTGTGTGCGTGTGTGTCTGTCTGTCTGTCTGAAAAGTTTTTGGTAAAATTTCGTACATCGGAAGTGGGCGTTTACCTTAACTGTTTTTTGTTTTTTTTGCCAATATTTTCTTAAATATGAAAAATATCACAAAAATATTTAAACAAACTTTAAAGACAACAAAAAAATAAACATCTTTTGCTGGAAAACATTTTTCATAAAATCATTTTTATTCGAGAAAAAAATTTATTATTTTTTTTTATTTTTGGTTTATAATTATAAAACTATAATAGTTACAGCAAATTTATGTTAATAATAATTGTAGTTAATACTAAAATGAACAACTAATAAAGAATAAGTTTTTTTCGAAATCCCTTTAGTTTTTGAGTAAACTTTCATTTGAAGTATAATTTTTCCATCGATAATTTTGACGTTTTAAACGTCAGTTTCATCGGAGTTTACACAACGCTCGATGTACATTTAAAATATGATTTAAATTGAAAATAAATAATGGAAGCGTAAAAATAAATGATACCATCAAGTCGGAGAAAGTAACATGATGGCCACATCACCATTTTTTTGTTCTTGATTTTGAGTGATCTTTTCATTGTCGAACTGGCAGTATAAACATAATATGACATTTTTCGAGTAAATGACACGTGTCTACACTAAATCGCACATTAAGAGTTTAAGGGGTTTCCGTTGTATTAAAAATTTTACAAAGAGACTCTCGGTCTTCTATTTTAAATTTTTGAGTTTAACCCCAAAAATGTTACCACCTCCTTCGGTCAAAAACGGTTAATTTCGACAAATGAAGGCCGATCGCTCTGATTTTGTCAAAAAAGACTCTCCTCTCCCTCCTACGCATCCCCATAAAATTTCACCGCCGTACGTAGACCGGTTTCGGAGTAATTCAGGTTACCGGGACGGAACGTAAAAATCAAAATTTTGGAAATTTTTCCGCCACAGTCCGATGCACCACCGATGGCTCTATCGATCCTTCCCGGCGCGGCCCTTCTGACTCTACCCCACCACCCCCGTGAAATAAAAAACCCGCAAGCAAGTGTTAAAACTCAAAAACGTATTTTTTTCCAGATACTCCCCTCGGTGAGCGGAACATCCTTGCCAATTTTAACAAAAATCGTTAGAGCCGTTTTGGAACAACGGCCTTATATATGAAATTTTAGAGGTTCGCCGAAACGCCGCCACTGACTTTATTTTTACACCTGAAGGATGCATCGGTAGAGGGATCTCTTCACAAAGCATCCGCCTATATTATTTATATCAGCACACTTTTTGATTTGGTGCCCGCTTAACGAGATATGATTTTTTAAAAAGCGACCAATTTTTTTTTTTAAGTTCTCTCTGAGGTTTCTTTCGCGGACATATATTTTTTTTATTTAAATCCAAGAGCTCAAACTTCTAGGATGAGAAGAGGGTGTAACGTGCTTTGATTTGTTATTTTTTCAAAAAAATTTAAACACCCCCTACCCTTCCAGAGCCGTCATTTGGCCCGGTCCCCGGGTACGTTTTGCTTCCATCGAGGACGTATTTTTTGCTATTTAAATCGAACAGTTGAAACTTTTAAAATAGGTAGGGGTTCGAACGAACCTTGAGCTGTAATTTTTTTCAAAAATTTTAAAACACCCCTTCGGAACCGGGGCGAATTTTAAAACGACGAAAAAACGCGACGGAGGAGAAGTTTTTTGGCGGGAGCGCGTCAGCAATTTTTTTACGATTTTAAAAAATATTTCAAAAAAACTCTTGGTCTCCTTTTTTTCAATATTTGAGTTTTTCCCCAAAAATTTTACCACCCCCGTGGGTCAAAAATGATTAATTTCGACAAATGGAGGCCTATCGCTTTGATTTTCTCAAAAGACACCCTTCTCCCCCTCCGACGCATCCCTGACAAGTTTCACCGGCGCACGTATACCGGTTTCGGAATAATTTGACGAGATGTAAAAATCACCCCCTGGGGGCGGAGGCAAATATTTTGGAAATGTTTCCGACACTGTCCGATGTACCCCCGAGAGCTCTATCGATCCCCTGGGTGGCGCCCCATCACCCTCCGTGAAAAAAAAACCGAAAAAAATAAAAAAAGAAACAATTGTCAAAACTCGGAAACGTACAGCCCGATTTCAATTTCATTTTTTTTAGGTATTCCCCTCGGTAAACAGAACATCCCTGGCAATTTTAACAAAATTCGTTAAAGGCCTTATATGTGAAATTTCAGGCGTGCGCCAAAACGCCGCCACTGACTTTATTTTTCCTCTTGAAGGATCTGTCGGTGGCGGGATCTCTTCACAAAGTATCCGCCTACATTATTTATATCCAAAAACTTTTTGATTTGTTGTGCCCTTAACGAGATATGATTTTTCAAAAAGCGACCAAAAATCTTTTTTGGGGTCATATTTTTTTCTCAACTCAAATGTCAAATTTTTAATAACTATTGAAACCAAATCGAAAACATATAAAAAATTAAACAAATTAGAAACAACTTTACTTGTTGCAGAAAGCATTAGGTAAATACAAGAAAACGAAATGTAGCTTGAATATATGAATATTCAACCTGCATTAATCTGCAAGCAAAAAATTAAGTCTTACTAAGACTATAATTATAGTCTTAGTAAGACTACATTTCGTTTTCTTGTATTTATATAGAAAATTCTTACATAAAGTGCATAATTTTTAAAATATTGATTTTCTCCAATTTCAACTGACTAAAACGATTCAAAATCATGTTTTATTTCGTTTACCCTCTTCAGTACTGCCGATGGAGATGACCTGTTTAGGTAATATGGCAGCAATGAAGAGGTATGGATTGAGCAAATTTGGTTGTCCCGATGATCCTCCCTGAGGTACCTCCATTTTTTAAAATTATAGAAAAATATTCGTAAAGCCTTCCCTGCACATCCTGGATGATTTAACATTTATTCTGTGAATTTTTTCGATTTTCCTAATCGTTTGCGAGGTATGAATTTTTTTATGTGTCAAGGCACCAAATTTTAAATTTTTCATGAGTTGGAAATTTGAGTAAAAATCGCATGACATGGATTCGGCTGAAATTTTCACCAAAGATACCTCTAACCGAAAGGGTTGAAAAATGACAACTATTTTATTTCTGGGGGCCCCGTTGCGGGGCCCTGGCCTTTAAAGTGAGCGATTCAAGATTATTTTTCGGGAGTCTTCATGCCTTCAGTTTTGACTTTGAAGAGTCTGCCAAAGCTCCAGTATATTCACAAAGTATTCCCCTATAATATTTATAAAGGAACATTTTTTGATTTGTTGCTCCCTTAAGAAGGTATGATTTTTTTAAATTTGACCAAAATAATTACACCAATTTTGATGTTTATTTGAAGCACGTATTTTTTGCATTTAAAGAGTTGAAATGATTTAGCTCAGTAGAGGGTACGACTTGCTTTCATCAATATTTTTTCAAATTTTTTGGAACAATCGAAATCAAAATTTTCGATCGTCAAATTTTGAAACCTCCAAAACGGGACTGTAAAGTGTATACATTTCTCAGACGCTCACCAAATAATTTTTAAATGATCAAAATTAATGAACGAAAATAAGCCTTTTACTGTTAACGTACGAGTGCTTTCTAAAAAACAAATTAAGAAATACATCGATAGTGCGTCACGTTTAACAGATTATGAGAAATTCACACGCACAGACGACGGCGCAGCGCAGCGGAGCCGTCATTCGTCACCAGTAACTTTTTCAAATTTTTAAGGGCCACGCACGGACCAGTAACTTTCCTTGAAAACTAAAAGAGATAAGTGTACAAACATTTTACTTTCTCCGTTACTAAGTACGAAAAAGTATTGTGATCGTGATTTTATTTCAAAAAAATTTTCTACGGAAATATCCGCTTTGGAGTCCCCTAGATGCAATTTCAACAATTTCTGGAAAAACAATGTGTCTGTGTGTGTGTGTGTGTCTGTGCGAGCTGTATCTCAAAAACTAATAGGGAAATTAATATGAAACTTTGAACATAAGTCTTATTTGATAATCCGAAGAACTGAAAAGCTTTTGGTAAAATTCAATACGCCGGAAGTGGGTGTTTTCCTTAACCGTTTTTTGTTTTTTCCAATAATTTTTTAAATATGAAATATATCACAAAAATATTTAAAGAAATATTGAAGACATCAAAGAAATGAACATCTTTTGCGAAAAAATATTTTTTTATAAAATCATTTTTATTCGAGAAAATTTTTTTTTTTTTTTCATTTTTGGTTTAGAATTATGAAACGATAATAGTTACAGCAAATTTATATGAATAATAATTGTAGAGAATGCCAAAATGAACAACTTATGAAGAATAAGTCACTTTCATCCGAGTCTACAAAACGCCAGATGTACATTTAAAATATGATTTAACTTGAAAATAATGAAAGCGTAAATATAAATGATACCATCAAGTCGGAGTAAGTAACATGATGGCCACATCACCATTTTTACAAAATATGTTGCAACTTAAACAAGGAATCCAAAAATTTAATAAAATGTGGGGTGTTCCATTCAAAATAACAAATTAGGTGCTACTTCCGGTGGAACCGGAAGTGATAGAAACTTGAAAATATTTCACATGAGGAGAACTGATCTAATCGTATGATGAGTTTATTTTTTATTTTTAGTACAACGGCTAAAAATATCATTACAATACATTAATTAGTGCCCATAATTTTAATGTGCGGTTTTGGTAGAACACCCTGTATAATAATATCACAAATCAGGTTCTCTCAAATTTATTAATAATGGGTAAACGCGATAAGTATCACTAATATTCTTGTGAAATAGAAGCTGCTCCGCGTACGATTCGTCTTCTGTTGAAAGATGTTGCCTGCAGAGTAAATGATGAAAGCATGTTTCTGGCATACGACAGCACAAAGAATCACTTTCTACAATTGAAAACACCGATACAAAGTGAGAATTGTAATATCGAAATAGAAAAAAATCTTATATTTCTTCTGGTGACGGCGCCGGGTAAACACGTTTATAAATCTATGCCATTCGCAAGGATTATTTTTACGCTAGCTTTAACAGTCTGTTGAATTACGATGGAAAATTAGAACCAGCGGACAATGAGATGTTTAATTTCCTAGTAAAATTTTTAATGTCCTCTCCGGGACGGCAAAGGCGTCGGAGAAAATGCGGGTGTCGTGATTCAATTACCCGAGAGGAGCTTTCCCTCCATACCGATAAATCTCATAAATGTTAAGATAATGCAAGACGAATGTTTCACTAAAAGCACAAGCATCTCCGGCCGCCGGAATACTTTGATCCCGAAGCAGTCTTGACTTTTCTTGACCTGGAAATTACGAAAGTAGCGATGGCACAAGACTGACGTAGTTTATACATTTTTCGCTAAAGTGCACCACATTTAACATTACGATATCATTAATTAACGAAAGTATATTTCATGATATAGTATCTAAACTAAGATTTTAAAATCGATAATCTATAGATTTTAATAGTATATTATGCAACAAGTGTTATAAACTGCACTTTAGTCACGAGTTAATTAGGCACGAGTGGAGCGTAGCGGAGCGAGTGTTTAATAACGAGTGTCTAGAGAAGTTTATAACACGAATTGCATACTATACTTTTTCTACGACTAAATTGGTAAAATTTTGAAATTATTTTATTACCTTAAATGAACATGGTAATAGTACAATATTATTAAATTGGTCCACATGGGTAAATATACATTAACAATTAATTTAGAGACATTATGGCAATTGCTAAATGAAATCATTGATTCTCCTAAATTTCTTAGACGTTGTGTATTATTTATTTCATTTAAGTTGAAAGTATTCCTTCTTTCATTTATTTGTTTTATTTTGACAGATTGTTGATAAGTGACAACTAACTTGATTTTGAATTTTAATTGATTTAAGCGATTTAAAAATCTGGAGCTAACTTCAGTCCATGACTAAAATGCACAAAGTCACAGTTTGTCAAGGTGTATTTAAAGAATCGCTTAGCGTCATGGAAACATATGCGATAAATGGCATTTTAGAGGTGGGAGTAGAAAAAATATATTACAACAATTTAAGGTTACATTTAGATTTTAAAAAATAAATAAAAAATAAACAGACACGAATGATATGATTTAGGTATAATATAATTAATTATTTATTGTATGTAATTTCATTTTAGCAGTTATTTGTTATTGAAATACCGAACTGAGCTTATTTTTGTGAGGTCACGACGGAAATCGGGTTAATTTCGAGTTTCTGCCACTTATAAATTAAATTGCTCATTAGAAACTCTACGGATGTTGCAAGTTCAATCTTTCATTTGCATATCAATCTCGGCGATGTTCAAGGCGGCATTGTTTCGTTTAATCGTTGTCGTTCTTGGAGACAAATCCTTGTTTCCAAATGTTCATTAGCCCGGAGGAAGGTGTTGGATTCCTCTGGGAAATTATTTCTGTTTAAAAAGTGGATGCTTTATTAATTAAGAATTTTCACGTCCTAAAGTTATTTCCACTATTGAAATATGACGGTAAATATTTTCCAAAGTACTTATAAATGATTCGTGTATGGAAGGGCTTTCTTATTTAAAACTCATGCAAACACGATGCATTTTCTATTGAATATCCAATGAATACATTTACGTGGAAGCGGACTTAACTTCGTTAAATAAACATGTACGGGAAACGGGACATACATAGTATACGAAGTATCCAAGCAATTTAATTCGAAATAAAGTTTATTCTTTAGTACTGCTCTAAAAATTTATGTGTGTTTTAAATGCGGCCACGAGAGGGAGATGGAAAGGATGATTCCACTCGAGGACACTGAACAATGTAATATTTCCAGATGTTAAAATGTATTTCTCGCGTAGCATTAAGCTTCGAATACGGTAAAGTATGACTATAATTCATCGTTTAAAGTTGTGTCGTGTTATTCTACTGTTGGCGTTTGTCGTTTACATGAATTTATGAGAGTGTTAAAAAGCAACTAGTGATTTATGAAATAAGTGATGCTTATTTTTTAATGGTGTATATACTCTGGCCGCGCTATGAAGGCATCTGAGGTGATTAACGAAGGGTAGGAAGGGTCGCCCTCATCTAAAGTGATTGGATTTTGTTACTTCACACTCACATATGTTTACAGTTGTTACTTGCTAGCTATTGGTGCCAATTATCTTTATACATCAGTGGTTTTTAAAAGGTTACAGATATCACCTCAGATGCCTTCATAGTGCGGCCAGACTTTACCAGTGAACATTTATTAACAGACATTTTTTGTTGTCAATATTTCTAAAAATGTTTTTCTAATATTTTACTTTAAAAAAAATTATCGTAAAAAGACGGTTAACGTAATCACCCATTTTTGGAGTGTGAAATTCTACCAAAAGCTTTGCCGCTTTTTGGATTGTCAAATAAGGCTTACGTTGAAAGTTTCATATTAGTTCGTGTTTTAGCGCACAGGCATAGGGACACACACACACACACACACAGAGAGACAGCTGTATACACAGGCACGAATTATGTTATACTATTCATTTTAAGAACTATTTGCCAATTGAATTTCCTTTGGAATATGAACATAGTGGCCGTAAATAGTTTCGATAATAGGGAGAGTTATTTACTTCACCAGCCCGTGACGTAACCTCTTACAGTACGAGTCTGATGTTTAGGGACGAGGCGATACAGGATCTGAGTCTACCATTTTTAAATAAATACTGTCGCATCACTTCACGGGTGTATAACATACCTTTTACTTCACACTGCACTTTCGATATTCCGCGATTTAACTTTATTTCTAATTAAATATTCGAGTTATAATTGTGTGTATAAGTTATAAAAATCGCACACCCATGCTCCGTTACAATGGTATATTCATTTGTTTATTTACACCTGACAGTTGACATTTTAAATAACAGTATGGTAAGTTGCTGAGCAACGCATATTTTCTGCTCGGGTGCTGTAATAGTCCGCATACCGGACTGAAATTAGTACAGGAAATAGAACAATTCTATACAGTATGAAATAAAGTACCCAGTTATGTCGCTAAAAAATATTTGTGGGTCGAGAGAAATTTATTTGACAATAAAATATATCAGGTACAGGTAAAATAGTGAAATGAAATTATATTATTAAGGATGGAATATTAGGATTTTCCCAATAAAAAAAAAATCTGGAAAAAATAATGATGTGGCCATCATATAACTTTCTCCGAATTTATTTTTGTAACATTTATTGAGCGCTATTTCCTAAAATACTATACTGTTTACATGTTGTTCATTTAAGCATGCTCTGTAATTCTTTTTAATGTAAATTATATGTAAATATTATAATTTAATAATTATAAACAAAAAATATTGAAATTATTCAGTTTCTTTTTTGGGAAAAACAAGTGGTTTATCAGAAATATTAATTTACAAAAGATGTTCGGTTTTGATTTATCTTTAAGATTTGTTAAAGTGTTTTTTTTTTAATATTTCTCAAATATCATAAAAAAAAAAACTGAAAAGGGGTAAGATAAGATCCATTTCCAGTGCACGAAATTTCACCAAAAGCTTTAACAGTTGTCTTAGAATCATTCTAAGACAACTGTAATAATATTTTTATTTGTTATTTTCTTTCGTAAATAGTTATTTTTGTCTTAGGTGTTTTTTTTTATTTTGCATGAAAACGTCATTTAATAGTTATTTATGCAATAAGTGAGTAAAGTGGTACTTCTTTCACGAGTAGGAAAGATTGCCACACGAGCCGAAGGCGTGCGGCAATTCCGAGTTTCATACAATTTTTTTTCTACGTCCGTAACTTTAAATAAATTCGATAAAACCTTAATCAATTTTTATAAGCAATAATACTTTTTTTAAATGAAGATAATAATAATCATCAAGTTTTCTTAATCGGAAACGAACGTTTGACGTTCATCAGCGCAAACAATTTTATAGTAGCGTTAAAAATTGAAGCGCTACGGCACTTTTTCATCAACTAGAGAAGAGCGCAACCTTGGAATTTCAATAAACGCTGTTTGAGGGTGATTATTTATAAAACTAATAAGCGGTGTTTAAATATTTTTACTGATTCGCAAAATCGATTCTAAGTCATTTTGGAAAGTTTCAAGTAGGAGCCGTTAGTTTTCATTTTTTTTTCATCAACTATAAGAGAACGCAACCTTCGAATTTCAATAAACACTGTTTGGGGGTGATTATTTCCAAATCTAATGGAGGGGTGTTTTAAGATTTTTATTGATTCGTGAAGCACAATCGAGTTTGAGTCGTTTTGGAAAGTCTCGAGTTCGTCGAGTTAGTTTTCATATTTTTTTCTTCACTTAGAAGAGAACGCAACTTTCGAATTTCAATAAACGCTGTTTGAGGTTGATTATTTATAAAACTAATAAGCGGTGTTTAAATATTTTTACTTATTCGTGAAGCACAATCTATTTTGAGTCATTTTGGAAAGTTTCAAGTTCGTGGCGTTAGTTTCCATATTTTTTTTTTAATCAACTAGATAGGAGCGCAACCTTGGAATTTCAATAAACTCTGTTTACGGGTGATTATTTCCAAATCTAATGAAGGGGTGTTTTAAGATTTTTACTGATTCGTGAAGCACAATTGATTTTGAGTCATTTTGGAAAGTCTCAAATTCGTAGAGTTAGTTTTCATATTTTTTTCTTCAACCAGAAGAGAACGCAACCTTCGAATTTTAATAAACACTGTTTGAGGGTGATTATTTCCAAATCTAATGAGGGGTGTTTTAAGATTTTCGTGAAGCACAATCGATTTTGAGATATTTTGGAAAGTTTCAAGTTCGTGGCGTTAGTTTTTATATTTTTTTCATCAACTAGAGAAGAGCGCAATCTTGGAATTTCAATAAATTCTGTTTGGTGGTGATTATTTCCAAATCGAATGGAAGGGTGTTTTAAGATTGATAATGATTTGTGAAGCACAAGTTTTAAGTTCGTGGAGTTAGTTTTCATATTTTTTTCATTAACTAGAAGAGAGCGCAACCTTGGAAGTTCAATAAACGCTGTTTGGGGGTGATTATTTTCAAATATAATAGAGGGGTGTTTTAAGATTTTTACTGATTCATAAAGCACAATCGATTTTAAGTCATTTTGGAAATTTTCAAGTTCATGGCGTTAGTTTTCATATTTTTTTCATCAACTAGAGAAGAGCGCAACCTTGGCATGTCAATACACGCTGTTTGGGGGTGATTATTCCCAAATATAATGAAGGAGTGTTTTAAGATTTTTACTGCACATTAATATATTCTGGATTAACCATACTAACTAATAAAAAAATAAAATTCATCGCACCTGGGGAAATAATTAATTTCCACTCTCGAGCAATTTTTCTCAAAGTTCGTATATCGCCATAAAACACAAAAGCGTGAAAAAATGAACCGTAATGGCACTTTTTTCACGCTGTTTGTAGGGTTCAGGAATCACTTATTTTATGAACCCAAATTAATGAAAAAAACTGTACATTTTATAACGGACGTAGAAAAAGTCTTTTAAATGCGTCAATGTGACCATTTTCTGATGGTTGTAGAAAAAATTAGTTACAAAAAAGTAACTAGAACACACAAATAATTATGTAAGAAAAATATGTATTACCTACAAAAGTTGTTCAAAATTTCCTTCTTGGACTCGAATGCAAGTATGATATTAGCGAAGTATGGCTACAATTGTAAATTACTCTGGAGGGATTGTACTTTTATAAATGATAATTTCAGCTTGGATTTTGAATTTTTATAAAGAAAACTTGTGAATCCTAAATGAGCCTTTCTCCATTACTATACAGGGTGAGAGTGTTTTTAAAGTGTATATCTCGAGAACGGTTTTACATATTTTCATGAAATTTTCGTGATTTAATTTGCGCTTTCATTGAAAAATGTTAACTTGAATCAGTTACGAATTTTGACGTTTTCATTTTTCGGTTTATTGATATGTTATTAATTATGAGAGAGTACAGAAAAAAGTACAGAGAAGCTGCACTAATGTGAATAGAGAGATTTGCCAACAACGCGATGCCACGCGACATTTAAAAGGCTGGAAACCAGAAGTCGTTCTACTGGCAGTCAGTGGCGGTTCGTGAAACATGTTGATTGTAGAGCCACTTATTCAATATTCCTCCTTTTCTGAAGAAAGAAATAACTATTTAACTTCCTGGACCAAAGTAACTGGCGAACAAGTATTTTAAGAATTAATTAAAAATTCTTGCGGAGCTTGAGACTACATGGCTCCTTGTCTCTATATAAGCCCCTGCTTTCGACAGCAAAATATACAACTTTTGACTGCTGAAAAATACAATTTTTGACAATTCTAAAATGTTGAAATAAATAATTTTTTATTAACTGAAAAATACTGTTTTTGACAGCTGAAACATACCATTGTTGACACACGAAAAATATTACTTGTGACAGCTGAAACACACGAAAAATATTATTTTTGACAGCTGAAAAATACTAATTTTCAACAACGGAGGAATGCCATTTTTGTCAGCTGAAACATACTATTCCTGAGACACGAAAAATACTATTTTTGACAGTAAAAAATACTACTTTTGATAGCAAAATATACCACTTTTGACAGCTGAAAAATACAATTTTTGACAATTCAAAAATGTTGAAATAACTAGTTTTATTAACAGAAAAGAAAAATACTGTTTTTGACAGCTGAAACATACCATTGTTGACACATGAAAAATATTATCTTTGACAGCTAAAACATACCATAGTTGGCACACGAAAATATTATTTTTGACAGCTGAAAAATACTAACTTTCAACAGCGGAGGAATGCCATTTTTGTCAGCTGAAACATACGATTCCTGACACACGAAAAATACTATTTTTGACAGTAAAAAATACTACATTTGATAGCAAAATATACTACTTCTGACAGCTGAAAAATACAATTTTTGACAATACAAAAATGTAGAAAAGAACTATTTTTATTAGCTGAAAAATACTGTTTTTGGCAGCTGGAACATAGTATATTTGGTAGCAGAAGAATACCATTTTCTACAACTGTAAAATACAACTTGAGACAGCTGAAAATACTATTTTCAACAGCTGGGGATTACCATTTTTGATAGCCGAAAAATACCATTCCCGACAGCTGAAACATACCGTTATTGGCAGCTAAAAAATACAATTTTTTACAACAAAAAATAAATCCATTTTTGACAACAGAATATACAGGTTTTCACAGCTGAAAAATGCCATTTTTGACAGTTAAAAAAATGTCCAAATATGCTGCGTTTGATAGCTGAAAAATACCATTTATATAGGTAGGAAATACCATTTTTGGCAGCTGATAAATATCATTTTTGACAGCTGAAAAATTACATTTTTGGCAGCTGAATAATACAATTATTAATAGCTGAAAAATACCATTCTTGATAACAGCAATACACTATTATTGACAACTGTATCATACAATTATTGTCAGCTAAAAAATACAATTTTTGAAAACAAAAAATACAATTTTTAAGAACAAAAAGTACAATTTTTGACAACAAAAAGTACAATTTTTTAAAGCTGAAAAATGCAATGTTTGACAATTAAAAAAATGTCGAAAAATGCTGCTTTTGATAGCTGAAAAATTCCATTTTTATAGGTGGGAAATACCATTGTTGACAGCTGAAAAATGTCATTTTTGACAGTTGAAAAATATAATTTTTGTTAGCTGAAAAATATCATTTTTGACAGTTGAATAATACGCTTCTTAACAGCTGAAAAATAACATCTTTAATAGCTGAAAAATACCATTTTTAACACTTGAAAATTACCATTCTTGACAACTGTAACATATCATTATTGTCAGTTAAAAAATACAATTTTTGACAACAAAAAGTACAAGTTTTGACAGCTGAAAAATGCCATTTTGAGGATTAAAACAATGACCAAAAATGGTGCCGTTGATAGCTGAAAAATGCCATTTTTATAGGTGAGAAATACTTTTTTTGACAGCTGAAAAATATGATTTTCGACAGTTGAACAATACATTTTTTAACAGCTGAAAACTACCATTTTTAACAGCTGAAAAATAACATTCTTGATAACTGCAGTAAGCCATTATTGATAACTGTAAAATACCATTATTGTCAGCTAAAAATACAATTTTTGACAACACAAAAAATACAATTTTGGACAGCTGTAAAATGCCATTTTTGACAATTAAAAAATGTCAAAAAATGCTGCTTTTAATAGCTGTAAAATATCATTTTTATAGGTGAGAAATACTTGTTTTGACAGCTGAAAAGTACCATTTTTGGCAACAGAAAAATATCGTTTTTACTAGTTGAATAATACTCTTCTTAATAGATAAAAACTACCATTTTTAACAGCTGAAAAATACCATTCTTGACAACTGCAACAAACCATTATTGTCAGCAAAAAATACAATTTTTGACAACACAAAAAATACAGGTTTTGCTAGCTGAAAAGTGCCATTTTTGATAGTTAAAAAAATGTCGAAAAATGCGGCCTTTGATATTTTTAATTTTTATTTTTTAATTTGTAATTTTAATCTGTTTAACTTGTAATGTAACTATGGAGTCAGCCAAAAAATACAATTTTTGACAACACAAAAAATACAATTTTTGACAGCTGTAAAATGCCATTTTTGACAATTAAAAAATGTCAAAAAATGCTGCTTTTAATAGCTGAAGAATATCATTTTTATAGGGGAGAAATACTTGTTTTGACAGCTGAAAAAATATCATTTTCGACAGTTGAATAATACATTTTTTAACAGCTGCTTTTAATAGCTGTAAAATATCATTTTTATAGGTGAGAAATACTTGTTTTGACAGCTGAAAAGTACCATTTTTAACAAGAGAAAAATATCGTTTTTACCAGTTGAATAATACTCTTCTTAACCGCTCAAAACTACAATTTTTAATAGCTGAAAAATACCATTCTTGACAACTGCAACCAACCATTATTGTCAGCTAAAAAATACAATTTTTGACAACACAAAAAATACAGGTTTTGCCAGCTAAAAAATGTCATTTTTGACAGTTAAAAAAAATGTTGCTTTTGATATTTTTAATTTTAATTTTTTAATTTGTAATTTTAATCTGTTTAACTTGTAATTTGTTATGTAACTATGGAGTCATTAATTTTGAATTTTTATTTTTACAAAATGTGGTTAATCTGTTAAACTTTAATTGTACGCCCCCTTGTGATTATATTCAACTATTTGTTTTTTAACTTTGTTTAATTTTTTCTCTATTGGTGATTGATTGTATTACCCTATTTTTGACATGTGTAAAACTCTGTTGTTGTGGCACGAATAAAGCATTATTATTATTATTAATTGGTGAAAAAGTGTTTTAGGAATTAATTAAAAATTCTTGCTGAGCTTGAAACTACTACAGGTAGTGCCATGACTCTTTGTCTCTATAGGACGAGCAGGTGAAACCAAGAGTTCGGATTAAAACTCAAAGGAACGAAAACAAGGCAGTTGGTGTTTTTGGAGCGATAGCTATTGACCCTCGGTTTCCGTTGACCGTTTCGCCAGATTCAAAGAAAAATGGGCCGATGATGCTGCCGGCCCATAATCCGTACCATACTCGTTCCGGAGATTCCATGCGGCTTGCTAGAGATGATGGAATGAGTCAAATATCAATCATAACTATATTGCACTTGTACAAGTTTCATCCATACCATATTACCCTTCACCAAGAGCTGTATGGGCAAGAATTTTGAAACCGCGTTGCCTTTTGCAATTGGGTTACAAGACAATTGCAAGAAGATAACAGATTCTTGAATAATATTTTTTCTAACTAAGCGACTTTCCATAATTGTGGGCAGGTAAGACGTTAAGTTATTCCTCATTTGTAGAAATTAAATTTCTTATTTTCGTTTGGCTGTTTTCGTAAATGTAAATTGTCACAATATATTGGGCGCTGGAATTATTAAAGGGATTTTCAGAAAATGTGCTGCCAAATATTTGGAATTTCTGATCTCACTGTATACCTCTTCACGATATAATCTTAAGAAATAAAACTCTTGTCGTAAATTCTTTCTATTTTCAAATAAATTATGTTGCTTCGGGAAACCAAGCAACATAATTTAAATCTCAAAATCGAATGAATTTGCATTTCGACAATTATTACTAATGATAAATCTCATGAAACACAACTACTCTAATATCGTGTAAGTATTTCAAAACGGAATACATTTTGTATTATATCTCTCTGTTAATAATTAATTAATGAACATTTGATCTGCGGCAATTTCACCACATTTCCGAATTATGGCCACACCAATTACAATTAGCGAATTGGATTTATGCTAATTACGATGATCACAGCCATCAGACTGGTTGTGTGTGGCGAATTAATTAATTATTGGATTACTTCGAGTTTTGAATAAATACATCGATGAACTGTTACATATCGAAATGGATATCTCATTGTATGTAATGAATGGCATATTTTTTTTAAATCCCCTCAAAGAGCAAATTAGTATTTACTCGGTCGAACAGATTAAATTTGTGTGTTGAAATATTCGCAGAATTTAATACGATTGGAAATTCGCAATTTTATATTAACGAGTAATATTTAACCAGTTTGCTCATGTAATATTAATTCATAAATGTTTTAATATGCAATATAATAAATTTGGAATCGGTTAGTTTTTACAGATGATTTTAATATATTAGAAAAACAAAATCACAATACTAAAAATGTATGTTAAAAATATCGTTTTATTTTAGATTTTGCGACTAAATCGTAAAATTTATTTAGATGAATAATTGTGGCCAAAATGCGTGACTTCAAAAAGTTTTACTTTTTGGATATACGGGAGTCTATTATGGCTGCTTATTAAAATTAATTTTACAAAAATCCATTCATAGGTAAAAAACGTGAGTTTTATAAATTCTAGCATATTCGTCTCGTAATTATAATGCGCATTTTTACAAATCAACCACAATAAGATTATTAGTGTACCTTCGAGTTGATTGGGTATTTTAGCGCACGTGATTTAAAATTCGATGTTTGCATCATTGTGCGATTGCATAAAATCCAAATATCATAATTCAGGGTTTATTATTACATTTAGTTTTTACATATATGTGAGATTTCTCGTCTCCTGGGGAGGAGGATTTTATGGGAGTAATCTTCCATATTAGAAGCATTTACTGTCAATAACAATAAACCCCTATTATAGCTTTTTGATGGCGTAAGGCAATTTACGTAATTAGCATTCCTCGGCAGCCCTGAGGCACTTACATTTCCCCACTTTTATTTAATACCCATACTATATCCACAATATTGTAAGAGCACTTGATGCAATATTATATAAAATATTCTCATAAAATGCAGGAGCATGAAACCATTAGCTATGATTCATATTTTCCGATGCTGCACAAAAACTTTTAGTAGAGAGTGATAACTATTTCAAGTAAATACTATAAGCGGAATAAGCTTTTAGAATGTCTATGATTTGATACTATGCGCACGCAGATTCCTGAAATCAATTGTGAAAGATTCACAGTAAATTTTGAAAGAAATGATAATTATAATACCGATATATTAGTTTTAATATTTACGTATTGGTAGTTTATATTATTAAACATACTAATATAATTTAGATACTAATACAACCCAAAAACGACAGTTTAGAATTTAAATGATAAATTAGAACTAGTTTTGTCTTATAAGGGCATTTTCAAATAAATGTTTAATAGTTATTTATGCAACAAGTGAGTAAAGTAGTACTTTTTTTCACGAGTGGGAAAGATTGCCACACGAGCCGAAGGCGAGTGCGGCAATTCCTACAAGTGAAAAAAAGTTGCTTTACGCTGGAGTTTCATACAATTTTATTCTACGTCCGTAACTTTAAATAAATTCGATAAAACCTTAATAATTTTTTAAGTACTAATACTTTTTTTAAATGAAGAATATAATAATCATCAAGTTTTCTTGATCGGAAACGAATGTTTGACATTTATCGGCGGAACTCGCGGCGTGGTACGAATGACACACTTTGCGCAAACGATTTTACAGTAGCGTTAAAAAACGCTACGGCACTTTTTTTCACGCAAAAGAGTGAAAAAATGAACCGTTATGGCACTTTTTTCACGCTGTTTGTAGGGTTCAGGAATCACATATTTTTTTAACCCAAATTAATGAAAAAAACTGTACATTTTATAACGTACGTAGAAAAAATATATTTATACACACAAAAATACAACAATTTTACATATGAGACTAGATATTTAATTTGTATTAAAAATACAGATTTTGCAATTGTCTTCAGACTTCTCAAATCTACTTAGAAATCATGTATTTTTGACATACTGAAAAAACACCGGCAACTGTAAACAAATTGGCGAAACTCAAAACTTGATTCGCAAAAAGTAAAATTTGCATCTCAGAATTAAAATCAATTTAAAAAAAAATATTGATCGTAGAATTTTCTTCTAAATTCTCAAATTCTCTTAGAAATAATGTATTTTTAACATACTTAAATACAATTGCCATCCTTTCGCTGGCAACTAAATGGCGTAATTACAAACTAGATTTATAGAAAGTAATATTTGCATTGCGCGATTAGGATTCTAAAAAAAATATCGCTTGCTTCATTGCCTACAAAGTTTTCAAATTCAAATTAAAAGTAATGTATTTTTGGCATACTAGAAGATAATTGACATTACTTTACTGGAAACAAAATGGTGACACTCTAAACTTAAATTGCAAAAAGTAAAATTTACAACTCTCAATTGAAAGAAACCATCTTGGAATTGTCTTCAAAATTCTCAAATCTACTTAGAGATCACGTACTAAAAAATAACTGGCATATCTCGCTGGAAACAAAATAGCACACACTAAAATTGAATTGCAAAAACTGAATTTTGCATCTTACAATTAGAACAATTTTTAGAACATTTTACCTTTTGAAATTGTCTTCAAAATTCTCAAATCTTCTTAGAAATAATGTATTTTGACATACTGAAAAAACACCGGCAACTGTAAACGAATTGGCGAAACTCAAAACTTGAATTGCAAAAAGTAAAATTTGCATCTCAGAATTAAAATAAATTTAAAAAAAAATTATTGATCGTAGAATTTTCTTCTAAATTCTCAAATCTACTTAGAAATAATGTATTTTTAACATGCTAAAATACAATTAACATCTCTCCGCTGGGATATAAATGGCGTAACTACAAACTTGATTTATAGGAAGTAATATTTGCATAGCGCGATTAGGAAAATTCTGAAAAATATCGCTTGCTTCATTGCCTTCAAAGTTTTCAAATTCAAATTAAAAGTAATGTATTTTTGACATACTAGATAATAATTGACATTACTTGGCAGGAAACAAAATGGTGACTCTCTAAACTTAAATTGCAAAAAGTAAAATTTACATCTCTCAATTGAAAAAAAATATTGATCTTGGAAATGTCAAATCTACTTAAAGATCACGTACTAATAAACAATTGGCATATCCTCACTGGAAACAAAATGGCACGCTCTAAAATTGAATTGCAAACACTGAATTTTGCATCTTACAATTAGAACAATTTTCAAAACATTTTACCTCTTGAAATTATCTTGAAAATTCTCAAATCCCATTAGAAATAATGTATTTTTGACATACTGAAAAAATACCAACAACTGTAAACGAATTGGCGAAACTCAAAACTTGAATTGCAAAAAGGAAAATTTGCATCTCAGAATTAAAATAAATTAAAAAAAATATTGATCATAGAATTTTTTTCTAAATTCTCAAATATACTTAGAAATAATGTATTTTTAACATACTAAAATACACTCGGCGTCAAAAAAAGCGCCACTCGAAAAATCCCGAAAAAGCTCGATTTTTCAAACCGTCGTAACTTAAATTTGGTCGAAAATCGATAATTCTTTCAGTTTGGGAAAGATTCAAGTTTTATCTTTAAGAATGTGTAGTTGATTTTGACCCCAAGTCCAACCCACCCCCGTAACAACGCGATGAAAAAAAATGTTTTTTTTATGTCCAAATTTGACAAGCTGTACCCTACGCAAAAAAAATCGGCGAAAAATTTCAAATGCCTTAAAAATTCGAGTCGTTTCGATGATGCCGCCCCTGACTACCATTATGTTTATTGTCAATTAAACCTTAGCTAACAAGATATTTTACACCAGTGTTTCTCAACCGTTTTTTCACTTATGGCTTCCAATATTGTAACATATTTTTTTCACTTCTTATGCGTTAGGAATATTTTTGTTAATTTTCTATGTAAAATTTTGTATATCTTTCAATCTGTAATTGGACTTTGTTCCGTTGATTGAGATAAATAAATAAATAAATAAATAAAAAAGAAGTTGATTACATCCATGACCCCCTTCCCAAAATTTAATTAAATCCATTTTTTTTTAAATTACATTATTTAGTGTGCAAAATTTAGATGGTACCAGATAATATCAAAAATTTTAGTATACAGGATGTTTCAGAGCTCTGGAAACGGTCAACCACGTGCTTATTTGTCAAAATTTCGAAAAATGTTTTATACAAAAGTTGTGTATAATAGTGAGCTGCACGCCCTAAAAATATTTAAATTTACACAGGATGTCTCATAACAAAGTTACAGACCAAAGTTATGTTTTTTTAAATGGAACACCCTGTATTTTTTGTCATTTTTGAATTATATGGAGCAAATAAAGGTGAGTTACTTCAAAACTTCCTATACCTATTGTTTGCCGTTTTCAAGATATTTGAAGATTTGTTGAAATGCAAGGTCTGGGTGAAATTTTATTTTTGCCCCATTGCACGATTAAAATCATTTTAATTATTTGCTTGAAGGTTCGAACTATAGAGCCAACCATGATTTCATACAAAAAATTTTACAGGGTGATGAAAAAAATGCGGTAGATAAACCCAACTTATAAAGTTGAATAACTTCGTTTTTTCAAATGGCACACCCTGTATTTAGTAACATATTCTCAGGTAGAATCCAATAATCTTTCAGATTATAATAATTATTCCTGATGTGATAATCGCCGAATACAAGAAAACTATTGCGATTAGGAACAGGGAACCCTTATACAATCTGAAAGATAATTGGATTCTACGTAAGAATACGTTACTAAATACAGGGTGTGCCATTTGAAAAAACGAAGTTATTCAACTTTATAAGTTGGGTTTTTCTACCGCATTTTTTTATCACCCTGTATAATTTTTTGTATGGAATCATGGTTGGCTCTATAGTTCGAACCTTCAAGCAAATAATTAAAATGATTTTAATCGTTCAACGTCAATCACTGGGGCAAAAATAAAATTGCACCCAGACCTTGCATTTCAACAAATCTTCAAATATTTCGAAAACGGCAAACAAGAGGTATGAGTATTGAAATAACTCACCTTTATTTGGTCCATATAATTCAAAAATGACAAAAAATACAGGGTGTTTTATTTAAAAAAACATAAATTTGGTCTGTAACTTTGTTATGAAACACCCTGTATAAATTTAAATATTTTTAGGGCGTGCAGCTCACTATTATACACAACTTTTGTATAAAACATTTTTTGAAATTTTAAAAAATAAGCACGTGACCGATCCCAGAGCTCTGAAACACCCTGTATATGTAATAGTTTAGCAGAAAAACAGTATTTAAAATTTATTTCATGAATATGAATATGAATCTTAGCTTTTGGTATATTTCAAAATGTACGGTTGGGGTGTTTGTAGATTTTCACTAAAAAATAATTATGACTGCGGTTTAAGGAAATTTGAAAAGTTTCAAGTTGATGGCAATTCTTTTTATTTATTTTTTTTCAAGCCATAAAAATCTTACTCTTTGTGCGCAAGGGATTATTTCGAAATCTCGGGATGTGGGATTTATAAATTTTTGTAAAATTTTAATTATCCCTAATGGTTTTTTTTTGGTAATTTTGACGTTGACGGTTGTTTCTATATTTGTTTCAGGTTACAAAATGTTTTAAAATGTTTACTATGTATGACTTTTCGTCTCTCACTCAGAATTCTCTGTGGTTCCCCCACTGTTATGTTTTGTTTGAGCCCCCCCTAGGAAACACTCTGTGCCACCCAAAAGGAGGGGCATATGGCCCACGTTGAGAACCGCTGTTTTAGACAACTAAAATGAGCTCATTTATGAATTGATCTTATAGCGGATGCGCCGGGAACTTAAAATTTACGTCATGTACTCGCCGCGTGAATATTCGATTTTACGAGAATATATTTGTCGCGAATACGGCGATGTACGATCTCAAGGGAATATTTTTTATAGTCGCGAATATGACGGAATTCGTTAGGTAAGGACTAATACAATCGTCATTAGATAAAAAGAATTGAACAAGTTGATTGATAAATTTCTAATTATTCCTAATTACCAAATAACAATAATTGGCCTGATTAGCACTAAACTTTAGTTTCGTTAATTGCTCCGCGCACCTGTAATTAAAATTAGTTTCCTACTGATCGAAAATTCGGCGCGATTATCCAGTTTTGACTAATTAATCATTAATTAAATTTGACGACAAAAAATATTGTCGCGTTTTAATTGGAAATCCCTGCGTGGGTAACTAATTGCTTGCTCACTCGATAAATCACCGGTGATAAATAGAATTTATGTAACCAGAAGTATCGATTATATAAAATCAGGAAAAAGCAATAATAACAAATTTTACTCAATAACCACCCTTGGGACCTGCTCCAGACTTCCTATCTAATTACATCATCATTGTTACATGGACAATGTCACTACGGAAATCTCAGAATTCATTATCGATCAACGAATTATAAACCACGAGGCCACAACTCAATTTAATAACGTGTTATACTCCATCTACTCATAGATTAGACTTTTTTGACATCTTATGGTGTTATTCTGAACAACTGTTATTAACAGCGATGTTATTAACATCGATGTTATTAACATTGCAATGTTATATGAAATTGAACAGCGCTGTTAAAAACTGTATTCTGAACAGCCCGATGTACACAAATTGGCAACAGTGCAACGACTACAGAGCGACCAACTTCATGTATATTATAATAGATGGTTAATAATACATTTTGAGGATATTTTTGGAAAGAAAATGAGTGCTTCATAAAGCATGCACATAAATATTGGAATAAAATTCCAAATTTGAGTTTTTTGTTGACGAAAAACACAAACTACGAAATAACCTCAAAATATCTCGTAATGTCGACCATTTTGACAAGTGTTGTTTAACATCGCAAATGTTAATTTACATCGATGTTAGTTGACAGACAGTGTACAGAATAGTATATTCATAACATCTGTCGATGTTAGCAAATAACACCGCTGTTAACGCTAACATTTTTGTTCAGAATAACACCCTTAATTTATTACGAAAATCGCACACAAGAATACCGTGTAGGTGTGTAGTTGGTTCGTCACATCATTTAGAACGTTCTCCATGGCGGAAATCAACTTTCAATAATGTGGATATTGGAGACGTCGCGTATGAATACATTGGAAGTATACCGGTACCAACCTAACTTGCTACAAAATAACATTTTTCTCATAGCTGTGTTGATACTTTTCATTTTCTAGTATTTGTCACTAAAAATGCCAAAAAAGTCTAATCTATGAGTAGATAGAGTATATATACATCTATTAAAAATCATACTCCTAAAAAATTTAAACAAACCTTTAAGTTTTCTGTTCCTAAATGTATTCTGAGATAAGCGATAATTATAAAGGGATATAGGAGACCTGGACAAACAAAAAATAGCCCAAACAAAAATATTTTCGAACACAAAAAACAAAAATATTTTCGAACACAAAAAACAAAAAAGTATTGGAAGAATTAAAAAAAGTAACAATACTATAGTCAATTCAATGGGAATTGGTACGAAATCTTACTCTTCGTTGCCCCCTGATCTTCACCCAAATTATTTAGTTAGCAGAATCGATAGCGAACATACGTGAGAAGACGTTCCAAGTTGCAGAAATGTAATTGGACAACTGAATGCCAAAATGGTGAAGTAGATATTTTTACACGAAAAAAAAGGCACTTTGAGTAAATTGACATCAGTTCATTGAAAGAACAACAAAGGAACAATTTACACTTTCATGCAATATACAGTTTGTTGGATAATGACAAAATCTCCATATTTGAAATGGGCTGCGTTAAACATTGATTAACCCGAAGTTAAAACGTGTTGTTCTGCTCGTGCACACCGATGATACAATTAATATCACTGTAATTATATCGTATGTTAACACAGCCCAAGGAGTTTTGGAAGATGAACCTAAGTTTTCTCTGCGTCGTTTATCACAGAAAATTAATTTATCGGCAAGAACATGCCGCAAGTAACATAACCTCAATATGTGTTACCAACATAAATTTAAAAAAATAAAAAATCATGGCACACTTGAGGTTTTTTTTTTAATGAACATACTTTACATGTGACAAAAGATATACACTTTGATGTCCTGTTTTAACTTTTCATATTTTTATGGTTGTAGTTAAATTCAGCAGGGTCCTGATTCTCCCACCCAGCCCTAAATACTTCACGAAAGCAATTCATTCAAATTAAACGCACCAATATGGAATCACAAGGGGAGCACTTAATCTCAAATTCAATTAATTTATGATTCCCTCTTAACAGCCTAATATTTACTCAGTCCACTAGTTTTCCTGTAATTTTTCAATTTTCCTTCGATTCCAAAATTGCTTCCTTATTAGACGGGTAATTCTCGATGCGGACGTAAGTGGTGTAAATGCTCTAATTGGAATACCGGAACTACCGAATCGAATGAATTTCTTTTAACAGAAAATGTGCATTTCTTTATGTTAAATGTTCATTAATTCATTTCTATTGAAAGAAATAGTTTAAAATTCACTTTGATGTCTTATAAATATAAAACACTTAATGAAACGGTTTAAAATTTACTTTGATGATTTACAATTATGAAAAAAAAAACATATATATATATATCAATCTAAAATTAGGTAACTTGAAAAGTTCCAAATCTATAATTTTTAGGAAACAAGTATGTCAATTTCTAAAATAAAACGCACACTTTTTTTACTAATTTTGGGAGTGACAAATTATAATACACAAACATGTTACTGCTAATATTACATAAGGACAGGTACGATATAAATATTGATTTTATTATTCGTTTTTTATAAGAAGTCAAAATTTTGTTTACCAATTATATTTTATTTTTCAATTCAAGATAAAATCTTGAAAAGTTATTGATGCGTATTATACAGGGTATAGTTTTCTAGATTGATGCAAAATATTTTAAAGGGTGTTGTTCCACTAAAATTAAGGGAGGTTTTTTACATATAATTTTTATGTTCAAAATCCCTTCCTTTCTTTAGAGCCCCCTAAAAAATTGTTATTATTTCATATATCCACTATGGAAGAATTTGGAAGAAAGAAATTTGGCAGATAACTGTTCGTAATGAAATAGCACTTTTTGACGATTTTTGTAACCCTAAAATGTTATGACAATGGAGTGAAAAAATCGACCCCTATAATAGTTTGCATTAAAACGTTTTAATGCGTCTACATTTTTCTATTTGAAAACTTGTTTTAAATGAAGGGATTCAATCTGCAACATTGTTATCTTTTAACATTTTCTCCTAAAATTGTTATATTGATCACAAAAAAATTCAAATAATTCTCAGACTCATTTGACAAAAATTCACAAATTTGTTATAATTTGTTAAGAAAAATTAAGTAGGCTGATGTCAAATAAAGTCATACTATTTTCCCAAATTTCTAGAGAGTTTCATACGTATAAACTGCAAACATGTTACACAACTAAAACTTTATTGAAAGAATCGTATTTTCTATTTAATATTAAAAATTATGAAATATCACAATAAATTCTTCCATAGTGGGTATTTGAAATAACAACAATTGTTCCCCTTAACTTTAGAGGGGTGTAACTTGGAGAGAAAAAGGTTTTGAACAAAAAATTATATAAAACACCTCCCTTAATTTTAGCTGAAAAATAACCCTTTAAAATCTTTCACATCAATTTACAATAATAATAATCACAATCGATTTACATTACAAATAACTGAGAAGTTTCAAAGATACTACGTTTCGAACATTCGAAGTGTCGAACATTGTTACAAAAACAAAGATAGAGAAGAAATTAACATGTTTAGTTGAAAAATATTTTTCGAAAAAAAAATTAGTTGAAAATCTTTCGTCACTTGTGGTCTATAATGATACAATAATAGTCACATTCGATTTACATTAAAAACAACCGAGAACTTTCAAAGATACGAAGTTTCGAACATTCGAAGTTTCGAACATTCGAAGTGTCGAAGATTCGAAGTGTCGAAGATTCGAATATTCGAAGATTCAAATATTCCAATTTTTGATGTTTCGAATTTTGGAAGTTTCGAAGTCTCATTTCGCAAATATTAACAAATGAAACAAATCATTCATATAAAATTATTTCAAAACTAATAAATATGATTAATTTTACAAGACATGTGATTATCTTTTACCTTGTCAATACTTTAGTTTGACGTTACTTTATTATTACAGCAACTCAGTATGTTCATATTAAGTTTTATCTTGACTTTTCGGGGTAAAAATTTTGAAATTGCATAGAATTATTAGAGTTTTAGGATTCAAAAACTTCGAAACTTCACAGCTTCAATTCTTCGAAAAACTCGAAGACTTCGATACTTCAAATCTTCGCAACTTCGAAGTTACGAAGCTTCGAATTATTAGGATTCTTAAAATGAACAGTCTTTAAAGTAAACGTTTTTTTTTCAAAATCACATGAGTTTTTGAATAAACTTAGTAAAGATTATAAGAATTTGAAGTTTAATTTGGCATTTTAATTTTTCATAATTTTTACGTTGTAAACGTCAGTATCATCCGATCCTACAAAACACTGGATGTACATTTAAAATTTAAAAAAAATATCAGTTGAAAAAAGTACCAATTTTTTTAATGCGTGTTAAAACTGTAAAAGCTGTACCTACTCATTAAATAAAGTACCACTTTTAACACTTGAATCATAAAAACACTTTGATACCGTCAAATCGAAGAAAGTATTTTTTATTTTCTTTCTCCCTAAACCTCTTCTGACAACAACAGTTTTCTGACATTCTTCATAAACAGAATATAAATGCAGTACACAATATGTACGTTACCATTCATTTATAAATTATTGCAATAATTAACAAAGTTTTGTTGGCTTAGAATTATTGCACTTATAATATATAAACAGTACACGATTTCATCGTACCTCTTGAAAACCTCCAGTTTGCAAGAATGTGATGCCAGACAGTAAAATGGAAATGGTTATTTTCAATGGAATTTTTTCTGCATGTTTTATATTTTCTTCTGCGATATTCTGTTCTATTCAATGAAAATTGATTTGAAATAAGCGTTATTTCGGCCACTGAGGATAATTTTTTATGGAATTTTGACTGCATGTTTTATATTTTTTTCTGCGATGTTTTGTTAAAGTGCTCAAAAAATTTAAACGAAAATTTTCAAAAATCCATATCTCTCTTGATAATTGTTAAATTTACAAAAACCAAATTGATTTTGAATAAGCGACACTTCGGCCATTGAGGATGATTTTTTATAGATTTTTTCCTGCGTTTTTAAATTTTTATTCTGCGATGTTTTAGTTCAGTTGCTCAAAAAATTCAAATAAAAATTTTTAAAAATCCATAACTTTATTGAAAATGGTTGAATTTACAAAAACCAAACTGATTTTGAATAAGCGATACTTCGGACATTGAGGATAATTAATTTTTTATGGAATTTTTCCTGCATGTTTTATATTTCCTTCTACGATGTTTTTATTCTGGTGCTCAAAAAATTAAAACCACAATTTCCAAAAATCCATATCTTTATTGAAAATGGTTGAATTTACAAAAACCAAACTAATTTGGAATGAGCGGTACTTCGGCCATTGAGCATAATTTTTATAGAATTTTGCCTGCATGTTTTATATTTTCTTTCTTCTGCGATGTTTTTGTCAAAATGCTCATAGAATTAAAACAAACATATTCAAAAATCCATATCTCTATTGAAAATTGTTGAATTTACTAAAACCAAATTGATTTTAAATAAGCTATTCTTCGGACATTGAGGATAATTTTTTATGGAATTTTTCCTGCATGTTTTAAATTTTCTTCTGCGATTTTTTTGTTCAGGTGCTCAAAAAACTAAAACAACCATTTTCTTAAATCCAAATCTCTATTGAAAATGGTTGAATTTACAAAAACCAAATTGATTTTGAATAAGCGACACTTCGGACATTAAGGATAATCTTTTATGGAATTTTTCCTGCATGTTTTATATTTTCTTCTGCGATGTTTTATTCTGGTGCTCAAAAAATTAAAACAACATTTTTTAAAAATCTATATCTCTATTAAAAATTCATTTTGAATAACGGATATTTCGGACATTGAGGATGATTTTTTATGAAAGTTTTCCTGAGTTTTTTATATTTTTTTTCTGCAATGTAATCATAGTCACAGTTTAAAATCACTGATATTAGAAAGTAGCAATCACAGGTAGCAACGTGATTCAAAAGTAACAGTTTTGCCCATCTCTAGTAAATACCCAAAACTCTATTTTCGGAAGTTACCACACTATTCTTCTACACAGGATAACTAGTTTTATTAGAACTCTTCTTTGCTCCGAATAGCTGTTTTTTAACTAAAATCAATTTACTTCCAGTTGGTCGTTCACGTCTAAACTTTAGATTGGTTCGAATTAAATTTCGAAATAACTAGCCGTCTTTGTGTCATTCAGCAGTAATTATCTCGGATTTTGATGATTGCTGTCTATTAATAAGGGCTAGATGAAATTGTAGCAATGGATAATTCTTGGTTTCTATCGAGGCATTTCTCTTGGGTAAAATGGGAACAAATCAATTCGGGCCTAGAGGAAATGTAAATGCGTGCAGTTCTGAATCGATGCTCCAAAATATTTTTAGGGTAGTCTGGTTTTAAGTTTTTAGCCTTTATTTACATAACATATGAAGGGTATTTTGATAAATAATCATGAGGGGTATTTGTGTGAAATGAATAGGATGCTTATTTTTTTGCCAAAATGTTATACAGTGAGAACAGAAAGTCGCAAATTGTTGGCAGTATATTTTCTGAAAATAGGGATAATAATTCATGTAATATTATGTTTAGTACATTGGAATTTTGTCTATTTTAAGGTGTTGTGGTTTTTTGAGGTTACTTGTTTTAAAGATAGTTTTTAAAACAAGTAACGCCAAAAATGAGAAGACGTCAAAATAAATAAAATGCACATGCACTGCACTAAAATAATTCAGGCAGCCAATATCAGATTACTTAAATTATTATAGAGATTTTCGGAAAATGTGCTGCCACCTATTTTCTTTACATTCTGTTCTCATTGTACTATTGCTGCCAAAAGAGGACACCATTTTTTGTCTAGTGTGAGTATATCTTTGTTTGAATTTTAATATCAGGCAGCTGGCCCCACAACGTGTATAAATTTTATTCATAATATGAAAGCATGCAGGCTGTTCGATTTTTTTTACTCTATACAGATATTGACATTGACATTTAACAATATTGATTGGAGGTTAAAGAACAATTTACATGAATAAATTTTAGAAAAAAAAAACACGCGCTAGATTTAATAAAATGCCCTATTTTCGCACGACTGCTCCAATGGTGCCTCTTACTACTTTGGATTGAACTAAATGGAATTATATATAAAATAAAATAATAATTTTAATATCTAGTGAGTTTTGATTGTAATATCTGGCAGCACTGAAAAAAAAATTGTTTGAAAGAAATTTATATTTTGATTCTACGGCGATTTCAATAGTGTATTAAAATTGAACAAAACTCAAACATTTCTTGCACACCTCTATAAACAAGGGAAGTTGCTAAGGATATGATAAACAAACTACTTCCAAGTAAGTTGAAAAAAATAAAAGCTTCCACACCACTTTTTGCAACATACTATATGTTTGACCTCAAATCTCGGTACCTCGATTTTAACTTTTAAATTTGGTAACGACACAATTCTCTCGGTCGAAAACTAAAAGATCACCTTTCGAAACAAGTAATAATGACTGTGAGATTAAAGAAACCCGATTTTTATTTTCAAGCTCTCAAGCTTTTGGCAAGTCCACGGAGCACCTCGATAACGCAGGGTAATCCTGCAGCTAAGCACTGAGGCTAGGATAACAGTCCTTATCAGGATCATCCTTAGTGTACCAAATACACTAAAGGACTCAACAGAACTGCTCAACATAATGCTCTATGATCTTTATTTTTGCTTTATCTAAGTTGCAGCTACATGTATATCGTACAAAGGTGGATTTCAATTTATCAATAAAGAATATTGTTAAGAGGAACCCTGATCCCTCAAACGTCACATGTTTTGAAACACTAAATATTTTAAATACCGAATAAATATTTTTTACATCATCTCTGAATCTCCCTCAACATCACACCATCAATTTAATGCGCCATTTCTACAGCTCATTGTATAACGATCCCGTGGAAGCTCCCTAGGCGTAAATCAATTTAACGACAGTTGCACATAACCATAAAATAAAGAAGGAAATATGTTAAATCAATACCCTTAAAGATACCTAAAAATCTTAACAAGCAAAAATTCATTGATTGAAAAAACAGGAACATTAAATGTTAAATTTTTCCAATGAACTAACATCATTGTACATTTTATTTTGTTACTAATTCTTCTTAAATAATTAAGAAGTAAAACGTATTAGAGTGGAGGTAATGCAATTTAAGCAAAGTTTCTTATTTCATATTTTTCAAGTGCCTGTGTCGTCTTCTTTAACAAACTCCATCTAAAATTAATTGCTAATCAACGCAAGCCGCCCATTAGATAAGTAATTACATTATTTTGGCGCTTTTGCGAGAGGTAATTTATTAATTACGTGCAGATTGGCATAATTAAACTTTGATGTTGGTTAAATGCAAAAATACTTACTTTAAGTGTATTTCCCCTTTAATTACATCCGAAACTTTACCCTTACTGATTAAACAGATTGTTAATTAATTAATTTTTAATTTATTTTTTTATATCACACTTTTACTGACAAACAAAAGACCGAAACTTTGATGCTAATTTATAAGATAATAAAAATGACAATATAACCTATTTAATAAGAAATTGAGTCCAGACAGACTAACCAAACTAATCAATTATACACGCAAACAAATTGTACAAATTAGTCTGAATAAAGATGTATGTATATATAGGAAATTGATAGCTATTTATGTAAGAAGTATATAATTTAGTCCTTAAGGCCGTTCAACGCGTTAGAAAAATGAAGCGTTTTTGGCACTCAGCTCATACCTGATGGTGGCGTGATCGATACAAATTATGTAACAATATTTTATATAGGGTTACATAAAGGATGAATGTTGGTTTCTAAAGAATTATATTTTTAATAAGTATTTCTTATAATGTGTAATTTAGTGTTTAAAATAGGTGTTATCAACATTAAATAGAATTTAGATAAACGCTGAAAATATAAAATATTTTACTACAAAGACACAGATTTATACTATTTAATAAAACACTAACACAGTGTATGGTTTCAAATTATCTTTATTGTTCTACAACAATTGTTTCACCACACAGTGGCTTCATCAGGTAGATGAAAAGTGATGGTTATACATTTTACAATTACCGCTTATATACTAAAAAATTGGGAACAAACGTTGAGGGTGGGGGGGGGGGGTGTTGTATTGATGCGTTGAAATCAGAATTAAAATTAAAATTTTTCGTTATAATAAATGAATTATTGTAGAGATGACTAAAAACATGATAAAAAACGGAAACTAAACTACAAATACACGCTACATACATACATATACATATACATATTATTCACTTATGTGATGTTAAGTAAAGGCGAATTATTGACGTCGATTTGGTCATTTAACAGAACACCGCGTTTATTGAATCTGTTGATTTCCATTGACTCTAGTAGATTTAGTTTTAGGCTTTTATTTTGTTTATGTAGGATTTTAAAATTATCATTAAATGAATGGCAGTGTTCTGTTAGATGATCGGCATAGGTGGAGTTAGATTTTCCTTGAATAAAACAATTTTTGTGCTCTTTTATCCTTTGTTCAAAACTTCGTCCAGTTTGTCCAACGTAAACTTTTGGGCAGTCTCCACAGGTGAGTAAGTATACACCTGATTCCTTATTTCTGTCTGTTTTATCTTTTGCATTATTGATGAACTTTGAGAGGGGGTTATTGGTTTTGAATGATGTGGTGATGTTTAATTTATTTAGAGTTTTCCCAACATTTTCCGATAGGTTTCCCAAATATACTATGGATGCATATGGGGTACGGGGGTTATTGTGGGGTTGGGGAAAGATGAGGGAGGTGATTTGTTGTTGTTGTTTTTTATGCAGGAGATTTTTGATAGATGAGACTTGGAAACCATTATTTTCTGCGATGGTGCAAATACGTATGAATTCGGTGTTGAAGTCACTTGTTGAAATGGGCGTGTGGATTAAACGGTATTAAATTTAAAATCCTACATAAACAAAATAAAAGCCTAAAACTAAATCTACTAGAGTCAATGGAAATCAACAGATTCAATAAACGCGGTGTTCTGTTAAATGACCAAATCGACGTCAATAATTCGCCTTTACTTAACATCACATAAGTGAATAATATGTATATGTATATGTATGCATGTAGCGTGTATTTGTAGTTTAGTTTCCGTTTTTTATCATGTTTTTAGTCATCTCTACAATAATTCATTTATTATAACGAAAAATTTTAATTTTAATTCTGATTTCAACGCATCAATACAACACCCCCCCCCCCCTCAACGTTTGTTCCCAATTTTTTAGTATATAAGCGGTAATTGTAAAATGTATAACCATCACTTTTCATCTACCTGATGAAGCCACTGTGTGGTGAAACAATTGTTGTAGAACAATAAAGATAATTTGAAACCATACACTGTGTTAGTGTTTTATTAAATAATACTATGGAGTTTCAACAAGTAACAGCCTCATCCATCCAATACAGATTTATACTTTAGTAATAAAATCCATGAAGTCCAGTTAGTTTTACCTGGAAAATAAGGACGCAATTACGAATGAGTCAGACCCTTCCGCGAGATATTTTAGTTGGCGTGACGCCATCTGTAGAAAATAATTATTTTTCTGCGAGAACAGAGTCGCAGTAGGATTTTTAAGATTTTTAAAACTAGGATTTTATGATCCTTTTTCCATCATCAGCTAAATATGACGACTCGAACCCGCGCTAATTAAAATTAGTATGAAAAACTTAAAGCATCTCTTGGATAATTATCAAGTGACTTAAGTTATAATTAAAGCCATACATCCGTTTATATGAATTATGCTGATTCAATGGGGTTAATTGATTAATCATTCTTAAAAGCAAATTGCTCACATTCGTACTAATCCGGATAATTTATTCGAATGCCGGCCGTGATGTGTCAGTACTGTAATTTGTGGTCCACTTGTGGCTCGCTGTACAATGAAACAGTTTGTGCTGAAAGCGTCACTGGCAGGGATTAAAATGCGACCGGTTTCGCCGCGTTGGGGGCGCTGTCCGAATTAATTTCAGAAATTCGTGCCGTGTCTGGTGAAAACTGTAATTAACTCACTAATAACCAATCAGTTTTCCATATTAAACATGAATAGAAGCGATGGTTTCGCTCGAACCGAGCTGAAGGGGCATTTCATTTGCGGAAAATGTGAACATCGATTCAGTTTAATTCCGGGAAAAATATTTACAGTTTTGAAATATGAAACCCGCGGATCTATTCGGCGAGGTTTAAGCCTCGGCGGGGGTTTGTTATTACCAAACACGTATATCTGACACTTTTATAAATTATACGGTGCGCTTCAAAAAAATATTAATCGGTCACCTATGAATTGAAATACGCATAGTTCTGATTAAACATTCGCAGTTGTTATTCAGTCAAACAGATTGGCCATTGTGCAAAAAAAAAAAAAACGTTAGAGACATGCGCATTTTAATTAATAGCGTGCGCTATAACTTCAAAATGAAAGAATATAAAATTTATTAGAGATATTAGGACAAAATTTTATTCATTTTAAAGATCACTTAATGGTATTATATATAGAAAATGATTTCGTTCAAATGGCCCCTTCGGCTGCGCTCTGCCGGTCCAATTTTCAATAACTTTTTCGCACATTTCGGGCTCAATTCCGTTGATGAAACGAGTAACGTTGGCCTTCAGTATTTGTGGCTTATCCGCAAATACGAGCGACTTTACGTAAGGTCTCAAAAAAAATCTAGCGGCGTTAGAGCGCATACACGCGGAACCACTTCGTGGCGTGACAATGAAGCGCTGCTGGTGACTTGGATGCTTTGAAGTTTATTAATATGTTTTTCTAACAAGACGGTGCAACTTCACATACAGCCAATGATACAATGAAAGTACTGAGAGATCTGTTTCCACAAATTATCTCATGATTTAACAGCCGCGGATTTTTTTTTTTTTTGGATATCTAAAGAGTTAGGTTCATGCCAATAAACCTGAAACACTTGAGCAACTTAGACAAAACATTCGTTACGAAATTAAATAATATTATTATACAAAAAAACGAATCACATTTCTGAGGCTAGCAGAGGCGATTTTTAGCTGATATTGCCTTCAATACGTAAATCCCAATATTAAATAAAACATTTATTAATCATAATCCATATTTTTATATAATAGTTATTTAAGCAACAAGGAACATAAGGACGTATTAACATTTGAGGTAAAAATGTTAATTATCATTACGTTCCGTGTTGTTTATTAATTTTTTTCCGCTACCGGAAATATAATACTTAAAAAAGATCAGAAAATATTCTAAAATACGTGTTGTAACATTTGGGGTTAAAATTTTTATAGTCACCTATGCATCCTATGGCAACCCAGCAACCGACAATATAATGTCGAATTTTGTTTGTTTGTATCAATCCAGTGAAACTTTCTACGGGCATGGATATTAACGATGCTGCGAATATTGCGTTTCTTTTATTTTATTATTTCCGTAAGTGAAAAATTAAGTTCCGTTGTCAAGGACAAGAAACACCACGAATGTTAACAGCCACTTACGGTACCTGTAACTATGGATGCAGTGCTTAGTTACGTTGTTGGTAGCGGAAAAAATATATTAGTAAAGTTTTCCGATGAACATCCTGAATTATCAGAATAGTTACACCATCAGATATAAGATGCCGCCTTAATATTGTTTCCATCCTAACGGTTACTTAGTTAGTTTATAACCAATAGTGAAATTACGTTTCTCAGTCATCCCCTGCGGTTGACCACGGCCAAGGTTCGGTCTCATATCGCTCTACACGGAGGAGAGTTTTTGGTTGGTATACTCCCGCCCTTCAGGGCGAGGAATCCAACACTGCCCCACTGTAGGGGCGTCTATAAAAGATCATCTCTCCTGTCTTAAAAAAAAAAGTTTCTCAGTCATCCAGAGCAGGAGTGTTTTAGTTTTTTGGTTTAGTTTTTTACTTTCTCCGTTACGAAGTACGAGAAAGTATTGTGATCGTGATTTTTTTTCCAAAATTTTTTTTTACGGAAATATCCGTTTTGGGGTCCCTAGATGCCATTTCAACAATTTCTGGAAAAAAAAAATTTGTGTCTGTGTGTGTGTGTGTGTGTGTGTCTGTCTGTCTGTCTGTGTGTGTGTGTGTGTGTGTGAGTCTGTCTGTGTGCGCTGTATCTCAAAAACTAATAAAGCGATTGATACAAAACTTTGAACATACGTCTTATTTGATAATCTGAAGAACAGAAAAGCTTTTGGTAAAATTTCGTACACCGGAAGTGGGTGTTTACCTAAACTGTTTTTTGTTTTTTGCCAATATTTTCTTAAATATGAAAAATATCACAAAAACATTTAAACAAACTTTGAAGACGACAAATAAATGAACATCTTTTGCTTGAAAATATTTTTCATAAAATCATTGCTATTCGAAAAAAAAATTTATTAATATTTTTTTAATTTTTGGTTTATAATTATGAAACTATAATAGTTACAGCAAATTTATATGAATATTAATTGTAGAGAATGCCAAAATAAACAACTTCTAAAGAATAAGTTTTTTTCGAAATCTCGTTAGTTTTTGAGTAAACCTAGTTTTTTAATTTGAAGTATAATTTTTCCATATTTCATGATTTTGACGTTTTAAACGTCAGTTTCATCCGAGTCTACAAAACGCTCGATGTACATTTAAAATATGATTTCAATTGAAAATAAACCCATGAACACGTAAATATAAAGTCGGAGAAAGTAACATGATGCCCACATCACCATTTTTTTAGTTTTAGTTTTATTAACAGGTAACCCCTTTTTACAGCATTTACAATTTGTACATAAACAATACTTAAAATATGGAACTTCAATTTATAATACAATTACACTATGACACAACAATACATATATGATTGTAGAGTATTATTGAAATATGACAAAAACAATGCTTATTTAACTAGGAACTTAACCAAGGAAAATTCATCCGGCAAAACATAATCTAGAAACATCAAAGATTGATCAAGGCGAAAGATTTACCTAGTAACACGGAGTAAACTTTTCTTAAATTGTAAAAATGATGATCCAAACAAGTCAACTCGTTGTTCGTTATTAAATTCATTTCCTAGTCGCATTAAACGGTCAATTATGTTGTTACTTGAAAAATTTATGCGGTGTAATCTTAGTCGAAATAGGGATGTACTTCTAGATCTATCATTTAAATACAATCTAAAATCCAATTTCTCCAATATTAAAGGACAGAAAATATCACCACTAATTATTTTAAAAAGTAAGCACATGTCCAGAACCTTTCTTCTGATTTCAAGTGATTTCTTATTCCCTCATATACACCATTTATATGAATAATACCCATTCTGAATTCCATAGATCGCAGAAATTTTTTTTGCACATTATCTATCGAATCAATGTTCGATTGAGTATACGGAGACCATATGCTACTAGCATATTCTAATTGACCTCGCACCAGTGTAAAATATAAAGTAACCACACAAGCCTGACTCAACTTACGTCCAATGTGCCAGACAAACCCCCACATACGAGAGGCTTTTAAGACAATTTTGTTTATATGAGCCTTAAATGTAAGCTGTACATCAAAAATGACTCCTAAATCTTTGATTTCATTTATGGGTAGCAAACTAGAATCATCAAGTTGATATACAAAATCTATCTGCATATTAGATCTACAGAATGACATAAATTGACATTCATCCCTATTCAGAAATAAATCATTATCAGAACATCACTTATTTATCCTATCTATCTAAAGAGTAATACAGTCATCTAGGTTACTAATAATTTTAAATATCTTAAGGTCATCCGCATACAGTAGACATTCCGAGCCTTGTACTACTTTCACAATATCGTTAATGAACAACAAAAAGAGGATAGGCCCGCAGTGCGACCCTTGGGGTACACCAGAAGTAACGTTGAAATAAGGCGACATAAAATTATTGACTTTAACACACTGAGTCCGATTCACTAGAAAATAATGTATCCATTTAATAACACTAGGATGAAAACCAAGCTCCTTCAACTTCCGCAATAGCACCGAATGGTTGACTCTGTCGAATGCCTTAGCAAAATCAGTATATATGACATCTACTTGAAGATTCTTACCTAAGGCATTCGTCAGAAAATCAGGGTACAATGGCAGGTTTGTTATCGTGGACCTTCGTGCCTCTTCGTGATTATATTCTTGTACATCCAAAGAAGCTGATGAGTAACGGCTTTATCCAGAAGCTTTGGAATGATAGTCTCTAAACATACTCGCCGATAACTTTTAATTAAATTCCTGTCACCATTCTTGAAGATAGGACGGATGAAACTTCTCTTCCAGATATCTGGTAATATACCTTCATCAATAGATCTTGAAAATAGGATATAAATTGGATTCACCAAAGTAAAAGCACATTTCTTTAAGAAATACAGCCTGGGACAGCATCAGGACCCGTGGCATTATTTTGTTTTAAGAGTGCGTTAAGTAACCATTCTCTATCAATATGGAATCTAGTGTTATGTGCTTGTTCGTTGGTAATAGAGGTATTATCCTTGCAAGTCAGAGGAGGAGCATATACTGATGAAAAATACTTGGAAAATAGTTCCGAAATACTAGTGTTGCTGGCCAGTTGGCAGGTCCTTTTCTTTTAATGTACGTTGGCGTATGTTTTAATGCAAAGAAAAATTATAAGAGAATTAAAAAATACGACATCATTACGTGTGTGTATGAAGTTGGTGTATTATTTATCGGAAACTCTTTTCAGAACTCTTGTGAAACGATTTAAATAAATGTCAAGAACTAAAACAAAATATTGTGCAAGAAAAATGAGACGCCCTGTAAATCTGGCATCTCACTTTGACCTAAGTCGTTTTTGGGTCTAAACGGACAGAACTATTAATTTAATCTATAGAGAACTATAGACACATTCAAAAGTAACCTAGAACTCGAAAAATATTATGACTTTTCACCAGTGACGGTTCGCGGGGTTTTTTCTGGTACGGCCGAGGAACAAGAGGTGGTAATACAGATAGGTACGGTCACGCAGCCAGCCGTCTCTGCAACTGACCCTACCTATCTGTATTATCACCTTTTGTTCCTCGGCCGTACCAGAAAAAACCCCGCGAACCGTCACTGCTTTTCACGAAATGATATGCCAACTTCACACACACCATTATTACCTTTCTGACATCTGTGCCAGCCCAGCCAGATAAAAAATCCATTTACTGTAAATTCTATTCAATTCTTCACGTTTAGTTAAGTTAGTTTAAGTTAGAATTAAGAACCATTATTTCCACATGTATTTCTATTGTACTCTCTCCCAATTATAATTTTCTAAATTATTGTAATTTCGGTAAGTAAGATCGCCATTAGAGTGTTTGTTGTGCAAAAAAGGGCTCTGCGAATCATTTTGAAACTAAAATATAACGAATCATGTAGAACCAAGTTTTCGTCAACAAAATGCTTGACTGTAATTGGATTATATATTTTCGAATGCTAATTGTTTGTCGGTAAATATAAAAACAAATTTAGTTGTCATGAGTTGGTACATGATTATAACACGCGTAATAAAGTTAATATGAGATATCCATCACTACATCGCTCCCATACTCAAAAAGGAGCTGTATATGTATGTTTGCGATTTTATAACCATCTACCAAATCATATCAAAAAGGAACCAAATTTTGTAAGATATAAATATAAGACTCATGAGCTTCTTTGTATTATCGAACCTTATACTATTGAGGAATACTTTAAATATAAAATGTAAATTGCATGTATAACTGACGCTGTTTTATACACTATATATTGTTATGTATTTGTATGAAATAAAGAAGTATTATTATTATTAATAATCTTTTTGAGCAATAACACACAGACGTCGTTTCTCACGCCAATGACTGCATTCGATGACGATAAAGAAAGAAATTGTATTATTCTTTTATTGATAGTAACATGCTTTAATAAATCAAATGGTAATAATTCGTCCATGTTCTACATTAAATTTAAAAAGCAGATGTGCTAAGAAAAAGAAAACAGCAAGGCGGCAAGTAAATGATGGTGTTAAAAAGCAGCCATGCCACAGAAAAAAAAACGCGACTCGAACGGTTCTAGCAGTCCGTTTTGCCGCGAGACGCGACCACGAAAAGTATCGCGACGGCTCCTAAACTACAGACTCAGATTGATGCATTCACGCATACGCTCGTTTTTTTAGTGTCGACTGCAGAAGGGTGTAGTGGTTTCGTCTGTCGCGCCACTATGCGCTTCTTCAACTCAGGTAGAGGGAGGTAGGAACATATAATAGCAAAGACATGTTTTCAGTAAGATATTATTATGGCATCACCAGCAAACTGAAGATTTTACAAATAAATGTTACGGTTCAAAATTGACGCCCTGTAAATTGCATTATCTAATTAATATTAAATTCATGGTAGGCAACCCTGTTCAAGCCGAAGTGTGATGTATGAAAGCGGAGGTTGGGGACATAAGAGAACTTAACTAACTTAACTAAATAGCCACAAAAATTTCTTAGAAAATCATTTTACAAAAATTGAATGAAGTCAGAAGAATTAACTTTGAGTACATTAATTTTTTGCATCTAAGTTATATCGATTTTTTTATCAGTTCGATCGCCATTTTCTATTTCCAATACGGGAATTAATTCAACTAAATGAGTATTCTTCTGTTATTGGGATTTGTTACTTTCTCCGTACGAAGTGCGAGAAAGTATTGTGATCGTGGTTTTATTTCTAATACGCAATTTTAATGGAAATATCTCTTTTGAGATCTTGCCCAAGACAAATCCGATCATTTTATAAAAAAAATATTTTAATAAAAGTTTCCATTTTTCTAATATCGTCGATTAGTCCGCCTAGGACTTGACATACCAGAGTACTTAAAAAATGTATCTCTCTATAGTAACAAATCTTCAAGGAGGGTATGAAATAGCCCTTTACCTGCTCTCTTGTGAAGTAAAGGATGAGTCTCTTTTTTTGTTGTCGACGTTTCCTTCGGATTAAGGTCATTGCCAGAAGTAAATCTTCTTTAATATCCATTACTAACGCAATACAAACGTACAAAACTTTCAATACGAGTCTCTCGAATGAGCTAATAAATACAAGTCTGTGGTACTCCGGACGCGTGTCTGTCGCGCTTCTAACGCGCGTCTGTGGCGCTACCAGCGCTCATCTTTAGCGCTTCTCTGTAGCGCCACGAAGTAGCTCTGTGTGAATGGGCTCTTAGATTGCACAATCTCGGCAGCCACTGGATGAAATGATGCCATTGAACGTCTTCATGCAACCAATCCAACATTACGCGTGTAATGTTATATGTAGTCCCGTCCTGCTGAAATCAGATGTTCGTGAGATCAGCCTTATTCTTATGTAAAAAAATAATCCTAACAACTAAGGAAAATCAAAACACTTTGTACTTGATTTACCAAACTTAAACGAGTAGGCGTTCGATTTCTTGCTGGATGCTCTGTATCTGGGGCTTGAGCTGGGAGCCCTCGTTGATGGTGACGCTGCAGGCAATGACGGAGCGAGTCACGCCGCAAGCCCTTCCAAGGGCTTGCTTGGACCGGACGAATACGTAGGGAACATTTTTATCCTCGCACAGGAGGGGCAGATGCAGCAAGATCTCTAGGGGTTCGGCGTCGGCGGCCATGACAATGAACTCGGCGATGCCTCTGTTTAGAGTTTTGGTAACTACATTGGCGCCCTTGCGCAGCTGCTTGTAGTTCATGGCCTGCTGAATCAGGTTGAGAATCTTCATGGTCAGAGATGCTTTGGCCAGTGGGTATGCTTTTGGGTTTACTTCTTCAGCCATTTTTCAAGGGGGTAGTTCTTCTACAAATTTCACAAATGCAGCCCAACGGTCCCCGTTGACTGTTAGCGCTGCACCACGTACGTCTTCAAACGCCGGAATGAATGCGCATCACACAGTCATCTTTTCCGAAAACGTGGTAATCTGTTGGGTCACTTGTGGATTCTGATCGGCCCAAATTTGAAAACTGTCTGTTTGCAAGGCCGTTCATCTAGAAATGCGCTTCGTTGCTGAAGATTATTTTTTTGCCAAACGCTGGCTCGGTGGCAAACTATTCTAGAGACCGAATGTGCGACGCTTTCCGTCATCTTGTCGCTTAAGTTCTTAGATTGGTACTTATGTATTACGCCGGATTACCATAAAAACATTAAATCAAATTATATTAAATCGGACTACTGCGGGTCGGTTTAAGGGGGGACCTTAAACTCACCTTAACCTAAGCAACCTTAGAAACCGCTATCTCTAATTGGGAATTGTGGACAAGCTGGCACAATACACAAGTACCCTGGGTCAATTGAATTTTGTATGGATGGAGTTTCAGGTTCCGACACAGAATAGTCGGCGAAATGCCAACTTCCTGTGCACGCCGACGAATCGACTGCCGCGAATTCTCAAGCAAGCTCTCACGAACAGTGGCAATATTGGTAATTATTCTGACGTACGGGTGTTGCTCGATTGCGCATCGAATCAGTTGATAAGAATTTCTTAATGGCAGCGTTCACACGTACGCGCAATCTCACACGCTTGGACTAGAGCTCGATGTTTACTCCGTTTTTCGTGTAAACGTTTAAACGTGTAAACATTTACCGTTTATTTGTAACGAATAAAACACGTTTAGCTTAATAAACGTTTACAACACGTTTAATTCGAATAAACGTTTACACGTTTAGCTTAATAAACGTTTACAACACGTTTAGCTTTATAGACGTTTACAACCCGTAAATTCGAAACGATTTCTCATATTTTTATGATCCATTTAGGGGTCCAAAAGTAATATCTCGGCGTTTCGTAAGATTCCCAATATTTTTTCATATTCTATTTAAACAGGAACCACCTGGTCTATAGGGGGTTGGACCATTAAATTTTCGGATGCCGACGTTTCGGACGGTTTTTGAGAAACTATTTATCATATGTATTAAGGTGCCCCAAATAATAATTATTTATTCATTTTCTTTTCCGCTACCGGAAATATTATAAAACACGGCGAACGAACTTCTAAACAGATATTTGCAGGGTGGGTTATACGTTTCTATATTAAACGAATTTCGTCAACATGTTTAAACGAAGAAAACACGTTTAAACGCAAAAATCCGTTTAAACGTATACACGTGTAAACGTGAATATCCGTTTAAACACGAATATCCGTTTAAACGTTTAAAAACCGCTTGCTAACTAAGAACACGTTTATCCGTGTACACGTGTATCCGTGTATTAACGAGCCGTAGCTTGGACTGGCCCGTTCCAATCCCGGGCAACGGAGTGTACGTGTGAATGCAAGAATGCAAGAATATCTCTACCTTTTCGATTAGATCCAGGACTGGATACATTCTTGTTCACTTTTGCCCAACACGATTGAAACTCCACGTTTCCGTGCAGTGTTAGGAACGCGCGATAGATGGGACGTTCCAAGAATGAGCGAAAGAATGTACTTGTGAATTCTGCTAATGAGGCTGCGAATTGTCGCGTGGGATAGCCATGCTGATCATAAATCGAACACAATGCGCGAAACGTTTGGCGAATCGAACACTGAGTCTGATACATTTTAACAATTTGCAGATGTTGCTCAGCCGTGAAGCGCTTCGTGATGAAATATCAACATAGTCAACATAACCACAAAAATTTCATAGCTACTGGCTTAGCCGTGCACGACAATTGAACATCGAGCGTGTCTATTTGAACACTTTATAAAAATATTTTAAAATATAATGTAATCGTTTATAACTTACCGAAAACAATTTCGTAGTTTGCAAAGTTGCATCATCTGCAAAAATAAATTAAACACATTAATAATTAATTAAATAATTACTTGTTCAAAATGAAATTATGCTTATCTATGTATACATTATACGAATGTGTTCGTGATTGATTAGGGATATTTTTTTTTCATTAGGTTTGCAATATCGATTTTGAAATTAATACAGCGCATTTTAAAAAGAAATCAATTGCAGTCGCCTATGAATTGAAATACGCATGTTTCTAACGCTTTCTTGTAGAATGATCAACATGTACGAATGTTTATTTTAGAAACACCGTATTTCACCTTAAAATTTATTATTATAGAAAAAACGCAACTAAAACAAATGATAAGTAAAAAATGAACAAATAAAATTATCATCATTATTTCAACCCCAAAATCTCAACAACAAAATAAGACCGATCTTGCAAAGCTAATGCTAAGATACTACTAATTCACCCTATTAATTTGTCGGTGGAATATCATACACCCTGTATATTTTAATCTGGTCTTGTTTCTTTTTTTTTAATGGGAAATATTACAAAACTTAGTGACGTGATCCATCTACTTAAAATTAAAATTACTACTAAATTTTTCAAAATGGAAATAATTCATTATCGGACCAACTTCTATCCTAATATTCAATAAACTTATCCCTAAAGTATCTAAGTGACACATAAATCCCAAAGGAATAGACAATCTTTATCATCACGAATATCTACACAAAATGCAATTAAGATAATTAAGACGGGAATGCCGTCACAAGTTCACCAAGCAGAATCTATGTTCACGTGTTTAAGAACATATTGAAAGAGAAATGTAGGAGAAAGAATCTCCCTTATCATACACTGCGATTCAATAACATATGTTCAGCAATATCATCCTCTTCTAAAAAAAAAACTGACATTGTGCAGTATCGAACTTTTTAATTTTATAATGAACATTTCTTGCTGAAATAAGCATCTAATTAAATCGCTTAATTCTTGGTCAGGTGTGCAAAAATTACTGATCAGCATAAACTTACACTGAAATCGCCTTATTGTTTTTTTTTTCAGAAATGATGGCGTAATTTACTTATGTTTGAAAATGACCAGTGAATGGTCGAAACCATAGTCACATAAAAAAAAATATAGTGATATAAAAAAGTTAAAGTTTGAGATTGTCCAATCTACAATCAAGATGAATGTGAATGTGCCATATGAATTGGTCCACAAACTCCCTGTGATCACAAGTGATAAGTCCGACGACTTAATAAACCCAAAATGACTCAAAATTCATTTTAATTTAAGATTCAGTGCAAATATCCAAACATATATTTTAAAATAATACCAAGAAATTTTGAAATTGCAAACTTCATGAACTGAAAAAAAAACAATTTACCAAACTGCGAGTTCTCAAAAAATTAAAACGAAAATCTTCACAAATCCATATCTCTATTGAAAATGGTTGCATTTTCATTGATTTTGAATAAGCGATACTTCGGCAGCCGAGGATAATTCTTTATAGAATTTTGTCTGCGCGTTTTATTTTTTTATGCGAATTTTTCATTCAGGTGCTCAAAAAATTAAAACTAAAATTTTCAAAAATCCATATCTCCATTAAAAACTGTGGATTTTACAAAAACCAAATTGATTTTGAATAAGCGATTCTTCGACCATTGAGGATATTGTTTTAAGGAATTTTTTCTACGCTTTTTATATTTTTTTCTGCGATGTTTTCATTGAAATGCTCAAAAAATTAAAACTTAAATCTTCAAAAATCCATATCTCCATTAAAAATTGTGCTATTTACAAAAACCAAATTGATTTTGAATAAGCGATTTTTCGACCATTGAGGATATTGTTTTAAGGAATTTTTTCTACGCTTTTTATATTTTTTTCTGCGATGTTTTCATTCAAATGCTCAAAAAATTAAAACTAAAATCTTCAAAAATCCATATCTCTATTGAAAATTGTTGGATTTACAAAAACCGAATTGATTTTGAATTAGCGATACTTCGGCCATTGAGGATGATTTCATATGGATTTTTGCCTGCGTTTTCATATTTTTTTTCTGCGATGTTTTTGTTCAAGTGTTAAAAAAATAAAACGAAAATCTTCAAAAGGATTTTTGAGGATTTTCTGTATTGAAAATTGTTGAATTTACAAAAACCAAATTGATTTCGAATAAGCGATACTTCGGCCATTGAGGATTATTTTTTATGGAATTTTGCCAGCACGTTTTATATTTTTTTCTGCGATATTTTTGGCCTAGTGCTCAAAAAATTAAAACGAAAATTTTCAAAAATCTATATCTCAATTGGTTAATGATTTTATTTCAAAATAATCCTTCGAGAACAGAGCAAATCATCTTTCAAAAGATGCGTTTTTTCAGAGGTAAAACCAAAATAGGAAAACATTTGCCGCATACCTAAAACTTCTCAACTTTTCAAATTTACTGGACAAACATTCTGTTTTTCTGCAAAAATTTCAAAATATTTCTCGAATTTTGAACTGAATTAAGGATAGTCGAATATATATTTGGTATAGCAGATAATATAGCCAAAATATTACCTTCAGTCGCAGGTATAATATCAAAAGGAACACTACGTGACCGGGTGGACAAATATTAGCAGAATCATATCCAAAATATTTTTGAGAAAACATTAACAATTTTAGAAGGTGTTAAAGTATTAGAAAGTAGCAATCACAGGTAGCAGCGTGATTCAAAAGTAGCAGTTTTGCCCATCTCTAGTAATTTGGCGAAATATAAATGTTGATAACGCCATAACACGAAAACACTAGTGAGTCAAAAATTGAAATTGAAAAATTGACAGTGTGTGTTAATAATAGAAAATTGGCACGTCTGATGAATTTTTAAAATAAGGAGTTGTTAAATTTATTTATTTTCCTTTGTTACAATGCTTGAATAATATTTAAAAATAAGATACAAAATTACCAAGCATATATTTTTTTAAATTTAATTATTTTTGTTTAAATTTATTTATCACTGTATTAAGCTAATACTCATGCTATGATAGTGTCTTAATTTTATAATTTAATTTAATTATTCCAAGGTACAATGGAAGAACAGAGGGTGTCCTCACACCTATTTGAATTGTATCTTGTTATTTTCCTCCGTGTTTGCTTTTTTTTGTACTGTATTATATTAAAGTTATACTATACATATGTTAGTTTTAATAAGTGTTGTATATTATGGGAGAATAAAAAAAACTATTATTATTATTATATGCAACCATAGTCGAAATACAAAGAAACATTTTTGCAATCGGTTTTAAATGCACAAAATGTTTTTCGGATAACTTTTGTTCTATGAACCATAGATAGCTAGATCCCCCGTTGGGTAAAATAAAACGGAAAATCTAATGAACCCTTTACGTTTACGTCCAGCTCCAACCTAACACAATCGGTGCGGAACTTCTGATTAATTCTCGGTGGACTCTCGCGGAACGCAATTTCGTTTGTTCCAATTAAAAATTGCGCCCTTTTTCCATCCAATTATACCTACCCTACAGTTGCAAACAATCACGTCAGGAACGAACAATTAGGTGTCGATCGATCCGAATTCCCTATGTATTATTCATGGCGCCTCCACCATTTCGGAATTTGTTATACGGCGGAAAACACGCCACGTTTTCCATTAATAGCGTTTCGACTGTTTTACGAAATTTCCACGCGCAAAATGGAAATTGAAACACTGGCAATGTCTAGACGCCGCTAAATGTATTCATCAATTTTTATCGGCGCGGACAGGTGCTAACGAAAGTTTGAAAAGTTTCGCACGGTGGAAAACACAAAATTACTAACGAAGGTTAATAAAATCGAACAGTTAGGCAAAGTCTGATGTGCTGGTACTTTCTGAAAAATAAACAATGCCATAAACGGCTCGTAACTATTTTAATTAGTTAGGCACTTTTCATCAAATGTTGCCCATTTAATAGTATAATATTAAACGAGTGAGAAAGATGGCTATTGCCACAAGGGTGAAGATTTGCAATTCACCCGAGTGGGATTGGACAACTTCTTCACGAATTTAATACTATACTTTTTCGCATCATATTAAATAATTACCTAAAGATTTTTCTGTTTGTATTAAATTATAACGAATAATAAATATATAAACGAGTCGTAACTATAGTAATAACTAAACTGTTGGGCAATGAAACCGCTATCATTTGATTGGGCGTCACCTGTTGGGCAATGAAATTGCTATCATTTGATTGGACATCACCTGTGGTGAAAATGATTCGGCCGAATAATGGACAACTTTCTCAATCAAAAACGATTTTGCAACGTTTATATTATTTAATAGGATGCAAAAAAGATATTTCTTTATCTTAGTAACTTTAAGAGATAGGAAAAACATGTCAAGTAAATATTTTTGTAGTTTTGTCATTCTTTATAATTGTTTAGTTTACCTTAATAATAAATTAAAGAAATCAACACAAATATAAATTACTTCTATTGTTAGGGTGAGCCATGGATCATAAGTATAATGAATTCATAAGTATTTCTATCCTACATATTAAATATCGCAGATTTCCAGCATTGCTGTTATAAATAATATTTTTAATTTTACACACACACAAGTTTTCCCGACAGCCATTAAACTCTACTGTTCCATTAGAGCCTCACTCGAAAGTACAAGATGTCGACGATAATAGGAACTTGAAGCAGCTATTTTTTTTTCCGTTTCGAACGCAAAGCACCTCAAGTTTTAACAAACCTGTGGCGTAAACCTGTTTTCTACCTCGTGGAGTTACATTATTAAAAGTTAACAAACTCGAAAATAACTCAATATGGTGGCGGCGCGGCTGAACTTCCTTAATGAGCGCGGGAACCGAAAATAAAAATTTACTTAATTAATCTTGGGTGGAAATTAAGTGGATTTGAAATTTCATTAGGTTCCTTTTTTTACGGGAGGGTGCAGGTGTCCTTTTACGATGGGGGTCACCTCGTTTCACCTTAATGGGATTAGTTAATATTCCAGTTAGGCGTATATGTTTGTTGATGGTTTAATTTTGGCGGGAGTTATAGCTTGTTTAGGACGTAATACCACGTAAAAGTGAATTTGTGGTTTGTGTTAATTAAGTTGTGGATTATGGAAGCGTGGGTTATGAACAAAAATTACGTTTTCGCTTCCGTTTAAATCGTTAAAAAAAAATATGCGGAGAAAAGTAAATTTAATGAAGATGGGCTATAATTTTAGTTCAATAAAGTAATATTTTAAATGTTTAATGTTGGCGGCGTTTACTTCGTGATACATCTTGATTGTAGATTTTTTTAAACTTTTTTATACCAATATATTTTGTTTATGTGACTATAGTTTAGACCATTCACTAGTAATTTTCAAACATAAGTAAATTACTTATTATTAATTACCATTAGAAAACTTGGACGCGTGCGAAAAAATCGCGCTTATTGAACTCGTTTTTTTAATATACTATTAAACACTCGATGCATTGTGCATTTTTTAACTGAATTAAGCACATATTTTTCAAGATTATTTTTACAGCACGAACTAGAATCGTTTTTGAGTATTTCTGAAAATTTTCCAATTTGTGGCGACTGTTATTATACAGAATGCCCGTTTTTGAAGCTCAAGCATGAGAATCTCAGTTATTTGAAGAGATACAAGATCGGTTAAATTAGGGCAAAGTTGCCCAATCTGGAGTGTAACATAATGCAGTTTTGAAACATAAAATATTCCGACTACTTCCGAAGATATCCGAAAAAAAGTCGAAATTTTCAAAAAATGTTTTTATTTTTTCGCGAGACTATTTATAGAAATACTTCAAAACAATTGAAACTTTATCATTGCCACTTTGTACGCTCTACAGCGTGGTGATATAATAATAAAAATTCGACGTTTCGATTTTCGGGAAACATCATCAACTTTGTTTTTTCTTATGGGCGCTATCTTGTATTTTTACATTTTCAAATACCGATTTTTTTTTTCTGATTACGGTGATGTATCACGTGTTGAGTTTAGGTTTAGCAATTTATTGGATATGCCAAAAATCCTGTTTTTGCAAAGAGTGCCTTGGAAATTATAGCTACACTTTTGTTTAATAAACTAATTTTTGACACTTCGACTGAATTTCGTTTATCCTGACCTACAGTTCGAAAACTGGTATACATTTATAACAAAATGCCGTTTTCAAGTGAAGAAAAACGCGTAGCAATTTGTGGCAACTGTTTTTAGATTTCTTTAAATGCTCTATGAATTTAGCGATTTCATAATGAGTTTAGCACAGATTACATGCAGGTATTTTCAAAAATACCGAAGGAAATTTTTTTGATCTTTTTGATAGCATCAACTAGAATCAGTTTTGAGTATTTCATTTTATTTTTACCATTTTTGGCAATTGTTTTTATATTTTTTTAACGCTTAGTGAATTGTGCGACTTCAGACTGAATTAAGAACGAATCACACGCGGTTATTTTCAAAAATACCGAAGGGATGTTTTAAGATTTTTTTTGAGACGACAAACTAGAATCAATATTGAGTATTTCTGAAAATTTTCCAATCTGTGGCAACCAGGGGCGGCTCGTTATGTAGAGCCAAGGCACTAGTCACAGTTTCAAACGAAACAAGATTTTTTAATTAATTCTTTTATAATTAAGTAATTAATTTTTGTAATTAACTCTGAAAACACTGATTTGTCATTTAAATATTAATATTAAATCGATGCCTGCGAAAGTTTCATGAGACGAGAAAAATGGCAATGCATTTATTTGAGAACAAATTAGCAGATTTCAAAAATTCTTCCAGATTTGTGTTTTGTGCTGTTATCTTGAAAACCAGTGATGGAGTACTTTGAGTTTTTTTGTAGATTTATTAAGATTAATGTATTTTAAGTACATTTAAAAAGTTTCAAGTGTGTTACAGTTGTTTTTGTATTTTTTTTTTCACTCCGAAGAAGTGAAACTTAAAATCTTGAAAACCAGTGATGGGTTTTTTTGGAGGATTGTTAAGATTAGTGTATTTTGAGTAAATTTGGAAAATTTCAAGTGTGTGTTGCAGTTGTTTTTATATTTTTTTTTCACTCGGAAGAAGTGCAAGTTAAAAAAAAATCTGAAGCGCTGTTCTCAGTCGTCTTGAAAACCTATGATGGGCGTTTTTTGAGTTTTTGGAAGATTATTAAGATTATTGCATTTTAAGTAAATTCATAAAGTTTCAAGTATTTACAGCTATTTTTTTTTCACGTCAGCAAAAAATGATTATAATTTTTCATAAATTTACACGAAAAATCGCAAAAGTAATCGACGGAATGTATTTGAATTTTCTACCAAATCACTCTTGAATTAATATTGAATGATTTTGTGAAGTTTCAAGTCGATGGCAATTTTTTTTTATTTCATCTGAGTTCACATTGAAATATTCTAAAATTTAAAAACAATGCATTTCTAATTTTTACGGAAATGTAGAATGACATGTGTTGTCAGTTGTTTTGAAAAATTTAAAGTCAATGGCAATTGTTTTTAAATTTTTTTCGCGTCGTCGAATTTATGGCAATTTTTTCAAAATTTTATCTCCGTTCACATTGAAATATTCTGAAATTTAGAAACAATGCATTTCTAATTTTTACGGAAATGTAGAATAACATGTGTTGTCAGTTGGTTTGGAAAATTTCAAGTCGATGGCAATTGTTTTTATATTTTTTTCGCGTCGTTGAATTTATTGCATTTTTTTTTAATTTCATCTCCGTTTACATTGAAATATTCTAAAATTTAGAAAGAAATGCATTTCTATTTTTTTACGGAAATGTAGAATCACATGTGTTGTCAGTTGTTTTGGAAAATTTCAAGTCGATGGCAATTGTTTTTATATTTGTTTCGCGTCGTCGAATTTATTGCAATTTTTTCAAAATTTCATCTCCGTTCACATTTAAATATTCTAAAATTTAGAAACAATGCATTTCTAATTGTTACGGAAATGTAGAATCACATGTGTTGTCAGTTGTTTTGGAAAATTTCAACTCGATGGCAATTGTTTTTATATTTTTTTCGCGTCGTCGAATTTATTGCAATTTTTTTAAATTTCATCTCCGTCCACATTGAAATATTCTAAAATTAAGAAACAATGCATTTGTATTTTTTACGGAAATGTAGAATTGCATGTGTTGTCAGTTGTTTTGGAAAATTTAAAGTCGATGGCAATTGCTTTTATATTTTTTTCGCGTCGTCGAATTTATTGCAATTTTTTTTAAATTTCGTATCCGTTCACATTTAAATATTCTAAAATTTAGAAACAATGCATTTCTAATTTTTACGGAAATGTAGAATCACATGTGTTGGCAGTTGTTTTGGAAAGTTTCAAGTCGATGGCAATTGTTTTTATATTTTTTTAGCGTAAAAAAAATGATTATAATTTTTCATAAATTTACATGAAAAATCGTCAAAGCAATCAACGGAATGGATTTGAATTTTATACCAAATTACTCTTGAATTAATATTGAGTGATTTTATAAAGTTTCAAGTGGATGGCAATTGTGTTTATATTTTTTCGAGTCAATAAAGTACAACAGGACCAAAAAATTAATTCGACTTTAATTGCTTCTTCGTTGTTTAAGGATAACTCTTGAACGGATGACCTAATTTGGCAAATTCTTTCATCGAATAGACGCAGATAAAACCCAACACATGTAATTTACAGTTCAATTTATGAACGCGAGGAGAGATTTCGAAAAAATTTTCAGCAAAGTGTTGTGCTCATTGGACAGACAAGATCAAAAAATATGTTATTATTATTGAGGATAACTCTTAAACGCAAAGTATTGTTCTTACATAATAGACGTAGGTTAAAAAAATAAAAATGTTAAATAATTTTTTTAAATTATTTGTGGCAACTGTTTTTATATTTTTTTAAACGCCCTGTGAATTTTGCAATTTCATAATTGCATCAATAAAAATATTATTTATATTTATTTCACGCGGATATTTTCAAAAATACTAAAGCAATGTTTTGTGATTTTTTTTTGAAGGGCATATTATTCCATTAACGAATATTTGAGCAACGATTTTAAAAACATAATTATTTAAATATTTGTATAATGTATTGTAAATTTGCATATGTATTATCAGTGTAAGTGATTGTCGAATTATTATGTGATTAAGGTATATTACCAGAATTATTTGTTCACTCATTTTTAGCAAAAAGTATTAATAAAATATTTATCTATCTATAAATAGCAAATAACTATTTTTTAAGAATTTATTGTACGTCAAAATGAAATACCCTTTGATACATATTTTAAATAGCATCATATTTCAAAAATTGCACATTGGTTTGCGTAGCAACGTGAGTAAACTCTTTACCGTTGAAAAACATAAACATTCCCTTTTATTAACAGGTGTTGGATAAAATCACTAATATATTCTCAACTTGTTTACAGATTCGTTAAAAGGAAAGAGGATACCTTGACGACCCTCGTATAACCTGTTGATAGTAAAATATCGTCAGCATTAATCTAAATAAAGTTTCAACGCGTACATACATCAAAATAAAATAACACGGACCCTTATTAGCAGGGACGTGATATTACATCGTAATAACATCAGTCCCTTTCTAATTAAGGTATGCGAAATGAAAACCACAATTCGAATCCAATATTAAGCTACGAACAGACATTTTCATCACAAATGCAAATTGTTTTAGTAACATATTTAAAACATTCAAATGCAATTGTGAATTTGTATTTATTCTCTAAATATACAGAAACGTGTACGCACACTTTAATAGATTTTCGCAAGGTTGACTTAAATTTGAATGTAATTATTTTGGAATTTCATCTTTACTTAACACGCTAATTTTACAAGGCTGCGTTACATATATATTATGTTGAAATATTAATTACAACAGACAAAGTAAGGTGTGTAATCATGTGTGCTGCATTTATCTTGCTGAGGGTCACCGGTGACCTCGCGGAGGGAAATATGTATTTTTGTTTTCGCAAGATTCTAGATTTTTTTGTCTTATAGAGAAATAAATGCTATATCTAAAATATAGGGTGGCCCATCTATCGGTTGCTTTTTGAACTATCGATTATTTCGGCTTTGACACCTCGAATGACTTTGCCAATGTGTCAAATATTCAGTAAAAGGTTTGCGGTTTACGAAATGGTTAAGTTTACGCTCAAAGAAAATTGGGAAATATTGAAAACTTACTTCCAAAATGGTAAGGGATGGGTTTTATCGCTGATTGGCTTTTTTCCAAGAGAGGAACGGTGTTCATTTTGAATATTTGATACATTAAATAAGTTTAAAAAAAATTCAATTTCTGAAATAAAAAAAAAACAAAAAAAGAACAAAATATTTTTACACAGTCGTAAAGAGAATAAAAAGGGCTACAAATTTACTGAAATAAAAAAAATGGTTTCCTTAAAAAAAAATGTGAAAGACCAGTGACGTCATACTATTTTTGAATACGCTAAAAAGTGCGAAATAGAAAACAAAAATCTACCTGTCCGAGGATTTTTTCTGGAACTTCTCATTTCATAAATACCGAATTTGTTCCAGTTAAAGTTTCCACCCTGTATATAAGCCTGTACCCCTGGTTTTATATGCCTGCGAGTGTCTCTAAAGTTTTGATTCACGTAGGAGGCATAATAAGAGCAGAAATTTTACCAATTGGCATATTTTCTGAAGAAGCGTTAGGAGCTTGTAATAAGAATATCGAGTGCACCATTCAAGGAGGTTTTTCGGTTGCAAACAATAATCGACCTGTTTCATACCCTTTTGTGCTTCTCTCATCCATATGGATTAACAAAAACTAACTAATATTACTAAAATTTCAGATGTTTAGACGAAGAAGTATTAACATTCGAAAAAAAATAAACAATCTATAGCGAGAGTGATTAAATAGCAAATTTGGTGTGTTTACTGTAGGGGTGCTAATAATTCCAAGATTTGCTTCGAAGCTTCAAAGAAACATCGAAGTTTTCGATTTTTGCCATCCGAAAAACTATAACATCCCAAAAACTATAACAATTACGGATTTAAACTTTAAACAAAATTTTCTCCTCTATGGTAGCACATAGATAGTAAATATAAATCAAATCGGGTAGATTTTTAAACTCTGAACATTTATTTACCGTTGTACTTTTTCTCAAAAATAATCGGGAAAGCAGGAAAATGCACACCCGGTGTATCATACTCTTCTTAATTTTTAAATTAAATAAAATATTTCAAAATTGTATAATTTCTTTATTATGAAATTATAAAATATTTTAGAATTTTTTATGCTGCGGGTTAATTTATTTTTCATTTATTTATTTATTTATTAAGCATCTAAAAGAAATGTGAAATGTAACTGTAAAGCTAAAAGACTTTATGATAAATTAATGTAGAAATTTGACAAGTGTCCTGAAAAAAGACTTATTTTGACTAACAGCCGTTAAGCTTCTAAAAAAATATGACATTTAATTAAAGGCAAAAGACTATGTCCAAATTAATGTCGAAATTTGATTTTAATTCGACAAGAATTAAGAAAAAAAGACTAATTTTAACTTAAACCCTTAAGCCACTAGAAAAATTTGAGTTAAATTAAGAGACTTTATGTCAAAATTTGAAAAACGTCAAGAAAAAAAAACTAATTTTAACTTAAAGACGTTAAGCCTCTACAAAAATGTCAAATTTGGAGAGAGTTAGGAGACTTTATGTGCAAATTAATGTCGAAATTTGACTTAAAGTCAATAAGCGTCAAAAAAAGCTAATTTTGACTTTAAGCCTTTAAAAAAATATCAAATTTAATTAAAGTGAACAGATTTTATGTCAAAATTACTGTCGAAATTTGACTTGATGTTGAGAAGCGTTAAGAAAGCAAGACTTTTTTTGGCTTAAACGCTTAAGCCTTTAGAAAAAATGACAATTTCGGGTAGAATTGAGACTTTATGTGCATTTAATGTCAAAATTTGACTTCTACAAACCCCACTACAAACGACTAATTTTGACTTAAAGTTGTTAAGTTTCTATTAACAATGTCAAATTTAATTCAAGTTAAAAGACTTTATGAGAAATTATTGTCAAAATTTGACTTAACGTCAACAAGCATTAAGAAAAAATACTAATTTTGACTTAAAGCCATTAGGTCTCTAGAAAACATAACAAATTTAATTCAAGCTAAGACAAATTAATGACAAGCGTCAAAAGATAAATTCATTTTGACTTAAACTCTGAAAAAAAATTCAAATTTACTTAAAGTTCAAAGACTTTACGACAACTGAATGTAGAAATTTGACTTAAAGTTAACCAATGTTGGGAAAAAAAGTCTAATTATGGCTCGTTAAATCCGTTAAGCCTCTAGAAAATATGTCAAATTAAATTAATGTTTAAAAACTTTATAACAAATTAATGTTGAAATAATGACTTAAAGTCGACGAGCGTTAAGAAAAAAGATTCATTTTGACTTATATCTATAACCCTCTACAAAAAATGTCAAATTTCATTCAAGTAAAACGACTTTATGTTCAAATTAATGTATAAATTTGACTTAAGCCAACAAGCGTTAAGAAAAAAAAAAACCAATTTTGACTTAAAACCTAAAGCCTCTAAAAAAAGTGTCAAATTTAATTAAATATTGAAATGATTATTATTTGCAAGCAAATAATGTGAAACTGGATAAAAATGTCATTAAAGGTAAAATACTTTATGTCCAAGTAATGTGTAAATTTGACTTAAATCAACACGCGTCAAGAGAAAAGACTTATTTTGACTTGGTCGTTAATCGTCTAGAAAATATGCCAAATTGAATTAAAGTTAAAAGACTTTATGACTAATGAATGTCAAGATTTGACTTAAAGTGACAACCGTCAAGAAAGAAGACTAATATTGCCTTAAAGCCGTTAAGATGTTGAATTTAATTAAACGTATTCACATTTTTATTTAAAATTCCAAAACTAAAAATTTAAACATTAAATATCGTTCCCTTATCAGAACACCTACAGACCGGTTTCGACCTTTCAGGTCTCATCAGTGTAGTTAGTTGCTGATGGGTAAACGGAGATTGCTATTGGAATATAAGTATTCCAAACACCGTTACAGGTAGAAACGCCAAAGTTGCCGAATCTATTGCCTGAATACTGTACTGAACTACACTGATGAGACTTGAAAGGTCGAAACTGGTCTGTAAGTGTTCTGATGGGGAAACAGTATTTAATGTTAACATTAATATTGTTATATTTGCCGCCGCTGGTAATGTCCATATTTTGTCGGTGCCAAAGCCACCCGGATTTGGTTCAGTACAGAATTCAGGCAATAGATTCCGCCACTTTGGCGTTTCTACTAAAAAATTAATTTCTGCACTAAAAAAAATTCACCAGAATTGAACTTCATGCGGTTTCCGGTATGAACCGCATGAAGTTGATGTGGAAGCTCCATGCATTTCGAGGTGTGAACCGCTTGAAGTTATCTACGGAAACTTCATGCGGTTCATACCGCATAAAGTTCGTGCGGATAGTGGAGTGAACCGCATGATATTTTCGCAGTTAATTTCATGCGCATCTCTTGGAACCGCATGAAGTTTCCGCAGATGACTTCATGCGGTTCCACTGGGGCGCTTCTACAGGTAGAGCTACGTTTAGTTTTCATTCTTGAAGAAAACGCCAAGTACAGATTAAAGAGCAGAGGAACTGCGGTTCCTTATATGCGAACCGGTTCCAGAGCGCTCTTTGCTAAGAGCCGGTTCATTCAACCGGTTCTTGAACTGTCTGCCCATTTTTACCATGAACTAACAATTCCGACATTATAAAGTATAAAACACAAACGTACTTTTTGTCGGACACAAACACATTTTCACGCTCATATATAATTCCAATGAAATAAATTTTTTGCCATTAACATTTTTTCTTAATAACTACTTTTTTACTATTGTTGAAAAATTATCTGATAAAACTTTGAAACTAAAAAGCTTTGAATCTTCGAAACTTTGAAATTGTAAATCTTCGGACAACAATTTCAGCCCCAGTTTATTGTCATAATATTAATATTTTTAGTAGTAACTAATATGTTTTTTATCATTTTATCATTTTCACGTATTAGATGTGAAATACAAAAAAAAATAGCGACAATAGCGTTCGAATAGACATGATTGCCTAAAAAGCGTAAATCGTCCACTGTGCTGCATAATGAATGGGAATATAGTGTCTGGGAATATTCAGTCTCACACGTCTGTCTTACATCACAGTACTGTCAATAAGTTTCATTCCAACTTCATAAAAAATGTCTCAATCATAATTAAGACATTATATCAATCTAAACGTTAAAATTATTACCTTTGCAACAATTACGCTTCTCAGAAATGCGGCATGGTAATAATCTATTAATCAGTCTAATTGACAAACTACGTACATTGAAAATTGTAAACGAGTAAAAATAGCAACTGGTGTTTTACATGGGTTAATGAAGGTTCTAGTTGTCTAGGTCATTTAAATTATGCAAAGCGCGAAAACATATTATTTACTAGCGTGAGAAATAACGAACTTTGTACTTTTTCTTATATACGACAATTCTAAATTAATTTATTTTTAAGACTAAGCTTCTTTTATTTAACACTGAATAAAACACTTACTAAGTTTTTTACCACAATTTAAATTATATAATGAATTACCACGCAGTAACGGTCACAACCATCACCATGACTTCTTTTATTTATTGAAAATACATAAATGTGTCGTTTATATATTTATCCGATGTCTGAAAGTTTTACTATATTATGTGTTGGTTACTATTGAAGTGAGTGCATTTGCTCGGTTTAAATCAATCACTATCGACATCTTGTTCATCAAACATATATACATAGCTGGCACTAACCTTATTACAGATATCTTTCCCAGTCACTCCAGAGAGTAATCAATTCTGCGGTTTGTTTCCGAACCTAAATATTGCCAGCAAAGTAACTCTTTTAAGTTATTTTGTATCCAACTCCAATTGAATTGAGTACTGCTCTTAGGGTTAATTTCGAGTGTAATTTTATAGAGTGCTCGGGCGTTAATATAATAATAATAACAATAAATGTCTTTATTTAATGTAATAAATATTACATGAAATGTTATTGATACCCTTATGTAAGGTCTATAAATAGACGTTAGATTTTAATCATTTCTATTATTGTAACCATTCATCATATTTTCAATAGTATTTACAGGCAATACACCCGTCTAAATATAGAAAAAAAAAATCAACCTTGACCTAGTTTAAATCGTCAAACATCAATGCCGGTATTTATATTTAATAATTGCATTTGCTTGCTAAAGAAGTTTTTGTATATTTTGTGTTGGCAATAAAATTTACAGTTTCTCACTTTCAATTGTCATTTACTCGAAAACATTCGAAGTAAGATGGCAACATTTCTATACTGCCAATTCGATAATGAAGGCCTCTCAAAATCAAGAATAAAAATAGGGGGTTGTTACTCAAAAACAAATGACGACTGAAAATCGACTTTCATGCAAAAATGCGCATTTTTATCAAAGAAAATCGACATGTTTGAGAATATTTTTTTTAAATATTTTATTTCAGTTTTACTGAATTTATTCCATACTTTAGGCGCGCACTGTATATATGGTATTTAAGGGGTAAAAGTAGGTCAGAGGTCGGCTTTCTTGCATTAATTTCCAGCTCCGGGCTTTAATGTATAAATAATTGTGCCGGTAAAGATCCACCGACCGAAAAAATCCGGAAAATACGAAATTTTAATAAACGTCCGCGCCATTAAAGGACGATTAACGATCCGCGGGTCAACGAATCGATACCCTTAAATCCGCATTATGTACGAAATAAGCTCAACTATATGCCGGGCTTAAATGGAGTGGAAATTCGGTGTGGGTGATGTTATTGTTGCTGGGGGGCCAATTAAAAGTTGGCGCGATCATGATCTAAATAACGATATCGGGAGTTTGGTGTTGTTGTCGTAATTATTGTTACGTGCTCTGCGGTTTGGTTTATTATTAGATTTAGGGGTGGATTGTGGTTGTGGTTGGTTACATTTATTCCGCGGTTAATGTTGCCGGCATTCATATTTCAATGCACTAAGTTTCTACTTAATGGAATGGAAAAGCTATTAACGACTTCTATTTCTAATTAAGTTCTTGCGAATGCCTATTTCCGCTGTTTGTGCAAATTTTCAAAAAACTCAAAAATATCAAAACGTAAGTCAGCTGCCTATTGTTACATTCCTAAAAGAACTGATAAAAAGTCAATTCTGGTGAAATGTTTCATGTGAAAAACGAAGAACGCCAAATATAGACATTACATTTGGACTAGAAAATTCTTCCGATCAAGTAAATACGCTCAATTTTACCGAAATCTTTCCCAATCTATGTTGCGTACAAAAAAAAATCTCAGGTTGAAACCTTTCATTACGTTTTCAGGAAAAGCATTCATTATAACGACCTATCCAATTAAGTATAGAGGATGTCTCGTTTGGAGTGTGCCAAACGAAAACACAAGGTAGATAATGTTATTCTGAACAGAAAAGTTCAAACAAACATATTCCGATTTCTTACCGTTATCGAGATAAATAATCTTAAAGATTTAAGTTAGTGGACATTATTGAATGTATTTGGTTTCTTCATGGCCTCAGGACGTTGGTTATGTAAAAAGGGTGCCTCGCCTGCTGCTTTTTTCTAGAGCCGTCAAAATTTAATGTACATTAACTGAAACCCATAATTATTGAACTGCTTTTCTTCACAACCTCTGGACGGTCTAAGCGCTAGGTATATGGGTTGTGCAGAAAATAATGTTTCGCCGGCTGCTTTTTTCTAGCGCTAGGATATCTAGCCCTAATTTTTGATGGTAATATTGTTCTTTCAACGAAAATGTGTCGTCACGGTCTCCTATTGTTTGAGTTATTCATTGAGATCGAGTTACACTTTCATCGACATCAAACCGAGTGGCTCTTTGCTAACCGTCACATAGTTAAATAACCTTGCTCTCAGTCATATGTATTCTGGTCAGGTCAAAGAGGAAGTACGTCAACCGATGTGTCATCATAAAGGTGTCATGGGCGACAGCTGAAATACACTGCTACAATGATATACTTATGGCTGAGATGATACCTTTGGAGAACGCGAATCATCAACGAAGGACCAGCCGAACGGACGCATAAATCTCCGTTTTCACGGGTAGTCAACGGAAAATATATACATAATTCTACCGCCTCGTATAAGTCGTTTTCACGGATTCACGGATGGACACCACGTCGCAACCAGCCGTTATCATGGTACAGAGCGACTCTAAAGTCGACTCTTTTGCAGAAGAATTCGCCAGGATGAAGGCGAGAAGCATGGACCTCCCACCGAGGCAGGAATCAGACTACAAGAAGCTCTACAACCACCTGGCCGCACCAAGGAAGCCGCTAACAATTTGGTCGTCGCGGCACCTGTACCCACGGTGCCCAAAGGCAACCGATTCGCGTGTCTACCAATGGACACTGACGAAGAGCAGGCCTACATCTCCAAACAGATGGCCAAGAAGAGGATCGCGTCCCAACGAAATCCCAAAAAGATGGCTACACGATCTGCCAAGGCAGCGCTCTCACCTTCTCCTAAGGTCCTTACCAGACCCACACCGACGTTCACCCTCCAGACCAACACAGCCAACCTCCCAACGCCTGACGGCGCTGCCGTTCAAAGACCACCTCCTGTTGTCTTGCCAGCGTAGACAAAGTGGCTGGAAATCAAGGATCTGATGGAATCACATTCCATCAAGGTTCACCAGCCAAATACGGCTGCGTGTATTCTCCGAGACGCCCACGGACTTTCGTACCCTGACGAGAGTCCTCGACGACACTGGGGTCCCGTACCACACCTTCCAGCTTTTAGTAGGAGAAGACGGTCAAGGCGGTGATAAGGAACGTCCTCCCAGCACTGACCAAGTCCCAGATCGCCGACGATCTGAAGAATCAAGGGCTCTCCACCACATCCGTCAAGCAGATGTCCAGTAGGGATCCACAGACTGGACAGACCTATCCCCTCTGGATGGTCTACATCAAGCTCGACGCTGGCGAAAATGCTCGGCTTATTTTTGCCAGCACAAATGTTCTGGGGCTCGACGTCAAGGTCGAACCCAAACGACACGACGGTAGCAAGCTTACAAATGCGTCAAGTGTGCAGTCTCACACTTGACGGAGAAATGCGAGAGGCCAAGGACGGACCCGGCAAAGTGCGCCAACTGCGCCGAGGTCTATCCTGCAAGTTACCGAGGTTGCCTCCGCTTCCTCGCCACGCAGAGGAAGAGCCTCACCCCGAAGCCCCTGAACAGAAGCTATGCTGCCGCCACGGCGGGCTCTACGCCGAAGACGTCAGCAGCCCAGACCCCCAATGGACCCGACTACGCCAAGGTCGGCAGCATTGTAGCGGACATGCTGGCAGCCCTCTCCTCCGCCAAAGGACCAATGGACGACGTCACTATCGTGACTACAGCAGTCCCTAGGATCATCCCGGCAGTCCTAGGGAACCAAGGTTAGACATTCTGTTGCAGGTACGACCGGAGGACACCAATGAGTTACCAGTGGCTATTCCTCTGCCACCGCATTCCAACCGACCACCCAGACATCCCCCGACGCCCTGAGAGGAAACCACCGATGGATGGATGAACTCAACACCCACCCGATGACAAAGAGGAGGAGTTTTAGATGGTATGCCCATCAGATGAATCCAGCACTGCCTTGCTACGGGGGCACCTATAAAAAAATTCTCCTGCTCGCAAAAAAATACAAGGACGAAAGACTCAAAAGTCGAACGGACACATAAATTCTCGATTCCTACAAGCTGTTTTCACAGCTACCTGAACGGACCCATAAATCGCCGATGTATTGACCAACAACTATGCCGAGCAATTCGCCGGGACCACCGAACGCCCAACCGAACGATCAGAAATCAACTTCGTCGCAGAATACTCAGACCACCCAGACATCCCCCGACGCCCTGAGAGGAAACCACCGACGGATGGATGAACTCAACACCCACCCGATGACAAAGAGGAGGAGTTTTAGATGGTAGAATTCAGCACTGCCTTGCTACGGGGGCACCTATAAAAAAATTATCCTGCTCGCATCAAAAAAAAAATATCACCGAACGCCCAACCGAACGTTCAGAAATCAACTTCGTCGCAGAATACTCCCCCCACCTGGCGAGAGCAGCAACGCTGTTGGTAGAAAACACCGAACTCGAGCATCGCGATTTCAGGAGGCAGACAGAGATCCAAAAGAATAATGTAGAGATTGATGAACTTAAACGCCGCCTGGCCGCGGCTACCCAGCCAGCAGGGTCAAAGTCGTCAAAACCCAGGAAAAACCTGCCGATAATATCGCGCCAGTGACACCCCCTGTGTCCACGGGTAACAGGTTCGAGTGTCTTTCCATGGACACTGACGTAGTTTCGGCACCCTCAACGGAAACGACGGCCAAGAAGAGGGCTGCGGCCTCTGACACCACGCAGATGGTCACCAAAAAGGGTACAACCGCGTCTCCATCCACCTTCAAGGTCCCAATCAGACCCCCGCGGACGCCCGCCCCGGCCGCGCCCCCGGCATCGCCCTCCAATGCAAAAACCTGCCGATAATACTGCGCCAGTGACACCCACTGTGTCCACGGGTAACAGGTTCGCGTGTTTTCCCATGGACACTGACGTAGTTTCAGCACCCTCAACGCAAACGACGGCCAAGAAGAGGGCTGCGGCCCCTGACACCACGCAGAAGGCCACCAAAAAGGGCACAACTACGTCCCCATCCACCTTCAAGGTCCCAAACAGACCCCCGGCGACGTCCGCCCCGGCTGCGCACTCCAACGTAGCCAGTACTCCCTCCAAAACAGCGACAAACTCGTAGGCCCCACTGCCTGCGATGTGCAACAATAAGCCTCCTCTACTCGTTCTTTCTTCAGACGTCGAATGGAGCTTCATCAAGAATTTGATGGAAGTCTCAGTCAAAGTCTTAAACAAAATTCACTTTCAACGAGTAATTTCAAAGATTTTTAACCAAGGCGCAAATTCAAAAGATCGTCAACAAGGGTAGCCCTGTTGACCACAGCCAAGGACCCCAAAGACAGAAGATTCCTGGAACTACCCCAAAGAAAGCCTTCTCTGAGGGATAAGAAGCACCAGGTGTCAGCCGAAGCCAGGCAGCCGCGATTAAGACCGCCAAGGATGTCAACGTCTGAAGACTCACGGGGTTGCCCCAAAGACACCTTCTTTTTGAGCGATAGGAAGCACGAGGTGCCAACCAAAGCCTCGCAGCCCGGATGAACACCAAAAATTTCTCCAGCAGCAACGTCTTCCCGTACCCATGACGACCATTATCCCGAAATATCTACAAGTAGAATAAATACATTCATTCTTCTAGCGCGCATTCACGAAAACTTATCGCTACATCCCACCCGTCATTGTTACTCCGCCCTTTTTTTTAAGTGGCCATAGCACAAGCGACTAATTTATGTCAGTAACTATATTTTCTTAACCGTTTGACTTCAATTTGAACAATTTTTTGGTAAAAATCATTTTTCTTATCCCTTCCGTATAGATCTTCCCACTACCATCCCTACTTCGTACGTCTCAGTATTGCAGCCATTTTGTTTGATAAAATTGGCCGAATCTCCATCGTTCAGGGCAACAGTTCTTCGGCACCGGTTCCAACTCAAAGTCCTAGGTAAGAAGTTACATCCGGTTTCCTGTTGGCGTGTTGAGCCGACACCATGTGACTGTTTTTCGATGTATTTAGATGAACAGTCCTCTTGCATGTTGGCGAGTTAACCAAAATCATACGACTGTTCTTCGGCAAATTTTTCTGCCTATTGTCGAGTTGAGCCAAAAGCCTCTGACTGTTTTTTGTTGTATTTAAATGAACAGTCCTCTTACATGTTTAAGCAAAACCATCCGACCTTCCTTCGCCAGATGTTTCCGCCTGCTGGAGAGTTAAGCCAAAACCATGTGATTTAGATGAACAGTCCTTTTGCATGTTCTAATAATAATAATAATAATTCTATTTACTCAATTCAGTAAATATACAACATTAAAATTGTACGCTATCCTAAAACGAATGTTGGCGAGTTAACCAAAAACATCCGACTTTCATTCGTCAGATGCGAGTTGAGCTAAAACCATCTGTATTTTTTCGGTGTATTAGATGAATAGTACTCTTGCATGTTGGCATGTCAACCAAAACAATCGGACTGTTGTGCTGTGTTTTGCCTATTGGCGAGCTGAGCGAAAACTACGTGACTATTTTTCGGTGTATTTAGATGAACAATCCTCTTGCATATTGGCGTGTTAACAAAAATCATCCGACAGTGCTTCGCCAATTTTTTTCTGCCTGTTTGGTAGTTGAAGCAAAACTATCCGACTTTTTTCGATGTATTTAGATGAATAGTCCTCTTTCGTGTTGGCGAGTTAACTAAAACCACCCGACTGTTTTTAAAAAAAAATTCTGCCTGTATCCGAGTTGAGCCAAAACCATGTGATTTAGATGAACAGTCCTCTTGCATGTTGGCGAGTTAACCAAAAACATCCGACTTTCATTCGGCAGATGCTTCTGCCTGTTGGCGAGTTGAGCTAAAACTATCTGTCTTTTTTCGGTGTATTAGATGAATAGTACTCTTGCATGTTGGCATGTTAACCAAAATCAGCGGACTGTTCTTTTTTTGCCTGGCGAGCTGAGCGAAAACTACGTGACTATTTTTCGGTGTATTTAGATGAGCAGTCCTCTTGCATATTGGCGAGTTAACCAAAATCATCCGACAGTGCTTCGCCAATTTTTGCTGCCTTTGCAAACAGGCAAAACCATCCGACTTTTTTCGGTGTATTTAGATGAATAGTCCTCTTTCATGTTGGCGAGTTAACTAAAACCACCCGACTGTTTTTCGAAAAAAAATTCTGCCTGTTGCCGAGTTAAGCCAAAACCATCGTTTCTTGGCTTATTCAGATGAACAACCCTCTTACATGTTGGCAACTTAACCAAAATCATCCAACTGTTCTTTGGAAAATTTTTCTGCCTGTTGGCAAGGTATATGCCTTTTTTTGGTGTAGTTAGATGTTTTTAGATTTCATGTTGGCGACTTAACCAAAACCACCCGACTGTTCTTCGAAAAATTGTTCTGCCTGTTGGCGAGTTGAGCCAAAACCATCAAACTGTTTTTCGGCGTATTTAGATGAATAGTCCTCTTGCATGTTGGCGAGTTAACCAAAATCATCCGACTATTCTTCGCCAGATTTTTCTGCCTCTTGGCGAGTTAAGCCGAAACCGTACGACTTTTTTCGGCTTATTTAGTTGAATAGTGTCCTTGAATGTTAACGAGTTAACAAAACCCATCCGACTATTCTTCGGCGAATTTTTCTGCCTTATGGCAAGCAGAGTGAAAAGTATTTGGCTGCTCTTCTGCATATTTTGTCATCAGCGCTTAGTTTATCTACGCGTCTTAACAAATGCGTAATTATCTTAAGAAGCCTTCTATAGTTGTGTGGATTTTTTAGAGTATAAGTTTAACACTTAACAGCTGTAAATTGACTTGTGTAAGATCTATGTATCCATAACACCAATAAACATTATTATTAATAATAATAATAATTTGCATTTCATGAGCTAACCATTGCTCCTCCGCCGCTGTGCATGTTCCCATCGAGGGCGTTGTTAGGACATTTCGCAGAACTATTAGTGGAAATGTGAAGCTGCGAGTGCGAACACAATGGACTGTTGGTCCGCCTCCCGCTGCCTGCGTACATGAAGAAATCGGTTCGAACCCAAATTGTTCTCGGAAGGGAAATTTTCCGGTTCGAACACGTGCGTCGACCTCGATGCTCCCGTCGCATCCTACCACCACCACCCGCAACCCGGAGAAGAGTAGGGTGTGGGCCCGTAAAAGGTCATGGAGCGCTCCCCAGACAATCAGTAATTTTTCAACAATCATCAGACTCAGATTCATCAGTCAGTTGAAACACAACAGTCGATTCGAAGTTTACCAGCCGAAACACCGTGGATCCTCTGACGCCGCCGCAGCCGCCGACGTCGTCATTTTAGCCGCCGACGTCACCTTAGTCGCCGATCCGCCACGTCGGCTCCGCCGCCGCCGACGTTGCCAGTCATCCATCCGCAATTTCGTCGGCCTCTCTTGCCTCTCGCGAACTTTAATTGTTGTGCTTGTGACTATACTTTTTTGTGACTGTTTATTTTTTTTGTGAGATTACTTTCTTGACTTTTTTTTATGTGTAAATATTTTTGAACTTTGAACATTTCTGTAAATAATTTTCCGTGTGTAAATAATAACGATCGTTATCGTGCCTATCAGAATTTTTATGCTGTTCTCATAGAGACCCGACTCCAAGAGCTAGCTGGAGGTCATCGAGGGCGGTTTTTCACACCCCTTCGCTGCGACCTCCCCTTGAAATTTAACCAAACAGTCCTTCTATCGTTTGCCGATTTAAGTCAACACCGTCCGTTTGTTCCTTGGTACATTCACCCAAACAGTTATCCTACCATCTGGCATTAGTTGACCCAGACCGGTTGCGCCGGCGCCATCTTGAATATAGGTAGTCTTAAGCATTGTGTATTAATTTGTAAGATTTTTCGTACAAAGATGAGCAATTAATAATTTGACCTTAAACAAAGCAAAAAAACATTTTCAAGAATTTTAAGGAAATTCTTATAGATTGCTATGGAAATCTATTAAAATTCTCCCAAAACTTCATAAATGTGTTCTCTAACTGAGCTTAAATTAAATTAGTGATTGACCTCCTTTGTAAGAAAATTTGCTTTCTGTAAAATCCATGAAGCGTAATAAATTAAGCAGATTAAATACAAGGCATCCATAAAGTCTAACCCCAGGTCATTTTTTCGGAACCAGGTGGCTAGATGAAGAATCGGCGAATACGTATTCCATTATTTTTGAGTGAAAGATTGTTGGTGGTCAACTTAGAAATTTCAAATAGAGGGGTATGCTAAGTTGTATGTCGCCCGAAAGATATTAATAATTCATTAGGCCGATATAACCGAAGACGATGCTATTTACTTGACGCCAGGACACTGAATCACCCGCGACGGTCGCGCACAACTCTCGCGCGCGGTTGAATCTAAGAACTTGAAGACTTAGATGGAGTTACCACTAGGCAACATACCACATATCACAATTTATTTCAGGTAATTTTTCAAAAATATTTCAATTTATTTCCCATTTTGTACCTTTATGAGAAGATATCTTTTTTAAACTCATTTTTTTATTGTTGTTGGCCACTGAAATATTTGTAGTGCAGGCTGAATTTTTTTACTTCTTCAAAATCAAACCCTTTCAATAAAAAAAAGCTCTATCAATCTGAAGAGGATTTTTTATATAATTTTAATGTAAAGTTCGAAGGTTTTTGTTTAAAAATATATGAAATGGGTAAAACTATATCGGAGACGGACGTATAGCCTTAAATATAAAAAAAGGTCTAACTTTTATAATAATGCTTCATACATTCTTTAAAATTTCTAAATTTGCTGCTATTGGGTACTAATAGAGTAAAAGTAGGTGACTATAATTAACACAGAACACATATCTTTAGAAGTGAAACCTGCATGTTAAATTTCGGAAACACGATTTTTGGCGCCGCCTGGTGTCGGGGTGGCAAATTACTACGATTTCCACCAAAATTTAAAAATGTACTCGTCTACACGATATATTTCAATTTAATAACACTAAAAATATAATCAATTATGTTTTTTAAGCACATAATTGATTATTCTTTTAGATATTACATAAATGAAGAAGTTACTGGTTTTGGTAAAAGAAAAAAGATTGGATTTCACAAAATAAAAATAAAAATAGGCCTACATGGAAAAAATATATTTAACAGAATAATTATATACATTGTTATTAACAAAATTATTAAATATAAAAATATCACAACAATCGGGTATTAGGGTCTTGTCCAGGTGCAATGTTCCATCAGGTCTCTTCGTTCTTCTTAGGATATTTCTTTCAGGCGTCGTAACAGGTCAGTTGTTTGCTCGTATCCAGGATTCATGACATTAAAATAGTTAAAAAGTAAATTAGTGCATTTATATTGTCTTACTTCTTGGTGTCGGAACAGCATTGCAATTCAATTTTTGGCGCAAATGGTTAACAAAATTTTTATGAATAAAATGATCTTCACATGAATGAAAATTTAAACAATGAAGACTTCAATATTACAAATGGTTTTCAATATTTTAAGATATTCTTAATTTTTGGGAAATTTATAGAAATGTTTATTTTTGTAGTCGACATTAGTTATATCGGAAAAGAAAGAATTTTGACATTCTGGATATTTACAAGAATATTTAATACGTCCATTTGATGTTTCCATTACTTATAAATACAATTGACGAGTTTATAAGACAGAATATATAATAACTTACCTTCAAACATGAATTACTAGCACTCACAGCCCTACTGAGGTTAGTTAATAAAAATGGTGAGACTCATTAAGCGTTGCCGCATATACATCGAAGTATAAAATATACAATGCACATGATTATATTTAATAAACAGTAATATTATACTTTCATGAGTTATTATGACAAATATAAGCGATAGTCAGTCTAATTATGTTTAAAACATAATTTTAATTGTTAAAATTATTACTTTGTAGTGAAATTTTAAGATTATTAAAAACGGTTATCCCCATAATAAGATCTTTGATAAATCTGGCAACATCGAGGGAACCATCTTTACAAAAGCGGCAAATTTGAAACTCCCCCTCGCCCCACTGTCCTGGGGTGGCCCACATACTTTCGTGTTGCCGATATTCGTATCTCGGCTTCACACCCGTGATAATTAATAAAAACTTTTCATAAAGTTGGCAATGATTTTGATGAAAACACGTGTTTTTTATTCATAGGTGTAAAATTACAGTGAGACTAGAAAGTCGAAAATAGTTGGTATAATAAATATCATTTTGGCAATTAAAAATTTATACAGTGTGTGCACAATTTCATCTTAATACAGTTATGTTAAAATATCTGACGTTGGTTATTATGAGTCTATCCTCACATTGAGATAATTATTTTGAAATTATTTCATCAAAAAATTATCAATCAATTACACCCGGTAGAATCGTTATTTTATTTCCAACTATCCGAACTGTTTGTGCCAGCAAAAGAAGGAGTTAAAATTGATTATGCTTAAAATACAAGCGGACTTTTACATGAAAAGCATCTCGAATGTAACGCTCTGCTCACAAGGAAACATCTTGAACATTTAATTAATTATGATCCCATTCCGTCGAGTACAAATTGATCCGATCCTCTTGCCGATTAAACTGAGAAGGTTATTCTGAAGTAGATTGATCTAGTGTTTCGTTGATTACAGTCGTCACCTCGACTCTTACATCCTTTGTTCGTCCTGACAGTCAATAAGCATCCGTCGCCGAAGGAGCAAAAATAGGATGACGTGAATAGTCATGCGAACAAGAGGGCTTTCGTCCCCATTTTAACAACGTCTATCACTTATTAACTGCAACCGACACGACGACATTGATTTCACCCAAAAATAAAATTAATTACCATTTATTGGTGACTTCCCCTTGCGGGGATTTCCGACTCCCGCCGCTACTAACTCGATTACACAAATGGTGAAGTGGTCGAGGGTATTGATTGCAAGTTTAGTGTTCAACCATGACGTCCCCCTTTTAAACAATCCCTTTCCACTAACAGATTGTATTCTCCACGGCGAGCTTCTCCCTCTCTCCGCACAAAAGCTCATTAATAATTTAACAATGTAGGATTTTTTCTAATCGAAACTCAGACGCAGAGCCTTTCATCTTCACTAAGCCTTAATTATGGGCGAGTGGAGTTTTTTTTTTAAGAAAAACTTAAATGTAAGCTTATTATGCTCCAAGCAAATTCACGAAAGCGCATACTCATGCGAATAAAAGGAAGCTTAAACCTTCCCTTTAATGTCAAAAGGGCAATGGAAGTTATTTATTGCATCAAATTTAGCGATTTGTTTGATGACTTGATATTACTAACATTAAGTTCGTAACTCTGCAAGCGGAGTTACGAACAGGTTGAATATTCATATATTCAGGCTATATTTCGTTTTATTGAATTTATTGAATGCTTTCTGCAACAAATAAGGTTGTTTTTAATTTATTTAACATTAAGTTCATTCGCATAAGCCCAATTCAATTGTATATTTCTTAGTCTATAAACATACAAAAAAGTCTTTATCAGTAATGAATTCAGACATTTCTTTCCGGAAGGTGCGTTTCAGTTTTTCAGGATGGAGGTAGGAATTAAAATTAATTCGGTTAAATTTGTATTTAATTCCACAACAAACAAATAAGACGTTGCGTTTTTGGGTGTTGTGGTATTGATGCACCCATGTATAACTTAGCTTGTTGTTCCTTTAATAACAATAATTCACACGATCCCTCTTCACTGTTTAAAAGGGAATTGTTAGATTAGGAACAATGATCCCGGCATAGGGAAGCGGCGGGGATGCGTGTGAATGGTATCTCTTTGGTCTCAGTCTCTTGTTTTGTTTGTGTGCATCCCCTGAATGCCGGCGCGACGGTCGTTAGTGTTTGTTGCTTTGCTCTAGGACTTCTGATTGATCCCTCCTCTCGTCTCCTTCCGGATGCGTGACTTTTGTGCCAATGCTTTAAACGTGTACAAACACTACACAAGGAACAGGACATTGAATGTATCTCTAGAATAAACTGAAGAATTGATTTATAAATTTCTTCAAAAGATGTCAGCGTAGATTTGTTATTTGATATTATTTTGTATGAGTTTCTTATTGTCTTTAATCTCTCAATGAATTATTATTTACAACGAAGGGAAGTAATACCTAGAAGTAGTAAATAGTTATTTACGATACAAGTAACGTTATGAAGGTTTTTATATTACGAGAGAAAAGTTTGAAATTCTCGAGTAATATAAAAACAAATAACGTTACGTGTGTCGTAACACGGTTGATTTTATCCTATTTCTATTTTTCTAATAAAAAAAAAAATGTTCAATGAAAACCACCATAGGCGAAATAATGTTTGTATATCAATATCTCCATAGCAACGAGTTGCGTTAAGATAAATATAACAACACTAGTGTTGTTAAAGGTACCTTAACGTAACTCGTTGCTAACGAGTTATTGGCACGATAACATTATAGGATAAAATAAAATAACAAACATGAACTAAAACTCTTAAAGTAAAATAACAAACTCTTTAAAAACTTACAAGGGGGAGCGAAAATTACGAAGTGTTGCTGAACAGGGAGTTATATGTATATAGGATAGGGTTGTAGCCTAGTATAGTGCGGCATATCGTTTTCTAAATTTTGGTCATGTTTTCATGATATACCCTGATTTTTGTCGAACATATTTGCACTTTTGTTTTTTTGATAACATATGTTTCTTGAAGGTAAGTGATAAGTCAAATATTATTGCATAGTGGAGATAAGTGTGTAAAGGATTCATTTATGGTTATTGATAGAGGAATTCTAGGTATAGGATGGCAGGGAAGTAGAAGTTGGGATTTACTGGTGTTTATTCAAAGTCTCCATTTGGGAACGGTGTCGGTGAAAACTTCGAGAGATTTTAAAGCTAAGCTAGTGATATGGGTGAGTGCTATTAGAGCGGTATCATCTGCAAATTGTAAAGGATAATGAGTGGGATTAATAAGGTTTGGGTAGGGGATGTAGAGGTCACGGCAGAATATGTTGTAGAGGAGGAGTTATAGAGGTCATGGCAAAACATAACGTAGAGGAGGAGAAATAGAAGCGATCCTTGAGGCACAAAATGTAACAGGTTAAAGGGCAATGACATAGTTTTATTTAAATGGACTTTAGTTTATGTTGACAGGAGAAATTTTGAATCAGGTTGTTTAGGTGTTTTAAGGAATCAAATGTTTTGGAGATTTCAGTATCGCTTACGATGTACAGTTTGGTAGTTGAATCTAGGAATAGTAAGCGGAAGGGTGGTCGATCGTTTGGAAAGAAAGCCAAATTGATAAACAAGAATTTGTATAGAGATGTGGGAGCGGTTTTTTTCTTTGAGAAGAGACTAGTAGAGCTTGACAATGGTTGGTAGTAGGATTATGGAGCTGTACTTACTAATTTGGGAGGGATCATTGTTAGGTATAGGAATAAAGGAAATTATTTTGAATTTTCATTCGAAGTTGGTTTATGGAGTTGTAGTTATGTATTTTAAGGATAAATTGGTAGAAAACAATTTCAGAATAAGTGCGTGCGAAAAACAATACGTGAAATTGCGGATTAATTAGATTTGACCAAGTCGACAGTTGGAACATACTTAAGCATTATCGTGAGAATGGATGTATCCAATCCAAAGGCAAAAGGGTCCCCCCGATTAAGATAAGCAAAATGCCCCCAAATTCAGAATTCCCAATTAACCAAATAATGTTGTATCTTGAGATAAGAATTATCCGCGGACATACTTTATATGGTCCCCACCCTTCCCTCACACCTCTGGGATCAAAAAGCGTTATTTTTTGTTTTAATTTTTTATCTGACAATGTGTTTAATGCAAAATTCTGAAAAAAATCATCAAGGTAGGTTATCAAGAGACCTATCAATAGAATTTTTTTCAAGGTCATCCAAGGTCATTTGGTGCCTTAAAAAAATTAGAAAACAAATTTTTAATTTTTTAAAGTAGAAATCGTTGAGGTGCACGCCGTTTTTTTCACTATTTCATAAAAGTTGATTAATGTTACCTCTGACAGGAACTTTTAATACATTTCGAGTGGTGCGTCATCCCTAAAAATCCAATTTTCCGCTATTTTTTTCTATTTTTTCAATTTTACAGGTAAGGGTTGAGGTTTAGCCGGAACACTAACAAATACTTTTTTGTAGCATTTTGCAATACAAAAATTTTGGTTTTTTAATTTTTTTTCTATCTTTAATAGTAAAACCAATTTAAATTTTTTTCCTACTTGATTTTTTAATTTAAAATATGGCATCAGATGCGTTATATGTCATTATACTTGCCTGCAAAGTTTCATAAATTTAGCCCTTATTATTTTAAAGATATGTACTTGGTTCCATACTTTATCCCAACCCTGTTTAATTAAAGTTAAAAGTGTTTTATTCCAAATTACAATAAAATAAATGATGATTGGCCAATCGAATCTGAGTAATCTGAGTACGTTGCAATATTATCCATTAACACTTCCATTGCCAAAACAACTTCGAAGATTGATTGGCATCTTACGCTGAGTGCCAATCGCGCCTTCAGGCGGGATATTTGCATTTAAATTTAATGTAGATACATGTCGGCAGTGAACCTGTTGAAGTAGGCATCTAGCAACCTTTAAGTGTATAAGTAGCAGAGAAAAATTTATCGGCAGACATATTTTTTTTTGTACATTAATTCAAATTTATATTTGGAAGGCCTCGAATACATCACTCGTTCCGCAGTCAATTCCGCTATACATCACAATTTGGCGACGGAAAGGAAAAGCTTTCTGCACGCAAATGACTTTTATTTGCTCGTAAACAAAAACGTTCGAAATAAATTGCCCCGATGCAAGGCTTCCTATTTACGGACAGCCTAAAACGTTTCCCATTCCGGAAATGATTGATCGAAACGAAAAGTATCCAACGTATAATTTTAGTATTTATATTTAAGTATACGAATATCAATAGAGTTATATACTGAAATGTATGTATGATGTTTTAGAAAGAAGTTTCCACCTTCCACAAACGAATTATAATTATTATTGACTGTCGTTAACGAAGAATTACCAAAGCGTTTAATTGGCATAAAAATACGTCTTTTTATTATGACCAATAATCTAAAAAAATTAATAATAAAGAACAGTAAGATAAAATAAAAACAATGTCGTAATTGTATTAGATTGAAAATTGCTGTATCTATTTTAGAACTAACATTCATCAATTTTATCCAGCAGTATTGAAAAATAAAATAAAACTATTTTTAGCGCCCTTTTTGACTTATGTACAAGCTCCGGATTTATGCTAAATATAAAAAAATATATATCTAATACCGTGCACGGTTGTTTGACAGTTTGTATTTGTTAAATATACTTTCAGAAACGCACTGCAAAATAAACAGAAAAATTTTGGACACACAACAATGAGATTGCTCGATAAAAGAAAATATCTTTAATACCTTTCACGGTTTTTTTACAGTTTCTATGTGTATATTTTCAGAAAGACACTCCATAAATAAAATTAAAAATGAATAAAACTATTGGTGCATGCGCCGGGTAATGTATGGATGGAAATTTAATGGCTAACTTCTCGTCGGTTTATTATTGTATATACCTGTGGTATAATTAATTATACAGGATACGTGATCCAGAGAGTGCTCTATTTTGATGGGTTAAATAATCGGTGGGCTCTTTATTTGATTACAACCATAAATCACGCGACGTTCCAGTGATTTTTTTCATTATTTATGGAAAAAGTTTTAAATTTCTGCGGGTGACAACCGCGTGGGCCTTCTGACAAATTGTCCAGTGCGGTTCTGCAACAAAAAATCGGACTCGAGGAATATGCGGATGCGAACATAATGTAGGATTTTGTTTGGACCTTTTCCTTACACTCTTGTGGTTAAATTATTGGAACGCTCGCCCAGAAAAATTCCCTCTTTGTTCGAATTATGACATTATATTTTATGTCGCGCTGATTTGGTTTGTTACAAAAATGCACATGTGCTGCAATATCAACATTTGTTACACATTAAAGCTGGAGTATAAATAATTAATGTTGTGCAGATTTTAAGCAATGAAATAATTTACACTAGTCTTCACATCTTCGAAAAAGTACAATACCGTTTTTTTTTCATTATTTTTTCCATACTTTCGAAGTAATCCTCGCCAATGAGTTAATCCGCAATTTTCAAAGTACCCAGTATATTATTTGAATTAATTACAGTTTTGAAACTCCTTTGCCCCTTTGTGCGATGTTTTAATTATTCGTGGAAGTATTTCTACAGGAATACTTTTGGTTTCTACGCTGTGAAAACAAACATAATTGTCTTAACTACTTTTTCATTCATTTGAGAGTTAATTCTAAATGAAACTGAATTTTAACTTTTGTTCACGTTTCTACCACCTTTAAAACACCCCTATTTTATCTATAAAAAAAATCACAATGTTTGTGTTAATTCGGAGGTCGAATACTATGGGAAACCAAAGTTTCAGAATTTTACAAAGCCTTCTTAAAACCTCCTTAAAACCACCCCTGTTTATGAAAAGGATATTTAAAATTATTTTTCCGAGATCACTTAAGATCCAGCTTAATTTAGCCCAGTTTCATTAGTTTCAGAATTTTTCTCGGCTATTTATAATTCCATCCATGGGATTTTAAACTTTATTTTTTCTATAAAATCACTGAATAAAACACTTATTATGTTTTTTACCACAATTTATTTGATGTATGTACAAATATTTCATATACATACATATCATGATGGTTTTGTTTGCGGAGAATGTGAGCTATTTTTTCGGTAGTTTCACCATAATATGTTAGGGAAATGAATGGATCTTTGTTCGAATTTTCCTCTATAGGATAAATGTGGGTCATTGTAATTTGATATCGTTTTTTGTTAATTAAATTTTGAATAAGTTTGACTGGATAACCATTACTTTTTGCAATGTCTAAAATTTTGTTCAGTTCATCAAATCGCGTTTAAACCTAGCTGCAAATTATCAAACATATTATTCAATTCAAAAGATAAAATCAATCCCTTAAAGAAATCAGGTGTTTACGAAATTTCTTGTTCCGAATGCAATAGTGTATATGTGGGACAAACCGGTCGTAGTTTTGAAAAAAGATATTCTGAAAATTTCCGCGCCTTTAGATTAAATCAAAATTCCAGTTCATTCTCTAACCATTCTTTCGAATGTAAACATTCATTCCCCGAAATCCAAAACATGAAAATTTTACACAACTGTACAAAAGGTACAAAGCTTAACTTCCTTGAATCCGCCGAAATTTTCAGACTTAGCAATAATCCCCTCGTTAATCTGTTGAACGAGCAGACCGATCTAATGTACTCACCGCTTTTCAAAATTCTTTAATCTCTTAATTATGTTTTTGCACCTGTTCACTGTAAACCATTTTGTTACCCTCACCCTATTTTCGTACCGATATAAATGTAACGTCTTCCATTAATTGTTTCACTTGATAATGACAGTAAAACGTCGAAACTTAAGTCGTGATATGTATGTATATGAAATATTTGTATATACATCAAATAAATTGTGGTAAAAAACATAGTAAGTGTTTTATTCAGTGATTTTATAATGAATTACCACGTAGTAACGGTCACAACCATCACCATGATTATTTATTTTTTCTGTAATCACAATTTTAAATTGGCACAGTTTCGTAAGTTTCAGAATTTTAGTCGACCATTTCTATTTCCATAGCCTAAAATCCATTAAAATTTGTAAATCAAATTTGTTAAACTGTTTTCTCTATAATTAATCCCGTTCATTTGAAAAAGTTTTATAAGTTTCAGAATTTTGACCAGAAAAATGTTCATTCTGCCCCACTTTGCGCCGTGCAAACTACACACAAACCACGCGAAAATGTATCATACACACAAACATGACATATGGTGGGTGTCCTACGAGGTTGTAGATTTGATAACGGTCAGTAGTACGAAAATTTAATTTGGCGGATTTAAATGGTTCCAAATAATGACCAGTTTTGAAAACTTAGATTTCATTTCTAATTCTCCATTTCCAGAAAAATGACATACAAATGAGACACTGTGCATTTTTCTAAAGATTATCGAAAGAGACCATGTTATTCATATGTTATTTTTTAAAGAACAAAAACCAATTTTCGAGATATTCGAGATATTGCCTGTCTACTTCCTCGCGGGACTAACTTATTTCTGGAACACGAAGCCCAAACGTCACAAATACATTGGTTATTGATGTGAAGGGCTTTATACCAAGTATTTACGATAATTAAGTAAAAACGATCCCAAGTAAGAACTATAAAGAACTGAACAAAATCTCGCAAAACATAATCCTCCTGATAAAATGGTTAGAAAAAAAATTAAAGAACTGTCTGATAAGTCATGATCACTTGATCCATATGAACGAAATTTTAATCACTTGATCTCTTTTAATAGTTAAACGTTTCTGGTAAGTTTGGTCCCAAAATTCTTACTCCTTCTTGGTGTTGCGATTTCTATGTCACTGACAATACATACATACTAAATATACAACGGGTTGGCCATATTCGACGAAAAGATCTGGCAACACCGTAACTTTTAACAGACACGACTGATCGACTAATGAGATACCGCGTTTGAAGCGTTAGTCAAAGGAGATTTTCGTCATGGAACAGTACACGCCACGTGAACGCTCTAAGATTGTTGAAATTTACATTCAACAAAACAAGTCAATTGTGAAAACGCAACGTGCATGGAGGAAAATTAATAAGGTAAAAACTGCGCGTTCTGCAACCACATTGTATCGTTTATATGATAGATTTACAACTGGTGCGGCAATTACTAACCCCAGGCGTCCAAATAAAAAGCGACCAAGGCGATCTGATGATAATATCGCACTCGTACAGGCCAGTGTTAGCAGGTCTCCAACAACATCTCAAAAACGTCGTTCTGAGATTTTTTTATGCCAATTGTGCGTGATAATGGTATGGATGACTTCTGGTTTCAACAAGACGGCGCCCCACCGCACACTGCTGGAGCTACAATGGGTTTTTTGAAGACATTGTTCCCAGGCCGTTTGATGTCGAAAAATGCTGGTTTTGACTGGCCGCCGCGTTCACCAGATTTAACGCCTGCAGACTTTTTTCTGTGGGGCTATTTGAAATCAAAGGTTTATATCAACAAGCCACGGTCCCTAGAAGAGCTGAAGAACAACATTCGCCAGGAAATAGCCGCCATTTTGGCCGAAATGTTGACTAAAACCATGGAAAATGCTGCAAAACGGGTTCAAAATGCCGTAGATGCTCAAGGCGGCCATTCACGAGATATCATATTCTAAAAGTGATGTAAACAAATCTCCTTCAATTGAATTAAATGATTTTTAACATGAACAGCAAAAAATGTGCTTTTTTCCATGAAAAAAACAAATCTTTTCGTCGAATATGGCCAACCCTGTACATACTAACTACAATGGTTATCGACCGGAGTCCTTTAGCCATACGATATTAAGATTGATTAAAAACATAAATTGATTAACTAGTAGATTAAGACACATAACAACCAGGTGTTATGTTGTTAAATACATATAAAACTTATTTTGAATAAAAATTTTGTAATACAATGGTAAATAGGACGGTTTTAATTTTTTTGGCGTTGCTCCACCTCATTCTAAAATCCAAGGAAATTATATGTTATACAACTCTACAAGATAGATTTTTCATGAATTTCTTGAAGTAGTCCATCTTCATGAAAATATAGTAATGAATATACAGGGTGGCCCATCTATCGGATGCTTTTTGAACTATCGATTATTTCGGCTTTGACAGCTCGAATGACTTTGCCAATGTGTCAAATATTTAGTTTAAGGTTTGCGGTTTACGAAATGGTTAAGTTTACGCTCGAAGAAAATTGGGAAATATTAAAAACTTACTTCCAAAATGGTGTCTTCAACCGAAACTGCAAGAAAAATGCGCACAAAATTCGGGAAAAATAAAGCGCCTTCCAGGCAATTTGTGGATAAATTTGTGAAGCGTGTGCGTGAAAGTGGCTCGTTAATGAACAAATTACGATGCACGATGCACCGCGTGTACTTGTGCCGGTGACTGTCTGATCTTTAAAGTGACTTAGTTAAGTGAATACGGTTACATATTTTATAAAAACTGACCGTCTGTTTTTATCAAAAACAGTGAACACAGTGGAAAACTCAAAGTGTGCGGAAAAACCCGTGTAACAGAGATAATTAGTGTTTAGTGTGTGGTCCGTCAAATGTATTGGATACGTGAATAAATCTCTTCACGAATCGATCACGGATTAGCGACGAAGTGCAAATTCCAGGAAAACAAAAAACTCGCACTGTTTTTTTGTTTCTATCTGAGAGCTCAATCGAGGAATTTTTAATATTTTATTGAAATATTAATAATTCTACATTATGCCCGAAAATAAGTGCAGTAGCTGCTCAACCACGGTTAAAAATGCTAAAATATGTTCCAAGTGTAAAAATAATTTTCACGCAAAATGTATTTTGAGTGATCGGCACCTAAAAAAATGTGAAGGTAACACAATCGATGGATTTATTGCTACCGAAAGTAACACAATTGATAACATGGACACCGTTAAATTAAATTTAGAATCCAACAGCAACATGACCAATTATGAGGTGAAACATAATGGAAATATCGATATTCTTCTGACAGAAATAAAATATTTAAAACAAATTATTGAACAAAAGGACGATATAATTACTGTTCTTAAAGAAAATGCAATACTATTAAAGGAAAATTAACTGGCTCCATAAAGGCACATGAAAGAAACGCTACATTAAATTCAGATAAAATTACGAATACAAATTGTAATGTGAATGCAAATATTCCAAACGAGATAATCTTAAACCCCAATAAATCATCAGCACCAACAAATTCAAAGGCAGTGGATTTAGAACTCCAACCTTTACCTATGAATGAAAATAAAGCACTAGACAATCATGTCGCTAAACTTACAACGTGTGCTCTAACTAATAAAAGCAAAAGGAGTACTGACAAGTCAATTCACGGTACAGCCCTTGAGAATGAATTTATAAAAGGAGTCGAAAAATCCGGTCATCTTCATATTAGTGGTTTAGACCCGAATACAACTGAGCTTGGTATAATTAACTACTTATCAGCAAATAATATTAATGATGTCAAGTGTGAAAAACTTCAATCCAAGCGACCAAAAGAATATTCTTCTTACAAACTATCAGTTAAAATGTCAAGATTGGATGAATTAAAAAATCCTGAACTATGGCCCATGGGAATAAAAATAAATCGTTTTTTATTCAAGCTACAAAAAACAATACCGAATGTATAGATACACGAACTAAGGAAAATACTACCCCAAACACATCGGATAAATTTGTCAAATCTACACCGATTAGGATATTACATCAAAATGTGCAATGCATCAGTAACTGTGTGCATAATATTGAGGCACTTATTGAAGACGTTAACTGCAGTGTATTGTGTGTCACCGAACACTGGCAATCCATTGACCAACTTCCAGCATATAAAATAAAAGAATTTCGACTCGCATCCAGCTTCTGCAGACCAATAGGAACACACGGTGGATCTGCAATATATTGCGAAGAAAGTCTAATAACTAAACTACTGCATGACATAAATGTGCTATCCATCCCGCGGATTTTTGAGTGTGCTATTGTAGAACTTCTGTTTGGAAGTGGATCCTGCATTATCGTCTGTGTTTACCGTCCGCCCTCCGGAGATATTGAACATTTTTTCTACTTATTGGATAGACTATTGTTTAAGTTATTCCAGCTAAATAAATTATATTTTATTACTGGAGATTTCAATATAAATATAAATGTTGTAAATTCTATAACGAAACGTTTTCATGAGGTACTTCATTCATATGATGCGATCTGTAATATTACTAAACCAACGCGGATAACCAATCATTCTCAGACTTGTATCGATAACGTAATAACCAAGTCTGAAACTGATATTACCACATCTATTTTGCACTCCGCAATATCGAATCATTCTGGCCAACTTACTACGTATTACCCTCAAACGAGAAGTACTAAGAAACCAGCAAAAAGCCGATCATTTACAGATGAACAAAAACGAAATTTTGTAAATGACTTAAAAAATGAAACTTTCGATGATGTCTATAAACATACTGATGTAAATAACAAATATGGTGAATTTATTACTGTATTTCTGCACTATTTTAACAAGCATTTCCCTTTAAAAAATAAATGGCACTCAACAAAGTCAAAAAAACTTTAAAAAAAACTATATGACAGTCCAGAAATTCAAGCCACCAAACATAGAGTCATGCTATTTCAGACATTAAAATTTTTTTTCCAGAGTTAACAACACAATTTAAAGAGGCACAGAAAGAACATAATCTAGCGCTAATTAGAGCTAAACATAAATTCATAGAAAACAAACTGCAGTCGTCAGAAAACATAACTAAAACATCATGGAAAGTTATCAATAAACTAGTCGGTTCAAAAAATAAGGACTTAAATAATATACCTAAATTTGATAATGCATACACCCTGGCAAACGAAATGAATGAGTACTTTAATAAATCTGCTGATAAAATTCCTGGCAATCATTCCCATAAAACAACTAACTCAAACATACATAGTGCAATGCAGCACAACACAAAGTTTCTTAATCCGGTTAGTCCTGAAGAGATTCACACAGAAATAAAAAATTTATCAAATAAACGGAGTGCAGGATACGATGAAATACCGTCTGAAATCTTGAAAATATGTGTTGATTATATCTCTGCGCCCTTGTGTAATATTATGAACGCATCACTGGAACAAGGAATATTTCCAGATGCTCCGTAAAATGCAGTTCTGATTCCAATTTATAAGAAAGGTGACTCTGACAGTATTGATAATTACCGACCAATAAGTTTGCTATCAATTTTCTCTAAACTATTTGAAAAAATATTCTGTAAAAGACTGCTTGGGTTTCTACATAAGAACTCAATAATAAGTCCATCACAACATGGATTCATAGCCAATAGAACCACAGATACAGCGTTATATGAATATATTCGTGGGGTATTATCAGCACTTGAAAAAAAGGAAGTTGCCTGTGGAATCTTCCTAGACTTATCGAAAGCTTTCGATACCATTGACTATCCAATACTATTAGCTAAATTACATAACTACGGTGTACGCGGTATTCCTCTTAAATGGTTAGAATCTTACTTGTTTGGTAGAAAGCATTCGGTAAGGATAAGGCATCCAAATAGAGGCATTGATGTCATATCGAAACAATTGAATGTCTCCAGGGGTGTTCCTCAAGGTAGCATCCTTGGACCGTTACTTTTTATCCTCTACATCAATGACCTTCCTTAAGCTGCAAGTAGTGACGGTCTCATTCTAAACTATGCAGATGATACTAGTATTTTAATTAAAGGTACAAATTTTCCCGAAACAATTGAGAAGGGCAATACCCTTATGTCTGACGTGGAGGGTTGGTTCGATGAAAATAACTTAACGCTAAATAGAGAAAAATCAAACTTTATGATATTTAAAGTGAACCAAACACTATTAACACCAAATTCTATAACACTAAATGGAAATAAATACAAAAGCAGCAATTATGTTATGTTTTTAGGAGTATTTGTAGACGAAACTCTCAGCTTGTTCCCAACATATCAATCATGTATGCAATATAATAAGCCGGGCATGTTACGGTTTAAGAGTGTTGTTAACCAACTCAAATAAAAATGTAGCTAAAATCTTTTACTATTCTAATGTATATTCTCACCTACGTTACGGATTGATATTTTGGGGAAGCTGTGTGGGTGTTAATAGTGTGTTCCGCATACAAAAAAGAGCACTCAGAATCATAAATAAACTTAATTACTTTGATAGCTGTAGAGTAGTATTTAAGAGTAATAATATTTTAACACTATGTGCAATGTACATTTTTGAGTGTATCAAATTTCTATGGAAGCACAAGGAAAACTATAATACCAGACATGGTCAAATGTATACCATCCCTGCACATAGACTAACTGCATATGAAAAAGGGACTCATTACACGTGTATTAAATTATACAATCAACTACCTGAACATGTAAGAAACTCACAAATATCACTTCCTGTAAGAAAATCGAGATTATATTCCTTTCTATGTAACATGGAACCATATTCTTTGGATGAATTTTATTCTAAATGTTGAAAACTGTATATGTATATTTATTCTGACGTTTTTTTTCTCTTGTACAACCATTTTTTTGTAATATTTGTCTTGGAAACATAAATGTATTATTATTATTATTATTATAAATCAACGCGTTCCCGTGCTCGTCCAGTGCGCTCAATCGAAAATATTGCTGCTGTTGCCGAAAGTGTGAGTGACAATCCATCAACATCAACTCGACAACGCTCGCAGGAATTGAACATTTCTCGCACGTTCCTTCAAAGAATTTTGACGACAGACCTCGGTTTGAAGCCGTACAAAATTCAATTGGTGCAAGAGCTGAATCTGAACGACCATCCGATGCGATTTCGGTTCGCCCAATGGGCCGAAGAACGCTTGGTGGAAGATGAGCATTTTTATCGAAAAATCATCTTTTCAGATGAAGCTCATTTCCACCTCAGTGGTTATGTCAATAAGGAAAACTGCCGCATTTGGGGCTCAGAAAATCCACGCGTAATCATGGAAAAGTCACTGCACCCACAACGAGTGACTGTTTGGTGCGGTATGTGGTCCGGCGGCATCATTGGTCCGTTTTTCTTAGAAAACGAAGCAGCAGCCGCCGTAACCGTCAGTGGTGAGCGCTATCGCGGCATGTTGGATTCTTTTTTCTTTCCCCGAATGGAAGAGGAAGACATCGGGGGCATTTGGTTCCAGCAGGACGGCGCCACGTGCCAGTCGAACTTTTGCGCGTACGTTCGAAAATCGCATAATTAGCCGAAACGGCATTGTCAACTGGGCGCCTCGCAGCTGCGATTTGATCTCGCTGAACTATTTTTTGTGGGAAGCCGTCAAGGATAAGTGCTACGCCAGCCATCCAGAGACGATTGACGACCTAAAGCACGAGATTGAAGTCGCCATTGCACCATCGAAAATGTCATGAAAAATTACGTCGACAGAATGGGCTACAGCAAAGCCAGCCGGGGCAGCCATATAAATGAAGTGGTCTTCCACTATTAAACCGCAATTTTGGGGCTATTCAATAAAAAAAAATTGAAAAATATCAACCCGCCTTTTTTTAAAGCAATTTTAAAATGCAACTTTTTTGTGGGACATCCTATATTACTTAGAAAATTTGTAAGCGTTAATACTCAGGAACTAATGGTTTATTTTTTTTTAAATATTAAAAATGAATCATCACACCATCTATCAAAATAAAATTATAAACAAAAATGTTCGGTTATTACAACCGAAAAAAATAATTTTAATTGGTTTGCCTTAAGTGGAAGTGAGAAGGAGTTCAAAATGTTGTCTTTCTAGAGGGACTGTTTTGATATGATTTGGAGAAAAAAATCCGTCTAAGGGCGATTTTAGTAACTTAATCGGCTAGAGCCTTTAAAACAATAGTTTTTTACGAGATAGCGCGCAAACCCTCGGCAACACTCTTCACTTACTCTGTTGACATTTTATAACTCAAAGTTAACTATTTTATAATCTAATGGGTTGGGTAGTTCATATCCACTGGATTCACCACTGATTTTCAATTATTAGATCTCTCACGAGAGTCATCAGCGTATATTATACTCCCTATTAATCGCACACTGTCACTAAACCTCTAAGAGGTAGCTAATGGAAATCGGGCGGGTTATCTTCGACAAACAGCCGCATTTCGATCGCTAGACCTAACACAAACAAATTTATTAATTGTCCAAACTCTTCGGCTGGCAGGGGCAAAACAGGACGCGATTTATAACCCAGTGGAATGTTCAATGGGAAATTTATGGGCTGGCCCTTTATCCCAACAACACAATCCCGAATTCGGATCCGCTTGGAACGAGTTCAAACCGTTTCAAGAGCAGACGATCCGCACAATTGGTGTCACACCGTTATTAGATGATATACAAATTGGCACGAATCCGTAACATAAATCTCAATTCATACAATTGTTAATAAACTCCAATTGAATTAAACAACAATATATTATTACGGGTGTCAGGAGCACGCCTGCACACACACGCTTAGAAACACCGAAACACTGCGGTGTCATTGACGGCGGAGTGGCATCGTGTGATTGTTCCGTCGTTCCAATGGAGGCTAATTTAATTATTGACTGCTCGGGAATTGGTTTCAGTTCCACGGTATATCGAGTTTCACGTTGGCAATGCTAATGCGTCCCTGTTTGCATACATTCAGTCGTAAAATTAATTTAGATTCGAATAACACGGGGCAGAGTAAATTGGGATCAAAATTTAAATGAACATAAAACATGGGCCAACTGTTTATTCTACGTTTCGCTGATTTTCAACGTTCTATTATTTTAATTTTAGCATTTTCGTCCGGTGAAAGTTCGTAGTGTTCGTGGCAAGAGAGAAAAGCCTCCAATACTTGAAGTACTTATTAACATAAGCAATTTCTTTTATACACAGTTTTTAACGCCATCAAACAATCAACGAAGACACCTTACACTTTGCGAAGCTACGCACAGAATTGCAATGGAAACCTCGGTGTAACGGTGTGGTCAAAGGCCATAAGATTAATATTACGCAATGTCAACAGTTTTTGATATTTTTTGTGGCCGTTATTTATATCAACAGTTTTTGATATCATAGAAAATCTTGCTGTATGCATCTTCAACGATAGAATCATGTAAATTATGGCGGATTTGGGTGTGCTGTAACTTCTGCGTTGAGGCCGAGCCACAGGGTGGTAAAAACGCTGGCCAAAAGTAAAAAAAATAATTAATTTTGAGTTTAGAACACTTAATCTTGTTTAGGAGACACTATTACATACAAGCGAAGAGTAAGGTAGGTGGTGTACAGTCAGAGAAAATACAAATGCGAAACTCGATCGGCGAGGGATGCTGCCGCATGTCGGTGCTTAGTTCGGTCGAATCCCGTTCCTGCTTAAAATCCATTTATGAGGTAATAAAAGATAAGATGGTCAAAATGCCGCCCAACACAGATTTTTAAATAAATATAAAAATATCATTAGTTCTGCCCTTAAACCAAAGTAGCCCTATATCAAAAAAAACCCTACATTACCCGGAAAACCCCAAAATAAGATTCTTTCAAATATAATTTTTTTACCCACTAAAAAAATATTTAAAAAATCTGAAAAAATCACATATATTATTGACCTAAATACCAAATTAGGTGATTTTTTTCAAGGTCATTGAACGTTATTTACAATATTCAAAAAATGTTTGAAAATAAAAAAAGAAAATTTGCCCACAAAAATGCCAAAACAAGTCTTGAAAAAGAGTACTGAAAAAAATTGTCCCGAAAAAAATGCCAAAAAGAGTACTGGAAAAAATTGTCTTGAAAAAAAAATACCAAAAAGAGTCCTGAAAAAATTATCTTGAAAAAAAAAAGGTGATGTGGCCATCATGTTACTTTCTCCGACTTGGTAGTATTATCTATATTTACGCTTTCATGGTTTATTTTTAATTTAAATGTGCATCGAGCGTTTTGTCGACTTGGATGAAACTGACGTTAAAAACCTCAAAGTTATGAAAGATGAAAAATTATGCTTCAAATTCAAAAACTCAGTTTACTTAAAAACCAATGAGATTTCGAAAAAAACTTATTCTTTATAAGTTGTTCATTTTATTATTCATAAATTTACTGTAAATATTATCGTTTCATAATTATAAACCAAAAATGAAAAACAAATTAATAAATTTTTTTCTCGAATAACAATGATTTTATGAAAAATATTTTCCAACAAAAGATGTTCATTTCTTTGTTGTCTTCAATATTTGTTTAAATGATTTTGTGACATTTTTCATATTTAAAAAAATATTGGGAAAAAACAAAAAACCGTTAAGGTAAACACCCACTTCGGGTGTATGAAATTTTACCAAAAGCTTTTCAGTTATTCAGATTCTCAAATAAGACTTATGTTTAAAGTTTCATATCAATTGCACTATTAGTTTTTGAGATACAGCGCGCACAGACAGACAGACAGACACACGCACACACACAGACACACAGCACAATTTTTGTTTCCAGAAATTGTTAAAATGGCATCTAGGGACCCCAAAACGGATATTTCCGAAAAAAAAATGTTTAAACATTTTGTCACGATCACAATACTTTCTCGTACTTCGTAACGGAGAAAGTAAAAATGCCAAAAAGAGTCTTGAAAAAAAGGACTGAAAAAAATTGTCTTGAAAAAAAAAATGCCAAAAGTAGTCTTGAAAAAGAGTACTGAAAAAAATTGTCCAGAAAAAAAAATGCCAAAAAGAGTACTGGAAAAAATTATCTAAAAATAATACCGAAAAGAGTGCTAAAAAATTGTACTGAAAAAAATTGTCCTGAAAAAAAAGTGCCAAAAGTAGTCTTGAAAAAGAGTACTGAAAAAAATTGTCCAGAAAAAAAAATGCCAAAAAGAGTACTGGAAAAAAGTGTCTAAAAATAATACCGAAAAGGGTGCTAAAAAATTGTACTGAAAAAAATTGTCCTGAAAAAAAAGTGCCAAAAGTAGTCTTGAAAGAGTACTGAAAATAAATGCCAAAAAGAGTACCGGAAAAAATTGTCTAAAAAAAGAGTCTTAAGAATATAATAGAATAAAATACAATTTTATTAGATCATTATATTGCCTTGAACACTACTGATATAAAATACATAAAGTTAAATTCAGACATGTTCACGAAACAACTTAAAATAACTTCGTTAAAAGAGACTCTTATTCTTGGTGTTACGTAATTATATAATTTTTGAATTATGTTATGCTATAGAAAGCCTGCTGTAGAAGTAACGATTTTGTCTTGAGAAAGAGTACTAAAAAGATTGTCTTGAAAAAAATGCCAAAAAGAGTTTTGGAAAAGAATACTGAAGAAAATTGTCTTGAAAAAAAAATGCCATAGAAGTCTTGAAAAAGAGTACTGAAAAAATTGTCCGGAAAAAAATGCCAATTGAGCACTGAAAAAATTTGTTTAAAAAAACATGCCAAAAAGAGTACTAAAAAAAATTGTCTTGAAAAAAAAATGCCAAAAAGAGTACTGGAAAAAATTGTCTTGGAAAAAATGCCAAAGAGTCTTAAGAGTACTAAAAAAAATTGTCCCAAAAAGATGCTAAAAAGTCTTGAAAAAGTGAACTGAAAAAATGCCAAAAAAAGGTACTGGAAAAAATTGTCCTGAATAAAATGCCAAAAAGAGTACTGGAAAAAATTGTCCTGAATAAAATGCCAAAAAGAGTATTGGAAAAAATTGTCTGGGAAAAAGTGCCAAAGCGTCTTAAGAGTACTAAAAAAAATTGTCCCAAAAAAATGCTAAAAAGTCTTGAAAAAGTGAAGTAAAAAAAATGCCAAAAAGAATACTGGAAAAAATTAACCTGAATAAAATCCCAAAAATAGTACTGGAAAAAATTGTCTTGGAAAAAGTGCCAAAGCGTCTTAAGAGTACTAAAAGAATTGTCTCAAAAAGATGCTAAAATGTCTTGAAAAAGTGAACTGAAAAAAATGCCAAAAAGAGTACTAGAAAAAATTGTCTTGAAAAAAAAATGCCAAAGAGTTTTAAGAGTACTAAAAAAATTGACCCGAAAAAAATGCTTAAAAGTCTTGAAAAAGTGTAATTTAAAATTTTATTTCGTCATATGATTGCTATCAATAAATACCATCTATGTGACTTTTTTCATATTCCAACGTTTGGTGCGACTACTTCAAAAATTTGAATAACTAATATTTTTACGATATTTTTTGTATATTTATCAACAGTTGAACAGTCATTTTATGTAAAATTATTATTAGTATTTCAGTATTCATTTTTTTTCAGTTTCGTATAAACAACCCAATTTTTGTCAAGATATGACCATGAAACCGTCGAAAAATGGGTTTTTGTTTTTAACCAATATAAAAATATGAAAAAAATCATAAATATTTTTATCCCAAATACCAAATTAAGTAAATTTTTTCAAGGTTAGAAAGGGCGAAAAAAGATGGTTAAACTTAAAAAAAAATACCCGAAATAAACTTTTTTTGAAGATGACGCACCAAAAATTGGAAGATGAAAAAATCACAAATATGGCATTAACTGATAGAAATCGTATAACGAAATAAAATTTTCCGTCAGTCGATCACTTAAGGGCGAGAAGTGAACTAGGCTTGTAAATTTGATTACCTCATAATTGTATTTTAAGTGGGGACGGGTTTCGACTGAATTAAGCACCGACATGCGGCAGCATTCCATCGCCGAGCAAGTTTCGCATTTGTATTTTCTCTGACTGTACCTGCGGTGGTAGGTTAGTTTAAACTAAAAGTTTTCATAACCTTTTGATACCAAAACCTTAAAAGTTGCGGTGATTTTTCATAAAAGTGTGTTTTTGTGTCGATTTTATCAAAACCTTATCAGTTCTTTGAGTTATCAAAAGCCCTTAAATTTTCGTTTACAATCAATTTTACGCCCTTGATACATACAAAGTGAAAGTGTTTGATTATATTGGGCAAATGATAATAATAATAATAGATTCATTTACGGAAAATCTCCTTTTACATAATTACCATTACGAAAATTTTTAAATGTAACGAAAAAAAAATAGGGAATTTACTTATATACAAATGGTACTATAAAACATAATAAACAATAATAACATCTAATTTTACATTAAAATGCAATATGAACAAGAGATATAAACAAAATGAGTCCAAAACTCATAAATAAAAATCATCAAAAATAAATAAAATTATCGATAATAGAAATCTTAATCAATACCTTTCAATAAACATAATTAATCTTATTAATTTTTTTTAACGTATCGGTAATTCATATTACTACCTTCAAATAAATATTACGATAATAAAAAAAAATATTTCTCTTTAACCATTGCTGAAGTCCAAAAAAAAACTTACTTAAAATTAATTACATAGAGGGTTATATCTAAAAATAGAATTTAATCTGGTAGTAGCGCTACACAAATTGTTTCAGCCGAGGCTCATGAATATTTAAATAATAAACTTATTAACCGTGAATGCACCCCGGTGTACTTTTATGTGGGTGTTATTATTACCTTTTTTTTAATTTTAGTATGCGACCCCAGCTCGTATCGACCAGTTCGAATGGCATTGAAATTTAAATATTTCAGAGTGTTTACTATGAATTTATAATGTGCGACGGTGTTTACTTGCTAATCGATATATGCTTAACCTTTCCTCTTTTCATTCATGTGACCGTCTTAAAAAGTGTGTGTGTACAGGATATATATTTCAAATATTCATTGTCATGAGTTTTACGGCCACTTGAAAACGGTCCGAAGTGTATGAAGTTCAGTACACGAGGGTTTCGCGGGTTTTGTGATGACCGTGCCCAAGAGCTTTAGGTGTCCAAACTCAGATAAGGTTAAACAATACTTACTTATTTATCAAGGGCGTGAAATGATGGGTTTTGGCCCGAGGATGGAGATTGTTGACCGACGCGAAGTTAAAAAGGGGCGCCCAGACTTCAACAACGTAAAAGTTCTTGATACGTGTAAATTATATAGGGGCAGATTGTTTCTGGAAATGTATCTTATCAGTCTTTCAGACTGTCATAAAATCAATAACGATTCCTTGATTGACAATTCACACAAGTCCTTAATTTCTGCTGCTACATTTTTGTTGAATTTAGTTAATTGTCTCATTATCAGTAATCAAATTAATTTCTCAATATTTTTTCTGATACATTCTCTCGTACACCCCGGCAATTTATTGAAATTGCTGTATTACACTTAAATCAAATTATTTTAATTTTTAAACACCACGTAACTTAGACATTTTCACTAACAATTCTGAACCCTTGCAATGTGTTATAATATTACAATGGCTTGGACATTGTCAATATTACAACTTTCAATTGGGGGGTTACATTTATTACATAATTGCAACTTAAATTATAAATTTCACAATTTCCACCAATAGTGCTTTACCACTATAATTGTTTATATTTTAGATTTTTCACCACTTAACCAATACCACTAACAATTATGTTATAATTCATCTATTAATCCTAACCCCTACATTTTATTATAGCGCTAAAATGATCAGGTCATTGTTAATGTTATAATCTACACTTGTAAAATTTAAATTGATAGCCACACATCACCATACAACACTCTTTAAATTCAAATTCAAATTTTTCCCGTCAATTTGACGGCATCATAGAAACAGGGTTGGCACTATTTTTGCGTGCTCTCTCTGAAGATGGCTTGTACACCGGCCATTACAATCTAACCTAGCTCACCACCACTGTTAGTCATTGCTTCGAACAAACATGTCCGGCGATGTGTGTTTGTAAAGTTTGTAAATTTTAATCTTGCGACATCAACGTTTTTAACAAGTTTTAATATGTTTAACTATTATTTCATCGAGCTATTTTATTAATCCCTTATGTTCAACGGTTTATTTTTTACATCTTCCACGTAAGTAGTATTTTAGCCAAAACGTACATAACCTCAAATCATTAAATTATTTTTTTTTCTCTTGTAAACAATTTGTAGCGTTATTCCTGAAGAAGCTGATAAACATTGGCGAAAGCTCGGTTTTATGAAAAATGGATGATTTATTAACCACCCCTTTTGGTCGGATTCCCTGATTTCATCAAATTTGGCTGAAAAGAGTGCGAAAAACCTCAAAATGCACTTTTTCAAATACCCATAACTTCGTGCCAAATCGTAGTAGGAACTTCGTTCTTTGAGTCGAAATTTTTTTTCCAACTCCGTAGACATCGTCAAAGTTGGACATGGTTTCCAGAAAAAAAACTATATTTTTCCCAGGGGCGCTAGAGGGGGCGGAAGGAGTTACGCTTAAGTTCACATGCATGACTTTAAAGAAGACACTTCAAAGTTGTTCGCCCTCAAAGATTTATCAGAATCGATTGAAAATACGCCGAGTTATGGCGGTTTGAAAATGGTCGAAATCTCACAAATTTCAAGTGTTTCTTCTTTTCCACCAGTGGAGTTTCAGATGGTTAAAGTTACCATGGTTATCTTTGCACAATCTTAAATATTACATAGAATAATTTAGAACTTGTACATTGGAGATAACATAAGGCTAAACAAAACCGGATAGTAAACTATTGCCTTCTTCGGCACGACTAAGAAAGATGGTACAATAGCCTTGATTACCACTACACTCAGCGAGAACTCTTTATTGGGTGGTAGAAAGAATTGTTGTGAGATCTTATCTAAAGTATAAACCAGAATTAGTTTTGAGAGAATTTGGGAATTGTTCAGGTTGTGGAAATTGTTTTTATATTTTTATATAAGGATCGGCGAATTTTGTGCTTTCCGATAACATAAACACAGTTCTCGTGCGATTGGTTAATAGTATATTTTACAACGAGCATATAATGATGGCTATGACTCACGAGAACGATATTTGCGGAACGAGCCGTAGGCGAGTGGAGCAAATCGTTTGAGTGATTAATAGCCATTATATGCGAGTTGTACACTATACTTTGTTCACCAAAATTAAAATCAAAATTTAAATTAAAAAAAAAACAATAACAAAATCAAAATCAAAATTAAAATAGAAATTAAAGTTGTAATTACAATTACAATTAAAAAAAAATCAGTATTATACAGGATAAACAAAATATTATCATAAATCGCGTTCTGTGAATTAAAGCGCGAATTAGCGTGTTTAATAACCACATTAAACACGCAACTTCGTGTGAGTGTTTAATAAGCGTATTAAACACGTAAATGTGTGTTTAAGAAATTGAGTGCTAATGCTGCCCATAGAATTAAAGAATACGCACATTATAACATTTTCGTGAACAAAATATTATTAAGAATTGTTGTATGATTTTATCTGAGGCTGAAACTAAAATTAATTTTGAGTAAATCTGAAAATTTTCTATTGCCACAGTTTTTATATTTTCTTTGGGATCGGCGAATTTTGTTCTTTCAGATAACATAAGCACAGTTCTCGTGCGATTCGTTAAAAAATAGAAAGAATTGACCCCAACAATCCACTACACAATCCTTCAAATACCTTACTCTATCAAAAATCCCAAATAACTCCAATTGACCAACGCCTTATCCACCTATCCTCTAAATTTGCCACTAATCCTCACATCTTACACATCCTAAATCATCTTTGCTTACCACGTAACCCCAATATCATTCCAAAAATTAAACATCCAGATACCACCATATTTCAATTCATTTCATCTTTTCATCACATTAATCATAACTGACAGAGACGTACAGACTGAAGAAGACTGGCTGAAAGACCTCCGGTCGATAGCCAATTAAGAATTGCGGAAAACCATCAATTTTTATATGTATGTATATATATTTGTATCAATTCTAAAATAAAGATGTTTGTATATATAGAAAGAATTGTTGTATGGTTTTATCTGAGGCATAAACTAGAATTCATATTGAGTGAATTTGTGGCATTTTTTTTTCTTTTTTAACGCTCGGCGAATTTTCTTCTTGCAGATAAAATAAGCACAGTTCTCGTGCAATTCGTTTAAAAATTAGGAATTAGAATAGTTGTGAGATTTTATATGAGACATAAACTTGAATTAATTTTGAGTGAATGTTCCAGATTGTGGCAATTTTTTTAATATTTTTTAACGCTCGGCAAAGTTTTTCAAAATGAAACGTGAAAATATCTAATTTAATAATTTCAAAAACACGATTGTATTTCTCAATTTTCGTTGGATCGTAAGAGCGGGGCAATATTTAGGTGAATTGTAATTTTTGACTTTTCTTAGGAGCGAAATACATGTCTTCATGATTTACAGAATTGCGTTGGGTGCAGAATTATCAATAATAAAGTTTTGCAAAATTTTCAATTTAATCGAAAAAAATAAAAACAACTGCCACAAACTTAAAACTAACAAAATATATTCAGGGTTAATTCTACTTCATGTTTCTATAAAAAACTGCAATTATCTTTTCTTGAATTTTAAAATAATCGCATTTGAACGCACTTCGTCACATATTAATATTGTATATTTTTTAATTGGTAAATAAAATATTAAAAAAACAACGGCAAACTTAATTTAAATTATAAAACTGAACCCAAAAGTATGTAAAAATTAAGTAAATAGCCATCTGCAGACGCGTTTCGAGATTTATCTCTCATCAGTGCAGCTTCGCATTTAAATTGAATGTTAAAGAATAAAATACACTTACGTGTATTCTTCACATCTGTACTTTCACTAATCACCTAAATTCAGGTATAAAATCAGTCCAACCCTTCTATAATCTCCTCATTTGTTTACGACTCCTTCACGGTCACGGTGACCTTCACGTAAGTGTATTTTATTCTTTAACATTCAATTTAAATGCGAAGCTGCACTGATGAGAGATAAATCTCGAAACGCGTCTGCAGATGGCTATTTACTTAATTTTTACATACTTTTGGGTTCAGTTTTATAATTTAAAGTTTTCAAATTCAATTTAGTTTCATTTTTCAAGTTAGTCCTGTGGGTAGAAATAAGGGAGCTTAAACCAATGTTATTTCACTAGTAGTACTAGTAATAACATGCAAATTTCTTTTGTATCATTCAATATCCGGCGTGGCATCAGCCAGGGAAGTAGTTGTTTCAATAAGTTATTTGTTTATAGTCTTACTAAGACTTAATTTTGCTTGCAGAGTTACGAACAGGTTGAATATTTATATATTCAGGCTATATTTCGTTTTTTGAATTTATTTATTTATGTATTTATTTTTAAATTCAATTATCTCTGATCGGTACTTCAAAATTGGGTTTACGCCTAACCGATTTATTAAAAGTAAACAATATAATTTCCAGTTAAATATCACTATTATAAGTATCATAAATTTGAAGTAGGTTTTATATCAAATGTCATTATTATTACAAAAATATTGTTATTTAAATTTCAACCTCAAATGTTTCCCGGTCTTGTATCTCTAAACCATTATTATAATAAATGTATGTGTCGAACAAAGTTTTAGTACAAATAGCAACTGACCGCGGGGTTTTCGGTCTTTGTCTGTAAAGGGTGGTATTTGTGTTTAAACTATAACTTGAATTAAACATAATTGGACAAATATTTAATTAATTGTTAGTTTATCAACCTTAGCCTAACCAATTGTTGCACACTAATTATAATTTCGTGTAGAAACTCTTCTGAATAAATTGATATTTTACGAAAGTAATTTTTATAAATAAAAAACACACGTAACTGTAATAAATTAAACAAAGGTGAAAAATAGTCTGAATTTGTTAATATTCAACCTGTTTACACAAATACTAATAGATTAAATATTTATATATTCAGGCTAAGTTTCGTCTTTAATGTCGGTTTTGTTTTTTTTTTTATTTTTAACAAATAACATTCTTAATTTCACGGACTTTATTTATTAGTAGCAATTTAATCGCGTCGAAACTACAGTTATTTATAATAAATAAAATGTGTGATATAACAAAGCTACATGTTTCTTTTTAATAAAATGTGCCAAAAGAATTATTTTTTTAAACAACGTTTTTTTTTAATTAATACCATCAAATACTTTCACTATTATATAATAATTAGAGAAATATGCATGAGAATGTGAACGCTTTATATCAGGCGCATAAATAGAAAATATTTTCGGGGGGGTTATGACTTTGATCTTTCTAATAATTTGAAATTAAATTAAATTTTTCGAAACATATTAAATATTACTTTGAAGTTTCGAGTGGGCGGGGGGTTATAGTAACCCCATAACCCCCTCTATATATGACACTGCTTTATGTAACCATGACTGATTTATAGTTATTTATATTACTACTTTCACTTCGATAGCCATCTGTAACTATAAGTAATTAATTTACGGTTCTCGAACTATTAATGTGGTTACTTTACAACTTCAGCGTTTCCAGCGTTAAAGTTAAATCGATGTTTAGTAAGATAAAACAAATAAATCATTTAAACACAAGATAACAAACCAGCAGAACGATAAGTTAATTTTACATTTTGTAAGAACTTTTGCTTACAAACGCGTCAAGCTTTCTACCTTACGTAATGTTTTATGGGTGCTGATTAGCATTTCAAGAATGAAACTGCAACTTTATACGTGCAAGTACTTATTCACGATATTAATATTGATTAGCATTATAATTCCACCCTTATATAGCCCCTTTTATTACATATCATGTGTCCTAATAGCCCAATAAATTCAGCACTCGCTATTGATCTGCGCCTGGCATAAACTTTTACCACTGTACAAAGTACCAATATAATAAAACCACATTCACCTAGGTTACATTCATTTGTTCGTGCACACACATGCACACGTATAAAATACACGTTCCTGGCGATGTTGGGATAAGGGCCACGGAAATATTATTTGCTACCCACTCGAGAAATTGCTTTTTTGCCGAAACGAATACACTCACACACACACGTATTAAAGGAGTGGGCTGTGTTTGCTTAGCCTTCCATCTCGGTGGAATCTATTTACCTACAAGAATACGGGGAGGCGCGTGAGACAGGATCGGCGGCCCTCTGGAAATGAAAATTCGCCCTGAACCTCGAACGCCTCTGGATGTTATGTTGTTACAATCTCGTCCCGTTGGATGAACAAAAGCCTTTGTTGTTTCCTCTCGGGCCTCTATCAGAATGTATTTTTAATTAAACCCCCAGTCTCGTTATAGTGTGCCTGGTTATTAAATACTGGCGTACACTCTAGCAACTGCATGTCATAATGAAGGGGGTTAATTTAAAAAATGTAAAAAAAGTTTAATAGTGAGATGAAGAGTGCCGAGGTTATTTAATCTGTAAGAAATGCGTTCTAATCCCCATGGATTTGTAGGTAGTACTCGTATAAACACATAGAGCCTTTTCTAAATACAGCGAAAATTAATGTAGAGTTTATACTATATTAATAAAATAAGTATTGCTTACAGTTCCAAATTTTTATATGTCAATAATATTGGAAAGGGACTACTAATTAGCATTTTTTTTATTTGTAAAATGTAAACACACTTCCAAATATTCTTCCAAATCATTTGGGTAAGTTTTATATGGAAATGTAGTCCCTCTTACAGTTTCTTGATCTAATTCTTTTAAATGAGGTCTGCAATATATCATTGCAAAAAGCTACCAAGCTCTTTGCTTCTAGTTTGACAAAAGCTTTCTGAGTGTTTCCAAAAATGTTCTCATGCGCACCCTTAAAACATCGATACTCTTTAACAATTTCAATCACTGCTTCTGTAGCTGACCAACGTGTTTCACTTAAAGATTTTGGCATCCTATGCTCTAAAGATAAATTATAATTTAGTACGTTCCGTCTAGGTGTAGAAGAAGCAAAGAAATGATTTAAGTTTTGCACAAACTTAAATAATATTATGTCTTACTATTACACTATATGCAATAGTCAAATATGGATACAAATCGGTAGTGACTATAAATAACGCCTAAGTCTAAGAAAAGTATGATTTACTTCCTTAGCCTAAATGTACTAACATAAAGTCGATTTAATAGATGTTCAACGCACGGCTCCAATTCACATACTTTTCATATTATATATTGAAACAATCATGAGAAATATAAATATGATCAACGTCTCACGAGTTCGACATTTTTGGGTTCATGTAAGTCAGCCATTATTTCCAAAACTTTTGCCTTCTACTGACTCTAAGTCATAACTAGTTGGTTGTCAAAATTATTTTTTGTCAGAGTATAATGCTTGAACTAACCCTGTCACTATTATACATCTTTCTTTGTTATACAGGGTGTTTCAAATTCGATGCATTAGTATTACCATCTCGGTAACTGTAACAGCTAAAATAATTGGTTAAATTAAGTCAAAGTTGCTAAATAATTAGTTAAAAATAAATTTAAAATATTTCGGTTTTTATCGAATATCTCCGGAAGTAGTCGGAATATTTTAGATCTTTTTAAAAAATTATTTAACATCAAAATACGCAACTTTACTTAAATTTAACGAACTCTCTATTTGTTATAGTTACCGAGATAGGAATGCTAATGCAACGAATTTAAAACACCCTGTAAATATGTAATGGTTCATATAATAAATACGGTTTTTATTAATAGTTCCCGAAAATTATGGTCCATGTGATTAATACCACTTAAATAATTACATTTACCGGAAATTATTAATAATTCATATTAAAGTGAGGTAAATTTATTTAAACATGTTTCATATTTGAACGTATTTTCACTTTTTCAGATTTAAAACGTCTTAAGTATTTTAGTATTAAGTTAGAGTACATTTTTTTCAATATCCTTACATTCTGAACATTTGTAGACTATACAGATTTTATTGATTTTTTTAAGTGAATTTTTTTTTTCAAGTTTATCATGAGATATCTTACTTTCCCAAATTAAAAAAAAATCGTTTCAAAATTAAGTTAGTGTAAAATTTCTTAATTATTCCAAATATTTTTGGGGTATAGTCATTTTATTGTTTTTTTTTTTGGGTAAAATTTAACAAATGTAATAAAGACGAAAAATAGCCTAAATATATGAAAATTTAATAATATTTTCAAATTTTGATAGTTTTTGATGTAATGTTTTAATTTTCCAAATTTAAAACAATAATAACACGTTTCAAAATTAAGAGTAAAATTCCTTAAAAGTCCTTAAGAAATTCTAAACATTCGTTTGAATTCAAGGTCACTGTTAAATTTTTTGAGGGTGATTTAATGTTTTCTTTATTTTTTTTAGTTAATCATGTAAAATTTTACATTTCCAGATTTAAAGAGTCACAAATCATGTAGATTTTAACCCACCAATGGTGACCTACTGGTCTGTGAGACCGGGTGTGTCGAATAACTGTATTCTCTGTTATTGTTTTTTGTTGCAATTTCAAGTAGCTGCCTCATTAAATTGATTAAATATCTTTGTTTTATTGCCAAAGAGCATAAATTTAAAAAAAAACATGAACTATTAGTAACACGTTTCGAAAAATCTTCAGTTGAAAACCCCGGTGCGTGAGACCGGCGTCACCATTAAATTTGCGTCACCAATGGCGGGTCTAATTAGAGTAAAATTTCTTGCATTACTTTAAATTTTAAACATTTGTGTAGTATACGGATTCTATTGTTTGTGAAATGTTATATTTTTTTTAGTTTTCAAAGTTTATATCGTGTAAATGTATACTTTCCCAAATCGAAAGAGTCATAATGTGTTTTAAACATTAAGTAAAAATGCATTAATCTCCATTTAACTTAATTTGAAGCATTTATAAAGTATACAGATTTTATTGAATTTCTTGGAGTGAAATTAGTATTTTTTTCACCTTTTTAAAGTTTATCATGTGAAATTTTACTTTTCCAAATTGAAATTGTTATAAATCATTTCAAAATTAAGCTAGAGTAAAATTTCTTGAATGTACTTAAATTCTAAATATTTTTAGAGTATACTGGTTTTATTGAATTTTATTAGGGTGAAATTAGATAATTTATTCAAATTTTGAAAATTTATCATGTAATGTTTAATTTTCCAAATTTAAAAGAATAATAACAAGTTCCAAAATTAAATTAAAGTAAAATTCCTATAATGTACTTAAATTTTAAACATTTGTGGGTATACTGATTTTGTTGATTTTTTTTGAGTGAAATTTATTTTTTCTTCACATTTTTAAAGTTTGCTTTTCCAAATTGAAAATGTCCTAAGTCGTTTCAAAATTAAGTTAGAGTACAATTTCTTAAATTTAATAAATTCTAAAAATTTCTAGAGTATACTGGTTTTGTTGATTATTTTTTGGGTAAAATTTAATATTTTTTTTCAAATTTTGAAAATTTGCCAAGTAATGTTTTAATTTTCCAAATTTAAAAAAAACAACGTTTCAAAATGAAGTTAAAATAAAAGTCCTTAAGAAATTCTAAACATTTGTTTGAATTCAGGGTCATTATTAATTTTTTTAGAGGGTAATTTAATAACTTTTCAATTTGTTTTTTATTTATCATGTGAAATTTTACGTTTCCAAATTGAAAAAGTCATAAATTGTGATTGAAATTAAATTGGAGTGAAATTTCTTGAATAAACTCAAATTCTAAAGATTTGTGGAGTGTACTGACTTTATTGAATTGTTTTAAAGTGAAATTTAATATTTTATAACATTTTTTAGGTTTATCTTGTGAAATTTTACTTTTTCAAACTGAAAATGTCAGAAGTCGTTTAAAAACTAAGTTAGAGTAAAATTTCTTGAATTTACTTAAATTCCAAACATTTCTAGAGTATATTGGTTTTATTGATTTTTTTTTAGGGTAAAATTTAATCATTTTTATCAAATTTTAAAAATGTACCAAGTAATGTTTTCATTTTTCCAATTTAAAAGAATAATAACACGTTTCAAAATAAAGTTAGAATAAAACTCCTTAAATGTCCTTATATTCTAAATATTTGTACAATATACTGCTTTTATTGATTTTTTTCAGAATGAAATTGTATAATTTTTCAATGTTTTTTTTTATTTATCATGTGAAATTTTACGTTTCCAAATTAAAAAAGTCATAAATCGTTTAGAAATTAAATTAGAGTGAAATTTCTTGAATATCCTCAAATTCTAAACATTTGTGGAGTGTGTTGATTTTATTGATTTTTTTTTAAGTGAAATTTAATATTTTCTCACATTTTTAAAGATTATGTGAAATTTTACTTTGCCAAATTGAAAATGTCATAAGTCGTTTTAAAATTTGGGTAGAGTAAATTATCCTTAATTTACATAAATTCTAAACATTTTGATTTTTTTTTCAAATTTTGTAAATTTACCAAGTAATGTTTTAATTTTCTAAATTTAAAAGAATAATAACACGTTTCAAAATTAAGTTAGAATAAAATTCCTGAAATGTCCTTATATTCTAAATATACTGATTTTATTGAATTTTTTTCGAGTAAAATTTAATCATTTTCCATTTTTTTTTAATTTTGCGTGTCTAAATTTAAAAAAAAGTCATAAATCATTTAGAAATTAAATTAGAGTGAAATTTCTTGAATATACTCAATTTCTAAACATTTGTAAAGTGTACTGATTTTATTGATTTTTTTTTTTAAGTGAAATTTGATATTTTTTTTAGCATTTTTAAAGGTTATCATGTGGAATTTTACTTTTCCAAATCGAAAATACCAGAGTCGTCTCAAAGAATATCATAATATTTTTTTTCGAATATCATTAAAGTCGAAATTTTCATAAAGTAACTTGATTTATTAGAGTAATTTTTATAATTTTTTTTAACATGTGAAATTTTACTTTTCCAATTGAAAAGGTCATAATTCGTTCCAACATTAAGTTAGAGTAAAATTTCTTAAATGTTCTTCAGTGCTGAACATCTGTGGACTGATTTTGTAAAACATTTTTAGTCTAAAATTAAGTATTTCTTTCAAATTTTGAAAGTTTACCATCTGAAATTTTACTTTTCCAGCTTTAAAATGTCATAAATCGTTTCAAAATTAAGTCAGGGTAAAATTTCTTGAATACCCTTAATTTCGAAACATTTGCGGAGTATACTGATTTTATTGAATTTTTTTAGGCTGGAATTTAATTACTTCTTCAATTTTTTTAATTTTATCATATGAATGATAAACGTCCCAGTTTAACCCATTAAGAGCCGAAATATGTCTTTATCCACGAATCTATAATTTTTGGTATATATTTATTTAAAAAAAGGCTACCAAAAATTATTCAATAAGATTTTCTGTAAATCAAAGAATTTTTTTAACTTATTAATTTAGATGGTCTAAGCCTTCACAAGGGAATGCTCCTTGACGTGGTGTGGGGGCAAGGTATTGCTACTGTCGACGAGAACCCTACGGTTATTCGGCCAACAACCGAATAACAATGGGGAGTGAGACGAGGTTCTATCGCCAATGCATTCCGAGGCTATACACAAACTGTTATAGTGATGGCCTCCTTCGTAGAGTCGCTTCCATCTTTGATCTATCGACCTCCCTTGGTCACCTCTTCGGTCACTCTGACCTTTCCGGCTCCCTATACTATTAAGGCTAGGGAGCCAAAACCTCTCATCCTGCTCACCCCCGCCCGGCTGTAGTATCGTGGCTTAGGGCTTGCACGAGGGTAAACGACGCCGGGTCTGTTTGTGCCCATACAGCCATCAGACCTGATATATCGGGCTTGTTGCTGTTCGTGGTCATGTCTCGCAGGCAACAAGCTTAGAGGATCTTGGCTTAGCCGCCCGGATCAATGTGGAAAGGAAACCACAAAAAACAAACACCTCAAACCAAGGCGGAACAGCATAGGCCGAGGGTTGTATGGCTAAGGAGGAGCTTAGTCGTCTCTATGCGAACTCTGGGTACCAGGCGATCCCCAGTTTCACTAGCCTTATTATGGCATGCGGGGCTCTGCTGTAATGGACTTTTCTACTTCCCTAGCTACTCGTGGGACTCAAATGAACCAAGTACTTCAATCTAAAGGAGTGGACGACTCCCTAACGTCCGGTGTTGCTGCAAAGGAGCCAAAAGGCGTAGAGCCTATGGAAACTAGCAGCAGAACAGGTGAAGAGGAGCTGCTGAAAAGCAGCGATGAGGAGCTCGTTGGCAGCCTTAAAGGTCTGAATACAAAAGACCAAAAGGTCAAAATGAGCGGTGCCGCAAGAAAGAGGATGAAGTTCCTCATCAAGAACGGCATGGAACCAGGGGAAGCTCGAGTAAAGGCATTAGTGCCTTTCAAGAGCAACCCCACGGCTGCTACCAAGAGACCTCGGTCAACAGGTAGCACGCCGGACACAACCACGGTCAAACGGACGAAAAGGCAGCCTGTGCCTAGCACCGAGGCCAAGGCTGTGTCCTATAGTCAGATTATGACGGGTGTGAAGGTAGGTGTATGCCTAGAAGGTTTTCCAGAAAACCTCATGTCGACGGAACAAATTGATGCCGTACGTGAGGCTATCCTGGAAAAAATAATTGAGGATGGTAAGGAGGGAACCGTGAAGCCCAGATTCCATCAACTTCATCAGAGGCCAGGATGGCTCGCACTGACGTGTGTAGACAGTGCCACAGCCAACTGGCTAAAGGGCGCAGCTGCCCATCTCAGGCTATAGGAGGGAGCCAAATTAAGGGTGCTGGATGAGGCAGAAATGCCTCATTCTAAGATCCTGATAGGCTACTTCCCAAACAGCCTGGAATACACAAATGCGAAGCTAATCTCGCTAATTGAGGCCCAGAACAGTCTAAAGGCCTCAAGCTGGAGGGTTCTCAGGAGAGATCCGAAGGGACCCAAGCTGGAGGTCACGCTGTCGGTGGACTCAAATTCCGCCGACAGCCTGGAGAAAATGGGCAACAAGATTTGCTACGGGTTTGGCTGGGTAGAGCTAAGACCCAAGGGCAAAAGAGCACCAAAGGGCGAAGGGCCAACAAAGGCTTGTCCTGACCCTTCTAGCTCAAAGGAGCCTACCAGTGGACCCGTTGGCACAACTCCGCCGCAAGCGGAAACGTGTGCCGATAAGGGATCCACCGCGGTAATCAAGGTAAGGGGGAGCTATACCCTGAAAGGCAAAAAGCCCAAGGCCAAAGAGCCAAAGGCTGGTGCCTCTGGGGTCTAGGCATCTCAATGGCGGGCATACGCTGCCTACAGCTGAACCTCCACCACTCCAAAGCGGCAACTAGTGCCGTGCACTGGAGGTTCAAGAAATCCAAATTTGGGATAGGCTTCTTACAAGAGCCCTGGATTAACAACGGGCAGGTAAGGGGTCTACCTAAAGAAAATTGCAGGTTAGTATACAAAGCAGACTGCACCAAACCAAGAGCAGTCCTCATGCTCAGAAAGGACATTAACTTTATTTACATTCCAGAATTCACCACAGGGGACCTTGCGGCAGCGCTGGTAGAGGTCCCAACGAAGAAAGGAAAAAGGCATATAGTCATGGCCTCGGCCTACTTCCCGGGTGACAAGGATACACCGCCACCAGAGGAGGTAAGAAGACTTGTGGAATGGTGTAGCAAAGGAAACAAACATCTACTCCTGTGCTGTGATGCCAACGCACACAACACCGTGTGGGGCAGCACGGACACCAATATTAGAGGTAAGGATTTACTTGAATTTATTATCTCTAACAATCTAGACATTGTTAATAGAGGTAGCGAGCCTACCTTTGTGAATGCAATCAGACAGGAGGTACTAGATATCACCCTGGCTGATGCCTTCACAGTAAGTACAATTAAAAATTGGCGAGTTCTAGCAGAACCCTCCTTATCAGACCATCAACAGATTGGGTTTGATATTGAGGTCACTAAGGAAGCTGTTGTTGAGTGCAGGAATCCGAGGAACACAGACTGGGGCCTCTACAGAGAGTGCCTAGGTCTGGGAACCGAAGACTTATGCCTCGACATCCAAACTACAGGGGAGCTGGAAATAGCTGCGGCTCTCCTTAAGAATTGCATCTTAAAGGCATACGAATCCAGCTGTCCACTTAAGAGGAGATCTCCTGACAGAGATGTGCCCTGGTGGAATAAGGATTTAGACCGCCTGAAGACGCAAACCAGAAAAACCTTCAATAGTGCAAAGAAGACGGGCAACTGGGATGCCTACAGACAGGCACTATCAGAATACAACAAGGAGCTAAGGAAGTCGAAAAGGAAAACTTGGAGAGCTTTCTGTGAGGGAGTGAGCGACACAGCCCCGACAGCAAGACTCCAAAAGGTCCTATCGAAAGACCACTCCAATGGCATCGGTTTAATTAAAAAACCTGATGGGAGTCACGCAGAGAGCCTCAAAGAAAGTCTTAGTGTGCTCCTGAAGACACACTTTCCGGGCTCAACTCCTGCGGACTCACTCGCAACAACTGCTCAATCTACGGAAGGAAGCATATTCCTACCAACCAGAGAGAGCAAAAGAAAGGCTGGTAAACTAATTACTAGAGAAAAAATTGAATGGGCAGTCAAAAGCTTCAAACCCTTCAAAACACCAGGGCCAGATGGCATATTTCCTGCATTGCTGCAATACGGGCTAGACATACTAGCTCCATACCTGCAAGCAATATACAAAGTCAGCTTCACGCTGGGCTATATACCAATGGAATGGAAGGAGGCCAGGGCGATCTTCATCCCCAAAGCGGGCCGTAGGCCACCTGATGAGGCTAAGTCCTACCGCCCAATCAGCCTCACTTCTTTCCTCCTTAAAATTATGGAAAAAATCGTGGACAACGACATTAGGTGCGGCGCCCTAAAAGCGAACTCGCTACATAGGCAACAATTTGCCTATCAACCTGGCAAATCTACTGTAGATGCCTTGCATAGCCTTACAACAGGCATAGAGGCATCGCTTCAATACAAGGAGATTGCACTAGGCATTTTCGTGGATATTGAAGGGGCGTTCGATAATACGACCTTCAAAACCGTGGAAAAGGGAGCCATCAGGAAGGGCATTGATATACCCACTATCAGATGGATTAAAGCTGTACTTAAAAACCGCAAAATCACGACAGGTATAGGGAGTGAGTCTGAAACGATAACCACGGCGAAAGGGTGCCCGCAAGGCGGGGTTCTATCACCCTTGCTCTGGTGCATCGTGGTGGATGAGCTCCTCACGACCTTGGCAGATAAGGGCTACAGTACGCAAGGCTACGCCGACGACATTGCGGTTGTCATAAGGGGTAAATACGACAGCGTCGTATCGTCCCTTGCCCAAGAGGCCCTTAACACCATATCAAAATGGTGTCTGAGGGAGGGTTTCAATGTCAATCCGAACAAAACTGTGATTGTTCCTTTTACTTATCGTAGGAAACTTTCAATCAAAGCTCCCATAGTAAAAGGACAAGAAATTGCGCTTTCCGACCAAGTGAAATATTTAGGCTTAGTGCTTGATAGGAAGCTTAACTGGAATGCGCATCTGGAAAAAACGATAAGCAAAGCAACGGCGGCACTCTGGATAGGCCGCCGGCTCTTTGGTAGATCATGGGGACTCAAACCTAAAATGATACACTGGTTGTACATCATGGTGGTCAGACCCATTATCACATATGGCTCACTAATATGGTGGACCAAAACAAAACAAGCAACGGCACAAAAGAAGCTCCAAGCTCTTCAAAGACTGGCCTGTCTTGGTATCACGGGAGCTGCACGTAGCACTCCCTCTGCAGCAATGGAAGCTCTACTAGACCTACTTCCCCTGCATGAACAAATCAGAAAGGAAGGTCTAATGAGTGCACTGAGACTAAACTGGACCAGTACAGGCCACAGAACCGGGCACTCAGAAATTCTAGAACTCGTCACAACCGAGTTCCTACAAACACCATCGGACATAATGCCGATCAACTATGACTTCGAATCAAGATTTGATGTGACTATTGATAGTCGCCAAAACAGTCTGAAACGAGTCACAGAACTAAAACACAACTCAAGATGCATCCAAGACAGAGGTGGGCACCGGCATAGGCATATATGGGCCTAAGCATAAGGAATCAGTTCCTCTCGGACATGGCCCTTCTGTCTTACAGGCTGAAATAATAGCCTTAGAAAGATGTGCTCAGGTGTGCACAAAAAAGGGCTACAAAGGGGCACGCATATATCTAATCACGGATAGCCAGGCTGCCCTAAAGAGCCTTAAAGCGTACAGCTTTAACTCCAAGACCACTTGGAACTGTAAACAGGCTCTGAACCAACTGGCAAAGGGCAACAAGCTCACCCTAATGTGGGTACCCGGCCACGCAAGCATAAAAGGCAATGAACATGCCGATATACTTGCTAAGGAAGGAGCCTCAACTACCATCATTGGACCAAAACCGACCTGTGGGCTATCGAAAGCACACAAAAAAGGCGTGATCCAAGAATGGGAAAAAAAGTGCAAAAAAGACCATTGGAAAAATGCACCAGGTCAAAGGCAATCCAAAATGTTTATTGACTTCTCGCCAAATAGAGCCAAACAGCTCTTACGCCTCACCAAAACCGAGATAAGACTAATCACCGGTCTCCTAACAGGACACTGCCCAGTGAAGTACCATCTCCACAATATGGGCGAAGTGGATAACACCACATGCAGATTATGTGAATCGGCTGAAGAAACGGCCGAACACATATTATGCGAGTGTGTAGCTCTAGCTACCACCAGGCAGGCCCTAACCGGAGGTATGGCGGTAACGCCAGAACGGATCAGGTCATTACCTCCCAGGAAATTAATTGACCTTGTCAGGGAAGTTGAATTTCTGGGAATCAAATAGCAGTAGGGTTTTAGTACAAAAGATCTAAACAGGTCGCAGTGCTGTAAGGCTCTGCACAGCCAATCGACCCCGTCTAATCTAATCTAATCTAATCTAGATGGTCTAATGTTATGTTGATCAGTAAAATCTTAGAACATATAATCGAACAATAAAGTTTACACGTTTTTACATATTGGCGTTTAAAAGGACGGTGGCGCTATCTGGGTTAAAAAGGTTTGCATTAATAATAGAAACATAAGAGCTCTAATATTTCTCCCACTCGAGATTCTTGAATTTTTTAGATTTTTTTATATTTTATTGAGTGCACACGAAGGATCTTGTGAATATTGTTCTGCTTCTATCTCACTGCTAATTTTACATTGGTCTTCATCTATTGCTGCTTCTCCATTGTTGCCTTTCTTTGTCATAATTTCATTATCGGATATAATCCTCTGAAGTTCGACATCGTTATTAGATTGATCTTTTAATACCTTCTTAAGATCTCTTCACTTGTGATTTCGAACAAGGTATCAACCGATAAGTTAGCGTTTAAACCAACTTTAGCTTTACAACCCAATACAGGGATTGCGATGTATTCCAAAACAATGTGCTCTATTTTCCATAAATTAAATAAATTCAATTCCCTCCGACCATTTCGTTGCTATATTTGTTTTAAGCCAGTTTAAGATTTTTTCAATGGCTTGGTTTGCTCTTTCCGCCGAGCCTTGCGATTGCACTATCTTCAGCTCATCCTATATTTCCGATTCTTCGATTATTTTGTTAGCAAATTCAGGGCCAGTATCAAGATCCAAAGGGCTCCGAATGTTTTGAAAACATTCATACTCTCAATGAACCACGATTGAACGTATTTCAAATGATTACATTTACCATTAATAATTGGCTGTTTATATGATTAATTGTTATAAATTAACCAATTTAACCTCTTCATTCGGTGTGTATTAGTAATATCCGGCAACTATTAATACAAACCAATTAATTACCTGGACCGTAACATATATGTAACAATAACACCCCTGTATTTGTAGTTTTCCTCTGAAAATGACAGAAAAGTATCGAAACTAGACAAGAAAAAACGGGAAATAAAAGTATATCAGGAGTACAATTTTATGGCCAATATTCATCCATCAACCCCAGATACAATGGACTCATACCTTCAAGATTTATTAGGTCTTCAAACGCACACCTTCTCTTCACATACTTTGAAAATCTACTCTAAAGTGTATTAAAATAATCATAAGAAATGTAAATATGCTCAATATGCCTCGCGAGTTCAATATTTTTAGCTTCCTGTAAATCAGCCATTATTTCCAAAACTCATTAATTCTTTGTTTTTTACTCATAATTAGTTTGCTGTTAAAATTATTTTTCATAGTTTAGTGCATGATCTAACCCTGTTGTTCGTATATATTTTTCTTTTTTGTTATATGGGGTTACCAGATTATTTTAATCTTAATTTTATTGTACTGGCTCTAACCAGAAAATGTTTGCACTTATCACTCGAATATGTGTTATCTTGTAAAACGGTCAATATCGTTAATAAACGTATTATTATTATTATTATTATAGTCCTGATAAAATGATTTTATTATTTGCCGAAAAATCTATTTACGAACGCGTATATTTAAAAGAAAAAAAAAAACAAATATCAATTACATACCGTCAACGTTTCCGTAGAAGAGGGATCGGAAAATTAAAAGTCCCATTTAAAAAAAATAAAAATAAAAAACAAAATGGGGTCCTTTGAGCTTTACGGTTATCGGTGGACTGATAAAAGTCGTTTCATTAGGACTCCCAAGATTAACGGAACGCCGAAGCTGAAGTTTTTCTTTATGCATTCCCCGTGCTGCTCTGCAAAGGCGAAGCAATCTCTTTATCCTTGCGAATTGTAAAGAAACTCCACGTTTTGAATCAAATTATCTACAGAAAACAGTTGGCGAATAAATTCATTAATTAATACCGATTAAATTAATCAATACATACAGGGTGTCTCACTGAAGCAACAAAGTATTTTTTTGGCCTTAAATAAGATAGAAAATGTGATCTATATAAAACGGTATAGCCGAATAAGATGGTCAAAAGTGCCCCCAAAGCAAATCAATAATCGCGATGACTGGATTAAAGATAACTAAAAATACCATTAATTGCTCAAAATTTCAGCCTCCTGAAGCAATTCGTTGTCGAGATATGACTGAAAACGTGAATTTTATTTACGTTTTTTTTTATCGTTTTCTATGGCACGAATCAAGCTGAAACCAAGTCTATCCAAAACAACAAAAAAATACTTCTCTCTATATTTTTTTTCTATTTTTTTTGGCGCCAAATTCAAATAGAAAAATGAAGTAAAAGTTTTCAAAAATCATTTTTGCAGTGAAGGCATTCGAAGACTGTCTCAGTTTTTTTTCTGTAAATGTGTTTTACCAAATTCTATAACATACATTTTTTCCAGAATTTTAAACAGTGTGGAAGATAGTTAAAATAATTAAAAACCACTTTTACCACCTTAAAAATTTGAATTTCGCGCCAAAATTGTGATAAAAAAGTTACTTTTTGTGAAATGATTAGCTTATTTTTGAATTAGAGAGATACACTTCACAAAAGTAACTTTTTTTTTTATCACAATTTTGGCGCGAAATTCAAATTTTTCAGGTGGTAAAAGTGGTTTTTAATTATTTTAACTATCTTCCACACTGTTTAAAATTCTGAGAAAAATGTATGTTATGGAATTTGGTAAAACTCATTTACAGAAAAAAAAACTGAGATAGTCCTCGAATACCTTCACTGCAAAAATGAATTTTGAAAACTTTTACATAATTTTTCTATTTGAATTTGGCGCCAAAAAAATTGAAAAAAAAAATACTGAGAAAAGTATTTTTTTTCTGTTTTGGTTAGACGTGGTTTCAGCTTGATTCGTGCCATAGAAAACGAGAAAAAAAATAAAACGTAAAATTCGCGTTTTCAGTCATATCTCGACAACGAATTGCTTCAGGAGGCTGAAATTTCGAGCAATCAATGGTATATTTAGTTATCTTTAATCCAGTCATCGCGATTATTGATTTGCTGGGCACTTTTGACCATCTTATTCGGCTATACCCTTTTTAGATAATTATCAACTCTATTTTAGGATTGTTTAGACCTGTACTTTAATTAACATGTTTTATCTTTGTAAAAAGGAGAGTTCCGTAAATACATTTATTATTATTATTATAATCGGAAAATATTTGTATGTATACAGGGTGCCCCACAATGGAGAGCCACAAACTTATGTTTTTTTTTTTAATGGAATACTAGGTATATTTTTGCAGTAATGAAACTGATAAAAACTTTTATTAGGTTAAATTTCTGAGTTATTCTGTTTTTTAGGGCGAAAAAAAAAATTTGAACTGTCAAATAAAAATAACAAGTTGATATTTTAAACTTCCTGAAGCGTTTCTTGACAATAGAAATGTTACATTTTCTAGATGATTAGATTTATTTAAGTGATTAAATGCCATTTGTATGAAGTAAGGATACCTTTGCTAAATATAAAGAAACTTTTTTTTTAAATGAATTTAAATGAATTTAATTTTTTAATAGAAATTTAAAGTAAAATTTATAAACCTAGCACAGTAAGCAAGAAAAATGACTTTAAATTTCTATCAAAATATATTGGGTGTTCCATTAAAAAAGTTTATATACAACGTGTGTGCGTCTATGCGCACTATATCTAAAAAACAAATGAAGCTTGGAACACACAGAAATGATTGAAATCGCCTCTAGGCATCTCAAAACAGATATTTCCGTTAAAAAAAAACATATAAAACTTTCAAGATCACAATACTTTCTCGCACTTGCGTAAAAAGTACTGCGTATTTCTACCGATGTGAAGATAGCCACGGATTTTTCAGCCACGGATTTCCCGGCGCATTCACCGCCAAATAGTTCTTCAATTTTAATGATTTATAATAAATCAAACGCTGAGAATGTAATTAACATTAGCCTATAGATGTACAGTCAATTCACAATTTCAATTATTTTTTCTCGAGTCCAAGGGAACTCTCTTTTTAAAATGACAAGAATTCAAAGTCCAATATGTAACAACGTGTAGATAAGAGTCTACTTAAACGATTAAAGTAGACTCTTATCTACACATTGTTGTTAAAAAAATAAATTTGAAACGCGTCAAACGGTGCCATATTGGACTTTGAAAGTTTGCTATATTATCTATTTAGTTTGGGTGGACCCGAGAAAAAATATTCTTAAGAAAGTTATAAACAATTTTACCCAAAATTTCATGCGTTAAATCGTTTAAGTAGACCCTTATCTACACGTTGTTGTTAAAAAATAAATTTTAAACGCGTCAAACAGTGCCATATTGGACTTTTAAAGTTTGCTATATTATCTATTTAGTTTGGGTGGACCCGTGAAAAAAAAATCATAAAAAAGTTATAAACAATTTTACCCAAAATTTCATCCTTTAAATCGTTTAAGTAGACTCTTATCTATACGTTTTTGTTAAAAATTAAATTTGAAACGCGTCAAACAGTGCCATATTGGCCTTTGAAAGTTTGCTATATTATATGTATAGTTCGGGTGAACCCGAGAAAAAAAATCATAAAAAAGTTATAAACAATTTTACCCAAAATTTCATGCGTTAAATTATTTAAGTAGACTATTATCTACACGTTGTTGTTAAAAAATTAAATTTAAAACGCGTCAAACAGTGCCATATTGGACTTTGAAAGTTTGCTATATTATCTATTTAGTTCAGGTGGACCCGAGAAAAAAAAATCATAAAAAAGTTATAAACAATTTTACCCAAAATTTCATGCGTTAAATCGTTTAAGTAGACTCTTTTCTACACGTTGTTGTTAAAAAATTAAATTTGAAACGCATCAAACAGTGCCATATTGGACTTTGAAAGTTTGCTATATTATATGAATAGTTCGGGTGAACCCGAGAAAAAAAAATCATAAAAAACTTATAAACAATTTTACCCAAAATTTCATCCGTTAAATCATTTAATTAGACTCTTATCTACACGTTGTTGTTAAAAAATTAAATTTGAAATGCGGTAAACAGTGCCATATTGGACTTTGAAAGTTTGCTATATTATCTATTTAGTTTGGGTGGACCCGAGAAGAAAAAATCATAAAAAAGGTATAAACAATTTTACCCAAAATTTCATGCGTTAAATCGTTTAAGTAGACTCTTATCTACACGTTCTTGTTAAAAGATTAAATTTGAAACGCGTCAAACAGTGCCATATTGGACTTTGAAAGTTTGCTATATTATATGTATAGTTCGGGTGAACACGAGAAAAAAAATTCATAAAAAAGTTATAAACAATTTTACCCAAAATTTCATGCGTTAAATCGTTTAAGTAGACTCTTATCTACACGTTTTTGTTAAAAAATTAAATTTGAAACGTGTCAAACAGTGCCATATTGAACTTTGAATTCTTGTCATTTTAAAAAGAGAGTTCCCGTGGACTCGAGAAAAAATAATTTAAATTGTGAATTGACTGTACTTCTATAGGCGAATGTTAATTATATTCTCAGCGTTTGATTTATTAAAAATCATTAAAATTGAAGAAATTTTTATTTTTGGTGGAGGCGCTGGGAAATACGTGGCTGAAAAATCCGTGGCTATCTTCACATCGGTCGTATTTCTGCCGATTATTAAGGAATCCCTCTCTGTTGTATTCAATTTCTCTTTAGTTCAATTTTCGAGTTGCAAAAGTTGTTATAAATGAGTGTAGATTAGGCCTGTGGAAATAATTGACGTAATTTAGTGTTTTTAATAAAATATCTTTCGCTCACAATGGAGAATCACGTTTCAGCCCCTATAATTTCTGAATGAAATATATTCTATTTATTGGACGACAATAAATATGCGTAATTTCATTTTTGCAAAACTGCAGATTTTATAAACATCAAATTAAAACTGGCTTAATTACGTAGGGAACAATAATTTAAAACAGCATCAGAGTTGTAATGGAATTTTCACGCCGCAACCCCAAGCAACTAGGCATAATTAAATTAACCGAGTTGCGGTCCTAATTCTCAATTAGACGCAATGATTAATATTTCAGAGTAATTAAAAACCTCTTTCGTTATCGTGATAACTGATGGGTTATTCGTTTCACGTTGACACTAAGAATTGTTATTATCTTTATTTCTATATCTCATACACATATGAAAATAAATTCAGATTATATTAATAAACATTATCACAAATAGATAAACGTTTTAGTCCATGTGAGTATAAACGTGTTCCCTTTTTCAGCTCGAGTGGAGCATAAATCACATAAACGTTCTCAAAAACGTGCATTAAAAAAAAATTGATTGTGTAACGCCGTGCGCGCCAAATTGAAATATTTACATAATGTAATTATTACGATTTTTTGTCGGGGAGTGCGTAAAACAGCGCGTCCTATTTGCCTCGTTGATGAAACGCAAACACGAGTTTACTAATGAAATTTTGTTGTAAATGCAGTAAAAGGGGCATTATTAAAAATTTTTAGATCGACAAAATCCAATTAGTCGCGGCGCCTCCGCCAAAATTGATGTGATATTCTCCGGGGCCAGTTATTCAGATTTCGACTCGGGGACATTAATGAGAGCAGCAAATATTTGATTCTAATATAATTATGTAGTTTTGTTCGTTTTCAAATTGTTTTAACATGACAATTAAAACTCCGATAAAAAATCTTTCAGCGTTGTAACGGCTTTAATTCGGAGCTTTATTTGTTAAGTTAAACATTTTGAATTATTAGAGAAAAAATCAAATTGTCCCGAGCAACTAGAAAGCTAGCGCCAGTAAGACAGTGGCGTACATAGCAATTGATTTCGTATCCTCGAATAATTCAAATTGTTTTAACTTGGAAAATAAAATATTGTTTATGCTGGAGGCTTCTACTTCGTTATACATTTTAAATATTATAATAAAACACTTTTAACTTTGTTTTGTATAACTTATATATTTATTTTTGTGACTTAAGTTTCGGTAATACAATTACCATTTTCAAACAAGAAGTGTTTGGAAAATAAAACTTTCAAAAATCATTCAGGCTTGATTACTACTAATTGTTATGAGTAACTGGAAAGCCAACGCCAGTAAGACAGTGCCGTATCTAGGGTTTGATTTGTTTCCCTAATAATTCAAATTGTTTTAACTTGACAAATAACGCTCCGAATTAGAGCCATTACAACGCTGAAAGATTTTTTGAAAGAGGAGTTTTATTTGTCAAGCTAAAAAAAGTCAAATTTCGGGGGACTAAGTTAAAGGCAGGGGCGGCTCTTTATATAGAGCCTAGGAGCCGTGGCACTGCTTGTAGTTTCAAACCTCAGCAAGAGATTTTAATTAAGCCTTAAAACACTTTTTTGCTTTTGGTCCAGGAAGATAAATCGTTATTTCAACATGTTCCATGAGCCGCCACTGTTCATGGTTACTTGCCAACTTTTTTGCAATTTTTTCTAGATAATTTTTTTAACGCCCATTGATATAGCTCGTTCTTCTGTTGAAAAAAAGGTATAACGTAATGGTCTTCGATGATTATTAAAAAATTATAATAAAACAGTTTCAACTTTGTTTTGTATAACTTATATTTTTATTTTTGACCCAAGTTTCGGTAATACAATGACCATTTTCAAACAAGAAGTTAAGTTATACAAAACAAAGTTGAAAGTGTTTTATTATAATATTTAAAATATATAACGAAGTAGAAGCCTCCAGCATAAACAATATTGTTAAAAAAGTTGATTTTTTCGTTTTTTTTTTCTATTTTCGAGTTTTCTTTGCTGATGCGTCACGGGCTTTAAATTGACATTTGTTCTTGCGCAAGTACATTTTCTGAAAAGTCTTGAACTGATCTTTATGCTGACGTATAGAAACTCTGAATCGAACCAATGGTTACTTCAGGAAATGATTTCAAATGCGAATTTGAGCAAAAGTAAGAAGGGGGACCCTTTTATAGATTTTCAGGTTTTCTTCAAAACTAAATAATCTCCAATTTTAATTGAATCCGACTAATTTACACCCAAGGAGCACAGATTTGAAAATCGCGTTCGATTTGTATTCTTCGTTTAGCCGCTACGGCCGTTCAAAGTCTAAAAAAAATCGACTTCAAAATTTTCCATAATGGCATTACCTGTAGTTTCAAGTTCAGCAAGAATTTTAAATTAATTCTTAAAACACTATTTTGCCAGTTACTTTGGTCTAAGAAGATAAATAGTTCTTTCTTTCTTCAAAAACGAAGGACGGTATATTGTATTGTTGGCTCTACCATCAACGTGTCCCACGAGCCGCTACTGGTTGAAGGAGCTTTGGTTTTTAATCAGCGTGAAATCTAAAAAAATTGCAAGTATGTTGGCGATTTTCAAAAATAATTACCATCGATTTAATTAAAACTATTCAAATACTCATATTTCCATTCAAATTATTATTTTTTGCCTCGGATGCAAGTCCATATGGCCAGCTCAGGGCGGTTAGGATAAGACTGGGTCACCATTCAAATTATGATTCTATGAAAACCGCGATAAAATTTTATGTCAACCTCAAATAAAATTGTAAAAATTGCTTAATTAAAATCGAAAACTTTAGTTGCTGAATCATAAAATAATTCGAAAACTGTTCAATAACAATTGAAAGAGGTTTTTTAGCTTAATATTTTGCTCGATTCTTAACAAGTGAGAGTTTTCGATTTTAATTATAATGAATTGAATTATATAGAGGGTTGTTGCGACCGTTACTACTAATTAAACTAAATTTAAAAAATTCTCCATATTTTAATCCCAACTGATTATTTTTAAAAATATTATATAACTTGTATAGACAGTTATAAAAATCTAAACTATTCACGACTCGAGTTTCGATTTGTGACCGTGATTATCAAGTGATTTACAAATGGATGAATTATTGAATTTATACTAAATATTTTAGGGTGAGATGGAGAGTTACCTTCGGTAATTGTTTGTAAATTTTGACTGAGGGGTTAAGCCAGCTTAAGGAGAGGTGAACAAATTGGGTCGGTTTGCTCGTTAAGGAGATTTACTGTATAATTATGGCTTTGTTTGAAAATTTCTAACGACTTCAGGAGATTAAGCTTTTGTTTGAAAATTTCTAACGACTTCAGGAGATTAAGCTTAGTGCCTTTGATGCAATTATGTAAAATTTTGAGAATATTCGTTTTCAGGAATTGGTGAACACTCTAAACCAGTGGTTCCCAAACTTTTTTGTCTTACCGCCCCCTTTTCAGAAAAAATATTACTTAGCGCCCCCTGGAAATTATTACTTTTTTTAAATTTTAATAGCAAAATGAACTGGGTGTGCCGCTACCAATTTAGTAATCCTCGGCTCTATTTTCGTCAGCAATAATCTTAAATCACCAAAATTGACTATTTGCAATTCCTTTTTTTTTGTTAATAAATTGATTGCCGCACTGAACCCACGTTGCACTAAATCTTCTCTTCTTTCTTTTATACTATCACCACCCCCTTACAGTTATTCATCGCCTCCTAAATGCACATGTAGCTATCAGCGCCCTCCTGAATCGCTGCAACGCCCACCAGGGGGCGGTGGCGCCCACTTTGGGAATCACTGCTCTAAACAATGCGAGCGTTCGTCAGAATCTTCAACTGTCAACATAATTGTAATCCTAATCCCCTCGTTACTAAATTCTGCATGTAGTCTAGTTTGTAATTTCACGTAAAATAGTTACACCCCCGCCCCCCATTTCTGTAAGTATAAAATGTAAGTCTTCTGTATCTGACACTCATACAACACTTGATAATGACCTGCAAAGGTCGAAACTATAGTTGTGACAATAATAATAGTACATATTAAAACATTGTGTTTGTCTGTATTATGCAATAAATAAATAGTGGTAAAAAAAACGTCGAAAGTTGTTTAATTCAAAGTTACCCGACAATGGACTACCACATAGTAACGGTCGCAACCATCATCTTCATAACTGTCAACATGTTTATTTTCATTTGCGCTGAATGTTGGTACTTGATGAACGTGATGAACGCTACTTCGACCATTTTGATTGTAGTGCTTCGTTTGTGTACTTTAAATAAAGAGCATTTACTCTCGTACCGTATCAGCAATTCGTGCACATTATCACTTTCAGTTACGTGATAAATTATATTTTTATATTCGTAAGACTTGTTAAACTTCATGACTTCGACAACACCAACCTTTATTCCAACTCCAGTCGTTCTAGTTTATACGTTTGAGAAAATTGCAGCCGCTGTACGAACTTGTTCACGATCAGAAAATTCCCCAAAGTTGACTGTAAACTTCCAACTGTTTTGACTGATGAACGTGCATAATCATTTGAAAATGAACTGGAATTATGGAAATGCATGGAAATGTTCTGAGAAACGTGTTGAATCACTAGCGAATAGTATGAAATCGTTCATCCGTAACCTCGCAAAAGACCCGCAGTAATTAAATGAATTAAAACAAAAATATCTTCTGATTCATTAATTCTTACTAATGCGCACGAATCTAATTCAATTGTTATTCTCGAACGATTTCATTTTCTCTGAATATTTAACTCTCCTTAATAAAAATTCTACTACCAAATTTCAATTTTAAATAAGAAGCTTGTTTAAAAAAAAAAAAAACGTTACCTCTGTGCTCCCAGATTTTGAGAAATTTAAATTTATTAATCAGAATCCCTTTGCTCCCAGGCCTTATGGACCCGTTAAAACCATAAACCAGATTTTTCAATTAGACGAGTGGTGTAGCAATAGTGACAATCAAACTAAATATACTAATTCTGGCTGAAAGACTTCGGTCGATGGCCTTTTGAGCTCATGCTTGTGTGCATGTATGTATGTATACTAATTAAAAGATACACCAACTTTACTCGAAATTATTCTGTGAAAAATTATCTCGTCCTATTTGAACACCTTGAATCCAAAACCACTCCAAATAACTCGAAACTTTTAAATGTTTGATGTTATTAGTATGTTTTCTCATATTCCTATGATGTATCAAATTGTAACCACCTGATGAAATATGAACTATGTAAGTGTTTTGAAACTTGCATCAATCAAAATTACTTTCAATTTAATAATAAATTCCATCAACAAACTAATGGAGATTTACAATATTTATCGTCGGTGGATTGCTTCACTAAATCAAGGAATTTGTGCAATAGAGGTCGCCCTAATGACCTGCCTATAATTATTTTTATTTTTTAGTAGTGCGATATTTACTATTATCGTCGTGGATACAAGGCATGAAAGCGTACTCATAATTCCCACGGGAGATATGAGTTATATCTCCCTTGGGAGTTATGAGGTCTGCTCCTGTTTACCTGACAAATAGTATGTACAATTTCCAAATTCTCCGCTCAAGATAATGGTTGAAGATAGACAATCTTGCGTCTGCTCACGACCAACTTTATAGCGCTATAGGAATTCATTTGTTCAACATTTTATTCACAATTGTATGTTTGTTGTTCAAGCATTAACGTCAAATCAAATCAAAATAAATAAACTTCAGTTCATGAAATTCAAGCGGTTTGATTTAAAACAAACTTATAGCAACCATGCGAATACATATTGCAGATCGATATACTGAATATTTTTACGAATTACTAATATTTAACTAAAAAATAAAATATTGTATACACCTCGGGAGATATTCATGTTCTTTACCCTCGGTTGACTTACAAACCTCGGGCCAGAGGCCCTTGGTCAACCTCTGTCAACCTCGAGAGAAAAACATTCCATATCTCCCTTAATGCATAAATATCTATTATTGCTTCCCACTTGTTTCATGCGTTGGGGAAATGCAATATTTAAGAAATTAGTCACTCTCTCAACAAAATCCATGCCAAATTGACATCGATTATGTCATTTATAATACCGGCCCACTTGCAATGGTCTAGACGTTGTAAAATTGAAATTTACTACTTGTGTGATTGGTCTCACTGTTCATTTAATATTTACATTATGTACCTGAGGGATTTCAGTGAATAGCCCAAGGTGATCCGATACTCCTATATCAATAAGTCTATCTATATCAACATTGGAATTATATGTATTTGTGAATATATTATCAATTCGTTGTGTTGTACGTGTTTATATAAGCCATAGCCTGTAAATATATTGCATAAATGAACTGCCATTCTGTCAATCAAATTGAAATGTACATTAAAATGTCCAGATTTATTTACTTCGCCTGTGGATAAGTTTCTTCGATTCAATATTGTTTCCAAGATGTCGAGAGAGTCTTGGTAGATGCCGTTTGGTGGCCTATATTATGATATATAATTTGAATAAATTGATTTAAAATTATCTCTGATTTTCACAAGTTTTTTCTGAAGACAATTTATTAAGACATGTTAAGGATCCTCTATTGTCAACCTTTTTACACCAAACGCCCACTTTGCTGAGGCCTGCTACTTATATCGCCCACTTCAATTAATAACACCTTATTAAGATTATATGATAATCCCTAAAATAAAGTTGGTAAGACATAAACAATTATATTTGAAAGAAACAAACCTTTAGTACGTATTATTTTAACTTAACATACAAAAAAGATATAATTAATAAGATTGAGATTGGTAATCTTTGCAAAGTTGAATAATATTTGGTTCTAATTTCGTGAGATACAGTGAGATCAAAAATAGTTGGCAGCCCTTAAAACAACCTAACTGACTGAAGTTCAGTGGCGTCACTGATAACGAGGAGAAAATTGGCATGGAAAACCCTCAAATTTAAATAAAAGAGATTATGAATCCTAAATGTATTATTATTGCTAATGATCAGTTCTAAAAATAACTGATAATGTTTAAAATAGGCAAAATCCACAAATCAAAACGCACAGAAAACTATTTTTAAAACAAAAAATCACGAGATGTCAAAATTAACCGAATGTACACTGCAGAATTCCAGGCAGCCAATATAATTTTACTTGAATTACTATAGGGATTAGAGAAAATGTGCTGCCAACTATTTTCGACTTTCTTATTTCTGGTTCGGTTGTAAATCTTAACACTTTCGCAACTGCTGGGATATATTTGACAGTGGAAACTTTAAAACACTGTGGGGTATTATTTATTCCGAAAATGTATAGAAACTACAGAAAACTGTAAAGTTGCTTATTTCAGAATATTTGCACCCCAAAATTACAAAAATCGTATTTGACCTCATGCGAATTGTTGGTTATTTCTGAAGTATTCTATTAAAAAAATAAACTAACCATAGTCAGTAATGTTAAAGATTGTATTTTAAGAAATAAGTGAGCAAAGTAACTATTTTTGTGACCAATTTTGCTAAAAATAATAATAAAATGCTGGGAAAACAAATCCAAGTTTAAAGTTGAATTAAACAATAAATTAGTATGTAAGACATCCATTTAATGGTATATGAATGAAGGATGATTATAAGGTGTACTTTCAATTATGTGTTGCTTTTTTTGTATTATTTTACTTCTGTTTCGGTTTCAGTACAAACTATCATCAGCAGAAACTACAAAACATGACATTAGGGTTGGTTACATTTGTAACATTTGTTGGTTACATTTAAATAGGATGTTAGAAAAATATTATTCTCTAAAAATGGTTACACCAAAGGAAAAAGTTTATTAAAATTGAAAATAGGATTGCATTTGGAATTGTACCAAAAATAAGTCAAGAAATTATATAATAGGACTAAAAATTCTAAATATGCAAATTTTATCAAAAAATAATCTTTAGAAATGAAATTGATTTTCAAAAAATTTAAAAATTTAGAAAATATTAAATCTAATGTGTTTTGTATTGCAGCATTTTTTATATGTTAAGACCAAAGTACCACTTAATAAAAGCCAAAGTTTCAAAAAGCACAACTGAGAACTACACCAAAGATCCCGATATACCGTGTGATTTTTTGACCTCGCAACATAGGAAATATGCATGTGGAACCGATTCTTTCAATTCGTATAAGTATTACAAATAAATTGACACCGAAGTAAACGCCAAACAAAGAAACAAGATTCTAGTTCTGCGTACAATCAATCAAAAAAAGCAGAATAACACGATTCTTTAAAAAAAAAAATACGATTAAGGGGGTCATTTCCTCAGCCGTTTTCCATTAAAAAACATGATTTTGTAGGTACACTTTTCGTGAGAACTACTGGACCGATTTCTCTGAAATTTTTCACACATGTTCTTACCTCAAAAATAAGCATTTATGGCTCAGGAATTAAAAGAAAATATTAATTGGATTCAGAATTATGACATGATAAAAAATTATGAAAATTTTTCCAGTTCTTTTTATTTAAAAAAATCCACCACTCAAGATTTGGAAATAATCTCAGCCATACTGGTAGGTATCGATACCATCTTTGATACAAAATAAAAATCATGTTGATAACTTTAATAGTTTTGAAGAAAAGTGTAACTAAACTTAAAAGAGTAAATTTAAAAATAGTCCCTCACTTTGCAAAAAATTTCGTTCACTTCTATTAATCGGAAAAACCTAAAATATTTTTTTATGCGCAAAATTGAGTGTCGAATCAGAATCGACGTTAAAAAAAACGATGCTTTTGTTTAGTTTTGAGAAAGTGACATCGTTAAGAGGGCCACTACAAGAAAATTGGCATTTTTTTAAAATTCATTTTTTGAACTGCCGCGGCTCGCTCTCGCATTTCGCTCCCCTGGAAAGTACTTTAATTGATGCTCCTTTTTCTCTGGTCCTATGAAAGATATCAAGTTTTTTTTTAATTTTGTTCGTGGCGACCTTAAGATCATCCGGTGATAAGCGAGAATTTCAAATTATAACATAAATCAAGTTTTGGTCTTACGACCACGTCAGAATAGGCTCGATTTTTCAAACTGCTATGAAATCAGTTTAAAAAAAAGTAATAATAATAAAGTCATCACCAGTTCTTTAGATTAGCCATCTAAATAACCCTACAAAATTGCAAGTCAATCGGGTGAACGGTGTCAGAGAAAAAGGAACATGAAAATGCATGATTTTCAATGTAAAACGGCCGCTGTAGTAACCCCGTTAAAGCTTTATACAGATGGTAAAACAGCGTTAAATAATAATTGTATGGTACCATGAGAAGAGCAATAAATTAATCTATCCAACGGTGGTACAAGATTACTTTTGAGTTAAACAGGGAACCAGTAATTAAAAAAAACCCGTTTTCCCATGTTAATTCTCTATGTTGCATGGTAAATCAATCACACGGTATAAAATATGAGTTGGCATGTGCTTCGCATCAAAAAAAAGTCGCATGCCAGTTTAAAAAAAAACAAATTAAAAACAAAAGGACACAATGAAAATGATGTTAGTCGTTCTACACTACAAAACCGTCCATAAATGATGTAACCTGTAAAACAAATACGAGTCTAACTAATGAAACACTGGTTGGTAGTCAGTGTGGCTCGTGAAAGTTTGACTGAGGAGTTTAAATAGCTTGCATATCCTACAGTTGTCATAAATGTCTGTTTTGGAAGCTCACGAATCTCTATTGGGTTAATATAAAAATATATTTTTAAAAGTTGACATTGGTATGACCTTGCTAATGCTATCCATCGTGACCCAAATACCGGCACTAAATGCGCCTTCTCTCAAACCCAGACTTTTGTCTGAAACACTTATTTTTAATGCATTGTTTATGAAATATTTGACTGATATCAAGCCTGGGTGGGACATCCTAGATCGTGCGGTTATATCGCCATTTTTTTAACGCATAGGATTTCAGAATGTCTTGGCATCACCTACAACATTTCTGCATATAGCTTGAATCGAAAACGGTGAATCACCTGGGGATCTTCCCTTGTTAACTAATTAAAAAGGGTTAATTTATTTACTTTTTGACTTTACATATCCACTAACATAATATAAATAAAGTTAATTACAACAAATTTAGCACAAGCGATTTGCTTGAATAGTCCACGTGTTCCTCCAATATATATATATATATATATATATATATATATATATATATATATGGGCATATGGGCATGTATTAATTAGCTTGTAGGGTGTTAGAAGTTAAAGGTTTAGATCATTGGAACGTTTCGGATCGATGATAATTTTAGCCCCACGGTTATATTCAGAATTGTACCATGAAAAAATGATCATCCTATGCATACGATACGAGGGTCAGACGGACGTATACAACAAAATCCCATTTTTTTTACATAAATAAATCTTGCCAACTATTCCGGGAGTGACCTATCACCAGGCCAATGGTTTATAGAATAATAATGGTAAATTTCAGCCCGATCGATTCAGTGGTTAACCCGTGATGCCTTCACAGAGAAAATAAACTGACAAATATTAATTTGACAAATAGATGTTTGAGTCTATTTATATAAATAGACGGCACACTCGATATCCAATTAAAAAGTTAATTCTGAAATCCGTGACATCCGGTAATTACATCCTCAAAAGTTTCTTTTCTGTATTATTAACTACAAAACTATGAGCCAAATTGAGCAAGACCGTGTCAAATCAATTATTCAAACACGGTTTATTAATACAAATCCGACCGACCGTTAATATTGAATTAAATCTCGAAGGAAGTCAGGGCCTTGCTGAATTTACAACAGCAAACCGTGATTATTAAGTTTTGCCTTTTGAAGGAAATTGTCGACTGCATAGTTGATGTGGTAAAATTAGTTGCCCTGGGGTATTCAGTCAATAAACCGTGCAAATTTTCGCCGTTCAATAAAACAACCGTGCTGTAGGGAATGATGAAATTATTCATTTGGCTGCAGTTCATTGTTAAGCAATCTTTTGTATTGATGGAATGGATGGAATAATTAACTTTAAAACGTATTGTTACTACTATTATAGGAAAATAAAGAGTAGCGTATTGATTTTAGAAATAAGACGTTTTTAAAGTGGTGCACGAATCATAAATTGGACTTTAAAATCGTGAGGTTATACATTGTAGGAATCTTAGAAATCGGAATCTAATCCAAAAGTAAAACAAATTTGTAACGTGCGTCTATCATTTCGAATAACTCTCAAAATGCCAAATAATTAATTACCTGTAAAGGCTTTAAATGCATTTGTTGCGGTAGATATTGGAAAATTGGCAGATGATCCTAATTTTCTAGAGATACGACGCAGTAAACGCTTTCATTCGCGAAATTCACTCGTTGCCGTTACACTATTGCATTTTATTTGAAATATACGCACGATAACAATTAGGATGATTTGACATTAGACGGCCTGAGAAATTTACGTAAAAAATGGTGATGTGGCCATCATGTTACTTTCTCCGATTTGGTGGTATCATTTATATTTACGCGTTCATTGTTTATTTTTAATTTAAATCATGTTTTAAATGTTCATACAGCGTTTTGTAGAATCGGATGAAACTGACGTTTAAAACGTCAAAATTATGAAAGCTAGAATTGACAAATTATACTTTAAATTCTAATAGTCAGTTTACTCGAAAACTAAAGAGATTTCGAAAAATACTTATTTCTTATAAGTTGTTTATTTTGGCAATCTCCGTAATTATTATTAAAATAAATTTGCTGTAACTATTATCGTTTCATAATTATACACCAAAAATGACGACAACAAAATTAATAACTATTATTTTTCAAAAACCAGACATTTTACGAAAAATATTTTCAAACAAAAGATGTCAATTTCTTTGTTGTCTTCAAGTTTTATTCAAGTGCTTTTATAGTATTTTTCATATTTAAAAAAATATCGGAGAAAAACAAAAAACGGGTAAGGTAAATACCCACTTCCGGTGTACGAAATTTTACCAAAAGCTTTTCAGGTATTTGGATTGTCAAATAAGGCTCATGTTTAAAGTTTAATGTTAATTGATGTGGTAGTTTTTGCGCATTTTAATTTATATCGATCGTCTGCGACATAACCTAAAATTGTGGCACGTAAGTTCAGTTAAATAGTCAGTTTACTCAGAAACCAATGAGATTTCGAAAAAACTTATTCTATATAAGTTGTTCGAATTGGCATTCTTTACAATTATTAATCAAGTTAATTTGCTGTAACTTTTATCGTTTCATAATTATAAACCAAAAATGAAAAAAAAAAGAATTTTTTTCTCCAATAAAAATGATTTTATGAAAAATATTTTTAAACAAAACATAATCATTTTTTCGTTGTCTTCAAAATTTATTTGAATGTTTTCGTAAAATTTTCCATATTTAATAAAATATTGGAAAAAAACAAAAAACGGTTAAGGTTAAAGCTTTTCAGTTCCTCGAATTGTCAAATAAAGCTTATGTTCAAAGTTTCATGTTAATTGTTCTATTAGTTTTTGATATACAGCGCGCACGGACACACACACACAGACACACACACACACACACACACACACACACACACACACACCTCACGTCCCTCAATATTTGTGGCAACCCATGAATAAGCTTCATTTGTGGCGCTTTCGTTTAGATGCTGCCCTTTCGCTGCGCCTTTCCGCGCTATTTCTGAATATGTGGTCAATTTTGCTCTACTTTCCATATAAACAAAGTTATTACAAAAAAATTATTGTGGCACCCGTGCCACAAATATAGGGAAACCTGAAGTGTGTATCGATGGTGCCACAAATATATGGAAACATACCGTATGTGAGCTTGGGTTGCCACAAATATAGCATAACCTACCAGTGTGTGAAAAGCAACGTTGCCACGAATTGTTACATATATTTATTTTTTGCTTTCTATATTTTGAACATCTTTGGCTTTTAAATGCATGGTTGTTTCATTAAAAATGTGTGTGTTCATGTTACTGTCTCGGGTTAAATTACAGTAGGGCTTTTAGAGATATTTTTCATATTATATATTATATTATTTTCAAAAATTGCTCGGTTTTAGAAATAATTTTATTCTTTGTAAATTATTTATTTTGAAATTATTTACAAACATTGAAAATGTAATTTCTAAATTGTAGATATAAAATTATACACTTTCATTTTTACATTTTATTTTTCAAAATAAAAACTACGAAGAACATATATTATCAAAAATTCCCATTACGGTGCACAAAATTTTATCAAATGCCTTTTAGCAAAATTTTATGGCAAAATTTAATTGCAAAATTTAATAGCAAAATTTAATAGCAAAATTTAGTAGCAAAATTGTTACAATACTAACTTTACAAAGCAGCGTTATTAAAATTATAAATATTTCATTGTAGAAATATAGTCTATTTATTCTGCAGATAGAGTTGTTAAAACAACCACAATCGCCGCATGTTCTGCGCAAAAATCTGATTTACACAATGTAAATTTATTATTATTTTTCTGGCACCTTCAAAATATTAACAATCAATGGAGATATTAATTTGTATTTTTTTTGCCTTCGAGTATTCGTCATTAAAAAAAAATCATTTTCAAAAATTCATAACTCGACTGAAAATTGCTGCACAATCAAAAACCCAAATGATTTCAAAAGATCGACGTCTTGTGAAGGGATTTGAATTTTTGTAGAATTGTTTTCCCGCGTTTCACATTGATTTTTAATTTTTTGCGCTAGAGAATTCATCATTAAATAAAATACATTTTCAAAAATTCCGAACTCGACTGATAAATGCTGTGCATTCAAAAGCCAAAATGATTTTGAATGATTGACGTCTTTTGAAGTGATTTAAAGTTTTCTTAAATCTTTTTCTCGCGTTTTATATTATTTTTTATTTTTTTGGCGTCATTCGTCATTGAAAAAATACATTTTCGAAAATTCTTAACTCGACTGAAAATTGCTGCACATTCAACAACCAAAATTACTTTGAAAGATCGACGTCTTGTGAAGTAAACTGAATTTTTGTGCGATGTTATCCCTGCATTTCATATAAATTTTCATTTTTTTGCACTAGAATGTAGTCGGGAAAAAATCGGTAGAATTATTCAAAATTAAGATTTCAGTTTAAAATTGTGGCATCGTGTGTAAGTTGCCACAATTTGAGAATTTGCCACAGTTCAAGCTGATCCACACACAAGTCGCCACACACACAGAGACACAAAACTTTTTTTTCCAGAAATTATTGAAATGGCATCTAGGGACCCCAAAACGGATATTTCCGTAGAAAAAAATTTTGAAAAAAAAATCACGATCACAATACTTTCTCATACTTCGTAACGGAGAAAGTAAAAAAATAAGTTTGCCAACCTAAGATATGTATAAATTCGTTTGGTGTAACATCACAAATAATTATGATCTACTTATAAATAAGACGTACTTAATGAAGAAACTGGTTACGACCTCAATAAGTTCAATAAGATGGCCGACGATGTTTACTCGTGTTTATCGTCCACCATGTGAATTTTTAAATCGTTTTAATCTGTTAACATCCACGTCTTGTGGAAAGTTTTTAATGTGTAACTTGTTCATCGTTCATGGCCACGCTTAGTTCCTTAAGTGCGGTAGTTTATTTTTAATCTTACATCGTCACCCTGATGAAGCAAATAAAGATTTGCGAAAGCTCGGTATATGATAAATAGATGATTTGTTAACACCCTTTTTGGTCGGATTCCCTGATACGAGGACTTTTCTTCGAAAAAATTTGTTACTATATATATATATATATATGCTGGAGGGAAGTAACGGCCGTACTTGTTGGAAAATAGTAAAAATGTCGAAGAAAAATCCTCGTATCAGGGAATCCGACCAAAAAGGGTGGTTAATAAATCATCTATTTATCATAAAACCATATCATATTTTATGATAAATAGATGATTTATTAACCACCCTTTTTGGTCGGATTCCCTGATACGAGGATTTTTCTTCGACATTTTTACTATATATATATATATATATATATATATATATATATATATATATATATATATTGACAATTGACAATTTCTGTACTTCGAAATAGAGGTTCGCAAAATGTTTTTGCTGACCAAGAGATATACCATTAATGGGAATAGCTAATTTCCCAACTCTTTTGGAGGTAAAAAAATTGCATATTATTATAGTGATTGTAATTAAACAATATTTGACTCTCTTTAAAGTGGATGAAAAGATACAATAAACTTGAAAATACGTCTACGATTATGTACGATTACATTTTGTGTTTCCAGCTTTTATTGTGTCTGTCTCTTTATTTCCCTCCGTATTTTCGTAACTTTGCTGGCGCCAGGTATTATATGTTCCAAGTTTTAAAAATTTCCCCGCGATCCATAACTTTAAATAAAAAGGTCTGGGAAAAACTATCGTTATCGAGGTGACACCATTTGTCCTCCCTGCTCCTTTTCGTGCACCCCGCAGCTTTTCCGGGGTATAAAAGTCGCCAGCACTTATATAAATTAGACCTGAGAGAAATTCGGGCATCGATTCCGGGTTAAACTAGTGAAAACTTTGACCCTGCCCCGCTCCTGATGAATGGCACCCCTTTCAATGATAAATTCTACTATTTTCAGGTGGACTTTATCGGAAAACATAGTTTTATTTTCCCTTCAATGGTGGATTTAACTTGTTTCCAATTTGGGGCAAACAAGGTGTTACAAAATGAAATTCGCTTTGTAAACTTAGTTATTCGGCAAATGTGAAAGGAAGTGTTGCGAGAAAATTGGAAATCTGTATTGGAATATGTAATCATGTTAGTGAATGAGTTTTAGGGGTTCTGACGCGGGTTTTGGCTGTAGCGTTCATTTTCATTGTGATGCAGAATGACGTGAGTGAAGTTTTAGAATCAATTATTTTTTTATTTAAAATATGATATTTTGGCTCCTCTTATGAAATATGTCTAATGAAATTTCGGATAATTTATAAAAATATTTTTTGCAGCTCACTGAAATTTTTACTACCCGCGAACGTGTTAAGTCAGTTATTATCACTAAATTGAGATAATAAATAAAAACAAAATAAATATAAAAATTACACAAAGACTATTCAACCTGTTTGTAATTTTGCAAAATTAAGTTTCACAAAGACTAAGAATAGATAACGTATTGAAACAAGTATGTACTTCCCTGGTTTTATAAGACATAATTTTAAGAATTACAAACACATTGAATATTCACATATTCAGGCAACTTTTCATATTTATTTAAATTATTTTTTTTATCCTATAATATAATCATGCCAATAATTCTTTAGCAACGAGCCGCGTTAGGGTACCATTAACAACACTAGTGTTATATGTATCTTAACGCAACTCGTTGCTATGGAGATATTGGCATACAAACATTTTGACGGTGTTCCATAAACTTTTTTTAATTAAAAAATAGTAATAGGATAAAATAAACCATGTAACGACACACGTAATGTTATTTGTTTTTACATTACTCGAGAATTTAAAAGCACTGGCTCCTACGTCTCTCGTGCTTTAAAACTTTTTTTTTCGTAACGTTAATTGTATTGTAAATTACTATAATGTTTCTGCAGCAAGCAAAGATTTTTAATTTTAATTACTTACAAACATGTCTGAAATGTGATATTAGTTTACGAAATTTACTCATTCTATATTTAGCTTCAGCTGATGTTTTCCTTCATGGTTAATTACTTAATAATGTAAGACAAATGTGCTAGTTCACACGGACACTCACATACGCCCAATGCGTTGTCATCATATAAACTGTTATATTAAAGTTAATATTTGCGCCCAAGCTTTAAATTTTCCAGCTTTTTGTAAACTCAATTTCCAATTAACTACAATGGACTTGTTTATACACTGAAACGTTGCTGGTTATTTTTCATACGCATTGTAATTGTGTAAAAATAACTTGCTGTTTATTCAATTGATACACAAAACATGAATATTTTGAATGAATGGAAACCTTAAAGTTTGACTTTCGAAGTTATTATCGTGTTGTACATGTTATATTGTTTCATTAAAATTAGCATGGAATTTTGCAATTTTACAATTTAGAAACATCCCAGTTTTCATTAAGATAGAGATACCACATCTATTGTCAAAACGTTACATTATATAAATGAAAGTTAAATTTAGTTGAGAAAATATCAATGCAAAGTGACAGGCTACAATAACTCGGGGTAATAGGAATATTATTTTGAATTTTAATTAATGAGCGAACCGTTTCGCAGGTAAAACAGCACCTTTGAGGAAAGGAATATTTCACGGCAATTGCAAATTTTTTATCATTTGATGCTTGGGTTTTAAAATATATTTTGATCGGAAAACAGAATTGATTTTAATTGATTGATTTAATAAATAACATAATTATTTTAATGGTATTTAAAATGACTTCTGTAAAAATGATTTTATCAAAAAATGCTGCGACAATTCAATTCATGCATATTGTCACTTCAGCCCCCTCCCATGCAGAACCACTTTATCTAAAACTTCAAATGAGAATTAGGGACAAGTGATACATCATTTCAATAAACTATTGATTCCGAAATCATGTTGTTTTAATAATGTTTTCTTACGCCGAATTTAAAGAACGTAATAAAAAAATATATATTTCTGTCAGAAATATCCAGATGAAGTTGAGATTAATCCTAACGTATTTGGAAAATATGTACATCGTGAAGTTACACATTTTCACAATTCAGGGAGTATTTGCAGAGTAAAGTCTGCGGGAAGGTCTTCAGTTCTTACCGAAAATGTTTTGGTTCATGTACGTAATAGAGTTTAAATTATAATTTTGTTGAGGTATACATAACCTGAATATAAATTAGATATTTATTTACCATACTTTGAGTTAGAAAACTTATTGGTCATACACTTGTCCTAACCTATTAAGGTACGCGCACACTTATCGGAATCGGACGGACGGCACGCATCGGCAAAAATTGCTTAACACAGTTGTAAACGAGTCAACGCACATTTATCCGTCCCACACCGTACCGATAAATGTGCGTTGACTCGTCTACAACTGTGTTTGTAACATTTGACTCATTTCGATAATGAGATATTTTTATTATTACTCTATTTTTTTTTATATTTGAGCATTTCTCTGTGTACAGTACAGTTGAATACTAATTTATATTTTCACAATACATCACTTCGTTAAATAAAAAGATACTTACAAACTATAAGGCAAGAGACTACAAAAAATACAAAGAAAAGAGAAACATGCTTTTAAAACCAAGCAAAAATCATGAGCAAAATTAAGAGAGAAAAATTAATAAGAACTTCAGACACAACCAAAAATTATTCCATGGAACACTAAAACAACTAAAACGGAATAAAGAACATTATGTGATGAACCTTAAAGACAAAAATGGAACAATACTCCCAAACGAAAACAAAACAATGGAGAGATGAAGGAAATACTTCCAAGAACTAACCGAGCAAGAAGAGGTAGGTAACGAAACAAGAGCAGAGGAGAAAGAATAGTTACAAAATAGAGGTGAGCGAAATGACTCTTTTTTGCGAATCGAGTCATCATGAAGAGTCGGCTGAAATGAATAGATTTTTGAAGTGACCATGACTCGTTTGGAAAAGTTAAAAAGTTTGTCTGGAAATAGTGATGAGAAAAAAACTGAAAACGTAGTGAAGAGCAAAAAAAGAAAGTTGCTCATGTCGAAACTTTTGTAATTTACCCTGAAAACATAGCGAAGAGCAAAGAAAGGTCCTCACTTCCAAAATCGTAATGCGTGCCTTATACTTCCACAATTTCATGACTCAGTACAAGGTCAGGAAATTTACACATGAATCACTTGACTCTCGACACAATTCTGAGATTATTTTAATGGACTTATGAGTTACCCTTATGTCTATTACAAGACATAAGGATATAACATCGAAATGAATGAAGAAGAAGTAAAAGAAGCCATAAAAAATTAAAGAGCGGAAATGCCCCAGGAGCAGACGAAATAACGCCTGAGATGGTGAAATACATAAGAGAGGACAATAACACAGATAACAGATCTCATGAATGGAAAAGGGGAAATCGGCAAGAGAATGGAACACAAATGTATTACTACCGTTTCATAAGAAAAGAAAATGTGAAAACTACAGAGGTGATATCTCTAGCGAGTATACTAAGCAAACTAATGATGAGAGTAAAAAGGATGTAGATTCAGAGGAGGGATAACTACACAGGATTTAATATTTAGAGTAAGGCAATTAAGTGAGACGCAGATAAAATTAATAGAGTGATGCACGTCTGCTCTGTTGACGTAGAAAAAGCATTTGACAGGACCAAAAGAGATGATATATGGAAAAAGCCAGAAGAGAGGGGACGTGAAATGGAAATAATAAACCTAATCAGAAACAGAAACGTAGTGTGAATGAACAACGAAGAATCGAGAGGATTACAAACGAAGAAAGGAGTAAAACAAGGATGCGTATTTAGTGCATTTTTATTCACAATTATACTGGATCAGGCGATAAAATTAGCAATGAAAAAAATTAAGATGGTAAAAGTATGTCACTGGAAGATGGAAATAACAAAAATAACAGAGCTACTCGTTGCAAATGACATGACAATCATAGCAAAGATAGAAGAGGAATATCATAATACGAAAATAGTAGAGGAAGAACTCAAGAAAACAAATTAAAAAAAACAAAGAATATGATAATAGTCAAAGAAAAAAGAAACGCGAAGTATAGAACAGGTAAAATAAAAATAAATATAAATTTAATAAATATTAAAAATAAAACATATTCAGGCTATTTTTCGTCTTTATTAAATTTATCTAATGCATCTGTAAGAAGTTAGGTTTTCCAAGTTTAATATATACTGAAGGAAAAAAATGAAATCTTGAAATTCCTGAAATTTTAAAACCGCCGTAACTCAGCGTATTTTCAATCGATTTTGATGAATCTTTGAGGGCGAAATATTTTGAAGTGTCCTCTTCAAAGTCATGCATGCGAACTTAAGCGTAACCCCTTACGCTCCCTCTAGCACCCCTGTGAAAAAAATGTTTTTTTTTTCAAGAAACCATGTCTAACTTTGACGATGTATACAAAGTTGGCAAAATTTTGTCGACTCGATCTACCGTAAAAGCATTAAGATTTGATCAATTCCCTATGGAGAACTCAAAGAACGAAGTTCCTACGACGATTTGGCACCAAGTTATGGGTGTTTAAAAAAAATCGAGTCGACAAAAATTTTCCAACTCCGTAGACATCGTCATCGTTTCCAGAAAAAAAACTTTTCTTTATCAGGGGCGCTAGAGGGAGCGGAAGGGGTTACGCTTAAGTTCGCATGCATGACTTTAAAGAAGACACTTCAAAGTTTTTCACTCTCAAAGATTCATCAAAATCGATTGAAAATACGCCGATTTATGGCGGTTTGAAAATGGTCGAAATTTCACGAATTTCAAGTGTTTCATTTTTTCTTCTTCCAGTGTAGATACTTGGGTACAAGAAGCACAAAAACTGAATTAGTAAAAAATGTGATCAGATCAACACTAACATACCAGGGTCTATCAATAAGTACCCGTGTTTGAAAACAGGTTGCTGAGGAAATTTGTCAAACGATACCATACTAAATTTTGGACTGTTTCATGGGTTAGTTTTTATTTGGCAGCCACTTGTATCACACGTGTTTCGTGTTTCTCGATGAAAAGGAAAAGAGCAATATCGTTCCATAATTTGCTTTATATTTTTGGGAAGAAATAAAAACGAAGTTGAAATGCGGTCTGCGGGGACCCTTCAACATCTATAACAACCATGCGATATTGGTTCCACGAATTTAAAAGTGGCCGTACATCTGTTTTTGATGAGGAGTACCCAGGTTTCCTGGCAGATGTGTTTGCCAAAGTAATCGTTGGAAAGGCCCTCGACATGATTCTCGCTGATCGCTGAACTAAGGTGCGTGATGTAGCAGAGCCCGCAGGCTTGTCGTACGAAACGGCAATGAATATTTAACATGATAAGTTAAGCATGAGAAAGGAGTGCCATGCTTGCTTACGGTTGACAACAGGTGGATACGGCTGTCAATGCGGAAACAATAATTATTTATTTTTGGGTAGAAGACCCTGCAAAGAAATAAAAACGAAGTTGGAATGCGGTCTGTGGGGACCCTTCACCATTTATGACAACCATGAGATATTGGTTCAACGAATTTAAACGTGCTCGTACATCTGTTTTTGATGAGGAGGACCCAGGACTCCTGGCAGATGTGTTTGCCAAGGTAATCGTTGGAAAGGCTCCCGACATAATTCTCGCTAATCGCTGAACTAAGGTGTGTGAAGTACCAAAGGCCGCAGGCAATAAATATCTAACATGGTAAGTTAAGCATAAAACAAGTAGATGCTTGCTCATGGTTGACAATAGGTGGATACGGGTGTCAATGCGGAAGCAATGTTTAAGCAAAATTCGCAGTTTCAAGTCAAGTCATCACCGTTGACAAAATCTGGTCAAAACATTAAGTTTCTCAGGGCGAATCTGCTACGAGGAAGATAAATATGGTTTCATCAGCCGGAAAGGTCATGGCCACGATTTTTTGAGATTTGAATGGGATGATCTTCGTGGACTTTTTGCACATGGAGCAGAACGTCGGTGGCTTATTGGATCGATTTGATAAAGAATTAAAGAAGCCATTTGGTTGCTTCACCACGATAACGCACCAGCACATGTATCCATAATTATTGCTGCCAATTTGAATGAGAACTGAGCCACGAAATGTTGCTGCACCCAAGGTACTCGCCCGACCTGGCTCTTTCTGTTCCCCAGCATGAAAATGTGGCTCTGGAAAAAAATCAACTCAAACAGGAAGTTATCGTCGAGACAGATGCGAATTTTGAAGAGTTTGATAAATCGTAATTTTTTTAGGGGTTAAAGAAATGGCAGGAACATTGGAAAAGGTGTATTGTTCTAAAAGGAGATTATATTGAAAAACTAAAACAAAATTTGTGAAAAACCTTGATCGTACAGCAGTGAAACATGGACAATACAGAGAAATCGAATAGAAAGAATAGAAGCGATGGAAATGAAATTTCTCAGGAAAATAGAAAACAAAACAAGAAAAGACAAAATTCGAAATAAGTCACACAGGAAGAACCTACAAATAAAACCGTTACAAGAAAAAATAACGAAAGGCCAAATGAGATGGTTTGGGCATATTTGACGAATGAGTGAAGAAAGAATAACGATGAAAATATACGAGATAAGATCAACAGGAAAACAGACCAGAGGAAGGCCGAGAAAATAATGGAACAGCGCAATAAGAGAAGAGGCAACAAGAAAAGGGAATACATTTTAAGAAATAAAGGAGAAATCAGAGGATCGAAAAAAATGGAGAAAATATTAAATACATTTCCATAGGTATCATTGTATTATTTTTAGTCTAGAATGAAATAAACTATTCGGTTATGTAAGCCTTTGCAACGCATACATTTGTATAGAGAACATTCTACAATGCGGTCCTGACCAGCCCGAGAATACTTATGGGTTCGGTTTTACGATATGATGGCCCTAAACTTATTAAAGCGGTCAAACGGTAAAAGGCCATAAACGCCTTATATCTATTGGATGGATAAATATTTGTCAAACAAGTCAAAAATGTAATAACATACAATACTTGGCACTAAAATAACGGAAATAATTTTGGCTTATGCGATTGGACAACTATATCACGAATTCGTGATATAGTTAATTCAAAGTGAGTTAATTCAACTTTCTTAGTAAATAAAATAAAATTTTATTAGATTTATTATTCGACAAGCTTAAAGTGCTTCATTGGTATCCGAAAACTGAATTTCAACACATCACAAAAATGTGTTGTAACTAAATACCACATATGTTCATTTACACTCCACTGTGCACGTTATATCGCTGCACGCGTAATTCTATTGGAAGCGGTGTTTGTTCAGAATAGAATGGAAAATAATAAATATGCTCATAGCGGATTCAAACTGCCGATAATTTGGGGTGAGCGTTTCCTGTTATTGCAATTTCCAAGCACTGAACCGAATCCCGTGACAACTAAACGCAATCGCCGTTTCACATATTTTGCAATCAAAATACAGAATTAAAAATGAAAATGCCGAATAAAACGTGAGATTACATTTGACAGTATTATCATTTACAAATATTGAATATTTGCAATATGAATTATATTATAAATCATTTTAAAAAATGGGCATCAATTTATCTTTGAGAAATTATAACTGCACTGTAGCCTAAACCACAATTATTTCCGTTATTTTAGTGCTAAGTATTGTATCTTATTACATTTTTGACTTGTTTGACAAATATTTATCCGTTTTATTAAAGGATTTGTAAGAATGAAATTTCTGGGAGTGTATTGAAGTGTAGATAAAATATGTTTGGTGTTAGAAAAAAAAGCTATCTCAGCGTGTATATCCCGGATACTTCCCCACGGTCGCCCTTGCAAAACCCCGAATGTAAACAGGGGTAAACTTTCCATTAAATTCTTTCAGTCGAGTTACCCAACTTGAGGTTCACCATTCGAATATAAATGAGGAGACCCCTTTCCTTCCGTTACGAATTTGGGGACGTCGTCTATGTCTGCTGCGTTTGTACGAGTCTACTAACGTAGAAAGTTTTGAAATGGTTTTAACATATTCAGAAGATTTAAATTCACGTATGTAATAATAGCGACGTTTTTCGCGAATCGACGCGTCGATTGAAAAAGAAGTATTCGTCGTGGGACCATAAAATTTAAGATAACTGTAGGTCTCTATTGGCTTAATATTACAAAATGAATCGTTTTTCGAAAGTCTGTCTCAGTTCTTTCAGTTTCTAGCGGTACGTTGCTGTGGAAATAAAACAACAAACAAATTATTTTCTTCACTAGTAGTGAAATGGATTTTTTTCTACTTTGGTTTAACAATCCACCTTTTATTATATCAAAAATAGTTTAATAATGAGATTTTTTATTTTACAGTTTTGCTCATTATTAAACTATTTGTGGTAACATTTTAGTTGTTGCGATTGGCAGTACTTAAACGTGACATATGTCGACATCAAAATGTAAAATTTCCGTTAATTCATAGGATAATTGGAACTGTCCAATGCGTTACACATTGAATATGTTCGAATGCATATTGGGGAGTTCACCACCAGTACCACTAAGGTTACAGAAAATGGAGGCGTCATATTGTTCACTTTTTATCCGCGTGGAAAATGTAAGAACTCGGTGACAATGGCCGGACGCATGAATTCACTTGGCTCTCGGTGACGACGTTTAGGCAACACAACATACACAGAGGAAAGCTTGTAATTTATTATATGTATTATCACTTTGTTTGCAAAACGAATATCACGGAAGAAACAGCGAGAGTATAATGCATGTTTGATTCGCGGCGAAAAAGAGCCGCTTGAGTCGGTGTGTTAATTCGGCGTGGATTTTTAATTCGCGTCGATTGATGCCTGACATGAGGAACGAGAAACAAATGTAAACATAACTTTAAATTTCGATTATCCTTTAGGCATTATTTTATAAGCTTAAATTGGTTACAACTTCCGTGGAAATAGTTTGTTTATCGCACCCTTAGCAACCTCCCTTATTTCTGGAGGTGTGTAAGTAATATTCTTGATTTAATATGTTTTAAAATTAACTATTGAAATCGCCGTAGAAATACGTATGTCAAATATTAAATTCGTTCGAAAGGATCAAATGTTTTTAGTGCTGCCGAAAGTTAAAAGATAAAACTCACTAGGTTTAAGTATATATTTTATTTTAGAAATAATTCCATAACTAAAACCAAAGTAGAAAAAATAGAATATTATACTTGTTTAATAAGAGGCATTGTGGGGCACTCGTTCCACTCGTGCCACAATATACCCTTTTATTAAACTTGTATAATAATGTACTATTTCCTCACGTGATACAAACGTCTACGTTTCTCTCTAAATTGAGTGATGAAAATGTCATTTTCGAAGGTGACGTTGGAGAAAATTGTCTTTACTCTTGAACACTAAATTTTTATTACTATGGCATACTTTCGAACCAGGTGTTTCGATCCCATATTCGATCCCACAAGCATTTAATATACAACTCTGTGTGCCTGTGTGCCCTTGTCTTACGTCACGGTACTGCCAATTAATCTGATGCCAACTTCACAAAAACAAGTCTTAATCAATTAGTCACCCGCTACAATATTTCTCCCTTTGTTGTTTGAATTTTTGAATAATATAGGAAGTTTACACAATGTGATGATTAATGGATGGATTTTGTTTGTGATTTTATGAGCCCGGCGACACTAATAAATTTTAAAATAATTGCGGATAATTTATGGTTAAACTGTGTTTTTCGTGTAACCGCGTTTCATAAATTATTTCATCGACACGTTCTTATATATGGGAAAATTATTAAATCAAAGTATGATGTAAACATTACATGAGACTGATCCAGGAGTGAATGGGCTGGTTTTCAAAACTCTCCCAGAAGTATTGGATCATCTTTGGGGTCCCAAACTATACTAGATCCTAAATTTTCAGCCACTAATTTTGCCACAGTTCATTATAAGGCCAATTTAGTGTTTTTTTCATTTTTTCGACGTCAATGACGAAATTTCGTTTATAGGATGGCATAGTCGGATTTTGGGCTGAAAAAAAATTAAGATAAAAAAAAAAGATATAAGATCGATGTAAAATTTCCCGGGAAATCCGTTCCCGTCATCAGAATTGCGATTACATGCTCCCCCGAGCCAAAAATCGAGAAAAACTTTTTTTCAAAGCGCCGTATCTTCGAAGTCATTTTTCATTTTTCTAAAATTTCTACAACACGTCAAAATGTTCCTTTTTCGAAGTACTTCAAGATGAATAAAAATTTCCGATGTATATATGCATTCCAAGTACAAAAAGTGTAACCTGTCGAAAAGGTATTCTGATGAGCACAAGCCCACCCCAATGCAAGGAAACCCCTCGAGTAAAAAAATAACTATGCTGTAAAGCATAGACCAACATGTACATGAACTGAGGATTTGAATTTCCCGCTGCTTTTGAGCCACCTGCCGGTCACGGTCTCCGCTCGCGGTACCTACTTTACCTACACAGTCCGGTATGCCGGGTGGCATTCTGGTTGGTATACGCGGTTTATTGTTGATACGGCCAGTGCAGTTTGTTTTGATCCTGGTAAAGTGTGGATATTTTTTCTCAACGTAATTTTCTTTCTTTGCATTGTGCTCACAATCTTTGTGGAAAAACATTTTGTGGTGTAAAACAACATTATCTTGTGAAAACAACAAGTAGAAAAAGTAAGTTGCTCATTTATTCTCGGGCAAATGAACGCCGATGACGGAACAGACTAACATTTCTTGCGGATGGCAATTAAGTTTGAACTCAACATAATGTTGAATGAAGATCAAAGCGGATGCTTTCGAGGAGCGGATACCTCAAGTTCTCACAGTGAACAACTTTTGCCTACAACTTCCAAACCGAATCTTCTTGACCAAGGTGAGATGTTTACTCTGGTTTGGGATTTTCCGCGGAATAATACTCCCAGCATTATTATTATTTTGATTCGAGCTGCAAACTGGAAGTGATTTTTACCGGGAGCTTTGTTATTTGCAGTTTTTTTATGTCAATGTGAAAGAATTTGGATTTTTTCGACAAAATTCACCAAAAACACTAACATTCCTAGAAATAACCCCAAAAAACACCAGAAAAGGCTGGTAAGACATTCTAGAGAACTCAGGAGAGAGGAAGGTATATTTGCTGTTAATAAGCCCAGAGTTGGACGGCCTTTCGAAAAAGAAGTCCAAGAGCATGTGATAAATTTTTATCTGGACGATATAGGCACAAATTTTCGCATAATGCCCGGTATGCGAGATCGCGTCAAAATAAGTAAAAATGAGTATGCCCAGAAACGTTTGATGCTGTGCAATTTGCGCGAATTGTATTGCCAATTCAAGATCGAATTCCCGGATGATAAGGTTGGATTTTCGAAGTTTTGTGAAATTCGGCCCAATCAATGCATCCTTCCTGGAACTAACGGAACTCACTCTATCTGCGTTTGCACCCTGCACCAAAACTTCAAATTCTTGCTCAAGGCATGTGGCCAGAACTGTTCTCTCACGGATTTTCTATCCAAAATTGTTTGCGACATTGAATCGAAAGACTGTATGTTTCGGCTTTGTTCAAAGTGCAGGAGAGATTTGACATCCACCGACCGTTTAGAGAAACTACTATTTTCAGACGACCAAGAAGATGATGATGAAGGGGATGAACAAGAGTACGAGTACCAGGAATGGTTAACAACAGACAGAGCAACATTGTTGACAAAAAGAGCTCTGAGAAGTGAACTTGTCTATTTGCTTGAAACAAAATTAGACCAGTTATTACCGCGTTCATTGCCAAACAGCAAGGTAATTATCTGAAAATAAGGAAGAATGAACTTAAGGGTAACGAGGCTCTTGTGCAATTGGATTTCAGTGAGAACTACAAATACGTAGTGCAGGATGACATCTCTCAACAATATTGGAACCAGGAAGTAGTTACTGTTCACCCAGTAGTTATTTACTTGAACGATAATCAAACAGTCATCAATAAGAACATGTGCTTTTTTACTGAGGACCTTAAGCACGATGTTTCCGCTGTGAAAGTGTTCATCCAAAAAGAAAGATATTTTCAGATCTTCAGCGATGGATGCGGCGGTCAATACAAAAACGCGGAAATCTTTGCTTTCCTAGGTGAATGTGAAGAAAGATTTTCAATTAGTATGAAGTGGAATTACTTTGCCACATTACATGGGAAGTCGGCTTGTGATGGAATTGGGAGCATGATCAAACGCCAAGCTACTATCGCGAGTTTGAAACGGCCTCATTCTAGCCAAATTCCGAATGTCACTGAGCTACTAAAATTTTGTCAAGAAAATATTAAGTCAGTCTTATGTGAACACGTGTCTCCAGATGAAATCGAGTCAGTTAGGAGCAATGTCAGGAAGCAGGTGAAAACGATTCCCGGCACAAGAAGTTTCCACCAGTTTACAGTACATGATAAGCAGATCGTCAAATGTAAGCACACCAGTATCGATAAAAATTGGGCATTACTCTTTGATTTGAGAGGTAAAGTGATGAAAATTTGGGAGGCAAGTTCCCACGTAACTTTTGCATTCAATGGCAACTGGCATTTAGGCTATATAATCCAGACTAGCCAAGAAGAGCTTATGGCAGAAATATCAGTCCTCAGCTCGAATCCTAGTACTAAATTGTACTCTTTTCCGGAGTTCCCTATCTGTTAACTATAGCTTTCCCACATATTATTTTTGATGTAAAGCTCACAGAAAAACGGAACTCGCCGAAAAGCTTTACATAGAGTAAAGCTCAAAAACAAAAGATTGAGGCGAATTTTAGTAAATTGAGTGTGGACGTACCTGATCTATAAAATTATATGTACATTCAATAAATCACTGAACTAAACCTTGGAAATACATCTTGTTTGCAACACATTCACAGCCATTATTTCACGAGAAATCTCATGTAATCGGGCGCAATTCCTAGTTTCTTGTGCATCATTGATCAGACTGTTTCCGGCTTATAACCCATTTATTCTGTATAATTGATATTTTTATCTTTTAGTATGTTTATATTAAGATACGTGGGAAACAGCCGTCGAAGTCACCTTTCAACAGGCTAAATGGACGAAAAATTTCAAAAATACAGTTTTTCGCCACTTTTTGTACTTGGGATGCAAATACACATCGGAAATTTTTATTTATTTAAACATTTTGACGTGTTGTAGAAATTTTAGAAAAATGAGACTTCGGAGATACGGCGCTTTGAAAAAAAATCAGTTTTTCTCTTTCTGGCTCGGGAGAGCATGTAATCGCAATTCTGATGGCGGGAACGGATTCCTCGGGAAATTTTACATCGATCTAATATCTTCAGAAATTTTTTTCAGCCCAAAATCCGACTATGCCATCCCATAAACGAAATTTCGTCATTGACGTCGAAAAAATGAAAAAAAAAAAACACTAAATTGGCCATTATAATGAACTGTGGCAAAATTAGTGGCTGAAAATTTAGGATATTGTATATTTTGAGACCCCAAAGATGATCCAATACTTCTGGGAGAGTTTTGAAAATCAGCCCATTCACTCCTGGATCAGCTGACGTGGAATCTCTCACATAGAAACATCATTTCTTTGTCTAAAGCGTTATATTAATTAGACAATTTCAGTTGCATTCTCCACTGATATTTATGGCGATAATTACATATAACAATGTTATCTTGAACTTATGAACGGTATTAATTTTGTCTAAAATGGAATTAACATCAACTCAACATTTCAATACATTAGTGGCTCGTATAATTTTAATGTGCAGTTTCGGTGGGAAAGAAATAGTAAAAATAAAAAATATTTTAGTATAAATAATATTCGATAAAATTGCCACAAGTAAAAGCTTGAAAAGGCTGATGTAATAAATATAACAATGGTGTATAAATGATAAATAAAAGTTCTATAAATAACATAACAAATACATTGAATGGTATGTTAAGACTTTAAAACATTAGACAACTAAAAATATGTATAAATAAAATGAATTGACAATATAACAACAAATATAAAAAACTACAATACATTCAGATTAAAAATTCAAATTTAAAAACTCACTAAAGCTATAAAACGCGTGGTTTACTTATAAAGTCTTCACCCTAGTTATTCGAATAATTAGAATATTTGAATATTCGAATATTCCAATATACGAATATTTAAATAATTAGAATATTCGAATTATTCGTATTCGATTCGTAGCCCTAGTTCGAACCCAACGTTCAGCGGTAGCTGTTATTATCGAAAAGTTCATCGATTCGTTGTCATGGATGCTTAAAGTTTCAAATTATCGGTTGTAGAAGTATAGTAAAGTTCCTTACGCCAATTCCCCCTTTATTATTCATTCACATTAATCCGCGAACATCTTTAGTTAAAAAAAAAACATATGCAAAATAAAAATACCGAATAAAGCGCGAAAGTTAAGTCTAGGGAAATAAATTTAGAAATACTTCAGTAACTAACTTAAACATCAACTAAGATAGGTATACCACAATGTCAACATCTATTATCTAAATTTTGCACAAATTCCTTAATACCTTACCATCCTAGAAGCTACAGAGATGTAACTGATTGATTGAGATGAATAACTTATAAGAGCTGACAAATTTTCACCGATTTATGCCGAACACGAAAGCAAACTTAGTAAACGTTTAATGAATGCAAACGAGATTTTCCATTGAAAACTGTTAACGCGCAAAGGAAAATTCTCAGCTGCCCTTTTGTGCCTTCCCCAAAGCAACCATTCATCGTTTTTTTTTCCTCTTTTCAAAACCCGTTCCCATCAAACTAGAATACATTTCACGCTCCCTGGCGTTGATAAGTGGATAGATGTGTTGAGGGATAAAAGTGTAATCCCACCACGGTTGTTGATTCAGTCTCAATTACACCCTGAGTTTTTTTTTCGTTCCCCCGTACGCGGCGGAAAGGTTTGCGTGGGCGATTGCGCCATCTTTATGGTAATCATTCGTGATTCGGTGCTTTGTTTCTAGACTTAATGGGACTGTTAATTTTGGCTTTATGACGTCTTATGAATATGCAGTAATAGCCGGTGGGTAATGAAAGTTTTGCTGATTATTTTTAAAACGAGTTGTTGTAAAATGTGCTGGTACATTTAAATATCTAAAAATAAATTACTTCAAATATCCGTTACGTTATTAGTCAAATATTAATAGTAAATATATATAGGGTGTCATTGCTTAATTATTTTCTCTTGGCATAGGAAACTGGTCCATTCCGCCAGAGTTTTTAATTAACTGTATATATTGATTTTTAATTATTTATTATATATATAATATTCCGAAAAAGTGACCGCACAGATGGGATTCGAACCCATGACCACGAGGCCCGCGAGCAGGAGCTCTACTCACTAGGCCACCGCGGCCCCTTAATTATTTATAAAATAATTTTGTTAAATGCACCAAAATGTAGGGGTACCCGACCCGTAATAATACAGAGAGAGTTTGTTTGACTGTCCAATGATGTACAATTTATTTATTTATTTTATGTATTTATTTATATGTTAGTAAATTTAGAGATACCAAACACTCGAGAAGTGTTGCAACATTGTGGTTTATTTTTTTTAAATAGTAACTTCCATTCGAAACAAAAGTTTTGGGTACAAATAACTACTACATATTAATTTTAAGAAGATATGTATATGCACTAGGCTTTTTTATAATTATTGAATGAAGTATAGTTCTGAGAAAAATTATATATGAATACTAGCTGACCCGACAGACGTTGTCCTGGCTTAACTATGAATATTGAATTCGAATTGGTATAATTCATAAAAAGAAAATATTCAAAAACATAGTGTTTATTATTGTAATGTTCTATGATACACAACATTCGCTGCGCCGTCGTCCGTGCGTAGTCCTTTAAAATCAAGCAAGGTAACTGGTGACGAACGACGGCTCCGCTGCGCTGCGCTGTCGTCCGTGCATGGTCCATATATATTTATATATATTAAGGCAGATAACTGGTGACTGATGACGTCCGTGTGTGGCCCATTAAAATTAAGCAAATAAACTGGTGCGTAGACCTTAAAAATTAAGCAAGGGTGACGAACGACGGCTCCGCTACACTGCGCCGTCGACCGCGAATGGTCCATATATATTAAGGCAGATAACTGGTGACAGACGACGGCTCCGCTGCGCTGCGCCGTCGTCCGTGCGTAACCCTTAAAAATTAAGCAAGGTAACTGGTGACGAACGACGGCTCCGCTGTGAAGTGCCGTCGTCAATATGTAGCTTATTACTGGTGACGCTCATTAAAATTAAGCAAATAAACTGGTGACGAACGACAGCTCCGCTGCGCTGCGCCGTCGTCAGTGCGTAACCCTTAAAAATTAAGAAAGGTAACTGGTGACGAACGACGGCTCCGCTGCGCTGCGTCGTCGTCAATAAGTGGCTTATTACTGGTGACGAACGACGGCTCCACTGCGCTGCGCCGTCGTCCGTGTGTGGCCCATTGAAATTAAGCAAATAAAGTGGTGACGATAGTGGCCGAAAACGGTTTAGGCTCTAATTTTTGAAATTCACGATCGCTTTAACGTGCTTGAAAAATTCATAATTTTTTTAATAATCAAGGGATTTGAACTAAATAACAAAATTATTAAAGCTTAAGAATGTAAGAAGTGTATTGTTAATAATAAAAACATCTATCGCTAGTTGAAATATTTTTTTTCGAATTTTTGAAATTCATTATCGCTTTAACGTGCAATTATTGCTTCAAAAATTCATAACTTTTTTAATAATCAACGGATTTGAACTAAATAACAAAATCATTAAAGTTAAAGAATGTAAGAAGTGTATTGTTACTAATAAAAACATGTATCGCGAGTTGAAATATTTTTTTAGAATTTTTGAAATTCATAATCGCTTTAACGTGCAATTATTGCTTCAAAAATTCATAACTTTTTTAATAATCAACGGATTTGAACTAAATAACAAAATCATTAAAGTTAAAGAATGTAAGAATTATATTGTTACTAATAAAAACATGTTTCGGCAGTTGAAATATTTTTTTTAGAATTTTTAAAATTCATGATCGCTTTATCGTGCAATTATTGCTTCAAAAATTCATAACTTTTTTAATAATCAACGGATTTGAACTAAATAACAAAATCATTAAAGTTAAAGAATGTAAGAAGTGTATTGTTACTAATAAAAACATGTATCGCGAGTTGAAATATTTTTTTAGAATTTTTGAAATTCATAATCGCTTTAACGTGCCATTATTGTTTCAAAAATTCATAACTTTTTTAATAATTAACGGATTTGAACTAAATAACAAAATCATTAAAGTTAAAGAATGTAAGAAGTGTATTGTTACTAATAAAAACATGTATCGCCAGTTGAAATATTTTTTTTGAATTTTTAAAATTCATGATCGGTTTAACGTGCAATTATTGCTTCAAAAATTCATAACTTTTTTAATAATCAACGGATTTGAACTAAATAACAAAATCATAAAGTTAAAGAATGTAAGAAGTATATTGTTACTAATAAAAACATGTATCGCGAGTTGAAATATTTTTTTAGAATTTTTGAAATTCATAATCGCTTTAACGTGCAATTATTGCTTCAAAAATTCATAACTTTTTTAATAATCAACGGATTGGAACTAAATAACAAAATTATTAAAGTTAAAGAATGTAAGAAGTGTATTGTTACTAATAAAAACATGTATCGCGAGTTGAAATATTTTTTTAGAATTTTTGAAATTCATAATCGCTTTAACGTGCAATTATTGCTTCAAAAATTCATAACTTTTTTAATAATCAACGGATTGGAACTAAATAACAAAATTATTAAAGTTAAAGAATGTAAGAAGTGTATTGTTACTAATAAAAACATGTATCGGCAGTTGAAATTTTTTTTTTAGAATTTTTAAAATTCATGATCGCTTTAACGTGCAATTATTGTTTCAAAAATTCATAACTTTTTTAATAATCAACGGATTTGAACTAATTAACAAAATTATTAAAGCTAAATAATGTAAGAAGTGTATTGTTACTAATAAAAACATGTATCGCCAGTTGAAATATTTTTTTTTTAATTTTTGAAATTCATGATCGCTCCAACATGCAATCATTGCTTCAAAAATTCATAATTTTTTTTAATAATCAACGAATTTGAACTAAATGGCAAAATTATTAAAAAAATTCTCAACCGCGCACAGAATAGAATAGATTCCGCAGAATATTTTAATTCGTAACACCACCGCGAGCGACATTCCAACCACCAAGAGATGGCGCGCGTATTATAAATCAATCGTTATCACCAATTTATGTATTTAAAGCCGACTTAATTGTTCATCGGATGCAAGTGTTGCAATTGAGCTCAGTGCAGCATTTGCTGTTAATATTTTGTTTATATATTTTTTTATAATTTCAGATACTTATTTATTTACATTTATCGATACGAATCTACAGGGTTGGCCCATTAAAACCCATTAATAACCGTCGGCGCAAACAATGGAAAAGGAATAACTGATCGAGCGGTCGATCGCCGAGAGTAGAAAATTATTAAAGTACTAAAATCGCTATTAAAAAATAGGGGTTAGTGGTAGAAGGGTGAAAATTTAGGGTTGTATGTATTTTTTAATGCCGAATCACAAAAAAATAAAAATAAAAAATTTTGTCAAAAAAATAAAAATAAAAAATTTGCGGTGGACCACCCCTATCATTTAGGGGTATTAAAAATAGTTTACATCCTATTCTCAGACCTGCTCAATATACACACAAAATTTCATAAGAATCGGTCAAGCCGTTTCGAAGGAGTTTTGTTACAAACACTGTGACACGAAAATTTTATATATTAGATATTATTGATAACAATAACACTATTGTTTATCATACACTATTAAAGCGCAATTCGATGGAGTACTGCGTTGAGGATATTTGCATATGCTTGATGTGTATGAACACATTTTTTGCGATAATAATAAAGACTTGTGTGTGAAATGTTATCAGCTAGATAAATGTTGGTGACATACATTTTTAATAAAGTCTCATTGCCACTGTGCAGAGGTTCAGAATAATATTTTACCGTTACCTTTGCAATAATAAACACGTCCTTACAATATCAATTTTCAAGATGACTCAACAAAAATGTATACATAAGATATTTTTATACGTAGGTGAAAAAATGTTTGTTTAATACACATTTTAGTTTATCCTTCAAAAGCTCGTTATCATAAAATCATGTGCGTTAATTTATTTTCGTGAAAAATTTTCTATATGCTCAATCGGTATGTTGTTTGAAACAGTCATGAACATTAATTAGTATTTAGAAACAGCCTATACCAATTTCGACAAGTGTTCAGTTGATGATTACTCACAAGTTTTTCTTGTAAGGCGAAGATATATAAGTGCAAGCTTACAAAAAACAAAACCCTATTATTTATTTAAGTTTAGAATGTGAGGAACTGTTTGTTACTCATCACAGATATGCTTTCTTAAACAGTCATAAGTCGTCTTCTTTTTGACAGGTAATTACACACTGACTTGTTTATTTCTTAAAATTTATTGTTACTTATGCTAACCACAGCCATTTTTAAATTACCAATTATGATATTGTCATTCCCACTAACCTTAGCAATAAAAATAACTGTTACCATACACAAAAATACATATTTTTCTAAAAGAAACCACGCACACTTATGATTGATTGGCATAATATTTACTTACATGCTATTGGAAATAAACTTGAGATAACTCGGTTTGCGAGTCAAAAATATTTTTTTCCTTGACGCTATGATGAATTCACCATCATGAATCATGATTGACGGGAGGTATTTTGGCTGAAATAAACCAAGGACTCGCGAGTATTTTTAATAATAGCTTTATATAAATGAAAATAAACCAAACGACCAGCATAATTTTTAATGCTGATTTATTGTTAGTATTCCATTATAAATAAATTCTAATAGTAATTGATATCAAATTTGAATAAAGCTCTTAAATTTAATAAATAACTAATGTGATACGCGATTTTTTTTGTTATACTGTTGACAGTGACAAATGGGTTTATCAAATTTGAAACCTTTTTCCATAGCAACCACCTGAATTATAATCCACATTTACAATGTAAACATGTAAGTGTACATTTTTAATTCAATAGAACAATAAATGATCAAATACCGAGGAAGTTTGCTATAAATTGCAGCTACAAATCCGGCGCCTCCGCCATTTGTGTATTTACTAAATTTCAAAGTAATCTCTACCTGGTTACAGAAAATGGATTCAAATTCGTAATTAATCAAAAGCAGTGATGCTATAGTATTAACAGTAACCTTTTAACTTAGTATTTACCCTGATTTTTCGATAAGATATCTACCGAAACATTGTCAATTTAAAAAAAATCAAGTCATCGTTAGGTTTAGTTAAGGTTCGAAATTTTTAATCACAAATATTCTAACGGGCTTAATTAATAATAATAAGTGTTAAAAACCACACATATTTAATTGTCTTTTAAATATTTTTTTAACTTAACACTTAGAAATTTGGTGAATTAAAAAAACAAACAAGTCATCGTTAAGCCTAGTTTAGGTTCGATATGTTCGGCCACAAATGTTCCAACGGGCTTTAATAATAATTTTAAGTGATAAAAAAATGTCACATATTTTTCATTTTCTTTTATATAATTTTTAAACTTAACAATTATGAAATTTGGTCAATTTTCAAAAAATCAAGTCACCGTTAGGCTTAGTTTAGGTTAGATATGTTCAGCCATAATATTCTAGCGGGCTTTATTAATACTATTAAGTGATATAAAAATTACACATTTTTAATTGTCTTTTAAATATTTTTTAACTTAACACTTTTATGAAATTTGGTTAATTTTCAAAAAATCAAAAGTCATCGTTAGGCTGTGTTTAGGTTCGATATTTTTGGCCACAAATATTCTAACGACATTTATTAATAACATTGAGTGATTAAAAATGGCACATTTTTTTAACTTAACACTTTTATAAAATTTGGACAATTTTCAAAAAATATAAAGTTCTAAGGGGCTTGATTACTAATATTAAGTGATAAAAAACTGAACATAGTCTTCATTTTTGTTTAAATATTTTTTTTAAGTTTAACAGTTTTATGAAATTAGGTCAATTTTCAGGAAATCAAAGTCATCGTTAGGCCCAGTTTAGGTTCGATATTTACGACCACAAATGTTCTAACGGGCTTTATTAATAATATTTAGTGATAAAAAATGGCACATATTTTTAATTTTCTTTTAAATATTATTTTAACTTAACACTTAAGAAATTTAGTCAATTTTCAAAAAATCAAAAGTCGTCGTTAGGCCAAGTTTAGCTTCGATATTTTTGCCCACAAATATTCTAACGAGCTTTATTAATAACATTGAGTGATTAAAAATGGCACATATTTCTAATTTTCAGTTACATTTTTTTTTAACTTAACTTACTTATAAAATTTTGTCAATTTTCAAAACATAGTTTTAAGGGGCTTTATTAATAATATTAAGTGATAAAAAGTTGAACATAGTCTTAATTTTTGTTTAAATATTTTTAAGCTTAACAGTTTTATGAAATTACGTCAATTTTCAGGAAATAAAAAGTCATCGTTAGGCCCAGTTTAGGTTCGATATTTACGACCACGAATGTTCTAACGGGCTTTATTAATACTATTTAGTGATAAAAAACTGACACATATTTTTAATTTTCTTTTAAATATTTTTTTTAACTTAACATTTATGAAATTTGGTCAATTTTCAAAAGTCATTTTAGGCCTTGTTTAGATTCTATATTTTCTGCCACAAATGTTCTAACGGGTTTTATTAATAATATTAAGTGCAAATTGAAAAATTACACATATTTTTAATTTTCTTCTAAATATTATTTTAACTTAACACTTTTATGAAATTTGGTCAATTTTCAAAAAATCTAAAGTTCTAACGGGCTTTATTAATATAATTAAGTGATAAAAAACTGACACATATTTTTAATTGTCTTTTAAATATTTTTTTAACTTAACACTTTTGTGAAATTTGGTCAATTTTTTAAAATCAAAAGTGTTTGTTAGGCCTAGTTTAGATTCAATATTTTCAGCCACAAATGTTCTATAGGGCTATATTAATGAAATTAAGTAACATAAAAATGACACATATTTTTCAGTTTCCTTTAAATAATTTTTAAACTTAACACTTATGAAATTTGGTAAATTAAAAATAAATTAAAAGTCATCGTTAGGCCAAGTTTAGGTTCGAAATTTTTGGCCACAAATGTTCTAACGGGCTTTATTAATAAAATTATGTGATAAAAAATGACAAATGTTTTTAAATTTGTTTTAAATATTTTTTTAACTAAACATTTTTACGAAGTTTGGTTAATTTTCAAAAATCAAAAGTCATCGTTAGGCCTAGTTTAGATCCGATGTTTTCGGCCATAAATATTCTAATGGGTTTTATAAATAATTTTCAGTTTTAAAAAAATTACACGTATTTCTTTAGTTTTCTTTTAAATAATTTTCTTTAAGAAATTTTGTCAATTTTCAAAAAAATCAACGGTCATCGTTAGGCCAAGCCTAGTTTAGGTTCGATATTAACGGCGACAAATTTTCTATAGGGCTCTATTAATAATATAAGTGGTAAACAATAAATTTTTTAACTTAACACTTTTAAGAAATTTGGTCAATTTTCAAAAAAATCAAAAGCGATCTTTAGGCCTACTTTAGGTTCGATATATTAGTCCCCAAATGTTCTATAGGGCTTTAATAATAATATTAAGTAACATAAAAACGACACATATTTTTCATTTTCTTTTAAATATTTTTTAAACTTAACAGTTAAATGACATGGTAAATTAAAAAAAAAATATCGTTAGGCCAAGTTTAGGTTCGATATTTTTAGCCACAAATGTTCTAACGGGCTTTATTAATAATATTAAGTGATAAAAATGACACATTTTTAATTTTCTGCTAAATATTTTTTTAACTTAACACTTTTATGAAATTTAGTCAATTCTCAAAAAAGCTAAAGTTCTAACGGGCTTTATTAATTATATTAAGTGATAAAAAAGTGACACATATGTATTTTTAATTGATTAAATAATCTTTTAACTTAACACTTTTATGAATTTTGGTCAATTTTTTTAAATCAAAAGTGTTTGTTAGGCCTAGTTTAGAATCAATATTTTCGGCCACAAATGTTCTATAGGGCTATATTAATAATATTAAGTAACATAAAAATAACACATATTTTTCAGTTTCCTTTAAATAATTTTTAAACTTAACACTTATGAAATATGGTAAATTAAAAAAAAAAATTAAAAGTCATCGTTAGGCCAAGTTTAGGTTCCATATTTTTGGCCACAAATGTTCTAACGGGCTTTATTAATAATATTATGTGATAAAAATGACAAATGTTTTTAAATTTGTTTTAAATATTTTTTTAACTGAACACTTTTACGAAGTTTGGTCAATTTTCAAAAATCAGGAACCATCGTTAGGCCCTATTCGATATTTTCGGCCATAAATATTCTAACGGGTTTTATAAATAATTTTAATTTTTAAAAAAATTTCACATATTTTTAGTTTTCTTTTAAATATTTTTTTACATAACATCTTTAAGAAATTTCGTCAATTTTCAAAAATCGTTAGGCCTAGCCTAGTTTAGGTTCGATATTAACGGCCACAAATGTTCTATAGGGCTTTATTAATAATATTAAGTAAAATAAAAATGACATATATTTTTCATTTTCTTTTAAATAATTTTTAAACTTAACACTTACCATGAAATTTGGTAAATTAAAAAAAAAATCAAGTCATCGCTAGGCCAAGTTTAGGTTCGATATTTTTGGCCATAAATGTTCTAGCTGGCTTGATTAATAATATTATGTGATAAAAAATGACAAATGTTTTTAAATTAGTTTTAAATATTTTTTTAACTTCACTTTTACGAAATTTGGTCAATTTTCAAAAATCAAAAGTCATCGTTAGGCCTATTATAGATCCGATATTTTTGGCCATAAATATTCTAACGGGTTTTATAAATAATTTTAATTTTTAAAAAAATTACACATATTTTCAGTTTTCTTTTAAATAAAAATCATTGATAAAAAATTACACATTTTTTAACTTTTTGTTAAATATTTTTCTAACTTAACACTTTTATGAAATCTGGTCAATTTTCAAAAAATCCAAAGTTCTAACGGGCTTTATTAATAATATTAAGTGATAAAAAAGTGACACATATTTTTAATTGTCTTTTAATATTTTTTAAATTGAATTTGATCAATTTTTTAAAATAAAAAATTATCGTGAGGCCTAGTTCAGGTCCGATATTTTCGACCACAAATGTTCTACAGGGCTTTATTAATAATATGAATTGATAAAAAATTACACATTTTTTTTTATTTTCTGTTAAATATTTTTTTAACATAAGACTTATGAAATTTAGTTAATTCTCAAAAAATCTAAAGTTCCAACAGGCTTTATTAATAATATTAAGTGATAAAAAAGTGACACATATTTTTAATTGTCTTTTAAATATTTTTTTAAATTAAATTTGATCAATTTTCAAAAAATCAGAAGTCATCGTTAGGCCAAGTTTAGGTTCGATATTTTCAGCCATAAATGTTTTAACGGTCTTTAATAATACGATTAAGTGATAAAAAAGACAAATATTCTTTAATATATAAATATAGAATATTTTTTTAACTTTACATTTTTAAAAAATTCGGTCATTTGGTCTAATTTTTTGTTACTTAATCTTATTTAATAAAGCCTTTTAGAAAATATCGAAATTTAGAACTGTGGCCGAAAATTTCAAACCCAAACTAGGCCTAACGATGACTTTTGATTTTTTGAAAATTGACCGTATTTCCATATTTCATTAAAGTGTTACGTTAAAAATTTATTTAAAAAAAAAATAAAAAATATGTGTATATTTTTATTACTTATTATTATTAGTAAAGCCCTTTAGAACATTTGTGACTGAAAATATCAACCCTAAACTAGGCTTAACTTGACTATTGATTTCTTTGAAAATTGACCATGTTTCGATAGATGTCTTTTCGAAAAATCGGGGTAAATCCCAAGTCAAAAGCTTACTGTTATTACTATAGCATCACAGCTATTTGATTAATTATGAATTTTTATCTATTTTCTGTAAATTAGTGAAGATTAGTGGCTGAATTCCAATCGGTCTATCAAATAGGTATATTTTAATTTAAAGACTACAATTATCGTTATCTCAAAGCTGTGCTTTGTCTAAATAATTAAATTTAAAATCTATCGCCCAGAATAAATGTGTGGTTTATTTTTAAATAATAAAACAGCTCAAACTTTACTATACAAGAACCAAATTTCAATTACCAGGGGCGGCTCGTTCTATAGAGCCAATAAGCCATGGCACTACCTGTAGTTTCAAGCCAACCAAGAATTTTTAACCGTTGAGAACGGATACCGCGAAAACACGTTTGTACTTCCCCGAAACGTGAATCATGAGAATCGCGCCTCACACTTGGATCATTTAACAAAGATACATGTTTATATTCTATGAGTGGCTCTACCATCATGTTCCACGAGCCGCCACTGATTTTTATCACTCTATTTTTGCTATTATTTTTAAAGGCTTTTCGGCGGAATAAGAATATTTAATTTAGGAAGCGTGCAAGGGCAACACCATCTTAATTGTTTTATTTGTATTATAATCATAATTAGCAAATTTCTCTTTAAAAAAAATGAATTTATAAAAAAAAAATTCAAAGTATGTCATGAATTGGAAAAAGTGAATAAAGATATTATTTATTTATTTCAATCAATTAAATTTTAGTGCATTCATAGGTACACAAGCGTTTTAATATAAAGTTATCGTTATTTAAATAAAATATCAATTTATTTTCGAAAACGGCTATAACACACACCAACGCACCTATTTAAATTCCCCCGTCTCTTAATAATTCAATAATAAATGGCTTTATCGTCGCCGAAAACAATTTGTATAAATGGTTTTTTTTTTGTATAAATTCCCTCCCTTAATACGTGGCAACCCTTTTCAGGAATTTATTTGCGTGAAAGCCGGAGGGGGCCACCGCACATAAAACTTTAATTGGCGATGTGCGCCGCTCGTAAAATCGCCATTTCGCGTTCGGTTTTCGCTAAAAATAAAAGCTTTATTAAAGGTGGACGACGTTTCGGCCGCTTTAGTCGTTTTATCGTTCTGCGCCTAATGCCGTCGGTTTATGGGCCTTTCCGGTAAAACCAGATTATGCTAATTGAAGTCGTTATTATTTCGGTTTTTTTATCTTCATTTCAGAAAATAAAACAATACCGATTGAGATTGTGTCAAAGTGGTAAAGAATTTTTTCTACGACCGATAAAAATAAAGTGGGCTTTTGCGTATTCATTTGACAACGCAAAGTAGACGTTTTCTAAAGAGCTGTACTTTCTCGAACGTGTAGAAAGTATTTTCCCACATGCTTGAATTAAAAATAATGTAGATATTCTATCTATACAGCGCGTATTTGAAATAACGAATAGGCATTTAAGGGCACATACACAAAATATTTGTGAACACATTTCAGTCAAAATTTATTCGAAAAAAAATTTTGAATTTTCCTAATTTTTCGAGGTTTTTTAAAAATTTTGACAACCGATGCTTTTCTTATTTAATTAGGTCTGCGTGGAATGTGTGTTTGTTTATTTAAAACGCGTGATCCGATTTCTTGCCTCCGAAATTTGAAGTGTTATCGCAACGTTTTTTTTTGTTGTAAAAGATAACAGTCCTCAAGTTCATTAAAGAGCACTCAGATATTTCCTACGCGCTTGTTGTAATTCGACATCTAAAGCCGATGCCGTTTAAAAATTAGGTCACATGACCACTGCCCCCAAACATGTTGCGTATTTTCACTCATTAATTTTAATAATTAATTGCGGGCTTTTTGTTACAGTTATAAACAAAATAATTGCGAATATTGTTTAAAAATAATATAATCTCTTTGTGGTTGCGAGCCGATCGTTATTTCAAATACACCCTGTATTTGCCAGCTTTTTGTTTCATGCACAAATGCTGAAATTTTTCATACTGCTTGTAATACTTTATCTTAGATTTTCCGGTAGCAAATTTAGCGCGATAGAGCTCGCAACATCTGAAATATCGAGCGGTGTACTTATGAAAACACTTTCGTTGCTATTTTCACTGTTTTCACTCACAATTATTTGTTGAAATAAAAATTTTATCACACAATTAACTGACGTTTACTGTCAAAAACGTCATTTTTATTTACCCGCCCGCTAGATACAAGACCGTCCAAGGTTCACCACCTCATGAAAAAGTATGAAAATAATTGCACATGGTTGATATTTATGTATATTAGTTATACATATTTGTTAATGGATTTTTCAGCAAAACGGTCGTAAAAAAAATATTGTGCGTAGTTTCGAGAGAAAAGCCTGTTTGCGGATTTCGATAGATTACCACGCTCCGGCAACTGTCTATCTCAAACGGCAAACACGTACTTTGCGCACTTAATACACAAATAGCTATTCAATAGCACTTCTTTTTGTTTGAGTATATTTTTAGTTGCGTATAAATCAGTGGATAAGGATACATACTAGATCTCTTGTGTTAGATTTATTTTACGCGAGTATCCTGTCCTTATTTTACCAGAAAGTAAGGTACAAATAAAATTTTAAAATTAAAATTGTTTTTGGCGCGAGTTGTGATTATTATTCTCTATATTAAATATGCAAACATAGATTTTAAAAAAAATTCAGAAATCAATAAAGAACATCAACAGCGTTTCCCAATTAAGTTGTAAACGGAAGTAAACAGAACGCGCACAGTTTAAATTTCTCGTAGGGAGAATGATGAAAGCGCGTTTATTTGTCCAGGGGAAGAATTTTGATAGTTCCTGTTTAAATTTTGAATTATTATTAGAAGCCGGCCGCAGTGAACGTTGCATGGAAATTATGGAATGCGCGTGCGAATTTGGCATTTTTCCTTCCGCACGCATCGATTTCACTCTGCCGTGACTATTTTTAGTCAAAACGGGGGCGCTATTGATTAAGATGTTATGTGGTTCATAAACGGATTTTGCTGAATGCTATTAAGTCTATTACAGTCTAATACGTTTTTTTTTTGTAATAATAATTGTTTTAAAATATGACGTAGTTCAAATATTTAAGTGAAATATGCAATTTCGATTAAATTCAAATACAACATTGGCGAAATGTTTTTCTATATTTCTTTCTTTACTGTCTCCCTTACGAAATACAGGAAAGTATTTTGATCGTGAAAATGTTTTCAAAAGTTTTTTAAAGGAAATATCCGTTTTGATTTTGGAAAAAAAATTGGGTGAATATTTTTATATATTGAAATGATCTTAAAATATTCAGCCAATTTTTTTTCCAATATCAAAACGGATATTTCCTTTAAAAAACTGTTGAAAAAATTTTCACGATCAAAATACTTGGCCTTAAAAAAAAATCACCCTATTTGCTATGTGGGTAAAAAAATGTATGTGATTTTTCTCAGATTTTTTTAACAATTCTTTAATGGGTAAAAAAATAACATTACATTTTTAGTGAGCTAAAGGTTAGAAAAAGAATGTGATCGTGAAAATTTTTCAAAAATGTTTTTAACGAAAATATCCGGTTTGAGGTCCCTAGGAGCGATTTCAAAGAATTTTGGGAAAATATTGGGTGAATTTTTCAAGATTATTTATTTCAATGACTTTAAAAACATTCCACCTATTTGCTATTTGGGTAAAAAATATATGTGAATTTTTCAGATTTTTAAGACAATTCTGGTAAAAAAATAACATTAAATTTTTAGGCGGCACAAGGTCAGGGGAAGTATTGTGATTGGGAAAATTTTTTCTAAATTTTTGTAACGAAAATATCCGGTTTGAGGGCCCTAGAGGCGATTTCTAAAAATTTCGGAAAAAAATTGGGTGAATTTTTCAAGATCATTTCAATGACATTCTTGCTATTTGGGTAAAAAAATAAATGTGAATTTTTTCAGATTTTTAAAACAATTCTTTAGTGATAAAAATAAAATTAAATTTTTAGGCGGCACAAGGTCAGGGAAAGTATTGTGATGGTGAATTTTTTTTTTAAATATTCGTTTAGAAGTCGAGGCGATTTCTAAAAATTTCGGGAAAAAAATTGGATGAATTTTTCAAGATCATTTCAATGACCTTAAAAACATTCACCCTATTTTCTGTTTGGGTAAAAAATATATGTGAATGTTTTTGAATTTTAAAAAGTTAATAATTCTTTATTGGCAAAAAAAATTACCCTAAATTTTGTTGGGAGGTTCAAGGTTATATATGCAAAGCTCAAATGAGAATTACTGTCACTGAAATATTTATAATAATTGCACAAAATTTTGTTGGTCAATTGTTAATAATGATATCAAAAATACCAAAATATCAAATAAAAATATGAGACATTTGAAGATAAAAAAATCTCATATATAGTATTTATTTATAGCAATCATATTACCAAATAAAATTTTCCGCCGTTCTAAACCTTGTCGGCAAAAGCAATTTTTCTAACTTAATTTTTTTTGTTATTAACTTAAATGCCCCCAATGACCTTGAACGAAATTCACCTTGTGTGGTATTGGGGTTCAAAATATTTGTATTTTTGGAACAGTCCAAAACAATTATTGAATAAAGCTCGGATTTTTTGGGTGATGTACGGTGTTACATATGAAGAAAAATTAAATTTAGTTTTTTTTTTTTTTTAGTTTAGTCTTTTAGTTTATTTAATAAATACTTAGCCACAATTTGTGGATGTATACGTCAATTACAAATGAAATATTGCCCCGTTTTTGGGCATTTCCAGCCGATGTAAGAACGATCCACGAAAAAATAAATTTTGCTTGTCTCGGTTCCTGTAAGTCTCACAAAAAAATTTCATGAACAAAAAGTGTCCAGAATGGCCTTCTAGACTTAAAAAAAAACAGTTATACATTTTTGAAGAAAATTATTATTGTTCTAATTTATAATGCAAAAGCAGTGTCCTATCTACAATATCTTCTATAGAGGGAGCTCAATACATTATTATATTAGTATGGTTTTATGCATTAAGTTAAAAAAAAAATCTTTGGATTTTAGGACCTAAACTTTGAAGTCGATGCTGAGTATTTTGAGTTAAAATTTTTGAAATTTAGGATGTAAATTTTATTTTCTATGACCCAATTATTGGACTATAGCGTCTATGTTATAAAATTTAGATCTACTTTTTTATAAGAGGGCGTAAATTTGTAAATACCTTCCAAATATAAGATTTAAGCACCTGAATTTTGTAGTTTTTGATCAGGTTTTTGGCGCACAGGTCCTAAATTCTGAATTTTTATTACAAATTGCGAATTTTGTGGCCCAAATTTTAGATTTTTTGCAAAATTTTCAGTTTTCAAATTTTAATCCTCAAATGTTTAAAATTTGAGAGAATGACTTTAAAGTCCAAATCTTGGGGTCGCGGTGGTCTAGTGGGTAGAGGTCCGGCCTCTGGACCCTGTTGGTGTGGGTTCGAGTCCCGTCCGGACGGTCACTTTTTCAACTCGAAAAATGGCCGTACGGGTCCCTGGGTATCTAGTGTTTGTCCCCATTTCATTTCAATATGAATATTGCTACTATAAATTAGTTGTGGCTGAATGCCCTAGTTGGCTAAGCCAAGTCCCCATCATCCTAGATTCCCTAACCCGAACTCCTGTCAATCATCTTTCCTTAAAAAAAAGTCCAAATCTTAAATTTCTGAATTTTAAATGCGGCAGATTATATGATCAATATCTTTGGATTTTGACATTAAATTAAGGATTTTTAAGAAACCTAATTTTTGGAGTTGAAGCCGAGGATGTTTGAATTTTTTGAAATTTAAGATATAAATTTTACTTTTTATGATCCAAATATTAGAATATAGCGTCTCCTGTTTTTTTGGTTTGGAGGGCCTAAATTTGGAATTTACATCTAAATATAGGATTTTAGCGCCTGAATTTGGATGTTTTTGATGAAGTTTTTGGCCCACAGGTTCTAAATTCTCGATTTTTTTGGCGAAATTACGAATTTTTTGGCCCAAATTTAAGATTTTTTTTTTTAATTTCAGTTCTCAAATTATAATTCTTAAATGTTTAAAATTTCAAAACATGAATATAAAGTCCAAATCTTAAATTTGAAGGTCTGAATCTTAAATATGGTAGATTATATGATCAACATTTTTGGGTTTTGGCATTAAATTACGGATTCTGAATTTTAAAAAAGGTACATTTCCGATTTCGAAATTTTGAAATATTAAATCTAAATTTTTAATTTTAAGGTTCCAATATTGGATTTTAACCTCTGAATTTTAAAATGTTTAGGGGTCTATTATTTGGATTATAAGATCTAAATTGAAAAATCCGGACTCAGGATTTAAAAGTCGAAATTTTAAAATTTGACTTTCTATTATACAATTCAAATATTGCGACTGTAGTTAGCGTCTCAGTTTTAAAATTGAGTTGCATCCTTTGCTTTCGGGGCCTGTAATTTTGGGTTTTAAGTCTAAATGTTAGGTCTTTGGGCAGAAATTAGGGTCTTAGGTCAAAGTTTCGGTGTTCAAAATCTGGATTACAATTTTTACGCTTTGGAGAATAAATTACAAATTTTAAATTTTTAAGTCTGAAATTTATGATATTACATTTAGCGGATTATAGGACCTAGATTTCTGAGTTTTGACATTAAATTACAGATTCTAAGTTTCAGAGTCTAAATTTTCGATTTCCAAAATATGAAATATTTAGTCTAAAAATGTAATTCTAAGATTCCAATATTGGATTTTAATCTCTGAATTCTACAATGTATAGGGGTCAGTTATTTGGACTATTTGACCTTGTTTTTACAAACCGAACTCCGGGATTTAAAAGCCCAAATTTTGAAATTTGAGATTTAAATTGTACTTTCTTCGATCCAAATTTTATATTTTTTGGGAGCAAAATTTAAGATCTTAAAAATGGCAGATTATAGGAATTACATGTTTGAGTTTTAACATTAAATAACGGATTTTCGGTTTTATAGGGTAAATTTGCGATTTCCAAATTTTGAAATAGTAAATCTAAATTTGTAGTTTTAAGATTCTCCTAATGATTGATTTTAACCTCTAAATTTTACTATGTATTGCGATCTGTTATTTGAAGTATAGAACCTAAATGTAGAATCCAAAACCGGGATTCAAAAGTCAAAGTTTTAAAATTTAAGAAATAAATTTTACTTTCTACGACCCAAATATGACGACTCAAGTTTTAAAATTTAGATACATTCTCTGTTTCTGAGGACTTCAATTTTGACTTTTAAGTCTTAACTTAAGGTCTTTAGGCTGACATTACAGGTGTTAGGTCAAAGTGTCGTTTTCGAAACCTGGATTACAAATTTTACATTTTGGAAAACAATTTACAAATTACAGAGCATAATCTTAGAGCCCGAATTTTAAACTTTAAAGTCTGTAATTTATAATCTTAAATATGGCGGATTACAGTACCTGCTTTTTGGCAATAAATTACGGATTCTAGGTATTAAGGAGTAAAAATTTCTGATTTCCAAATTTTGAAATATTAAATCCAAATATTTAATTCTAAGATTCCAATATTAGATTTTAACCTGCAAATTTTACAATGTATTAATGTCTGTTATTTGGTTTGATGGACCTAAATTTTAAAATGTAAACTCGGAATTTGAAAGTCCAATTTTTGAAAATAATTTTGAGAGATGTTAATTTTACTGTCTACGATCCAAATATTGGAATAAAGTTAGCGTCTCAGTATTAAAATTTTGATCCATTCTTTGCTTTCGAGGTATTCAATTTCGGGTTTCAAGTCTTAATTTGAGATCTTTAGGCTGAAATTTCAGGTCTCAGGTCAAAGTTTCGCTTTTCGAAATCTGGATTACAAATTTTACGTTTTGGAGAACAAATTACAAATTACAGAGCATAATCTTAGAGTCCAAATTTTAAATTTTAAAGTCTAAAATTTAAGATCTTAAATATGGCGGATTATAGAACCTTTGTCATTCAATTACCAATTTTAGGTTTTAAAGAATCTAAATTTCCGATTTCCAAATTTTGAAATATTAAATCTAAATTTTGAATTCTAAGATTCCGATATTGGGTTTTAACCTCTAAATTGTACAATATATTGGGGTCTGTTATTTGGATTATGTGACCTACATTTTAGAATCGGAACTCATCATTTTAAAGTCCAAATATTGGATTATAGTTGGCGTCTTAGTTTTAAAAATTAGATCCATTCTTTGCTTTCGGCGACTTCAATTTTGGGTTCTAAGTCTAAATTTTAGGTCTTCAGGCTGAAATTTCGGGTCTTAGGACAAAGTTTTGGTTTTCCACAACTGGATTACAAATTTTACGTTTTTGGACAACAAATTACGTCCAAATTTGAAATTTTAAGGTCTAAAATTAAATATGACAGATTATGGGACCAACATTTTTGGGTTTTGGTATTAAAATATAGGTTTTAGATTCTAAATTTCAGATTTTTGGTCAAATATTCGAATAACGCATTTTAGTTCTTCAATTTTGAATTCTTTAGTGCATTTCAGGTCTTATATGATGCGGCGCAAACAGTTTTTAAAATAAGAAAATAATGGCATAAATAAAACAAAATTAACATTCCCGATTAATTTGCATTCTCTCGTATAAATTTAAATAATTAATTTTCTATAAATTAAAACTTAATTATAGTTATTATAGTAGAAAAAGTAATGTGTGCACCACGGCCAGAAAATCAGTGTTGGCGCTTGGTAACCTTTTTTTAAGATAAGGCTTGATCCATAAACTTTTTTGAATTGCTCTTCTTTTTATATTTAAAGTAAACTATTTGGCTGTGTAGTAATCTCAGGTTTTACATAAATAATTAAAATCTGTTCACCGTAAACACGAATATCCGTCACACCCGAGGTTAAATCGAAAATTTTATTTCCCGCTAATGGTCAACATCAGGTGCTAATACCAATCAGTCTAATAAACCATCAGAACCGAAACGAATCATCCCCCCAACTTTTCCACTAATCGAATGTCCGGAAACTTTCCGGTCGACAATTACACATGTCGTCGCTTAATGGCCATCTAGGGGGTATCCTACCCCGCGCCGGAATAAGAATGGCGTTACGCACCTGTTGACAGGAAGAGCACACTATTTTCACCTTCATTCCGATCCCATTATCACCAGTCCCTCACTCGAGCAAGAGATTATTCGGTTCAGCGAGTGACAAAAAATTCATGGAAGTCTCCAACTTACTGATAATACTTTATCTTGTGAACCGGCAGAAGGTCGACACTAATCAATGTGTTGAGTAAAAAAAAAACGGTTAATAATACCTACATTATGGCGATAACGATTTTTTTTTAAATAGGAATTCCGAAGCCGTAAGATTTGTTAATTATTTGAAATTTCTTACCGTGTATGGATTAGACGAATTTCCATATCGCTTTCTTCATGCTCCAGGAAGGTCCGAAATAAAGGAGTAGTGTTGGGTAACCTGAAACAAAAGAATATTTTAATGATATAAATGATCTGAAAGAAATATGATCCGATGGCAGAAAGACCTCTGGTCGATAGTCATAATAAACTAATGATCTCTTTATCATATGCCTGTTAATTATATGTAGCATTGTTTTTGATTTTTTGATAATAAAGATGTATTATATATATCATCCGTATATAATATGTTAACACGTTGACTGTGAGACCAAAAATTTACCGTCCGTGGGGCCAATTCGGTCTCTGACGCCAGGTGCACTGTCTAACGTGCTTTAACCCGTATATAAAGACCGAGTTGGCGAATTGACGAATTAAATGATCTGCAAAACAAGAGTTTGAGAAAATAAAAACACTTTGCTTTGAAATCATTTATTGATGAAAATGTTGAGAATTTATTTATGGTGAATGGTTTTATCGAGTTACGCCTAATGTATTGGGGGACTTTTTTAAATTTCTGTTGCAACTGATGACCCCTAGGTCAAGTATGCCATAAACGCCTTAGCAGTCAATGTGTTAAACATTAGGTCAAGTCTGCACTACAATTTGTTTTACTGCTGATAATTCAACTTGTGCACTTAAAATAGCCGATTAAGGGGTTTTGCAAGCGGATAAAAATGTAGATAAAACTCTGTGATAAAAGTGATAAACTTTATTTACCTTCACGGTGGCAACGATCTTATTGATTTGAAATTATATACAGTTTCGCTTAATTCGTTAATTTATCTAAACAAATACTGCTCGCGGTTGTAATTTCTGCAGGATACATTTTATTTTAATTACTCTTCATTGCATCGCAAATTTCTCGAATGAATTACGATTAGGCAATTTTTTCCATCTCAATTGATTCTAGAAATTTATGTCGATTCAATGACTAGTGCAATATAAAATTTATCTGGCTAAATTCTAACCTCTTGTGGCATTTAACTTTTATATAAAGTATTTAAAAAAGCCGAAAAAACGGGTTTGCAAGTGAATAAAAGATGGGTAAAATTTTGCAAGTGGATAACTTAATAGTAGCAATTCATTCGAGAAATTTACCATGAAATGACGAGTTGTGATATCACCCCCGAATAATAATAATTATAATATTTATTGGTGCTAGTGACATGATAGTCTTATATAGGTCAGGGGTAAAACAGAATAAGAAAACGTTTTGTACCATACAATTTGACACTTATCAGTTATAACTATAACATCAAATAAAGTTAAAAACACATTCAAATTGCAAATAATATAAATAAATAATAAAATACTGCATGGGATCAGTACACAATTTTAAATTCTATCTACGGGTGTAAAACAATGTGTGTATTCACTATGTATTTTGTGACTGTAAAAAATAAAAAATATTTATGGCTTGTATTTGTTGCAATAATTATATTAGTAAAGAAGAATCATACATAAAGACATAAATGACGATGACCAAAAATATTTTACTAATTTTTTCAAAACGCGGAATCCAAATATACAGGGTGTTTCAAATTCGAGGCTCACCATGGGGATCTCGCTTATTAGAAGAGATAGATGGCATGTTTAAATTCGGCACTTTTTCAGAATTCCATGCTGATTAATAATCCGTTAAAAAAATTAATTAAAATATTTTGTTTTCGAGTTTTGCTACAAAAAAAACGGAAAAAACTGATTTTATTTTTTCTTTATATCTCCGTTATTTGAGGTGATATTTAAAAACGGAAAATACGTGCACTTTTTTTATTATCTAATAGATGGCGTAAGATTTTTCTTTGTAACATGTTTCGTTTCTTTGAACCATCATCAACTTTATTATTTCTTATAGAAGCCATATTTATTTTTACTTTCTCCGTTACGAAGTACGAGAAAGTATTGTGATCGTGATTTTTTTTTTCAAATTGTTTTTTTACGGAAATATCCGTTTTGGGGTCCCTAGATGCCATTTCAACAATTTCTGGAAAAAAAATGTTTGTGCCTGTGTGTGTGTCTGTCTGTGCGCGCTGTATCTCAAAAACTAATAGAGCAGTTGATATGAAACTTTGAACATCCGTCTTATTTGATAATCTGAAGAACTGAAAAGCTTTTGGTGAAATTTCGTACACCGGAAGTGGGCGTTTACCTTAACTGTTTTTTATTTTTTGCTTAAATATGAAAAATATCACAAAAAAGCTTTTCAGTTCTTTGGATTATCAAATAAGACGTATGTTCAAAGTTTCATATCAATTGCTCTATTAGTTTTTGAGACACAGCGCGCACAGACACACGCACACACACATTTTTTTCCAGGATTGTTGAAATGGCATCTAGAGACCCAAAAACAAAAAAAAATAAAAAAATAAATCACGATCACAATACTTTCTCGTACTTCGTAACGGAAAAAGTAAAAATTGTTGCATACCATACGGTAATAAAATACTCGAGAAGATCGCAACCATATTTTGGAAATGGTAATAATAAATTTATCTACATTCATTAATTTTACGTTTACTTACAAAACGTATTTCACGCAAATCAAAATGCAAAGTAGCAGCTGAATTAAATTTGCCGCCGTCATTTTTATTCATAAAAAAATATTGTTTAACAAAGAGTTATTCGGATTTCTAATTGTTTTAAATTTCATGGCACGGATGATTTTTGGTAAGTGCTACATAAATTGTCAATGAAAGTATTTTAAACGATTATTTGTTCATTTATGAAATTAAATATATTTTGTGTAATATCGTTGTCATCACAAAAAATTGAGCGGTCAGATGTGATAAAAAATACAATCAATTTTTTCAGTAACTCGAAAACAAAATATTTTCATTAATTTTTCTCAACGGATTATTAATCAGCATAAAATTCTGCAAAAGTGCCGAATTTAAACATACCCTTTATCTCTTCTCATAAGCGAGATCCCCATGATAAGCTTCGAATTTGAAACACCCTGTATATCATCTATACATTTCCTCTAAATAAAAAGTTTCCACTAAAAACAAGTTTTATGTTCACTAGCGGAAAATACGAAAATTGAGTTTTATAACTCCTTGTATTTTTTCACTTTTTCTTTACACCAGAGGATCTTGTAAACGTAGAAAATTTCAAAGACTAAATTTTCTACGTTTACAAAATTACGCAATCATGATTTATTCAGAAGTTGTAGCCAAAAAACCAAAATTTGGTTGATTTTCGAGGGGCGACTTCACCGCCTAGACGCCTTTTAGCCGAACCAAAAAAAATTATCGAATATTTTGCCCCCTCTAGAAATGCAAAAAATGCATTTATATCAAAGGGGAACACTTGGGTTAGTTCCCTTGATAGTTCAGTTTTTTTTTTATCATCAATTGCGAGCTTTTCAATCAATGAATTAAAAAAAGATAATTGGTGTAATTAAAAATTAGAACAAAAATTATCTCTATTATGAAACCCAAACTACTGTCTTGAATGAGTTCAAAAGTTTTTTTTTTATTGGTGGACGTGGGAAGTCAAAGGTATTTTTTTTTTAAGGAAGGATGGTTGACGGGAATTCGGGTTGAGGAAGTGCGGATGATTTGGTATTGGCGTAAGCATGTAGCTATTCGGCCACTAACGATAATTAAGCTTTTGAGATTTTTTAATAATAAATAGGACATACACTAGACATCCATGGACCCGCACGGCCACTTCTTCGTTCCGAAAAAGTGACCCGCACGGATGGGATTCGAACCCACGACCTCGAGGCCCGTGAGCAGGAGCTCTACTCACTAGGCCACCGCAGCCCCCAAAGGTAAATTTAATTAATTAAAAATACGTTTTAAAAATAACTGAAACTTTGGAAATCAGTTTTAATTTTCTAAAACGAACTCCTGAAAGTTCTACAACATACAATAACCTTGTGCGTGTAGAGGTAAAATTTGTGATCTTGGTATTTCTGTATTATATTCAGAGAGTTTTAACCGAAAAATTATATAAATTAAAAACCAAAACCGAAACGCAATTTTAATAACGGTTAATTTTGGTTGGAAGGAAAAGTTATTTCGGTTTAAATTTGTTTTTTTCATTAAATTAAATAAAATTCGTAAAAAAAGAATACATTAATTTCACATAAAAATAATTCCAATATTCTATGAAAAATTAACCACAAAAATCTAAACTTGAACCCGGAGAATACAAATTGCAATCAAAGATTTGAAAAATTGTAAAAAATTATAAAGTTTTCTGCAAAACCTCAAAATCCACAAAAGAATAAGATATTTTTAATTTCACATAAAAACAATTGTCAAGTAAAACGGCAACAATCCAAACTTAAACGAGGAAAAGGGAAATTGCTTTCAACGAAAAAAAAAAGAAATTTCAACAATTTCTTTCAAAAGCTCAAAATACTGGGAGTATACAAAACGGCAACAATTCAATCTTGAACTAGAAAGACAAAAAATGCATTCAACAATTTCAAAAATTGTAAAAAGAAAATGATGAATGAAGGAATTTGCTCACAATCCTAAAATAAACAATATTTTTCTGATTTTACATTAAAATAATGTCCAACATCTAGCTGTAAGCAAAACAAAAACATTGAACCAGCAAAACAAAAAAATGCATACAAACATTGGAAAAAATGTGAAAAATACATCAATCGAGCAAACATTACACCCTTAAATTGCGGAAATTCCATATCAAACGGGAGTAATGTTTGGTGCAAATTTTAAATACTTTGGCGATGTGAAAAAAAATACAAAAACAATTGCCAGCGACTTGAAATTTTCCAAATTTACACAAAATACATTACGGACTTTGATTTTGTAAAAAAAACTGGAAAAACCGCACTCTTAAACTGCGGAAATTTCACGTCAGAGATGTGTAAGTTTCGGTGCAAATTTTAATCAATTTGGCGATGTGAAAAAGAATACAAAAACAATTGCTAGTGACTTGAAAATTTCCAAATTTACACAAAATACATTACAGATTGTGATTTTATAAAATAACTGCAAAAATCCTACCCTTAAATTGCGGTAATTTCACGTAAGTGTAAGGTTCGGTGCAAATTTTAACCGCTTTGGAGACGTGAAAAAAAAACACAAACTGTTCGAAGAATGCATAAAAATAACACATTTCTGATTTCACATAAAAAATCCATATTCCAGCTGTTAAAAAATTGGTACCATTCCAAACTTGAGCTGAAAAAACTAAAAATGCATTCAAAGATTCGAAAAAAAAAAAAATAAAAATAATAAAGAATTTTTATTCGAAAGCCCAAAATTCATTAAAAGCAATACATTTCTGATTTCACGTACAAACAAATGCCGTATTCTGGCTATTGACAAAAAGGAAACATTCCAAACTTGAACTGGAAAAACTAAAAATGTATTCAAAAATTTGAAAAATGAAAAAAAAAGTTAATAGAGAATTTTGATAGGAAAGCTCAAAATCCATAAAAAGCAATACATTTCTGATTTCACGTACACAAAAATGCCGTATTCTGGCTATTGACAAAAAGGAAACATTCCAAACTTGAACTGGAAAAACTAAAAATGCATTCAAAAATTTGAAAAATGAAAAAAAGGTAATAGAGAATTTTGATTCAAAAGCACAAAATTCATAAAAGCAATACATTTCTGATTTCACGTACAAACAAATACCATATCCTAGCTGTTAACCAAACGGCATTCCGAATTTAAACTGGAAAAACCAAAAATGCATTCAAAATTTTTAAAAATTGTGAACAAAATAATGAATGACAAATGTTTATTCAATAACAGAAAATCCATAAATCATATTAAATTTCTGGGTTTCATGTTAAAACAATTGCAATAATCAAGTTGTGTACAGAAGATCTAGTAAAGCGAAGACATTCAAAGATTTGTAAGAAAGCTGTTTTAAGAACTCAAAATCCATAAAAGCAATATATTTTTGATTTTACAAAACGACAACACTCCAAACTTGAACAACGATGATGAAAAATTAATTCAACGATATAACAATACCAATAAATAAATTTGCTTTACAAACTCAAAATCCATTAAAAACTAGTGTATTAAAAGACGAGTTCAATAAGCGCGATTTTTTCGCACGCGTCCAAGTTTAGAAAAATACGAGCGTAGCGAATGGACAAGTGCGAAAAAAGGCCATATGAACGAGTTTTTTACAGTATTTTTCTATTTTGCCGCTTTTATTCCATTTCTAAAATAAAAAATCGCCCATACATATTTAGAAAATTGTATGGTGGTTGACATTTCAATTTGAAATTAGTTTGCGATTTCCACACATCACATAACCTTAAAACTATCTCGCCGAAAATTTAGCACAGGTTGACGGCTCTGAATTTCAACGGTGTCAACCCTGAAAAATTAAATTATTAAAGCACTCGGCGAGCCATTAACGAACCCATATGAGTGCGTTAATGACTCTGTTTTAGACGCAAAATAGAAAAATATATTTCTGATTTTGCTTTAAAACAATTGCGATAAACTCTCTGTATACAAAACGACAACATTCCAAATGAGAAATAGGAAAACGAAAAATTTATTCAACGATTGGAAAAATGTGAAAAATATATCATTCGAGCAAACTGTTTGAAGAGCTTAAAATTCACAAAAATTAATAAAATACGTTCACGAAAAATGCATTCAACGATATTAAAAGCTGTAAAAAATATTGTCATTGTATCAGCTACACATGTTGGTATAGAAATACATCTTTTGGCACTAAAACCTATATTGACTGATAAAATAATGAATCTATCATACGCAAATTTGAAAAACATGAATTTTTAATTTTATTTTCATTTTAAATTTCCATAATTAATTTTTCAACTGAATGAACTCTGGCTATAATTTTTTTTTTTTTTGAAGAAAAAAAGTTTATCTTTTCTTTTGAACTGTTATTCTTGTAAGAGAAAATATATTATTTGTTATTATTAATTTACGTTTTACTTTTCTTTAATTGTGATTATATGAACTGTGTCTAATTATTTTTGTGTATTTTCCTCCTAATTTACGGTTGGCTTAAAACTATTTTTAGGTTATATTCGGTTTTCAGTAAATACATTTAATGCATGTCTAACAAAGAGCTTCCAATTTCAATTACGATAATTGTTGTGTCAACGAACTTTCATATTAATTTGGGCGGCTCGGTGCTGTTGTGGGCAAAGCGCCTTCTGCATCACTAGTCGAGTGGGCTCGATGTTCGATATCCCACCGAGCGGAATATTTTTCTCACCGAGAAATATCCGCCCGGGTGCGTGGTCGTTGTGTTCGTCTGATATTATTCAATACTTCACTTAATTTTAAATTTATCTAATTTAAAATTATAGATCAATGTTAGTGGCCGAGTGGCTAATCGCCTACACCGATCAAACAAAACAAAAATATTCCAAAATACATTCAATTGAAAAATAAAAATAATGACCATCTTAAAACCTATAAATACTGCCTTCTCGTCCGATTCATCAGCGGCGTTCCCACAAATGAAAATAGCATCATCCAGCTTATTAAATAAGCGACCCACTAATATTCACCTATATTCATCTCTATTTATTTATAAATAATGCAATTAGAATTGTAAATAAGCCAGCCTAAATAGCTCCCGTTTAGCGTCATTACACGCCTACTCGCTCATAAATAAACCCATCAGCTGTCACTTCTTTGAAGTCGCGTGGGGGTGATCAATCAGACGGTCATGGTTAATTAAATGTAAAAAGGTACGAGCGTCGGATTTTCCCGTGTAAACGTTTTTTGTTTTACCTTTACTTTTAAAATAGTGCTGGTTTTCATTTTTTTTTTTTTGTTAGGAAAATATTGTGTTAATTGGCCGTGGAAAATCATCGATCGAGGCCAGGTGTTTCGTGCAAAATTCTAATATTACATGCTGCAGATTAGGTCTGGTTAATCTCGGCTTGCAAATTATTAATAAGCACTATGAGTTTGGATGGTATGGATATGATTTATAATTAATTTTTAATTTATTGAGTTATATCATGGAGTAAATTTATTTCGTATTAAAAATTTAACGAAAGCGAAATTAAATATTAATAATAAAACGTGTTCATTGGATTATTTTTGATTAAATATTTAAGAGTAATTAGTACGTGCATTAATAACAATCCCACTAGACAGAGGCGGCTCGTTATATAGAGCCAAGGATCCATGACACTACCTGTAGTTTCAAGCTCAGCAAGAATTTTTAAATAATTCTTAAAACACTTTTTCGCCAGTTAATTTGGTCTCTAGGCAGATAAATCGTTCTTTCTTTCTTCAAAAATGGAGGGGGTGTAACTGTTCGTTGTTAAATATGCATTTTGTAATTGCGTTCAAAATTGACCATTTTCTAAAATAAATAAAAAATAGTAAAAATTGTTTAAAAATTCTGAAATAATTCCATACAACTCCTAAATTATTATATTTTGCGAATATAATCAACTTCTTAAATTTCAATAATTTAATGGGTTATAACTGTTCGTAATTAAAAATACATTTTTTAATTTCGTTTAAAATTGACGATTTTCTAAAATAAATAAAAAATAGTAGAAATTGTACAAAAAATCTGAAATAATTCCATACGACTTCTAAATTATTATATTTTGAGAATATAATCAACTTCTTATATTTCAATCATTTTTTAATGGGTTCTAACTGTTCGTAGTTAAACATGCATTTTTTAATTGCGTTAAAAATTGAGCATTTTCTAAAATAAATAACAAATAGTAGAAATTAAACAATTTCAACATGCATGTTTTAATTGCGTTCAAAATTAACCATTTTCTAAAATATATAAAAAATTGTAGAAATTGTTTAAAAATTCTGAAATAATTTCATACAACTCTTAAATTATTATATTTTGAGAATATAATCAACTTCCTAAATTCCAATAATTTTTTAATGGATTATAGCTGTTCGTAATTAAACAAACATTTATTAATTACGTTCAAAATTGACCATTTTCTAAAATAAATAAAAAATAGTAGAAATTGTATAAAAATTCTGAAATAATGCCATACAACTCCTAAATTATTATATTTTGAGAATATACTCAACTTCTTAAATTTAAATAATTTTTTAATGGGTTATAACTGTTCGTAGTTAAACATGCATTTATTAATTACGTTCAAAATTGAACATTTTCTAAAATATGTAAAAAATAGTAGAAATTGTTTAAAAATTCTGAAATAATTCCATACAACTCCTAAATTATTATGTTTTGAGACTATAATAAACTTCTTAAATTCCAGTAATTTTTTAATGGATTATAGCTGTTCGTAATTAAACATACAATTTTTAATTGTACATTTTCCAAAATAAATAAAAAATAGTAAACATTGTTTAAAAATTCAGAAATAATTCCATACAACTCCTAAATTATTATATTTTGTTATAACCAGGGAAGGTTCGTTATATAGATCCAAGAAGCCAAGGCACTACCTATATAGTCAAGCTCAGCAAGAATTTTTAATTCATTCTTAAAACACTTTTTCGCCAGTTGCTTTGGTCTAGGGAGATAAATCGTTCATTCTATCTTTAAAAAAGGAGGGGGGCGGTATATTGTATGAGTGGCTCTACCATCAACATGTTCCACGAGCCGCCACTGCCTGAGACAGCACTTTAGATTCAATTAATGTAGCGTACTTTCGACTGTTGTAAAATAGTGTAATTTAGTTAGTGTTAAGTTGATCATCAAATAGAAAGGACGAACCGAGTAGAGTGTGTTCCTGTTTCATTCTTATGCTTGTCGGTATAAGACTACTACTACTAAAGTGGCTGTGTTTCTATTTAGGTATTGGATAGACATTTATTTTTTCATTATTTATTTGTAATTGTTTATGACCGATATTTAAAAATGTTGTGTTCATTTATGTTAAAATATTTGAAAAAATTGATAATGATATTTGTTTTATTTAAATAAGTCCTTCCTCCACCCTGCTTTAAAATCACCGCCACTTAAAATCACTGCTACCTAAAATCACTGCTACTTAAAATTACTGCTACTTAAAATCACTGCTATTTAAAATCACTGTTACTTAAAATCACAGCTACTTAAAATAACTGCTATTTAAACTGTGACTTAAACTGTGATTGCTCCTTAAAATCACAACTGTTACCTAAGCAGTGATTTCTACTTAAACTGCATCTGTTACTTAAAATGAGGAGAATTAAGAAGACAATAGAGAAAAGCATTTCTAAATATTATTTTATATTTAATACTGTATACTCCCATTTACTATTACTCTTACTCATGTTCAAATTACGATTCTCATCAACTGAAAAACAAATATATAAAAATAATTGCTACAAATGGCAAACCCCAAATTAATTTTAATTAAGATTTATTGCTAATATCTTAACATACATTTTGAAATAATACCACGAAACCAATTTTGAAACTTCAAAATAAAAATAAAAACAATGCACAAAACTGCAAAATTCTCCAAATGATCCTCCTTGTTCAGGTGCTCAAAAAATTAAAACAATAATCTTCAAAAATCCATATCTCTATTGAAAATTGTTGAATTTGCAAAAACCAAATTGATTTTGAATAAGCGATACTTCGTTTATTGAGGATGATTTTTTATGGAATTTTTCCTGAATGTTTTATATTTTCTTCTACGATGTTTTAGTTAAAATGCTCAAAAAATTAAAACGAACATTTTCAAAAATCCATATCTCTATTGAAAATTGTTGAATTAACAAAAACCAAATTGGTTTTGAATAAGCAATACTTGGACCATTGACGATAATTTTCAGGGAATATTTCCTGCGTTTCTTATATTTTGTTCTGCGATGTTTTTGCTCAGATGCTCAAGAAATTAAAACAAAAATTTTCAAAAATCCATATTTCTATTGAAAATTTTTGAATTTACAAAAATCCAATTGATTTTGAATAAGCTATGCTTCGGCCATTGGGGTAATTTTTTATGGAAGTTTTCCTGCAAGTTTTATATTTTTTTCTGCGATGTTTTTGTTCAAGTGCTCAAAAAATTAAAAACAATTTTTCAAAAATCCAAATCTCTATTAAAAATTGTTCAATTTACAAAAACCAAATTGATTTTGAGTAAGCGATACTTCGGCCATTGAGGATGATTTTTTATTGAATTTTTCCTGCGTTTTTTATATTTTTTAGCGATGTTTTTGTTCAGGAGGTCAAAAAATTAAACAAAATTTAAAAAAAATTAATATCTCTATTGAAAATTGTTGAATTTACAAAAACCAAATTGGTTTTGAATAAGCAATACTTCGACCATTGAGGATGATTTTTTAAGGAATTTTTCGTGCGTCTTTTATATTTTTTTTCTGAGATGTTTTTGTTCAGGTGCTCAAAAAATTAAAACAATATTTTCAAAAATTCATATCTCTATTGAAAATTTTTGAATTTACAAAAACCAAATTGATTTTGAATAGGCGATACTTCGACTATTAAGGATGATTTTTTATGGAATGTTTCCTGCGTTTTTTATATTTTTTTCAGCGATGTTTTTGTTCATATCTCTACTGAAAATTGTTGAATGAACAAAAACCAAATTGGTTTTGAATTAGCAATACTTGGACCATTGAGGATGATTTTTATGGAATTTTTCCTGCTTTTCTTATATTTTGTTCTGCGATGTTTTTGTTCAGGTGCTCAAAAAATTAAAACAAAAATTTTCAAAAATCCATATCACTATTGAAAATTGTTCAATTTACAAAAACCAATTTGATTTTGAATAAGCGATACTTCGACCATTGAGGATGATTTTTATGGAATTTTTCCTGTGTCTTTTATATATTTTTTTCTGAGATGTTTTTGTTCAGGTGCTCAAAAAATTAAAACAACCATTTTCAAAAATCCATATCTCTATTGAAAATTTTTGAATTTACAAAAACCAAATTGATTTTGAATAAGCGATGCTTCGGCCATTAATGTAAATTGTTATGGAATTTTTCCTGCAAGTTTTATATTTTTTCTGCGATGTTTTTGTTCAAGTACTCAAAAAATTAAAACAAATATTTTCAAAAATCCATATCACTATTGAAAATTGTTAAATTAAGAAAAACCAAATTGATTTTGAATAAGCGATACTTCGGCCATTGAGGATGATTTTTTATGGAATTTTTCCTGCGTTTTTTATATCTTTTTCTGCGATGTTTTTGTGATCACAGTCACAGTTTAAAATCATTGATATTAGAAAGTAGCAATCACAGGTAGCAACGTGATTCAAAAGTAACAGTTTTGCCCATCACCATCGTTGGCAACACTGAACCATAGTGAGCAACATCAATGCATAAGGGAAGGTGTATTTGTTATTTAAAGTGGCTGGAGCTATTTTCACTTAAGGAATTTTAGGGTTAAAAAATGTATTAAATGTAAAATGTAAATGGTGAAAATATAAAATTGTCGTATTTGTTATTTAAAGTGGCAGGAGCCATTCCACTTAAGGAATTTTAGGGTTAAAAAATGTATTGAGTGGAAAATGTAAATGGTGAAAATATAAAATTGTCTAAAATTGGATAATGAAATCAATAATTTAAGAAAATATATTTTCTTTCAATTGCTTGATTAATAAAAAAATATTATTATTGTTATTGTTATTATCTCTAAACAAGCTCATACTCATTATGTAAACAATTTAATAATAATTAATTGTATTATATATTAAATTATTCTGTGTATATTTCACGTATCCATATCAATTGAATTAATTCATTAATTATTCATAGCATCATACTGTATTTTATATCAATAAAATTATATTAAATAATTCATTACCAAACACATAACATTTGGGAGCAAATAGTCGATCAGCCTCACCGCGAAACAATTCTTTACATTTACATTGGACGGCGCCTCTAAAACGTTAACAAGATTACACATGGGAACAGCAAAACTTAAAATTAAATATTAGGGCATTTGCAATTTTTACAACAATAGTTAATTCCATCATTGATAGCTCTACACCCAAATGCAAATAAACCAGGCACGATCAATAACAGATTGGTATCAACAGGACGGAGCACCTCCCCATTAAGCTCTTCCTGTTCGCACATACTTGGATAACATCTTTCCACAAGAATGCATAGGATAAATACGTGTAAACTGTTTTTGGTAAATAACTTCCAACCCTGGATGGCAACTATCGAGATAAATGTGAATAAATCAATTTTTCAGTGGATCCGTTTCTTTTTATAAATTCAAGGTAACCTGTTTATAAAAATTGCGTGATTTAATTTATCTCAATCAAATGTTTTTTTTTATATTCATAATTAGCTTAAACGTTTACGACGTAAAATAATTAATTACCCACAGCTGCGTTCGTGGAGGACCAATTGAGTTATTGCGGATTGCACTAATTAGTGCAAACATAATTACCTTTCAGATTGTATCGATTATCCACTACATACTTCACATTGTATTGTGGTAATTAATATATGCCGTAATCAGGGCAGGCTCATCTACAGGGGTCCTAATTATAATAATAATAATAATAATAATAAATGCTTTATTCAAAAAAGGGACCATACATGATACAAACATAACATAACAATAATTAAACTTATGTCAAGTAAAGCCGCAAATTGAATACGTCATAAGAAAAAATAAAGTGATAGTATAAACTATTGCAGTTATACTATAGCTAACTGAGTATACGTATTTTACATTAATTAAACAAAAAAATCCGCAACCGAATACAGTTCTTTGTTAATTAAGAATGTTTTTAATTCTCTTTTAAATTCATTTATGTCGGTTATGTTTTTCAAATAATCTGGCATTCTATTAAATATTCGCAAGGATGCGTATGCAGCAGATTTCTCAGTTAAAGTGAGTCTATGTTTGGGGTATGCATAATTTTTCACATTCCTTGTGTTGTAGACGTGACCTACGTTGAGTTGATTAAACTTATTCTTATGCTTGTAATTAAACAATAACATTTCGTACACATAAAGACTGTAAAACGTCATTATACCCGCACTTGTGAATTTTCCGCGACAGCTTTCTGAATAATTTAAATTGAGTATAATTCGTACAGCCCGTTTTTGAATGATAAATATATCATTTGCACGACTCGAGGATCCATAATGAATTATACCGTATCTCATTAAACTCTCGAAATTCGACCGGTATGTTGTTGTTAGAGTATTAGTGTCTAACACTTGCTTTAAAATCCTTAGGGAATAACATGTTGAGTTTAACTTTGAAGATAACTCATCACAGTGTAAGAACCAATCCATTTCTAACACGTTTTATTGTTAAAAAAATACTGCTGTATTTTGTAGTAATATTATAAAGTGTGAGCCACAGAATATTGTTGCTGAGAGAGAGAGAAACATAGCAGTCATGTCTGAGATTAATTTATTTTTTTAAATCTAATTCAATTGAACTGATCTAGACTCATGACGTAATAAGATGCGACATACCTCATTTATCTCACAGCAAACTCTGAAACAAAATTTTGTAGCTCACACGATATGTACGTGCTTTGGAGCCCACAGCTACTGGACCCAACATGGAGTATTCATGACAAACGATCGCTTGCGAATTTTCTAGTGCGTTTATTTACCGCGCGCCTCGCCTCTTTCGGTGCCCGTTTCGTCTGGCCCATTAGTGCGTAAACAGCGCGCGATCATTTCACTTTCTTGTAATTTTTTTCTTCGTTGTTCAACTGTCTATTGTTTTTAATAATAATAATAATACAGCAATTTATTGAAACTCGACAAGTTACAAATGGCTATCGACCGAAGTCTTTCAGTCGCATGTTCTTATATTACATTGTTAAATAAGTTACATTGTATGCAAATCAATTCCTCATTAAGGTGGTTATAGAAAATCACTTGAATAATATAACCAACATTATTTCAACATACAATGCGGGTTTATTTAGTGTTGAGTGTTATTCTCCCCAATTAAATATATTTAATGATAGTTGTTTAGGGTAGTTTTATAGCTTGATGGAACCAAATTACAAATCTTTTTAAATATAAATCCTGCGTGGTGAACAAAAGTCTCCAAAATAGCCGATGTACACAACTAACTGATGACAGTACAGTCTAGAAGATGAGTTCGCAAATCAATACGAACATATTTATCACCTAAATTAAAGGATGTTAACGCCTGGTGTGACTTGTTTATTAACAATAGCCATCAATGAGCTCCCATTAAACCAGTTGACGAATCAAAATACTACGAACTCAATAACAGAAATCATTATACAGTGTGGAAACTTTAACTGGAACAAATTCGGTATTTATGAAATGAAAAGTTACAGAAAAAAATCCTCGGACAAGTCGATTTTTGTTTTCTATTGCGTATTTTTCAGCGTCTTTAAAAATAGTATAACGTCTATTCAGAACTATCAGAACTCTTCATTGGGGTGCCAACTTGACACACTCTATTTTGTCTACATGCAGTCATATATTAAGTTCAGGGTTTTATATTATATTTTTATATAAAAGGCATTTATACAAAAAAATATATCTATGATTCATATGATACATTTATACTGGGCGGAAACTTTAACTGGAACAAATTCGGTATTCATGAAATGAGAAGTTCCAGAAAAAAATCCTCGGACACGTCGATTTTTGTTTTTTTTATTGCGCACTTTTTAGCGTCTTTAAAAATAGTATGACATCACTAGTCTTTCACGTATGACGTCATAGACTTTTTCTATTAAACGGAAACCATTTTTTTATTTCATTAAATTTGTAGCCTTTTTTTATTCTCTTCACGACGGTGTAATAATATTTTGTTTTTTGTTTTTTTTTATTTCAAAAATTGAAAAACATTTTTTTAAACTTATTTAATGTATCAAATGTTCAAATTCCACCAGAAATGCTTCAAAATGTAAGGGATGGGTTTAATCACTGATTAGCTTTTTGCCAAGAGAGGAACGGTGATCATTTTGAACATTTGATACATACAAAAAAAAAATACTTTTTTAAAAAATTTTAAATAAAAAATAAAAAAATATTTTACACAGTCGTAAAGAGAATAAAAAGAGCTACAAATCTAGTGAAAAAAAAACTGGTTTCCATTAAAAAAAAAGACTATGACGTCATACGTGAAAGACAAGTGATGTCATACTATTTTTAAAGACGCTAAAAAGTGCGCAGTAAAAAACAAAAATCGACGTGTCGGAGGATTTTTTTCTGGAACTTCTCATTTCATATATACCAAATTTGTTCCAGTTAAAGTTTCCACCCTATATAAATATATCATATGAATCATAGCTATATTTTTTTGTATAAACGCCTTTTATATAAAAATATAATACAAAACCCTAAACTTAATATATGACTGCATGTGGACAAAACAGAGTGTCTCATGAAGAGTTCTGATAGTTCTGAATAGAGTTCTCAATTCCTATTGATGTATCTAGAAGTACTATTAACTTTTTAAAAAGAGTTCTGTAAAATTGGGCTGTCAGGAATTTTTTGAAAAATGGGGTGCTAACTTGACATCGCACCCCAACATTGTCATCGAATAGTTCTGAACTAGTTTTAAGATGTATTTGTGTTAGTACTATAGTTCCTGATACTTTTAAAAAAGAGTTCCGTTGAATTCCCAGAGATAAAAACTTTCAAAGCTGGAAAGTATTCAAATTCATATTACTCACTTAATATTGGTCGAATCTAAATATTTCATGATAACTATGGATAGAACTCACAAAGAACGACAGGAAACACCTATCAGAACTATCCGTAACTATCAAAAATATTTTTTTGAAAAAGTCGCAAAGTAAAAAAAAATGGAGAGTTCTAGGGGTTCTGAGTTAATTTTCTATTTCTACTCATTGAGTACAATAATTCTTTCTTATAAACAAATTCGATACAATTCCGATTTATAGCATTTTTAAATAAAGTTTAAATTCGAAAATGGACAATTTTATTTCGAAAATACCTATTGCCTGTCATTTAATCGCAATTTGTCATTAGGGTTTTCGTTAGAACCCCTCGAGTACAACCCATAAGTCAATTCGGAACTCCCAGAACTATAAAAAAAAATCAACATTTTGAAAAAATTGTCCGAAAAGAAAAAAAATTGAGAGTTCATATTATTCATATTACTCATTCAATGTTGGTCTAATCTAAATACTTCATGATAACTATGGATAGAACTCACAAAGAACGACAGGAAACACCAATCAGAACTATCCAAAATATATTTTTGAAAAAAGTCTCAAAGTAAAAAAAAATTGAGAGTTCTAGGAGTTCTGAGTTAATTTTATACAGTACGTTTTTTTTTTATCGTGGGCCATAGGATTTTACACGCTAAAAATTATACCTCGTGTAAATGTATATTTTATCATATAATTTTGAAGCAAATTTTAGTTGATAATATAAATCAATTATTTTTCTACATGATGCGCTTAATTAGAATAATTTAAACAAATAAAACAACAACCAGTAATAATTTAAACATGTTTTATTCCACAAAAAAGTGCTTTTGCTCGGAATCGAACGATCGGGATACGCTGCAGAAAAGTTGTCAATTATTTCCCTAAAATAAAAAGGGAAAAACTTCTTGTAGAAAAAATACTACTATTTCCCTGCTGGACAAACCTCTTATAAATGCCGTTACAAGCTCCACCCTTTCTTCTTCAATACTATTGACATTTTCAAGAATGAAATCCGTTTGATTACTTGCCTCACTAATCAATCTGACATTTCATAAATTCAAGGTACTTTGATTATTTTTGCTCAGTTATTTATATTAAATAATTTCACTTTTTACTGTAATAAAACATGTTAAGTTATTCTAATGCAGCACATCATATTGAAAAATAATTGATTTATTACTAATTAAAATTTCCTTCAAAATGTTATGATAAAATATACATTAACATAAGATATAATATTTAACATGTAAAATCCTATGACCCACGATAAAAAAAACATACTGTATATCTACTCATTGAGTACAATTTTTTTTAATAGTTCTGGGAGTTTTGATTTGACTCATGGGTTGTACTCAAGGAGTTCTTACGAAAACTCTAATGGCAAATTGCGATTAAATGATAGAAAATAGGTATTTTCAAAATTAAATTTTCTATTTTCGAATTTTAAATTTATTTAAAAATGCCATAAATCGTAATTGTATCGAATTTGTTTATAAGAAAGAAATATTGTACTCAATTAGTAGATAACTCAGAACTCATAGAACTCAATTTTTTTTTGCTTTTCGACAAAAATATATTTTTGATAGTTCCGGATAGTTCAGATTGGTGTTTCCTGTAGTTCTTTGTAAGTTCTATCCATAGTTGTTATGAAATATTTAGATTCAACCAATATTAAGTGAGTAATATGAATTTGAATATTTCGAATTTCCAATTTTGAAAAATTTTATCTCTGGAAATTCAACAGAACTCTTTGTTAACAGTATCAGGAACTATAGTACTAACCCAAATACATCTTAAAACTAGTTCAGAACTATTGGATAACAATGTTGGGGTGCGGCATCAAGTTGGCACCCCATTTTTCAAAAAATTCCTGACAGTCCAATTTTGCAGAACTCCTTTAAAAGTTGATAGCACTTCTAGATACATCAAAAGGAATTGAGAACTCTATTCAGAACTATCAAAAGTGTTCATTGGGGTTCCAACTTGACACACTCAACAAAATAACTTCAGAAACTGGCAGAAACTTTTGACATAATGACTAAGTTCAATGAAGCATCATTATCATGTATTAAGCTACGTACTCCAAAAAATATAAAACACAAAAAATCGGTTTTCACCATTTATTTATTATTGCATTTAAAAGAAAATTAAACGAGATGTGTAATTGACAGATGACTCATTATTAAAAACAAAATTTAATAAACTGAACAAGGAAATTAAACAACTAATATTTGAGTACAAGAAGACAAATAGATTTCCATATGAAAATCTATTTAGAGGCGATTTCAACGATTTTTGGAAAAAATATATTTGAGCCTCAAAAACTAATATTGGAATAACCATGAAACTTAGAACAGAAGCCTTATTTAAGAATCTGAAAAACTGAGAAGATTTTGATCAAATTTTGTACGCCGGAAATGGATGTTGACAGTTATCATTTTTTTGTTTTATTTCGATAATTTTTCAAATATACAGGGTGTTTCAAAATGTCGAAAAATGTTTTATACAAAAGTTGTGTATAACAGTGAGCTGCACGCCCTAAAAATATTAAAATTTCTACAGGGTGTCTCATACCAAAGTTACAGACCAAACTTATGTTTTTTTTTAAATGGAACAGCCTGTATTTGTTGTCATTTTTGAATTATATGAAGCAAATAAAAGTGAGTTACTTCAATACAAGATAATTGGATTCTACTTGAGAATACGTTACTAAATGCAGGGTGTGCCATTTGAAAAAACGAAGTTATTCAACTTTATAAGTTGGGTTTTTCCACCGCATTCTTTTTATCACCCTGTATAATTTTTTGTATGAAATCATGGTTTGCTCTATAGTTCGAACCTTCAACCAAATAATAAAAATGATTTTAATCGTTCAACGTCAATAACTGGGGCAAAAATAAAATTTCACCCAGACCATGCATTTCAACAAATCTTCAAATATTTCGAAAACGGCAAACAATAGGTATAGGAAGTATTGAAGTAACTCACCTTTATTTGCTCCATATAATTCAAAAATGATAAAAAATACAGGGTGTTCCATTTAAAAAACATAAGTTTGGTCTGTAGCTTTGTTATTAGACACCGTGTATAAATTTTAATATTTTTAGGGCGTGCAGCTCACTATTATACACAACTTTTGTATAAAACATTTTTCGAAATTTTGAAAAATAAGCACGTGATTGACCGTTCCCAGAGCTCTGAAACACCCTGTATATGGAAAATATTACAGCAGATGTTGAAGATAAGGAAGAAATGAACATCTTTTATTTAAAAATTATTTTTATAAAATCAGTGTTTGAAAATGAAAAATATTAATTGAAATTGTTATATCGAATTTATGATCAAGTAATAAAGTGATCAATTTATGAAGAATACTTGTTCCGAAATCTCAATTTGTTTTTAATAAACTGAGAGATTATTAGAACTTGAAATTTAATTTATCATTTTCAGTTTCGAAGAAAATTTTGACGTTTCAAACGTCAGTGTCTTACAAAACGCTCGACGTCCAATTGCGGTAAAAAAAAATGGACGTTGTTTTCTCAAGTGTGGATCAAGCTTTATTTGAATTTGAATGGTAGGTAGCTATTCGGGGTCCGAAACTTCGCAACTTCGAAGTTTAGAAGAATCCGAAGATACCATCGAATATCGAAGTTTTCGATTTTTTCGAAGAATCGACGTTGTGAAGTTTAGAAGTTTTCGAATTGTTCAATCCCAAAACCCTAAACAGTTAGCGATTTAAACCCAAGACGGATCTTAAGATGCGCATGCCGGGTTGCTGTAATAATTAATTAACATAGGACTAGTGTATTGGCAAGACACAAAATTTGCAAGATATGGTAAAATTAATCGTTTTTATTAGTTTTGAAATAATTTGCTAAACCTTATTTTACGAATCCCCATTTCACAGGAAATCCCCATTTTTCAACGATTTTTGCCAATTTTGAATTTTGTCGATTATAGCGTCGTCTGTCACGAATACAAAAAAAAATCAGATAAAACTTTCTTATTTTTTCCCGGAGTATTCAAATCCGTACAAAAAAATGGGGGTTCCTATTTAACTTTTCTATTTCTGACCTCCTACCCTCCGAGGCGAACAAATTTTAATTATACATTTTTTTTTATTCAATGTGTAGTTTTTGAGATATTTCAATGTCTTCACTTAAATTGAACACCCTGTATAATCTACTATTAATGAAATGTTAGTTTGGTCCTTTATTTTTACTTTCTCCGTTACGAAGTACGAGAAGTATTGTGATAAATACAATTTTCTTTTTAAAGTAATGAGAAAACAACAGACGTTTAGCCAGAAATCAGGTGTTCCGACACATTTGCTCAACCCTGTATAAATAACTATTATACCATAATATCGGAGAAAGTAATATGTTGGCCACATAATAATTTTTTTTTAATTTTCCGATTAATTTATTACTCTTGTTGTCTGTGCAAGCCTGTGCTTGTGCACATCACTTCTTCGTATGATTGTAAACATGGTTACAAACCAATCAATATTACACATTGCATATTAATCGAAAGTACTAACCTTCTGCGAATGTCCGGGCGCATTTTGTTTCCTCGGATTTGCCCATTTTCGCTACCGGTCGACGAACTCATCCGGCGCTATAACTATTACTTACGATTTCTTCACTTTACCATGTATTACCGGCGGCAATTTTTACACAGTACTCTTTCATATTTACACTACATGTTCACTTAACACACACACGAATCGATCCAAAAAAATACTCGAAATTCATTGAAAATATCGGCGTTTCCAAATGACGCCGCGCGGATGCGTTTACGGAGGGACAGCCGATAAGCACGATTCGCCGTGTCTTTCTCTCCCCCTCTCTCTCTCAACCGCACCAATCTCCAAACTAAACAACTAAACGTACGCATCGAGTCGGCGGCGATGTCCCGCAAGTCTCCAAAGCATTTGTTTATTTGTCGGTTACATTGTAATGCAGGTGTGATAATTACGGGCGTACATTATTGTAAGTACATCGAGTGAATAACAGTGCAAGTGATGTTTGTGAATATGGACCGTGCTGATACTACGAACACAGAATTCACTGTTGGAAGCTGCAATTTGGAAGTTTTAAGGTTGGTGGTAATTCTCTTATAAATCGAAGCGATATTATTAGAGCCATATAATACGGATAAGTATTTTAATCAAACAATAATTAAGTAAATTGTTCTTGACGTGTTTTCATGTTTGTGCCGTACCAATTGACTGTGTTATTGTATAATTAATGGTTGCTCTATTTTCTATTACATTCCCATTGTTTTTCTATTGCACAGAAAATTGAGGTATTTTTACACATGTGAATATCGAACGAAAGAAGCTAGGCATATGGAATACTAGTATAGATCAATGCAGAATTGAATTCTGCGTCGGAATGTGTAAAAATATACAGGGTGTTCCATTCAAAAACATCGAGATTTAATGCTTTAAAGTTGACTAAATGATGTATGAAGTTTTGAATACTCTTAATTTTATTATTCCAAAAATAAATCACCACAGGGTACCTTCGGGTATTGGCTTTTTATGGCCAACATTACAACCCTTCAATTTTGCATTGTTCAGAGATATACAGGGTCTTCATTTCAAAAGGAGCCACCCTGAATAACTTTGGATCTGAAGTAGTTACGGTTTTAAGAAAAAATACGTCAATTTTGTTTTCGAGGGGGAACTTAAAAAACAATGTTTTTAAATTTTTATCTTTCACCCCCTCACCCCCAGCCACCCCATCTTTATAATTTCAAATGGCACCCCCTATTGTGCGATACCTCATTTTAAAGGGCATAAAAAATACTATCCAGCAAAGCAAAAATAATTGAAATCGGTTCATTTGTTTTAGAGAGAGAGGGTATTGATTTCAAAATAAGCCACCCTGAATAACCCTGGTTCTGAAGTAGTCACGGTTACAAGAAAACAATATTTCAATTTTGTTTTTGAGGTGGAACTTGAAAACACTGTTTTTAGAATTTTATCTTTTACCCCCTCACCCCCAGCCACCCCATCTTTATAATTTCAAATAGCACCCCCTATTGTGCGATACCTTATTTTAAAGAGCTTAAAAAATAGTATCCAGAAATGCAAAAATAATTGAAATCAGTTCATTTGTTTTAGAGGGTATTCATTTCAAAATACGCCACCCTGAATAACTCTGGTTCTGAAGTAGTCACGGTTTAAAAAAAACGTCAATTTTGTTTTTGAGGGGGAGCTTGAAAACCATCCAGCAAATGAAAAATATTTGTAATCAGTTCATCTGTTTTAGAGAGAGAGGGTCTTTGTTTCAAAACAAGCCACCCTGAATAACTTTGGATCTGAAGTAGTTTTAAGCAAAAATACGTCAATTTTATTTTAGAGGAGGGAACTTGAAAAACACTGTTTCTATAATTTTTTCTTTCACCCCCAGCCACATAATCTTTGGTGTGGCATATTTTGAAATGAATATCTCTGAAACAAATGAACTGATTTAAATTAATTTTTATTTGCTGGACAGTATTTTGTATGCCCTTTAAAATGAGGTATTGCACAAAAGGGGATGCCATTTGAAATTATAAAGATGGGGTGGCTGGGGGTGAGGGGGTGAAAGATAAAATTCTAAAAACAGTGTTTTCAAGTTCCACCTCAAAAACAAAATTGACATATTTTTTCCTGTAACCGTGACTACTTCAGAACCAGAGTTATTCAGGGTGGTTTATTTTGAAATGAATACCCTCTCTCTCTAAAACAAATGAACCGATTTCAATTATTTTTGCTTTGCTGGATAGCATTTTTAATGCCCTTCAAAATGAGGTATCGCACAATAGGGGGTGCCATTTGAAATTATAAAGATGGGGTGGCTGGGGGTGAAGGGGTGAAAGATAAAATTCTAAAAAAAGTGTTTTTTAAGTTCCCCCTCGAAAACAAAATTGACGTATTTTTTCTTAAAACCGTAACTACTTCAGATCCAAAGTTATTCAGGGTGGCTCCTTTTGAAATGAAGACCCTGTATATATTTATAAAGTGAATTATTGTATCGCGGGCCATGGTATACGTTCCATTTTTTTCAAAAGCCAGAGGGGAGATATCGAAAAAAAACTTATTTTTTATACGTTGTTTATTTTGGTATTTTCTGCAATTCTTGTTTATACAGGAGTTGAATTGCAAACAAGGCGATAGGGATTTAAATGTGTTAATATTGGCTCCCCTAATTATTTGACAGTATCTTAATGCAAGTAGACGGGCTATCAAATAATTATGGGGAAATCTAAACGTCATTTTAACAAGATTGTATTTCAATTAATCTGCACTGATGAGACGAATAGTCTGAAGTTTGGTTTAAACCTCTAATTTTGATATTTGAGTTGAGTTATTACATTCCTGGTAATTGTCGATTTTCAATCATCTTACTAGGGCATTGATGATACAAAATAGTCTGAAACCGGTCTCAAGTTTTGCTGAATTGACCAATTTCAACATCTGAGTTGAGTTGTTACATTCCTCGTCCGATATATCCATCAATCTGACTAGTTTACGATGAGACAAATAGTCCCAAACCGGTCTATTTCTGGCAATTGTCGATTTTCAATCATGACGGGAAATAGTCCGAGACCGGTCTCAAATTTCTCTTAATCAACCCATTTTGGTATCTCAGTTGACCTATTAGATTCCTTGTAAATCCGAACTCTCCGTCATATGACTAGTGCAGTGATAAGTCCAAATAGTCGAAAGTTCGGCTTAATCCTCTGATTTGGATATTTGAGTTGTTACATTCCTGGTTATTGTCGATTGTCAATAATCTGACTAGTTTACTGATGAGACGAAATAGTCAGAAACCGGTCTCAAGTTTGGTTTAATCGAGCAACTTCTATAACTAAATTGAGTTATTATACTCCTGGCAAGCAGTGACGGCTAGTGTGGTGGCTCATGGTACGGCCGAGGTAGCAGAGGTGGCAATACATATACAGGGTGTTTCAGAGCTCTGGGAACGGTCAATCACGTGCTTATTTTTCAAAATTTCGAAAAATGTTTTATACAAAAGTTGTGTATAATAGTGAGCTGCACGCCCTAAAAATATTTGAATTTATACAGGGTGTTTCATAACAAAGTTACAGATCAAACTTATGTTTTTTAAATGGAACACCCTGTATTTTTTGTTATTTTTGAATTATATTGAGCAAATAAAGGTGAGTTACTTCAATACTCCCTGTACCTATTGTTAGCCGTTTTCGAAATATTTGAAGATTTGTTGAAATGCATGGTCTGGGTAAAATTTTATTTTTGCCCCAGTGATTGACGTTGAACGATTAAAATCATTTCTATTGTTTGGTTGAAGGTTCGAACTATAGACCAACCATGATTTCATACAAAAAATTATACTGGGTGATAAAAAAAATGCGGTAGAAAAACCCAACTTATAAAGTTGAATAACTTCGTTTTTTCAAATGGCACACCCTATATTTAGTAACGTATTCTCGAGTAGAATCAAATACACAGTGTTCGAAATTACTTACCACATTTAGTCAATTTGAAACCATAAAATTTCGATTTTTTTAATTGAACACCCTGTATATTTTACATATTCTGCCGCAGAATTCAATTCTGCATTGATCTATATCAGCATTCTCTATACATTTTTTTTTCTCATTTTCAAGATATTAGCATATTTGTCAAAATACGTAAATATTCTGTGCAATAGAAAAACAATGGGAATGAAATTTATCGAGCCGGCTTAGAAAATAAAAAAAAATAACAGTTGTCTTAGAATCATATTCTAAGCTGAAATGAAAGAATATATTTTGTTTTAATTTTCTTTCATAAATAATTTTTGTATTAGGTGTTTTTTAAATATACAAACATCTTTATTTACAGAAATTTTACAAAAAAAGCAATAATATATAATAAATTTATTTACATATGTAAATTTCTGCTTAAATGGCTATCGACCTGGAGTCTTTCAGCCTATTGATCAACTTTTTTGTCGCTCAAATGCTCTTCATTATTCTTGATGATATGAATTGATGAATAGTAATGTTGGGATTTTTAGGTTTTGGGATAATAGGTGTTTTTTATTTTACATGAAAATGTCACTTTTTGTCGAGACAGTAAGGCCGATACAAAAAAGTCATTCGAATGTGTCATTGTTACCCTTTTCTGACGGTGGTTGAAAAGGCTAGTTACAGAAAAATAACTAGAACACACAAATGGTTATGTAAGAAAAATATGTATTGCGTATAAGAGTTTTTCAAAATATCCTTCTTGGACTCGATAAAGTAACATGATTGACTATTTTTTATTGTGAGATTTGGATTTCTCTATATTTTGCCAGCATTTTAAAAAGGCCTGTATTTTGATTTTTTGGTCAATTTTTTTTATTTTTTGACCTATACATTCTTCATTTTGGCCGAAATTTTAGATTTATTTGTTGTAATTTTCGATTTTTCATTTTTAGGCCCGAATTTTTAATTTTTGGTCTAAATTTTTGTTTTTTTTTGCCCATGTTTTAGATTGTTTAGATTAGTTTTGGCCGGTATTTTCGTGTTTTTTTGTTCAAAGAACTGTATTTTAGAATTTATAACCCACATTTTTTTGTATTTAGATCCGAATTTTATAATTTTTTGGACTGTATTTTCTACATGGTTTTTATTTTAATTTTACATTATTTACTTGATTTTATATTTTTGGTTTTTAGGCGTTCACTTTTTGTTTCAAGTTAAAATTTGAAATTTGACATTGAAAATTTTTTTGGTAAATGTTTTAATTTTTTCTTGTTCTAAAGTACGAGAAAGTATTGTGATCGTGAACATTTTTTTTAATTGTTGCCAACAAAGAAATAAACATTTTTTGAAAATATTTATCAAAACGGGCAGAAAGACCTATGGTCGATAGCCCTTGACAGTTCATCATAAATTTATACATGTAAAAAATTATGTCTGTCAATAAAGATGTTTCATATACAGGGTGTTTTAGAGCTGTGGGAACGGTCAATCACGTGCTTATTTTTCAAAATTTCGAAAATGTTTTTTACAAAAGTTGTGTATAATAGTGAGCTGCACGCCCTAAAAATATTTAAATTTATACGAACGTATTTTTTGTCATTTTTGAATTATATGGAGCAAATAAAGGTGAGTTACTCCAATACTCGCTATACCTATTGTTAGCCGTTTTCGAAATATTTGAAGATTTGTTGAAATGCATGGTCTGGGTGAAATTTTATTTTTGCCCCAGTGATTGACGTTGAACGATTAAAATCATTTTAATTATTTGCTTCAAGGTTCGAGCTATAGATCCAACCATGATTTCATACAAACAATTATACAGGGTGATAAAAAAATGCGGTAGAAAAACCCAACTTATAAAGTTGAATAACTTCGTTTTTTTTAAATGGCACACCCTGTATTTAGTAAAGTATTCTCAAGTAGAATCCAATTATCTTTCAGATTGTAATAATTATTCCTGATATGATAATCGCCGAATACAAGAAAACTATTGAGATTAGGAACAGGGAACCGTTATACAATCTGAAAGATAATTGGATTCTACTTAAGAATACGTTACTAAATACAGGGTATGCCATTTGAAAAAACGAAGTTATTTAACTTTATAAGTTTGGTTTTTCTACCGCATTTTTTTATCACCCTGTATAATTTTTTGTATGAAATCATGGTTGGCTCTATAGTTAGAACCTTCAACCAAATAATAGAAATGATTTTAATCGTTCAACGTCAATCACTGGGGCAAAAGTAAAATTTCACCCAGACCATGCATTTCAACAAATCTTCAAATATTTCGAAAACGGCAAACAATAGGTATAGGGAGTATTGAAGTAACTCACCTTTATTTGCTCCATATAATTCAAAAATGACAAAAAATACAGGGTGTTCCATTAAAAAAAAAAACATAAGTTTGATCTGTAGCTTTGTTATGAGACACCCTGTATAAATTTAAATATTTTTAGGGCGATTATACACAACTTTTGTAAAAAACATTTTTCGAAATTTTGACAAATAAGCACGTGGTTGACCGTTCCCAGAGCTCTGAAACACCCTGTATATTCGCATACGGATTGATATAACATTCGAATAATCATTCGAATGCTCGTTCAAATTGTCCAGACTTTTGATTAATTTATTCGAATACCGAATCATTCGAATGATCATTCGAATGAATAATCGAGTACCGATCACTCGAATGATTATTCGAATGCTCATTCGAGTGATCATTCGAATAATCATTCGAATGAATAATCGAATACCGATCATTCGAGTGATAAAAATAAGTTCTCGAGATAACTGATCATTCTCATAATCGAATTATTATCATTCGAATGATCCCATCACTACTTCTGATATTAAGAATAGTCTTATGGGTACTTTTTTTTCCATCAAGTCCACAATTTCTCGACTTTTGTTTAATGTATAGGTGAAGTTGTTTACATTTCTACAATCAGAAAAAATTCTTCGTGCGGATGAATAAAAAGTTAATATACAGCGCAATTTAAAAAAAAAAGTTATTTGTCTTTTATCAAAAACTGGATGTAAGAAAAAATACTGGTTCAGTTTATATTGAAGTTTTTAAAGAATTATTTCATTTAATATTTAATTTATTTAAATCGCATAAAACAAAAGCAAGATACATCATCAAAGGTTTTTCTTCAGTCACCCTGTATATGAACGAACATTGGATGGTTTACAATGAAAAGAGATGAGTTTACATTTGTGCAAATAAATTTTAATCGATAGGAAATTAAATTTTTCTATTTCGACAGTAAAATTCTCACTTGTAGCACGTCATAAAGTAGTGTCTGTCATATGTCACAAAAATACATTCATCATTTGCTCTAGAGGCAATATCTTGCAACATAGGTGGTGTGCAGGGCGAAATATTCAACTAACAAGGGAACATAGGGAACCCGTAAATTCATAAATTTTGGAACATTGTGTGGAAGTAAAGTAGTTCATCCATAGTACAAAACCATTCTTGTTTCTGCCAAATTCCAGTCTGAGGGGGTGAAACCACTCCTCAAATAAAAATAACAGTTTTCTTTTTTAGCAAATTTCTCCTAAAGTACAAGACATATGAAAAAAATGGTTCTTATAAAAGTTGTAGAGTATTTTATTCTCTTTGCTACGGGCTATTCAAATTTTGCGGAAATGCAAAATTTACCCCACCCTTCTCCTCCCCTTCATTACCTTTGCAAATTAGTAAGTTCTTGTTAACTCAATATTAAAGTGTATTAAATACCAAATGCATCCATGTATAATAATATAGGGGAAACTGTTGTTTTTCTTCGAGGAGTGGTTTTTCAGAAACAGAAAATGGTTTTGTGCTACGGATTAACTACTTTACTTCCACGCAATGTTTCAGATTTTTTTTTCAATTTACAGGTTCCCTATGTTCCCTTGTAAGTTATCGCGTTTACTTCTTATTAACAAATTCGAGATTACTTGACTTGCAATGTCATTATATATTAATGCTAAATATGATGTTCAATACATGTTACAATTACAAATTGCCAGTTCGTGCTTTGTCAAACTTTTGCCGCAAGCGACAAACTTCCATCCAATCACATTGTAATAACGATATTATACGATAGACTATTGAAATTTTAATCACGCGAACAATTTATCTGTATGCATCCTGAGGGAGGAAATTAATTAACCGTTGATAATTTCTCAATCTACCCTTTCGCATCCAATTAAATGTATTAATAACCTCCTAATGTCTACATGTTTGATGAATTAGGGTTTGGTAACAATTAATTCTCATCAGAGGATATCATAGTGGTATGTGAGGCATTGCAGAAAGGAATACGTTTACTGAATAGACAATAATTAATGAAATGATTCCACTTAATTTATTATGATTATTTTTTAAATATAAATCCTGAAATCCACTATTTCACTAGAAAATATTTATTCTATTTGTACAAATAATAAAGATGATTTTGTAGTAATTGGAAAATAATATAATATACTTAGCTGACCCGACAGACGTTGTCCTGTCTTAACTATGAATATTGAATTCGAATTGATATAATTAATAAAAAATATATTCAAAAACATAGTGTCTATTATTGTAATGCTCTATGGTACACAACATTCTTTGTTTTATTTTCTGCCAACGTAATCAAATCGATACCATAATCATGAATTGAGTAAGATAACTACTGCGCTGCGCCGACGTCCGTGCGTAGCGCTTTAAAATCAAGCAAGATAACTGGCGACAAACGACGGCTCCGCTGCGCTGCGCCGTCGTCGATGCATGATCCGTATATATTATCCGCTGCGCTGCGCCATCGTCCGTGTGTGGCCCATTAAAATTAATCAAATAAACTGTTGGATTTGTTCGTCTGTTGTTTGGGCTAACTGATCGAGCGGTCGATCGCCGAGAGTAGAAAATTATGAAAGTAAAAATCGTTATTAAAAAATAGGGGTTAGTGGTAGAAAGGTAAAAATTTAGGGTTGTATGTATTTTTTAATACATACTAAAAAATAAAAATAAATTTTTTTGTCTAAAAAGTAAAATTAAAAAATTTGCTGTGGGCCACCCTTATCACTTAGGGCTATGAAAAATAGTTTACGTAATATTTTCAGACCTACTCAATATACACACAAAATTTCATAAGAATCGGTCTAGCCGTTTCGGAGGAGTTTTGTTACAAACACTGCGACACGAAAATTTTATATATTAGAGATAGAGATATACGAAACACTTAAATCATATATCCAATGTACCAGAAATCAGGGGCGGCTCGTTATATAGAGCCACGGAGCTATGGCACTACCTGTAGACTCAAGCTCAGCAAGAATTTTTAACTGATTCTTAAAAAAACTTTTTAAACGTTAAACAACACCTGTGACCGCGAGGAAGTTCCACATTAATTTCAACAGATGGTTAAAATTTTGAGAGACTATTTCTGAATAACGTGTTTTTACAAATTTCCAAAGAAAGCAATCGCAAGTTTACAACAACAAAAATGGTTGCACTAGAAAAGCAAATTTTGATAACAAAAAAAGCGGATTTTAGAAATTCTTATGGCAATTCTACATTTATTGCTACAGATGGTTGAAATTTTGACAAACTAATTTAAAATAATGTGTCAAATTTATAAAAAAAATAATCGCAAGTTTGCCACAACAAAAATGGTTGCACTAAAAAGCAAATTTTGATGACCAATAAGGCGCATTTTTCAAAATACAAGTAGGGATTGCATATTTATTTTAACAGATGGTTTAAACTTTGACTGACTAATTCTGAATAATGCGTCTTTACAAATTTTCAAAGAAAATCATCGCAAGTTTACCACAACAAAAATGGTTTCACTAAAAGGCAAATTTTGATTACCAAACAGGCAAATTTTTCTGAGAATTTCACATTTCTTTCGACAGATGGTTGAAATTTTGACAGACCAATTTTGAATAATGTCCCTTTATAAATTTCTTCAAAAAATAATCACAAGCTGACAACACCAAAAATGGTTGCACTAGAAAAGCAAATGTTGATAACAAAAAAGCGGATTTTAGAAATTCTTATGGCAATTCTTCATTTATTGCTACAGATGGTTGAAATTTTAACAAACTAATTCAAAATAATGTGTCTTTACAAATTTATAAAGAAAATAATCGCAAGTTTACCACAACAAAAATGGTTGCACTAAAAAGCAAATTTTGATAACCAATAAGGCGCATTTTTCAGAAATTTGCATGGGAATACCACATTTATTGCAACAGATGGTTGAAATTTTGACAGACTAATTTTGAATAATGTATCTTTACAAATTTCCAAAGAAAATAGTTTTCTTCTAAATATTCGATTTTTTTTGGTAAAATTTTCGGATTTTTGGTCCACAATTTTGATTTTTAGGATCGAATTTTTGGTCAAAGTTTTTAATATTTTTTATCCTGTATTTTATATTTTTTAAACCTAAATAATTGCTTTTTATACGTAACTTTTTATTTGTTGCCCATATTTTCAAGTACAGTTTCTAAATTCTAGCCCTTCATTTTAGATTTTCTAACTTGAATTATTATTTTTTATGGCCGAATTTTTTTACTTTTTGGTTACTTTCTGACTACAGTTTTCGAGTTTCTGATCGGCAACTAATTTTGAGCTAAAGAGTTATTTTAGGAGCTGAAAATTGCAAATTAATTTTGTTTTTCTTAATTTTTCAATTTTTTTGGTTTGCATTTTTTATTTTTAGACCAGCATTTTTGATTTTTTTGGCCTATATTGTAGATGTTTGACCTGTATTTTTCATTTCTTCGTTCAAAATTTTAGAGTTTTTACCCGAAATATTCTTTATTTTGGTTAAACTTTTTGATTTTTTTGTTGTTGAAATTTTCGGATTTTTGGTCTGTATTTTTTTAATCGCCAATTTTTTATATTTGTCTGAATTTTCGATTTTTTGTGCTTATATTTCAGTTTTTTTTATCTAGCTAACAAGTGATTATTTTTTTTACGATTTTTCAAAACATTGAGTGTAATTTCCGTTCCCTCCAGTGCAGTTTTGTCAATTCCTGTAGCACTTTTTAGTAGCAATATTGCAAATATTTTTACAAGTAATGAAAAGTACACTCTTTCTGCATAGTTTTAGTAATTTTGGAGCTAATTCTACAAGTGATTCATTTTTTATAATTTTTCAAAACATTGAGTGCAAATTTCCTTCCTACACAGCAAATTTGGAGTTTTTTTCCTATGTTTTCTGGGGCTGATCACCCCGAGTGCTGAAAATGGCAATTTTCGTACTTGAATTTTCAATCTTCTTGTTTTCATTTTCTATCGTTAAGCCCAGATTTTGATATTTTGGTATAAATTTTTATTATTTTAGCCGTATCTTTTGATTTTTTAACCTAAATAATTGATTTTTATGCGCGACTTTTTTACTTTCTCCGTTACGAAGTACGAGAAAGTATTGTGATCGTGATTTTTTTTTCAAATTTTTTTTTACGGAAATATCCGTTTTGGGGTCCCTAGATGCCATTTCAACAATTTCTGGAAAAAAAATGTTCTGTCTGTGCGCGCTGTATCTCAAAAACTAATAAAGCAATTCATATGAAACTTTGAACATCCGTCTTATTTGATAATCTGAAGAACTGAAAAGCTTTTGGTAAAATTTCGTACACCGGAAGTGGGCGTTTACCTTGACTGTTTTTTGTTTTTTGACAATATTTTCTTAAATATGAAAAATATCACAAAAATATTTTAACAAATTTTGAAGACAACAAAGAAATGAACATCTTTTACTTGAAAATATTTTTCATAAAATCATTGCTATTCGATTATTTTTACTTTCTCCGTTACGAAGTACGAGAAAGTATTGTGATCGTGATTTTTTTTTCAAAAATTTTTTTTACGGAAATATCCGTTTTGGGGTCCCTAGATGCCATTTCAACAATTTCTGGAAAAAAAAAATTTGTGTCTGTGTGTGTGTGTGTGTGTGATGGTGTGTGTGTGTGTGTGTCTGTGTGTGTGTCTGTCTGTGCGCGCTGTATCTCAAAAACTAATAGAGCAATTGATATGAAACTTTCAACATCCGCTTTATTTGATAATCTGAAGAACTGAAAAGCTTTTGATAAAATTTCGTACACCGGAAGTGGGCGTTTACCTTAACTGTTTTTTGTTTTTTGCCAATATTTTCTTAAATATGAAAAATATCTCAAAAACATTTGAACAAATATTGAAGACAATAAAGAAATGAGATTATTTTGTTTGAAAACATTTTCCATAAAATCATTGTTATTCGAGAAAAAAATGTATTTATTTTTTTTCATTTTTGGTTTATAATTATGAAACGATAATAGTTACAGCAAATTTATGTTAATAATAATTGTAGAGAATGCTAAAATGAACAACTTATAAAGAATAAGTTTTTTTCGAAATCCCTTTAGTTTTTGAGTAAACTGAGGTTTTGAATTTGAAGTATAATTTTTCCATGTTTCATAATTTTGACGTTTTAAACGTCAGTTTCATCCGAGTTTACACAACGCTCGATGTACATTTAAAAGATGATTTCAATTGAAAATAAACCCATGAAAACGTAAATATAAAGTCGGAGAAAGTAACATGATGGCCACATCACCATTTTTTTAATTTGTGGTTTATAATTATAAAACGATAATAGTTACAGCAAATTTATTTTAACAATAATTGTAGAGAATGTTAAAATGAACAACTTATAAAGAATAAGTTTTTTTCGAAATTCCTTTAGTTTTTGAGTAAACTGAGTTTTTGAATTTAAAGTATAATTTTTCCATATTTCATAATTTTGACGTTTTAAACGTCAGTTTCATCCGAGTTTACACAATGCTCGTTTTACATTTAAAATATGATTTTAATTGAAAATAAACCATGAAAACGTAAATATAAATGGCTACGATACCATCAAGTCGGAGAAAGTAACATGATGGCCACATCACCATTTTTTAACCTAAATAATGGATTTTTATAGGTGACTTTATTTATTTTTTTGCCGATATTTTCAAGTTTTTTTGATGGTTTTTGATTTCTTGGCCTTGATTTTAGATTTTTTAACTTGAATTATTATTTTTTATTAGCCATTTTTTACTTTTTGGTTACTCTTTGATTAAAATCGGTTAAATTTAATTTTTTTTCAGAAAAAATGTTTTGTTTTTGTTTCAAGACGATTCTGAACACTATTTGTCCATAAAATTTTGTTGTGGGTCTTCCAGGAACTGAGGTTTTCAAGTTTTTGTTTGGCAACTTATTTTGAGCTAAAGAGTTATTTTGGGGGCTGAAAATGGCAAATTATTTTCGTTTTCCTTGATTTTTCAGTTTTTTGGTTTGAATTTTTTTATTTTTAGACCAGCGTTTTTGTTTTTTTGGCCTATATTTTAGATCTAGGGCCTGTATTTTTCATTTCTTCGTTCCAATTTTTTTTTGATTGTTGAAATTTTCTGCATTTTTTTACCGCGAATTTTCGAAATTTGTCTAAATTTTCGATCTTTTGGGAGTATATTTTAGTTTTTTACTTTAATTAAGAGTGTATTTTTTATTGTTCTATACTTTAACGTGTGTGATTGATTTTTATGTTTTTTTTTGCCGTTATTTAATTTGTATAATTTGTCATTTCCATCTTTCATAATTTTGACGTTTCAAACGCCAGTATCATCCGATCTAATAAATTGTAAAAGTGGCTCTACCATTAACATGTTTCATGAGCCGCCACTGCCTGGAACAAGTTTGCCATTAGCAATTACAAAATTAATTAATTTCTTTGATTGGAAGGATGGAAGAATTTTTTATTAGTTTAGTGAAATAAAAGTTTTCTGCACCAATGAATTTCCATATAATGTTATTGCGAGGAATAAACTGTCAATACATAAATGAATAAATGCTCAGAAATTGAAATATTTCTTGCAAATATGTAGAAATTAGTTTAGTCCATTACGTAGATAGATTGAATATAAAAAAATAATAAAACCCATGAATCGATTCAACAATATCCTCATTAATTCCCGCCAGTACAATGGCAAGAAACGCATTTGCCAGTAAAACTGTTTTCGGTGTGGCGGAACTTCATTAATTTAATTAAAACTTGCCAGTTTCCCGCCTGAATCGAATTAGACAGAAGGTTAGGAACGGGGAGAAAATGGGAAAAGATGGACGACTTGCATTAGGCTAATTCGGCATAAAGATTCCTGGATGAATACCGATGCTTTTCCTTTCATCCTGGCCAGAAGAGGGAAGTAAATTGCACGAAACTTGCCGGTTACATTCCGAAGAGGTAATAAATTCCGGGTATGAAATATGATATTCGCTCCGAAAAAGTTTCCTCGTTTTCACATCGGGCATAATGGAAATGTGGGATGCTTCCAGTTGCCCCCGTGGGAACGGTTGCTGCGGTTATTTTTGGACCGCGTTTCCACGTATTTACTTAACCTGTGAAAATAGCACTTAACATAACCATCACTAAAATCACTTACTTATTTGCAGATAAAGTAAAACGTAATTTGGCGAGTCTGAAGTTTGAAGAAAGCGTGGCATACTCGAGGAAGGCAGTAACATTCTTTACAGAGTTATTAACATAATTTTTTCTAATTTCAATAATAATTTGAGTTAGGTAAAGTCGAATGTTTACTGAGGTGCGTAATATTTTGTTACGCATCGCGGCAGAAAGTGTTTCATTACTGTCAAGAGAGCAGGAAGTTTTAGCTTTATCTCGTGGCAGGAATAAAACTTTTCACCGAGGCTTGTATACTAATTTATTCACAACCGTAAAATTAGTTTTTATGATATTTAGTTGCTTTTAAAATTTAATTCATCTAATTGGCATTCTTTTGTCGTAGCATTAAAGTCAAATTAAATTAAATAAACGTCATTTGTTAAAATTCGGCCCGAAAAGGAGACTGGGAAGTAGCGGTCAGTAATGTCAATGTATTATTACATATGAAGGGTACAGGGAATAAACCGGCTTAATCCAAAATATCCAGTTTTTACGATTTTGCCCCATCTTGTAGTGCAAAATATACTCTACCGGGTGGTGTAAGTGCCAAATAACAGAATCGTCTAAGTCCGCTATAATAACAACTTAATAATTCACCGTACAGGGAAAGAAACAGCTAAGTCAAACTTTAAAAACGCATTATCCACAAATTATGAAAATGTGACTAAGCCGGTTTATTCCCTGTACCCTTCATATATGGCTATGAATATATCTATTTTTAATGAACCCGTTACTTTTATTCAAAATTTTGAGATATCCTATTTCCCTACAATACAAACAATTTTGTAATTACACTTGGCTTCAAAAAAAATGAACCACCCTGAAGGAGTTGACGCAGAACGCAGAAAAAAAAATAATGCGTTACATCTCCGCGTACTCTTATGCATTCCACAACCCTTCTAGCACTATCTGTAGACAAGCTCAGCAAGAATTTTCAACTGATTCTCAAAAAAACTTATTAAATATTAAACAACACCTGTAACACCGCGTGGAAGTTCCACATTAATTTTAACATATGATTAATATTGCTGAATAATGTGTCTTTACAAATTTCCAAAGAAAGCAATCGCAAGTTTACCACAACAAAAATGGTTGTACTAAAAAGCAAATTTTGACGACCAATAAGGCGCATTTTTCAGAAATTTGAATGGAAATTCCACATTAATTGCAACAGATGGTTGAAATTTTGACAGACTAATTTTAAATAATGTGTCTTTACGAATTTCCAAATTTAATTATTTTCTTCTAAATTTTCGATTTTATTTTGTTCAAATTTTCGCAATTTTGATTTTAAGGATCGAATTTTTGGTCAAAGTTTTGAATTTTTTATCCTATGTTTTAGATTTTTTAACCTAAATGATTGCTTTTTATACGCAACTTTTTTATTTTTTTACCGATATTTTCAAGTACAGTTTCTGATTCTTGCCCTTCATTTTAGATTTTTGAACTTGAATTATTATTTTTTATGGGCGAATTTTTTTGCTTTTTGGTTACTTTTTGACTACTGCTTTCGAGTTTCTGGTCGACAACTAATTTTGAGCTAAAGTGTTATTTTGGGAGCTGAAAATGGCAAATTATTTTCGTTTTCCTTGATTTTTCAATTTTTGGTTTGCATTTTTTATTTTTAGACCGGCATTTTTTATTTTTTGGCCTATATTTTAGATATTGGACCTGTATTTTTCATTTCTTTGTTCCAAATTTTAGAGTTTTTGCCCGGAATATTCTTGATTTTGGTTAATTTTTTTTTTGTCTAAATTTTCGATTTTTTGTGCTTATCTTTTGGTTTTTAAGAGTTATTTTGGGGGCTAAAAATGGCAAATTATTTTTGTTCTTCTTGATTTTTCAATTTTGTTGTTTGCATTTTTTATTTTTAGACCGGCATTTTTGATTTTTGTGGCCTATATTTTAGATATTTGACCTGTATGTTTCATTTCTTCGTTCCAAATTTTAGAGCTTTTGCCCTAAATATTCCTTATTAGTTTATTAATTGGTTCAGTGATATACTAGTTAGTAATTATTATTATTGTCCTTTTATGTATTTAGTTTTGATTTCTCATTATTTTTCTTTGTTTTCCTTTTCCTCTATTTTTGTATTTTTGTATTTATTATTACATTATTGTTAATTTTCTCCTGTAATGGTCTTCCCGTAGGGCAATAAATGAATATTATTATTATTATTATTATTTATTTTGGTTAAACTTTTTGATTTTTTTTTTGTTGAAATTTTCGGATTTTTGGTCTGCATTTTTTTAGCCGCGAATTTTTGATATTTGTGTAAATTTTCGTTTTGTTTTAGTTTTTTATCTTAATTAAGAGCTAATTCTGCAAGTGATTATTTTTTTACAATTTTTCAAAATATTGAGTGCAATTTTCGTTCCCTCTAGTGCAGTTTTGAGTCTATTCCTGTTGTTTACAGATGCAATATTGCAATTGTTTTTTCAAATAATCAATAATACACTGTTCCTGAATGGTTTCAGCAATTTTGAAACGAATTCTGCTAGTGATTAATTTGTTATAATTTTTGAAAACATTGAGTGCAATTTTCGTTCCTTCCAGTGCAGTTTTGAGTCAATTCCTGTTGTTTTTTGTACCAATATTGCAATTATTTTTACAAGTAATCAAAGGTACACTCTTTCTGCATAATTTTAGTAATTTTGGAGCTAATTCTACAAGTGATAAATTTTTTACAATATTTCAAAACATTGAGTGCAAATTTCCGTCACTACACAGAAAATTTTGAGTTTATTCCCTTGTTTTCTGCAGGAGCATGTCGTTGTTTTCAGGAAATCAAAAGTACACTATTTTTGAATAATTAAAATTTATTTGAAGCGAAACCTTGAAGTAATAAATTTTTAAAATTTCCTTCGCTACAGAGCAAATTTTGAGTTTTTTCCTAAGTTTTCTGGGGCTAATCACCCCGATGGCAATTTTCGGTCTTGAATTTTCAATCTTCTTGTTTTCATTTTTTATCGTTAGGTCCGGATTTTGATATTTTGGTCTAAATTTTTAATCTTTTAGCCTAATTTTTTTTCTAAATTTTCGATTTGTTTGTTAAAATTTTTGATTTTTTGGTCCGCAATTTTGATTTTAAGGATCGAATTTTTGAATTTTTTATCCTATTTTTTTAACCTAAATGATTGATTTTTATGCGCGACTTTTTGTATTTTTTTGTCGACATTTTCAAGTTTTTTTGACAGTTTTTGATTTCTTGTCCTTGATTTTAGACTTTTTAACTTGAATTATTATTTTTTATAATAAAAAAAAAATTATATATAAAGAAAAAAATTGAAAAAAATTAAATTTAATCGATTTTAGTCAAAAAGTAACCAAAAAGTAAAAATTATTTCTTATGAAAAAATAATAATTGAAAAAAAAACATAACTAAAGATAACAGTAAATGCATTCTTTAACTAAAATTTCTTTGCCCATTTGTTAAAAACCATTTCAAGAATGCTGCTGTGTACTACACTCACATGACTATTTTTGAATTTACACCCCCAGATGCCATATTTCGCCTTTCGTTTACAAAATCATTTCAATGAAATTAAATGAAGACGAAAAGTAGCCTAAAAATATAAATACTAATTTCTCTTACTTATTCCAAAAACAGTGTCTGGTATTTCCAATTATTCCCGCTAGTTATGAGTTACTTGTTTTCAAAATACCTTGAGGGCTAGTTGCGGAACAAAATTTTCCTCATTGTACGAGCTATCCTATTTTAAGAAAAAGATTCCCCAGCGGGCACTGTGTATGCAGCACGCAAGTGTCATCGATTAAGTAACAATCGGTTTTTCCGCAATCGCGTGTAATGTAATCGAGACATAAATTGAAGCGTCTCAAATAGAAACTTACATAAACGAAAACATAAAAACTAAGTTGAAGCTTGTGAAAATTAAACTGAAATCAATAATCGTTTACGATGCACAGATAATATAGCTTACAGATTTAATACACTTTTCTAATGCCAATAAAAATAAATTTTATTCATCTTAAAATAAAGCTGTAATTTATTCATACTAAAATTTTAAAGTGTTGCACAAGTAAATGGAAAATAATATTAAAATAGATACAATTAGAATGTTAATTATGGTTACATTTATACATTTTCAAATGGTAAACGACACATGAAATAATTAGGCAATGGATATTACACTTAAATTTGATTGAACAACCTGTATATTTTTACATAATTTAATTCGTCAAAAAGTCGACTCATAATTACAAAGAGTCGACTCTTTACCCCACAAAATGTAGATGAGCAAAAACATCAATAAAACAAATTTTATATTTTATACTATAACTATAAAAAAGGACTTCACTTATAAAACTTTATGACTCATAATGAGTCACTTGACTTCTTGACTCTTTTAGTCGACTCACTCATCAGTTACCTATTTCTAGTTCTCACAAAACATGTCCTAAAGAAAATCGAGAAAAGAAATACTTAAAACAAACCTGATAAAGTCCTAAAAAAAGTTCTATAAAAAATTGTCCTGATACCAAAAGGAAAAAATGAAAAGCCCTATAAAAATACCGAAAAAAAATGTCCCGAAAATGTCCTCCTAATGAAAAGATTTTAAGGCTTTATTTTCAAAACTTTATTTCGTGATCTTTTCCAAACTTTTTTCAGGTTCTCTTTCAGGACAAATTTCAACTTTTTCAGGATTTTTTCTCAAAATTTTACTGAAAAAAGTTCTGACAAAAAGTCTGAGAAATTTTTTGAAAGAAGAGTCCTCAAAATGAGTCTTGAAAAAAATCTTTTATAAAGATCCTTAAAAAATTACTGAAAAACTACTCGAAAATAATTCGAAAAAAATTGTTCCAAAAACAGCCCTGAAAATTCTTGAAAAAAGTCTGAGAAACATTTTAAAAGACGAGTTCTCAAAATTCTTCAAAAAATCTCTAGAGATAATTCTTTAAAAAATACCTGAAAGACTACTGGAAAATAATCTGAAAAAAATTGTTTTAAAAACAGCCCTGAAAAAAAAAGAAGAATGCTTAAAATGAAGTCTTCAAAAAATTTCTTGAAAATTCTTGAAAAGAGTTCTGACAAGAAGTCTGAGAAAATTTTTGAAAGAAGATTCCTCAAAATAAAGTCTTCAAAAAAGGTCTTGAAAAAATTCTTTAAAAAAAAGATCCTTAAAAAATACCTGAAGAAGTACTGGAAAAATTGTTCTAAAAACATCCCTGAAAATTAGTGAAAAAAAGTTCTGACAAGAAGCCTGAGAAAAATTTTGAAAGAAAAGTGCTCAAAATAAAGTCTTCAAAAAAGGTCTTGAAAACATTCTTTAAAAAATATCTTTCAAAAATACCTAAAAAAGTACTAGAAACTTATCTGAAAAAAATATTCTAAAAACAGGCCTGAAAATTCAAGAAAAAAGTTCTGACAAGAAGTCTGAGAAAAATTTTAAAAGAAGAGTCCTCAAAATAAAGTCTTCAAAAAAGCTCTTGAAAAAATTCTTTCAAAAATATCCTTAAAAAATGGCTAAAAAAGCACTGGAAATTAATCTGAAAAAATTGTTCTAAAAGTATCCCTGAAAATTCGTGAAAAAATGTTTTGACAAGAAGTCTGAGAAAAATTTTAAAAGAAGAGTCCTCGAAATAAAGTCTTCATAAAAGGTCTTGAAAAAATTCTTTAAAAAAGATCCTTAAAAAATACCTGAAAAAGTAGGTACTGGAAAATAATCTGAAAAAAATTGTTCTAAAAATAGCCCAGAAAATTCGCGAAAAAAGTTCTGACTAGACGTCTGAGAAACATTTTGAAAGAAAAGTGCTTAAAATAAAGTCTTCAAAAAAGGTATTAAAAAAATTCTTTAAAAAAGATCCCTAAAAAATACCTGAAAAAGTACTGGAAAATAATCTGAAAAAATTGTTCTAAAAACAGCCTTGAAAATCCTTGAAAAAAGTTTTGACAAGAAGTCTGAGAAAAAATTTGAAAGAAGAGTCCTCAAAATAAAGTCTTCAAAAAAGGTATTGAAAAAATTCTTTAAAAAAGATCCCTAAAAAATACCTGAAAAAGTACTGGAAAATAATCTGAAAAAATTGTTCTATAAAAACATCCCTCAAAATTCGTGAAAAAAGTTCTGACAAGAAGTCTCAGAAAAATTTTGAAAGAAGAGTCCTCAAAATAAAGTCTTCGAAAAATCTCTAGAATTTGTTTTTTAATATCTGAAAGACTATTAGAAAATAATTGTCCTAAAAACAGCCCTGAAAAAAAAAAATTCAAGAAGCCCTGAAAACAGTGTTGAGAAACAATCCTGAAAATGTTGAAATTTGTCCTGAAAGAAAACCGGAAAAAAGTTTTGAAAAAGATCATGAAATAAAGTTTTGAAAAAAGTCTTGAAATATCGTTAAAAAAATCTTGAAAAAGAAGTCCTTAATAAGGTCCGGAAAACAATGTCCTGAAAGAGGGTTTAAGAAAGTCCTGAAAATAAAGAAAAATGTAATTGTAATTAAAAAAATCCTAAAAATATATATAAAAGATTCTTATAAAATGTAATTAAAGAAATCCTAAAAAAAGTATTGCAAAAAATCCTTAAAAAGGACCCGAAAAAAGTTCTGAAGAAAATTGTCCTGAAAAAAAAAATCCAACAGAGTTGAAAAACGTTCTGAAAAATAATTTTGAAAAAATTCCTTGGAAAAGGCCCCTAAAAAGTCCTGAATATACCGGTTGCAACTGAATTCTAGTGGACCTCAAATATCATTTAAATTTTTGCATATATCTTAAAGCATGTCAACATGTGGACTTTTAATAAAAATTCTATTTCCGGTTCAATGGGAAATTGCCTTAACTTTTTTTTATTTCAAATGGAACACCCTCTATATTTTTACATAATTTAAAATGTCTCTAAATTCTGAGTTCATAAATGTATCATAAGTGACCCATTAGATGTGAGTTTTTGGTTTATAAATTCAATTTAAATTTGTTTTTTTGTTTAAATTTAATTTAAATTGAATTTTGTGAAAATATACAGGATGTTCCATTTGAAATATAACAGTTAAGGTAAATTCCGGTTAAACCGGAAATATAATTTTGATTAATAGTCCACAGGTCAACATACTTTATTCCTCAAAAACACCATACTAAATTTTATGAAGATAAGAAGGATCAGGAAAAATGTTTGTTTTTTAATTCCACATGGAATGACATGTAAATATACAGGGGCTCTAATTTAAAATAAAAAAAATAAAGTGCTTTAAATTTTGGAAAATTTGATACTAAATTTTGGATACCTTGTACAATTCATATCTATTAAAATTGGTTAACGGGACTATACGACCTTATTTAATAAGTACCTTGTATTATATTATTAACAAGGTACTACTTTTATTTTATTTTAATTTTTTTTTATCAATGGTGCAAAACTAATTTTTTTTAGTTTTTTTTGCTGATATCACTGAATCGATTTCAATAAAATTATAGGAGTATGTAGGCAAATCAGCAATAAAATATACAGCATGTAATGTAAAAAATATATCATCATGACGTCACACTTTTTTGAGACACCCTGTATAATCAAAAATATTTTCCCTAAATGCATTCTAGTATGTAAATTTATTCTGCAAAATATCAAAATTCCAACTTAATTAGTAAATGAGCTATAAAAGACGGGAGGTGAGATGCAGGACCCTGTATATTTCATAAGTCTTTTCTGTATATTGTACAAGGGTGGTATGCAGGTAATCAAATAATTATGCAATTACCAAAAGATGTACATTTTTTTCATTATATTTAAAATGTATATAATAATTTTTGTAATATTTACTATATTAAAATAATATTGGAAAAAATAAAAAAAAAACGATTGAAGTTTCTAGTTTCGAAAAGCTAATTTTACACATTAGCACGGCCGATGCCGTTCCATATCATCAATGATCAGTACGTGATATGATTAATCAAATTGTGTTTGTCTTATAAAACACACATCAAATTACACATGTATTTATTTACGCAGAATATACAGAGCCGGGCCAATCAGTGATGGAAATTACATTAAACTAATTAATTCCGTTGCATTAACATTGCAAATAATTTGAGGCGAACGAAATAATTGCAGCACTTTGTTGCAATACCGGTAGCAGCAGTAACTTCATCATCCATGTAATCACATCAGAGAATCACTGATGCATATTCAGGACACATTTTAATTACAGTACACATTTTGACACAAAGGACGAATGATGGGAAATTCAACATGAAGCTGACAGTAGGCATTTTTGTGTTTGTCTTTGGGAGGAGAAAAGCTGACAATATGCCTAGTTTTACAAGTCGTTAAGTAATGATTCATGAAGTGATTTTGAATAAAAGACTGTGAACTCTGCTATAGCATTATATTTATTTTCAAACATAAGTTTAGAATGGTTTATTACGCCATCTAGTGCCAAACACATCGAGCCATTTCAGGCCACAATTATTTGCCGTGAATGACGGGCGGCACTTCGAGTACTTTTTTTTACTTAAGTACAATAATGTTTGTTGAGAAATAATTTATTATTGTAAATGGACATTTCGGTGAAAAATTTTCACGATCATAAATCTTTCCCATACATTGTATGGAAAAAAGTAAAAAATGTAATTCTATTTGATTACCATCATTATCCATTAGGACTAGTAAGTTAATTCAGTCTTAATATAGAATAATAAAACCACGATTTCTTTTACTCGAATCTAAATATTTTGACGCCTGTTTATAAATTTTTCGTTCTTACTTTTTCCAATCTAAATAAACACGTCATTTAAATATAAGCATTTTTCTATTGAATCCCGTAAATTTTCAGTTTATATAAATAACATTTCCATTAGGACGGGACGGTCGCATCCGCGTTGATTATGTTGGAAACAAATCAAAAAACACATTTCGAGTTTTGATGGAAAGGTCTCTGGTGCTTAACTTATCCGATTCAAGGATGAGGTCTTTACCCATGTCCGAAAATAAACTGATCCCAAGCTGATCGATAACATTATATTTTCAATTCCTAAACGTTTCAACCGCCCGAGCCTATCTTATCCATTCTAAATAGATTTATGCCGCACGTACGCTCCAGTAAAGATCAATTTCAGTTATTTATATATGTTTGAAGGATACATGCTATATATTCGTTTAATGCTGATGGAAACAGGCGAATAAAAACAGTTTCAACGAGTTTAGGAATGTTAGAAATTGTATTACTTTGTTTGACTGAAAATTTGAAGAGGGGTACTGACACCTGCGGAGCAACGGTGAGACGGGAGGAAGCAAGTGGGATGGAATCTTTCCATCCTTTTTCAATACAATAGCGCGACTCTTTCATGTCGTGAATAATATGAAAGGGTGCTTTTCATTCACGCTTGTTTTGCTTATCGTTAGTCAGTAACTTTTTTAATATCATTGAAACTATTTCTCTCATTATAAAGTTATGTATTAATATGTTACTTCCGTTCAATCGCCCATCGACCGGAAGGTCCTATTCAGGGCAGTTCCCAGGTGCAAAAATTATATAGCTGCCCTTCATAATTAAATATTACAAGTATAACGGGTGGGCCAAATAGTGGTCTCTTTTTGAAATATATGTTATTTTGACAGTGACGGCTCTTTCCCGCTCAAAATCTTAACAGAAAGTCAGTATCATATCTCCGCCGAACGAAATGAATTGCTTTACGCTTGAATAACGGGAAATAATGCAAACTTATTTCCAATGTCAATGCTGTGTAGTCCTAATTGAAAAGAAATTTTGGCCGAAATTTCGGCGGTTATGTTAACAAGCAGAACTGCCGTATCTGAGGATCGTAAAAGCCTCACGTGATCGTCGACAAGCCAATGCATCCTCAGAAAGTGACAGTTTGATGCAGATTTTGGAGTGGTGGCATCATTGGCCCATTTTTCTTTGAAAATGCTGCTGGAGACGCTGAGCGCTACAGAGACATAGAAAACGATTTTTTGTGGCCGGAAATTGAAGACATGGACTTGGACGATCCATGATTTCAGCAAGATGGCACGCCATGCAACACAGCCCATGTCACAATCGATCTTTTGCGCACTAAGTTCGGTAATCGTGTTATTAGCCGTCTCGGCGATGTCAATTGGCCACCTAGGAGCTGCGATATGACGCCGCTAGACATTTTTTTGGGTGCCGCGAAGGACCGATGTTATGCGAACAATTAATTAACGATCCAGGCCCTCAAGGGAAATATCGAGCAAGCCATTCGTGAAACCGTCACCAAGGTCTTGGAAAATTGGGTTGACAGGATGCGCTATTGCTAAGCCAGCCGAGGCAGCCTCATGAAAGAAGTCGTGTTCCATAAATAATGGGAATGTTTACTCTTTCGAAAAAAAAACAATAATATACAAAAAATAGGTTTTCATCATTTTTTTTTTAATTTTTAAAAAGAAACCACTATTTGGCCCACCCTTTATATACAGGGTTCTGTAAAAATGGAATAATTCTTGAATTATATCGAAAAATCTAACAGTTCCATTATTAAACCTTACAGCATCATTAAAGACTATATTTGGTATAACCAACACTCAAATATTTTAGATTTGAGTTTTGGTTATTTTTCAAGAAAATTTTAATTCAATATGAACTCTCTCAATTTATATAAAAAAAATGCTTGGAAATATTTTCTCTGTGATTTTTTTAAACAGAATTATACATTTTTTCATAATATACTGTTTTTAAGAAATTGCTTTGAAGTTATTTTTAACACATCTTAAATAAAACAGTTTACAGAATATATATTTTTTGTAAGTTTGAGAACAAAATATTTTCTAGAAATATGTTTTTGGCATTACTTTTTTTTTAAGTGAACATTTAACGTTAACTCTCAACACCTTCAAATTGTTTTTTTCTTCAGAAATATTTTCTTGTTATTTTTAAAATTAACTCGCTCAAATTGTGAAAAATTTACTTCAAAATTAATTGGTCAGAAAAATTTCAGACACAGAACAGAATTAGACTGTTTTTCAGCAGTTGTTGTTAAATGGATTAGAATTATTTTTAGCACAGATTTTCGGAATATTTTATTTTATATAAGGCAATGTAAAAATGTAATAAAATTACATTAAAAAAACGCTTAAACAATTCCTTGTAAACGAATGTTATTACAGCTACTCCGAATTTAAAAATCAGCGATTTTCCAAACTTACATGGGTGTAAATATTCATATTGTATATACGTGTATTGTATATAAGAAATTTTAATATGTATGTGCAGTAACTGTAATATTTTTTTAACCTATATGATATTCAATTTGAATATGTACGTGCTGTAACTACAATAATGTTTTAACCTATAGTATATTCAAGGCTATATTTTAATTTTAATTTTATATTTAAGTTGACAAACACACCCACAAACATGTATTAATATGTTAATTATATACTTTTAACTATATTTATATATGTATTTGGGTGGCAAAAAGTGTAATAAATTGATTTGATTTGATTTTATTTGTAAAATTCAGAATAACATATTGTTTTCGAAATATTTTAATTTTAGAGTTAACTCTTTGTAAGACAGCATTCAATATCAACCGCCCCTAAATTCTGTAAAAATCTCTTACAAATTGTTTTTTTTAAATATTTTCTTGTTTTTTTTTTAATAAAATTAACTTTCAAATTATAAAAAAATTGCTTCCAAATTATTTCTTTAGAAATAACAGACACAGAATAGAATTAGACATTTTTCCAAAGTCTACTGTTTATCAGTAGTTGTTTTTAAATTGTTTGGAATTATTTTTCGCACGGATTTTCGGAATGTTTTATTTTGTAAAATTCAAAATAACATATTGTTTTCGAAATATGTTTGTACAATTTTAGAGCTAGCTCTTTTAAAAACAGCATTCAATAACCGCCCCTAAGTTCTGTAAAAATCTCTTACAAATTGTTTTTTTTTAATATTCTCTCGTTTTTTTAAATAAAATTAACTTTCAAATTACGAAAAAATTGCTTCCAAATTATTTCTTTAGAAATAACAGACACAGAATAGAATTAGATATTTTTCCAAAGTCTACTGTTTATCATCAGTTGTTTTTAAATTGTTTGGAATTATTTTTAGCACGGATTTTCGGAATGTTTTATTTTGTAAAATTCAAAATAACATATTGTTTTCGAAATATTTTTGTACAATTTTAGAGTTAGCTCTTTTAAAGACAACATTCAATATCAACCGCCCCTAAGTTCTGTAAAAATTTCTTACAAATTGTTTTTTTTTTTTTAATAAAATTAACTTTCAAATTATAAAAAATTTGCTTCCAAATTATTTCTTTAGAAATATTTTCTCTATAATTTGTTTTAAACAAAATTCGAGATTTATTTAATATCCACTCCTTTTAAGAAGTGTACACTAATCTTTTTTTATCTTTTATCTTAGCTAAAATATATTTTCTGGAAAGTTTAAGGCCAACATGTTCTTTTAGAAATATTTTGTACATTTTTAGAGTTAGTTTTCTTTTTCAATATTAACTCTTAATTACGAAAAAATCACTTTCAGTTTGTTTTTGTTTTCATAAATATTTTCTTGTTTTTTTTTTAAACAAAATTAAATGTTCCCACAAAAACCACTAATTTTAAGAATTTGCTTTCCAATTGTTTTGTTCTCAATCATTTTTAGCGCATCCTAAACAAGTTTTCAAAATTTACCTTTGGAATTCTTTTGAAAGTTTGAGTTCAAAGAATTCACCTTAGAAATATAAATATATATTTTTTTGAAAGTTTAAGGCCAACATATTCTTAGCGTTAGTTTTTTTTTCAATATCAACTCCCTCAGAATCCGAAAAAATCACTTTCAGATTGTTTTTTTCATAAATATTTTCTTGTTTTTTTTAAAACAAAATTAAATGTTCCCACAAAAGCCACTGATTTTAAGAATGTGCTTTCCAATTGTTTTGTTCTTAATCATTTCTAGCACATCTTAAACATGTTTTCCGAATTTACTTTTGGAATTCTTTTGAAAGTTTGAGTTCACTAAAATTACCTTAGAAATATCAATATATATTTTTTTTGCCTTTAAAATGTTCTTTTTGAATGATATTTAACACGCTTCTTAACGTTTTTTTAATAATAACTGTCTACAATTCTAAAAAAATCCTTTTATTTATTTCAGAAATATTTTCCACGATTTATTTGAACAAAATTAAACATTCTCTCAAAATCCACTGTTTTGATTTTTTTTTCAAAATCTTGCACAGCACGTGGCACACATGTTAAACTTTTCATATCATAATCTTGTCCACAAATATTTTCTACATCAAGTCTAAATTTGGAAGTATTAATTAAGTGATAACATCACTCTAACGGCCGAAAAACATGGTTAAATTTGTCGATTTATTTTGGGAGTATGGAAAAAGGTATGGGATTTCTCTTTATAATGTATTTAACACATTGAGGTATGAAAAGAAATATTTGTATTATCATTTTAATGCAAAATGGCGGCGACAGAGTCAATCGTTGAAATTGCCAAAATACAAAAAAAAAAAATCAGATAAAACTTTCTTATTTTTTGCCGGAGTATTCAAATCCGTACAAAAAATGAGGGTTCCTATTTAACTTTTCTATTTCTCACCCCCTACCCCCTAGGGGGTTGGGGGTAGTGGGTCGAGTTTCGTATCATTAGATGTCCCCCTCCGAGGAGAACAAATTTTAATTATATTTTTTTTTATTCGATGTGTAGTTTTCGAGATATTTTAATGTCTTCACTTAAATTAAACACCCTGTATAATACAGAATACAATTTCACAATGAAAATATATGATTATTAAGACAATCGATCATCCAAATTGTTTGTATATATTTCTAGAATCTGCAGATACACTTTAAACGAAAATCTCAGTGTAACAGAATTATTGTAAAATATATCGATCATGGATGTGTCCCTTGGACGAAATCCTTCAGTCGGTCTGACACATTTTTTTCCCAAGGGCACTCACGTTGAGAAGAGACTAAGGCCAACTCCCCAAAAAATCCACTTCACATGGATCCATCTGCAGCATGTATTTGGTCTTTTATAAATAAAACTGATGTGGCGTTATAACTTAAATTACATTAAATGAAAACTAGTTATATAACGTAGCAAAATAAAAAATACGTAGTTTTTATTCTAAACACGTAAATTAACTTTCGACGAGAGTGGATGGTGTTTTTATAAGGGGCTTTATTTTTAAACGAATATTTACAGACAAGATTACTCGGAGTTCAGATTAACTGCGCGTAAATTAAATTAATGAAACATTTACTATGTTTTATCCACAATTAAATGAATGAATTAATAATTGTGGTTTAAAACAAAGGGTTTCATTAAACTTATATAATGGATTATCACGCAGTAACGGTCGCAACCATCAACATGAATTGGCGGAAATACAAAGTAAGCAAAATAGAATATACAGGGTGTGGCATTTATCCTGGACATCCAAAATATTATGGAAACGAAGATTCCGAGGAAAAATTGTTATACAGGGGCTAATATGTCATTAACTATAAGTAGGGTTTCAAGGTCATTTCAAGGTCAACTTGTGATTTTTACATATAAACCTTTAATTACTTTCTCCGTTACGAAGTACGAGAAATTTAAGAATATCCAAAATTAAAAAAAAAACAATTAATTAAACTATTGAATGCAATTTCCAAATAACATGAACTACAAATACATAAATGCTAAAACCATATGAATTATTATAAGAGACAAATGTTTCTATATTCCAAGCTTTAATTAACTTGTTTATTTTCACTTTTCACATTTCATAAGTGTACTTTATATACATTATTGAATAGCAAACAACAGCATAGATGTAATAAACTCATAAAACAATATTGACCTTTTAACTCCATGCAAATACGTTACAATAATAATTATTCATGAACGAGTTAATTATAGTTTTAATATTTCCACGGTTAGACGTAAATAACTAAATGATAAACCGGCAAGGTTATTAATGGTAATAGCAAGCAGTTTTATACATACTATACACAAATTTAAATTCAAAGAAAAATCATATGCATCAATATACTAAGAACTTGATATTGTGGTCAGTACATGTATGCATTTAAATATGTTACTGTTAAATTATTTTGAAACATTCGTTGTTGTTAGAATAGAATTTACTTTATAGTCTTTTGCGTAGTCTTATAAAGGGTGGACCATCGCAAGGAATCTTTTTGAAATCTTAATAAAACACAAACGGCTAGATGGAATTTCATGATCTTGCATTTATTTTGTAGCCAAGAGTATCCGGTTATATCAGTCAAATCGCTGCCACGGCTGGCTTTACAATAGTCTGTTCTCTCGACCCAATTTTTCAGAACTTTTTCCAACGTCTGCGGCTCTATCTCAGCAATGGCATTTTGGATATTGACTTTAAGATCGTCAATCGTTGCTGGATCGTTGGCATAACAACGTTCTTTAACGGCACCCCTGAGATAAATGTCCATGGGCGTCAAATCGCAACTCCTTGCTGGCCCATTCACATCTCCACGACGCGACGGCTGATTACACGATTTTCGAACTTTGACCGCAATAAGCTGATAGTTTCGTTGCTAGTGTGGCATGTCGCCCCATCTTGTTGGAACCAGATGTTGCCCACATCCAAACCAGCAATTTTCTCCCAAAAAAAAGTTTGCTATCATGATCCTATAGCGGTTTCCGTTGACCGTTTCGCCAGATTCAAAGAAAAATTACTCATTCGGGATGCATTGGTTTCTCAACGTGTGGGTTTTCCGATGCCCAAATCCTACAGTTTTGGTTGTTTATATAGCCGCCGAGGTGAAAATGCGCTTCATCGGAAAAGATAAGACAATATTTGATATTTAAAAATATTTTGTGCTTTTTCATAATTCATTTTAAAAATACATATCTCCGAACAATACAAAATTGAAGGGATGTAATGTTGGCTATAAAAAGCCAATACCCGAAGGTACCCAGTGATAATTTATTTTCGGAAAAATAAAATTAAGAGTGTTAAGAATGTTAGAAAAAATTTCATACCACATTTAGTCAATTTTAAAGCATTAAATCTCGATTTTTTTGGAACACCCTACTCTGTAATTAGCACATGTGGCTGTTGGGTAATAGAAATTTACGATACAAGTGACGTTATGAAGGTTTTTTCATTACGAGAGAAAAATTTTAAATTCTCGAGTTATGTAAAAGCAAATAACGTTACATGTGCCGTAACACGGTTTATTTTATCCTATTTCTATTTTTTAAATTTAAAAACACGTTTAATGAAAACCGTCAAAAAGCGAAATCAAGTTTGTTTACCAATATCTCCATAGCAACGAGTTGCGTTAAGATACATACAACAACACTAGTGTTGCTAAGGAGTTATTGGCATGTTAGTATTATAGGACAAAATAAATAAATAAAAATGTTTTTTTTTCATTCTATAGGCAACCTTAAAATTAAATTAGGCAGTGTTTAAGCGTGAATATTTCAAAATTCACGGTAACAGTGTGCACAGATTTGTGTAAAATCATGGAACCCAATTATTTTGATTGAATTTGAAAAGTTAAGAGATTTTTTCAACTATTTTTCTTGCTTGAAAATGTTAGACCTCGAAATTGAACCGGAAGGTGTTCAAATGAGATTATTTTGAAATCTAGGATAAGGATATTTGCAAATTTTTGTAGAATTTGAAATGTTTACACTAAAATGTTTTTCTGATTTTTTTTTTGCGGTGTGAAAAAAGTCTAACCTCAAAATATAAACGGGTGGTGTTCAAGAGCGATTATTTTAAAATGTAAGTTTGTATTGGCAGACTTTTCTTGTCATTAAGCGCAATCTATTTTTAGTATATTTGGAAACTTTAAGGTTTCTTGCATTTTTTTTGCTTCATGGTTTGGAACGCAGAATTGAACTGTAGGATGTTCCAGTGTTTTTATTTTAATATCTCAAAATGTAGGAGTGTTGGCAGATTTTCAAGGAGGTGTGAAGTAGATTTTTAAAAAATTGCAATTTTTTCTCTATATTTTTAGCGTCTAAAAAATGTTCGACCGCAGAAAATTGAAATGTATTCAAGACTGATTGTTTTAAACCTTAAGGTAGAAGTGTTGACAAAATTTTGTAAAATTATAAAGCACAGACCATTTAGAGTAAGTTTGGAAAATTTGCATTTTGTCTATTATTGTTCCATTTGTTTAACGAATTGGAAAATGTTCGACTTTTTAAAGTGTTTAAGTGTGTTTGATTCGAAATCTAAAGCCGATTTTTATAGAATAAAAGTCTAAAGTTTATTGCAATTGTTTTTATTTTTTTTTATATTGAAAATTTACCTTCATTTTTACGTGGATTTCTTACGAAGAATTTTCACAACTGCATGTTTCGTTGACGTAAAATTTTTCCAAATGTAGGGGTGGGCAATTTGTAGTTTTTACAAAATCATAATTTATGATGCATTACGATGAAATTTAGTAAATTTCAAGTCGATGGCAATGGTTTTAATTTTTTTTCTGAGGCCATTCATAAATTCGCGAGGTGTTCAAATAAAAGTATCACAAAATGTGGAATTGGTGAGTATCCAACTTATCCCGAAATCATAATCTCGAATGGATTTTGGGTAATTTTGGAAAGTTATAAATTGATGGCAATTGTTTTTATATTTATTTCAAGCCACCAAAATCATAACAATTTTTCACGATTTTTCGAACTGATTACATGGAATTATCACAAAATATGATGAAGGTATGTATGTAGTTTCTCTCGTAATAATAATCTCTAATGACTTTTGAGTAATTTTGGAAAGATTTAAGTCAACGACAATTGTATTAATATTTTTTTGAGACCAATAAAATTATTACAATGATGCATAACTTCGCGCGCTGTTCAAATAAAAGTATCACAAAATTTGATTATGGTGTGTATATAGTTTTGCACTGATTACATGAAATTGTCACAAAATATAATGATGGTGTGTATGTGGTTTTTCACGTAATGATAATTTCGAATGATTTTTGAGTAAGTTGGGACAGTTGTTTTAATATTTTTTGAGACCACTGTAATTATAACAATGTTTCATAATTTCACGCGGTGTTCAAATAAAAGTGTCACAAAATCTGATGATGGCGCGTATCTAGCTTCTCACGTAATCATAATCTTGACTGGATTTTGAGTAATTTTGGAAAGTTACAAATCGATGGCAATTGTTTTTATATTTATTACAAGCCACCAAAATCGTAACAATTTTTCACCATTTTTCGCACTGATTACATGGAATTATCACAAAATATGATGAAGGTGTGTATGTAGTTTCTCACGTAATAATAATCTCTAATGACTATTGAGTAATTTTGGAAAGTTTTAAGTCGACGACAATTGTATTAATATTTTTTTTTTGAGACCAATACAATTATTACAATGTTGCACAACTTCGCGCGCTGTTCAAATAAAAGTATCACAAAATTTGATGATGGTGTGTATCTAGTTTTTCATGAAATCATAATCTCGAATGAATTTTGTGTAATTTTGGAAAGATACAAATTGATGGCAATTATTTTTATATCTATTTCAAGCCACCAATTTTTCACGATTTTCGCACTGATTACATGAAATTGTCACAAAATATAATGATGGTGTGTATGTGGTTTTTCACGTAATGATAATTCCGAATGATTTTTGAGTAAGTTGAGACAGTTGTTTTAATACTTTTTAAGACCACTGTTATTATAACAATGTTTCATAATTTCACGCGGTGTTCAAATAAAAGTATTACAAAATCTGATGATGGTACGTATCTAGCTTCTCACGAAATGATAATCTTAAATGGATTTTCAGTAATTTTGGCAAGTTTCAAATCGATGGCAATTGTTTTCATATTTATTTCAGCCACCAAAATTTTCAATTTTCCACGATTTTTCGCAATGATTACATGAAATGATTACAAAATAAGATAATGGTGCGTATGTAGTTTTTCAAGGAAGTATAATCTCGAATGATTTTTGAGTAATTTTGAAAAGTTTTAAGCCAACGACAATTGTTTTAATATTTTTTTGATGCCATTAAAATTATTAGAATGTTTCATAATTTCGTGAGCTGTTTGAATAAAAATATCACACAATTTGGTGCTGGTGTATATCCAGCTTTTCCCCTAATCATAATCTCAAATGGGGCTTCCTAAGCCAAAAAAAATAATGTCAAATGAATTTCGAGTAATTTTGGAAAGTTACAAATCGATTATTTAAATTTTTCACGATTTTTCGCACTGACTACATTCAATTATCACAAAATATGGTGATTGTGTGTTTGTAGTTTTTTCACGTAATACGAATTAGTGAGGGTTTTGTTTCAATTTTAAAGAGTTAACTTCTGTTAAAATTTTCATGTGATCACCATGAAGATAACATCTGGTATGTTCTAAATAACTACTAATATCGTTAATTAGTATGAGAAATCGGATGGGGCTACAGTGACTGCAATACCAGATAATACATCAATACCGTGAGACGATTAGAACACTTTGTTGCATGAAAGTTAAATAAGAACGAAACCAATTCATAACACTATTATTAAAGATTCATTGTTAACGCAAACGCAATATCCTAGTGAAAACATGAACGAGTGAATATTTTACGAACCGGAAACAAAACAATAACGCAAATCCTCCACCGTTCCGGTCGATGCATAATAAATAAGCTTAAGTGCATGCTTGTATCAAGGAATTTATTCAGGCGAGTACGCCAGGGGGAAGAAGAAGCACAAATAAAATATGCAAATCCTTTTTAAAGCCCGCACGGATTAAATCGATTTGAAAAAAAAAACGTGTTAATCGCCCTTTAAACGGTGTGCTCGAGCATTTATTTGGGCTTATTCGAGCACAAAAAGGCCGATATTTTCTATCGATTCACGAACCGTAAACAAACAAACCATTTCAGTTCATTGTTTCAGCCTTGACTGTTAATTCACCATAGGCGAGAAAATGAGGGTCGACACTGAGTGATCATGTTTTGCAAAACATTATTTCTGGTTTGTAATTGCGGTGCACGTGGCAGAGGATGGGAGTGTAATTGCTCAATTAATTTCAAATCGAATCAAACTTTTATTTAATAATAATTTCTTGTTTGCACAACGAAAATACTTGTTTGTTATTAACCACTTAATGCACACATTAATGCTGAATGTTGTGTAAAATTAATAGTCGATTCTTTTTTAGGTATAAATAGTACGTATTCTTAATTAAAATTTAATCATATAATTTTGACACCTAAAATTCATTCCGAATTATGATTCTTTAAAAAACTTTCGTTTTAAGATAATCCCATGTGAACAGAACGTACATTGTTTAAAAAAATCAATTGAGCATTCACACCCTCTGAGACCGATTGTCGAGAAAAGTCTTCAATCGTGACCAGACATATCCGCACAGGAAGACTGCTCACGCAAAAACTGCGCACAGAAAACTGCGCACAGCGAAAACTCCGCACACGAAAATTCCTCACACGGAAAACTCCGCACACAGAAAATAACGCACAGTGATAATTGCGCACACGAAAATTGCTCACACTGAAAAATGCTCACACGGAAAATTATTCACTTTTATCAATCCTCACAGGATGCGCACAACAAATATTTTTGCTATAATTATTACATTTCACATTAATTTAAAAGCAAGAATGTACTGTGTTTTTACTGTAATTTTTGAAAATGTATTTATTTTTGGGTGTAATACATTTTTGAAAATACTGATATGATACAAAACAACTAGAATTAACTACGATTTTTGAAAATGTATCAATTTTCGCGTGAGTTATGAGTTTTTGATATTTTTTTTTTAAATAGAAAAAATACTGATATGATTGAATTCCTTCAAAAAACTCAAAATTAACATCGATTTTTGAAATCGAGTAAATTTTCGCGTGAGTTATGAATTTTTGAAAATTAATATTTTAAGATAAGTAAAAAATTTTGTAAAATCCCACAAGTGTAACGAATTTTAAATTAATTTAAACTTTAAAATTTGTACTCTATGATAAAAAAAAACACAAAAATATATTGAATTGCAGTAGAATTTGGAAAATTCTTCGTTAAACGAGTTTTAAAAACCAATCAAAATTAAATTTCTGCATTGGTTTAATCAATGAATTGATGAGCAGAATTTGCTTTAAAAGATTAGGATCTATAAACAGAACAGTACATTTCTGATTTTCCGTTAAAACAATTGCCAAATTATAGCTGAAAACAAATGACAACATTCTAAACATTGTCCGGGGAAACGAAATATGGATTCTACGAATTTAAAAGTTGTAAAAAATTTATTAAAAGTTCAACTTCTATGTAAAAAAATAAACATTTTTAATTTCTCCTCTTAGGCTAAAACAATGCAGCAATTTTCCAGATTTCCGATTTGAAAAGAAACAGCAACACACCAAAATCGAAAATTGTACGATTTAAAAAAAATTTATCATTGAATGAATATTTTTTTAATTGGTTATTTAAGCTCCAGAAAATAAACCCATTCGATGGTAAGAAAGCTAACTGCAAGTGGTATTTGGTAAGAAGGTGAATGTAATTATAAGATTTTGTACGATTTGTCAATGAGCTATTGACCTGATGGTCTCCCTACTAATGCCGTATTTTTTTGTATACATTATTGTAGCATAACATAAATGAACTATTGACCTGATGGTCTCTACTACACCGTTATTTTTATATTCAGTTATTATTAAATCGCATTGAAAAAATCATTATTGTGAATAATTCATTGAATAAATTTTACATAAATGAGCTATTGACCTTATGGTCTCTCTACACCTATCGTTGCTTGTGTTGAGAGATATCATTAAATCGCTTTGAAAAATCCACAATAAATTATTCATTCAATAAAGCTTAATTAATTTCATTTAATCGCTTACCAACAGCAGGAACTATCTTCATAACTGATAATCCATTTCCATCAATGTAATTTTCAATATTCTGCACACACTAAAACACCCGAACACTCACTCACTCGGTGGAAGGTAAACTGCCGAATCGAACGGTTTTCAATGACTAAAAAGAGATTTACTCTGGAATGCGTTCATGCATCGTAGATAAGGATTGATAACAGACGACGAAAGAATGTGTTTTTTGCAAACATCTACGCCGGATACTAATTGCCTCCGGGGCAAAGGTCAAATGATTCGGCGGTTCGCACCTTGCAAAATTTTCCAGTTCCACCGATGAGTTTGTTCGATGTTTTAGATTCTAACATCGCGACGGAGTGTTATTCTTGAATTTTAATTTTTGAGTTCACTGGAATTGAAAATACTCTCATTCTATCAGGCGGCGAAGTTGTGAAAATTTCTAATAAGTTCGAAGACTCGAAAAAATGGAAAAACCTTTGCCAACGACGGTAAACTTTCTAGAATAACTATAAGTGCATTCGAGATTATGATTTCGTGAAAATCCATTTACACCCCTTTACTGGATAAAAAAATACTTTCATTTGATCAGGCGGAGAAGTTGTGAAAATTAAAATAATTGACTACCTTCTAACAACTGCTTGCTATCCTGTGGTATCCTGTTTTAACGGGATGTCAAAAATATATTTATTCCTGAAGGATTCTAAAAATTTCAAGGCTATTTTCCGCAGGGATGAATTTTGCACAATTTGTGCGATGTTCATTCGGTTCATTCCGCATTGATTTTTAAGCTAATTCCGACAACAATGAATTTTTACATTCTTTTTAAATCGCTGAATGTCATTTTCATTTCTATAATTTCAATTATCCTCGTTGCCACTATGTTTCGAGCAGTGATATGTAAATTTTTCTAGAAGCATTTAAACATAGGTTCATTTTGAATAGATTTTCAAATTCCAGTGGAAATTACTTTTTTGCAATTTTTCTAAGCACCGAATGTAATTTTCTTTTCAGTAATTTAAGTATTGACTATTGTCAATTTATCTCCAGCTGTAATATGTCATTTTTTAGTAGTATGTCAAAAATATATTTTGACAGATTGAATCTAATTCCGGAAGAGATTCAATTTTGAAATGTTTTTTTTTTATTGCCGAATGCAATATTTTAACTTGCGTTCAAGTTTTGAGTGTTATTATTTTGTGTTTAGCTGTGATAAATGAATGTTTTTAATGGGATGACAAATTCGGTTCATTCCGGATGGATTTTGAAGCTAATTCCAGCAGCGACGACTTTTTGACCATTATTTAAGTGGCTTTCTATACCGTAAATTAGTGTTGCTACTTGGTCTCCAGAAGTGTTCTAAAAGCATTTCAAAATTAAGTTCCTTTTGGAAGGATTTTAATATTTCAAAACTAATACCAGTGAAAATTTTTTTTGTACATTTCAAAGCGCCGAATGTAATTTTCTTTTCAGTAATTTAAGTTTTGACTGTTGCCAAATTGTTTGCAGCTGTAATATGGCATTGTTTAGCAGTATGTTAAAAATATTTTGACAGTTTGAAGCTAATTCCGGAAGAGATTCAATTTTGAAATGTTTTATTTTATTGCCGAATGCAATATTTTAACTTACGTTTAAGTTTTTAGTTTTGTTATTTTGTGTTTAGCTGTGATATAATAATAATTATTATTATTATTATATTTATTGACCACTCAAATCTACAGATTACAAAATTTACACATTACCAAAAAAGAGACCGTTACAGTAAAAGGGGGTAAAAAGGAAAATGTTCAGATGAAACCCGAAGGTTTCTCTGGTCTACCACATATTCCTATCAAATTAAAAATAAGTTAATATAAATGAATTAATACGCTTACAATTCCGTACCGCAGCACACATACAGTTGAAAAATAGAAGTAAAATTAATAATTAAAATTAATGGTTGGTGCTATATGCTATTTCGATACATTTTACGAAATGTTTTAGTTTTCATCTCTAAAAACTTGTTTGGGAAAGTCCTGATCAGTCGCGAAAGGCTGTATCTGAAGGATCTTCTGAAAATCTCGGTGTAAAAGTTAGGGATGTTGATGATGCATTTATTTCTAATGAGAGGAATCTCCTGATCCTACAAATTAAATTTAAGTGCGCAACTCTGTTTTTTATTATTGATCCAGGTTTACTCTTATTTCTTTTTTACTGCGCCTAGTTTTTGTAACTATTCCAAATAATATTTTATTTTTACTGACTTGACAAATTTTATATTTATATGTACGTAATTGAATATTTATTTTATACAATATATATGTATCTATGTAAATAATAAAATATCTATCTATCTATCTAATATTGGCGCTATGTATGTCGCTTCTAAATTGAATTTTTCTATGAAGATATGGAGGTTTTTTGGTCTGAATGATCTTAAAATAGAAACAGGCTTCGTGTAGTATTCTGCGTTTGGTCATGTTAATCCAGTTTGCTTTTGCCAACTTGTGAGAAACGGGGGAGTTTCGTCTTATTCCATATATGAATCTCAGACACGATTTTTGTACTTTTTCGATTCTTTTCACGTCAAAGTTGTCAAGGCAGGTACGTCCCCGTAGTTAAAGAGAGATAAAACATGTGAGTCGCACAATTTTATTTTCGTATCGGTGGATAATATCTGGCGATGTGGGTATAACGTCTTCAGAGAGGCATAAGATTTCCTAATGCAGTTTGTTATGTGTTTTTGAAATCTTAAGTTTTCATCAATTATTAATCCTAGGTTTTTGATCGATTCGCAGTATTGCATAGTTGTCTGACCTGTTTTTATATTGAGTAATCTTTTTGCTTGGTCTTTTAATTTTCGTTTTGCAAATAAAATGACGTTGGATTTTTTTTCATTTATAATTAAGTTGTATTTATTAGAGTTTCTAATGAGGTTTTCTTTATCTATGTTTATCAATATTTCTATTAATTCAATTTCTGAGGCATTGAAGGAGCAATAGATTTGAGTATCCTCGGCATATGAGTGGAAGTTGCAGGTCTTTAAATCTCTGTATAGCTGAGATGTATATGCAATGTATAACAGGGAGCTTAATATGGCTCTATGAGGCACACCATTTAAAATTTCAATTTTTTCCGATTCATTTCCGTTACAGACAATTCTTTGATTTCTCTTCGTGAGAAAAGATTTATCAAGTGAAGTAGCGCCCTCGTCGAAACCTAGATAGTGAAGCATGCCAAGTAATACATCGTGATTTATTCGGTCGAAGGTTTTAGAATAGTCTATTGCTACCAGAACTGTTATTTGACCCCGATCCCAAGACTCTAAAATGTCGTCAATCAAATTAGCAGTAGCCGTTGCCGTTGTGCAATTATATCCAGGTCTAAACCCAGATTGTTCTGGGGGTAGTAGGTTGTGTTTTTCTAAATGTTCTCTCATTTGCAGGTCAATCACTTTCTCCAGATATATTTTTTAATGGGATGACAAAATTCGGTTCATTCCGGATTGATTTTGAAGCGAATTCTAGCAGCGATGAGTTTTTGGCTATTTTTTAAGCCGCTTTCTAAAGTGTAAGTTTCACGCATTGCCACTTTGTCTCCAGAAGTGTTTTAATAGTGTATTGTACACTATACTTTGTTCACGAAAATTAAAATCAAAATTAAAATCAAAATCAAAATCAAAATCAAAATCAAAATCAAAATCAAAATCAAAATCAAAATCAAAATCAAAATCAAAATCAAAATCAAAATCAAAATCAAAATCAAAATCAAAATCAAAATCAAAATCAAAATCAAAATCAAAATCAAAATCAAAATCAAAATCAAAATCAAAATCAAAATCAAAATCAAAATCAAAATCAAAATCAAAATCAAAATCAAAATCAAAATCAAAATCAAAATCAAAATCAAAATCAAAATCAAAATCAAAATCAAAATCAAAATCAAAATCAAAAAAAAAAAAAAGAAAATCAAAATCAAAATTAAAATCGAATTGAAAATTGTAATTGCAATTACAATTGAAAAAAAAACATCAGTATTAAACAGAGTAAATAAAATATTATCATAAATCGCGTTCTGTGAATTAAAGCGCGAATTAGCGTGTTTAATATCCATATTAAATACACAAATGCGTGTGCGTGTTTAATGAACATATTAAACACACAAATGCGTGTTTAAGGAATTGAGTGTTAAATGTACCCTATTAATGCTGCCTGTATAATTAAATAATGTGCACATTATAACATTTTCGTAAACAAAAGCATTTTAAAATTAAGTTCATGTTTAAAAATAAATAATCAGCCGATTTATGAATACAGTTACGCGTTTAAGTTCTCCTGGAGGTGGGTAACTCTTTTTTTTGCTCATCACTTCAAAAGAGTCAAGAGTTACTTCAAAAGTTGACTCTCTGCAGTCGAATCTTCACGACGAGTTGACTCACAAAACAGGAAAATCAGTTCGCCCACCCATACTTGAAAACTAAGAATTGGTTGCGCCCCTCCGCTTGATGCGTCTGGGGCCGTCGTCCTCTTCCCCTCATCCTTCCTGCGGTGCTGGTTAGGTCCATGAGGGGTGATAAAGAGATAATAGTATATTTTTTTTTTGGCCTTGGATGTAAGTCCATATGACCACCTCAGGGCGATTAGGATAAGACTGGGTCACTTTTCTTCTCGTTAAGGGGTCTATCATAACGCTTTTTATTTCACAATACAGAAACGATTACGGAAAGGTTTGGAGCACAAAATGGTTAGCAACAAATGAGAGGATACGCATTTACAACTTAATCTTGCGGTGTTTTAGGAACGTTATGATCTGTTCAGAAATTTTGTTGTTATTTTTGGACAAGAGATGAACAATATTTAATGGCAGCAAAACATTTAAATCTGCGATTTTTTTTAGTATATTATTATATGAGCGATTATGACAGCCGTTATTCATGCTGTAGGCGCCCAAGAGCCATCAGGCGAGTGGCGCAAATCATCTGAGTGAGTAATGGTCATAACCGCGAAGGATTTTTCTACAGCTTTTAATAGAATATTATGTAACAAGTGTTATAAACTGCACTTTAGTCACGAGTTAATTAGGCACGAGCGGAGCGTAGCGGAGCGAGTGTTTAATAACGAGTGTCTAGAGAAGTTTATAACACGAATTGCATACTATACTTTTTCTACGACTATATTATTAAAATTTTGAAATTATTTTATTATCTTAAATGAACATTTAAATAAAATAACATTATTATTAAATTGGTCTACTTGGGTAAATAAACATTAACAGTTACGTTAGAGACATTATGGCAATTGCTAAAGGAAATCATTAATTCTCCTAAATTTCTTTGATGTTTTGTATTATTTATTTGATTTAAGTTGAAAGTATTCCTTGTTTCATTTATTTATTTTTTATTTTGACAGATCGTTGATAAGTGACCACTAACTTGATTTTGAGTTTCGTTTGATTTTAGCGATTTAAAGATCTGGAGTTAACTTCAGCCCATGACTAAAATGCACAGTCACAGTTTATCAAGGTGTATTTAAAGAGTCACTTAACGTCATGGAAACATATGCGATAAATGACATTTTAGAGGTGGGAGTACAAAAACAAATTCATTTATCAGTTTTAACACAAAATAGAAGCACATTAATCATTAATCGGTACCTACACGTAAGATATGCATTCGCTGAAAAACGTAAACAAGGAACATGATGAAACACTTAGAGGTCACTTGAGTCTATTGTCAGTCGCAGAAAGAGTTGATCGCGGGCAATTTAAAATATCATCGGGTCAGCACAATAGTGATTTTAAGATTTGTTTTTAAATTACCCAAATTACTCTAGAGAATTAAGAATACATTATACACTGCAGTGAATTATAGGTATGATTGTTCGCAAAAAATATGCTAACAATTTCAATATAATTAAATAGATGTAAAAAAAGGTTAAATATTTTACTCGCGTGTAATTCACTGGGATAAATTATGGCACTCGATTAATGGCCGGTGTCGCAAACGTCATCCTCGCATGTAAAAGCCATCATTACACACTCATCGAGGTGTTAACAATTTGTAATAATAGTTTTCCCGGTTATTTTTCAAGTACATTAGGTGATTCCAAAAGTGTTTATTTATTGCCATTGTACGCGCACCGTACGCATTCTTGATATTTAAATAATTCAAAAATGACTCGCCTAGCAAGCATTCGAAGTTTAGCGCTTCGCTGGGTTCATTTCGCGATAAGGAAATCCAGTTTCCGCCGGTTTTCCCATTTCCATATTCATTCCGTTTGTCGCAGGCGCACTAATTAGTGAACCCAATTATGATTTTCGTTATTTTACCCAAAAGAGAAATCTCTTGTATCCCCAATTGTAATGAAAGAATAAGTCCAATCGGCTAAAAAAATTAGCGTCAAGCACTTTTCTACCTGTTTTTAGTTTAATAAATATTTGCTCCTAATAAGAACAGAAACCTGTACAAAATTAGAAGATGTAACGAAGAAACTAAAGAAACGGAGGAATTGATGGATTTTTTAAAGAAGGATGTTTCAATGAAGAGACTCAATTATCTAGAAAAAATGAGTTGGGTTACAATGTTATTCAACTACAACCGATTTTGGTAATTGTTTTAAGAATTTATAACAGAGATGGTTCACGAGGTGACTTATGGTACGGCCGAGGTATCAGAGGTGGCAATACAGACAGGTCGGTTGCAGAAACGGCCCGCACCTATCTGTATTACCACCTCTGCTACCTCGGCCGTGCCATGAGTCACCCCGCCAGCCGTCACAGATTTATAATGAATAACAGAATCATGGATGATGAGCACCCATAAGTATAAAATAATCAATCATAATAAATTAAGGGGCCGCGGTAGCCTAGTGAGTAGAGCTCCTGCTCGCGGGCCTCGTGGTCGTGGATTCGAATCCCATCCGTGCGGCCACTTTTTCAGAACGAAGAAGTAGCCGTGCGGGTCCATGGATGTCCAGTATATGTCCCTCTAATCATTATATAATATATAATTGAGTATACAGGGTGTATTTGAAATAACGAACAGGCTCGTAACCACAAAGAGAATATATTATTTTTAAAATATTCGCAATTATTTCGTTTATAACTGTAACAAAAAGCCCGCAATTAATTATTAAAGTTAATGAGTGAAAATACGCAACATGTTTGGGGGCAGTGGTAATGTGACCTAATTTTTAAACGGCATCGGCTTTAGATATAGAATTACAACAAGCGCTTAGGAAATATCTGAGTGCACTTTAAGCATCAATGAATTTGAGGACTGTTTATCTTTTACAAAAAGAAACGTTGCGATAACACTTCAAATTTCGGAGGCAAAAAATCGTATCTCGCGTTTTAAATAAACAAACACACATTGCATGCAGACCTAATTAAATGAGAAAAGCATCGGTTCTCAAAATGTTGAAAAAACATCGAAAAATTAGGAAAATTAAAAAAAAAAAATTTGAATAAATTTTGACGGAAATGGGTTCACAAATATTGTGTGTATGTGCCCTTAAATGCCTGTTCGTTATTTCAAATACACCCTGTATATATAATAAATAAGTAGAAACCAATATATACAGTTAACTAAAAACTCTGGCGGAATGGACCAGTTGCAACAAAAATAAATAAAAAAAAAATAAAAAAAATTACTAGATACGAAAAACAAAAAGAGATTTTAAATATCGTATTTCTCGGTAGTAAAATTACCATCAAGACATTAAATTATCAATCTCCCTCAACTCCAAACTGAAGAACAGTTTACGACCACAGTCCTTATCAGTGCTGATGGGAAATCATAATTACTCTGAGAATTTTCAGTGCTAGAGACAAGATAGCGGTAAAACGTTGGCAAATTTATTACTTTCCTGGGTTATATATCACTCATTAAAAAAATACATTGAGATAAAGATAATAATTTTTTTATTAATTGTAATGTTTCCATTAAAAACATTGCTTAATCAACACCGGGCCGAAAGTTAATCGTTAATAAAAATATTCCTATCGCAAGATTAGATTATCCGGTCTAAGATCGTTAATCGACGATAATCTTATTTGCAAAGCTGATTCACATAGCCTTGCTAAATAACAAATAATATATAATAATTGACCTTATGAACAAAGCATTTGAACAAAAGAGTCTCTTTCAACGGATAATTAAGGCATTTTCTTTAATTTATTTGTTTACACTGATAACGATATTCAAATTTGCAAAACCGTCTTTCGAATTGTAAAGGCTCTGGGCCGCACAAAATAAAACTAAACTACGGCCTCGTTGGCCTAGGCTGCAAATTTGCATTGCTATGCAAATGATTAATATTTAAATTATTATTAGATCCTAACAAATAAAATGTTGTCGTGCAAGTAACATAAACAGGTTTTATTTTAAACATACCGTTTTACATATATAACAAATATTTGTTGCTAGTAAGTGTACAGAAATAAAATGTTTAATGTAAACACTGAATAAAGCATTTACAATGTTTTTTTTAGCCACATAGTAACTGTTTCATTCAGTCTTTATATTATTTAGTGCCGCAGCAAGCGTTTACATAATTAACACGTTTATAGCTACGGAAGTATTTCGTATACTCAAGAAATGTAAGTCATAAAATTATTAACCACAGCTCGTTTGTTTGAAACAAATTTTTGTCCACTTTACAAAAAGTTTATGTGACCTTAAATTTTATATTTATACGGTGTGTTTCAAAAGGAATTGCAGTCGCTTATGAATTGAAATGCGTCTGATTAAACATTTATAGTTGTTAATTGTCACTCACAGAGTTAACGTTAAAGAACTGGCGTTTCAATTCATTGGTGATTGTGATTAATTTATTCATAAAACGCACCAATATACGAACACGATATAAATAAAACAAGTTACACGAAGTAATCAAGTGTTGAAGTGCATAAACAATTGGCCGGCATAATATTGACAGTTTGTCCGTGTGAACGCAATTACGAATGTTTTTTCTACGCCTACCCAATTATCTCGAAATTATCAACATATTTTTCGTGAAAAATCGTTCCTTTAATTCACTGTGTTGAGTAATGAATTCTGTAGTGAATTATGGATTCAACCAATCACAAATACAAATCTAAAAATCACTATTGCCCGCTCCAATATTGTCGACATCACTGGCGATCAACTCTTGCTGCGATTGACAATCGACTTGCGTGACACTATGTGCATCGCCATATTGCTTGTTTGCGTATTTCAACGTATGCACTATGTACAAGTAAGTAATGATTATTAATTAAAGAGCCTCTCACAAATTTATTTGTTTATTAGGTGTACAAAAAATCAAAGTTTTATATTCGCTATTATGATCATTATTCACTCAAAAGATTTCGTGAAAAATGACTGTCATAATTACTTATATCGCTTAATCAGAAGAAAAGAGACCTAAGTGCAAAATTTCGATTTTGGGTTTATTGCATAAAATAATTTAAAAACACACGAACTTTTATGGCCAGCCGACACCTACATAAGTGATGTTACGCTTATATTCCGCCAGAGGGCAGATGTGACTTTTTTTCATGGTCATATATTCTGCAAAGGACCCCTAACAAATCAAATGGAAATTGGCTTTCGGTAAAATTTACCAAATTTTGGATATGTTGTTCCTTTCGGAGTCCAGATCAAAAGTCTCCACGGGCACAAAGCTCGAAAATCTTCCCTACGAGCAGTACCCAGCTCCGAAGGTTAGAGACCGGTAATCCCCGATTTTCTGATTTTACCTCTCCCCTTGCATTTTCGGGATATTTATAAGATAATCGGAATATATACCGGGTGTGGCACTTAAGACGCCTCGGACCATAGCTCCTTTACGATAAAAGCTATCGACAAAAATCTAAGAACAAAGTGGTACATAGTTACCGTCGCTATGTTTCAAAAATATTTCTAATCATCAGTGGCGTGCCGTACTCCAGTGGCGTACCAAACTTATGTTTTTTTAAACGGAATGCCCTATTTTTTATTGCAGATTTGGAAAGTGCTCGACGAGTACTTATTTTTTTATCTAACATGTTATACCCTTCACTTTAGCGGTTTCGCTGTTATAACCCCTTCTTTCAAAATTGCGCCCCATTTTTGAGATTTTTTTGTAGAGAAACTAATTGACGCCGGCGCCTAAATTTTGAATTGAGGTACAGGTTAAGACCTCGTATACCTTCACATAATTTTTTTTCGGGTAATTTATGGAAAAAAAATAATTTTTGATTGATCTTCGCATGTTGTCATTTTTTTCGAAAATTTCAAATGGCACCCCCCTAAAAAAATTACGGCGTTGTACAGCCAAAACTCTAAATTTTTCATTGGTGTAAAAAAAATTACACATTGCATAACAAAATTTCGGAGAAAAAAGGAATTTCATCGCAAATGTCGGGGAACGTTTTCCGTTCCCAAGTGTGCCATGAGAAAACAAAGGATTGGTAATTGTCAAAGTAAATTATTAGACGTCAGTAGCAGCCATAAGTCATTTTTGATAAACGTTCTAAAAATGTTCCGAACTCAAGAGGAAATGGTTGACATGATATTTATTCTTGGAGAATGTAACAAGAATTGTTTCTTGGCATCACGAGTGTACGCTGCGAGATATCCGCACAGGGCATATCCAAATGAACGTGCATTTCAAAAAGTGTTGGAGAGATTTACTACTACGGGAAGTGTGAAACGGCCAAGGAGAGTTAGAAAGAAGGCAGTTATTACCGAAAATAATGAACTGCAGGTTCTGGAGGCAGTTATTGAAGATCCTCATACCAGTATCCGTGATATTAGTAGGAATCACGATATTTCAACGCGATCCGTACATCGTGTTCTTAAAAAGTACAAATTCCGTTCATTTAAGATTCAACTGCACCAAGAATTGCAACCTCAAGATTTTCATGCGAGGCAAGATTTCTGCATGTGGGCTATCAATAAAATTGAGCAGGAGGAATCATTTCTTATGCGCGTATTATTTTCTGATGAAGCAACGTTTCATAGAAATGAGCATGTCTATCGCCACAACTACCATTATTACGCCGATGAAAACCCACAAGCCATGCGAATGATAAACCACCAGCAAAGATGGTCGCTGAATGTTTGGGGAGGCATACTTGGAGAACACCTTTTGGGTCCTTATTTCATCGAAGGGCACCTGAACGGCAACAGTTATTTGAGGTTCCTTCGCGACGACTTGGATGATCTCTTGGAAAATGTCCCTCTAGCCGCTCTTCGACAGATAGTTTTCCAGCACGATGGAGCTCCTGCACATAATAGCTGTGTCGTTCCGGAATTTCTCGATGAAACGTTTCCGGACTCCTGGATTGGTCGTGGGGGTCCTGTGAGGTGGCCGCCATGATCACCAGACATCACTCCCCTTGACTTCTTCCTTTGGGGCCATATCAAAGACGAGGTTTACAGGACGGTAACAACTACTGTCGAGGATATGAGGGAGAGAATCCGCGCGGCTTTCCGCGGTATATCACCAGAAGCCCTTAGGGCAGTGTCTAGAGCCTGTGAGTCGAAGTTGCGGTTATGCCTCCAGCAGGAAGGTCGTCATATCGAACATTTAGTTTAAGTTGTTAAATTTTCTTTATCTGCATTTTTCATATCATGTTGAATAAATAGGTACATACTATTATGTTGACCGTATTTGTGTATTTGTTTTCTCATGGCACACTTGGGAACGGAAAACGTTTCCCGACATTTGCGATTAAATTCCTTTTTTCTCCGAAATTTTGTTATGCAATGTGTAATTTTTTTGACACCAATGAAAAATTTAGAGTTTTGGCTGTACAACGCCGTAATTTTTTTAGGGGGGTGCCATTTGAAATTTTCGAAAAAAATGACAACATGCGAAGATCAATCAAAAATTATTTTTTTTTTCATAAATTACCCGAAAAAGAATTATGTGAAGGTATACGAGGTCTTAACCTGTACCTCAATTCAAAATTTAGGCGCCGGCGTCAATTAGTTTCTCTACAAAAAAATCTCAAAAATGGGGCGCAATTTTGAAAGAAGGGGTTATAACAGCGAAACCGCTAAAGTGAAGGGTATAACATGTTAGATAAAAAAATAAGTACTCGTCGAGCACTTTCCAAATCTGCAATAAAAAATAGGGCATTCCATTTAAAAAAACATAAGTTTGGTACGCCACTGGAGTACGGCACGCCACTGATGATTAGAAATATTTTTGAAACATAGCGACGGTAACTATGCACCACTTTGTTCTTAGATTTTTTTCGATAGCTTTTATCGTAAAGGAGCTATGGTCCGAGGCGTCTTAAGTGCCACACCCGGTATAATCTTCATATACACTGCTCAACATTTGAACTGATACACTTACAAGAACATAGATAAAAAACAATTTACTACTTTTTGAGCAACATCTTCTTACTTAATTGATAGTATATGGTTCTGGAAACACTTTTAGGGCAATCAATTAAAAGAATAAAACTTAAATTACGAATTTCAAATGTTCTAATAGAAAAATAACAAAATCTTCATTATAGTATTACAGAAAAGTTTGCTCAGGAAAGAAATGATAACAAACACTTAAAGATGAATAATGCGTGGGACCTCCTCTAGCTCTTATGACCTCTTGGAAATGTCTTGGCATGCTGGAAATCAAATCCCGAATGTAATGCTGAGGAATATTTAGCCATTCGAGAAATTCGCAAAAATTCTCTTAAAACTTGATTAAGTATAAGCATTAGGCATTTGTTCACATTCCGAAACAGGGCCCTGATAATTTAGGAAGTCATGCCAAATGCCTAAAAATAGTTGTTTGCTATAAGTGTACCAATTCAAATGTTGAGCAGTGTATATCCCGAAAATGCAAGGAGAGAGGTAAAATCAGCGAAAATCGGGGATTACCGGTCTCTAACCTTCGGAGCTGGGTATTGCTCGCAGGGAAGATTTTCGAGCTTTGTGCCCGTGGAGACTTTTGATCTGGACACTGAAAAGAACAACATATCCAAAATTTGGTCAATTTCACCAAAAGCCAATTTCCATTTGATTTGTGAGGGGTCCTTTGTTTGGGGAAGAGCGGCTCAAGTGTGAGTTGTGTTCTGTCTTCTCGAAAGCGAGTGCACTGCCACTGAGAAAGAAAGACATTGGACAAAAAGGCAAAAGTAACCAATTTTCACTAAGAGTTTTTGACTTATTAACTATTAGATCTCTTTTATTTATACTGGTAAGTACACTTAGCAGTGGCAGCTCGTCAACTTTTGGTTTAGTGAGGCACAAATTTAATATTTTCACATCTTTTTAAAATCTCCCCATTTTCCTTCACGTTGTTATACGTTTCGATTTCAAATTGCCGAGTCGTACTCAAAACATTAACTACAATTTGTTTATCTAAAATATGAAATTTACAATTTGATGATATATGATTTTTACTGTTGGAATGCTTATCAATAGAACGCCCTATTTTTTTTAATCGCCATAACCTGTTTTATGCCATATCGACTTATTGCTATTTGAAAACATCATACAAGGTCAACAAAATAATTTATTTCTTATGGTCAACCACATTTGTAAAACCATGCACTTGAATGATCGATGTTTTTGAATTAATAATAAACTAAGATCAGGGCAAGGCCTTTTCATACCTTTTATATAAACTTTATCATTGTACGACAACTGAAAAGAAATTTACGATGTCTGCAATTTCTCGCAGTAAGAGTCACAGTGCCATTTCCGTCATCCATTATAATATAGGAATAAATACTATTTACTGATGAATATTAATAAGATTACCTTTGATAACTGACGTTGATCAACGGACGGCAGTGTGAAATTAAAAGATTACTTATGAAGGCTACACAACTCGGAAACGGTAACGAAAACGGGAACCAAAAATTGAATGATACGATTTGCATATTGACATACACAACTAATAAGTAATAACTAATATAGCTAGGTATATTTTCGTTCCCGGGTTGTAGTGAAGCTGCCTTAACACAGCTGACAACGGCGAGTGCCGCGAATGTTCTCTCCCTATCACGCGGGTGATTTCCGACCAATGAGAAGCCTCTGAGGCTCGCCTCCAATATCGAAATAAATCTGCACATTACAACGAATACGATATAGGTAAACTGTATGGAGGCATATTAAGTTGCATAAATTCCGGTTGCTTTGCTTTACATTTGCCTCAATTCCGATCTGGGAGGGCGCACTAATTCTAATCATTAAAAATCGCGAACATTCCGTCAAAACAACAATTTTTAACTACTATATTACTATATAATTAATTATCAACACGGAAGAAATTTATTGAATAAAATTATATTTTTATAATATAGAAAATTAATGGTGAGGCAATGCATCACCTGCCTCCCCTGACGAGCCACCACTGTCACTTACTTTCGGGAGATAGGACGGAAAGACCAATGTGTCTGTTCTTCATATTGCCAAGTTGACTTTCGTGAATCTTTTATAGCAAAGGCTGTGAGATAAATGAGGTGTGTAGCATATTATTACGTCATGAGACTAGATAAGTTCAATTGAATTGGATTTAAAAAAAATGAATTAATCACAGACGTGGCTGCTATGTTTCTCTCTCTCAGACAAGGCCAACTCAGCAACAAAATTATGTGGCTCACACCTTATATTCCGGGTGTTGCGTTTCAGGTGCGAACATTTAAAAAAGTTAGGTTAATGCCCATCCGGCAAAATTTAATTATTACTTAAAACAATATCTTTTCCTCTGTCACGAAAAAAACTGTAGAATACAGAATACAGAAAAAGATGATTCCAGAGACGATTCTTTAAGTTCCGTGTCCAAGAACTCGAATGTTGACACCGTTTCTGACCCTAACTATGGTGAAACGTGGCCATCGGATTCGTAGGATAGCCTATCAGAGAACGAGCAACAATCTATAGCATCAGCTCAGAAAAAAAGTTCAAGTTTCCTGCCACTTTACCTGAAAAATAGTAAGGAAACCAAAGAAAAATCCGCAAGGCTGGATAAAAAAATGTAGCAAAACTTAAGCGAAACAATAAGCAATACTTACGAGTCCATAAAATATATAAAGAAATTAGACGGTAGTAAAGATCAAGTAATGGTAACTAGGAGTGCAAGGGCTATTCTCTCTCCTTAGACAGAAAGTTTCACACTGAAATGTACTTAAAAAATTTTGGAAGATTTCAGGAAGACTATTTTAGCCATTATTGGTTTTTGAGTGACTTGCAATGCCAAAGAGATCTCGGATTGTAAAAATCAAACCACTTGTTCGAAATTGTAAACCCGAAAGTGAGCCTAGAAATTTGAACCATTTTGAAATTGATGCCAAAAACTAAGAATTTGCAAGAAGTATTTTATTTCCACTTTGGGCACAAGTGAAAGGTCTTTGAGAACAGTTATTTCCAAAACTAATTGAGGAGAAGGGGAAAATTGTATCAGGAAAATTACGGGGAAAACACAGTAGCATATACAGGGTGTTTCAAATTCGAGGCTCACCATGGGGATCTCGCTTATTAAAAGAGATAGAGGGTATGATTAAATCTAGTACTTTTGCAGAATTTCATGCTGATTAATAATCCACAAATAGAATTTGTTTAATAAACACATATTATTATTACAACAATTACCTAGATTGCAGCTGCTACCTTATTTATAGCTGACACAACTGTGCAAGCAATTAATTTTGTTAACAAAACAAGCTCCGACACTTTCTTCCGAACAGAGGGAGTACTAAATAGCAATGCAGTCTTTCGCGAGTTTTGTTGCTATATTATGAAAATGTGTTGTATATTTCTTCGGTTTCAAAGAGTCTACTTTACTAACACAGCTATAAAGTTAGAGATTTTCTGAAGAAAAATAAATCTCGAAATACCCTTGTAGATAACAAATTATTTCGATTAGATATTTTCATTAATATTTTTGTGGAAATTAATGGTTAAACAGTTTGTAATACATGAATAATCGCAGCTGTATGTGCCCCACCATCACTTATTGTAAATGACAATGAAGCAATTTGGAATTCCCTGATAATTACTCGTATTACATAAATTTCCCAATAAATATTCATGTAATTACCCTTTATACGTGGTCATTGATTAATGATAATCCGGCCTATAAATATCGAAATAAAAATTGAAAATGGAAACCTTTACCTGTTGCATTTGGATTCAATAAATTTAAAATAATCGAAATATAGCCTAAATTTATGAATAAACAAATTACTCGTAATTCTGCAAAATTAATTCTTAAAACTGCGACACCCATTAAATCCTCTCCATAATCCTTCCAATAAACTCCTTTATGAAACCACCAACATACAACCTATCGAAGATAGGATCCGATTTCTCGCAGAACGATTTGCCTGTACAGAATCTAATTTTGAAATCCTTAGGAAAATGTGCATCCCAAGAAATCCTAATATAACGGCTAGATTTAAAAATCCAACTACAACCATATTTGAATACGTAACATCTCTAAATCCTACAACCCCACCTTGAATTGAGCAATCCAAGCAGAACTCTGGGCGGAAAGACCTAAGGTCGATAGCCCTTATCAGGAATTAACATATGAAAAATTGTAACTGTAGGAATAAAAAAAAATGTACTAAATGCAATTACTGATAATAAAGATTTCTTATTTCTTATATATAATTCTTAAAATGTTGGAACAACTAGTTAATAACATTAGTAGGCTCAAGTTATTAAATTTAATTCTTATGAATTCCTTTTATGTTTCGACAGAGATAATACGTTTTTGCAAATGATCTCAACAGGCAATTAATCAGAGGTTTCGAGGTTTCAATGGTATTAAATTTTATCAGAATAAAGTTTTAATTTTTGAAAAAGTTTTTTAAAATTGGCTCGTTTATTAACAAATTTAGCTGGTTATAACAAAATATTATTACCCCAAAAATTACCGTCGTAAATGTTAATTATTGTTGTTTAGCAATACTGTATAGACCCAGGGGCCATAAATCCACCATTATGCCCATAAACAAGATTATAGTGGCAAAATGAAATAAAATATTAAACTGAATGAAAAATTTACAATAATTAGTTGTGGTTAAAACATAGTGAATTTTTCAATTCAGTTTAATTATGGATTAACACGTAGTAACTGTACTCTTCATTAAATAAAATACTACAATTATGTCAGATTTAAAATAGTAGATGCTTATACAGTACTTTTTTTTTATCGTGGGCAATAGGATTTTACATGCAAAAAATTATATCTTGTGTTAACGTATATTTTATCATAAAATTTTGAAGGAAATTTTAGTTAGTAATAAATAAATTATTTTTCTGCAAAATGCACTGCATTAGAATAACTTAAACATATTTTATTCCATTAAAAATGAAATTATTTAATATGAATAACTGAGCAAAAATAATCAAAGTACCTTGAATTTATGAAATGTCAGATTGATTAGTGAGGTAAGTAATCGAACGATTTTATACTAGAAAATGTCCGTTTATACTGTTAAAGAACTGGTGGAATTTAAAAAAAAAAGGTCGAATCTTACTTAGTTCAAAAGGCCTTTTATTCCTTGGAAGAATGTTTGTCCAGCAAATTTCTAAATTTCACAGTGTAATTATGTCCATTATAACACACACATACTTATTTTAATTAATATTTGTAATTGTTTTATTCAATATTTTATTATACCGCTGTATTTTAACGTGTTCGTATATTCCTCGTCTAAATTAATGTAGTTTAATTTCTTACTCACTGACTTCAATTAGTTGTAAACATTTTATTTATTGACTTTCAGTACACTCTGTCTTAAAATGTAGTCCGTCCGTCAGTCACTTATACTATTTTGTTTTCATTTATATATTTTATTATGCGTATATATATAGCGCTAGCTCACTTTATTTATACACTTAATTTATACACTAATTTATTTTTGAATGTGTTCTCAATTTAGTCACTTATTACTTATTTATGTATTATCCAATTACTACCTACTATTTTTTATGACGTATGTAAAACTTTACGGTTGTGGCATCAATAAATGAATATAATATAATATAATATAAAGGCAATCATAAGAGGCTTATCCAGCAGGAAATAATTGTATTTTTCTACAAGAAGTCGGAGAGTTTTTATTTTAGGGAAGTAGTTGACAACTTTTCTGCAGCGTATCCCGATCATTCGGCTCTGAGCAAAAGCACTTTTTGTTGGAATAAAACACGTTTCAATTATTCCAATTTAGCGCATCATATAGACAAATAATTGATTTATATTACTAACTAAAATTTGCTTCAAAATTATATGATAAAATATACATTAACACAACGTATAATTTTTAGCATGTAAAATCCTAGGCCCACGATAAAAAAAACATACGGTATAACCGTTTACAAAATTTTATTAAATAAATAATCGATAAATAATGTTCTTTATAAACTAATAATAATCTAAATGTACTTAAAATTATATGCGCTTTGGAAAATATATGGGATGCAGTAAATTTTTCATTAGAACAACAAACGACTGTCATAAATTCAATAAATATGTCAGAGAGCGCATAAAGTCCGACAATGTAAAATGCGATTTGCGTAGTTTAATAACCAAAACAGTTATAATTTTGCTTGGTGAATGAAGCAACGAAGATTTTTGAAAAAAAAAATCCGGCGAGTTATGAATAGAGCATATTTCGCTAAAACGCCTTGGAGGAAAGCCAAGCAAAACGTAGCAAATTCATGTGTGGCAAAATGCAGCCATTAATTATATATATATAGACAATTACGGTTTATATAGAGCCAATTATTCAGAATAGATAATTATAAAACCAAAATGGTACACCTGGTGGGAATATTGATTTTATAAAGATGATAGGAACACATACAAATAAAGACTAACAAACAGACAAAACAACCATACGAAGTCAGTTACCAATTTTATAGATGATGGGCATGTTTCAAAGAATGACTAATAATATCAGACAAAACAACAACTACGAAGTCAGTTACCAATTTTAAAGATGATGGGCATCCATCAAAAAATGACTAATAATATCAGACAAAACAACCATACGAAGTCAGTTACCAATTTTATAGATGATGGGCATGCATACAAAGAATGACTAATAATATCAGACAAAACAAGCCTACGAAGATTGATATCAATTTTATAAAAATAATGGCCACGCATATAAATAATGTCCAACAATAATCAGACAAAACAAGCCAACGAAGATAGTTATCAATTTTATAAAGATGTTGAGCACACATTCAAATAATAACTAAGAGACGGACAAAACAAGCATATGCAGCCAGATATCAAGTCGAAGGAAAAAGAGGAAGAACAAAACAGATATGGAATAAAACGATTGACAAATGACCATAAAAGAGAGGCACATCCTGGAAAGAAACAGCCGTACTAGCAAATACGGGTGTGAAGTTGGCAATAGATTCCAGCAATAGATTTTAAATTACGTTTTTACATTAAAACGGGCTACATAACTAAATGTTTCTATGATTATTATGAAACACATGAACATTGTAAACCCAAAAAAAATTAACCCCTAATTGTCCTCTTTTGAAACCACCCCCACTTCCCCTCAAAAATAACTAACCCATAATTGTCCTCTTTTGAAACCACCCCCACTTCCCCTCAAAAATAACTTCCGCTTTTATAACAAGAAGACAAATTCCAATATGAAAACAAAAAATACAGCTGTATTCTGTGGACACCCTAAAATCATAATCATAAAAAAAAACTGCAGGCACACCCCCCATTTTTTCGAGAAAAAAGAAAATTTGCGTAACGCTGCACGACATTCACATATTTTCGCAAAAAAAAACAAAGAAGTCATACTCCCATAGAAAAACTAAAATTTAATAAATGTTCTCCACATGCTCCTGAATAATAATCAAACAAAAACCGCAGGCACACCGCAGACGCCCCCCCCCCTCTTTTTCGAGAAAAAACAAATATTTAAAAAATGTGACAAGAAAAGGAAGCTCCTTTGATTATCATCATAATTTTTGTATGGTTATTGTTCAGGAGTATGTAAGAAACAATAATATCTGATTTTATTTTTCCTATGGGAGTATGACTTCCTTGTTTTTTTGGGAAAATATGTGAATGTCGTGCAACGTTACGCAAATTATTTTTTTTTCTCGAAAAAAATGGGGGTGTACCTACGGTTTTTGTATGATTATTGTTCAGCAGTATGCGAGGAACGTTTATCTGATTTTATTTTTTCTATGGGAGTATGACTTCTTTGTTTTTTTTGCGAAAATAAGTGAATATCGTGCAGCGTTACGCAAATTATTTTTTTTTTTCTTGAAAAAATGGGGGGTGTGCCTGCGGTTTTTTTATGATTATGATTTTAGGGTGTCCACAGAATACAGCTGTATTTTTTGTTTTTATATTGGAATTTGTCTTCTTGTTATAAAAGCGGAAGTTATTTTTGAGGGGCAGTGGGGGTGGTTTCAAAAGAGGACAATTAGGGGTTAATTTTTTTTTGGGTTTACAATGTTCATGTGTTTCATAATAATCATAAAAACATTCAGTTGTGCGGCCCGTTTTAATGGAAAAACGTAATTTAAAATCTATTGCTGGAATCTATAGCTAACTTCACACCCGTCTAGCAAATGACTGAAAAGAATGGAAGAAGTTCATATACGTAGAAAATAAATGAATTATGGATAATGTCGAATAAATAAAACGTCCGATACCCTGTGCGGTAAAAGGGTTCTTTGTTATGATAATAATCATTTATAATAAAGATGATGATTGCGACCATTGTTACGTGGTATTTCTTTTTCAGGTAATTTGAAACAACTTTTTACACCACGATTTATTACATAATACAAACACATTGTATAATCTAAAATATTGACACAACTTAACACAATTCAGTGTATGCTCGAACCGCGTAAAAAGTTCGTCAGTGTCTGTGAACTCAAATTTCATACTAAATCTGCACAATTATGCCTAGTGGAGTTGTAACTAGAAATAACTCTGGCAACGATGAACCTCTTATGCAACGTATTGTTCGAGGGGTGTTCGTCAATCCTGACTTTATTAGTAAATTGGTGGATAAACTCCAAGAACAATTCGACATTAATATCCAAGATCGCCTCACCTGATTCACCATGGAAGTAATTCTGGATAACTCTGACCAACTACACAAAAGTAAAAACTTGGGCTTCTTGTAATAAATAGTGAATCGCTGAATGCTACTAGTTTACATACCAGTGGATTAGACGTGCCAGTAGACCTGTCGGATATTGAACGTTGTCATCACATCAAAGATCAACATTCTGCTCTATTTGCTACAATTTACTGTATCTCCTGGCGCTTCGTGGATAAACACGCAATTCGCGTGATCGAAAGCTTCACCTTCCTCACTCTTACTGTAAATAACTATTGTATTAACAATATTAGGATCTTTATGATGACACTAATAGATATATTCAAGAGATTGATTATTTAATGATGTGAATTTTGTAAATTTTCATTAAATTGATTTAATTGGCTAGAACATTTTCCAAATAGAATCCGCATGAAATGCAATAATTGATGTAAATACCCTTTCGCATTTAATGTTTCATATAACATTTCAAAGCCACTAGCATTAAATATAAATTGCTCCGGACTATTAAATGTGACATAAACGCTCTATTTGAAGTCCTCTAATGGCTTCATTATAGACGGAATAGTTATTTTTCCTACGACACTTCTGATCAATAGCGCACGATTAAACAGGACAGAAATTGACAATTTTATTCACCAGAAAATCCATATAGTAAGTGGGCGATATAATATATAAGGTTTTACAATATTCGGCATTCCATACCTATCTGTTTTGTTTAAAATTTTCTTATTGCCGTAGAAAAAATAAAGTTTATAACTCGAGCCAAAGTGCCACTTTCGGCCCTTGATATGAAATATACTATGAATCAATGGCAAAAAATGATGCATTAGGCGTGAGGTCGAAAGTTTAGTGTTGAGCGTTTTAATCCGGGAGGTAGTGTCACTTTTAATCAAGTCATTTTATGCACGCTGGATTTTATACCATTGGTAGTTCCTATTTTGTTCATAAGGTATTCGACCGCCAGACCCGCCCCTAGCAGTGGGTAGAGTTGTGGTAGGCTGCAGAAGTTTCAAAATGTTTAATTTTTTTTAAATTAAAAAAAAAAATTAATTTTGTAAATTTTTTTTTATTGGTGACGAACGAACAGGGGCCTTCAGAAATAAAATAATTGTCACTTTTCAACCCTTCCAGTAAGAGGTATCTTTGGTAAAAAATTCAGCCGAATCCGTCATGCGATTTTTACCCAAATTTCCAATGGTTTACTTATGAAAAATGAAAAATATGTTATTATCTAGTACTACTAGTAATAACATGCAAATTTCTTTTGTATCATTCAATATCCGGCGTGGCACTAGCCAGGGAAGTAGTTGTTTCAATAAGTTATTAGTTTATAGTCTTAGTAAGACTTAATTTTTGCTTGCAGATCAACGAACAGGTTCATATATTAAGGCTACATTTCGTTTTATTGTATTGAAAATATGGTGCCTTGACACATAAAAAAAATTATAACTCGCAAACGATTAGAAAAATAAAAAAAAAATTAAAGAATAAATGTTATAAAGTTGTCTTCAATTAAGGGGACAAAGTGGTTTCAAATTATTCAGGATGTGCACGGAAGGCTTTACGAATTTTTATCTATAATTTTGAAAGAAGGCCCTGAAGTCCTCAGGGAGGATTATTGGGACGATCAAATTTGCTCAATACATACTTCTTAATAGCTGCCATGTTGCCTAAACAGGTCATCTCCATCGGCAGTACTGAAGAGGGTAAAAAAAATAAAACATGATTTTTAATCGATTTGGGCAGTTTGAAATTATAGAAAATCAATATTTTAAAAAGTATGCACTTTATGTAAAAATTTCGTATTTGTTTTCGATTTAGTTTCCATAGTTATTGAAAAATATGACATTTAAGTTTAATTCAATTTTTTCCCTTCCACACTCCTGCTGAGGTATTTCGAGAATGTCGAATTAAAAAATTTCGGATCACCGTAAATCGTAGAGAAAACGGTCCTCCATTTTTTTTTCTTTTCGGAAAATACGATGAAATGTTTTTTTTGTTTCATTCGTAATTAAAGGGGTGGATAATTTGTTGCAAATTTCAAAAATCATACCTCGAAAAACACGGTCTGGAAGGATAGGGGGTGTTTTAAAAATTTAAAAAAAATTACAGATTAAGGCTCGCCCTACCCCCTAACAACTCTAAAAGTTTTAACTTTTCAGCTTTTGAAGAAAAAATACGTCTGCCATAGAAGCAAAATTCGTACTTGAAAATAGTAGAACGAACCCAGGGGCCAGGCCAAATAACGCGCTTTGGAAGGGTAGCGGGTGTTTCAAAATTAAAAAAAAAACTACGGAGCAAGGCTAGTTGTACCCCGAACCTACCCTAAAAGTTTCAACTCTTCAATTTAAATAGAAAAAAATACGTCCTTGAAAGAAATAAAACAAATTCCAGGGTGGGCCAAATAACGCGCTCTGGAGGGGTGGGGGTGTTTGTAAAATTTTGAAAAAATTATGGATCATGGCTCGTCCCACCCCCTACCCACCCTAAAAGTTTCAACTCTTAGATTTGCCTAGAAAAAAATACGTCCTTAAAAAAGGAAAAACGAACTCGGGGGGTGTAAATGAAACGTAAGGGTAGTTTAAAAATTTTTGAAAAAATTCCCAATGAAAGCCGGTTATATCCTCTGGCATCCCTGAAAGTTTCAGCTTTTCAATTTGAAAAGAAAAAAATACGTCCTCAAAAGAAAAAAAACGAACTCTGGGAGGGGGAGGGGGCGGGGTTGGTTGAAAATGAAGCGTAAGGGTAGTTTGAAAATTTTTGAAAAAAAACCTAATTAAAGCCAGTTATATCCTCTGGCATCCCTGAAAGTTTCAGCTTTTCGAATTGAAAAGAAAAAAAAAATACGTCCTCAAATGAAGAAACGAACGAACTCGGGGGTGCAAATTAAGTATAAGGGAAAATTTTTGAAAAAATCCTAATTAAAGCCAGTTATATCCTCTGACATCCCTGAAAGTTTCAGCTTTTCGAATTCAAAAGAGAAAGAAAATACGTCCTTAAAAGAAGAAACGAACGAACTAGGGGGTGCAAATTAAGTATAAGGGTAGTTTAAAATTTTTTGAAAAAATTCCCAATGCAAGCCGGTTATATCCTCTGGCATCCCTGAAAGTTGAGCTTTTCAATTTGAAAAGAAAAAAATTAATCACTAAAAGAAGAAAAACAAAAAACTGGGTGACGCACTCCGGAAGGGTAGGGGATGTTTTAAAAATTTTGAAAAAATACAGATGAAGGCTCGTCTTACCCCGAACCCTCCCTAAAAGTTTCAACTCTTTGATACAAATAGAAAAAAATACGTCCTCGAGAGAAATAAAAAGGAAAGAAACAAATGTCCGGGGTGGGCCAAATAACGCGCTCTGGAGGGGCGGGGGCTGTTTGGAGGATTTTGAAAAAAATACGGATCATGGCTTGTCTCACCCCCCGCCTACCCTGAAAGTTTCATCTCTTCGGTTTCCATAGAAAAAAATACGTCCCCGAAAGTACGCCCGAAAGTAAAAAAGGAGGCGTGACCCGATTTGGGCAAAAATTCCAAAATCGGGCATCGAGCATCGCTTTGAAATCGTTTTTAATTTCTAAAAAATACGGCCGCCACCCTCCCGCTCGGTCGCCGACTGACTTCTGATCCGGCGCGTTTTGATGTTTTTTTTTTCGATTTTCAAAAATTCGTCCCGGGGGTTGTGCTGGTTCTAGAGGGGTGAGAGTCGTCGGGATCGACTGGATCGATAATTTTACACAAACTGAGAAAAAAAAATTGAGCGTACCTTAAACCACGCCCTCTGAGGGTGGGGTCCATAAAAATAAAAAATCATGCAGTAAGGGATTAATTAAAAAAATAACAGTGATATCAGACATATTAAATACACGAAACAAATATGTCTCGAGGTAAATTGTGTAATTTACGTTGTTTTAAAGTGTGAAGTGAAAAAATACCTAGATTTGTAGTTAAAATGTTGAAACATGTTTTTTTGCGAATACTTTACGATAAGTTTTTAATATTTTTAAATGTTTTCAAACAGTAACTAACTTACGTACATGTTTGCTTTTGGTTGCTTCTTTTGAAATATTTTGATCTTTTTTAGGTTTATGGCATGTGCTATATATGATGTTTTGAGAGAAGCCAGAAATAAAAAAATGGTGATGTGGCCATCATGTTACTTTCTCCGATGGTATCATCATTTATATTTACACTTTCATGGTTTATTTTCTATTTAAATCCTATTGTACATCGAGCGGTTTGCAAACTCGCATGAAACTGACGTTTAAAACGTCAAAATGTACAGGGAGAATCCCGTAAATATATATATTATTATTATTATTAAAATTATAAACGATGGAAAATTTATACTTTAAATTCAAAAACTCAGTTTACTCAAAAACTAAAGAGATTTCGAAAAAAACTTATTGTTTATAAGTTGTTCATTTTGGCATTCATGTTACTTTCTCCGACTTGATGGTATCATTTATATTTACGCTTTCATGATTTATTTTCAATTGAAATCATATTTTAAATGTGCATCGAGCGTTTTGTAGATTCGGATGAAACTGACGTTTAAAACGTCAAAATTATGAAATATGGAAAAACTATACTTTAAATTCAAAAACTCAGTTTACTCAAAAACTAAAGAGATTTCGAAAAAACTTATTCTTTATAAGTTGTTCATTTTGGCATTCTTTATAATTATTAAATTTGCTGTAACTATTATCGTTTCATAATTATAAACCAAAAATGAAAAAAAAATACATTTTTTTCTCGAATAACAATGATATTATGAAAAATGTTTTCAAACAAAATAAGCTCATTTCTTTGTTGTCTTCAATATTTGTTATAATGTTTTTGTGATATTTTTTATATTTAAGAAAATATTGGCAAAAAAAAAACAATTCAGGTAAACACCCACTTCCGGTGTATCAGTTTTTGAGATACAGCGCGCACAGACACACACACACAGAGACATTTTTTTTTTCAGAAATTGTTGAAATGGCATCTAGGGACCCAAAACGGATATTTCCGTAAAAAAAAATTTAAAAAAAAAAATCACGATCACAATACTTTCTCGTACTTCGTTACGGAGAAAGTAAAAAAAAACAAATGATCCAGCAAAGTAAACTCTTTCTTTTTGATAATATTATAAAAGAAAAATGTCCCATGTCGGAACTATCTGTTAAAAAAAGTCATAGTGCGGAATTATTCATAAAAACTACGTGTTATGCTGCGAAAGAAAGCGGACAATCAGATCTTAATACTGTTCTTCGGAAAATTCCTATACGACCTTAAAGATTACAAAATTACTTTCTAAAGAAGATAAATATCCTGTTCCGTATTAGCATTTATTACAGACAATAATTTGACTAAGCAACAGTATATAAATATAACATTTATTTTAAAAGAAAAAATCCGATCTAAAGGGTGTAGAATTGGTTTACGCACCATAGGGATTTTCGTGTTAAATTTTAAATGTTTTTTAAATTTGTTCCCCAAATTATTTTTTTAAATAGAATTAGCTTAAAAATGATTGAATATATCTAGAATAATCCGTGTAGAAGAAATCAGGGTTCAGATCGAGGAGCCAATCAACGACAGTTGATTGTGGCGATCTGCCAGGTGCTTCCTCAAGGTGTTTGCCCGCCCTGACTTTGGCTCGAATTCCGTGCATCAAAACCGCACCTGTTTTCGTTACATTATACTCGCTCCGTAAATTTCCACTCGTGGCGATTAATGGAGTAGAATCTAATTCGCACCCTGAATTTGTGCGCACGTAAGAGCTAACTTTTTAAATCACCCTCGTATCTCTAACAGATATATACCTGACAATTGATTTATCCATAATTAAATAACGTTATCCATGAATAGAAATTTTTCTGTGTATGCAAAATGGAATTTTTTTTTTAATAAATATATGCTCTTAGGATATATGAAATTATAATTTAAATAATTTTTAATACTAAAATCTATCTTTTACAATGTAGGATTTACAATGGCAACCTATGCTCCTCTGAGAAATAATGCATTTTTCAATGCATCAAAAGACGTCCCTCTGGGCCGCGGCGCCTCCACCATAAATCCTGTCCCCATTATCCTGATTACTATCCGATCAATGCATACACCATGGATATGACATAACACCGGCGACAACTTCAGTCTCGCTCACAACAACTAAATGATGAATTATTCAATGTTAATTCTGATATGACATGTTGTTAATCAGTGTAAAGTAACAATATACACGATGTGCTTTTTATGTATGGAATAAATCAACATTTACATGTATTAAAGTTGGCGTGGATAAATGACCAATAGATATGGATTTATTACGGGTACAGTTTTATTAATGGATTATCACCCAGTTTAATTAATTGCAAGTAGATACATTAATTTAGTGGATATGGTATTACATTCATGCGGACTATGATATTTAACATCAAATCTGCGGTGTATGCAGCGTGAAAATAACTGGCGTGGTTTGATGTATATTTTCAAGCTCTGTTTGCTACCCCAAGATAAATGTTTGAATTTAAAAATTACACCGATTATCTATGCTTTTACCATCAAAATACTCGAGCGTAATTGTAAAATAAATATTAAATGCTTGGATCCACATATGTATGAAGATTGCATCACTATTTCATTTTTGAAAGAACGAACAGCGAATTCCTTATTATGAGTTATAAATTGGTAGAAATGTATCGATTTTTTCTGTCAGAAAAAATAATACTCAAGTTATTCACAAAAAAAAGTACACTCACAAAGAACCACTGCTTAGTGTGGATTGTGGGCTGAAGGAATAATTGGGCCGTACATTTTAAATCACAAACAATTCTCGAACTTTAAACCGAGATTCAGCGAGTTATTGCGGAAATTTTTATCCGAAATTTTAATAAAGAAATAGGGGCCTGCCAGCGTAACCACGCCTTCCGCTTGGCCGACATTTCTGTTCCATATAAAGGGTGTCCCAAAAGGAACGCAGATTTGGATTTGCCGCCACTTTTGCAGTGAATTGTTGCCAACAGGTGCGGCTCGTTATATAGAGCCAAGGAGCCATGGCACTACCTGTGGTTTCAAGCGCAGCTAGAATTTTTAATGAACTCTTAAAACACTTTTGGCCAGTTACTTTGGCCTAGGAAGATAAATCGTTCTTTCTTTCTCTTCTTGTCGTAAATTGTATTTTTTAGCTGACAATAATAATGGTGTGTTTCACATGTCAACAATGGTTTATTGCAGTTGTCAATAATGGTATGTTTCAGCTGTTAAAAATGGTAGTTTTCAGCTGTTAAGAAATGTATTATTCAACTGTCGAAAATTATATTTTTCAGTTGTCAAAAAGTTATTTTTCAGCTGTCAAAAGAGGTATTTCTGAGCCATTCAAATGGTATTTTTCAGCTATCAAAAAAAGTATTTTCGACATTTTTTATTCGTCAAAAATGGCATTTTTCAGCTTTCAAACATTGTACTTTTTGTTGTGAAAAAATGTATTTTTTAGCTAACAATAATGGTTTGTTACAGTTGTCAATAATGTTCTGTTGCAATTGTCAAGAATCGTATTTTTCAGCTTTCAAAAATGGTATTTTTCAGCTGTTAAAAATGGTACATTTCAGCTGTCAAAAAGTGTATTATTCAAATGTCAAAAATGATATTTTTCAGTTGTCAAAAATGTTTTTCTTTTAATGTCAAAAAAGGTATTTCTCGCCTATAAAAATGTATTTTTTCAGCTATCAAAAACGGCATTTTTCGACATTTTTTTTATTGTCAAAAATGTTATTTTTCGGCTGTCAAAAATTGACTTTTTGTAGTCATAAATTGTATTTTTTAGCAGGCAATATTGGTATGTTACATTTGTCAATAGTGGTTTGTTGCAGTTGTCAACAATGGTATTTTTCAGCTGTTGAAAATGGTAGTTTTCAGCTGTTAAGAAGTGTAAAATGATATTTTTCAGCAGTCAAAAATGATATCTTTCAGCTGTCAAAATGCGATTTCCAACCTGTAGAAATGTTATTTGCAGCTATCAAAAGCAGCATTTTTCGACATTTTTTTAACTGTAAAAATTGCATTTTTCAACTGTCAAAACTTGTATTTTTGAGTTGTCAAAAATTGTATTTTTTAGCTGACAATAATGGTATGTTACAATTATCAATAATAGTTTGTCGCAGTTGTCGAATGTTATTTTTCAGCTGTCAAAAATGGTAGTTTTCAGCTGTCAAAAATGACATTTTTTAGCTGTCAAAAAAGATATTTCTCACCTATAAAAATGGTATTTTTTAGCTATCAAAGGCAGCATTTTTGGTCATTTTTTATTGTCAAAATGGCATTTTTCCGCTGACAATAATGGTATGTTATAGTTGTCAATAATGGTTTATTGTAGGTTGTATTGTATTGTAGGTTGTTGTATTGTATTGTAGGTTGTAGGTGTATTAGGTTTTTTTGGTATGTTTCAGCTGTTAAAAACGGTATTTTTCAGCTGTCAAAAATGATATTTTTCAGCAGTCAACAATGGCATTTCCCTCCTATAAAAATGGTCTTTTCCAGCTATCAGAAGGAGCGTTTTTCGACATTTTTTTCAATAATCAAAAATGGCATTTTTCAGCTTTCAAAAATTGTACTTTTTGTTATCAAAAATTGAATTTTTTGTTTTTAAAAATTGTATTTTTTAGCTGACAATAATGGTATGATACAGTTGTCAATAATGGTATGTTGTATTTATCAAGAATGATATTTTTCAGCTATTAAGATTTGTATTATTCAGCTGACAAAAATGTAATTTTTCAGCTATCAAAAATGATATTTTTCAGCTGCCAACAATGGTATTTCCCACCTATATTAATCGTATTTTTCAGCTATCAAAAGCAGCATTATTTGACATTTTTGAACTGTCGAAAATGGCAGTTTTCAGCTGTCAAAACCTGTATATTTTGTTGACAAAAATTGTATTTTTTTGTTGTCAAAAATTGTAGTTTATAGCTGCCAATAACGGTATGTTTCAGTATGATATTTCTCGGCTGTCAAGAATGGTAATCCCCAGCTGTTGAAAATAGTATTTTTCAGCTGTCTCAAGTTGTATTTTACAGTTGTAGAAAATGGTATTCGTCAGTTACCAAATATGCTATGTTTCAGCTGCCAAAAACAGTATTTCTCACCTAATAAAAATAGTTTTTATCAACATTTTTGAATTGTCAAAAATTGTATTTTTCATTTTTCAGCTGTCAAAAGTAGTATATTTTGCTGCCAAAAGTAGTATATTTTGCTGTCAAATGTAGTATTTTTTATTGTCAAAAACAGTATTTTTTGTCAAAAATAGTATTTTTCGTGTGTCAGGAATGGTATATTTCAGCTTGCAAAAATGGTATTCCTCAGCTGTTGAAAATTAGTATTTTCAGCTGTCAAAAATAGTATTTTTTTACTGTCGAAAATAGTATTTTTTAGCTGTCAAAAATAGTATTTTTTTTACTGTCAAGAATAGTATTTTTCGTGTGTCAACAATGGTACGTTTCAGCTGTCAAAAACAGTATTTTTCAGCTAATAAAAATATTTTTTTTAAACATTTTTAAATTGTCAAAAATTGTATTTTTCAGCTGTCAAAAGTAGTATATTTCGCTGTCGAAAGCAAGAGCTTATATAGAGCCAAGGAGCCATGATACTACCTGTAGTTTCAAGCTCAGCAAGAATTTTAAATTAATTCTTAAAACACTTTTTCGCCAGTTACTTTGTTATAGGAAGATAAATCGTTCATTATTTCTTTAGGGGGGGTATATTGTATAAGTGGCTCTACCATCAACATGTTCCACGAGCCGCCACTGGTTGGCAACCCTAAAAAAATAACAATTTGACAGCTGAGAGTTTAGAGTTAGTAAAAATGGAGCGTTACACGATAAAACAACGTGTCTTCATTCACCCTTTATAACCTCAGTGTGTTTGCTCCACAAATCTCTAAAATTTTGTTAATTAGATATAAATGAAAACGGTATAAATAATTAACCAATTCCGCCATTCTTGGGACACCCTTTAGTTGTTTCAATGAGTTACTTGTTTTTAGACATATTTTGCAGAGTTACGAACAGGTTGAATATTTATAATACAGGCTACTTTTCGTCTTCATTTGATGTGTTTAATGCTTCTGAAACAAGTGAGGGGTTTTTAATTTTCAACTTGAAATGAAAACAAAACTTAAACTTAAATTATGAATTTTTGAAAATCGACTCCATTGTTCACCATTACTATACAATATTCGGTTTCATCTGTTATTTTCTACATATCGGCCTTATAACGTTAACATTGTTAATAATAATATCTGCACAGGTAAAGCTCCTCCCCTTTAATATATAATTTCCATTTAAGTTAAACGATAAAACTTTTCCTATTTCGTAACGCACACACAAACGAACGCCCTGTACCTGGGCTTTGAACTCTTTCATTAAACGAACGGATAAAAGTTTGAGAACTATTCAAATGCGAAAATTCCAATCGCGATCCGGAAGATTTGCATCGAAAGCGTAAAAGAAAATTACACTGGAATCTCGCAATTACGTGTGTTTGGTTTACAAAGGGTTTCCCGATTGATTTTACGTGTACGTGTATGGGTGTTAGCTGCTTATTTTCGTCCGTTTTTTGTTTGTAGCTTGTTGCCATGGGGAAGGATTGTGGCGTTTTTTTCACGTGTGCCGTTTTGTTATGATTGAGCTGTAGAGGTGGTTATGAATAGTTATAATGAAGGCGATGAAGGTCTAAGAGTGCATTCCGGGGACCCTCCGGGTGTTTGCTAATGATGTGGCAATTGGCGTGGTGATTGTTAAGTAAATTGATGTTTGTGAGTTTATATTTCCAGCGAGAACAATTATTTTTCTTTAAATTGACAATGCATTAAATAAAAAATGTCGGTAGGCTGCAAAACTATTAGACTGTCTATTATAGTCTCGAGTATTGGCTCTCATTAGCGGTTTGTGCCCGCTATAAGATGTTGTTAAGCAACAATATTCAACATTCACCATGTGATTTCTGGGGTAATATGTTTTTGTTAGGTTACAGTCGGGACTGCCAAATCTCCGCACCACTTTTAAGGGGATACCACTAGCTTGAAAAAGAAGACCAAATCTTACCTTCGCATTTTTTCCGTGGTCATTACAATAACCATACTGAAATATTGAAATTTCACGAATAGAAAGCTAAAAGATGACACTTGGTGAATTATTATTTATTTTTCTGCAAAAACTGTAAATTGTTGATATATTACACGTTAAATATGTACAATATTTGTGCTAATTCGATCTTCGATTTAGCCATTTTACACATGATTTTATTTAATTTAAAAAAATAAAATAGGTGGCATGATCTTTCGTTAATAATATAGTGTTTAAATCATAAAAACATATCCGGTAGTTTACCCGCAATTTGGTTATTCGTTCCGTACTATTTTACATTTTCTTGATGTAACGAGCGATGACATCTGACAAGGAAGCATGAATGGTTTTATACAAATTGCATCAAATTTTTAATTTGTTTGTTAGAGAATTCAGTAACAAACTATATTAATTTTATAGTACTTAAATTATAAGAAAGGGTTAGTGATGTAATGGTAATCTGTGTAGTAACCGGCAGTGGCGGCTCGTGGAACATGTTGATAGTAGAGCCACTTTCACAGTTTATTAGATCGGATGATATTGGCGTTTGAAAAGTCAAAATTATGAAAGATGGAAATAACAAATTATACAAATGAAATACCGGCAAAAAAATCAAAAATTTGCACATAAAAAACAATAACACACGTTAAAAATCTAAAGTATAGAACAATAAAAAACTAAAATATACGCCCAAAAGATCGAAAATTTAGACAAATTTCGAAAATTCGCGGTTAAAAAAATGCAGAAAGTTTCAACAAAAAAATAAAAAAAAAATTGGAACGAAGAAATGAAAAATACAGGCCATAGATCTAAAATATAGGCAAAAAAAATCAAAAATGCTGGTCTAAAAATAAAATATTCAAACCAAAAAATTGAAAAATCAAGGAAAACGAAAATAATTCGCCATTTTCAACCCCCAAAATAACTCTTTAGCTCGAAATAATTTGCCGACTAGAAACACGAAAATCTCAGTTCCTGGAAGTCCCACAACAAAATTTTGTGTTCAGAATGGTCTCAGTCTTGAAAAAAAACAAAAAAAAAATTGAAAAATTTTTTTTATTGAATCGATTTTAGTCAAAGAGTAACCAAAATGTAATTAAAAGCATCCATAAAAAATAATAATTTAAGTTAAAAAATCTAAAATCAAAGGCAAGAAATCAAAAACCATCAAAAAAACTTGAAAATATCGGCAAAAAAATAAGTTGCGTATAAAAATCAATCATTTAGGTTGAAAAAATGTAAAATATAGGATAAAAAATTCATAACTTCGACCAAAACTTCGATCCTAAAAATCAAAATTGCGGACCAAAAAATTTTAACAAACAAATCGAAAATTTAGAAAAAAAAATAAGGCTAAAAGATTACAAATTTAGATCAAAATATCAAAATCCGAGCTTAAAGATAAAAAAAGAAAACAAGAACATTGAAAATTCAAGTACGAAAATTGCCATTTTCAGAAAACTTAAAATTTGCTCTGTAGCAAAGGAAATTTGCACTCTACGATTTTAAAATTTAAAAAAATTATTACTTGAAGGTTTCGCTTCAAATAAACTTCAATTATTCAAAAATAGTCTACTTTTAATTTCCTGGAAACAGCGACATGTTCCTGCAGAAAACAAGGGAATAAACTCAAAATTTGCTCTGTAGTGAAAGAAATTATTTGCACTCAATGTTTTTAAAAATTGTAAAAAAATAATCACTTGTAGAATTAGCTCCAAAATTGCTAAAACTATTACTTGTAAAAATAATTGCTACTGAAAACAACAGGAATTGACTCAAAACTGCACTGGAGGGAACGGTAATTGCACTCAATGTTTTGAAAAATCGGAAAAAAATAATCACTTGCAGAATTAGCTCTCGATTAAAGTAAAAAACTAAAATATAAGCACAAAAAATCGAAAATTTAGACAAATATAAAAAATTCGCGGTTAAAAAAATGCAGACCAAAAATCCGAAAATTTCAACAAAAAAAAATCAAAAAGTTTAACCAAAATAAAGAATATTTCGGGCAAAAACTCTAAAACTTGGAACAAAGAAATGAAAAATACAGGTCAAATATCTACAATATAGGCCAAAAAAATCAAAAATGCTGGTCTGAAAATAAAAATTGCAAACCAAAAAAAAATAAGGAAAATTAAATTAATTTGCAATTTTCAGCTCCCAAAATAACTCTTTAGCTCAAAATTAGCTGCCGACCAGAAACTCGAAAATAGCAGTCAAAAAGTAACCAAAAAGGAAAAAAAATCGTTCACAAAAAATTCAAGTTAGAAAATCTAAAATGAAGGGCAAATAAACAGAAACTGCACTTGAAAATATTGGCAAAAAATAAAACAGTTGCGTATAAAAAGCAATCATTTAGATTAAAAAATCTAAAATATAGGATAAAAAATTAAAAACTTTGACCAAAAATTCGATCCTAGAAATCAAAATTGCGGGCTAAAAATTCGAAAATTTTAACAAAAATATCGAAAATTTAGAAGAAAATTATTTTCTTTGGAAATTTGTAAAGACACATTTTTCAAAATTAGTCTGTTAAAATTTCAACCATTTGTTGCATAAATGTGGGATTCCCATGCAAATTTCTGAAAAATGCGCCTTATTGGTCATCAAAATTTGCCTTTTAGTGGAACTATTTTTGTTGTGGTACACTTGCGATGATTTTCTTCGAAAATTTGTAAAGACACATTATTCAGAATTAGTCAGTCAAAGTTTAAACCATCTGTTAAAATAAATGTGCAATCTCTACTTGTATTTTGAAAGTAGTAGTAGTCAAAAAGTAACCAAAAAGCAAAAAAAAAATCGCCCATAAAAAATAATAATTCAAGTTTAAAAATCTAAAATGAAGGGCAAGAATCAGAAACTGTACTTGAAAATATCGGTAAAAAAATAAAAAAGGAATCATTTAGGTTAAAAAAATCTAAAACATAAGATAAAAAATTCAAAACTTTGACCAAAAATTCGATCCTAAAAATCAAAATTGCGGACCAAAAATTCGAAAATTTTAACAGAAAAATCGAAAATTTAGAAGAAAATTATTTTCTTTGGAAATTTGTAAAGACACATTATTCAAAATTGGTCTGTCAAAATTTCAACCATCCGTTGCAATTCATGTGGAGTTTCCATGCAAATTTCTGAAAAATGCGCCTTATTGGTCATCAAAATTTTCTTTTTAGTGCAACCATTTTTGTTGCGGTAAACTTGCGATTGCTTTCTTTGGAAATTTGTAAAAACACATTATTCAGAAATAGTCTGTCAAAATTTTAACCATCTGTTGACATTTATGTGGAACTTTCACGCAGTGTTACAGGTGTTGTTTAACATTTAAAAAGTTTTTTTAAGAATCAGTTAAAAAATTTTGCTGAGCTTGAGTCTACAGGTAGTGGCCATGGCTCCGTGGCTCTTTATAACGAGCCGTCCCTGGTAACCGGTATAGTTTTCCAAAATATTTTTCGCAAAATCCACTTGAATAATATTGCCGTTTTCTAGTGGTTTTATTAACATCTTTATCACAGTGCAATTTTTTAATTCCTGCTGGGAACCGGCCGTCAATAACCACAATAAATAATAAATTTGCCTTTGACAATATAATTATACAAATTATGAAGTGGATTTTAAATGAGATTGGCTACAATTTTTTTTTTAAGTTGACTATTTAATAAGGGATGGCCGGCGGTATCTCAATTTCCGATTTTCAAAAATATCGGAAGAATTGAAATCTAAATAGTTATTGATCAGGATTTTGTAATTATAATATTCAGCGTGAAAAGCAGCTCTGTATTGAGAGTAATAAATTTTAATAATGTAAACAAGCTGGCGACAAGCATTCGGTCGGTTCCTTGATTGACTCAGATGAAGAATGGATGTGATGCACAGGTTGGGGCCTATACAGTTTCATATGGGTGCATTTGAAGGATAGACATATTTATTTTCTAATGGACTAGATAAAGACATTATGTGCCTCAAATAATTTTTGCCATACGTATGAAGACGTGTACTAAATCTAAAAATCCGCTCGGATGAAATGAAGTGGTTCGCGCTTAATCGGGAATATAGTATAACAAATAAATGTACTAGCGCTAGTTGTAGAACAAAAATCCACCAAAAACCAGGTGTCAAATTAAACTTTTATCAGTGCGCGCCGTAAATTCCATTCCAGTCCTCCAAAACCGCCCCAACCGTACCATTACCTATCTCTCACCACCGACCCCCACAAATTTCCCGCATTTTCTCACATCCCTGTGTATTACACAATGTGGCGACAGCCCCCGTGCAAATTGTCTCCCGTATCGCCAGCCTAGATACCCCGCACAATGCAATAAGAATGCCTAGCATAAATCATCCACTGTCACGATAAACGCCTCCGTGAGGCGAGGGGGGGGGGGATAAAAACCGATTCTAGATTAATTTAGTAAATTTGATAAAATCATGGCCGCGTGATACGCAAATATTCCGGTGTTTGTGTATGGTGTTAATATTTGATTAAGGCTTATCTAGGGATTAAACTAATCCCTTGGAATACACTTAAACGTTGATCGGGACTATCTGAGCGAGTCATTTCCCCAAACAATCAATTTAATCTTTTTAATAAATTATTAAAGGCCTTTATATTATTCCTGATAAACCCAATTAATATTTTCAATTCTGTGGAGATAAAGTATCATTCCACTAAACCCATTTTGTATTATAAGGTGTGAACCATAGAATTTTGTTTCTGAGTTGGCCATGCCTGAGAGATAGAAACTTAGTAGTCATGTCTGAGATTAATTCATTTTTTCTTTAATCCAATTCAAGTGAACTAATCTAGCCTAATGACGTGATAATAAGCGACATACCTCATTTTTCTCACAGCCTATCTTGTGGCTCACACGATAGTATTGGCAACAATGTAATTCAATTAATAATAATAATAATAATAATAATAAAGTTTATTAACGGAAAAAATCTCCTTTTTACAAAAAAATACTTAAATTAATAGCTTACACTCATACTAAAACTAAAACTAGAATTAATTTCATCAAGAACGTACATTAATAACATTAGTTTTCTACATTTTTAAGATTACGTTTAAATGAGTTATAATTAGATCCAAAAATATTAAACGAAGCATGTACATTATATTTATTACAAATACCCATCATTCGATTAATTGGATTGGAATTAGAAGCGAATGTTGTTCGGTATGTGGAGAGCCTAAAAATGGAAGTATATCGTGTGCACCGATTTATTGGAGCCAAGTGAAAATTGATACACATTAATAGCTGCTCACTATCAAGACTTCCATAGATTAAACGATGCAATAAGCAAACATCAATATGATCCATTCTAAGCTTCAAGTTTTGCATATTCAGTACACACTTAATAAATGAATAGTCACCCTGAACATGCGCTCTTCCCATCTTGAACTCCATACATCTAAAGAACTTGTTTTGAATCCGTTCAAGCATATCAACATCCCCTATCTTATACGGCCGCCAAACAGGAGAAGCATATTCCAACTGACAACGAACAAGTGCACAAAATAGAATTTTTAGGCAGTGAGGGTTCAGGTCCTTACCAACATGACAAACCAAACCCCATTTTCTCAAGGCTGTGTTACAAATATTTAGCATATGAGGGTAAAAACTTAAACTCGAATCAAAAATTACTCCTAAATCCCTAGCTTCCGCTTTAGATCAATAGACTGAAGCTTGTAAGTATGTTGAAGTAAATGCTTGTTTCTACAGAAAGACAAAGAAAAACACTTGCTAATATTGAGACTCATTTGGTTTGTATTACACCACAAAAGTATTGCTTCCAAATCTTCATGTAAAGACACGCAATCACTAACGGACTCTACAGTTTTAAATATTTTAATGTCATCGGCATACAATAACATATTAGAGTTTTTGATCAAATTACATATATCGTTGATGAATAAGGTAAATAATATTGGTCCACAGTGAGAACCTTGCGGGACCCCTGATGTAACTGAGATAGGTGACGCCTTAAAATTATTAACTCTAATAATTTGAGATCGTTGTGTAAGGAATGATCTTAACCAGGTAACCGTTTCATCGCAAAAGCCCAGATATTGTAACTTTTTTAGAAGTATAATATTGTGTGGTTCACTCTATCAAAAGCCTTGCAGAAATCAAGGTATATAGAATCCACCTGCTTATGATCTCGCATTGCATCAGACAAGTACTGTTTGTATGATAGAAGATTCGAAACTGTAGATCTATTTGGATAGAAACCGTGTTGACTAGGAGAAATTATACTGCGGGATATCCATGAAATTTGTTTAGCAACGATTTGATCCAATAGTTTGGGGATAGCAGACTGAATACAAATTCCCCTATAATTATTAATCAGTTGACGATTACCTGCTTTATAAATAGGAGTTATGTAACTAACTTTCCATATAGAAGGGAAAATACCTGATTTTAGTGACTTTGAAAATATATGAAAAATAGGGCCACATAGAGAAAAGACACAATTAATAAGAAAATTATTAGGAATTTCATCAGGACCTGAGTTATTACAAGGTTTTAATTTAATGATCATATCAAATAATTCTGATTTTGACAATGATAATTTGCTGTCATTAACAACACCAGAGCTTGATGAAAACTCAAATGGTGAATTTCTACAGTTGCTATTACTAACATAAACGGTTTTAAAGTAATCACTGAATGTATTAGCAATATCACAACCATTTGAGACCTCAACACCATCATATTCCATAATCGTGGGAATTGTTTCTTTATTGTAATGGTTACGAACATATGACCAGAAATATTTAGGATTAGATGTTACCATGGTACTGATATAATCTAGATGTTGATTGTACTGAGAAGCACTAAGTTGTTTACATATTCTACGCAGATTGGCAAAACGGTTGTACTCTTCTAAGCACCCACTCTTTTTGAAATTGGAATGTGCAATTTTCTTAAGTCTAATCATTCTTTTTAATTCATCATTCATCCAATTAGGATATGTGTCTACTTTATTAGAGACATATTTGTAAGGGACGTAACGATCAATTCCATCGTATAGGATTACATAAAACTGGTTAACAATAGAATCAATATCCTTGTCAGAAAAAATAAAATCCCAATTAGACGTGTTAAAGTAACAGTTCAGACCATAATAATCTGCGCGATGGAATAAATATACCTTTTTTGACATGAACTCAAGATTATCAACAGTATCAAAATTAATCAGTAACTCATACGAATAATGATGAACAGATTCACACAATAAACTATTACAAGTAGCTACATTTATATCTCTTATATTTGATAAAATTAAATCTAAGAACACTCCACGAGAATTGGGTAATGTATTGATTTGTTGAAAATTTAAAAAATCAATACAATCAATTATAGATCCAATGTTGTCGTTAAACTAGTAGCATTCCCATTGCTCCATTTAATATTTGGTAGATTATAATCACCACATACCAAAAAGTGACTACACCTAAAACGACTATAGAGCTCTTCCAGAGCTGCGCTGTGATTATTGTAATTATCAACTGATGAGTTTGGAGGAATGTAAACACCACCAATAATAAATTCTGACTTATTTACATGTACACTAATAAAAATGTGTTCTAACTCATTGTTACAAATTAATACATGACTCTGGTAACATTTCTTCACAGCAAGCATTAGACCACCACCCATTACATCCCCAGATATTGTACGATTTGTACGATACACAACATAATTTGTTAATTGCAACTGACTATTAGTGATATTTTCATATAGCCAGGTTTCGGTGATTATAATTACATCATAAATACAACAGTTAATAGCTAACATTAAATCTCTTAGTTTCGATCGTATTCCACCGCAATTTTGGTAGTACGTTAATAGTTTTTTGGGGTATCATTGCGTTGCCTATTATTAATGGTAATATATGGTGTATCATTTTTGTATCTTATAGTTAAATTATTTTCGCCATTATTTCTTCTGGTGTTCATTTCAGATTTTAGATGCTAGAAATATTCTTGTTGTTTCTGGGTACGATCGGCACGAAAATGGTTTTTCTCATTGTGATCCTTGGCGTTGCTCTTCAAAACTTCCTTTGCTTCAGTTGCATCCTTGAAAATAACCTTCAAAGGCCTATTATTAGTATTTGCAGTGGGCTTTCCTATTCTCCAAGTTCTGATTGGTTTGAGCGTCACACCCCTGGGTTGTAATATAGCACACACACTATCTAAATCATCTTTAATTCTTAGATCAGGTTCCTTAGCAGTAGATTCAGGGTGATTAAATAGAATTACATTACAAGATCTTATTCTTCTGTCCTCAGTCTCCACCATAAATGATTCAAGAAAATTATCTTGCAGTAAATTTGATTTTACCGGTTTGGTTGACTCAAGTTCTAATATTCTGGCTTCTAAATTATCAATACGAGTAACTAGCGAACTTTTGATATCATTTAATTCTTGTTTAATTGAAACAAATTGATCATTAAGAGCCTTATATACTGTTTCAAGTGTTATTTGCTGTGTCGTTTGCTTATTTAAAGACGATCCTCTACATCTGGCGCAAACATAATTAGATTTTACCTCGGACTCTTTTAAGCCTGCACAGCGTAAATGAATGGATTTGTTGCAGGCTCCAGTACATTTAGCATAAGGGGTGTTTGGAGTAACACCCTGATCACAAATTCCACACTTATTTACCATTATTATAAGATAATAATCAGGCAAAAAATATAGAAAACAAATAAATATTTTAATAGGGTAAATACGAGTACTCTTCACACCTACGTGGCCTATCGTGGTGACTTTTATATGAACAGACAGGGTAAGTCGGCCAAGGTAATAAAACACAGTGTTAAACAGAGGAACGAGGGAATCAGAAATTAAAATTATATTGGAATGAATTCGATGAGACTTTTTTATAACGAGATATCAAAACGAGAGCAATAAAAAGCAATCTCGATCGTGAATTAAATAGATTCGCGTTTGCAGTTTACGCACAACAGAACGAATGGCGATACTTACCAAACTAACAGAGGTATACTTAACAGATTTTTTCAGCTTGAGGGATGCACTCAACAATTAAATCAGTCCTGTACGTAGAAATAACATTGGTTAACGATCCTTAACCAATGTTATTTATCTAGTAGTATTAGCAGTGACGGTTCGCAGGTTTTTTTCTGGTACGGCCGAGGAACAAGAGGTGGTAATACAGACAGGTGCGGTCACGCAACCAGCCGTCTCTGCAACTGACCCTACCTATCTGTATTACCACCTCTTGTTCCTCGGCCGTACCAGAAAAAAACCCGCGAACCGTCACTGAGTACTAGTAATAATATGCAAATTTCTTTTGTATCATTCAAAATCCGTGCCGAGTGGCACGAGCCAGGGAAGCAGTTGTTTCAATAAGTTATTTGTTTATAGTCTTATCAAAACTTAATTTTGCAGTCACGTACAGGTTGTATATTCACATATTCAGACTATATTTTCGTCTTTATTAATCTTATGTGATTCATATTAATTCATTAATTCATCTGACCAAGCGTGTGTCATCTTCCAAATATTTCTCTTGTTTGTTTACGTTTCCGGTTATTAAATACGGGAGGCGACCTTAAGCTTATTTTTAAATGCACTAATGTATTTTAAGACATGTCGGGATAAGAGCAAACAAACCGCCTCTCATGGATATACAAAACAATGATCGATGATTTACACCACTGCCTTGGCAGATTGATGAGCAGAACGAAATACAAGTGTTTACACTGCAAATACACCGTTCAATTAAGCGTGATTGCTTTTTTTCCACATTTATTTGAAAATCCTTGAATCGATCATTACTTGCAAATGTTTGGACGTAGATTATATAATTTTTAATGTAGGTTTTCATTAATAATGTATGGTTCTTTAATATATCAGCTTGCGTCATCTTGCCAGATACTCTTCTAGAAACTTAATTTAACAAATTTAAAACATCTTGTCATTTTAAAATTAAGTTAGAGTTCATTTTCTTCAATATCCTTACATTCTAAACATTTGTAGAGTATACAGATTTTATTGATTTTTTTAGAGCAAAATTTAATAATTTTTTTCAAATTTTTAAAGATTATCATGAGATTTTTTACTTTCCCAAATTGAACATGTTCAGAGTATACTAATCTGATTGATTATTTTTTAGGATAAAATTTAATCATTTTTTTTTAATTTTTAACGTTTATCATATTTAATATTAGAATTTTCCAAATTTAAAAGAATAATAACAAGTTTCAAAATTAAGTTAGAGTAAAATCCCTTGAATGTCCTAAAATTCTACACATTTAAGAAGTGTACTGATTTGATTGAATTTTTTAGAAATAATTTTTTTTCATATTTTTTAAATTTATCATGTGAAATTTTACGTTTACTTACAAATTTAAAAAGGCATAAATTGTTTCGAAATTAAATTATAGTGAAACTTCTTGAATATGCTTGAATTTTTAAAGATTATTATGTTTACGTTTTCAAATTTACAACGTCATAAGTCGTTTCAAAATTAAGTTAGTGTACAATTTCTTGAATATCCTTAAATTCTAAACATTTATGGAGTACACTAGTTTTATTGAATTTTATTAGAAAGAAGTTTAATATTTTTTTCAAATTTGTAAAGTTTATCATGTGAAATTTTACTATTCCAAATTGAAAACGTCATAAGTTGTTTCAAAATTAAGTAAAATATTTTTAATTTCGAAATATTTATGAAGTAATTAAAATAAAGTATAAATAATTGCCGGCTCCTGTAATTCTTATAAATTAACCAACTTAACTTCTGCGCTTAGTTTGTATTGATAAATTCCTGCAACTATTAATACAAACCGATTAATTACCTGGACCGTAACATACAGGGTGTCAATTTGAAAACTTTCAATGCGAATATCTGTGAAAATAAAAGAGTTAGAAAAACGCAATTTGGTACAAATGTTATACAGGTAGGGGGAACTAGAACCACCATATTTTGGTTATGGGGTGAGTGACCTCTTGGGCCCCATTCACCCTAACCAGAAAATTTGAAATGGCATCACCCCTTTTGTGATTCCTTAAATTAAACGTTTTTTTGAGTAGTATTCACCAGCACAAGAATTTTCTTTAAATTTAATACAGGGCCGAAGAAAAAAGTATAATCAAAATAAAATAAATTCTATGAATTGCTATTTTATTTAATTGGATTCTTATAATTCATTCTATTTTGGGCTACAAAAAAAGGATAATAACATTTTTTTGCTCCAAATACTCCAAGCAGTGGGTCAGGTTTCAACAAATAACAATCAGGTGTCTAAATCGGAATTCTTTCAGCCATACTGCAAACCATGTCTAATACCGGATAAAAAAGAAAATTAAATAGTGAATTCATCTGAAATTATTTCACTTCGATCGTTTTTGAATTTGACGTACATTCTAACACACCTGACTGCAATAGGTGATTGTTATTTGTTGAAACCTGACCCACTGGTTCGAGTATTTGGAGAAAAAAAATAATTATTTTTTGTAGACCAAAATGGAATGCATTATAAGAATCCAATTAAATAAAATAGCAATTCATAGAATCAGAGTTTATTTTATTTTAATTATACTTTTTGTTCGGCTCTGTATTAAATTTTAAAAACATTCTTGTACTGGTGAATACTACTCGAAAAAATGTTTAATTTAAGGGATCACAAAAGGGGTGATGCCATTTAAAATTTTGGGGTTAGGGTGAATGGGGCCCAAGGAGTCACTCACCCCATAACCAAAATATAGTGGTTCTAGTTCCCCCTACCTATATAACATTTGTACCAAATTGCGCTTATCTAACTCCTTTATTTTCAGAGATATTCACATTGAAAGTTTTCAAATTGACACCCTGTATATAATATGGGCAATTCCACGAAAAATAGTAAAAACACCTTAAAAAGTTGAAAAATCAATTTTTCAAGATGCCGCGGCATGATACAAATATGTCTTGATGAATATTTTTGTAGATTTTTACGGGGTAAATATGATGCGTATGTCAAAAACGGGTTACTGCAGGTTAAAAATCTATTGAAAATTTTTAGATTTTTTTAGGATCTAAATGACCTTGAATGTTCTTGGAAAAAGTTGGCCAAATAGATAATCGGGTAGGATATTTTCATGATTTTTTTCAGAATTTTTCATTCACTCGTTCGTTACGTTGGTTACAAAAAAATGTTTAAAAAACTCATTTTTGACCCCTAGTTTTCGGCCCACTGGCCATGGGGACTTTATTTTTACACCAAAAAACTCTCTTATTGAGTAAATTACAAAATTACGCAGATATCGAGTTAGTTCTAATAGGGAGACGTGGTGGCGTAACAGGTAGCACTTCTGATTCTGGGCCTCGGGGTCGTGTGTTCAAATTTCAACCGGCCAGTATTATTTCTCACCGTGCGGGTCCATTAATGTTCAGCAATTTTTCCTCTCATATTCATATAATCAAATAACTGAAATGGTAATGCCGCGATGCCCTAGTTGGCTAATTCGCGTTTCCTTAACTTTTCCATCCTTTTTTTATTATTTTCATTATTAATGATTGCCACAAATTCCCAAAAACCAGAAAGCTTTAAAAATCAACTGCTTGTATCTTCAAACTTTACTAGAGACTTAAATCAGTGGTGGACAGGCCCGGCGGGCAAGCGGGCATTTGAGCACTTTTTGCCATATTTTGACGTTAGAATCATCAAAATCAGACAACCTGATCGGCAGTTCTGCAATTTACAAAACCAAAATCGCTATTTTTAATATTTTTGGATTTTGAAAATATGCAATTTTGACGTTTACCGCTGCTAATTTCACGAACAACATTATTAACAAATTTTTAAATTGCACTAAATTTTTTTGACGTCAAAACTACCAAAATCGTGCAGTGCGTTTGTCATTTGTGCAATTTCAAAAATCAAACGGCAAATTTAAAATCTTTGAACTTTAAAAAATGAGATTTTTTCATTTTGTGTTACTTTCACGAGAATATTTTGTAACCCGTTTTAACACGAAATTCTCTAAATGTTTATGTTAGAAGCATCAAAAGCGGACAACGTGTTGTGGAGTTTAAGAAATCAAAACCACAATTTTTAATCTTTGGATTTGAAAACGTGTAATTTTGACGTTTTGTGTTAATTTCACAAAGAAATTTATTTATCACGTTTGATTAAAATTGCAACAAATTTTCTACATTATGACGTAAGACTCATCACAATCGGACAACGCGTTTGGAAGTTGTCCGATTTCAAAAATTAAAGTTGAGAATTTAAAATCTTCGAAGTTTAAAAAAGTGAGAACCAGATTTGAAATAAATTTGCCAGCTGTTGGCGTAGTAATCAAAATCGAACAAGACGGTTGGCAGTTGCTCATTATAAAAAAAAAATCGCTATTTTAAAATCTTCGAAGTTGCAAAACAGTGTAATTTTTGCAATTTGTCTCCATTTTACGTGATAATTTCGTTATCATTTTAAAACTACATTAAATTTTCCACAATTTGACGTTTGGATCATTTATTTATTTGGCAGTTGTGCAATGTAAAAAATTAAATTCGCAATTTTAAATCTTCGGTCTTTGAAAACATGCAATTTTGACGGTTTGTGTTAATTTCAAGAAAAAAGGTATTTACCAGTTTTTTTACAAAAAGGGAAGGGGGGGGGGGGGTGAAGGTAGGTATTTACCCGGGCCGGAAAATGTTGCCAGTCCGCCACTTATCACAGGTTTACGAATATATTTCTGTTTAATTTGTACTATTATAATTATCTTTGAAAATCAAGCCTCATTCACGTTAATACATTAATACGAATATAGACTTTTGCATTTTGTTTTATGCATAAATGTCAATAATACTTTAAATGTGAAATGATTATATCTTTTTTTTAAGGTATAAAGTTCAATCATAGTTATATCGCTCAAAATTAATAACACAATATATTGCCATGTAACTCATCTCAACGTGATAATACTAATTGCTTCAATCAGCGCGAATTGTGCCCATTAAGGAGACGTGTCTCAAATAGAGAGCTAATTCGAAGATTTAATGAACGCCTCCGACGAATTTATTATTTCAATTCAGAACACCCGCAGTAATTACTCTAGAATAAATATGTACTTAAACAGGTTTCCCTAAAAGAAAAAATTAAACGCCGCAGATAACTTCAAAAGTTTGTAATTTATTTCATGGAAATATGAAACTTCCGCCTAAATTCAACATTACTGTAATATTAATATCTGTAAAAAAGTTACATTTGAAACGACCTAAAATGATTGAATACACCGGTTTACAGATATATTCGCAGTATGTGTGATACCCCAGAAAAAAAAAATGAAGCTTTACGGGAATCAAAATCTTAGAAATAAACTCAATAATTGCACAATTCGACACAAAACAGTTTTATTTAGTCACATAATACTAGTTCAATATTCTTCATCGTGAATAATATAAAATAATAGTAATTTAAGTAACAAGTTACGAAAGAGATACTTACGGGATGAGTAGGAAGTTTTTTGGAATCCTGCGAATTCCGTAAAATCACTTTTGGAACGAGTTATGTACAATATTTTTTCTGCAGCCGTTTTTTATGTTAAAAAAGCAAAAACATACACGAATGGTTTATGACAGGCGCTGTCATAATTAAATACGAAGTTGATGTTTTTGTCAAGGCCGCCTACATTTATACGCAAAATCGTCCCGAAAGTAACAAAAAGCGTCCCGAAAGTAAAGAAATCGTTCCGAAAGTGAAACAAAATCGTCTCGAAAATAACAACTTTCGGTACGATTTATGTAAAGTGGTACTTTCGATTTAATAAATCATACCGAAAGTTTTATTTTCGGGACGGCTGCAGGAAAAAATATATATTTGCATTCACGCCCGATAGTCATAAGTTTATTAATTATTTACTTAAACTTAACAGACATCAAGTCCACCTATTTACTTAAACTTAACAGACATCAAGTCCACCTAAATATAAATTATGATTATTATACAAATTATTAAACTAAAACAATATACAAAAAAATATAAACGTCTTACTGATAAATAAAATAGAAACAACCTTACTTGTTGCAGAGAGTATTAAATAAATTCAAAAAACGCCAAAAATAGCCTGAATATATAAATATTCAACCTGTTCGTAACTCTGCAAGCAAAATTAAGTCTTACTTAAGTTTATAGTCTTAATTAAGACTTAATTTTGCTTGCAGAGTTACGAACAGGTTGAATATTTATATATTCAGACTATATTTCGTTTTTTGAATTTATAGTCTTACTGATAATTAAACTTAAGTCTAACTATACATGTGAAGAACTAATAATACTCGTATAATATCAATGACTAAAATCGGAAACTAATTTTTTATTTTAGAGCAAGTAATAACTCTAAAACATTTAAAACGAAGGCTGGAATAAATCAGCTGCGTTCTGATGCTCATTATGTAACCGTGATAAGCAAATTTAAACAATAATTTTCCGTTGTTTGCCTTAAATAGTTTCTATTTAACTATTCCGATAAATTTAAACTTGACATTTTTATTTTCCCGTTGGTCAACATACTTTTAAACATCACTTCTCTTTTGGATCATGTACAATCAATATTACAGTCGGAGTCGAGGTCGAAAAAAATAAGGGAGTCGGACACTTTGAAGAGATTTTGTAACGAATCCATACGATTGATGTAACTCATAAAAGCAACTTCAGAAAGGTTTAAGAAGAAGGAAAATTCGAAGAATAACCTCTGCCCAAGTTTTTTTCATATTTTTAATCCAAGTTGTTTTTGAAATACATTCCACCACTTTCGGCTATATTTTTTATATAATAAGTGCTAAGGGAATTAATAAATAAATAAAGGTTATAACCTGAGTCAAGATATTTAGTGCCTAAACTATCGACACAATTGTTTGGGAAGTTACCTAGAAATTTCAACCCATAGCACAGTGGTCTGAGATGGACATTTTTTAAAGTTTCGAGTATAGTTTTATATATAATGTCCTGTTACCAAATAATCATAAAATCTTATCATTTATGACTTTGTTATCATGATTAACGGGTAACACCACTCTTCCGGCAGAAAAACAAGCCTAACTTTGGCGATTTATTTTGTGAGTATGGAAAAAAGAAATGAGATTTCTTTTTAAAGGGTTTATTTAACACTTCTTAAGGATGAAACAAAACATTTAATGTAAAATGGCGGCGACGCACAGTGGACGAAACGTTAAATCTAGCTGAACATTTCGCCGAAAATCAACTGTTTAGAAATCCATTTTTTTCTTTAAATATGAGTAGTACAATGTCCAGAGGGTACGCAGGTAAAGCCATAAAACCCTCCGACCCTTTTCCCAGTAGTTATCGGTACCCAAAGTGCACGCTTCGTTTACGTCGTTTAGTTGTGAATTACACGCGCTCCGAACGTGGACGTTTAACATTTTTTTTTACATTTGTGTTTAGTGCAAAATTTAAATTAACGATGGATATATATTCTACTGGTATCTATCTACAACATAGTTTTAATTATTTTTTGTTTAAATTTAGTCAACACATAGATACAATGATTTAAATTTAGTAGAGAATCCTACTGTAATATTTCACAATATATTTTAATAAGGTTAAAGTTTATTATATCCGCCTATATCCGCAATGATTTTTTTTTGGTATACATATTAACTAATTAGTTTAATGTACAAGTAATATTACATGCTTGTTTTTGCCCGTTTGCAAGCAGTGATTTTTTTAGGCAGCGTAACCGTTTCCCGGAGAACATTATTCGATATTTGGCGCGATCACCAAACGCAAGAAGAAAAAAATAAAGCAGTTTCTTTCTTTGTGATGGACATTATGAAGATTGATATTGAATCGGACACTGAAAATTTACATTCGTTGAAACAAAAAATAACACATTTTACGTCAAAATTGACAATGAAATGGCAAACTTCTAATAGAGCATTTTCAAGTTTTGAAAATAAATATTCAAAGTGGCTAAACGAAATCGAAGTATTCTCTACTGAGAGTTTACCAAATGAACCCCAACCTGGATCTTCTAATGGTAAATCCAGAGGCCCGTATAAATCTTTTACTAAATTGACGGATGTCTCAAAAAAAACGGAAAATTAAGCCACTGGTGGAAAATTACTCCCAGGAGGAACTAGAATTTGCCACGCGGTTCAGTATTCGACAATCTGGAAGAATTGGGAATAATTTTATAATTAAAAAAACATGATGTAATATAATTTTTGTTTTCTAAAATTTGAAGTTTCCAATTTTTTCCAAGTGTTTATATTTCAGTTACTATTTACAAAAATGCTAATGGTGAAATTATCTTCTAGATTTGTTTGAACAATTTTTCGGCTAGAATAAAAATTAAATGGGGGATGCTGGAGTGTAGAAGGGAAGAATTATTTAATATTGAATAACATATATTTATAATAAACTATTTTCTTTGACTACGAATATTTTTAATTAGACTAAGACGCTTTACAGCTAGATTCAGCATTTCGACCTGTGTGCGACGGAGCCAATCTTTGAAATCGCCGTTTTTTTTTTAACTTCTGAACGGGAGGACGAATTTCTCGTAAAGTATAAGACCTGGGCAAAAACAAGTTTTTTTTTTATATAACTCAGTTACTATTGGCTACGGGAGTATGTGGGAGTTTCTATCTAAATCAAATTTTGTAGAAATGCTGCACGTTTAATGTAATTTAATTTTTAAAAAAATATCGATTTTTGGCCAAAAAATAAGCAGTAAATTGTTTATAAAAAAATACACATTAAATAAAAACGTCTACGTACTTCCATAGAGAATGTTATTATGAAGCTACTGTTAAAATTTGAAATCGATGTTCAAGTAATCTCTCCTCCCAGTTTGAAAAAAGTGGTTTCGAGAAAAACGCGTTTAAAGTTTTACGAGCACATAAATCCTTACAGGATTCGCGCACTTTGATGGACTCCTGAAAAACCGTAAGGAATTTTCTCACAATAGGACCAACTGGATATTGTTTATAACACACTAAAATATTGTTTAAGCAAAAAAAACGAGTTTTCCAAAATCCTAGAGTGGTGTTACCCCACAAGTGCAATGCTAAAAATATTGCACGCTCAAAAGTTAAGATGAATTAGCCGTAATCGATTTGTAATAGAAATAAACATAAACATATAAAAATAACATTTTTTACCAACAGCGTTTAAAAGAGGTCTTAAAAATTTCTGAAATTTTCTGAATAGTAAAAGCTAAAGGTTTAAAATAATCAACATCTGTAATAACAGAATTAATTATATAAGCTTGCTTTAACTTCGTAACTCGTAATTATTCGACTTTTTTTAAATCGTATTCTACCTATCATCGAATTCTACGTGTATTATTTCTCGTTGGATCGTTAATTTTTGTTTTTAAATACTAAACTATTTAATAATAATAATACATTGTATTTATTAATGAAAAGGTAATAACAAATATTAAATGTACAAGAGTTTGTATAGAAATCGTTCTGCGTGATACTTAGCCTCCACTTTGTCTCTTTGGAGCTATAGTAATAGAAAGAAAACAAAGAAAGTACAAGAACATTTTTAGCAAAAATTAAGTTTGCACGTTGACACGCCAAGATCTGATGGTAGTGGCAATTTCAATAACGGAAATACGCCACGAAAAGCATTTTCTCATAGCGTTATTTTTGCGGATATTATCAATTAATAGAACATTTTAATAGTATATTATGCAACAAGTGTTATAAACGGCACTTTAGTCACGAGTTAATTAGGCACGAGCGGGGCGTAGCGGAGCGAGTGTTTAATAACGAGTATCTAGAGAAGTTTATAACACGAATTGCATACTATACTTTTTCTACGAGTAAATTGGTAAAATTTTGAAATTATTTTATTATTTTAAATGAACATGGTAATAGTACATTATTATTAAATTAGTCTACTTGGGTAAATAAACATTAACACTTACGTTAGAGACATTATGGCAATTGCTAAAGGAAATCATTAATTCTCCTAAATTTCTATGTTTTGTATTATTTATTTGATTTAAGTTGAAAGTATTCCTTGTTTCATTTATTTATTTTTTATTTTGACAGATTGTTGATAAGTGACAACTAACTTGATTTTGAGTTTCGTTTGATTTTAGCGATTTAAAGATCTGGAGCTAACTTCAGCCCATGACTAAAATGCACAAAGTCACAGTTTGTCAAGGTGTATTTAAAGAGTCACTTAGCGTCATGGAAACATATGCGATAAATGACATTTTAGAGGTGGGAGTAGAAAAAATAATTTTAAGCACTCTTTTATGTCAGAACTAGATACCGAATCTTTTGGAAAATGTAGTATAGAGAGCGAAATTATATTCTTGGTACCCAATGGCAGCGACAGTTCATAAACTTTTAATTTATAGCAGGCAAATTGCAGAAAATAGTATTTTACCAATTGCATATTTTGGATAGGAAGCTGCGGAGTCAAGAGAGACATTTTATCGTAAGTATAGAGTCTCATGCACGAAAAAATTCAAGAATTCATACATATACAGATGTTTTCAAGTAATCTTTAATTTCTTCAGATCTGGTTATATCATTCGTAAATTAAAAAAAGAAATCGTTTGCGATTAAAAAAAAAAATACACAGTCTTTTCCACCGCTTATTGTTAAAGTCTTAGAATATCGAGCTAATGGATGATAAGAAAATATAAATAATCACGAAATATTGGAGATCGAAAAAATGTATTTACATAAAGGAGATAATCATATATAATTTTTAAAGAACATTGAACTATCTAATGAAGATGCTTATAAAGATTTTTGATTCTAATGTATTTTTTCTCAAAGAGTTTAATAATACATGTATAATATTGGGCAGAGAGAGCAATGGTCGATAGCCCTTTTGACATTAAGTGATAATTCAAATATATGTTTTAATTTTTATGTATATGTAATGTGTCATATAAAGATGTATTACTACCACTATGTTTAATAGGAATATAAAATAAAAATACTCATTATTAAATTAATAATTTCTTTTCAAATATTGAAATTTATTTTTTAATAAACCTTTTGCACTTTTTTTCAAACACCCATAACTTGGTGCGGAATCGTCGTAGGAACTTCGTTCTTCGAGTCCTACATAGGGAATTGATCAATTAATGTCTTTATGGTGGATCGAGTCGAAAAAAATTTTCCAACTCCTTAGACATCGTCAAAGTGGACATGGTTTCCTGAAAACACATTTTTTTCACAGGGGTGCTAGAGGGGGGCGGAAGGGGTTACGCTTAAGTTCGCATGCATGACTTTAAGGAAGACACTCAAAGTGTTTCGCCCTCAAAGATTCATCAAAATCGATTGAAAATACGCCGAATTATGGCGGTTTTAAAATGGTCGAAATTTCACGAATTTCTAGTGTTTAATTTTTTTTTCCACCAGTATATATGAAGATGTGAATGTTTCATTTATCTCTAACTGCATTAGAAGATACAGGTTCAAAGAGATAAAAAAATATATACTCTTGGCAGATAATATCCAGATTGACAGAATGAATTCCATTGACCAACTTACTGAATAAAAAGTTCCAACAGGATTTTTTCACGAATGTTTGTCCATCGACGAAGCGATAGTCCGGTATTTTGGACATCATTCTGCGAATCAGTTTATCAAGGGTAAACCAGTACACTTTGGTTATGAAAACTTTTTTTTGCCTTGGAGACAAGTCTATATGGCCAGCTCACAAAAAGTGGGAGAAGGCAGAGGCATAGTTCTTCACGATTAGGAGTCTTTCTTACGACTTCAACGTAACGCACAAAAAGCTTAACCACGGAAAGTGGTCATACAAGACATAAAGGACAATTGTTATATTTTGAGGTTGGATTCTTTAAGTTATGAAAACTGGATGTTATGTAGCTCCAGTGGCTATTGTTATGTCTTTGATACCTATTGTGTTACTAAGCCGACCAATTGTGAGTGTGAGGTTCCACTTTCCCTGTGGTCGCAGGTGTTAGTTGATCTTCTAAAAGCTTTCAAAGAAACTAATGATCACATTGTGTTCTTAGGCAATTATTTTACCAGCTACGATCTACTAACCAGTTTAAGAGAGAAAAGTTAATGAGCTACCGAGAAAACCGTACTAAGAAATGTCCAATTCTTCCCTCCAGCCACATGAAAAAAAGGCCGTGGTAAATTCGATTATCGTTACGATGAAGAAAACTCTCTCCTTTTCGTGAGAGGGCATACGCTGGCTACCAATTACGACGGCATAGAACCAATGTCGCAAGTAAAAAGGTGGTGTCAAAGAAAAAAATCAGTATCCCAACCAAAGCACTTCAATACCTACAATGCGTTCATGGAAGGGGTGGATCTTTTGGATCAATCGGTCAATAGTTACCGAATTTTGATGCATGGCAAAAAATTGACGATTTCACTGGCCATTTTCCAAAAAAGTTGTCGAATCAACTACGGTGTAGCATATGTCATAGCAAAATTAGGTGGGCCTATGAGAAGTGCAATGTTACTTACTATTCAGAGAGACTGTTTCAAGAAATTTTACACTCAGAAATAAGTTCTTAATATCGACTGATTTTTTAATACATAAAATGTTTATGTTTTTCGTTGATTTATATTCTACAGTGCGAACGTTGGCTGTGGAACGCTCCAAATAAAAAATTCCCCGATCATCTGCGGCCAAAATCCTCCGATACATCAACCTTATTTTTTGAAAGCGCATCTTTTCTGATAGTTGTGTATTTTCCAAGGGATGGGGCCTTTTGCGTAATGACGTCATCGCTTTTTTTTTTTTTTTAAACGGAAACCATTTTTAAATTTTAAATTTGTAGCCCTTTTTATTTTCTTTACTAGTGTGTAAAAATATTTTGTTTTTTTTTGTTTTTTTATTTAAGAAATTAAATTAATTTAATGAATTATTCCACCAGAAATATTTTAAAATGTAAGCGATGGGTCTTATCACCCATTGGCTTTTTGCCAAGAGAGGAACGGTGCGCATTTTGAACATTTGATAGATTAAATAAGTTTTTAAAAAATAATTTTCTTTTCAATTTCTGAAATAAAAAACAAAAAAAAAACAATATATTTTTACACAGTCGTAAAGAGAATAAAAAGTACTACAAATTTAGTGATATAAAAAAAAAAGTTTTCATATTAAAAAAATGGAGATGGCGTCATTACGCAAAGGGGTGGGGGTATGTAAAATTGACAACTATCAGAAAAGATGCGCGTTCAAAAAATAAGGTTGACGTATCGGAGGATTCTGGCCTCAGATGATCGGGGATTTTTTTATTTGGAGCGTTCCACAGCCAACGTTCGCACTGTATATTTGCCCGGTGTACTCATTTGAGTACACAATGTTTTTTCTTACGGTTTAGGCAAATAAGCTGGAAATAACGATAATGTATTGTATTCGTCAAGATTAAATTATAAATAATTATTTTAATCGTTCACAAGATTGGTGGGCATTAATGTTAAAATATTTTTCTATATATTAAAAATAATTTTCATCGTGATTTAGAGTTTTGTCTAAAAAAAAAATATCAACAAAATCAACAGGATCAAATTTGCTGTGCTTCAGATTTTTATGCATCAAAATTGTTGAAATGAGGATATTTATGCAAATATTTTAAAGAAAATATGCAAAAATATGCTTTTTTTATCTATTAAGCAATTCAATCATAATAAATAAGATTCTATCTCGGGGATGAGGAAGTATAAAAATGAAAATATACAACCAAAAAGACGTTTAATACCCATACTTCTCTCAACATCCACAGAAGTTATGGGTACCAATTTTAGCGAAGCAGTTTGTTGAGGGTTTAATGTATTACTATTAACAAACTTATTTTGTATTTCATTTTGTCCCCTTGATAAAATTGTAGAAATGGCAACTAATGCCTGATATGCTTTATTTTTAGAAATTACATTGTTGAACTTGAATATTATCTTTCCCGCTGCACCCGAAACAACCTTTAATTTAGATTCGCATCTATTTACAATATTTATTAATTAATAGTATCTACCAATGGCATTGGTTTTTTTCTAATTCTCATATACAAATATTTAAAAAAATATAATGTGTTTTACTGTAATTTATTATTTGTTCTTTTATTTCTGGTTTTTCAAATAAAAGAGCTAAAATATGCATTTTATGTACATAAAGGCCGGAATATGCTCCAAATGCAAAAATAGTAATAAATATGCTTTTTTTTTTATTACCTCATATACATTATTTTGGCGTAATTCGTCCGGATACTAAAAGTTAGAGTAATATTCCCACTAAATAAAAAATATGTATTTTGCATAAAATCCTTAGCTAAGTGATGATCATCATTGAAGCTTACGTTAAAATCTGCAGCTAAAAACACATATCTATCGGAAGTATTTATGCTATCCAAGATTTTAGAGGGAATAAATTAAAACTTTTCCAAATCACCGCTAGATGATTGGCATATATTTATAAATTTCTATGCCGGCTATCTCACAATCCTTCTTAGTGGTTAGCGTGATTATGTACATTTAATGCACTATATTCGACGTTATTTGTATTACTATTAAAACTGCTCCCCTAGAAGATAATTTTCGAGTAAAATGAGAAATTTGTAATTGCAACTGCCATTGCTTCTTTTTCTACTAGCCAATACTCACATAAACATAGGACAGAAATAATCACCGATTTATCATTAACAATTACATCAAGTGCATTTAGTTTAGACTGAACAATGTAAAATTTAATTTGGTGTATACATTAGGGACGATATTCAAACTCAGTTTTTTGGCGATAAAAATGAATTTAATCACCGATAAGATCATGACGCCTACTAACTTTCAATTGGCCTAGTATTTTAGTAATCATTAAAAAAAAAATCTATAGAGATCCGTAAAGTTATTCAATCAATGTGTTGGATAATGTATTATTCGATGGAAAATTCTTCTGAAGGTAATTTGTTTGCTTAGAACAATTCGATTTTAATAGACAAATTTTAATCATGAAAATTATAAATAATTTATTTTCTTCTGGTTTTGAAGGGGTTGAAAGTCAAGTACACTTACTATTTCAAAAAAAATCCAATTGAACCGAATTTACAAGACGTCATCGATGTTGCCATACCAGGCAATTTTAGATGTTGAATGGATAAAATATCGCAATATACAAATAAATCAAAAAATTTTGACCTGAAAAAGCCAAAATTTTACATTTTACAACTGTTACTATAAAATAAATCGCAAAGTTGTTCAATAGCAGACCTTAAACTCGGTACAAAATATTTTAACCAGTTACCTGTGTGACAGGTATACCCGTCATGAATAAATTGGCAATATTTTGTGAAATGTCGAGTAGGTACTCGTCATATTGCCATTTCTTCATGACGAGTGTATTCGCCAAAAATAGCAAAAAAAGAAGACATAACAATATTTTGCATTTATCTTGAGTAGGTACTCGTTATAAAACATAATATTACAATTTTTCAAACACAGCTAGCTGGTTAAGGTAAGAATAACCAAATGATAATAGTACCTTCAGAAAGTTTTGAGCGTTTTGTGTCTGTTGTAATGTTTAATACATAATTTATTACTTATCATTTCAATCATAACATACTTAATAGCATAATTGAATTCTAATTGAACAAACTAATTATCCTGTTACCAATATTACAGTGCAATTTTCCGTTTCATTAAAAACGAATTAGCAATTTGCCGATAATTCAAAATCGATATCACGAAACTTCAAAGGGAAATTTTAAAACTGATCACACAAGCGCGATCTCTGGTAAATCTGAGGATGCACCCACATGCATATTAGCGGTAGTTCCAACGAATTATTAACGTAACATCAATACCTTCCTAATGATCTAACAGACCATACACATACACCAACAACATGAGTATTGATTTTTTTCGAAAAAGTAAAAAGAGTCGCATCACTGAATAAAACACTTTTTTACCACAATTTATTTGATGTAAATAAATTGTGGTAAAAAACATAGTAAGTGTTTTATTCAGTGATTCTATAATGAATTACCACGTAGTAACGGTCGCAACCATCACCATCATTAAACCAAGAGTCGTTTTTGCGCCGATCAACATTCTTTATTATTAACGGAAAATGGAACTTACTTGTTGCAAAATCCTCAAGAATTTTTGATTGTTTTGGATAGTTTGAATTTCTTCTGCGCGCACTTATACACTAGTAACACACTCACAACACGTACTAATTACAACGTCCGGTTAATTTTAGATTTTTTGTTTTTTTGTTTTTAATTCACTTGCGCTGACGATGACGGGTAGTTCCGCAGGACGGTATTCCTGCCGGCCAGAGTGAGAATGTGTTATCAGCACGCGCGCCGTTGTTGTACTGTTGGTTTGGAGACGGCGGTGTCTGAGTCCGTGTCCTGCGCGCAATTCTATAGCGCGAATCCCTGCTGCGGATTAAGATTAATGCAACTCGGAACTGAGTTTGCCGCTGCCGTTCGTTACGCAACAGATGCGACCTTTAAGAAATTTTTGAAAATTATCAGTTACGTGCCGCGGTGATAACGCAGGAAGCGTGTGTGATGGAGTAAGTTGCGGGGAAGACGATTGATGGCAGCGTTTTTGATTGATACATGGAGGGATATGTTTATCTTTCTTTAACGAGAAATGTGTAGTAAAGGTTTTACTACTGAGATTTACTAATTTTAAGAAACTATAAGATTACCTGTATATTTCTTTTCTCAAAGACAATGAAAAACACTTGAGCAAGATTATTGCCAGTGGTGAACTGAAATAAAAATAGTCTTGCTCAAGTGTATTTAATTTTCTTCTTCTTCTTGTCTTGGAGAAAAATTATAGATAATCTTAGAAATATATTACCATTGATAATATGATTTCTCAAAAGTAGTAAATCGCAGTAGTAAAAGCTTTAGTCACACATTTCTCGTTAAAATAACCACAAAATTGCCTAAAATTGTTATTATGCATGTGTGCAATTTTATGTAATATTTAGTCTTTGAAATGTTATTATACAGGATGTTCAATTTAATTGAAGAAATTAAAATATCTCGAAAACTACACATCGAATAAAAAAAAATATAATTAAAATTTGTTCGCCTCGGAGGGGGACATCTAATGATATGACACTCGACCCACTACCCTCAATCCCCTAATGGGTAGGGGGTGAGAAATAAAAAAGTTAAATAGGAACCCTCATTTTTTGTACGGATTTGAATACTCCGAGAAAAAATAAGAAAGTTTTATCTGAATTTTTTTTTTGTATTCGTGACAGACAACGCTATAATCAACAAAATTCAAAATTGGCAAAAATCGTTGAAAAATGGGGATTTCCTGAGAAATGAGGATTCGTAAAATAAATTGAACACCCTGTATATGTCGCTGTGTTTGATAACTTTTTCCTGTTATTAGATCTATGTATCTGTTGGGAAATAAATAAATTGTTATTATTATTATTATTAAAGAAAGATACAGATTTACCTCCATTTATCAATCATAATTTATTTATTGACACGTCAATGTTGAATTTACTTTTGACCTTTTACATTACATTACTTGATTTCAAAAATATTAGTTAGTTCATTTTGGCTCAGTAAGTTAATTTCCTGTTTCTTACACTCGAAATCATTTTTTTTTAATTATAACTTTTGAAAATTGTGAAAATCAAACTAAACTTGCTTTGATAAATAGGGCGTTTTTAATTGAATTGAATTTTTGGAGATTTTTTTAATTACCGTTTCATATTCTTTTCGATTTTTCTTTTCTCCCCAACTCGAAACCAAAATTTTTCAAAACTCTTGTTAAAAATTGTCGAATTTTTACAAAACTTACAAAAACACACTTGTTTTGAAATTGGGTTGAATTTAATTTTAGTGATTTTTTTTCACCAATTCGAAACCAAACAGTTTCTATAGATTTTTTGAAAAAAATGTTTTTTTGTTTTAGCAGTTTTTTGAGACACGTTTAATATACTGTCTCGAAAACAAAACTTACACTCGAAAACAATTTTTTTTTAATTATAACTTTTGAAAATTGTGAAAATCAAACTAAACTTGCTTTGATAAATAGGGCGTTTTTGAATTGAATTTAATTTTTGGAGATTTTTTAATTACCGTTTCATATTCTTTTCGATTTTTCTTTTCTCCCCAACTCGACACCAAAATTTTTCAAAACTCTCGTTAAAAATTGTCGAATTTTTACAAAACTTACAAAAACACACTTGATTTGAAATTGGGTTGAATTTAATTTTAGTGATTTTTTTTCACCAATTCGAAACCAAATAGTTTGGTATAGATTTTCGAAAAAAATGTTTTTTTGTTTTAGCGGTTTTTTGAGACACGTTTAATATTCTGTCTCGAAAACAAAACTTACACTCGAAAACAATTTTTCTTTTTTAATTATAACTTTTGAAAATTGTGAAAATCAAACTAAACTTGCTTTGATAAATAGGGCGTTTTTGAATTGAATTTAATTTTTCCAGATTTTTTTTAACGTTTCATATTATTTTCGATTTTTCGTTTCACCCCAACTCGAAACCAACATTTTTCAAAACTCTCGTTAAAAATTGTCCAATTTTTACAAAACTTACAAAAAGACACTTGATTTGAAATTGGGTTGAATTTAATTTTTCACCAATTCGAAACCAAACATTTGCCATAGATTTTCGAATAAATGGTTTTTTGTTTTAGCGGTTTTTTGAGACACGTTTAATATTCTGTCTCGAAAACAAAACTTACACTCGAAATCATTTTTTTTTAAATTATAACTTTTGAAAATCGTGAAAATCAAACAAAACTTGCTTTGATAAATAGGGCGTTTTTGAATTGAATTGAATTTTTGGAGATTTTTTTAATTACCGTTTCATATTCTTTTCGATTTTTCATTTCTCCCCAACTTGAAACCAAAATGTTTCAAAACTCTCGTTAAAAATTGTCGAATTTTTACAAAACTTACAAAAAACATTCGATTTGAAATTGGCTTGAATTTAATTTAGGTGATTTTTTTTCACCAATTCGAAACCAAACATTTTCTATAGATTTTCGAAAAAATTGTTTTTTGTTTTAGCGGTCTTTTTGAGACACGTTCAATATTCTGTCATGAAAACAAAACTTTTAAAAAATGCTTTTGAAAATTGTTGGATTTACACAAAATTAACTTGTTCTGTTAAATGGGCGTTTTGTGAATGGTTGTTGAATTTTCTCGATTTTTTTAATAAACGTGTCATTTTTTTTTCGATTTTTCTTAAATTTCTTAAGCAGAGTAGTTCAAATGGTAGCAAATACAAATTTCTATAGATTCGTACAGTAAGCCCGGATCAAGAGTTAGATGGTTGAATTTAGGTATGAAATTTTTACGATGTTATTTCATAATTTAAAATTGTTGTTCCGAGATACCGTGTGAACATATTTATATGTCTCCGGCAGTTTAACATCAGTACAAAAAACATATTTATATGTCTCCGGGCAGTAATGTGTTAAGAGAAATTACAGGCAAATTTCAAGTTGTCTTTTTGAGGTCAAAATTTTAAAAATATTTAATTTTCTTGAAATCTAAAATAGATAAGTGTGCAAACGTTCCTACAAAATAGATTTAAATTTAAAAGAGGAATCCAAAAATATAATAATATATAGGGTGTTCCATTCAAAATAACAAATTTGGTGCTACTTCCGGTGGAACCGGAAGTGATAGAAAGTTAAAAATATTTCACATGAGGAGAACTGATTCAACCGAATGTTAAGGATTTTTTTTCAGATTTTTAATACAATGGCAACCGCTTAAACTTTTAACGAACGGTTTAGCGTAGAGACCCCGTATTTCAAGAAGAATTTCAGATTTTTATTTTAAACAGTATTAGACATTTTCTCATAACGCTTTGTAAAAAGTCGCTTTGAAATTATTTTTAGCACAAAATGTTCTTTTAAAAATATTTTTGAATGCCTTTTAACATTATTTTTTTTAAAGAAACTATTCAATATTAACGCCCTTAAATTCCGTTATAATCAGAAATATTATCTTGTTTTTTTTTACAAAATGAATTCTCTCAAATTATGAAAAATTTGCTTCCAAATTATTTCTTCAGAATATATCTACTCTCTTTAAGAAAAAGAAACTATTCAATATTAACGCCCTTAAATTCCGTTATAATCAGAAATATTATCTTGTTTTTTTTTAACAAAATTAATTCTCTCAAATTATGAAAAATTTGCTTCCGAATTATTTCTTCAGAATATATCTACTCTTTTTAAGAAGTTGCTATGAAATTGTTTTGTTTAGAATTATTTTTAGCGTAGATTAGATTAAAAAGCTTTCAGAATTTATTTTAAGGCCAAAATGTTCTTTTACAAATATTTTTGTACATTCGTTTTTTTTTAATATCAGCATTCAATATTAACTCCTTCAAATTTATTATTATTATTATTAATCAGGTTAAATGAATTACCAAAGAGGTAACTATTTGACACGCCAAATTTACTAAAAACTATTACATACACGAATTACAATTTGAAATACTTAAATCTAATAAATCAGAGTAGTAGAATTAAAATTAAAGTTAAGAAGTCATAGTATTAAAATAATCTTTGATCTTTTTTTTTTAACAAAATTAAATGTTCTCACAAAATCCACAGACTTTAAAAATTGGCTTTTCAATTGTTTTCTTTGGAATAATTTTTAGCACAACTTAAACGAAGTCATCTGACCTTTTACCTTAGATATACGTATTAAAATATGCTGACTGGTAAAATATATCATTTTAACTTTTTAGATATAAAAAGTTTTCCAATAGGAGTGATATGATTTCTTAAAAAAAAAGAAGACACTTATTGTTAAGAAAATTCAAATGTTTTGTATTAAAAGTACAATCGATACAATTAAGTTCTAAATAAAACGTCATTCAAATGGCCTCCACGACTTCTTTTGCAGGAACGAATTCGATGAACCCAATTTTCGAGCACTTTTTCCACTAAATCAAGTCGTATGTCATGAATGGCACGTTCAATATAGACTTGTAAAGCTTGAAGAAAGTCTGGTTTATTTCGAAAGACCAATGACTTCAAATAACCACATAAGAAATAGTCTAATGGTGTTAAATAACATTTTCTTGGAGACCATTCAATTTCACAATTTCTTGAAATAATCGAATCTCCAAACTTTTCTCGCAATAATTCAATTGTTGCATTTGTTGTGTGGCACGTAGCCCCGTCTTGTTGGAACCAAATGTAGTCAAAATCAACTTCTTCCAATTTCGGCCATAAAAAGTTGGTTAGCATCGATATATGCCGCTCTCCATCATTGACAGTAACGGTGTTACCAGCTTCATTTCGAAAGAAGTACGGACCGATGATTCCACCAGACCAAAAACCACACCAAACTGATAATTTAGGTGAATATAATGGTTTTTCTTGAATAATTTGTGGATTTTCTTTGCACCAGAATCAACAGTTTTGTTTATTTACCGCACCACTCAGATGAGTGAGCCTCATTGGAGAAGATGATTTTCTTAAAAAAATCGTTATCGTTTTCAAGTTGTTCCAAGGCAAATTCAGCAGATTCACGACGTTTACGATGGTCCATGGCTTCAGTTCTTGAGTGAGAACATTTTTTTTACGGATGCAAACCCAAATCCTTTTTTCAAAATCCGCCAGGTTCTGGTTTGAGACAGTCCAAATTGTTGAGAACGTCTTGGAATCGACAAATTGCGGTCTTCAGCAACACTTGCCTGAACGGCAGCAATATTTGCATTACTTCGAGCGGTTCTTTGTCTTATTGGCACTTTAACATTATGTAATGAAAATATGCGCTCAAAATTTTCAACAATTCGACGAATAGCGAGCACACTTGGATGATTATTATGACCATAAAATGGCAAAAACGCACGAAAAGTTGCAATTGGAGAACGATTATTTTGATAATAAAACTGAATAATTTGTAAACGTTGTTCTTGCGTATATCTCTTCATGATGAAATTGTAAACACTACTGAATAAAATGAAACATAAATGACAGATCATGACATATTACAATTGGCCGAAACGTCATATGCACATGATCTTAAATTGTAAAATCTAGTAAAGCTTAATAAAAATTGAAAAAATAAGTTAATTTCTGTATCCATTTTAAAAATTTTGCTCTTGTGGCAGTGGTTCTGTGTAAAAAAAAAAACTAATTCTTTCTCTTATAGTTTCTAATGAAATATTTCCTCAATCATAGCGCAATGTCACGCCAATAATCTTCAATTAAGGCGACGAAATAAAATCAAACCGTGATCGGCATATTCCAGTGACAATTTATCTCAATTATCTTTGTCAGAGGCCAAAATTCGAAATCGATTAATATCAATCAGAGCGGCCATGATGCGCTAATTACGCGACTTGCCGGAGAAAACAGTTTCATATTTGAATTAACGACCTCAAACCGAATCATTCAATAATCGCATCATATCTACCAAATCGTGAATCCATTCGTCAAAATTAATTAATTAATGAAGTGTGGGCGGCATATGGACACTCGATCAATGACTTTTAATATGGTCGCAGTTGTTATGAGAAGGAGATAAATTGTTTATTGTAATCAGGTGCAATTTCTTGTTTAATTAATGATTGAATAAAATTTAATAATTGAATGTTCTGTTGCAGTTATTGTCAAATAAATTAAATAATAATTTAAATATTTATATTTAAATACCCTCACTTGTTGCTGAAGCATCTTTCAATCATAATTTAAAATAAGTTTCTTATCTTTGTACGTAGAAATTATCATAAACCAATGTTATTTCAATAATATTTAATAACATGCAAATCTCCTTTGTATCATTAAATATCCGGCGTGGCATTAGCCATGGAAGTAGTTGTTTCAATAAGTTATTTGTATATAGACTTAATAAGACTTTGTTTAAGACTTAATTTCGACCGGGGGTCCATGAATGGATGAGTATAGGTATGCATACCAGAGATGCAAACCGTTTTATGCGATTGGAGTCTCACAGACATTGGAAGGTTAACCCACTAGTGACGCAAATTTGACTTTGATCAATGGTGACGCCGGTCTCACGCATCGGGGTTTTCAACTGAAGATTTTTCGAAACGTGTTACTAATAGTTCATGTTTTTTGTTAAATGTATGCTCTTTGGCAATAAAACAAAGATATTTAATCAATTTAAGCCCTGCAATGCGGCAGGTACTCGAAATTGCAACAAACAACTATAACGGAGAATAAAGTTATTCGAATTGTTTAACACACCCGGTCTTACAGACCAGTAGGTCAACATTGGCGTTTTAAGTATGTTAAGAGCTTCAGATTTTTAAACGGCACAATAGATCGAAAGTGGTATCGTTTAAAAGGTCTTTAAAAAAACTTTTTTAGGAAACATATTATTGATATATTTTGAGTAATATCTAATTAAAGGTAATAAATTTCAATTTTCCGTACCTAATTTATTTTAAAAGTTTGCATTTCGAATGATAATTAAATAATATCAGGTGTGTCTTCCATGCACTTACAAACGTCGTTGAGCTATTCGGTAACACGATCTAAGTATCTCTTCTTTTATTAATGATATTATCTCTCGTTGGTGTTTTTATGGCATAAACTATTTCTTTAAACTGGCCCCAAAGAAAGTCCAGGAGAATACAATTTGGCGATCTTGAACTGCTCTACCAATCCAACGGTTGAGAAATAGTTGATTTATAGTATCTGGTAACCAAAGAATAACAAATCTGGCAAAGAACTTCCATATAGCACCTTAACATTCGAGTCCATCAAATCAGTCAAGTTATGACGTAGAAACTCAGCATACCCATCCCATAAGGATTTCCTAAAAAAATAATGGTCTACAGTTTGTCACTCTACGTTGAGACTCCAAATACGTCGGTTAGCAATTATTCTAAGCCAATGAGTATCTGTTTGCGACCAGTAATGCTCATTGCGAATATTCACTTCTCCGGTGTTTTTAAAAGTGGCTTCGTCAGTCCATAAAACTATTCTAGGCAAATGAGGATCTCATTAAGCATTAGTTATAGAAAATGACATTTTCATTCAACTCTTGATAGATGTATATGTGACATGGGTGAAAGGCATGGGCTTTAAGAATTCTGCCTGCAGTAAAACCCCTTGCAAGTCATCTTATTAAGATGTGGGTGTCAACAAATACTGCACCAAGAATATCAGTACACGTTAAATCATTTAATTAATTTTAATGTTTACTTATGTACATTTTTTTAGAATACATAACTAAACAACACATAAATAATAACTAGTAAGAGTGAAAATTTAATAGACAATTTTCAAGATAATCATAGAAATGCACCCACTTTTTCACAACCAGTCTAATTAGGCAAATTTGCCTGAAGATGGCGTAAGCCTAAACCGGTTGCAATATTGATTTTTTTTTAAACACTATTAAGGAAGTACCTAATTTTTACACAAGTATTGTATAACTCGGTTAGTTTAGCAGAATAATAAAAATATACAAAGTTAGCAGTAACAAATTCTGTATAATCGGTGGCTTATTTCCATATTCTTGAAACTATGACAGTTTTATTTAAGAAAGGGATAATCGGTACTATGGTACCGGTATATAAACAGAGCATCTGGTTGTAAACATTTGAAAATAATTTAAAGATGGAAAATAATACAAAAACAATTGAAATTTTCCATAATAACCCAAAATTCATTCATTGTTATATTTCTGAAAAATCTCCAAACAACACATTTACAGATTTCAGAAGAAATCTCAGCAAAGGAAGTGTGGTGTATAAAGAGCTTTAAAACCTTTATTAAAACATTTCGAAACAATTTCTTACTAAAAATACATTTATAAATAAAATTATAATAAAGAATAAAATAAAAATAAAAAACATAAAAATGTAAAAACAATTTCCATCGACTTGAAATTCAAAATCTACGAAAACTTTGGATTTTAAGATAATCCATGAGGAACAGCGCAAAACATTTTTAAACATTTTATGGCTTAAAACAATTATCAACGCCTTAACATTTTTAAAATTTACAAGAAAAAACATTGTAATTAAAATTTTGCAAAAATATATAAATCCCGCGTTCCTAAATTTCGAAATAATCACTTGCGAGTAAACTGTACGATTGCAACAATTTTTAAACATTTTATGGCTCAAATAAATATAATTACCATCGACTTGGAACTTTTCAAGTTTTCTTAAAACGCAGTCATAATTACTTTTCCGGAAAAATCTATAAACGCATTCCCGGAAGAGCGTAACGTTGAAGCGTGATCAATTATTTACAATTCTATATACTGGGTGAATTTTTTAACGTTTAACCAAACATCAAACAATAGTCTCGTTAAATTCAAATTACAAGGAATAATTTACTTTGTTACACGATATGAAAATGGAAGTGTTAACGTTATAAGAGAAAATTGAAATGGTTCTTATTTGTGGAGAATTTAGCAGGAATCTTTGGAACATTTAAAACGCGGATCTACAATTGAATTGAAGTACAAGGTCACCATTTCGAGCATTTACTTGAACAGTGAGAGGCAAGGGGACTCACGTTAATCAAGCACCCCGAAGGGGCAACCGTAACATCATTTAATTGTCCGTGGAAAAATACTAAATACTTATTTATCTCCGTTTTTGGATTCTGTTGATTTTTGTTCCATTTTTACTTTCTCCGTTAAGTAGTAAGAGAAAATATTGTAATCGTGATTTTTTTTCAATTTTTTTTTTCACGGAAATATCCGTTTTGGGGTCCGTAGATGCCATTTCAACAATTTCTGGATTTTTTTTTGTGTCTGTGTATGTGTCTGTGTGTGTGTGTGTATCTGTCTGTGCGCGCTGTATCTCAAAAACTAATAGAGCAATTGATATGAAACTTTTAGCATCCATCTCATTTGATAATCTGAAGAACTGAAAAGCTTTTGGTAAAATTTCAAAATAAATAAAGAAATAAGAATTTAAAAAAAACAATGGTTTTTGTAAAGGTGCATAATATATGAAAATGATCTGTCAAATTGTGCATGAAAGTGCCAACGGTCTTCCGAAAAAATAATTTTTGATAATCAAAATCGAATTTGTAGCATCGCCGTATTCATTCTGGTGAAGAAAGAATAATTTGATTAAAAAGTTGTAAAGACAAATTTTGTAGAAATAATTTGTCAAATTTTTAACGATCTGCAAAATTATTTAAAAAATTGGCAACGCCTTCGGAAAAAATATATTTTTTGTAAGCAAAATCCAATTTCTAGTGCACCTTATTTTTGTTCTGGTAGCGGTAAAATAGTTGTATTGGGTAGTTGAAGGTACTTTATGTATGATTATTTTGTGAAATTTGTAACGATCTGTCAAATCGTATTTGATAGATAGGCAGAATTCATAAAAAAAAATAATTTTCGGTAAATTCAATTTTCAGCTCCGCCATTTTTATTTTGGTGAAGATACAATAATTTGGGTACAATATTTTAGATTAAACAAATACATTTTCAATGTCTAATCTGTCAAATTGGCCATAGGATTTTAATGCTTTTCCTAAAAATAGTTTCTTGTTGACCAACATCCATTTTTGTTATAGTAAAGACAGAGTATTTGTAAAATGTATTATGCAATTTTTTTTTAAGATTTTAAAAAAATTGACAAAGTAATACATGCAATTGCCCATGGTTTTTTTTGAAAATTTTTTGGTAAGCAAAATTTTTGTAGCAACGCCATTTATGTTCTGATAAAGATTCGATAATTTTGTTGAGATGTAGTAAATATAAATTACATACCAGGTGTTGACTTGGCGGACATAACATAGGAAATCGCATGTTAATTTTGAAGTGTTCAAATATTGGCTCCCCTATTTATTTTAGAGATAAAATGTATTTAACTTTTTTGCAGAGGGAAAATTCTGATTTTATTAACGTTCACACTTAACAATTTGCGTTGTTTCAATTCCATGGCATGCCATTATTTTTATAAAATCACATTACTTTTTCTTAATTATTTCAACTTAGAGAAACGTAAAGTGTTAAGTGTGAACATTAATAAATTCAGAATTTTTACCTCTACAAAAAAGTTACATATATTTTGTCTTTAAAATAAATATGGGAGCCAATATTTGAATACTTCAAAATTAACATGCGATTTCCTATGTTGCGACCGGCAAGTCAACACCCTGTAATAATTTGTCAAAAATTTAATCATTGAAAATTGGCTATAACAATGCCAGAAGTTTTGTTAAAAAAGTTAATTTTTGATAATCAGAATCCAATTTATAGCGCACCTATTTTTATTCTAGCGAAGATAAAATAATTTGTATATTAACGATCTGCCAAATTATTTAGTGGCAACGATCTTCCTGGAAACAATGAATTTTCTGTAAGCAAAATTCAATTTCCAGCACAGCCATTTTAATTCTGGTGAAGAATTTTGTTGGGTTTTTGTAAAGAAATATTATGTAATAATAATATCAATTTAAAATGATCTGCTGTAAATGTGGTTATGTAAAAAGAATGCCGATGCTATAGACGAAAATGTGTTGCTCGCCTATGTGTTGAAGCGTTACGTTTCTGTTTATTATTTTCCTAGGTCCGTAAGTAAAAAATTAAGTTCTGTCGTCAAGGACAACAAATACCACGAATGTTATCAGCCACTTACAGTACCTGTAACCATGGATGCAATGCGTATTCACGTTGTCTGTAGCGCAAAAAACACTGTTTAAACGTGGGCACGCTTCGTATAAACTTCGATAAGCGGCAGCGACCATGCGCAATTGAGTTGATACGCCTAAAGGTGATGTACTATTGCATCAGGAGTTGTTTACGTCTTAAATTTGATGTACTATTGTAACATCTTTAACAAATTGAAGCAAAATTACGATGTAAACAACTTAAAGAGCGCATGTCTTGATGATAAAACAACTGCATCTATTACCGCGGTGTGTATGAAGGGCGTATGGTATCTTTTAATTTAAACCGTGTTTAGTGTAATTAATTGCGGTTTTATTGATAAATTAATAGCTATTAGTGTGTCAAATTAATTTCCTGTTATAGTTAGTAAAAATTTACGAATTTAGAGCAGTGATGTGCAGAAACAAGCAGTTACTTATTGAATATATAAAGGGCAACTGAAGGTGAGTGGTTTGTGGATTGTTGAATCATTTCGGATATTATTGTTTCTGTAGAAATTATGAGTTAAATACTTCATCTATTATGTTTATTTTATGGTAAACATGTGTTATAATTGTACTATTATTTCATAATGCGTTAGTTACTCATAATTCGCTAGTTATGAATCAACAAATGTTAAAATAATTAAATAACCACCCCCTAAAGAAGTTTTTTAACCAAAACAAAAAAAATACGTATCGAATATTTTGGCCGCCTTAGAAATCCAGCAATTTTTTTGAAACCGGAAGGGAACACTTGAGTTAGTTTCCTTGTTAGTGGCACAATTGTTATAAACAGTAATTTCCCACATTACAAGATGAAGGAATCACTTACACATCGCAACAAACAAGAGTAATCCAGACGCTAATAATTGCCTGGGAAAAATCAGTCACGAGTTAGATTCGAGTAGACAATTGGCCGAACAAAAAGTTTACGCTTCATAATATGAAAAAATAAATTTAGTGACACCAAGTGTCAGACGTGTATTAATCTGCGCCACACTAATTGTAGTAAAAATGAGTTTACCAAGATTTTGAGAAATGCCTATAAATACCATCACTGATGAAAGCACTAGCATATTACCCGACAATACGAACAGATCGAATTCAGGAGCAAACTGTTTAAAAGTCCGGCAATAACTGACGTTTTATATGTTATAGAAAATGTAGTAACGCGTTGCTAGGCAACATGATAGATTATCTGATTAGATACAACCCAGGCTGAATTTCTACGCGTAAAACTCACCGTGGTCTGTTACGCATTGTAATTAGAATTTTATTTGATCATGTCATCGACATTATTCGATTTCATTGGTTAAAAACTAAATGAGGGCAATTATCTTAGAAAATCATAGTAATATCGATTAATAATAAACCTAGTAATTACACCACTTAAAAATATTAAAATGTTTTTCATCTCGCTCGAAAAAGTCGCCCCATCTAAAACAATAGCTGTCATGAATCAATTTTTTCTCGAGCAATTTTCTGATTGCGTTCGAATGGAGATGCGAGGGCGGCTCTCACGGTCTAGCGCTTATAAATAAGGGCAAAGTGTGGTGAATTCATATCAATTCACATTGGCTCGAGATTAGAATGGAAGTAAATAGATACCGAGCGGGGCTGGAGTTACGTGGAATATGAGGACAGAATGGGCTCTCGTTGGGGTCGGTAATCGATGTCGGCAGTTTGGAGATTCGTATTGAATTTATTGCGAGATTATTGTGATCGTGCCCATTGTTGGGTATGTTTGTAATGAATTACCTATCTATATATACACCAGAGTATTTTTGGTAAACGATCATTCTTGCGTCGAATGGACATTTCAATCTCCACTGGTCATGTTTTCAATTTCAATTTCTATGGGGCTGATAACAATACTTTTATTATTAAGTTTAATAACTGCTGGTTAAAAATAGCTATCTTCTATGGGTATTTACAATATGAGTCATGCAAAAAAATCAATGGTTCAACCAATTATTTATTGAAACATTTACTTTCCTAACGAATGCCACGTTTATTTAAACACATTCATGCCTCAAAAATTTTACTGAAATTCTAATGTGGCGAAGACTTCAAAATTGAATTTACAAATATTGGATTAGGGGCCGCGGTGGCCTAGTGAGTAACGTTCCTGCTTCTGGGCCTCGTGGCCGTGGGTTCAAATCCCATCCGTGCGGTCACTTTTTCAGAACAAAAAAGTGGCCGTGCGGGACCATGGATGTGTAGTGTATGTCCCATTCATCATTGAAAAATGAAATCTTCAAAAACTTATATTCGTTAGTGGCCGAACAGCAAATCGCTTACGCCAATTCCCTTATAATCATTCACTCTCCTTAACCCGCAATTCCATCAAACATCCTTCCTTTATACATTAAAGAAAGAAATATTGGATTATTGTAAATATGTTATAGGTCGCGAATATTCACGCACACCCTGTATATTATAATAATTTTGTTCCCTCTCAAGTGCCCTGTGTTGGAAATAACGATGCTGGTTAAGCGTAAATAGAGTGAAACTAAGTTAATTTCAAGTCAGCACACAATGAGTATAATAAGTTGAGGACCCTGAATTAGTTAGGGAACTCCTCTTCATAGTTTGCTAATTGCGTTAGAAAAATCCCAACTCTATTAGAGGACCCTAACTTGTAACGAATAAAACGAGAAAAGGGCACGAGCCGGCGCGGCTCGCGTCCGTCCTCCGGGATTTTCACGGAAAACCAGCCGAAGGTATTGGAAATTGAAACGAAAAGTTGAAATCATAATTTCTTAAGTGGGTAAACTTTCTTCTAGTTTTAATCATTTAATCTTGTGTCGTGGAGATTATCGTAAGCAAAATTTCATTAAATTTAAGTGCTGATTTCCATATGTGGATGTGGGGTTGATACGTTGAACGTTGGACGTGTTTGTAAGTTAATGAAATTTGATTATTTATTAGGGTTGGATTAAACACTGATCGTTAATTGTTTAGTTTGTGATTTATAGCCTGTACAGAATAGCTCGAGAACTATGATTGATAATAGCGGGGTTGTTTAGTAATGCAAGAAGGGAAAGTTTTTAATCATAAGGAATGAAAATGTTTTCATAATAATAATAATAATAATTATAATAATAATAATAATAATACACTTTATTCCCCAACAGTGGTAAAATTAATACAATATAGATGTTCAATTAATTATTTTGTTCTAACTAGACATTGGACATTTTTTTTTTAATCAAGGTGCAATTGATGCCAAACTAAAAAGGTCACCTTAGTAATCTAATGACTGTCTTTTTATTAAATTTATTCATGTAAATTGGGTTTCAATACTATTAAATATCAATGTCAATATCAGTACAAAATAAAAAAAAAGAAGGAAAAAACAATTATGCCATTTATTCTTGTTTTACAAGTCTGCATGCTTTCATTTTATGAATAAAATTGATACAAATTATGGGGATTGCTACTATTAAAATTCAAATGGAGATTAATGCTAGACAAAAAAGTATCTAATTTTTTGGCCACAATAGTACATTAATTAAAATTGGATCAGTGTGTCCTAGCGTCTGACAAAAATATCCAGGTTAGGGCGGTTTAGACGGTTTGAACTTCTGTAAAGCTATGACACATTTCATTTCAAATCACCCAAAATTAAAAAATCTAGTTCCCCTTATGTCACAGATTTTTGCAAGTATGCATGTACATAATGAAAAATGCTAAAAAAAAAAATTCAGAATTTCTGTGTCAAAACTGGTGTCAGTCTGCCATTTTGAAATTTGATGCAATTTAACAAAATGGCATCAACGGGTAAGGTGACGTTTAAGTTTGTAATAACTATAACTTTATTATTTATAAACCAATTTTGTTCATTTTGGTTTCGTTTGAAAGTTAAAAGTATAAACTACAAAACAGAATTGGTAAAATTCTGAAAATTTACATGTGACCTATACAAATGTGCAATAAAATTTTTTATTGTAAAATATATGCAAATTTCTGGAATTTATTACAGCAAAACCACAAGTTTCACCACCTTCAATTTTTTTTCCTAGTGTTTATGATCAATTGTTTTCACCATAAAAAAATCAGCAGGGTGTTTTATTGGGGTTGGACAATTAGAAAAAACCAAGGAAATGCAAAAAAATATATTATTTTCATAATAAATGGTCTTACGTAAACTAATTGTTAACTGGTTCGTCGAAAGTCAAGATTCTAACAATACAATTAATTTTCACTTTCTCAGTTACGAAGTTCGGGAAGTTGTGGTCGTGAAAAAAGTTTCAAACATTTTCAATAGTTTTTGCTTGGGGTAGGTACATTCATTAAGATATTTTCATATGGAATTGAATCTTTACACCTCAATGTTTTTCACTGAGTTCCAGTATTTTTCCAATCCACCGTCGATTATCATAGATAGCTACAAGAAATTGTTCTTCCTTAATGGTGATCATTTCTTCCTTGTTTAGCTGTCCTAGAGAAACTTGAAATGATTTCTGATACTCTATAAGCAAGTTTCTTTTATCCAGTGGTCGAAAGAAGTGATTTTCTCTTGTCCCAGGTATTGTGGAAGCAGTGTGATACCATTCTTACAACATTTTTGATCATTTCACAATATCTTCAGTTCTTACATAAAACGTATTTATTCCGGGAACAGAAGCATTTTTGGAAAATTTAAAAAGTTCTTCGGGACTTAGTATCTGATTCTCATATGGTTGTTTTAGACTTGCTCTTCTAGTTAAACGTTTTATGGTACTGGGAATGTCATCACATGTATTTTTTGAAGACTAGTGGCAAAGAAGTCCATTCCGCTCTTAGTCCATGATCCACAAAATGATGGCACAAATTTATAGTTTTTATTGTCCACCCACAAGAAACATCCTGATTTTTTTATAGTGAAATCAATTGATTATCGGCTTTCTGCAAAAAATTGTATTCAATCCATTCAAAAATTGTTATTAAATAGAAAAAAATAATTTTTAGAATGTTCATATTTAAAAAAAAGTGAACTAGTTAAGATTTAGCACATGTAAGCCTATCTTTTATGAGAAAAATATTTTTTTTCATTTTTTTCACATATATTTTTTAAGACTAGTGGCAAAAAAGTCCATTCAGGTCTTAGTCCATGATCCACAAAATGATGGCACAAATTTACAAAGTTTTTATTGTCCATCCACAAGAAACGTCCGCCTGTCTTTTTTTATGATGAAATCAATTATCGGCTTTATGCAAAAAAAAAATAGTTCAGATTGTATTCCATCCATTCAAAAATTGTTATTAAATAGAAAAAAAGAATTTTTAGAATGTTCATATTTTAAAAAAGTGAACTAGTTAAGATTCAGCACATGTAAGACCATCTTTTATGGGAAAAATATTTTTTTTGCATTTTTTTCGATTGTCAAACCACAAAAAACTCCCTCCTCATTTTTTTATTGTGAAAACAATTGACTATTAGCATTATGGAAAAAAATTAAGGTGGTGAAACTGGTGGTTTTGCAGTAATAAATTCCTGAAATTTGCATATATTTTGCAATAAAAAAAGACACATTACAATGGGTTACATGTAAATTTTCAGCATTTTACAAATTCTATTTTGTTGCGTAAACTTTTGTCTTTCAAATGCCACCAAAACGAACAAAATTGGCGTTCGTCAGAATTTTCAACTGTCAACATGTTTATTTTGATTTACGCTGAATGTTGGTATTTGATGATCGCTACTTTTGTATTTCGGCGGCAACTTCAACACTTGATTCCAACAGTAATCAGTCTAATTTGTACAATTGGTAAAATGGCGAACGCTGGACGAAGTTGTTCACGATCAACAGTGTGTTCATCAGAAAATACCCCAACGGTTGGCAGTAAACACCCAACTGTTTAGTCTGTTCAACTACGATAGTGGTTTATAGCGATAGTACTTACTATTATTCATTACACTTACTCCTGAAGAAGTTTGCAAGGTTTGGACGTTTATTGTGCAAGTGAGATTGTTTAACCTAATCATCTATTCTCTATGAAATTTGCAATGACTGACAGCAGTCACAGAGTGGCAGCAAATGCACACTATGATTAAAATATATATATATATATAAGCAAATTGCTTCAGCTTGTATTTTAAAAGTATTCCAAAAATGCTAAAAGCAGTCGAACATAAAGCTTTGTATGTAACTCGTCCACAATAGCACTTCATGGACTCGCCTCCGTTATTAGCCTCTCTCGCTTCGCTCGCTCAGCCATAAAACGTCTCGTCCAAGAAAGTGCTATATTGTGGACTTGTTACATAAATAGCTATTATGAAAGACTTGTATTTTATTGTAAATTTTCCAATTTATTTAAATTTTATGTCCACTATATTTCGAGTCGCTATAATTACCACACAAATGGATTTCATGATCCAATGACATTGACATTTACTACGCCCGACCTTATTAGTGTCGTTCTATTTGTCTGTCTGGCCACACATTGTTATTGCAGAGGATGATTATGAACGAAATTTAATGACCAATTCAAAAGTACAATCTTGTGAAAAAATCATTAATTATAATTGCGAATATTCCCACATTGTCTTTCCACTTAAAACAATAATACAATCTAGACATAGTAAAATTGATGCATTTTTTGGGGCTTTGATCATCCGCCGCCCTAACAGTGTCGATTTGTATGTAGAGCAGTGGTTAAAGTGTTCCACCAAAATTTGAAAATCAGTGAAAATTGAAGCGCTTATTAAGACTTAAGAAGAGAAAAAGAAGTCAAACCAGGCCGGCCGTAGTCAACTGAACTGTCGCCCTCTTTTTGAGTATGCATTTGCCAAAAAAAGACTATTTATACAAAATTCATAAATACTTTTTCTCTAATTTTCAAAAGTCGTTCAAGAAAATGTTGTAACTGTTATTTTCTTCAGTCCAACTTTTTAGGCAGATTGTCAGTGTCTTAAAATGTAGGTAGAAGTTCAATTACGACAAATTGGTCTTCCAAAAATTATACAAGCCTTAATTTACCTCCAAAGAATTAAAAGGAACTGTAACGGCGAAATGGATAAATTAACAATTTTATTTTTTTAACCTACGTCTATTATATTAGAACAATACTTTGCTAACACTTTCGTTTAGGAGTTATCCTCAATAATATAAAATATTTTTTGATCTTATCTGTCCAATGAGCACAACATTTTGCTGAAAGAATTTTCAAAATCTCTCCTCGCGTTCATGAATTGAACTATAAATTACATATTTTGGGTCTTATCTGCGTCTATTTGATGGAATAATTTGCCAAATTAGGTCATCCGTTCAAAAGTTATCCTTAAACAACAAAAAAGCAATTAAAGACGAATTAATTTTTTGGTCCTATTAACATTTATTGGCTCGAAAAAATATAAAAACAATTGCCATCCACTTGAAACTTCGCACAATCACTAAATATTAATTCAAGAGTGATTTGGTAAAAAATTCCAATACATTCCGTCGATTGCTTTGGCAATTTTTCATGTAAATTTATGAAAAATATTAATCTTTTTTTTGACGCGAAAAAAAAAATAAAAACAATTGCAATCCACTTCAAACTTCGCAAAATCACTCAACATTAATTCAAGAGTGATTTGGTAGAAAATTCCAATACATTCCGTCGATTGCTTTGGAAATTTTTCATGTAAATTTGTGAAAAATACCAATCATTTTTTTCTGACGCAAAAAGAAATATAAAAACAATTGCCATCCACTTGAAACTTTGCAAAATCACTCAATATTAATTCAAGAGTGATTTGGTAGAAAATTCCAATACATTCCGTCGATTGCTTTGGCAATTTTTCATGTAAATTTATGAAAAATTTTAATCATTTTTTTGTTCACGCAAAAACATATAAAAACAATTGCCATCTACTTGAAACTTCGCAAAATCACTCAATATTAATTCAAGAGTTATTTGGTAAAAAATTCCAATACATTCCGTCAATTGCTTTGGCAATTTTTCATGTAAATTTATGAAAAATATTAATCTTTTTTTTGACGCGAAAAAAAAAATAAAAACAATTGCTATCCACTTGTTACTTCGCAAAATCACTCAATATTAATTCAAGAGTGATTTGCTAGAAAATTCCAATACATTCCGTCGATTTCTTTGCCAATTTTTTATGTAAATTGATGAAAAATATTAATCATTTTTTTCTGACGCAAAAAGAAATATAAAAACAATTGCCATCTACTTGAAACTTCGCACAATCACTAAATATTAATTCAAGAGTGATTTGGTAAAAAATTCCAATGAATTCCGTCGGTTGCTTTGGCAATTTTTCATGTAAATTTATGAAAAATATTAATCTTTTTTTTTGACGCGAAAAAAAAAAATATAAAAACAATTGCAATCCACTTCAAACTTCGCAAAATCACTCAACATTAATTCAAGAGTGATTTGGTAGAAAATTCCAATACATTCCGTCGATTGCTTTGGAAATTTTTCATGTAAATTTGTGAAAAATATCAATCATTTTTTTCTGACGCAAAAAGAAATATAAAAACAATTGCCATCCACTTGAAACTTCGCAAAATCACTAAATATTAATTCAAGAGTGATTTGGTAAAAAATTCCAATACATTCCATCGATTGCTTTGGCAGTTTTCCATGTAAATTTATGAAAAATATTAATCTTTTTTTTGACGCGAAAAAATATAAAAACAATTGCCATCCACTTGAAACTTTGCACAATTACTCAATATTAATTCAAAAGTGATTTGGTAAAAAATTCCAATACATTCCGTCGATTGCTTTGGCGATTTTTCATGTGAATTTATGAAAAATTTTAATCATCTTTTGTCGACGCGAAAAAAATATAAAAACATCTGTAAAACACTTGAAACTTTCTTAGTTTGCTTAAAATACAATAATCTTCCAAAAACTCAAAAAAAACTCCATCTGTGGTTTTCAAGATAACCGACCGAGAACAGCCCGTAAGATTTTTTTAAGTTTCGGAGTGAAAAAAAAAATTATAAAAACAACTGCAACACACTTGAAATTTTACAAATTTACTCAAAATACACTAATATCAACAATCCTCAAAAAAACCCCATCACTGGTTTTCAAGATTTTAAGTTTCTCTTCTTCCGAGTGAAAAAAAAATGCAAAAACAACTATAACACACTTGAAACTTTTCAAATTTACTCAAAATACATTAATCTTAATAATCCTCTTAAAAACCCATAATACCCCATCACAAGTTTTCAAGACAAGCGGCCGAGAACAGCCCTTAAGATTTTTAAGTTTCACTTCTTCGGAGTGAAAAAAACATACAAAAACAACTGTAACACACTTGAAACTTTTCAAATTTACTCAAAATACAATAATGTTAATAAACCTCCAAAAAACTCAAAATACCCCATCACTGGTTTTCAAGATAACAACACAAAACACAATTCTGGAAGAATTTTCCAAATCTCCTAATGTATTCAAGAGATATATTCTCAAATAAATGCATTGCCATTTTTCTCGCAGGAATCGTTTCGCAGGCATCGTTTTAACATTTAAAATTAGAATTAATAAAAAAAATCTTGTTTCGTTTGAAATTAGAGGTAGTGCCATGGCTCCTTGGCTTTACATAACGAGCCGCCCCTGGTTTCAGTTGTTTTAACAGGAAACCAAGCTTTGAATTTGTGGGTTAAGTAAACGTGGAAATGAAGTTTGGTGGGTGGGCCCTATCCCGTCATCCAAGCACTAGAACTTAAAACAAGGGTTTTACAAAGGAGAGATAAGGGAAAAATGTATGAATTTATTAAGTTAAAGTAATATTATATATATTAAACTTGAATGTAGTCGCTAAATGTATACTTTAACAATCCCATCAACATTAATAATTATAACAAAAAGTGCTTTCCACATACATTATTTATTTATTCGGAATTTTTGTATGAAAGTTTTGCGCTTAATTAAAAAAAATAATACAGGGTGTGGCACTTAAGACGCCTCGGACCATAGCTCCTTTTCGATAAAAGCTATCGAAAAAAATCTAAGAACAAAGTGGTGCATAGTTACCGTCGCTATGTTTCAAAAATATTTCTAATCATCAGTGGCGTGCCGTACTCCAGTGGCGTACCAAACTTATGTTTTTTTAAATGGAATGCCCTATTTTTTATTACTGATTTGGAAAGTGCTCGACGAGTACTTATTTTTTTATTTAACATATTATACCCTTCACTTTAGCGGTTTCGCTGTTATAACCCCTTCTTTCAAAATTGCGCCCCATTTTTGAGATTTTTTTGTAGAGAAACTAATTGACGCCGGCGCCTAAATTTTGAATTGAGGTACAGGTTAAGACCTCGTATACCTTCACATAATTTTTTTTTCGGGTAATTTATGGAAAAAAAATAATTTTTGATTGATCTTCGCATGTTGTCATTTTTTCCGAAAATTTCAAATGGCACCCCCCTAAAAAAATTACGGCGTTGTACAGCCAAAACTCTAAATTTTTCATTGGTGTAAAAAAAATTACACATTGCATAACAAAATTTCGGAGAAAAAAGGAATTTCATCGCAAATGTCGGGAAACGTTTTCCGTTCCCAAGTGTGCCATGAGAAAACAAAAGATTGGTAATTGTCAAAGTAAATTATTAGACGTCAGTAGCAGCCATAAGTCAATTTTGATAAACGTTCTAAAAATATTCCGAACTCAAGAGGAAATGGTTGACATGATATTTATTCTTGGAGAATGTAACAAGAATTGTTTCTTGGCATCACGAGTGTACGCTGCGAGATATCCGCACAGGGCACATCCAAATGAACGTGCGTTTCAAAAAGTGTTGGAGAGATTTACTACTACGGGAAGTGTGAAACGGCCAAGGAGAGTTAGAAAGAAGGCAGTTATTACCGAAAATAATGAACTGCAGGTTCTGGAGGCAGTTATTGAAGATCCTCATACCAGTATCCGTGATATTAGTAGGAATCACGATATTTCAACGCGATCCGTACATCGTGTTCTTAAAAAGTACAAATTCCGTCCATTTAAGATTCAACTGCACCAAGAATTGTAACCTCAAGATTTTCATGCGAGGCAAGATTTCTGCATGTGGGCTATCAACAAAATTGAGCAGGAGGAATCATTTCTTATGCGCGTATTATTTTCTGATGAAGCAACGTTCCATAGAAATGGGCATGTCAATCGCCACAACTACCATTATTACGCCGATGAAAACCCACAAGCCATGCGAATGATAAACTACCAGCAAAGATGGTCGCTGAATGTTTGGGGAGACATACTTGGAGAACACCTTTTGGGTCCTTATTTCATCGAGGGGCACCTGAACGGCAACAGTTATTTGAGGTTCCTTCGCGACGACTTGGATGATCTCTTGGAAAATGTCCCTCTAGCCGCTCTTCGACAGATAGTTTTCCAGCACGATGGAGCTCCTGCACATAATAGCTGTGTCGTTCGGGAATTTCTCGATGAAACGTTTCCGGACTCCTGGATTGGTCGTAGGGGTCCTGTGAGGTGGCCGCCAAGATCACCAGACCTCACTCCCCTTGACTTCTTCCTTTGGGGCCATATCAAAGACGAGGTTTACAAGACGGTACCAACTACTGTCGAGGATATGAGGGAGAGAATCCACGCGGCTTTCCGCGGTATATCACCAGAAGTCCTTAGGGCAGTGTCTAGAGCCTGTGAGTCGAAGTTGCGGTTATGCCTCCAGCAGGAAGGTCGTCATTTCGAACATTTAGTTTAAGTTGTTAAATTTTCTTTATCTGCATTTTTCATATCATGTTGAATAAATAGGTACATACTATTATGTTGACCGTATTTGTGTATTTGTTTTCTCATGGCACACTTGGGAACGGAAAACGTTTCCCGACATTTGCGATGAAATTCCTTTTTTCTCCGAAATTTTGTTATGCAATGTGTAATTTTTTTTACACCAATGAAAAATTTAGAGTTTTGGCTATACAACGCCGTAATTTTTTTAGGGGGGTGCCATTTGAAATTTTCGGAAAAAATGACAACATGCGAAGATCAATCAAAAATTATTTTTTTTCCATAAATTACCCGAAAAAAAATTATGTGAAGGTATACGAGGTCTTAACCTGTGCCTCAATTCAAAATTTAGGCACCGGCGTCAATTAGTTTCTCTACAAAAAAATCTCAAAAATGGGGCGCAATTTTGAAAGAAGGGGTTATAACAGCGAAACCGCTAAAGTGAAGGGTATAACATGTTAGATAAAAAAATAAGTACTCGTCGAGCACTTTCCAAATCTGCAATAAAAAATAGGGCATTCCATTTAAAAAAACATAAGTTTGGTACGCCACTGGAGTACGGCACGCCACTGATGATTAGAAATATTTTTGAAACAAAGCGACGGTAACTATGCACCACTTTGTACTTAGATTTTTTTCGATAGCTTTTATCGTAAAGGAGCTATGGTCCGAGGCGTCTTAAGTGCCACACCCGGTATATTCTGTTGTATTGCATTTGTGTTCCGCAAACATCATGTAAAATTGTAAGTGTTCCGTGATTCTGATACGGTTAAGAAACACTGCTTTGGAATGGTGGCTATCGGGTGTAATACCTGAAACTGCATTTACGGGTTTTATCAATACTTCTTTGGATTAAATGTTAGAGAAGAAACTATGGAGATGTAATAAAGAAACATTTGTTTAAATACAATTTTATAATTGGATTTTTTTTAATGGCTAGTGTAGTGGCTACAAGCGAGCGCTTGTGCCGGTTGCACCGCGAGCCGTCTGGGTTCGAATCCCAGCCCGGGCGAAAGATTTTTCGGGGATCGAGAAGTATGCGCTCGGGTCAATGGTTGTTGTATTCGTCTGATATTATTCATTTGTTAATTTATCCATCCCAAATTGCATACATATGTAATAACCCTGTCGTGACTGAATGGCTCATGCCTAAGTAAAGAAAATAACTAATGGCTAGTATGTGTTGGGACAACGGGATACACATTTTTTTTAATGTTAAAGCAAATATTGAAATGTCCTCTAGAGTTAAATTTACACTTCGATGAAAGTCAAATCGCACGTTTAAATTTACTTTTAAAATTCTCAGTACGTACTCTATACTATTAATAATGCAAATATTTTACGAATTTGCATTGTCCACTATTATTATAAATAAATTCCTTAAAAGTCTGACCTACATATATGAATGGAATAACTTCCACAAATACGATTAACACCGACGAATCTTACTAACCAATATTGAACTAAAAAACAAAGTCAATGGTGGCTAAATACTAACAAATGACATCAATATTGATTTTTTTCAATAATAACTTCATTGCCAAATAATAACTATTTTTTTTTAAATCTCTGTCTGTAATGGTTTAATTTTATTACATTTTGTAAAAATAAGGGACAAATGTCATTTGTTGTAAGGTTATGTCAAACATAAATAATGACCTAATAAATAAGTACCTATGTATGTCAACTCAATGTAGTATATAATAAATAAGTAGTGCAAGTTTTAATTCACTTGCGATTTAGATGTTCCGCGATTATTTTAAACTCTGTAAGTCCACGAAATAGTCGATCCATTCTCTACGGTTTTTTAAAGGCTTCATATCGTCTTAAATTTCCGTCTAACCTTCTCAATTAAGGTTCTGGCCGCTCTGGAAACCTTAGGTGATAAATCCATGCTGCAGCTCTTCGATTTCTATTACATAGAAAATAAATATGTAACCTGTCTATTAATTCGCTATTGCTCATAGTTATGTCCAAAACATATACTAATAACAAATGGTTGACATTACTTATACAATAATAGTTATTTAAGCAACAAGGAACGTAAGGACGTATTAACATTTGAGGTAGGCGAATACAAGCCGAGGTTAGCCGAGGCTTGTCGCCTGCCGAAAATGCTAATTGTCATTACGTTCCGTCTTGCTTATTAATTTTTTCCCGCTATCGGAAATATAATACTTAAAAAAGATCAGAAAATATTCTAAAATACTGTTTGTAACATTTGGGATTAAAATTTTATAGTCACCTATGCATCCTATGGTAACCCAGCAACCGAGAAAACAATGTTGAATTTTGCTTGTTTGTGTCAATCCAGTTACAATTTTTGCGGGCATGGATGCAAACGAATCTGACTCTTTTAAGCAGTGGTTATGTAAAAAGGATGCTGATGCTATAGGTATAGACGAAAATGTTTTGTTCGACCATATGTTGGAGCGTTACGTTTCTGTTTATTATTTTCCTAGGTCCGTAAGTGAAAATTAAGTTCCGTCGCCAAAGACAACAAACACCACGAATGTTATCAGCCACTTACGGTACCTACAACTGTGGATGCAATGCTTATTTACGTTGTCGGTAATGTCATTTTTCGATTCGAATTGTTTTTCAAGGCACACTAAATTTATTGCCAAAAAATCATGGGAACGATATTTATTATTATCTTTTTCTAGCATAAATATTAATTTAAAATGGGCATAATTGGATTCAGGAAAACAATATCTAATATTATAAAATTAGAAAAGTATATGCAGCCATTTAAAAATTTAAAGTTGACTCTCAATGGACAATGAAGGTAATTTTGAAAAAATATATAATTACCGTCATTTTATAGTATTTATACAACCATTGCCTTTCTTTTTTAGTTCATTTAAATCGGTCAATAAATAACAGAGTTTTGGCGTTGGGCGTTTTTTATCAAACACGTGGTATACATATATTTTAATTAAAATAATTGTAGGCAACGTTTAATTCGCAATATTCCATCTCTATTAATAATAGCTTTAATTTTCGCCTAAACTCATTTATTTGATTGATTCGTCCATAAGAAATTGGCAGAGCGTTGCATAATCGTATGATTGAATACATTTGTGATTATTTATATTTTGTTAACTTATGTATAGAAAAATTATATGTACAATTACAGGAATTTAGTTTTATTTTTGAATTTGAAAAACAGATCAACATGTTGGTGAAGAAATAACAAATAGTCATAAATGTAAAATCCAATTTATTGTTAAAAAATAATGTATTCTAAAAATATCCCTACATGAACCCGAGTATTTCCTGTTAAACATTAAACGGGTTTTAAATGTGTCTTGGATAACAGTAGAAGCAAAGATAACAGTGAGCAAAAATTGGCGATGTTGACTACATTTAACGTGATGCTGTTGACCTACGGTTTTATAGTGCGCATTGAATATCGAACATTACTCAATTTACATTTTAAGTGGCATGTAGGTTGTGTCCAGTCTATATGCTCATCAATATAGAGAAATAACTTTTTTTATGTTTCGAATATTCTTTATCCACCATTTTATTATTGCTAATATTTTTTGTCTGCTTTGTTGGTGACAATTTAATTTGTTAGGATTGATGCAAATATTTATATTTAAAAAAACTGTTTAAGTTTCTTCAATTAATTGATTAATAGTATATTATTAAACGAGTGAGAAAGTTGGCCATTGCCACGAGGGTGAAATTTGCAACACGAGCCGTAGGCTATACTATACTTTTTCGCATCATATTAAATAATTATCTAAAGATTTTTCTATTTGTATTAAATTATAACGAATAATTTTTCTATTTGGAAATTGCGGCAGTTCGCTGACAAAAAACGAATCCTAACCATAGTAACAACCAAACTGCTGGGCAATGAAACCGCCATCATTTGATTGGACGTCACCTGTGGAGAAAATGATTCGGCTGAATAATGGACAACTTTCTCAATCAAATTATTTAATAAGATGCCAAAAAATATTTTTTCGCATTTTATTAAATAATCATTTTCTCCACAGCTGACGGTCAATCAAATGATAGCGGTTTCATTGCCCAGCAGGTTTCAGCCAATGACATGACAACAATTTTACTTTCTCAACAGTTTAGTTACTATGGTTACGATTTGTTTTTTTGTCAACGAACTGCCGCTGTATAATTCGTTATAATTTAATATAAACAAAAAAATCTTTAGGTAATTATTTAATATGATGCGAAAAAGTATAGTATTAAACTCGTGAGCAAGTTGGCCATTGCCACTCGGGTGAATTGCAAACTTCACCCTCGTGGCAATAGCCAACTTTCTCACTCGTTTAATAATATACTATATTTGCACTTTTAATACTCGTATTGTCGACGTAACTGGTCATTATCCCCCTATTTTTAGAATCAACTGTATTATTAACATAAATAATAATAAATAACACTGGACCGAGGATACTTTGAGGTATTCAAACGTTTCCGTCTAAAAGTCGTTATTTATATTTAAAAATACCTTTTGTTTGCGATCGGTAAGGTATGATTTTATAGATAATACTTATTTATTACAAATACCACTGATATTCATATTTAACGTTGATTAAACGACATGTGTCTCGATATATGTGAGTCGATACGGAATACGAAAATAAACACAAATGTAAACACGCCCGTAATCCTAATTCTATATTTTAACATAACGTTCAGCCGTTAAATTTAACGTTTTTGGGCTGATACATTTATCAAGTACGTCTGGAATAACTCAACAATTGTGCACATTGTATTATAAATGTTTATTGCAATAAATAATTATACAAAAAATAAAAATCAGTGCTTCACATTTGATTTACTTGCCTAAAAATAGCGTGTATCGCGCAAAACAGAAATGCTTGAGCAGCCCTTAGTTCTTGATGCCCTTGCTCGCAGAGCACGCACCCTGTAAAGCAATTTTTTGCCCTTGGTGCATAATATGTTAAAATATGAAAAAAAACAGTTTTTTTTGTTTTAAACATGTTTTTTTTTTTCGTTTAAAATATGTTTTTTTTGTTGGTAGAAAAAACATGTTTTAAACATTAAAAAACAGTTTAAAACAAAAAAAACTGTTTTTTTTGTTTTAAACAAAAAAACTGTTTTTTTCCAACCCTGCAATATACTACAGTTAAGACTTAATTTTTCAGAATTGCGAACAAGTTGAATGTTCAATATTCGGTTCAATATTCGGTCCACACTTCGTCTTCATTTAATTTTAACATTTTACTTGCGTTAAGACTTATTTTTTCAGAATTGCGAACAAGTTGAATGTTCAATATTCGGTCCACATTTCGTCTTCATTTAATTTTAACATTTTACTTGCGCAATCATATAAAAATCATTAACGTATCATTTTATCCACTACTCAATTATTAAAGAATTTTTATAACACGGCTCACCTTCAAATTATCACGTTCGCTTCCGTAGTCTACACCAAAATTACAGTGCACACACACACTCACAGACACACCATCGAGCATCGATAAATTAACAGCAATCACAAACGTTACATAATTCCGATGGCGTTTCGGAATTAGTTGCACTACACCAAAACGGAAACGACATTTGACGCGGACACAATTTCACACGACCTGTTTGCGACGAACACTGTAAATCGACTATAATCAATTTATACAAAAATAGATGAAATGCTAAAGGTCAAACATTATAAAAACAGTGGACGGAAATGCGGAACAAGTATTCATAGCTACAGTGGGACTAATTAATTTTTTAACTTAATAAACCTGGTAATATGAAATACTTAAAAGTTATTTCTTTGCGTCGAGCACGCGCCTGAACCCGTTTAAATTCCCAAATTATTTAGTCCAGTCAAGTTAAATTAGTTAGTTAGATCAGATGTACGTAATGGCAAGCCGATATGCCAAAATAATCGCAAAATATATATTTAAGTTGTGTTTCAGAATTTTACTATTTTAGGGACACACTCTATAATTACTATTACGCATTTAATTAATTAATGGTTATTTACTGGACAACTGGGTGAAGTAGTGTCCACCGAGTGAAAAACTTGGCTAATATTTCTCTACCTCTAAAATAAGCAAAAATAGTAAGAAACTGCTGTAAAGATTAACTCAACATGCAATGTCAGAATTAAGATGTTTAGGTAAGTAACGCACACAGTGTGCGTCGAAATGAGGTACCCTTCGGTCCGTTGACCTAAGTTTTATTTAGAGTGACTTTTTAAAAATTGTACCTGAGCGACATTTCGTAAGTCTGTGAGAGTCCGATAATAAATCATTATACTAAAACGACGGTCTTAAGCCAATGTTATCAATAGCAGTAATATTTACAACATGCAAGTTTCTTTTGTATTACTCACTATCCTGCGTGGCATTAGCCAGGGAACTAGTTGTTTCAATAAGTTATTTATTTTTAGTCTTGTAATAGGGCTACGAAGAGGTTTTATATATTCAGGCTATTTTTCATCTTCCTTAACATAATTTATTTTCAATAAGTTATTTGCTTATAGTTTCAGTAAGACCTAATTTTGCTTGCAGGTTGAATATTCATATATTCAGGCTATATTTCGTTTTATTAAATTTATTTCATGCTTTCTGCAACAAATAAGGTTGTTTCTAATTTAATTTATTTATAATTTATTGCTGTACATTTTATATAGAGTGAAAATTGATCCCGGTAAAAAGTGGGCACGCGATTTTTAGTTATTACCTGCTAAAATATGTATTTCTTTATATCGTGTGAGCCACAAAATTTTGTTTCAGAGTTGGCTTTGAGATAAATGAGGTATGTCGGATAACATTACGTCATATGACTAGATTAGTTCAATTGAATTAGATTTAAAAAATGAATTCATCTCAGGCATGACTGCTATGTTTCTCTCTCTCTCAGGCATGGCCAACTCTGAAACAAAATTCAGTGGCTCACACCTTATTATATTATCAAGTTATATCGAATGACTCTTACACTATTATAGGCAAACTGAAAAATATTCTAGACTGTTTTCTGTAGAAATTATCGATATGAAACGCTTGACATTTTTCAGTGGACTTCAAGGCTGAAAATTCTAGAAATTCAGAGATAACGGTGTATCGGGTTTATACATTTTCTACAGTGGTGTTTTTTTTTTGTGTTTTCAACGTTGCAAATATGTTGTTGAACAAATAATTATGTTTAAATAAACTATTTTAATTACAGAAATTGTAGTATTATGTTCGGTAGTAAATATAAATAAAGAATTTTACAGTAATTTAAGATTGGTTGATTGAGTACATTTAAATAATTGTATCAATTTGAATGTTTATTATTGAAACTATTCTATTTAAAACGTAGTGAATTTTTAAATTTAATTTACGATATAGTAACAGTCGTAACCATCTTCTTTATTTTAGCAGCAATATCATTTATCCGTTGTGTAATGTTTAATATATAAAGGATGAGTTTTTTTTTAGATGGAGGATCTCGGAAACTGTAACAGATAGAAAAATGGTCAAGGGGGTCACTTCCTCAAAAATAAACAAAACAATCGTTTTTTTGTCGCCGATTCTGATTCGACAGTCAATTCTGCGTATAAAAAATATTTTAGGTTTTTCCGATTGGTAGAAGAGATCGAAATTTATAAGCAAAGTGGGGGAGGCGAGCTCTTGTACGGACTATTTTTAAGTTTTTGGACTCTTTTAAGTTTATGTATACTTATCTTCAAAACTACAAACAATATCAGCACGAGTTTTATTTGTTTTAAAGGTGGGATCGAGATCTACCGGTATGGCTAAGAATATTTCCATATGCTGGGTGGCGGATTTTTTAAAAATAAAAAAGAACCCCAAAAATTTTCAAGTTTATTTTTCATGTCATAATTCTGAATTCAATTAATATTTTTCGAATTCCTCAACCAGGTGATGCTTATTTTGGAGGCAAGAACATGTGTCCAAAATTGTGGAATCCGTCCTCCAGTTTTCTAAAAAAGTGTCAAATTCACGTTTTTTAATGAAAAACGGCTGAGGAAATGACCCCCTTTAATGGGCAAATAATGCAGTCAATGGTAACTAGATATTTTGAGAATATTATTAATGAAAAGAAGTCTTATATTAACGCAGATAATGATAATAAAATTAAATTAACTGAATGAAGTTTAGAATCATAAAATAAACAATTTTTGTTTTGTTTTTTTCGCGGTATTTTTGTAATTATGAAAGATATCACAAAATTATTTAACCAAATGTTTCGATAAATAAAAATTGCATAATTTTAACTTAACTTAAAATTTAAAAAATATTTTTCGTGTTTTGTGTGCAATTTACTTATGAGAAATAACTTTTTATCGCTGTAAAATTTCATAATGGCCACATCACCATTTTTTATTCATTGCCTTCGTTAATTATACATCAATACCAATTACTAACTATCATTCCTCAACTTACATCTTTGATAATTGATTTTTTATGTATGAATGTGTGTGTATGTATATTTAAATACTTCTTAATTAGCACCAATAAAAAATTCTCAAAAAAATGACCAAGACTGTACCACACTAAAGCAATCATTGATTAATTAATATGTTTATCCAGTGCATGTGAAAAAATTATTACAGATAAATTATATTTTCAATCCGTATACTACGTCAGTAATTTATAATGTTAAATTAAATTTTAATACAATCGGATTTAAAATTGAATTTTAATCGCTATGAGACATGTTAGACGCGTCTCAGCGGTTTTTGCTCGTCGCGCTGAGAGAAATGACATCAGTATATCTTGCTAGTTTTAAGTTGCAACCTTGAACTACAATTGTGTCACGCTTTACTTTAGTGCATATGAATATTTCAAATAGATGGCCTGAGGAAAGAAAACATTACTTTGGCCTGCGAGTTTCTTGCATTAAACTAAGACTTCAAAACAACTCATTTATTGTAGCTCTATTTCCATTCAAGATGATTTTTTACTTTACAAAAAAATTATAAATGGAAAGTAATATACAGGGTGTTTCAGAGTTCTGGAAACGGTCAATCACGTGCTTATTTTTCAAAATTTCTAAAAATGTTTTATACAAAAGTTGTGCAGGATAGTGAGCTGCATGCCCTAAAAATATTTAAATTTATACAGGGTATCTCATAACAAAGTTACATACCAAACGTATGTTTTCTTTAAAAGAACATCCTGTATATTTTAGTATTTTTGGATTCCTTGTTACTTGGAGTTTACCAGGTGGCGCTAGCGTCAGTTTGTTTTGATAATATCAGTTGTACCCGTGCTATAAAACGGTTTAATTTGTCAGTTTGTGGAAAATAAGTTCAAAAAGGCAAACAAAATATGGTGATGTGGCCATCATGTTACTTTCTCCGACTTGATGGTATCATTTATATTTACGCTTTCATGGTTTATTCTAAATTTAAATCACATTTTAAATGTACATCGAGCGTTCTGTAGACTCGCATGAAACTGACGTTTAAAACGTCAAAATTATGAAAGATGGAAAAATTATACTTCAAATTTAAAAACTCAATTTACTCAAAAACTAAAGGGATTTCGAAAAAAACTTATTCTTTATAAGTTGTTCATTTTAACATTTTCTACAATTATTATTAACATAAATTTGCTGTAACTATTATCGTTCTATAATTATGAACCAAAAATTTACAAAATAATAATAAATTTTTTTCTCGAATAAAAATGATTTTATGAAAAATGCTTTCAAGCAAAAGATGTTCATTTCTTTGTTATCTTCAAAGTTTGTTTAAATGTTTTTGTGATATTTTTCATATTTAAGAAAATATTGGCAAAAAACAAAAAATAGTTAAGGTAAACGCCCACTTCCGGTGTACGAAATTTTACCAAAAGCTTTTCAGTTCTTCAGATTATCAAATGAGATGAATGTTTAAAGTTTCATATCAATTGCTCTATTAGTTTTTGAGATACAGCGCGCACAGACAGACACACATACACACACACACACACACACACACACACACACACACACACACACAGAGACACAAAAAAAATTTTCCAGAAATTGTTGAAATGGCATCTAGGGACCCCAAAACGGATATTTCCGTAAAAAAAATTTTTGAAAAAAAAATCACGATCACAATACTTTCTCGTACTTCGTAACGGAGAAAGTAAAAAAGCCGATATTCGGCGAGTAGAGCGCCCACCGAAAAAGAGTAGAAAGTGAAAACGGCAATTTGGGCAACAGTTCTTCACAAGATTTCTACCGACAAACATCCGCAACAAGAATGGTGTGACATTTCGTGGTGTTCCTATCTGCAAGCGAAGGAATCCAATACTTTGAAGACCTATGTCCACCCTTAGCCGTTGCCAGAGATCGTTCAGAATGCAATTCGACCAATTTACGAAGACATTTCTGCGGATAAATAACTGGAACGATGCGAAGGAGGTTTTACTCAAAACAGCAACGAAAGTTTTAACTCCAACATCTTATCGATTGCACCGAAAACCAAGTTTTGCAGCAAATACATGATCGACTTTGCAACTTCGGCATCAATCGGTGTCTTCAATGATGGCTACAACAACGTATTGTCAATGATGATACTGCTGGAATTGACACTCGGTCTAAGCAGCCACGAATTTCAGCGCAAGATTGACGAAAACCACATCGCCAAGGCTGACGTAAAGCGTTACGCGAGCAACAAAGAGGCACGATAACTGCTTTCTGCTTCAAAAAAGGATGCCAACGAGCGGTATCTGCAATCCGAAGGAGATGTTTATGGTGCCGGAATAGCAGAGTCGCTGTTAATCTTGCGTTAAACGCACTTAAATATAGCTCAAATCTTTAAAGGTGTTTTACTTTACGAGACAGAGATTTCTGATACTATTCAATCAATTTTGCTGATTCTTTCGGTTTTCTATATAAAAATGAATTATAGTCGGGCCGCTGAGAGCAGCCTGTGACTCATCCCTTAAAATCGCATGAATCAAGATTTAAGTAAACGTATGTCCGTAAGAAAATTTGGTGCCGCGATGATTTTCATTGGCGGGATATTTAAAAATTGTCGCCCACCACCTAAACAAACTTTTTACAGTTATGTTATTTGACGTGGCGCTCGCGTGTTTTGTGTGTTTATATGAAGCGTGCCAATGCGATGCAAGAGTCATGCGTGAGCTTAGACCTACGTTTACGCTGCCCTATTCTTTAACACGCAGACACACGTTTCGTCTTTTATTTCATACGGTTTCGTACATGATAGAAAAAGATAGATATAAAATGCAAAGCAATTCTTAGTACGAAAATGCATGAGTCATCGTCAGCTCTCAACGGATGAACTATATCTAAAAGGTAGCATAGGATTTTTCGGATATTCCAATTTTTCGATTTTTATGCGCATTTTTTCAACGAAAAATTTACCTTTTTTTTGATAATTTTGCGAATTTCAAAAACCCTATTCTACCTTTTAGATAATTTAATTTAGAACCCGAAACACTAATCCATTTTTTTCTCCGATGTCCTAAAAAATTGATCAAAAAATACCTTTTTTTTTAATGACTTTATCGTGTCCAAAGGCGTAACATTTTTCCGAGATGGAATTCATCAGCTGCCTTAAAGATTGCTTAAAGTTATAGAAAGCAGCGGCGAATACTTTGATTGAACAATTTAATTTACTTTCTTTTAAAATTACCCTTGAATGTAGCTGAAAAAAATGGAATATTAATTTTAATATCCTAGCAGAAACATGCTTTCATATTTTTTTAAGCGAAACTAGCAAGATGACGTTTTCTCGCACTGCTGGGTCTCTCTGAGTACCACTCGGCGTTAAGGGTGCACATACACTAGGGTCACGCAACTCGCACCGAGCAGGTTTTATTGCACGGGTTTTTGACGCTCAGCGACAGTTCATGCAAATATGGCGGATAAACAAGATCAAGTTTCTGGCATTGAGAAGTGTTTATGTTTTTCAGTCATTGAAAATGTATGGAAACTCCAGAAATGTGTTGTCGAAAGCATGAGATCAGCTGTAGTTGTACGTGATGGCACTGATATTAATTCAGCGCACACTACGTAAAGTTGAAAATACTGTAAAAATCGGGCATCTCTTTTTTGTGTCTTCGTCAGCACTAAAGTTTCCTTTTAGTACTTCTTTGGTTTATTTATACACTAAATCCCAATCGTAATAAAAATATTAACTTTAGAGCTTTAATAAATAAACAACTTCTATTATTGATGTGTTTGCACACAGTCCCTCTCGACTTTAAGGGTCAGTTGTTTAAAAGCAGCATAAACTGAGCTTACCTTAAGCTAACAAGGATACTAATTCAAGTGTTCCCTTACGATTCAGAAGCCAAGAAACAAAAATATGGCTGATTTTCGAGGGACGAGTTCACCCCCTACACATGTCTTTTAGCCGAAACAGAAAATACTTATTGAAATCTACAAATCCACCAAATTTCATTAAAATCGGAGGGAAACACTTGGGTTAGTTCCCTTGTGAGTAAAAATTATTTTAAGGTTAAAACTGAGTTTAAAACTTACTATAAGCTGCTATTGAACAACCGGCCCTAAATGTGTAAGTTTTGGTTTTAAATTCTTTACCCAGTTCCAGTTAGAAAATAAATTAAGAGATGGCTGCGTTATTGCATGACAATTATGAATATTTATGCAGTAAATCAGTCACGGTGGGATCGTCTGGTATCATATTCCCATATCATATTATTCACATTCATCAACTCAAAATCCCGTCAACTAGCCTTCATTTTCAAATGTAATAAATGCATTTTATAATTTGAAACATGTTTAATAGCGCGGTAAATGTGACAATTATTATTATAAACATATGCAGTTTCATTTGCTAGTAATTAATATGAAGTAATGTAAGTTATAGACTTATAAGTGATCGTTAACACATATTTTTACACTATTAATTTTAATTGCATTATCCTAACTACCGGGTGTTCGGTATTAAGTTTTCACTTTTCGATTTTTTCACGCAAAATAATAATAGTAATACATTTATTTTACAATATTAATGTACATCCAGTGTTTACAACTATACTATTTTGTATTATCTTATGCTGTAATAGCGGGTTATAGACCGAGGTCTTTCCACCCCCAGGAAAAATATTTGTTAACAAAATTAACAATGCCTAGCTGATATTATATCAAAAGACAAACATTTCCGAGTCTTGAAAAACATTTAAAAACAATTGCCATTTGCCATCTACTTGAAATTTCACAAATTACAATTCCATTAAAATCTATCCCTCAATTCTGAATTTTGTTCACGAAAATGTTATAATGTGCGCATTATTTAATTGTGTGGGCGGCATTAATGGGGTACATTTAACACTCAATTTCATTAAACACGCATTTTCATGTTTAATACGCGTATTAAACACGCACACGCATTTGCGTGTTTAATATGGTCATTAAACACGCTAATTCGCGCTTTGATTCACAGAACACGATTTATGATAATATTTTGTTTACCCTATTTAATATTGAATTTAACTTTGATTTTAAATTTTTTTCAATTGTAATTGTAATTAAAACTTTAATTTTGATTCTAATTGTAATTTGAAATAAAATTTTGATCTTGATTTTAATTTTCGTGAACAAAGTATAGTGTACAACTCGCATATAATGGCTATTAATCACTCAAACGATTTGTTCCACTCGCCTACGGCTCGTTCCGCAAACTTCGTTCTCGTGATTAATAGCCATCATTATATGCTCGGTGTACAATATACTATTAATAAATCAAAAATCGAGGAATATTTTAAATAAGCAAATGTGAATTGTTAATGAATTTATTCCGTGCTTTATACAATATCTTAATTAATAGAATTCTTTGAATTTATTATTGTAACGCATAACACTATATTGACTATAATATTCTGTACCATCTATAAAAGGGCTATCGAACTGATGGTCATTCCACTCATTCGTTATTTGTGATGAGTAATATTAAACTGAATTAAAAAATGCATTTAATAAAATTGAACCAATTTCATTTAATCACTTACCAACAATCCATCAACTGTTTATTAAAATCGATTTTCGTTCCAATTTTCAACAATCTGCACACTTAAACACCTTAACACTCGCTCGCCGAAAGATAAACTGACCAATTTTCAATGTAAACAGGTGTTTTGCATCTTTGTCTATCTTGTATGCAGATTGAAATGAATTTGATTCGATAAGCACTGATAACAGGTGAAGAAAGAATGTGGTCTCGCGTTATCTCCGCCGGACACGAATTGCCCCCGAGGCAAAAGTTGGATGATAAGGCTGTTAGGACCTGACGAAATTTTTCAGTCCCGTGCGCGAGTTCAGTGTTAAAAGAGTTTAATAATGTGGTGGAGTGTTGTTTTTGGATTATAATTTTTGAGTTAAATTTTCTAAGGATGGATGAGCGACAGTTGTCGTCTTATGGGCATTATTTGATGAAGGTACGTGCACAGAGCTGAGTAATTGGAAATGTTCTCGAACAATCAATAATCGAACAATGCGTTTGGCAGTTTTAAAAACGAACTTTAAAAAAATGCAATTTCTGCATTTTGTGTTAATTTTACGAAAAATCCGTTAAAAAAAAATGTCACGATCACAATACTTTCCCGTAATATTTTTTGATTGTATATTATTTGAATTACTGCAGGGTTATTTTTAAAATGTGCTGCCAACTAGTTCCTGTCTCATGGTATAATAAAGAATTTAAGGGTACAGTCTGCTTTGCAGGCCTGAAAAAAGGTGATTTGCGGTATTTTTTTTTTGAGATGACTAATAAAGTTTCTAACTTGAATGTTTTTCTCAGAAATTATATAAGCCTTTAAGTAAAAATTGTGATTTTTCTGATAGTTTTATATAAAAATTAATTCTGTTGTCACGTCGTCGAAGTTGGGATGTCACACGGGCATGCCTCACTGGTGGTGCACAAAAACAGTGTGAAATCAAAAAACGACATAACGTGTTAAAGTTTATTATATTTGCCAGTGTTATGTAGCATGGAATTTTAAAATTCGGAAAACAACAAAATGACGCTTGTTTGGAAAAAAAGTTCATTTTTTGACTTTTTTCGGCTCTTTTTTTGCAATATAAAATCTATAAATATATATTTTTTAAATGCATGCTACATAACCTTGCGGGTATGTCCTTAGAGTATTTGGGAAAAATTTCAGATCGATTGCTGCATCAGTCTGCGCGCAGTCACTTCCACCAATTTAAAAATGGTGATGTGGCCATCATGTTACTTTCTCCGACTTGGAGGTATCATAGCCATTTATATTTACGTTTTCATGGTTTATTTTCAATTGAAATCATATTTTAAATGTACATCGAGCGTTGTGTAAACTCGGATGCAACTGACGTTTAAAACGTCAAAATTATGAAAGATGGAAAAATTATACTTCAAATTCAAAAACTCAGTTTACTTAAACACTAAAGGGATTTCGAAAAAATGATGATGTGGCCATCATGTCACTTTCTCCGACTTGATGGTATCATTTATATTTACGCTTTTATGGTTTATTTTCTATTTAAATCATATTTTAAATGTACATCGAGCGTTTTGTAGACTCGTATGAAACGAAAAATTATAAGATGGAAAAAATATACTTCAAATACAAAAACTCAGTTTACTCAAAAACTAAAGAGATTTAAAAAAAAAACTTATTCTTTATAAGTTATTCATTTTGGCATTCTCTACAATTATTATTAAAATAAATTTGCTGTAACTATTATCGTTTCATAATTATAAACCAAAAATTAAAAAAATAATAATAAATTGTTTTCTCAAATAACAATGATTTTATGAAAAATGTTTTTACACAAAATTAGCTCATTTCTTTGTTGTCTTCAATATTTGTTTAAATGTTTTTGTGATATTTTACATATTTAAGAAAATATTGTCAAAAAACAAAAAACAGTTAAGGTAAACACCCACTTCCGATGTACGAAATTTTCCCAAAAGCTTTTCAGTTCTTCGGATTATCAAATAAAACTTATTCGAAAAAAACGTATTCTTTATAAGTTGTTTATTTTGGCATTCTCTACAATTATTATTTACATAAATTTGCTGTAACTATTATCGTTTCATTATTATAAACCAAAAATTAAAAAAAATTATAATAAATTTTTTTCTCGAATAACAATGATTTTATGAAAAATGTTTTAACACAAAATTAGCTCATTTTTTTGTTGTCTTCAATATTTGTTTAAATGTTTTTGTGATATTTTACATATTTAAGAAAATATTGTCAAAAAACAAAAAAAAACAGTTAGGGTAAGCACCCACTTCCGGTGTACGAAATTTCCCCAAAAGCTTTTCAGTTCTTCGGATTATCAAATAAAACTTATATTCAAAGTTTCATATCAATTGGTCTATTAGTTTTTGAGATACAGCGCGCACAGACACACACACACACACACAGACACAATTTTTTTTTCCAGAAATTGTTGAAATGGCATCTAGGGACCCCAAAACGGATATTTCCGTAAAAAATTTTTTTTTTAAAAATCATGATCACAATACTTTCTCGTACTTCGTAACGAAGAAAGTAAAAATTACTGTTTGTAAAAAATACAGTAAAAATATTATCTCTAGCTCGAGTTATCCCAAAAATACTGATAAACCGTTTTTTGAGCTGGAGGCCGCTAGAGACGCTCTAGCGGGCTGAAAATTTAGGAGGCTTAGGGCTGGTATTATAAAGGTCATTTAAATTTAATTGACAATTAAATTTTAATTGACATTTTGCCCTATATGTATTTTGCATATAACCAAACTTCATTTAAATTTTAATCTTCAGTTAAAGACCTGAGTCTTTTTTCATACAGAATCGAATGCTCCGGTCAAAATCCCGGACGGGGGACTTTTCACCCTCGTATAGGGCTATGCCCTTTGAAGCGTGCAATGAATTGCAACTATTTATTGCAATAATTAGTTTTCTTTGAAACGCTCATTCTTCGATTCAGATTAAACAAAACCAATTTAATAATAACATTTTATTTAATCCAGCGGGATTTAATAATTGCAGATTTATGTTCAAATTTTGCATTTGGTTAATTGAAATTATATGTATTCTACCCCATTTGTATTGCGTTCCATAGAGTGGATAGCAGCGAGGGTGCATGACAATAAAAGGCAAATTCAACATAATAAACACACACCGTATACACATGCATATACATGAGAGCATTATCATCCCTATCCTGCACTGGTTTACACCTACAAACACCTCGATAATTGGACTAATTATATGCACAAAATACTAAACTAAACAGTCGCGAGAAAATACAGTGTGTTTTGAATTCAGGGGAACGCCTCTTGAGATTCCATTTTAAACTTGGTAATAAAGCAAGTTTGTTCGAAATTGCGGTTTATCTTCTTGTTAAAATAATTAATTTAATTTAAAAAAATAATTTTTGATACTTAACCCTTGGTTTGCACACATGCAAGAAATATCATAATCCATACACTGGGTCTGGTGGACCCGGGCAATTTAAAATTTTTATGTCATACTTGTTTATTATTGAAATCATAATATCATGGAAACAACGTGTATTATATGACAAATAACGCTATAGTGCGTTATTTCTATAACGCTCGCTCATAACCCCCGCGTATGGTAATTATCAACAGATCGACTGTCAACAATTCGCCAAACGCAAATCAAGCGTGCGAACGCCGTAGACAACTGCGCGACGCGGCTTTCGACGCGACAATCTGTCAGAAAATAGTATAAGAAAATCTTCTATAAATTTAAACTACAAGTATGACATAAAACGTTGACGGCACCACGGGCGTTATGAGCAAAACGCCCACGGTCGGCGTACATTCCTCGGGCTATACACCGTCGACCTGGATTCTGCAGTATTTTTGTGACCTTCACTTTAATGTTTCATGATTTTTTCAATAATAATTGCAAAAGAATGGTCTAATATTAATTTACGATACAAGTAATGATATGAAGGTTTTTACATTACGAGAGAAAAGTTTGAAAGCACGAGCGACGTAGGAGAAAATAGAAAAATGTTTATTGAAAACCGTCAAAAAGTGAAATCATGTTTGTTTGCCAATATCTCCATAGCAACGAGTTGCGTTAAGGTACATACAACAACACTAGTGTTGTAAAAGGTACCTTAACGTTACTCGTTGCTAAGGAGTTATTGACATGTTTACATTACAGGATAAAATTCTTTTTTACTTTTTTAAGCATAACTTTTGGAGATTCAATTTTTAATCGCTAATATTTTATAATTTTATAGTTTGATAGGTAACCTTTGAGGTAAGAAAGACAAAAACAGTATTAGTAACACATAGTATATTTATTTTGACATCTAAATGCACCAGTTTTTGTTCAACTAACTATTTTACATTATACTTTATTATAAAACACAAAATTCTAATATATTTTTTTTAGGAAAAATTGAAACAAACCTCATAGAAGTACCAAAAAAATTAAAAAACAAATTAAATTTAAAATTATTTTAATCAGTATATGCGCAGTCTTGGCAGATTTTCAGTAGGTTTTTTTTTTGGCGACGGAAAATCCAAAAACTGCATCTTTTGGCATTTTTCATTGCCGTCAAAATGATGTATTGCTAAAAAAAAAATAAGTGCTACAAAAGGTCGAAGAACGTCGATTTTGGTAATTTTAAAATTTAAAAAAACTTTATAAAAGTACCAAAAACTAATAAAACAAATAAAATTTAAACTTATTTTAATCAGTATGTGCACAGTCTTGGCAGAGTTTTGAGCGGTGTTCCATGCACGCGTTTTCTTATCACGTTTTGATGGGCAAATTCTACATCGTGATTTTTTTGGAAGTCCAGCTTCTTGATCATCGGACGCAACTTCCCTAAGCAGATTTAGCATTGCTTCGATAGCTACTTTCGGAGTAATTCGTAGTGTCGGAATTTTCTGGCGCTCTTGAAGCCAAGGCTTCACAAAATGATCAATTACTTTTCTCATGCAAATTCTCGCTGTAATTTTATCCTGAACTCCAACAATGTTGTTTTTGCACTCCAAAAGGATTCCTGCATTGACTATTGCTTGGTCAAGTAGGGGTCATCGATTACTTTTCCTTACAACACTGTAATTTTTGCAAAGCATGTCGAACGTATCTGTGCATCCTTTTGTTGCGTTGTAATGATGGATGTTTTTTTGGTTTCCATCTCGATCTCCTCAGTATCCAATAAAAACGATGCAAGCAAAGGACAGAAGGGTTTTGCCGGAATCCGAGTGACAAAATTTCGTGTGTGGAGGCTCTGGTCCAGCGACTTTCATCTCCTATGGAATCTCACGTTTGTTTTTCCTAATTGTGGATATTTTATATGGTTAATTCGGTTTTTGTTCAAATAATGGAATTGCTATGTATAAATTGTCACGAGTGACACTTCGATTCGATCCGCGAATCAGTTAAGTCACTTGGCGTGAGAGGACTTGAGACACAGTTTCAGTTCCCCAATCTTTTTTTTTGCATGGGAAGCTGGTCTATTCTGCCAGAGGTATCATTTAACTATTTGTATTGATTTCTGAATAATTATTTATAATCATTATTAATTATATAATGAATGGGGGGGGGAGCATACACTGGACATCCAAGTCCACTTCTTCATTCCGAAAAAGTGACCGTCCGGATGGGATTCGAACCCACGACCACGAGTCCCGTGAGCAGGAGCTCTACTCACTAGACCACCGCGGCCCCACCTAAAAGTTGAATCTATTTATTTTGAAAGTGACTAAAATGACTGATTGTAAGTTCGGCGCGTCCACCATTTTTGCATTTACTCAATTTCTGAGTAATTGCTACTAATTTACTGAAAATGGATAAAAAATCATAATTAAGCAAATAGCAGTGATGCTAACAGTAAGCTTTCAACTAGGAATTTACTAGAATTTTTCGATAAGACATCTACCAAAACATGGTCAATTTAAAAAAATAAAACTCATTGTTAGACGTGGTTTAGAATTAACATTTCTTGCCACAAATATTCTAACGGGCTCTTCTAATAATATTAAATAATAAAAAGAAGACACTAGTTTTTCATTTTTGTTTAAATAATATTTTAACTTCGCACTATTAGGAAATATGGTCTATTTTCAAAAAATCAAAAGTTATTTTTAGGTCTAGTTTAGGTTCAATATTTCCGGGTAAAAATATTCCAATATGCATTATTAACAACATTAAGTGATAAAAAGGTTTCACTTTCGTTTAAATATTTTTTTAAGGAAATATGGTCAATTTTCAAAAAATCTAATGTTATTGTTAGACGTAGTTTAGGTTCGATATTTTCAGCCCCAGATGTTCTAACGGGCTTTATTAATACAATTAAGTGATACATACAAGACACATATTTTTTCATTTTCGTTTAAATAATTTTTTGCACTATTAGGAAATATTGTCAATCAATTTTCAAAAATATAAAGACAAAAAAACACTCATGCAGTACTTTTACAATCCAGTTTATCAAAAAGGAGACAAGTAGTGTCGTCAATAATTTCGTATTAAAAGGGTAATAAGCTTCGACAGGGATCGAACCTGAAACCTCCAGATTGCTAGTCTTGGGTTCGAATTCCGGCGAGAGCATGGTTGTTTGTGGATGTCTATTTTCATTTAGTATGAATAATATATTATAAATAATCGGTTGTGGCTGAATGACCTATGCTGTCTAAGCCAATGTCCCCATATCATCCATAATTCCCAAACCCAAATTTCCGTCTATTATTCTTCCACTAAAAAAAAAAAGGTTATACTTATTTACTTTTATAGGCCCATACAGCTTTCATTAATTTTTGCATTTGTGTGATATAGTATAAAAAAAGGCAAGGCCGTTAAAAAATTGACAATTAAATCTCCAGTAGAGGAGAACCAATTATGAAGTGCTCAAATAATAATGAAAATATTAATTATAATCCCTACCTTTAATAAAAGAAAAAATTGGCCGCATTTCTTTTGGCCATCTTTGTTTGTCCTTATAACAGAGCGCCATTGATATTCCGCCGAGTTTTACGGAAAAAAAATTGCTCATTTCAGGTTTAAGGAAGCAATAATGGAGACTTATGAAGTGGATGTTTTTATTTCGGGACCGACTTTTGTTTAATTTAAAACTTTTTTAATAAAGACGACCGAGATTACGCGCAGAGGGTGGGCGACAAAGGGATATTTCTGCGGCTCTTTTTTGCTGAATGATGGGCAACAGCTTCGCCCGCTTTTAAAGAGAATGAGGACAATTTATAAGCAATGCATTCTAAAATGAATGCGAACCGGAACTTACCGCTGATTCAAGTGTTTAAGACTTTAGAAACACTTGCAAAATACAATTTTTACAGCTCGACTAAGCTTAAAATGTTCCCGGAAATGAGTTTAATTTTTAACGCAGAACGATAATTAAGGGCGAAATTAATGTAAATTGCATTTAACAACGATTTTGTGTCATTATGTTTAATATATTTAAATTTAGGTACAGAAAATGCTACTAGAGATAAATGCAGAATTGAATTCTGCGTCGGAATTTTTGAAATATACAGGGTGTTCCATTAAAAGAATTTAATATGAAATATTGAATAATGTATTTTGTTATTCTAAAAATAAATCATCATCGGGTATTTGCTTTTTATAGCAAACATTACATCTTTTCGATTTAATTTTAAAGTGAAACATGAAAAAGCACTTTTGCATATATCTCAGAAACGTTTAAATGTTGAGGTTTTATTAATGAATTTTCACGTAATTTTATGTAGAATTCATACTTACAATAACAAATATGGCATTCCATTTAAAATAAGGTAGTTGGTGTTGACTTTTGATATAAGCAAAAGTCATATAATTTTGAAAAAAAACACACTCGATTAAAAAATAAAAACAAATATGAAAATCTCATTATACTACATTAATCTGAAGTCGGCTCGGTGGTGTAGTGGGTGGAGCTCGAGCATCTGCCTGCTGCATCACGAGTCGAGTGGGTTCGATAACCGGCCCGGCGGAACATTTTCCCGGCCGAGAATAATCCGCTCGGGAGTCTGTGTTTGTGTGACATTATTCATTTCTTCATTTTATTTCAAATGTATCTAATATATAATACTTCGAATTTCATTTGTGGCCGAACGGCTAATCGCCTATTCCAATTAAAAAAAATGGTGATGTTGCCATTATGTTACTTTCTCCGATTTGACGGTACCATATTTAATTATATTTACACATTCATGGTTTACTTTCAATTATAATCATATTTGACATGTACATCGAGCGTTTCGCAAGATCGAATAGTAATGACGTTTGAAACGTCAAAATTATAAAAGATGAAAATGACAAATTATACTTCTAATTCTAATAATCTTTACCGTAAGTTTACTCAAAAAACAAACAAAAAATCCTGAAAACGATTTCTAAAATAGTGCTGATTAAGCGGTTCTTAACAAACCTAATAAGTCCTGAACGAGAAAATCCTGAAAAGTATTTCTAAAAATAGTCCTAATTCAAAAGTCCTAAAAAAACTAGTAAACGTCTTGAACAGCGAAGTCCTGATAAAAAAGGCCTGAAAAAAGAGTTCTAAAAAGTGTCGTGACAGAAAAATGTCTTGAACAACAGATCCTTCAAAAAAAAAAACAGAAATAAAGTCCTGATGAAAAAGGTATGAAAAAAAGTCTTGACAAAAACGTCCTGAAAAATAAACACTTTATACAAAATACCAGAAATAGCTGTACTGAACAAAGGTCCGAAAAAGGGTTCTAAAAAAGTCCTGAAAGAAAGTTCTTAACCCTTTCTTTCTTTCAGATGCCATATGACGTCATAACTATCATCACACAATCTGTGTTTTATTTTTTGTACCATTTTCCTAAGGGCTCCATGTGGAGATTTCCAAACATTAATTTTTGAAAGAGAAGGTTATAAGTCCTGAAAAAAGTCTCGAAAAAGAGTCCCGATAAAAGATCCTAAGAAAATGTCCTGTACAAACAGTCTTGAAAAAAAATCCTGAAAACTTCTTAAAGAAATCCTAAAAAAAAATTCTGAGAAAAAAGTTCTGTAAAATGTCATAAAAAAGTGCTTAAAAAGACCTGAAGAAATTTTCTGAACAAAGATCCAAAAAAGAGTCTTGAAAAAAGACCTGAAGAAAAATTCCTATAAAAATGTTCTAACGTACAGTCCTGAAAAAGTCCTGTGAAGAAAACCCGAAAGAAAGTCCCGAAGAAATATCCAAAATAAAAAGTTATAAAAATAGTCGTGAAAAAAAATATTAAAAAAATTCAGAAAGTCTTGATAAAAAGTGCAAAACAGGCCGTGAAAAAAAAATTGGTCATGTTTGAGTTTGACAGTGATTATTTGGAAAACTACGCTATTAATATTCCCGGATTTTTCTAAAATATGAAAGCTCATTGTTTTGCGAATTATTCTGTAAAAGTTTAGAGTAAGTACTTGTTTCAAATTTGAAGAAAAACAACGATTTTTCGATTTTCGAGCACAGAAATTGGTCATGTTTGAGTTTGACAGTGATTATTTGGAAAACTGCACAATTAATATTCCCCGATTTTTATAAAATATGAAAGCCCAGTGTTTTACGAATAATTCTGTAAAAGTTAAGAGTAAGTACTTGTTTCAAATTGAAAAAAAAAAACGGTTTTTCGATTTTTGAACGCAGAAAATGGTATTGTTTTAGCTTGACAGTGATTATTTGGAAAACTGCGCGATTAATGAGCCTGGATTTTTCTCAAATATGATAGCTCAGTGTTTTATTATTGATTCTATGAAAGTTAAGAGTAGGTACTAGTTTCAAATTTATAAAAAAAAACAATTTTTCTATTTTTAAACGCAGAAAACGGTCATTCTTGAATTTGACAGTGATTATTTGGAAAAATACACGATTAATGAGCCTGGATTTTTTAAATATGAAAGCCCAGTGTTTTGCGAATAATTCATAATTCTGTAAACATTAAGAGTCGTACTAAACAACGATTTAGTCATAACAAAATGTCCCGAGAAAAGTCCTACATAAAAGACCGGAAAAATAGTCTTTATTCAAAATACCAGAGGACCTGAAAAAATCCTCTAAAGAGTCCTTAAAAAGTCCTAAAAAACGTTCTTGAGAAAATCCTCGTTTAAAGTTCTCTTCAAAATGATCTTTAAAAAGAGTACTGAAGTACTGAAGAAAGTTCCAAAATAGAGTCCTGATAATATGTCCTTAATATGTAAAAAAGAGTACTGAAAATAAGTCTTGAAATAGTTCTGAAGAAATTATCCTGAAGAAAAATATCCCAAAAAGAGTCTTGAAAAAAGTCCTAAGCAAGAAGTCCTGAAAAAGAGCCTTATAAAAATGTCCTGAAAAAAACCTGCTAAAAGGCCTGAAAAAGTCCCAAAAAATGTCCTAAAAAACTCCTGAAATAAAATGTTTTTCAAATCAACTTGAGAAAGAAGTGTTAGGAAAATTCTGAAAATGTCCTGATAAAGCAGCCTTATAAAAAATTTAAAAACGATCGTGAAAAAAAATTCCGGAAAAAGGGATTCTGAAAAAAATGTCATTTCATTCTGAAAAAGTTGTTCTGGCAAAAATACTTGAACAAGAAGTACTTAAGAAATTCCTGAAAAAGAAGTCCTCCTAATACAATTAAAAATCGTCCTGGAGAAACAGTGGTGGAAATAAAATCTTGAAAAAAGAGTCCTGATAATTTATTTATGAATGATCTTGTAAAGGTTACGAGTCAGCACTTGTTTTGAATTTTGAAAAATCAACAATTTTTCGATTTTCGAGCGCAGAAATTGGTCATGTTTGAGTTTGACAGTGATTATTTGGAAAACTACGCTATTAATATTCCCGGATTTTTCTAAAATATGAAAGCTCAGTGTTTTACGAATAATTCTGTACAAGTTTAGAGTAAGTACTTGTTTCAAATTTGAAGAAAAATAACGATTATTCGATTTTCGAGCGCAGAAATTGGTCATGTTTGAGTTTGACAATGATTATTTGGAAAACTACGCTATTAATATTCCCGGATTTTTCTAAAATATGAAAGCTCTGTGTTTTACTAATAATTCTGTAAAAGTTTAGAGTAAGTACTTGTTTCAAATTAAAAAAAAAAAACGATTTTTTTATTTTCGAGCGCAGAAATTGGTCATGTTTGAATTTGACAGTGATTATTTGGAAAACTACTCAATTAATATTCCCGAATTTTTCTAAAATATGAAAGCTAAGTGTTTTACGAATCATTCTGTAAAAGTTTAGAGTAAGTACTTGTTTCAAATTTAAAAAAAACAACGATTTTTCGATTTTCGAGAGCGTGAAATTGGTAATGTTTGAGTTTGACAGTGATTATTTGGAAAACTACGCATTTAATATTCTCGGATTTTTCTAAAACATTAAAGCTTAGTGTTTTACGAATAATTCTGTAAAAGTTTAGAGTATATACTTGTTTCAAATTTAAAAAGAAAAACAACGATTTTTCGATTTTCGAGCGCAGAAATTGGTCATTTTTGAGTTTGACAATGATTATATGGAAAACTACGCAATTAATATTCCCGGATTTTTCTAAAATATGAAAGCCCAGTGTTTTACGAATAATTCTGTAAAAGTTTAGGGTAAGTACTTGTTTCAAATTAAAAAAAAAAACGGTTTTTCGATTTTTAAGCGCAAAAAATGGTATTTAGCTTGACAGTGATTATTTGGAAAACTGCGCGATTAATGAGCTTAGATTTTTTCAAATATGATAGCTCAGTGTTTTATTATTGATTTTATGAAAGTTAAGTGTAGGTACTATAAAAAAAAAAACAACGCAGAAAACGGTCATTCTTGAATTTGACAGTGATTATTTGGAAAACTACACGATTAATAAGCCTGGATTTTTTTAAATATGAAAGCCCAGTGTTTTGCGAATAATTCTGTAAACATTAAGAGTCGTACTAAACTACGATTTAGTCATAACAAAGTGTCCCGAAAAAAGTCCTACATAAAAGACCGGAGAAATGGTCTTCATTCAAAATACCAGAGGACCTGAAAAAAGTCCTCTAAAGAGACCTAAAAAAATCCTAAAAAAGTTCTTGAGAAAATCCCCGTTTAAAGTTCTCTTCAAAATGTCTTTTAAAAAGACCTGAAAAATGTTCTGAAAAAATTATCCTGGAGAAAGGCCTGAGAAAAAGTCCTAAAAGTACATAGACATCATGTTATGTAGAGTAAAAATGGTGATGTGGCCATCATGTTACTTTCTCCGATTTGATGGTATCATAGTTTATATTTTCAATTGAAATCATATTCTAAATGTATATCGAGCGTTTTGTAGAATCGGATGAAACTGACGTTTAAAACGTCAAAATTATGAAAGATGAAAATGACAAATTTCACTTTACGCAAAGACTAAAGAGATTTCGAAAAAACTAATTGTTTATGAGTTGTTCATTTTGGCATTCTCTACAATTATTATTCATTTAAAGATGTAATTATTATCGTTTGATAATTATAACCTAAAAATAAAAAATAAATTAATAATTTTTTTTCTCGAAAACCAATAATTTTATCAACAATATTTTCAAACAAAAAATGTTAATTTGTTTGTTGTCGTCAATATTTATTTTAATGTTTTTGTGATATTTTTCATATTTAAAACAATATTGGAGAAAAACAAAAAACGGTTAAGGTAAACACCCACTTCCGGTGTACGAAATTTTACCAAAAGTTTTTCAGTTCTTCAGATTGTCAAATAAGTTTTATGTTCAAAGTTTCATATCAATTGCTTTATTACTTTTTGAGATACAACGCGCCAGACACACAGACACACAGACACACAGACACATAGACACACAGACACACAGGCACATAGACACACAGACACACAGACATACAGACATACAGACACACAGACACACAGGCACGCAGGCACACAGACACACAGACACACAGACACACAGACCCACAGACACACAGACACACAGACACACAGACACACAGACACATAGACACACAGACACACAGAACCACAGACACACAGCCACACAGACACACACATACACACACACACACACAAAATTCCAGAAATTGTTGAAATGGTATCTAGGGACACCAAAACGGATATTTCCGCAAAATTTTTTTTTTTTAAATTTCAAGATCACAATACTTTTCCGTACTTCGTAATGGAGAAAGTAAAAATAGAAGTCCATATACTATTAATGTGCGATTTTGGTATATTTTTTTAACGCGTCTAAAATGTTGTTGCTGATTAAATGTATCATTTATAGTCAATAAATTATGATTATCATTACTAAATACTAATATAACGCGAATAAATATTCATAAACACATTAGATATAATTTACCGATAATATCCAACATCATAAATCACAAGGTTTATCTTTTGTGGAATTTATTAAATAATGGATATTATTATAGGGTTGAATGTATTTGGTGGAGTTCGTTCCTCCCTCTCGGTTATCCGTCTGGGCACCCTAATCGGAAGATCAATCGACACCTTGGGGGCTGCATAAATCATGAAATCCATTATTTAAGACATTTTCAACTGTCGAGTGTCGTCTCGAGGATGAATGGCAATTATTAAATAAACATTAAATTTCACTTCAGATCTTCAGATTTACCTGCTGAATCAAATTATTTGATCATATGAAACTGGCAACTATTAGTTATGCTGGAGAACTTTAAGATAATAACAAGAACTATGTATTAAACATTGTAAACTTTGAAAACAGAAAGTGAATTAATACGGGTATACCCTAAAGGCGACATCTATTCTGTAAACATTGCTGAAATTTGTTACTTGAGTGGAGCAAATAATTAAGGAATTTCTGCAAAGTTTAGACAGTAGAAGTCACCTTTATGCTGTTTCTATCTTAACGGATACTTGGAGAGTTACAACTCCACAGTAAAATATTTCCCTCTCAGCGTCGAAATTGATCAGAAGAGATATAATGAGATAGAAACCGGTCCTCCGGTTATTTGAGTGGAGCAATCAATTAAGGAATTTGTGCAACGTTTAAACAGTAGATGCCACCCTTATGCTGTTAGTATCTTAACGGATACTTGGAGAGTTATAACTTCACAGCAATACATTTCCCTGTCCGCTTCGATATTGATCAGATGAGATATAATGAGATAGAAACCAGTCCTCCGCCACTTTCGTGGCATTCATAAAAAAATCTCGATGTGCACCACTAATTATATTACCCCCGATAATGAAATGAAAATTATTTAATTTCAAAGTTAATTTACTTACAATTAGTAAGATCTTGTATTGAATTTTAATGTTTACGTTATTTCTCTTTAAAAAAAAATCTCCTTTTCATCACAGAAAAATGAAATAGTTCTTATGTACAGGTTATACGACGTATTAGTTCATTAACTAAAAATCAGTTATTCTCGACACACGGCGAACGTTTTTGTTTTCTTCATGTCTGGAAAGTTTAGCGTTGTAATGATACATTCGCATTTCCAATTGGAAAATTCCCCAGGTTTCGTGTTAGTAATAAAGTGGATTTATTTAATTGCGCTTTATCTTTATTTACCTTTAGAGTATTATTATTATCCGAGCCCGGTTAATTATCGACACGGTGTGTAAATATTTAATTAATGATGGTATTTGTATTATTATTTTTGGAAGCGAGAAATTAATTTTGTTTGCTTTCGTCGCTCGGTGGTGCATTAATATATACGTAGTCGTTGATAAGATTGGACTGTTGGACATTGGCATTTTTTTGTCAGTAAATTAAACTACTGGATATTAAGGATAGTACGTGGGTCATTTTTAAAGTAAGAACCATTTGTGGATCCTATCCACTTATAGCCTTCCCCGAAGTTTTTTATTGACAAATGGCTTCTCTGAACATTCATCTATGTTGTCGGTCAGTCTCAAGTCTTTAAATAAGATAGACAATGTTTTATGGCAATTTAAGATTAGTTATGTCCATTACTAATCCCACCGATTGCAAAGTACGCGTTTCAGTCTGATTTTAAATGCAAAAAACTCTCGTCCTGCAAAATCCATTGTCTCTTTGGAGCATATGGGTAATATGTGATGAATGATAGAAAAGTCCAAAAGTGGTCTCGTTTACATAGTAATTAATGAACAATCATCCATGATGAGCCGTCTAATCGTGATAACTAGAGAGAGGATTTTATGCAAAATGCATATTTTGCATATTTACCCCTATAATGCATATTTCGCTTATTAATGCATATTTCAACATATAATGGCAACATTTTGTTCCATGTACAATTTTCGATTTCGGGCATGAACCAACATCTAGTCATTCAAAGAAATATTTTATCAAAATAATTGCCAATTCGTCCTGCGATAGAGTTAATTTTTTTTGATTTTCGAACAACTAATACTTAGACGTTAGAAAATTAAAAAAAAATTTAAAAAAAATAATAAAAAAATAGGCAACGTATAGAAAAAAAATTGCAAGATTAAACTTAATTGACTCTTCTAATTTATTTTTAAACGAGATATAAATTTTTGAATTTTTTTATTTTGGAACAACTAATACTTGGACGTTGGAAAACAAAAAGAAAAAGAAAAAAATAGGAAACGTGTAGAAGAAATTTTACATGAATTAAACCTAATTACGAAAACATCACTCTTCTAAAGCAACTTTGGTTTTTGAAAATCCATTTACTTTTAAACGAGTTATAAATTTTTGAAATTTGTGTCTTGTAAACAACTAATATTTGGACGTTGGAAAAGAAGAAAATAAAAAAAAAAGGAAACGTTTACAAGAACTTTTACATAAATTAAACCTAGTTAAGAAAACATCACTCATCTAAAAAAAAAAATTGTTTTTAAAAATCCATTTATTTTTAAACGAGTTACAAATTTTTGAAATTTTTGATTTTCGAACAACTAGTACTTGGATGTTGGAAAAGGAAAAAAAATAAAAATAGGAAATTTTAGAAAAAGTAAGTCTAATTAAAAAACGTATATTCTTCTAAAATGAGTTGGGGTTTTGATAATCCATCTCTTGTCAAGATGGTTACAGATTTTTGAAGATTTTGATTTTTGAAACATCCGACATTCGGACATAAAATTGCAAACGTGTAAAAATGTTTTTTTTAACATTAATCTTAATTAAAAAATCTCGCTCTTCTAAAATAATTTTGGTTTCTGAAAATTCACCAATTTTCAAGTGCAGATGTTTCAAATATTTGATTTTCGAGAGAAAAAATGGAAATGTGTAGAAAGAATTTCACAAAAATGATTAAACCTACTTAAGAAAATACCACTCTTTCAAAATTTCGGTTTTCCACTTATTTTTAAACGAATTAAATTTATTTTTTTAACAAATACTACTTGGACGTTGAAAAAGAAAATAATATTAAGAAAAATAGGAAATGTGGAAACTTTATTCTTCTAAAATAAGTTGAGATTTTGAAAATCCACCTCTTTTCAAGAGACTTACAATTTTTTTTAAATTTTCGATTCTCGAACAACTTGGACGTTGGAAAATAAAGAAAAAAATATTTTTTTTTTACAAAAATTAAGTCTAATTAACAAAATTTCAATCTTCTTAAATAAGTTGGGGTTTCGAAAAATCGACTCTTTTCAAGAGAGTTACAGATTTTTGAAACTTTTGATTTTCGATATTTGACCGAAAAATTGGAAACGTGTAAAAATGTTTTTGTTTCCAAAAATTATTCTTATTTAAAAAATCTCGCTTTTCTTAAATAACTTTGGTGTTTGAAAATTCACTTTAAAGCGATTTGCAGATGTTTCAAATGTTTGATTTTCGAGACGTCGAATATTTGGACACCGAAAGAAAAAAGGTAGGAAACGTGTTGAAAAAATTTCACAAAAATTACCCCTAATTAAGAAAATATCCCTCTTCTAAAATAACTTTTTGAAAATCCACCTATTTTTAAACGAGTTATGAATTTTTAATTTTTGATTTTCAAACTTCTTATAATTGGACGTTGGAAAAGGAAAAAAAAAATAGGAAACATGTGGAAAGTTCACATATTTTTGTCGGCTTAGTATGAAATATGCGTAAAGCGGCAGAGGTAGAATGAGAAAGAAATAGTTTAGGGCGTCCAGGAAATTCTCATAATTATCGGGTCTCTCCATGAAGAAAACTGAATTTTCGCAAAATGTGGTTTGCGATTTTTGTATAATTCAATATTCGTCGTGGCATTAGCCAGGAAAGTGGTTGTTTCAAAAAGTGATTTGTTAACTATAGTCTTATTAATAAGACTACTAATTACAACAAGTATGGCATAAAACTAACATTAATAAAAAAATGTTTTTCTTAAAAATGTATAGAAATAAACTTATGTATTTTCTTAATGGCATATTTCAATTTATTACTTACATATTTGCCTATCATAATGCATATTTTTGTGGTTTTAAATGCATATATATATATATATATATATATATATATATATATAGATTTGTTTAACCGCATATACAGACCCAACTTGCCATATTCTACCTACAAAGTCAGACCAAAAAAGACGTTATCAGACCCGGCTGCGGGTCTGAAAACGTTTTCTTGTGGTTATCGATTACTACAAGTGTACTTTGATTATAGACCAATTTTAGGTGGGTCCCAAAATGTGGTCGAATATCACCATTTTATACAATTTTAGTTGATGCGATTGCTCACCAGAGGTAGTCCGGTCGATCTGTATATATTATATACAATACCACCATGTCGTACCGACGATCTCATGCAGGCAGTCTGGCAACATCGTTCTCCACTTTTTTTTATCATAAAACGCGATGTGTATGATGTATTTAACTCTACGTTAGGCGCGCGAACTAGTCATAGACCAGTCTTTTAAAATTATAACTCGATAATTCGCGTTATTTGTGCATGCATCCTTATAAGTAGTAATTAAAAAACATCTCAATTTAGATTTTTAGACACTTGAGTTTAGTGATTTCATGCAATAGTGTGATTTATTGTACTCCAAATAGCGATGGATTCTTCCCGGTCAACGACTGTAGAGCGCGCACCTACCGTAGGGTTAAAATAAAAATGTACATACGAATCTGGCCTTTCAAAATTTCTTTTTGTTTATGACCAGTGACAGCTTGTGGGGTGACTCATGGTACGGCCGAGGTAGCAGAGGTAATACATATAGGTGTGGTTACGCCGCCAGCCGTCTCTGCAACTTACCCCAATTTTGGAAATAGGATATTAAAATTATTATTTACTATAAGAATTGCTTAATTGATTTTGATTAACTTTAAGATTGAAGGTTTTTATACAAATGGTCCTATTAAAACTAATTGCGAATTTATAAGGGACTTATAAATAAGTTGACATTACTTAGAATAAAATACAAATATTTAAGAATGATCTAAAAGGACACGGAGTTTCCAATTTCTTTACTGTAAAATATCCAATTAAATATTTGAAGTAGTTTATAAAGTATGTGCGTCATTATAATGTTTATTTTAAAATCACTATTTAATTTAAAAGCTTGCGTAGTTCATGAATACTTGAACATACAACTATTTATAATAGTACCAATATTACATTTTCCGCTGTCTAATTAGCTTAAAATTAAATAGATAATTTATATTGGTACTGAAATTAAATCATTGTATAGTATCATATTATAATAGTTACAAACAAGCTACATCTGTGATATTAATATAGACTGTGGTAACAAATTTAATTTTAAAAGGTCAGAGAAATAAAAATAAGGGATACAATAAATAGCATAAATAACAGTAAAAGCACTGATATACAGGGTGTTGTATTGCAAAGCGAGCCATAGGGATTTACATTTAAATTTGAAATATGATAATAGTGGCTCCCCTATTAATAAACCATATGTTTGAACAAGGAACATTTCCCGATGTTTTGAAATTAGGTATAATAAAACCGATTTTTAAAAGTGGTGATACTAAAATCTTTTCAAACTACAGACCGATACCTCTCCTGAATATCTTTTCAAAAATTGCCGAGAAAATTCTTGCATCACGAATTATTGATTTTTTTAATGAGTATAAACTATGTAATGAAGCACAGCATGTTTTTTTTAGGAAAAAAATCTACTTCTACGGCACTTTTTGAATATGTGCAGACAGTGACTGACGCGTTGGAGAGGGGGGAAATGCCTATTGGAGTATCTCTTGACCTCTCTAAGGCGTTCGATACAGTGGATCATCCGATTCTTTTAAATAAACTTTACTCCTACGGTATACGAGGAAAGGGTCACGATTTAATAAAAACATTTTTAGAAAACCGTAGAAATAAGTCATAAATCAAAATCCAAAATATTGAATCGAACATGAAATACTCAAATAGCGGGGTGCCACAGGGGAGTGTTCTGGGACCAATACTCTTTATAATTTATGTCAATGATTTGCCAAAATGTATCTCACCTACGGAGGCGAAATTGGTAAATTATGCTGATGATATATGTGTCTTAGGGGCAGGAAAAAATATTAATGAACTTAAACCGAGAACTGAGGTTACGATAAATAAAATCGAAATTTGGCTAAACAGAAACAAACTGGTATTAAACCGAGAAAAAACAAACCTAATATCTTTTCAAACAAAAAATTCACTTAAAAAGTGTTACATAAAAGCGCTTGGCGTCACAATAGATTATCAACTACGTTGGAACGAGCATTGTTCGCAGTTAATAAAAAATTGAACACGATCGTGTATTCCATAAGGTTGTTAAATGGAACCTTTGAAACAAAACATTTACTGCTTTTATGCCATACCACCTTCGAGTCCGAATTAAGATACGGGATAATATTCTACGGTGGCAGTCCTGCAGCAAATAATATTTTCTTACTTCAGAAAATAGTCGTCAGAATAATTTTTAATTTAAAATATAGTGAATCATGCAGCAGTTTGTTTAAAAGGGAAGGAATTCTAACTTTCCGTTGGTTATATATTTATGAATTGTTAATTTTTAATTTTAAGTGACTACAACATACCTCAGCACAGATTGACGATGACGGAACAATCGCCCCAATATAGTGCAATTGTATATTTTAATAAACTTCCCCAACATCTTAAAGAAATACGGTTACTAGAGGAATTCAAAATTGAATTAAAAAATATTAAATTGGAACCGAATTATATAGTCTTGGTGACCTCTAGATCGGTCCACAATATGTTTTTAGCAGTTTTGCTTTTATTTTATGTACTATGTATTATTTCTTCGGTACTCTGCTTTAGTTTTATTGACGTATTTGTATTAGTTTTGTTGCATTGGATGTATTTTATGTTACAATGTATGTACAAACTATGTATAAATAAATTTGATTTTGATTTGATTTCATTTGATTAATTATGACAGAATCGGTCTTCAAATTATTTTTTAAGCTTTTTAAGCTGAATGATTTGGTACCTTACTCTATTGTTGCTGCAGTGTATTTATCGAGATATTTGCAAAAAACTTTACAATTATTTTGAATTGGAAACAAAGGTTTACCATGATATCATAATGGCGGATAATTAATTTAATTCTAAAAAGTTTAACTGTCCCATCTGTATGATGTTATTTATTACTTGTATATACCGGGTATCTATTTAAAAACGACCAATGCTCTATAAGTATAGACCTAAAAAAGATATAAAAAAATTCTCAAAACTGTTTCTAGGGTATGTGGGGGGAATCAGTATTACCACAAAAATGACCTTCACCTTGCAACCCCTAGGGCTGTAGCCACCCCGACTCATTTTTTTTTAATGGCAATACCCCCTCTGTGATACCTCATTACAAAATTGCTATTTAACAATAAATAAGAGTCAATTAGTCAATTATAATATTTTTTACCTTTCTTTTAATTTCACACTTAATTACTGCTAAAGTACGACGCCACGGACCCAGCGCTTGCAGTGGCGCGCCGTGTAGCGTGTTTTGTCGTACAAATGAATTTCTTTCATACTGATGTAATCAAATGACCATTGAAATAATAGATTTTTATATGAACGAAAATGAGGCACACAATGGAATTTTTTTCAAATTTTTAAAGTGATGGCCTTGAGTAGTAAAATTACTTTAAAAATTTTAATTGTTTATAATAATTAAAAATTAACAACAAAAGTAATATTAATTAACATCAGAGAGAAGAGAGTTCTATTACCTTTAAAATAAGCCCTAACTGAGCTCCATACGACTAATAGTTTTTAGGGAGTTATAGCGATCTAAAGACATGCATAATTAGCGAGTTTTCAAAACTTTTAGTGTCTGTATTTTCAAAAATACCGACGATAAAAAATGCGAAAATATGGGTCGGCTTATTTTGTATAGGAAACGCGTACAAATTTTAGACCCAATATTTCCGGTCGATTTGTAAAAGAATGCCTCATTTATACATATACAGGGTTGGGCAAATGTGTCGGAACACCTGATTTCTGGCTAAACGTCTGTTTTTTTTCTTATTACTTTTAAAAGAAATGTTTATGGATTTATTTATTCTATTCACTGACGTATTTTGATTTTCAGCAGTTTCCCTCTTTCGCGAGATATGACGTCATCGGTGACACTTTTCCAGCAATTACAAAGATATGAAGTTTGATAGTTATTTTTTAAATATTAAATAAAATAATTCTACAGTGAGGTGGCTTTTTATACTGTTTCCTGATAAAAAAAAAACTGTCGTGTTTTTTATGTTTTCTGTCACCGACAGATGTTATCCATGTGAAATATTAACATTGCTGTTCAATTATGTTAGTTCACCAACTGAACGTGAAATAATTACGTTGTTAATGATGGCTAATTTTTGGAAATAAGCAGAAATCTCTGTAAGGTGCATGCAATATTTTTAATGCAGCATTTATTGACAGAAATTACAATATTTCTAAATCAAACGTTTCAAGGGTTGTGCAAAAGCTTCAGGAAATTCACAAATTTTATTTTCCATTATTTATTTATTATTTAAAAAACCACAAGTCGTAAACCCACCAAACCCTATATCATTGTAATTGCTGAAAAGGTGTTTATTTGAAAATGTAAAAATATTCAGGGTGATCCATTAAAAAAACTGCCAATGATGTCTTATCTTAAAAAATTGGTTAGCAGTTAAAAATGAAAGGACGTCACTAAATGAAATAAATAAACTCATAAACATTTCCTTTAAAAGTAATATGAAAAACACAAACGTTTAGCCAGAAATCAGGTGTTCCGACGCATTTGCCCAACCCTGTATATATTATTGTATTGAAATTTTATAGATTATTTCTATTTTTGTGACTTGAAATGTATGGATTTATTTTTACAAAATTTAGATTATAACAGGGTACTTACAATAAATAAAATAAAATAACAAAGAATACATTCCACATATTTGTAAATAATCTAAAACAACACGAACTTTATGACTTCTTCATTGAAAAAATATTCAATTCTTTTTTTTTTAATTTTACACATAAAGACTTATTTAACGTCGTCATAAGAAACCAAGAAACCATCTAAATAACCTTTTATGTACGCAATATTTCTATATCAACGAATTTTAACGACCGTTGCTATGAATAGTATACATAGCAACGGTCGTAAAATCTACCACAGCGTGTTTAACTTAAAAACAAGGCGTCATTGAAAAAAATAAGAATAAGAATTATTTGAGTTTATTTATCATTTTTGATAATATTAAAATGAAAAGTACAATTAGTAAAGTGTCCAGATAAATTAATCCCGTCTGCACATATTTAATTAATATTTGAATCATTGCTGTTAGAAACTGTACCAGATGATGTGGAGAGAAGGTAAACTGTAGTATTTACCGGATTTAATATTTTGTTTGCAATTTTAACTTCTGGTACTCAGATTCTTCAATATATCCTTCCACCACACTCTTTGAGCGCCATCCACGAATACTCTTTTACACGTTGATCGTCACGCGGCATTCCCTTTGTGCAGCGGAGTAGTATCTAACTATATGGACTCATAAAATAGATGGCCTGAACGATTATAAACATTTAGGTTTCTTGAAATTATTTATTTCGTTATTGCATTATATTCAATACGTATTATATAGTATTTGAAGAAACTGTTGAATCACAAGAACTTTCAGCATCACAGGGTATTTATTCATCTACGGAGTCGCCTCCTCTAAAATCGTCCACCGCGTCATCGGCGAGTAAAAATTCATGTACATATAAACTTAAAACGCAAGCACTTGTTTATCGAAACATCGCACTGAAGAATGATATCTGCCAGCACACGGAATATTTAGGCAACGCCGCAGGGCTTAGGTAGGTCGGTTGAACAACAATTTTTATACAATTGGTCGCCACTTTGTAATAGCCGTGTGTTGGGCTTGTTGAGGTGGATTAAATATAGTGAATCTGTATAAAAGGTGGTCTCAAGTTGGTACAATCTTTATGGCGGGTCTAGTAAAGTCGGTTAGATACGTATATATATATATATATATATATATATATATATATATATATACCGGGTGACCCAGGGATCTGTAAAAGCCCCATAACTTATTTGCTATTTGAGATATCGACTTCTAATTTTCATGAACTGGTACCCACACCTATTCTACATATTTTAAAAATATGTATGTTTTTGTACAGGGTGTCCCAGTATAAATAACAGATCAAAGTTATGTTTTTTTTAAATGGAACACCCCATATTTTATACTTTATTTTTAATCCTCTTAAGAAGCTAATAAAAATAGTATAAGATACTATGGGTCTATTATGGACGGTTCGTTAGTTATGGGCAAATTTGTGGCAAAAACATGTACACATTGAAAACATTGCAGAAGCGTTCCTAGCAAAGATAGCATCATTTTTTATACACTAGAAATTTTTCCACGTCATGAAGAATAATAAACATCGGCTCTGGTCTTTTTTTGTTCATACTGCTATACAGGGTGTCAACATACGCAAAACAATGGATAACTATTTTTTTTTAAATGGAACACCCTATATAAGTTGCCACCAATCTATGGCATTTTTAATAAGCTTTCTAATGATGTACAATTTGTATAACAACATATTAAGGATTATTGAGATTTATCCATAAAAACATTTTTCTTTTGTCACATCCTGCTAATTTTTGGATTTTCAGCCAAAACTATGCATTTTCTGAAAAAATAATAAGAGACCAAAGTTTTAGAGCAGAAAATTTTCGATCGATATAGGTCTTTCAACTTTTCCAATAATGTGTGCATTGCCCGCCAGAGTGCGCAAAATCGTGACCGTATATGCATTTTAGCGTTTTTCTCAAATGTTTTGTTAATGAATTGCACTATACTATTTTCCACGTCCTCTAGCAGAAAAACGGGTAATTATAGAATTATTCAAATGACCTACATCGATTGAAAATATTCCGCTCTACAACTCTTAAAAGAAGCAATTTTTGTCCAAAATGCATCGTTTTCGCTAAAAATGCAAAAACCATTGAACAACACAAAAATTGATATACATTTTCAATTTGCATTTTAAGGGAAAACTATGCATTTTTGGCAAAAATTGCTTCTATTAAAGCTTGTAGAGCAGAACATTTTCAATCGATATGGGCCATTATAATTTCCCGTTTTTCCGCTAGAGGGTGCGGAAAATAAAGTATAGTGCAATTTATTAATAAATAATTTGCGCGCTCTGGCGGGCAATGCACGCATTATCTTAAAAGTTCAAAGACCTATGTCGATCGGAAATTTTTCGCTCTACAACTTTGGTCTCTTATAATTTTTCCTGAAAATGCATGTTTTTGGCTGAAAATCCAAAAATCAGCAGAAGGTGACAAAAAAATATGTTTTTATTGATAAATCTCAAGAATCCTTAATATTTTGTTATACAAACTGTATATCATTGGAAAGCTTATTAAAAATGCCATAGATTAGTGGCAACTTATATAGGGTGTTCCATTTGAAAAAAAATAGTTATCCATTGTTTTGCGTATGTTGACACCCTGTATAGCAGTATGAACAAAAAAAGACCAGAGCCGATGTTTATTATTCTTCATGACGTGAAAAAATTTCTAGTGTATAAAAAATGATGCTATCTTTGCTAGGAACGCTTCTGCAATGTTTTCAATGTGTACATGTTTTTGCCACAAATTTGCCCATAACTAACCAACCGTCCATAATAGACCCATAGTATCTTATACTATTTTTATCAGCTTCTCAAAAGGGTTGAAAATAAAGTATAAAATATAGGGTGTTCCATTTAAAAAAACATAACTTTGTTCTGTTAAGTATATTGGGACACCCTGTACAAAACCATACATATTTTTAAAATATGTAGAATAAGTGTGGGTACCAGTTCAAGAAAACTAGAAGTCGATATCCCAAATAGCAAATAAGCTATGGGGCTTTTACAGAACCCTGGGTCACCCGGTATATGCACATATATAATGCATAAAATCCTCTCTCTAGTGATAATGGGCGAATTGAAAGCAACTGTTGATGCAAACATTCGATTAAACAGGCGCTTCACTATTGATGAACTTACAATTTTCCACATGTTTCCCGATATGTTGTCTGTGACATTATCAGTATACACTTACAGAATGCAAAGATCTGTGCCAGTTGGGTTCCAAAAATCCTTACGCAGGAACACAAAACGAAATTCATGAAATGGCGAGAAGATCTTCAAACTCATCTCCCGTTCGGAAAAATATCTTTATCGGGTCGAACATTTTGTCGAAAAATAGCGAAAAGATGATAATTATTGTAGAAATCAAAAAATTGAAGAAACGTTGGTTATATCTATATTTAAACTAAATCGGTTCTTACTTTAAAAATGACCCTTGTAATATGTAATAGATATTAACTCTACCAAATAAAAACTCAGTTTAAAATTCTTGTATAGTTTCGTCGTTTTGTGGCATTTTTTTTTTAATATTAAAACAATGAATTGTATTGATTTTTGCTTTTTCGGTTCCTAATAATAATTACTATTAAAATATTTTTGTTAATTGCTTAGACATGCATCTTAGTATTATTAGAATTAATGGATGCCACGGACAGTGGAAATTTAATTGGAAATTTAATTGGCCACATTCATGGCAAAAAACGCAAAAACAAAATTACTCAACTCCACCTCAACCCTGCCAAAGGCAGCAATGCAAGTCTAGAATAGACAATTACTTCGACTTAAATTTATTTATTAATTTATTAACCGAAACCCTCATTATACACAAATGATAACAAATAAATATACTTAAAATTAAACTTAAACTAATACTTCATAACAACAAATGCAAGTTCAAGATTTCTGCAAGATGTTTAAATCCAAGATTCAAGAGAAAACTAGTAGTTTTCCGAGGAAATTTTAACAGAATATCATGTTGAGGTCACTCCAAACAATTAAGACTATTTTCTAAAAATGTCTGTACTCTCATGAATATTTTCCTCCAACACTTAAACCCAAAAGTGATTCCTCGCTACTTTCAAGTTTCCGTTCCATTACACTCTTTCCAGATTTAAGCAAACTCTTCGAATCCCTTCTTAAACATAATCCATACCAGATTACAAATGCAGCTTCGTTTCCAAGATATCAACCAGGCTCCTTCTCGCTCCCATCTATCGAATGCTAAAATTAAGCCGAACATTTTCTCGATATACAAAGAGCTTCTGACATGGTTTCTTTCAAATGTTTGCTGTTAAAACAACTTATAACTTATTTATCTTAATTTTCTTAGTGACAACAATTTCCGAATTTTGTGTTCAGATAATAAGGGACGTGGTTTGAATCTGCGAGAGGGTCTCGAAATTAACAAGGCAATAAAACGTGGAAAAATCGCGCTTAATAACATCGAAGAGATCTGGAACTCCTCCATTTCAACGGCCTTTATTACCTGAATTTAAATGTAATATTTCTTGTATAAATACCAGTCCCTATCAATTGTATGTACATATCTTCTTGAGAATGACCAAAGGTCGAAACTAGTCGGAGAGACAAATAAAAATCGTGGAACAAATCCAAGTATTTTAAATTACAACAAAAAAAAATCTTAATTTTCTGTATAAAATATCCTATCAGGTATGAATCCGACTAACGCTTTCCGGGAGCATCTTGCATGGGCCACTATTATATGGCATGGTCTTCGAGTGTATTGAGGTTAGTTATAATGACAAGACAGAAACATTCCATCCACAGATTTTTAGGGTCTTGGGTGGGCGATATTGGGATAATTGATAATCACCACTGGCTCATAATAGTATATTATGCAACAAGTGTTATAAACGGCACTTTAGTCACGAGTAAATTAGGCACGAGCGGAGCATAGCGGAGCGAGTGTTTAATAACGAGTGTTTAGAGAAGTTTATAACACGAATTGCATACTATACTTTTTCTACGACTAAATTGGTAAAGTTTTGAAATTATTGAATTATTTTAAATGAACATTGTAATAGTACATTATTATTAAATTAGTGTACTTGAGTAAATAAACATTAACAGTTACGTTAGAGACATTATGGCAATTGCTAAAGGAAATCATGAATTCTCCTAAATTTCTTTGATGTTTTATATTATTTATTTGATTTAACTTGAAAATATTCCTTGTTTCATTTATTTATTTTTTATTTTGACAGATTGTTGATAAGTGACAACTAACTTAATTTTGAGTTTCAATTGATTTTAGCGATTTAAAGATCTGGAGCTAACTTCAGCCCATGACTAAAATGCACAAAGTCACAGTTTGTCAAGGTTTATTTAAAGAATCACTTAGAGTCATGGAAACATGCGATAAATGACATTTTAGAGGTGGGAGTAGAAAAAAATGTTATTGCATTTGCCGGCACCTATTTACATGATGAAATTTAATATTTTTATCCGAAAGCAGGTAGATCTTAAAAAAAATACGGAAATATCAGTTAAGGGTGCGATAAACAAACTATTTCCAAGTTGAAACCAATTTAAACTTATAGTATGCTAAGTACTTGCTTAAATGTTTAAAAAAAAACTTAAGGTTATGTTTACACGTGTTTCTCGTTTCTCGTATAAAGAATCCATCCACACCAATTAAAAATCCACAACGAATAAAAACACCGACAGAATAAAACATACATTGTACCCTTGCTGTTTCTTCCGTGCTATTCGTTTTACAAACAAAGTGATAATATAATAAATTACAAACTTTTCGCCGACAAAAAACGGTTCCGCAAACCGGCGAACTTCCCAATATGCATTATCGAAAATTTTCAGTATGTAACGCATTGGAGGGTTCCAATTATCCTATGAATTCACGACAATTTTACATTTTGATGTCGACACATGTCACGTTTAAGTACTGTTAATCGGGACAACTAAAATTTCACCAAAAATAGGGCAAAAACTGTAAAATTAAAAATCTCATTGTTTTACTGTTTTTGATATAACATGAAGTCGATTATTCATCCAAAGTATTATAGAAAAAATAAATTATCGTTAGCAATGTATAAGCATTAATCAACTAAAAAGTCAATAATCTACATCTATAATCATGTCAAAAATATTTTTTTTGACATGAATATGGTGAATAACATTATTTATTACCAGGAAAGGATATTATTTGAAATGCACACGGAAGATATAAATATAATCACGTTTCGTGGCCAGAACGAGACCTATCATTTCTGCTTTCATAGTATCGCGTTCTGCGAAAAGCAGAAATTATAGTTCCTTTGTCGTCCAGATAAAAAAGAAAGGTCGAAACTGGAGAATTATCGCGGCACATCGCCGCACATAACAATAGGCATGATTCTGAGGGTGAGCACGGAGCAATTTATATAGTCAGTGAAATTTCTCCCCCAAATATAGTACGGAATTCCCGGGACCTACTTTCACGAGAACACTCGAATATTTTCCTGATTTACACAGACTCCATTCAAGAAAATCCGCCTTGACGTGATCTGAATGATTCGTGGAGTTGAGTTTTCCTTTTCCGGTGGTCGTATTATAACACATTTAGCAATTATGTGTTCGGGATTTCAATTTATTTTTCACAGTTTATTCAAAATTCGTAAGGTACGTAATGGAAATGGATATTAGGGTACTTAAACGTATAACCTCAAGATTGTAAAGTAAAAAAAAATGTTTTGCTTTAAATGTTCTAGAGTTACGAAGCATGCGATTTGGTTTCAAACATTCATTTTATAAACGTAAATGTATTGTTCCAATGAAGAGTGGGAAGGGATGTATTTTTTAAATTTATAAATTCTGATTTATAAAGGATACTGTTGTTTATACTAGAGGCTTCTACTTCCACGTTGTATACTTTTCATAATAAATAAAATATTATTTTTATTCCATTTTTTTATTTCGGCCAATAAATTAATTTGAAAATTCTCTTAAATATGCTCCAATAAAGCGAAACGTCGAGAATTTTAAACATTCAGAATCTAAACTGAGTTTTTGTTTGGTAATCATAATAGCAACTTTATATTATTATCCTTGATAACTCAACCAATACTTGAATATTAAAACAATTAATTAATTTGTTTGTAAAACATAAAATTTTCTTAATTTTCTTTAACTTGCCATTATTGAATGTAAAAATAAATTCAAATTACGATTCCACAAGTATGTAAATAGAATTTTTTATTTTATTGTAGAAATAATATTTACAAGGAGGGCTGAAAGACTTTAGTCAATTGCCCTTTAAAACCCTGTATAAAACCAGGTTTTAATAAAGGTTTAGTAACTAACTAACTATTTACAAGGTTGTTAATAATAATTTTCCATGATAACGAAAAACTCGGTTGTGCAATACTCACTATTAAATTTGATTGACAACTATGCTACAGAATACAAACTCATTTTCTTACCCCAAACAAAAATTAAGCCCAATAAATTCTTGAACATATCTTATTCTTGCAGGCCGCTAAAAAATTTCCAGCCCGTTTATATCTCTTGAATTCAGGAAGGCCCCATATATTTCTGGGCCTTAAGGCACACTAATAATAATCTAAAGGTATCTCCTGGGAGAGAACGTAGACGGTGAGAGGGCCCTTTGTTGTCCTTATTCGCTCCCTTTCTTATCTTCTATTATTACCGCACCTGTCCTATCTCTCCATACTTATCTGAAATTACCTATCGACACACCGATCCCGAGACTCCACGCACAAAGTTTATTGTCAGCACACATATTCGAAAAAGTTACCAACTTATTACAATAAATGAATCTGATCAATATACTAAATACATAATTCAAGAAAAATATGTTGATGTGACTTCGTGTAACTTTATTCTATTTTAACGTACGAAATCATTTTACTCATACAGGGTGGCGTAATAGGTATTGACTATTTTTGGGACGCCACTGACTAAAGGGCAACGCGGTGGAGGGGTTAAAACGAAGCTGCAAGTGTTCGGCATTCCATGTAGTTTAGGTCGCAATGAATTCGTGGCCGGTGCAACAACGCATCTTTTTTTTTCCTGGAAAGCTTGTTTCACGATTTGGTGATGTTAATTGGCCGTCAAGATTACCCGACTTAACAATCCCTGATTTTTTCCTATGGAGATATTTAAAGTCTAACGTGTATGTAAACAAACCCCGCACACTACAAAATTTAGAGGAGAACATTACCCAAGAAATTAATTCGATAGACGTTATGCAGTATTTTCGAACACGTCTTCAGGAATGTGGACATAACAATGGTGCTCATTTGAAAAATGTTATTTAAAAAAATAAAACTGCATTACATGTAAATAAATAAATATTTTTTGAGAATTTTGTATTTTTATTACTAAGCCTATCACAGCACCTAAAAATAGTTAATACTCATTGCGCCACCCTGTACTAAACTGCATAAAATACGGAATAATTTAAGCCATTTATTGTACCCTCCACTTTAATCATATTCGAACAGTGGCGTTTCAAAAACCGTCAATATCAATTGCGCCACCCTGTAGTAATTCCGATCAGTAATAACACGAGGCCAAGTAGTCAAAACCGGGGCTGTGGTTTGTGTTGATTGGAAATGAAAATTATTATTGAATACATACAACACCTTCACGCAATTTACCAGAAACCAGAGACGAACAAAATACATCAGAAGAGAATTGAGACAATAAAAACATATTTCCTGACTTTGAATACTTTTTGATAGTACATTTTAACAGTTTATATTAAACAAACAAAATTTGTTTTTTTTATCTATTTCGTCACCTTTAAACTAGTGATGGGCAAGATCGAGTATCTCAAAGATCGATCAATCGGTGATCGATCAGTTGATGTATCGAGCCGCTTGATTTTTTGCTCGATCTGCTCGAGCAGCGTTGATCGATCAAAAGATCGAGCGGCTCGATCATTTGCAAAGATCGAGTACTCGATCTTTCTTGATCGATCTTGCCCATCACTACTTTAAACCCATTTTATGCAAATATGAGTTACTGTTGACTTTTTTAATTCTCAATGCAGATGCAAAGAAGTTTACATATGTCAAAATAAAGTTTGATATACGGGGTGTCTACGCTAAACCGTTCGTTAAAAGTTTGCGGGGTTGCAAAAAAAATCTCGTCACACGTTTAAATCAGTTCTTCTCTAGTGAAATATTTTCAACTTTCTATGACTTCTAACCAAATTTGTTGATTTAAATGGAACACCCTATATATTATTATATTTTTGGATTCCTCGTTTATATTGCAATATATTTTGTTATTTTTACCAATTGCTACTTTGTAATTTTGTAAAAAAATTTTTTGGTTACAATTTTATAATTTTATTAAACTTAAAAATACACATAAAAATAATCATTTTCAATAAAAAAAGTTGACTATAATCTGAGATTCCGTTTGTTACTATTACTGTCACAAGTTTTCCGAGGTTATATTAAATAACCGTTACTAAATAACCATTTAAATATCTAGTTATAACCTCAAAATGTACTTTTTTTTCGAACACCCATAACTTGGTGCCAAATCGTCGTAGGAACTTTGTTCTTTGAGTCCTGCATAGGGAATTGATCAAGTTTTAATGGCTTTATGGAGGATCGAGTCGAAATAATGTTTCGAACTCCTTAGACATCGTCAAAGTTTGACGTGATTTCCAGAAAAAACTTTTTTCTTCACAGGGGCGCTAGAGGGGGGCGAAAGGGGTTACGCTTAAGTTCGCAGGCATGACTTTAAAGAAGACACTTCAAAGTTTTTCGCCCTCAAAGATTCATCACAATCGATTGAAAATACGCCGAGTTATGACGGTTTGAAAATGGTCGAAATTTTACGAATTTCAAGCACGAAGTGTTTCTTTTTTATTCCACCAGTGTAGTTGCAGATAGCCCCACAATATTTTGAAATCAATAAAATAAGCATTATATTAACTATATCACCAAGAATGAATTTCTTTTCAATTTATAAAGACAAGGTTATATGTAATCTTAAATTACGTGATACCCGTTATTAATTTAATTAACTTTAATTAAATAAGTTACCGTTAGTGGAATTTTTCAATAACGATTATTGTTATTATCGTATAGTAACACTTACAAAGTAGCAGTTTAACATGTATTTTAGTAGTAAGAATAACGGTTATTTAATGATCGCTTATAACCGATCATTAAATAACCGTTTTTTCTGGAAACCATGCCAAACTTTGACAAAGTCTATGGAGTTTTTTTCAAATCGATCCACCACAAAGGCATTAAAATTTCAAATCAATTCCCTCTGCAGGACTCAAAGAACGAAGTTCCTATGACGATTTGGCAACAAGTTATGGGTGTTTGAAAAAAGTGAATTTTGAGGTTTTTCGCACATAACTCAGTGACTTTTCAACCAAATTTGATTGATTCTTTAGAGAAAAAATCCCATGTTGGCTCTACTTTAAGGGGACAAACTCAGATTGGAATGATCCCCTTTCGAACCCTTCAACCCCCAAACAAAAAAAACACCTCATACTTTGGCAACGTGTATCGAGTTGGAAAAAATGTGTTGACTCGATCTACCAAAAAGGCATTGAAATGTGTTCAATTACTCAAATAACGAAGTTCCTACGATGATTTGGCACAAAGTTATGGGTGTTTAAAAAAAAAGCAAATTTTGTGGTTTTTTGACTCATAAGTTCGAAGTTTTTCGACGAAATTGTTTTCGTTTTCATGAATGAAATTTTCTTTGCATGTTTTTGAGGTATGCACGAACATTTATTGTTTGCGCGAAATCATGAATGTCGCATTTTGTACCTTAGAACTCCATTCACAAAAAACTTTATTTTAGGTCAAAAAAGGCTCACCTTAACGATCTATGTAGGGTTGGAAAAAAGTTGGGCTTAACTCACCACCATTCGTCCATTACACTGACGGAAAAAAATGAAATACTTTGTAAGAATTTAGGTAATTTTCAAATTTCTATAACTCCGCTTTTATTTAACAGATTTTAACGATCTTTTGAGTAATCAAAAGCAAAGTGTGTCCTCTTTGAGAGGGGTTATGCCCCACACAAAGAGAGGGCTCAACGCACCTCCAAACGAAAAAATAAAAAGACCACAAAATGCACTTTTTTCAAACACCCATAACTTTGTGCCAAATCGTCGTAGGAACTTCGTTCTTTGCGTCCTGTGCAGGTAATTGTACACATTTCAATGCCCTTTTGGTGGATCGAGTCGACACATTTTTTCCAACTCGGTACACGTTGCCAAAGTAGGCCATTTTTTTGCTAAAAAAACGTGTTGAAGGGTTCGAAAAGGGATCTTACCAATCTGAGTTTACCCACTTAAAGTAGAGCCAAAATGGGTTTTTTCCCAAAATAATAATCATGAAATTTGGTTGAAAAGTCACTGAGTTATGTGCGAAAAACCTCAAAATGCACTTTTTTCCAAACACCCATCAAATCGTCGTAGGAACTTCGTTCTTTGAGTCCTGCATAGGGAATTGATCAAATCTTAAGGCCTTTATGGTGGATCGAGTCGACAATTTTTTTTTAACTCCGTATACATCGTCATAGTTGGACATGGTTTCCTGAAAAAACATTTTTTTTCACAGGTGTGCTAGAGGGGGCGGAAGGGGTTACGCTTTAGTGCGCATGCATGACTTCAAAGAAGACATTTTAAAGTTTTTCGCCCTCAAAGATTCATCAAAATCGATTGAAAATACGCCGAGTTATGGCGGTTTGAAAATGGTTGAATTTCAAGTGTTTCATTTTTTTTTCCTTCATTATATAATAAATTATTATACAGGGTGTCAATTTGAAAACTTTCAATGCGAATATCTGTGAAAATAAAAGAGTTAGAAAAGCGCAATTTGGTACAAATGTTATACAGATAGGGGGAACTAGAACCACTATATTTTGGTTATGGGGTGAGTGACCCCTTGGGCCCCATTCACCCTAATCCCAAAAATTTAAATGGCATCACCCCTTTTGTGATCCCTTAAATTAAACGTTTTTTCGAGTAGTATTCACCAATACAAGAATTTTTTTTAATTGAAAATGAACTCATGGACAGAATTAACTCACCACCGCATACATTTTGCATTATTCCAAAATTTAGATGATTTCTAGTTTTTCAGGTATCTTTCAAGTAGGTTGTGGACCTACTTGGACAGTTCAAATAAATGCTGTCAACAAGGGTTTTGTTTTAAAAGTACAATTTTTTAAATTCATTTAAAATCTGATCGATTTTTTTTTATTATTAAGACTAGTAGTCTTTAGCCACCATTTTTTATTATTATTATTGCGTAATACATTGTGTAATACATTTTAGTAATGAATCGAAGAACAAATTTGTCAGTGGAGGAAGCAGTAAGAGCATCAACTTTATAGGATGCGGGATATTCGATGCATCATGTTGCTAATGTGATAAAAAGATATTATTCCAGTATAAGTCGCATGGTTAGACGATTCAACGAGACATGTCCTCACTTATGAAGGCCGGGAAAACGTTGTACTAATCCAATAGAGGAGCGTTTTTTTGAACTATCCGCTTTAAGAAACAGGAGAATGACTAGTACCATCCTAAAAAATGAGCTCGTAGCTGCTCACAATCTTTTTGTATCTTCCCGAACGATTAGAAGGCGCTTAACCCTTTGCGGCCCAAATTATTTGTTATTTAATTATTTTCAATTATAATTCATTTCCTGACTAATTAGGACCAATATAAGCTTACAAAATATGAACTTTGGAAATATTTCTCATACATCGTCCTGAAGGATATAGCTACCTCAAGATACCACTGGGCTGTTGAAAGTTCCAACAAATGACCGCTAGAATGATTCATATTCTGCATAAGATAGGTGGTATTCTGGCAAAATCACTAGGTCTCAAAGGGTTAAATGAAGCTGGATTAGATAGCAGAAACCCCTGCTCACCAAAGAGTACAAAATTCAAAGATTGTGTTTTGCAAGAAATCATCAAGATTGGAAGATGGTTTTATTCTTAGATAAACAAGGATTAGCCTTAAATTATTAGCCTGGTAGATATGAGCGTATCTGGCGAAGACCAGGAGAGAGATTTGCTAGGTGCAATATTTCTCCAAGAGTCCCGTTTGTTGGTGGCTTTAATGTTTTGGAGAGGCGTCTGTCTTGATGGCCTCACAGAGCTGGTACCTATACGTGTAAGCTCAATGAATGCCGATTATTATCTTGAACACATCGTTGTTGCCCATGTAATGCCATTTGCTTTTTTTATGGGGTCGAATTTCTTGTTTATGCAAGATAATGCTCGTCTTCATGTGGCTAGGCAAGTTATTCGCTACTTAAATGCTGTTGCTGTTCCGTTCATTGAATGGCCTGCCAATAATAGAGCATCTATGGGACGATATTAAAAAAAGGGTTCGACGCTGCACACCTCCACCTGCCAACCACAATCAATTGATAGACACAGCAATTCAAGAATGGGAAAATACTCCTCAAGAAGTCATTCAAAATTTGATCTCTAGTATGCCAAGGCACACTGAAGCAGTAATTATGAGTAGAGGAGGACATACACGATATTAGAATAGCTGTAAGTCTATAAATTCTATTGTTTTTGTTTGTTTTTTGTTGGCATGTTTACGTTGTTTTCAAGAAAAAAAGTTTTTAAATAAAAAATTAATAGAAATAACGCCATGTTTAGCTGATTTCATTTACACACTACTAAACAGTACTTAACAATAAACTATCATGGAAATTTACTTGCAATATTAATTTCAGTATTGTAATTATACAAGCTGAATTAATTTTGTCCATGAGTTTATATCTGAAAAACTGTTTACGACTTTTTAAGTCATAACTGATTTTGATAGATCTGCATGGAATGTTTGTGCGGACTTGTATTAAATTTTTATCCTCATGCATCTTGGTGTAACATAGACACTCCAGTAAATACAGGCAATGTAAGGTGAGAATGTTTAGTGGTTTGCAGTCTGTTGTGTAAATTGCTCCTGCAATAATCCGTATGGCTCGTCCCTGTAAGACGAAGATACGATGCCGAGATGTCGAGTGCCGCACACCACTCGTCTCGTCTAGCTTTAACTTGTTAACTTCGCACCCTAAAGATGCAGCTGCCAGCAATTTATAGTTTTCCTTTAGGATAATTTTAGAGTACTCTATATATTTTTACTCTTAAGACAAATAACAATTCCGAATTTTGTCCTGCTTGATTCATTAAATCGACCACTGTGCGGCGGTTTTTTGAGTTTTTTGACCTCCAGTTGCTGAACCTATCTCTTCGAAATTCTCAACCTGTTTTGCTTGATATAATGGAACGCGATCATGACGGCCTAAATTGTAGGATCATCTAAAATCCCTGTCTTCAAAATTCTCTACCCATGTTTTCATTTTATGACTTAACCACTTCGCGCCCGTGCTGCTTTGATTTATTCCCAGAGTTGATGAAAAATTACTTCTTTGTTGTTTGTTACCTTTTTCTACGAAATATTATTTCACTGTCACAAACTTACCCATTTATGCAAAAAAATATGAAAAAAATATTCTATAGATGGTGCTAAAAGAGTAATTTTTTTGTACAATGTTTTTATTTTCTTTTTTTGCTTGTTGAATAAAAGGGAGTTGTGTACCCAATGATACCATCCTCACCAGTGCTGTCAAATTTCCTCAGTTTCTCCTCTACAAATTAAGTAGTAATTTGAAATTTGTCCTCGCAATTGCCACCAAAAAATAATGGCTCACACCCAATTATCCTTTATCACTGTTTATTTAAACACATTTTTAGTTAACACGACATTGTGTAAGAGTCATGTAATGGACAAGAAAATTAAGAAACAATGGATACAGTAAAGTGAAGCAGTATGTATGGGTCAGAAGTTGTGAAAATTGGAGCTTCGATACTCATGGAAAAAATTGTTGATATGGTCATCGCGTAACTTTTTTAAAATCAACCGATTTTTTCTCAAAAATGTAATTTCGAAACATCTACATTTTGGCATTATCTCCAATTTTGTTTAAATAAAATTGATGCAATTATCATTTCATAATTACAGATCGAAAAAGTCAAATCATTTCTAAAGGGTGTTGAAATTTGAGGTTGCTTTTTGAATGATCCGCCACTGGCATTGCTTCTATTTATTTGTCGCTTGACAGTTGATGTTTGCGTTGTAAAACTATTGCGGTGTTTAAGTATGGAGCGATATACGGTTGAAAAACGTGTGTTTTTAGTGAAAACTTATTATAAATATGGAGAAAGTGTTGCAGAAACGGTTAGAAAAAGCCATATGGAATTTGGTAGAAATAATGCTCCATCAAAAACGGCTGTTGCGAAGTTAATAAAAAAAATTGAGGAAATTGGAACCCTACAGGATGCAAGAAAGCGCGTTTACCTTAGTTGTGGTCGCTCTCCTGAAAATATTGATGCAGTAAGGCAAAGCGTTGGCGAAGCTCCAAGAACATCAATTCGCCATCGAGCACAGCAACCTCAAAAATACGACTGTGCATAATATTTTAACCAAAGATCTTTATTTAAAGACCTACAGTTAACGCAGGAGCTAAAGCCACTTGATCACGAAGCATGACGTAACTTTGTTAATTTGGCCTTACAAAAAAAGGAAGAAAATGGAAATATTTTTAACAACATTATGTTCAGTGATGAAGCGCATTTTCATCTCAGGGGATTTGTCAACAAACAAAACTGCCGAATATGGGGTGAGGAAAATCCACGAATGGTAGTGGAGAAGCCGATGCACCCCCAGCGAGTTACTGTTTGGTGTGCTAGAGGTGTTATTGGCCCATATTTTTTCGAAAATGAAGCCGGCATTTCAGTAACCATAACAGGAGAGCGGTATAGATCGATGCTTGAGAATGTTTTATGGGAAGAATTACATGGGATAGATATTTCAACAAGACGGAGACACACCACTTAATCCTTTGAGGGAACGATTTCAAGACCGAATAATTTCACGGAGAGGAAACATTAACTGGCCACCTAGGTCCTGTGATTTGACTCCTTTGGATTTTTTTCTGTGGGGTTTCTTAAAGGAAAGAGTCTACGCTACTAATCCTCAAACCATACAACACCTTAAAGATAACATTACTATGACAATTGATGAAATATCGTCGCAGTTATGCGAAAAAGTTGTAGCGAGTTTTTCAAAAAGAATGATATCCTGCCAAAGGTCAAGAGGTCACTTGTCCGATATTATTTTTCATTGTTAACCGCCATATTTGTACTTTAATTCAAAATATAAATTTCATACAATGTACGTAATTTGAGCATTTTGTTACAAATTAAAAAAGCAACCTCAAATTTGAACACCCTTTATAAGGAAAAATGACCAAGAAAATCAAAAATTTTATAAATCATAGTATCAACAAAAAATCCTCCTGGAAATACTAAAAACTTTCAGAATTTTTATTTGGCAGAATTTATATCTACTTTATATTACTATCCTTAATAATATGAACTGCCAATGCGTAAATATTAAAACAATTAATTATTTAAAAGATGCACAGTTCTCTATTTTCTTCAACATGTATTTATAAATATTTTTGCAGTATTTGTTATATTTTTTTGAAAGCATAAAAACGGGTAACTGTAGGTTTTCAAAATATAACCAAAAGTTTTTCAGTTCTTCAAATAACGCTTAGGTTATTTTTATTAAGTAATAAATTTCTGGATTATCACCTCAAGAACTTGCTTGCGGAATATATCTGGAGAAACAATCTTCGAATCGTTTATGTCAAATTGTCGTGATGCTAAACACGATTTTCAGAATCGTAAGTTGACATTGATTAATTTTAATGGGATTAATGCGAAGTGGGATTAGTGGGCGGTTTTACGAATAGGACAAATATCCGCCGAAATTCGGGATATAAAAACGCAAATGTGTTCCCAGAAATTAGCGTCAGCCGATTACGCGATAATCACTTTTAGGATTCCAGTCTGCAAGAGACTAAGTCCTCGGTAATTCCCACAAAATCGATCCGGCAGGAGTCGTGACCTCACTTAAATAAAATCAACCTTATGAAGAACATTACGTTGTAAGGGTCTAATGATATTACCGCTAGAAGCAAAAAGTTCCACAGTAAGGAAAATGTGCAAATGGTAATATTAAATAGCAATTATAATACCAAATGAAACGACAAATTTAAATATAATTGATTATTAAAATACTAACGTATTGGAAGTTCATATTATTAAGAGATCATAGATTAGAGATAGGCGAAATGAGTCGACTCGTCGTGAAGAGTCGTCTGAAAAGAGTCGATTCTTCAAGTGACTCATGACTGTTTTTATAAATTAAACTTTGAAACTCTTACAATTTACCCTGAAAACATGGTGAAAAGCGAAAATTTTGCAATTTACTCCGAAAACATAGATGTACTTTGATCAATGGATCTTTGCGTGCATAAATATCTGAACCTAGCTCCGGTAACATTTTCATGCGTTTACTCTCTCTACGTTAAATTGAATTAGACGCTGGGTCATTCCATGCTATTTCAACAAAAGGCTGTGCTGCGCCATTTTTATTTTGTTTTATATTTTGCACAGATATTTATACATGGATCTAGAGTACAAAACTAATTTTAGAAAAAAAAAATGTTGCCGCGTTGCAGATATGTCCCCAGATGGAGCTTGAAACATGTACATTTTTGTGATTACAAGCATTTGCGCAAAGTGATATAAAATTTTTTCAAATTAAGCAAATTTAAAAATTTTAAAATCTCCTAACTCAGATTAAGGCGGTGAATATTTTGGTTTAATTTTCTTTCATTATTTGATATGTTTTTCAAATTTATTGGCCCTCAAATTTACCATCGAGATTTGCATTTTTTTTCATATTCGATCCTGTTTTCGACTGGGAAGGAGGCAATACAATCAAACCAAATTTAGTTTGCAAGTACAATAGTAAGAATAGATTTTACCTGTGGCAAAAAATCTGAAGTGTATTAAATCCTTCTAATTTTTTTTCGCTGGTGAAAATAGGCATTTTCAACAAAATCCGTATTTTTCTAAATCTGTATCTCCAGTGGGGTACACGGTAAAAATCTAAAATTTATACTACCAATACATATATAAAAAATAGGGGTACCTATTTAAGATTTCAAAGTTACCAGGGGGTGGGGTGGTAGTTTAAATTTCGCACCACATGATAGAGCTCAAAAAAAAAATTTAGACGTATTTTTTTGTATGTCAATACGATTTGTATTTCGCGAGATATTTTGGGTGTACGGGTGGTCTGAAACACCCGGTATATATATATATATATATATATATATATCTCTAACCTTCGGAGCTGGGTACTGCTCGCATGGAAGATTTTCGAGCTTTGTGCCCGTGAAGACTTTTGATCTGGACACCGAAGGGAACAACATAACCAAAATATAGATTTCCATTTCCATTTGATTTGTGAGGGGTGCTTTCCAATTTTATATTGTTCAAAAAATTAAATATTGCTCTATTGATGTTACCATTATTAGAGATTAACACACTAGCTACATTATAAGGACCAATTTGTTGGCGGTTTAGTTCTTTTAACAGTACATTTCTTTCACCACTATATAGGGGGCATTTGAACAGAATATGATCCATATCTTCAATTTGTCCACAAGAACAGTTCGGATAGTCAATGATGTTTAATCGGTGTAAATGCTTGTTATACCTTGCATGGTTGGATTTTAACCTGCTTATTGTTTTAATATATTGTTTGTTAGGGACTTCATGTTTAAACCATGAGCCCGATAGTGGTACTGGGTGGATAGATTTATAGTACAGACCTTTGTTATTAGACTGGTAAGTAGTTGCCCATTCTGCATAGTTGTGTTGGTTAGCGTATTTATGTATGTCACTAGTTGGGCACTTATATTTAGATACTACATTACTTGTTTCCTGCTCACTAGCTTTTTTCGCCAATATATCCACATAGTCGTTGTCTCTGAGCTTTGAATGTCTTTTCATCCATAAGAAGGTCACTTTTTAATCGGTGTAATTTTACCAATATGTCTATAATTAGATGATTTTCATTATTAAATTTGAAGGATTGAATTTTTTGTAAAACACTTAAAGAATCTACTATGACCAAATATTTAGCTGAATTCCTCTTATTAATTTCCTCAAGAGCTTCTATGATAGCAATTGTCTCACAAGTGTAGATGGAAAATTCACTAGGGAGAGGCACTGTACTCAAATTTTATACTAGGAATGAATTATTAATTACTTTTAATTGATCCATCAGTAAAAACTGTAATATAGTCAGGAAAATGTGTTTCTTTATATTGCTGAAATTCTTGGTTAATCCCAGGTGTCCCGGCTAAATGAAAAAATTGCCTATTTCAGATCAAATTTATGCATTCTTAATTTTCCCCGGATAACACAAACCCTCCGGTATTACCTGGATCCCAGCACCCTTCAGGTTTGCTTTTTCATTACTTTTTGTGGCGTTTGGGATTATTTTTCGGATTAATCCCGAAACGCGCGAGAGTCGGTAATTACAAAAACGCGGCCTTCCATGTGATTGGAAAAAGGAGGCTGTAGTTGGGTGTATGTTTAATTAATCTCCATCCAATGAGGACATTACTTACATTCGGCGGAGGCTATTAATGGCAAAGCGAAACGATTGATCTGTTTATGGCTGCGTGGTGGTACGGTTTAATTCGTACATAAGAGGCAATTAATTTAATACTTTTGGTTGATTTTTTTTGTTCTAATTTAAACATTTTTGAAGAATAGTATATTGTACAACGAACATTTCTCGCGAGTATTAAGTTTACAATATGAGCTGACAAGCAAACATCTTTAAATCTACTCTGTCATTTTAACATATGGCAGGTTAGGTTTTATATCTCACGCCATTGGTCATGCGCAGCATTAATCATTCTCACACAGACACTTGACATTGTAATGAAAGGCGTGAGCAATTCACTACATAAACCAATCATTCACAAGCATCTGATGAGCGTATATGCTAGTTGTAAAAAACATTTCCAATTAAAACAATATTTTTAATATTCGCACTAAGAGAAAACCGACGCAAAGATATTGATACGTTTGAGATGGCCATAGGGCGGAAAATGTTAAGAAACCCCTAAAAAGGAAATTTGGTAAACATGCATTGCATGTGACTCAGTACGGACCGAAGTAAACGCGATAACTTCAGGCCCACCATTAGCGACTTGCCGGATGTTTTGTCTCAATATAACAAATGTAAAATAAAATATAATAAAATTAAATTACTGCGGTTGAAACTACTAGTAGGCCAGGGGGGGGAGACTTAACCTCACCTTAACCTAAGCATAATCACCACTCGTTGCAACCGCTAACTGGTAAGTGAAGACAATCTGATTTTAAAAGGATTTACGATCACATATAATGCATGTTTACGGAAAATTTAATATATTTAATTGATACAATTTCAAGCAGACAAATACAGGCAAAGCACGGATTATATAGCATATTTTTGTATTATAATGAGGATGTTATGTTCGCGTGAGAGAACTGAAACGGGTATACATACAATGGGATTATTATTTTTACGCTAAGTAGATAAACTTTAAATATAGACATTTTTTTTCTTTAATACTCTTTGATTTCCTTCAGGACGGCATTAAGGGCCAATTAGTTTATCAATGCGCTACGTTATAGTGATATTTATGTAAGAGGATATTTTCATTTAAATATTGATTTGTCATAATATCATATTTTTATTTCTTAGTGTCTTGGGATTAATAACATTTTTTTTTCTCGAATAACAATATTGTCAAACAAAAGATGTTAATTTTTTTGTTTTCTTCAATATTTATTTAAATATTTTTGTGATATTTTTCATATTTAAAAAAAAAATATTGAAAAAAAAGCAAAAAACAGTTAAGGTGAATAAACACCCACTTCTGGTGTACGAAATTTTACCAAAAGCTTTTTAGTTTTTCGGATTATCATGCCGACACACACACAGACATAAAAAAAATGTTTTCCGGTCTCTAGGGACTTCAAAACGGATATTTCCGTAAAAAAAATTGAAAACATTTTCACGATCACAATACGTTCTCGTACTTCGTAACGGAGAAAGTAAAATTTTAAGGTGGATTTGATGGATTTCAGATATAAACAGTTGTAACCTAGTGACCTTAGTTTGACCTTACATCTACGTAAGGTCAGGTGAAAGTCAATGTACATGAATTAACATGAAACTTTGAACAAAAGTTTCATTTGATGGCACCAAAACCTGAAAAATTTTATACACTGAAGAAGGAAATTAAACAACTAATATTTATTTACAAAAAAAATCCATATTAAAATCCATTGAGAGACGATTTCAACGATTTTTGGAAAAATAATTTTGTGCCTGTACCTGTATTTCAAAAACCAATACAGGAATTAAAATGAAATCTATAACATAAGCCTTATTTGACAATCTGAAAAACTAACGCCCGGTTTCATAATAAAATTATGTCTTTAAACCCTTAAAGTATTCTTTAACTTTAAAAAGTGCCCCATAATGTAATTTTAGGATGAAAGTCAATTTTAAATTTTAAATCTGAACTTTGCCACTTCAAAGATAAAGTCGACGGTTATCTAACCTAAAAATTCGTGCTTTTATCTAATTTTCAATACCAGTTCGAGTTCTTCATCAAATGATGAGTTAGATATTGTTGTTAGAAGAAAAAAACTATATAGAAAGAGAGAAGACTGCTTTAATAAATACAACGAATTGGAATTTTTTCAAAGGTTTCGTTTAACAAAACCCACCAAGATGTCATTGTTACATTTAATTGAAGGCAACATATCGCTTCCTACAAACAGGTAATGTAGTGATATGTTAAATCTAAGGCTACATTCAGTATGAATATTTTTTTATAGAGGTGGATGTATTCAACCAATGCATCAATTGCGTTTAACATTACGATACTGCAACACAACCAAAACAAGAAAACGATCAACATACATAGTAGCGTGTGTGAGCCGGACGAACATGTAAATACACTGGAGGAAAATTTTCAAACCGCCATAACTCGGCGCATTTTCAATCGATTTTTATGAAAAACTTTGAAGCGTCTTCTTTAAAGTCATGCATTCGAACTTAAGCGTAACCCCTTCCGCCCCTCTCTAGCACCCTTGTGAAAAAACAAGTTTTTTTCAGGAAACCATGTCCAACTTTGATGATATCTATGAAGTTATTAAAATCTGATCAATTCCCTATGCAGGACTCGCAGAACGAAGTTTCTACGACGATTGGGCACCAAGTTATGGGTGTTTGAAATAAAGTGCATTTTGAGGTTTTTCGCACATAACTCAGCGACTTTTCAACCAAATTTGATGATTCTTTCGGGAAAAAATCTCATTTTGACCCTTTGCCAAAGTTGGGCATTCCTTGCCCAAAAACGTTTTTTTGTTCGGGGGTTGAAGGGTTCGAAAAGGGATCATTCCAATCAGAGTTTATTCCCTTAAAGTAGAGCCAAAATGGGATTTTTTCCCGAAAGAATCATCAAATTTGGCTGAAAAGTCACTGAGTTATATGCTAAAAACATCCAAATACACTTTTTTTCAAACACCCATAACTTGGTGCCAAATCGTCGTAGGAACTATGTTCTTTAAGTCGTGCATAGGGAATTGATCAAATTTTAATACCTTTATGGTGGATTGAGTCGACAAAATTTTTTCAACTTCGTAGACGTCGTCAAAGTTGGACATGGTTTCCAGAAAAAACTTTTTTTTTACAGGGGCGCGAGAGGGGGGCGGAAACCCCCTACGCTTAATTTCGCATGCATAATTTTAAAGAAGACACTTCAAAGTTTTTCGCCCTCAAAGATTCATCAAAATCGATTGAAAATACGCCGAGTTATGTTTTCAATACTCTCTACCCGTTAAGTTTATCGGAACAGGCCTCAAAAATTCAAAGTTTAAAAATTTTCTTGGCATGTTCCAATGCACTTACCGAACTACTATTGTTGACATTTAAAGTTTTTGATGAAATTTAAACATTTACCAATTAAACTGTTATTAAAAATGTCAAACTAGTAAATACATGGGAACCACATACTATAGTACAATCGCGCAGAGGTGACATTGACTCATGCTTTTTCGATCTAATCATCTCGTCTGGATAAATATCTATCCTCGTTCGCATGCTTAAGAAAAACGAAATGAAATACGAAACGTATGTTTATATGTAAATTCAAGGGCTAAGTGCAGCGTATGTCTTTTCTCATTCTATCTATTCTAACCTCAAAATTCACGTGCTTGTATTTGGTTTTGACCGTTTCCGATTTCGATTTAGTTAAGAGCAGACTTGATTGTATCCATTTCATTAGTAAAAAGGTTAAATTTAATGACCAATTTCCAATTGTCTTTACCGATTGCCGAAAAATGCACTCGCAAAGTTTCGTCGGGAAAATATTTGCACGCTCAAGAATTTTTAAATTTCCCGTCTAGACTGAATCGAATTATTTTATGAACATACGTTTACTGGAAACTTAATTCAGGCAACATCGAGCAATGAGTCACTGTCACCTCTGCGCGATTGTACTATAGACTCATTTAACTTTACTCGACTAAGTTATAGATGTGTTCAACAGCTCAACAGACCAAAATCGTACCTTTTAGCCAGATTAATACTCGCACCTCCCAACCACCCAAAATATTCATTGCAATTTATCCTGCAAGGGCCGTAATTGAATTTTTCTATTAAGAATTCGAGAAAATCATGTTTGCCCGTTGTGGATATACATACGTGCTGATGGGATTTATTATTCAATTTCCTGGCATAATCTTTGAATATTCCGGACGATATCCTGTTTAGAATTTTCGGAAGAAGGCTCCAGCCCCTTACGGTGCGGATGTGGAGTGGATGCCGGGGCGCAATTACTTTAATGGTTTCCGGATCGAATCTCTTTCCGAGGCGTCGTTCATGAAAACTGAAAAATTCATGGGCTCTGTGAACTTCCCGCAGAATGGCCTCATGGCATAATTACAAAGACTGGGCGGTTAATGATCCACTCGGGTAATCTGAATGGAATTTTTTTTTATCGTAATACCTGTTTTGAGTATTTATTATTAAAAGTATTACAAGTCAAGATTTTGATGACAGAATAGAATCCAATTAATTGTTACAAATCAAGGAGGATTTAATTTTTAAGCGGAAATCGCATCAGACGATCAAACCGAGGAAGGAGTTTAATCGAATCCCTTAATTAAATCAATCCCGTCTGTTTTTGACCCAATTATAGCACAAAGCCGCGCAAAACAATTGCAATCCAATCCCCAAGCAACGGCCAGCCTGCTAGATTAAAGGGAAAATTATCGGCACCCACTCTAAACAGATAGCGCTTTGTGCTGGACCCTCGAAGCCTTCAGGCGTACACAGACACACTTTTTCCACTCAAACAGTCAATAACGTTAAACGGCAACTAATTACTCCAGAAGGAGCGGTAACCTTCCACCACGATTATATTTCCATTTAATTAACTCGCGGCTAGATTGATGCGATAACGATTAAGGTCACCAGATTCTCTTTGTGCGCTACCTTCGATACACAGTATTTTCGTAGCTGAAATGAGTTTTGAAAACAAGATTATGAAGTGCTAATAAGTAATCGGGTCGGAATTGCTTCGAGAAATCCATCTGCTGCGAGGACTGAAGAAGGTCGGTCGACTGGTAACAATAACATTAATCGCGATGAAGTTGCTGTTTTCTGGGTTTAAAGCAAGATTGATTAATTGTTTTGAATTGTTGGAATCGATAGGGTAGAGCGTGCCTGATTAAGTTTCTCATCAAGGGGAGGGTAGTAAAATGGAACCACCTTATATAACTTACCCAGAGGTCAGTGTATACAAGCGGTTCAATCTAATTATCCGACTAATTCCCGTTTATTACTTACCTAAATAGTATTAGTGACACGTTTACTAGGTCTCAAATTAAAATAATGTTTTTCGTCCAACCTGTTGTAAATATGGCATATTATTATAGAAGTTTAATGTACCACGAGTGCTCCAATGCAACGACTGCTTATTAAACAAGTATTTTCTACTTTCATCTAGCTATTGAATTATTAAATAAATTAATATCTTGTGAATTGATTGTAAACAAAAAATAATTTTTTTGTTCAAAAATTTAAATTTGGATGTAAGAAAATATTTCTGCAACGATTTCAGTAGTTTAATAAAATAGAGTCAAACTAAAACATTTTTTGGATGCAACAAACTACTTCTAAGTAAGTCGGACCAATTTATGCTTATAGTACGTGCTTGCTTAAATGTTTATAGAAATTTAGAGGTTGTGTTTACACTTCACACCCGATCTATAAGATAGATGTAATCGTAATTCACGATCCGTGTATGCTTTATCGAACATCTTCAGTACGTAATGCATTGGAGCGTTCCAATTTTCATCATAGTTACCGGCAATTTTACATTTTGATGTCGACACCTGTTATGTTCTTAGTACTGCCAATCACCGAAAAAAGTTTAACAATAACGCTAATTATTAAACTGTGTTTGTTGAAACAATTATTCCATTATAATTTGCCTTTGCAAGTCATAATTTTGCAGATTTTTATTTGTATATATTGACAGGGGCGGCCCGTTATATAGAACCAAGGAGTCATGGCACTGCCTGTAGTTCAGCAAGAATTTTTAATTAATTCTTAAAACACTTTTTCGCCGGTTACTTTGGTCTAGGAAGATACATCGTTCTTTCTTTCTTTTGTTGTCTAAAATTGTATTTTTTAGCTGCCAATAAAGGTGTGTTGCAGTTGTCAAGAATGGTATGTTTCAGACATGTCGAAAATGACACTTTTCAGTTGTCAAAAATGTTATTTCTCAGCTGTCAAAAAAGGTATTTCTCACCTATTAAAATAGTATTTTTCAGCTATCAAAAAAATATTTTTCGGAATTTTTTATTTGTCAAAAAATGGCATTTTTTCAGCTGTCAAAAATTGTACTTTTTGTTGTTTTTTAGCTGACAATAATGGTTTGCCACAGTTGTCTATAATGTTTTGTTGCAATTGTCAATAATGGTATTTTTCAGCTGTTAAAAATGGTATTTTCAGCTGTTAAGAACTGTATTATTCAAATGTCAAAAATGATATTTTTCAGTTGTCAAAAATGTTTTCTTTAATGTAAAAAAAAGGTATTTCTCACCCATTAAAATGTTATTTTCCAGCTATCAAAAATATAATTTTGTGACATTTTTTTTAATTGTCTAAAATGGCATTTTTCAGCTGTCAAAAATTGACTTTTTGCAGTCAAAAATTGTATTTTTTAGCATGTTACAGTTGTCAATAATGGTTTGTTGCAGTTGTCAACAATGGTATTTTTCAGCTGTCAAAAATGCGATTTCCAACCTATAAAAATATTATTTTTCAGCTATCAAAAGCAGTATTCTTCGACATTTTTTAACTGTCAAAAATTGAATTTTTCAGCTGTCAAAAATTGACTTTTTTAGTCAAAAATTGTATTCTTTAGCATATTACAGTTGTCAATAATGGTTTGTTGCAGTTGACAAAAATGCGATTTCCAGCCTATAAAAATGTTATTTTTCAGCTCTCAAAAGCAGCATTTTTCGATACTTTTTTAACTGTCAAAAATGGCATTTTCAACTGTCAAAACTTGTATTTTTTGTGTTGTCAGAAATTGATTTTTTTAGCTGACAATAATGGTTTGTTACAGTTGTTAATAATGGTTTGTTGCAGTTGTCAAGACTGGTATTTTTCAGTTGTTACAAATGGTATTTCTCCGCTGTTAAGAAGAATATTTTTTCGACATTATTTTAATTGTCAAAAATGGCATTTTTCAGCTTTCAAAATTTGTACTTTTTGTTGTCAATAATAGTGTGTTGCTGTTATCAAGAATGGTATTTTTCAGCTATTAAGAATTGTATTATTCAGCTGTCAAAAATGTGATTTTTCAGCTGTCAAAAATGATATTTTTTAGCTGCCAAAAATGGTATTTCCCACCTATATAAATGGTATGTTTTCAGATATCAAAAGCAGCATTTTTTTGACATGTCAAAAATGGCATTTTACAACCTGTATATTTTGTTGTCAAAAAAATCTTTTAGCTAGCAGCTAAACGGTATGTTTCAGCTGTCGGGAATTGCATTTTTCGGCTGTAAATTATGGTAATCCCGAGCTGTTGAAATAGTATTTCTCAGCTGTCTCAAGTTGTATTTTACAGTTGTAGAAAATGGTATACTTCAGCTACCAAATATGCTATGTTTCAGCTACCAAAAACAGTATTTTTCAGCTAATAAAAATTGCTTTTTCGACATTTTTGAATTGTCAAAAAATGTATTTTTCACCTGTCAAAAGTGGTATATTTCGCTGTAAAAAGTAGTATTTTTACTGTCAAAAATAGTATTTTTTGTCAAAAATTGTATTTTTTGTCAAAAATTGTATTTTGTGTGTGTTAAGAATAGAATGTTTCAGCTGTCAAAAATAGTATTTTTCAACTAATAAAAATAGTTATTTTCAGCATTTTTGAATTGTCAAACGTTGTATTTTTCAGCTGTCAAAAGTAGTATGTTTCGCTGTCAAAAGTAGTATATTGTGCTGTCAAAAGTAGTATTTTTTACTGTCTAAAGTAGTATTTTTTGTGTGTCAGGAATTGTATCTTTCAGCTGACAAAAATGGTATTCCTCAGCTATTGAAAATTATTATTTTTCAGCTGTCAAAAATAGTATTTTTTGTGTCAAAAATTGTATTTTGTGTGTGTTAAGAATAGAATGTTTCAGCTGTCAAAAACAGTATTTTTCAACTAATAAAAATAGTTATTTTCAGCATTTTTGAATTGTCAAACGTTGTATTTTTCAACTGTCAAAAGTAGTATGTTTCGCTGTCAAAAGTAGTATATTGTGCTGTCAAAAGTAGTATTTTTTACTGTCAAAAGTAGTATTTTGTGTGTGTCAGGAATGGTATGTTTCAGCTGACAAAAATGGTATTCCTCAGCTTTTGAAAATTACTATTTTTCAGCTGTCAAAAATGGTATTTTTTTGTCAAAAATAAGATTTTTCGTATGTCAACTATGGAGTGTTTCAGCTGTCAAGAACAGTATTTTTCAACTAATAAAAATAGTATTTTCAACATTTTTGTCAAAATTGTCAAAAATTCAGCCGTCAAAAGTAGTATATTTTACTGTCGAAAGCAGAAGCTTATATAGAGCCAAGAAGTCATGGTACTACCTTTAGTTTCAAGCTCAGCAAGAATTTTTAATTGATTCTTAAAACACTTTTTCGCCAGTTACTTTGCTCTAGGAAGATAAACCGTTCTTTCTTTCTTTAAAAAAAGGCGGGGGTTTGAGGGGGTATATTGTATAAGTGGCTCTACCATCAACATGTTCCACGAGCCGCCACTGTATATTGAGGCTATTTTTCGTCTTTATTTCATTGATTGGTATAATAAATCGTTATGATTTTACAGTCACCCTGTATTTTCTATAATAAAATTACAACAGAAAATCAACTCGATTGAATATCTGAATGAGCGCAAAATGATTCCTAATTTATGAAATATAGGACACGAATCAATAACTGCGGGCCTGGAGGTATTTTCAATTAAAGCTCTACCCGCCGACCCCATCGCCATATCGCCCTCCTTTAAATATACAAAGTTTTAAATTACAACGGGAAGTCCTCGCGCCGCCAGCGGCGTTATTGAAAACGCTTTATCCTTATTTACATTATTCGGCATGCGAAGAGACGAAAGTTGATGCCTGCCAAAGTTTTTAAAGCGGGCGCGTCCATTTTTTTTTCTCTTCCATCGCGAGCGCCGTCTATTTTTCTTGGTGATTTATGGCGACGTATCACATTTTTCAATATGTAGAGTCCCGCTTTGGAATCTACATATTCATTGATGATATACCGCAGTTCTTGCATACAAAAACGAGTAAAACTGATGGGTTTTAATATATTCGCAGGTAGAAAGTATCGGAGCTGCGTAGGAAAGTAATAAATGTGAGGGAAGTTTGAAACTTGGCAGTGCTTTAACAAGAAATACATTTTCTTGATTAGTTTTTCGGTTAATACCTATTCCTTTAGAATATCGCATTAGATATGAGCTTGACCCTGTAATTTTTTAATAATTTGTGTTATCAATTTATTACCAATTTCTGTTGTAACCAGCGGCGGCTCGTGGATGTTCGGTGGTGAGGCAAGGGAAGAAAATTTGACCGAAAAATCAACGGCATATTTGCTTCCTCTATTAGAGTAAGTAGTGCAGTACGAGCGGCATCTTTGTCTTTGCCTCACCTAAGGAAATCCACGAGCCGCCGCTGGTTGTAACTTTAATTAATACTCAAATAACATACTCGAACATTTATGGCTGTTAAAAGTTTATAATACTTTATTAACCGAATAAAAAAATTAAAGTGCTGCACCTGGAACAAAGTTTAAATCTGGCTCTTAGGCTGTGCTCTAGGGCAGCGGTTGGCAACCCATACGCATTGGCGTGTCACAAAACAGGTAATAGGTAAAGTACCTAAGCGTACCATTAAAATAAAACCAGAAAATCTATGGCATATTAAGACATTTTTATTTCAGTATAATAATACAGGCTACATAAAAACAACATAAAAAATGGTGATGTGGCCATCATGTTACTTTAATAATACAAACATTAAAAACGGAAATTAGCATTGGCATATAAATATTCGAAACAGAGTTAAAGGTAGAAACAACAAAGTGGCAACATCTATTGTAGGCAAGTTGCACTAAACTGAGTTTAGTATAAAATTCAGGCAATAGATGTCGCCACTTTGTTTCTACCTTTAACAGTGTTTCGAATATTTATATTCCAATATTAATTTCCGTTTCCCCATCAGCATAGTGAGACCTGAAAGGTCGAAACCGTTCTGTAGGTGTTCTGATTGGGAAACAATATTTATTGTTTTGATGTAACTGTTTCATCGCATAATCATAATCCGTATTTAAAAAAATAAAGTTGATGTGGGTGTCTAAACAATTTGAAAAATTAAATTACACTCGGCGTTAAAAAAAAGCGCCACTCGAAAAATCGCGAAAAAACTCGATTTTAAAGGTAGATGTTTTGTGAATATATTAAAAAAAATAGATTTTTTTGTTCAAATGTTCAACAACTTAAATATTATATATCAAAAATTCATGTTTTGTTTAAGAGTCATTATTAATCTACAAAAATTCATAACTCACGCAAAAATAAACAAAATCAAAGTTTATTTTAAATGCAGTCGTTCTGAGGGTGTATAAATTTTTTTGAAGAACTCAATTTTGTTTTCGATTTTTGTATCGTTTAAGTGTTCAACAACAGAAAATATTAATTTTCAAAAATCAGAAACTCACGTAGAAATAAATGCATTATGATGGCGTTTTAAAAGAATTCAATCATATCGATATTATTATTTTTTCTATTTTTTCTTTGTTCGAATAATCGACCTCTTAAAAAAATCATTTTTAAAAATGTATAACTCACGCAGAATTGATAAATTTTTAAAAATCAAAGTTTAAGTTAAAGGTACCATCATATAAGTATTTATTTTCTTTAGATTTGTTCAATTGTTCGACAACTTAAAACATTAATTTTCAAAAATTCTCAGGGACAAATTGGCAAATTTTCAAACAGTTAGTTTTAAAAGTAGATGTTTCGCAAAAAATTTAAAAAATTTGTGGAGTTCTACATATAATATTAATATTTCTTTTTTACATTTTTTTGTTCAAGTCTTCAACCACTAAAAATACTACGTCGCTCATACTTTCAAACTTTTCTCTCGTAATGTAAAAACCTTCATAACGTTACTTGTATCGTAAATTACTATTTTTGCATCAACAGAATTTTTCCAGCGTGTTTGCATGAAATATCGCAAAATCTAGTGAATAAATGTATTTTAATTGTTCACCAAATCATTCTTGAATTAATATTGAGTGATTTTAAGGAGTTTCAAGTAGTTGGCAATTGTTTTTATATATTTTTTGAGGTGATTTTTTGAGGTGAAAATAGACATCCATAAACACCCATGCCCTCGCCGGGATTCGAACCCAGGACCCTCCGCATTAGCTCTGGCGCGCTAACGCACGCGGCTAGTGGGCCGGCTGTTAGATTTATACGTCTTGAAATTTGTTTTTAGAAAAATAACTGCCAATTACTTAAATCTTTTCAAAGTGACTCAAGATTAATGCTACAAAATTTCATAAAAATCAGGAAACACTCGTTTTATAGATTTCAAAATATTCTCAGTTATCAATTTGTGTCAGCCATTAATTAATATGCAAAAACAACTTTCCAAAATTGATGTTTCTACATAATTCTATAAAAGAAGAAAACACTTAGATTTTGCGATAATCTTACTTTAATGTAAAATTGTCAATTTTCAAGTCAGTCATTTATCAATTCGGAAAGAAAAATAGAAAAACAATTGCTATATACTTAAAACATTCCAAAGATCCTACGAGTAGATGCTTCTCCATATGATTATAACGTAGACGAGCTCACCTTGATATTTATTTAAAAAAATATCCCTCCAAATGTTCTATAATTATGGAATTAAAATAGTACACTAATGGATTACCATTAAGGCGACATCCATTGGCTTAACGTTGCCTAAATTCATTGAACAGTGGAGAAATCCACCGATAATAAGGAACAACAAGCGACAATTGTAATAATATCAATGATGAACATTTAAATATTGTTTCCCCGTGCGACAACTGAGGACCGGTTTCGATCGTATTTTTCTCATCAGCTTGGTATAGATGCAAGCAGTGAAGTTACGCCAAATTGAACAACTTGAAAAGAATATTATTACTTGGTTTTGATTCTTTAAATAATGCCTCACATACAGTGCGAACGTTGGCTGTGGAACGCTCCAAATAAAAAAAATCCCCCATCATCTGCGGCCAAAATCCTCCGATACGTCAACCTTATTTTTCGAACGCGGATCTTTTCTGAGAGTTGTGTATTTTCCATACCCCCACCCGTTTGCGTAATGACGTCATCGCCATTTTTTTAAATGTCAACCACCACATTTTTCGATGGATTCTGATTCTCCTTAAAATCCCACATACAGCAACATGCAGTTTGGTGATGTTCATTTGCTTAGTCAGCGAAACTATTGGGATTTGTGAAAGAAACTGATTTATGTAAAATTGTAAACAAAAATTGAGATAGCTGTGGAATTGCAGATGTATAGCATTATATTCTGGAAAAGGGGCGGTAGGACAAAAAAGTTTGGGAACCACTGCCTTACATGAACTTTGACTAAATAGTTCAAACAGCACCCCCTGGCTGGTCTGTTCGAGATAACTGCAAACTAAGCGTACAGCGTACAGCCTAAAATGGAAACAGATAATGTTCATCAACGCATTTTTTTTTAATATTAAATTGAAACGTGAATTTAGTTTAGAGTGTTATAGAAGTTTTATTCTGCTGTTTACCACCAGAATTATGTAGAATAATAATTACTTCCAGGAGTGACACTTGTTTTATTAATAATTTGACCATATGTTCAACTTAATTGTTTTGGCAAAGGTTCTGTAGTGACATGTGCCAAAAGATGTTGTACGCACATGTTGAAATTAAATAAAAAAATGTTATGCGTAAGAAGCCAAACGGCGTTGGTTGATATTTTTAATATTCCAATTAACTGAACGTAAATATTTATTTTATAAATTCTCACGATGCACAGTGGTCCCCAATCACTCAAACCTAGTCAAAAATAGAAGAATATAATTTGCATTTTGGCGCTCTTAACCTTTAGAATAGTTGTAGTGGTACTTCTGGCATTCTTCAAAGTTATAGATATCAAGCAGATATCCCCCTCTACCCTTAGAGCTCAGTTCGAACGTAAGTATTACTTATGAATTAAACGCGCATTTGTAAAGCTACGCGTACACTTACCGGATCGGACGGACGGCACGCAACGGATAAATTTGCTTAACATAGTTGTAAACGAGTCAACGCACATTTATCCGCTCCATGCTGTACCGATAAATGTGCGTTGACTCGTTTACAACTGTGTTAAGCAATTTTTGCCAATGCCTGCCGTCCGTCCGTTTCCGATAAGTGTGCGCGTAGCTTTAAAGTGCAGTTTTTTTACGAATTGATCGATTTTAACTTAAAAAAATGGAATCTTCCACTGATGTTGAGTACTATTCGAATATTTAAAACAATTCATTTTTGACCATTTAAACGCATTTATCACCAATTAATTTACTGATATGCGCTATATGAAATATAAAAAAAAGGTAAACATTCTTATCAGTTCTTGCCGTGTAACTTTTTTCAATATTTATCGTACATTCCTATAGAACATGTAAACATATCAACTGCAGATAACTGTATATTTAGCCTCTGTGCGCGGTTTACACTAATAAAGCACTTCCACGTTCCAAAACACGCATAACATGCTTAATGTTTAATGTAATTATACAGGGTGCCACAAGTTTAGCATTAGCATTACTATCTCGGTAATTTCAAGAGATAAAGAGTTAGTTAAAATTAAGGCAAATTTGCACATTTTGATTCTGAATAATTTGATCATATGTTAAGACTATATTAAAAATATTACGATTACTTCCGGAGATATTCGATACAAACCAAAAAAATCAATTTTTGTTTTTATTTTTTTGCGATTGTATTACTGATTATTTTGAAAAACCTAGAGATACTTTTATAAGCTCCTCTAGAATATACACTCGGCGTCAAAAAAAAGCGCCACTCGAAAAAACTCGAATTTTCAAACCGTCGTAACTTGGTTCAATTTGGTCGAAAATCGATGAATCTTTCAGTTTGGGAAAGATTCAAGTTTTATCTTTAAGAATGTGTAGTTGATTTTGACCCCAAGTCCAACCCACCCCCCCGTAACAACGCGATGGAAAAAATCTACCTTTAAAAACTACTTTAATTTTTGAGAATGTGTCACTTTTTTCGTAAGTTATGTATTCATGTTTTAAGAAGTATTCGGTCGGATCCATGTTGTGTACACATCCGACATTATTCATTTATTCATTTGTTCATTTATTCATCCCAAAAATTAAAAATACAAAATTTAATGTTCGATGTGACTGAATGGCACATGCCTAAGTAAAAAAAAAACACTTAAACAAAACAAAAATCGGAAAGAAAATGAATTCTGATGTGATAAGAGTTCTTTAAATATTTTAGCATATTCACATAACATCTAACTTTGAAACCAGCTTTAATTTTTGAAAATGTGTTAATTTTTGCGTGAGTTGTGAATTTTTTTAAGTTAATGTTTTAAGTTTTTGCTTTTTTTTGTAAATTAGATGTTTTGAAAATTGAATTACGCTAGTTTTCTCAATAATCCAACATAATTCTGTTAGAATATCCGCGAGCCGCTAAAAAAAATTATTCTGCAATTCTGATTTAAAATCCGCATACCAAGGGCTTAATAAATACATTATGTCGCGAGTTAATATTTAAATCACAACAACAAAAATATTACCCTTGAAATCACCTATGTTTTATAAAGTATTTTGTTCACGAAAATGTTATAATGTGCGCATTATTTAATTGTATGGGCAACATTAATGGGGTACATTTAACACTCAATTTCTTAAACACGCACACGCATTTTCGTGTTTAATAAGGTTATTAAACACGCTAATTCGCGCTTTAATTCACAGAACGCGATTTATGATAATATTTTGTTTACCCTGTTTAATACTGATTTTATTTTTTTTTCAATTGTAATTGTAATTATAACTTTAATTTCGATTTTAATTTTGATTTTCATTTTAATTTTGTTTTCTTTTTAATTTTGATTTTGATTTCAATTTTGATTTTAATTTTCGTGAGCAAAGTATAGTGTACAACTCGCATATAATGGCTATTAATCACTCAAACGATTTGCTCCACTCGCCTACTGCTCGTTTCGCAAACATCGTTCTCGTGATTAATAGCCACCATTATATGCTCGTTGCACAATATACTATTAAAATTCAATGAATTTGTTTCTGAAGTCATGCTCAGTTTTACATGAAATATGACGTCAAATTGGCGTGCATGTCCCATACGAAACTATCGCATTGAAACTTTATTTTTTTCAAGCATTTCCTAATTATAAATTAATTTCCTTGCGTTAAAAGAATTCTTGATAGCGAGTTTTTATTTTCTTTAACCATCCTGTAAAATTAGAAGAAAAAAACCTTCATTTTTGACGCGATAACCTACAGCATGGTGTGCTATTATACACTCTATAGACCCAAGGGCCATAAACGGCACCACTGATTATGACCAATAAACAAGATTATAAGTGAAATAAAAATGATTTATTACGCAATATCGCATATTATACTTTGGGATTTTAAACTTTGATCATTCACATTTACGTAACAAGTTCCGAAAGTGATATTTTACGGGATGAGTAGGAAGTTGCCAGTCCCGTAATATCTTTTTCTGCAACCGTTTTTTACGTTAAAAAAGCAAAAACACACACGAATGTTATACGACAAGCGCTGTCATAATTAAATACGAAGTTAATATTTTTGTCAAGGCCGCCTTCATATTTTCGCAAAATCGTCCCGAAAGTAATAAAAAGCGTTCCGAGAGTATAGAAATCATTGCGAAAGTGAAACAAAATCGTACCCAAAATAACTACTTTCGGTACGATTTATGTAAAGTGCTACTTTCGATTTAATAAATCATACCGAAAGTTTGCAGAAAAAATTTAATTTCTGAAAAAAAAAATTCCAACACGCCTAATATCACGGTCTGCCAGTTCTCCTCCTTCACATTTGTGTCGATTAGGTAAATTTACACATGATGTATACTCTATGTCCCATCCGCAATTATAAATTACGGTGGTCCGGAAGACCCCAGTTTACCATCTTGTAGGTAATTACGGTGAAATTGCGAATTGTCTGGTCCGCTTGTCTGCGATTCGGGCCACATTGGGAATTCTGTGTTCGATGGCCGAACGTATTTAAGTAATGCCGGAGGCGAAACAGGATGACGTCCTCTAAAAAGGGACCGAAAAGGAGTTCAGGACTGTTTGCTGCGATTGCACATATTGCCTCCAATTTTACGAAGCCCTGCGAAATTTCCAGAACTCGTGACCTTTTATACTGCTCGTTCCAAGAAAATGAAACATAAAAACGGAACGATAATCAATTGTTTACAAAATTCCAACGGAACGTATTACAAGGAAACTTTTTTTTTGTTTATTTATTTATACGGCTTTAGTATTCTCAATAAATACAAAATGGAAAAATAAAAGAAGGACGTTTGAAGGCAATGCGGGTTAATAATTTATAATGTATCGGACAGTATCGGATAATAGCCGATTCAGGCTAAGGAGATGACCTTGAAACCCGGAAGTGAAAGTGGGCTAGCAACCTTAGAAATTTCAAAAATTCAAATCTGGGCGAATTAGGCTGGGATACATTTAAATCTTAAGGAATTTGGTGACGGGAAATTCATATCTGGCGGAATTTTGGGGTAGGAAATTCAAACCTTGGAAATTTTTATCTCAAAATGGTCATAAAATCTCTCGTGGAATTTAGTGGCGGGAAATTCAATTCTTGAGAATTAAAATGCCAACAGCGGAGCTTTAAGTTCTACAGTGTTGTCAAAGAGGCATCCAATTTCCTTGAATTACAATCCGCTTCACCCCGAGTTTAAAGCTCCGCAAATTTAATTTTAATATCCCACCACCAAATTTTACAGGATGTAGAGAGACGGCCAATTCAGATGTAAATTCTCCAGATTAGAATTTCTCTCTTCCAAATTCTCTCATATTTCAATTACCCCCGCTTTATTCTCCCAGATTTTAATTTCCCTTCACTAAATCCCCCAAATTTTGGGATAGCCGTTTTGCACACATAATGTTGCCATTTTTATTTAATGTTTTCAAGGTTACTTTCTACTTAGGACCAACCCTGAAGTACGCGAACGTTAAATTTTTGTTGATCAAATCCATCGCCTGGGCGTTCATTATTGCGCACGTGTGGCATCATTGGCAATTTTTTGAAATGGATTTAGTTTTTTTTTTTTTTTTATTTGTTAACTTTCGTAGAGCTCTTAATTATCCTTACAGTCACAGATTTTTTTACTTTCTCCGTTACGTAGTACGAGAAAGTATTGTGATCGTGATTTTTTTTTAAATTTTTTTTACGTAAATATCCGTTTTGGGGTCCCCAGATGCCATTTCAACAATTTCTGGAAAAACAAAATTTGTGTCTGTGTGTGTGTGTGTGTGTGTCTGTCTGTGTGTGTCTGGTGTGTGTGTGTGTGTCTGTCTCTGTGCGCTGTATCTCAAAAACTAATAGAGTAATTGATATGAAACTTTGAACATACGTTTTATTTGATAATCCGAAAAACTGAAAAGCTTTTGGTAAAATTTTGTACACCGGAAGTGGGTGTTTACCTTAACTGTTTTTTTTTTGTTTTTTGCCAATATTTTCTTAAATATGAAAAATATTACAAAAACATTTAAACACACATTCAAGACAACAAAGAAATGAACATCTTTTGCTTCAAAATATTTTTCATAAAATCATTGCTATTCGAGAAAAAACGTTATTAATTTTTTTTCAATTTTTGGTTTATAATTATGAAACTATAATAGTTACAGCAAATTTGTGTGAATAATAATTGTAGACAATACCAAAATGAACAACTTCTAAAGAATCAATTTTTTTTTTTTTAGAAATCTTGTTAGTTTTTGAGTAAACCGAGTTTTTGAATTTGAAGTATAATTTTTCAGTTTCATCCGAGTTTTTCGCATCGCTCGAAGTACATTTAAAATATGATTTTAATTGAAAATAAACCATGTAAACGTAAATATAAATGGCTATGATACCATCCAGTCGGAGAAAGTAACATGCTGGCCACATCACAATTTTTTGAATATGCATTCCTATTGAGATGTATGTCATATCTCAAAAACTACAACATGAATTAACATGGAACTTTGAACATAAGCCTTATTTGATAATCCGAAGAACTGAAAAGCTTTTGATAAAATTTCTTACAACTCAAGTATGCGTTAACATATAAACAAATCTTGAAGGTAACAAAGAAATTAGCATCCTTTGTTTGAAAATATTTTTCAAAAAAACAAACGTTTTATGAAAAAATAAAATAATTATGGCTGAAAGACTTAGGTCGCTGGCCCATTGTATTCCTCTAAGGAGGGCAATAAACGATTATTATTATTATTAAAATAATTATTTTTTTGTCATTTTTGGTTTATAATTAAGAACCGATAACAGTTAATCAAATTTATATTAATAATATTTGTAGGTAATGATAAAATGAATAACCTATAAAGGATAAGTTCTTTTGGAAATCTCATTACTTTTTGAGTAAATACACGTTCGATGCACATTGAAATTGAAAAAAAAATCATGAAAGTATACATCAAAATTTCAGGACTTTTTTCACGAATTTTGTAGGACTCTTTTTTCAGGTCTTTTGTGTAAGACCTTATTTTCAGGATTTTTTCATTTCTTTTTTCAGGCATTTTTTAAGAACCTTCTTCTTGAACTTATCATATTTTCAGGAATCATCTTTAACGATGTTTTTTTAGGACTTTTCTTTTCTGATTTTTTTTCGAGACTTTTTTTCAAGACTTTATTTTCAAAAATTTTTGTTTTTGCGACTTCCTTTCAGGATTTTTTCAAACTGTTTTCAAGACTAAAAAGTTTTTGTTTGGGGCCTTTTTAGGATTTTTAATCGGAATTATTTTTCTGGAGCTTTTTTAATGCCTTTTTCAGGTATTTCTTGCTTTGTGCAAGACTCTTTTTGAGAATTTTTTTTACAGGACAATGTTTTCAAAACTTTTGTTACGAGTTTTTTCAGAAGTTTTTCAAAACTTTTGTTTCAGAATCCATCTTTTTCGAGTTTTTTTCAGAGCCTTTTTTTTAAGATTATTTAAAAACTATTATGTTCAGGACCTCTTTTTGGGACTTTTTTAATGCCTTTTATCAGATCTCTTCTAAGGCTTTTGTTAGGACTATTTTCTGGAATTTTCTGGGGTCTTTTTAGGACCTTCTTAAAGACTCCATACAGGACTTTTTTCAGAAATTTTTTAGGACTTTTTTCGGGACTATTTCACAGGCTTTATTCAGGACTGTTTGAGGTCTTTATTCTGACTTTTTCGTATGCTTTTTCAGTACTTTTCTTCTGGCCGTTTTGTCAGAACTTTTTCTAGGACCTTATTTTCAGGAATTTTTTATCACGATTATTTTTTCAAGACGTTTTCCAGGATTGTTTATCAGGATTATTTTATCAAGACTTTTTTAATGCCTTATCAGTTCTTTTCTAAGGCTTTTTTCATGACTTCTGTTAGGACTATTTTCTAGACTTTTTTCGGGTCTTTTTAGGACCTTTGTAAAGACTCTTTCCAGGACTTTTTTAAGGACTTTTCTTCTGGACTATTGTACAAGTTTTCTTAGAACTTTTTAAGGCCTTTTTTCGAACTTTTTTGAAGCCTATTTTCAGTACTTTTCTACAGTTATTTTATCAGGTCTTTTTTAGCACCTTTTTCAGAATTTTTTTTTTTGACGACTCAGTTTTCGGGACTTTTAGGTCTTTTTCAAGAACCTGTTTTTCGAGACATTTCTTTGTCAGAGTACTTTTTTCTAAACTCTTTTTCTGGACTTTTTATCAGGACTTTTTAATCAGATTTTTTCAAGACTTTTTTCGGGTATTCTTTTTGGAACTTGATAACCAGAACTCTTTCAGGGCTTTTTCAGAAATCTTTTTCAGGATTTATCAATATTTGTTTTTAGGACTTTTTTCAAGAATTTATCAGGATTTTTTGAGTTTTCTAATAAACTAATTTAAAATTATTTGAATTGGAAATAACATTTGTTATTTTTATCTTTCATAACTTTGACGTTTTAAACGTCAGTATCATCTGATCTAAAATGAAAATAAACCATGGTAGTATAAATATAAATAACTGTTATGCAATCAAGATCGGAGAAAGTAACTTGATGGCCACATCACCATTTTTTACAAAAATACTTATCCTTCTCATTCCAACTCCTTATTTAGCGCAGAAAAACTGAAATTAACAATAATTTCTAAAATATTTTTCATTATAATACTTATTATTAGCTAAGTTATTATCATAAAACTATTAACGCAGTTTCGTGCAAAGCAAAAACAGTTTTTATTGTCTCATGTAAAATTATCATTTCTGGGGTTAGCAGGTTTGCATCAATACTTTAAGCCATCGATATATAATTTAGACTTTAAGGAGTTCATTCTCTTGTCTTAAAATATCTTATTGAACATTAATTCAAGCTTTTATAATACCATTTATTCTTTCATCGGTGAAAAGCAAAGAAAAAATGCTCGACTTTAAATTGATCACAAAATCACTTCCCAGCACGCAATGAACTAATTTCGCTAATTCTAGCATTAGTGCCGCAAATAAACTTAGATTTCTTTCTCAATAATGGGATTGGGAAAATTTGTTAGACATTACTGCCAATTATCGTCACGTCGAGACTTTTCGTTGTCTACCTCGGTGAATAAAAAGTTGGGTAATTTCACGCGACGAATGATCAAATCGAGAAAACTTTTCCGCATTTCCATTCCTCAAGGTCCTGCGTGTCCTATCTCCCCTGTTCCGTGTTTTCGCATAGTTGGTAACACTGGTCGGGAACTGTGCCAAGAGCGCCGGGGTGCCCTTTCAAGTTCGTTCCGATGCCAATTGATCGTGAAGTTTCTATTTACAATGAAAAAGCATATTCGATATTATAGAAATTTCACATTCAGCAAAATAATAATAATCAGCCTTCTGTAATAAACAGACGTCCGCATGGGTGCTTAAGAAATGATCAAATTAAACTGCATTGAAAAATTATTGTATCGGTAATTATTTTCGGTAAATTAGTTAACATATTATTAAGTGTATCAAATGTCGATTAGAGATTGCGAAGAGTAATTTCTCAATGTCGTTGGAAGATATAATTAAATTTTGACCGTACACACATGTGTGCTGCTTCTAGCCCTTTCATTAAATGATGGATTACAGTTCCTTGTTGTGGGTGACGTTAATGTATGGTATCTAGTGCGAGTGTAGTTGAAGTAGTTCACAATGTTTTATACTAATTTGTAAGTTGGGAGGAAAATTCCTTCTAACTGTAGAAACTATTTACTTAATTAGATATTAATTTATATGCGCAAAGTTTATGCAGCCAAATAAATTACTATTTAAATAAATACTTAAGAGTTAAAAGTTATTAGCGAAATAATTTATTACGTAATGGACAAATATAATTACTTTGCATTGAAATAGAAAATCCAGTAAAATTCTGAAATTCTGGTGGGTAAGGATCATGCTTCTAGGCCTTGGTGACGTGTCTTTGAATCCCGACATCTGTCATGTTATTGTGGCCTAGTGTGAGTGTTTGTGCTATCGCACCCATACTGGTGCTGTTTTTGCTTATGTGGTGATTAAATACAGGCAAATTGGTCGCCTGGGTCTATGAATGTCCAGTGTTTCCTTTCATATCAAAACAATGTAATAGTTTCCAATGTGAGTATGTACGTCCTGTACGTCTATATCTGCATGTATGTACGTCTGTATATATGTATGTGTATAAGTCTGTAAGTCTCACAGTGTACTAGATTTGAAAAAAGTGTGACAAAATAAAATAAAAACAAACTCCCTCATTATGTTTTTAGCTATCAGATATTGTAAAGGGAGATCCTTTCTATATTATACCGAAAAAAAAAAACAGCAGGCAGTCTATCTTTTGCTTTAGGAGCACTCCAAAGTTAGTGTTGTAAGAGATCGTTGTAACATCGAATTTTTTTCTCGAGTTTTTCACATTCATGCAAGTGTATTTCATTCTTTAACATTATATTTTTTATTCTATTCATCAGTGGAGATATAAATCTCGAAACGCGTCAGCAGATGGCTATTTGCTTTATTTTCATATAATTTATGGTTTAGTTGTACATTTAGTTATTATCAAATTAAATTAAATAAATTCAATAAAACGAAATATGGCCTGAATATATGAATATTCAACCTGTTCGTAACTGTGCAAGCAAAATTAAGTCTTACTAAGACTATAAACAAAAAGTCGTTTACGACTTCTTCACGTTCACGATCACCTTCACGTAAGTGTATTTTATTATTTAACATTCAATTTAAATGCGAAGCTGCACTGATGAGAGATAAATCTCGAAACGCGTCTGCAGATGGCTTTTTACTTAATTTTTACATATTTTAGGGTTCAGTTTTATAGTTTAAAGTTTTCAAATTCAATTTAGTTTAATTTTCAAGTTAGTCCTGTGTGTAGAAATAAACGATCTTAAACCAATGTTATTTCGCTATTAGTAGTAGTAATAACATGCAAATTTCTTTTGTATCATTCAATATCCGGCGTGGCACTAGCCAGGGAAGTAGTTGTTTCAATAAGTTATTATTTGCTTATAGTTTTAGTTAGACCGAATTTTGCAGTTGCAGTCATGAACAGGTTGAATATTTATGTATTCAGGAGGCAATTTTTCGTCTTTATTACATTTATACAATGCATCTGCAACAATTGAGATTGTCTCAAATTTATTTACTATATGTATAACTGTCTTCGCACATTATACAGGGTGTCTCGTTTCGAGTGTGCCAAACAAAAACAAGAAGTAGATAATGTTGTTCTGAACTGAAAAATTCAAATAAACATATTTCCGAATTCTTACCGTTATCGAGATAATTAATATTAAAAATTCTTCGATCATTATGAAATCTTACAAATTTTCAGTATAAATTTGTTAAATTGCTATGAATTGAGTACCTCATTTTTTTCAAAATTACTTTGAAGCAATTTTAGATGATTTTTCACTTCCGCAGCGGCTTAGGATGTGGTTCTAACACGATGGAGCACCGCCCCACTATGCAGGAAATTGCTCGAACTCAATTTCCTGATAGATGGATTGGACCAGCAGATCATAAAGGCTGCTAAGGAAATTATAAATGATTCTGACATAATAGCAAGAGCGTATCATTCCTTTAGCCGGCGATACAATTAGTGTACATGGAGTGCAATTTGAACATTTACTTAAATGCTAGTTTTTCTTTTTCTTTTTTTTTAACAATATTTGTCCTTAGTCTAATAAAATTTAAATGATTATTGATTATATCATTCATATTATTGAAAGTGTTGCTTGTCACTGCTCGGAAAATATTAAAAACTGAATCTACTTTATGTTACTGTCAAAACCTATAAAAACCCCTTCACTAGATTTTGAGTAAAAATCCCTGAAAGTAAAAGTTTATTATTTTAAAATTTCAAAATCTTCAACTTGATTTGAAAAATATAAAAATTAATTCTACAATTGTGAAATTTTTCAAATCTACTTTAAACTATTTCTACTTTATGTTTCTGTAAAAATATAACAACCTATTCCTAAATTTTTAGTAAATCTCACTGTTAATAATCGTAATTATTTCGAAATTTCAAAATTTTCAACTTGATTGAAAAAATATTGAAACAATTGCTACGATTGTGAGACTTTTCAAATCTGCTGAAAACTGAAACCTCTTTATGTTGCTGTCAAAAAGTAAAAACCCCACTTCAATGGATTTCGAGTGAACCCTCCTGAAAACAAATATATATTATTTTAAAATTTCAAAATCTTCAACTTGATTAAAAAAATATAAAAAACAATTGCTACAATTGTGAAACTTTCCGAATCTACTAAAAACTAATTTTACTTTGTGTTTCTGTTCAAATCTAAACAAACCCTATTCCTAGATTTTGAGTAAATTCCACTGAAAATGATCGTATAATATTTCGAAATTTCAAAATACTCAACTTGATTTAAAAAATATAAAAACAATTAACACGATTGTAAAACTTTCCAAATCTACTAAAAACTGATTATATTTTATGTTTTCGGCAAAATCTAAACACACCCTATCCCTAGCTTTCGGATAAATTCCACTGAAAATGATCGTATGTTATTTTGACACTTCAATTCAACTTGATTTAAAAAATATAATAGATATTTATGCATCAAGGGGGGCGATATGGAATGTTTTTTCCCGAGGCTGACAGGTTTGTAAGTCAACCAGTAATTTGGAAACAATATTCAGTATATAAATTTACCTTTTAAAACATTTAAAACAACTGTCAAAAATTTGCTAATAAAACTTGCGCCGTATAATTACAGCGAATTCTTTCAAAGTGACATCTAGTAAATCGAATGTTCTTTTTTTTTTTTTTCTCTGTTTCTAGTTTGTAAGTTATCCAATGTATGTATTGTCGACCTGTGTAAAACGTATGTTAACACACCAATAATAATAAATATATCGATCTGCAATATGTATTTGCATGGTTACTATGAGTTTGTTTTAAATCATGAATTTCATGAACTGACGTTTATTTGATTTGATTTGACGTTAATCCTTTAAAAACAATCGTACAGTTGTGAATAAAATGGTGAACCAACCTGGAAGAAAAGTTTAATCCCTGTCTCGCTATAAAGTTGGTCGTGAGCAGACACAAGATTGTCTATCTTCGACCATCATCTTGAGCGGAAAATTTGGCAATTGTATATACAATGTTTGTCAGGTAAACTGGAGCAGACCTCATAACTCCCTCGGGAGTTATAACTCATAACTCCCTTGGGAGTTATGAGTACGTTTTCATGCCTTGTATCCATAACGATAATAGTAAATATCATACTACTAAAAATTAAATACAATTAATACGATTGTGAAGCTTCCCAAATCTACTGAAAATTGAAACTTCTTTATGTTGCTCTGAAAATCTTAACTGAATTTTGAGTAAACCCTCAAAAAAATGAACGCATATTATTCCTCTGTTATTTTTATTTGATTTTGTTCGGAATAACATTATTTACTTCCTGTTTTCGTTTGGCACACTTGTTTTTAAGGGTTTTTTTAATTTTTTTTATTCAAACTCAAAAGTTATACAGCGTCCCATTTTTGGACGTTGGCGGGATATAACAACAATATTAAAAAGAAAATTTCTATTCAAAAGTCATTAACATTAGACATTTTTGCCGATACAAATTTAAAATTATTAGATACTTGGAATGGGTGGAAATCTGCAAAATACTTATGTTGAAATGGAACGTCACAACGTTTTGCAATTTCTCGTTGTCTTCTTGGCACAAGCAACTTTGGGTTTTTATTGGTATTATTATGTAGTCTATTTTGTCAAATTATATTACTACACCAACTCGTTCCCAAACAACTCTAGATTTTTGAGGGCCAGATCACTTGTGACTTAATTTAGTGTCGCATAAGTAAGCAATCACAATTTTTCGTCTTATTTAAAGTAGACTCCTCTGGCTGAGCTTCTTGGTCGAGTCTCCATGTGTTTACTATTAATATATCTAAAAACTGCGTAAATTATGGCCACCTCCATTTTTTGATCGAATCCTTGTACTATAAAATTATGGTTTATCTAATAGGTCGACTTTACCCATATGGCTAATATGTTCAATAAATAAACGAGGTATTGGTATTGTCACTTTTTTACTTTTTCTTGAAAATTTTTTTGTATTTTCTAGTGGTAGGAAGTCACTGTAATTTGAATTCATATTTACTGCCTTGTCGCCATTCCAAACTACCATGATAACTTCACCATCTTTATCAACCCGTTTCTTTCAGTATTTTTCTCAATTTCTTTACGATATTGCTTTGTCCAATTTTCACGAATAGTTCCAGTTCCTTTTAACTTCAGGTCTCTCAGTCATGTAAGAATTTTGTGTCCCGTAAAAGAATTATTAAAGAAGACTTGATCTTTCAGTCAGGCTTTGATAAGAATTTTCACCACTCAGCAACCTATAGGTCCTTCGTTATCATCCTTTGAATTGCCACTATAAGAGTCTAAATTGTAAAGATACCCATTAGAGCTGCATATACGCCAAATTTTGTATCCAAATTTGATTGGTTTTCTATGCACATACATTTTTGTTGGTGTGCCTTCCGTAATATCGAACCATAATTTCATCTATGGAAAGTTTTCTCAATGAAATGTCAAATCTCGTGAAGTTTTTCTTTAAAATATTGAAGTGTGCCCTAAGTTTGTGAAATTTATTTTTATTGTCCAATTTGCTGTTGTTATTTAAATAAATATGTTGATTTATCTCTCTAAACCTACTTCTTGATGTTGAGTTGTAAACTCTTGGTACACCAGCATCAGATATCTGTGCAATACATATCTTCTTGGGGTAATCTATGACAGCCTTCTTGGGGTAATCTATTTCCTGACACCTTCTAAATAAAAATTGAAGTTTGTTGTATTTGCTTGTCGTGCATCTATTTTTCACTTTTCTAGGATAAGCTAGAATAAATCTTCTGAGAACATACATTCAAATATTTACACAGCCGACTTATTTTTTAGCATAGCGCAAACGTTTTCAAACATATCCTTGGATGTTGAATTTGACTGATTGTATGTTGGAGACATATTTTCCCATTTTATGGCATCAACACAACTGTTTGATTTGATTTTACTTCGCTTACCTAGTTTTAAGGAAGTATTTGGCAAATATTCTTGAAGTGTTTTCGTTATTGGTTCTTTTATCAGTAATTGGTAATGTCGATGATTCCGGCGATGGCGTAGCTTTATTTTCATAATCAGTATTGTCATTTTTCTGGGGAGTCAATCTTTCTAAAGTGCCTTTTCATAATCAGCATTGTCATTTTTCTGGGGAGTCAATCATTCTAAAGTGCCTATAACATCTCGATCAGTTCCTGTTATATTTTTGTCTACATTTTCATCGCCTATATTCTCCAAATCAGTGAGCTGGTCCAGTAAACTTATTAGCATTATTTTTTATAAGGTTAGCAAAAAACTATTCATCTTCCAAAATAGCCGCAAGCTCATTCGACGTTATGATTTTTTTCACTAGAACTCACATTCTAGAAATGAATGTACAACTTTGGTCAGCAATGATATCACATTACGTCAATGTTCTAAAAATAGGACATACAGTTCAAAGTCATAAAAAAACATACCTGTCGTGTTGTATGCGTTTTTGCATTTGGTCAGCACGTACAGCAGACTATAGAACAATATCCAATTACACTTATTCACATTTAAAAGTTTTTACAAGAAGAGCATTTCTGGTTATGTGTTTCAAGCCACAATTTGCGAATAATATAGAACCTAAAGTGACATCTATTGGTGTTTTCACAATGTACTAAGTTCATACTTAACAGAAATGCAAATTGATCTTATTCAAATCCTCCCAAATTTTTGCAAAAAAACTATTAAATCTGCGTCCCAAAACTGGGAAATTGGCTGTTAATGGGTTAAATTAAATCAATATCGCAATATTTCGATATAAAAATGTGTGTAATTTAATCTGTTTCGAGAATTTTCACGGGGAATCGCTAGTTAATATTTAATTTACTGAACTACAAAATCGATTGTGTTACTGTAACATACTCATATTCATAGTTATTATTTATTATAGGTATTTCATATATTTAACAATATTTTAATGCGTCGCCCTATATATTATTATCATCAGATCAATTTCTCTGGCAAAGATAAAATCGGGGACAACTCACCCCAGTTCACTTTAATAGTCTAAATTGAATAATTACAAATTAAATATTACTCACATTCCAAATCTTAACCCTCTGCTAACGAGCTAGTTTATTATAGTCGCAACATCGCTGTAGAGACAATTAAAATGAACATGTTTAGAATTGGTGGATGCGCCAGGAAATTAAAATGTACTTCATGCGCTCGCCGCGGAATTGAACTTACGAGAATATTATATCGCGCATTGCCTTAACTTTACTATTGCTCGGCTTTCCGTGTCCCATTCTAGCAATTATATTTACGAAGTACTAATTCTGACGGCTGACAAATTGAGCAATTGTTTCAAATCAATAATAATTGGCTTCCACGCCTACTCAGCAAACTCTGATTTAATTTTTAATTATATTAAATATAACAATACTCGTCCCAACATTTTGTTGTCAGTGTATTTGAACACTAGGTGATACATTTCTACGCCTACTTATCAATATCTGATTTCGTTTTTAATTATAATAAATATAGCGATACTTGTCCCAGCATTTTGTTGTCAGAATATTTGAACACAAGATGATAAATTGGCCGAAAATTATTTAAATGACACTAATTATGTTAGTAGGTTCACCTATAAAATTTAAAAATCAGCCAAATTACTTTAGCAAACTGGTATATTTAAAAAAAAATTGGTTGTCCCAAAAAATAGTTGTTAGTTTTACCCAGCCTACAAGCATAAACATTTCTTAATTTCTTAATTTAAATGTATTTTTTAACCGTAATATTAATGTATTTGTAGTATCATAGTTATTTGTATGCTGTATTTGACGTGTGTAAAGATCTATTCTACAAGCACTAATAAAGAACATTAGAATTATTCTACTCCGAACTCGAACCAAAATTAGCCTATTTTTCGATTCTTAAACAATCATCACGTTACTTCTTAAACAAGTTTTTTAAATAATCAGGTTTACCTTTCGTCTTTATTTAATTTCTTTTAAAAGCCTTGTGTAGATTTACAATTAAAGGTTTAGTAGCTTTATATTTAATACCTAGTTAAATAAATTAATTAAATTTAAAATTTAATAACACTGCAGGTAAATAATATAAAAAGTATAACTTGTCTGGCGTCTGCACTATTTCATCTTTTTTGTTTTTAATTATTAAACCTAATCAAAAGTAATGTGATGAAAAATTTTCGTGATGATAGCTTTAATAACGGAGAGAGATTAAGCAACTATAACAGTTAAAGTAACCGTTACCATAAAACCCGACTTGGAAAAAGACTTTAAAATAATAAGAACAGCCAGCGCTGGAATTATATTGCCATATTAAAAAGGGGAGACCTAAGAAAAATCGTTATAATTTAACTTTCCCAGCTAAGTTTTAAGTGTTATTTCTACATTAGCGGCTCTAACCAGAATGCTTTTAAAAGATAAACCGCTGCTAAATATGCAAGTAGTGGTCTTGAGGGATCGGTGGCGAGGACGGCTTAATGGGTGTTCCAAATTTTATACATTCTAGTCATTATTATTATTATTAGTAGAAGAAATTTTAACGTAGTTAATAGGGATATAATGCAAACATATGTGTATTTGTCAAATGGGTTGCTGTTAACGCAATCCATTATAGGAGAAATTCAAGACGACTGTTTCTAAAAATTAACTTCCTACAAGATTCCTAAAATGTTTGACTATATTTTGTATATAAGAATTCTTAAGTTCGTAAATAATAAATTACTATGTATTGACCTATGTTCGTTCAGCCCAAGCTTCGGTATATATTGTGGGTGTGTATAAATTGGCGGATAATCTACACGTGACGATATTCTTCCAAAAATTCTAAGCAGCTTATCTTCATTCTAAAATGTTTCCATGCGTCCTAAGTAAAGAACGATACGAGTCAAACAAGAAGTGATACAGAATTGACTATAAATGTTTTACTCCTTTGTTAATGACAAGCAATTGTCGAAACACATCAGTAAATTAAAAATATAGCCATGAAATCAAAATCTAATCGAGTATACATGTAAAATCTATTTTCCGCTACAGACAACGTAACCAAGCATTGCGTCCACAGTTACAGGTACCGTAAGTGGCTGATAACATTCGTGGTGTTTGTTGTCCTTGACGACGGAACTTAATTTTTCGCTTACGGACCTAGGAAAATAATAAAATAAAAGAAACAATATTTTCATCATCGTTAATATCCATGCCCGTTGAAATTTTCACTGGATTGACACAAACAAACAAAATTCGACATTGTTTTGTCGGTTGCTGGGTTGCCATAGAACGCACATGTGACTATAAAATTTTAAACCGCAAATGTAACAAGCCATATTTTAGAATATTTTCTGATCTTTTTTTTTAAGTATTATATTTCCGGTAGCGGAAAAAATTAATAAGCAACCCGGAACGTAATGATAATTAACATTTTCGGCAGACGACGAGCCTCTGCTCCACCTCGGCTCGTATTCGCCTACCTCAAATGTTAATACGTCCTTACGTTCCATGTTACTTAAATAACTATTTTTTTATTTCTTATCATAATTTTATTGTGTTTAAGATTGAATGATTTTATAATAGTCCAAAGATAACAGCCAGCCACTTCTGATCTTTTATTTTTACCACAATCCTCTATCAAAGTAAATTATCTTACATCGCCATCCCATTAAATGAACGTAACGTACCAGATTATCATCGTACTTGACCCTTTCGCATCCAGACGTTAACATCGTATTAACCCAGATCACACAGATCATATCACCCCATTCCATTCCCCATTTCGTCCGAACCATAAACCCACTTCAATCTGTTGGGTCGTTTTCGCCGGGAACTCGTCCGTTTTATTATGATTTTTTTAATACTAATCTCGCCCTCGCCAACCTCGGCCTGATCACGTATCAAAATATTTCACTTTAAACCCAGAACGCATCATAATTTGTTTTAGGGTGGCGACGCAGTATTTTCATAAAAAATACACCCCCTGCGGCGGAAACGAAATGTTTTGGCGTATCACCAAAGGGCGGTCCGTAACTCAGCAAGGCATTTGAAATTCAAAATATTCGCGAAACGGCGGGATTAAATGAAACGTAACTGCAGATGTACGCGGGAACAGGACTAAGATTGATGGCCGCGTGCGGTTTCCCTTCCTTCCATCCCTTCGCATCCAGCCGCCCGCTTCGATCTGCCGCCCTCGGGGGTGGGCGACGAATTCTTTTGTTTTCCCACGGACAGAACATGCATTTTTCACGAGGACGTGATCGATGCGTGTCTTGCTACAGCACTCAATCGTCTGTGGTTGTTCTCTGGCTAACAATTACTTTGTAATCGCCAAACTGTAGACTATAATACCAAAGTATTAATTTTAATGTTTACAGGTTTTTTACATGATTTCATTTTAATGAATATAAAATTAGGCGCGTAATGGTTAAGTTAGGTAATGAAGCGGTTGAATTGATAACGTTTAAGCATAATAGTGGTTGGTTTAGTTTGTTGGTTTAATTCGTACAAATCTTTTATATAAATTGATGCAGTAAATTTTGCTAAGGTAAGATTTACCAAAAATTGTTTCCACATAAAAACACGTACTGACTGGTTTCAACCTTTCCGCCGTTGGCATATTCCCATATCTGTCCATTGTTATGCCACTCATATGGGTTTTGGTATAACATTCAGGCAATAGATTTCGCCACTTTGGCATTCCTACCTTTAAAGGTATTCATATTCATATCCCAATAGTACCTTATGTTTTCCCATCACTTATCAGAAACAAAAGAGCAATGAGTCCACGAACAATCCTGGGCCATCACAAACGCTCTAAAACACAAACCACAGGGTCGTGATCCTCGGTGAGAGAGGACTTCCCTTTTCAGATGGCGAGAAGGCTGACTGACTCGAGCAGCAGCTCATACTCAATCCGAGCAACGGCGATGACCTCGATCTAGGGTCAACGACTATGTGGCAGTAGACGGCGCGCAATGGGTTATCGGCTTAGCTACCTCAGCTGAGATCAAAGAGCTCATTAAAAAGCTCCCCAATAACAAAGCTCCTGGCTATGATAACACCTCCACTGCCATGATCCTTAAACTCCATCGTAAAGGTAGGATTGCAATTCTTAACATTGCAAATGTATTCATGAGGCTAGGCTGCTATCCCAGCGCCTCTTTTCTCCGTGGTCAATATCCTCAAACAAGGCATCACCTACCTTAACTGTAACTGATACTTCTTATCTTGATGCTCTACAACTATGGCGCCCTAATTGGTAGAAGGCGAACCAAATAACTTCCTTTGTCAGCAAGATGGTGCACCGCCTTACTGTCATAACGACGTTTGCGATTGGTTGAAAGTCACTGTATCCAAACGCTCACCCGATCTGACGCCATGTGATTTCTACCTGTGGGGGTTCATAAAGATCGCGTGTGTGTGCCTTCACTACCAGCTGACCTCACCGACCTTCGAAACAGGATTGCGGCAGCTGTTGCAATAATTACATCACAAACACTAATCGGGAAGAACTGGGCTATCGACTTGACTTGATGTGTGCTGTGTGATGAAACGTGCTCACATTGAAAACTTGTAAGCTTGTAGGCATGACTGTTTGAGTTACTCTTTCATTTAATGTATTCATTATGATTTTAAGATTACGTAATAAAAACTGTTACCGGCGTAGTTCAGAAGGGTAGATTTAGTAGGTACAATTGGGTTCTGTAACAGAGAGACACAGGTATTGGTAAACGACTCCCACGTGCCAACGTGACCTTGTGACCGACTTTGGCAACTAAGTACATCGCTGCTACTTTCTGGACAGTTTGGGTGGATAGACTGATTGGGAGGCACAAGGGTCCCTGGCAAAGCGCTCGGGGCAACGCACCTAGTCGATTAACACCCAGAGGATCGATTAAACAGTTTTACAGTTGTTGTACTTACTTGAGCCTCAGCGCCACGTCAAGGCAGAACCCACCTGGGGTCAACTAGCGGATAACGGTATCGCGCTTGAGGGGTCACTATTGGGTCAACACCCTGTATAATAACTACGAGCATAAAAATATAAGTCATATATGTATCATATATTTCTGGCTATCGACTTGTAAATTGCACATAATGGGGAAATATCTGTATGTACATATGTATAATAATATTATAATGAACAAAGGTTTTAGTAACGAAAATTTTGTATATAATTCATATCTCAAGCCCGCGTGCAAGAGCTACAAAGAAATCCCCAATTTAAACGCGTATCGATGCAATGAAATAATAGTTTCAGTGCTTGATACTTATCATAAATATCACATAAATCTTACACGCCAGCCGTTGCAATTGTGAATTATTACCAAGGTGCATATCTACTTTAAAATTCAAATCTAATCGTAAAAAGTGAAGTGCATGTTGAAATAACATCTTATCGCATGAAATTTAAATCATATAATTTTATTATAAACAACTCGTATTGGTGATTTATATCGTCAAGATATTACATAAAAATCTGCAGAAAATACAACGGGTGTGTATAAATTGTCGGGTTATCTACACGTGACGATATTCTCTCAGAATTTCTAAGCAGTATATCTTAATTCTGAAATGTTGTACCATGCATCCTGAGCCTTCACGAAGTCCTTAAAGTTTGAACATCCAGACATCAAATATGCGTTATTATTCGAAATTCGGTAGTATAACTAGTTTGAAAATTATTTGTCAGTGTGTGCTATCATTCTATCTCAAATGTGTATTTTTGACACTTCTAAATTAGCTTATTTTTATAAAACGTAGAGCCGGCAATGTCGACACTCGCTTATGTCACTTTTGACACAGCGAATTCATTCAAACTTGCTAGTTCAAATTTTGTGTCAATTCTGATTTCCTCGTTATTATCAGTTTGTATTAGTTCCCGCGTGTCAAAATAGACTTTTCTAGACACTATTTACTTATAATCCCCGCTCTATCATTATTACTCTTCTACTCTGACCCCACCCACATAATTAATCATGAGATTATTGAAAAAAACAGGACAGCCCGTGAATGCGATGTTGCCAAATATACATTTCTCTTAAATTGCTCCTGATCGCCAGGAGGCATGATACAACATTTTTGTATCTACATTTTCTGTTCAGAATTTTAGGAAGAATTTCTCCACGTGTAGATTATCCGCCAATTTATACACACCCAATATAATGAGTGATTACGGTTGTTAAGGAGTATTGAAATCCGCATAGAAATAAGCTGAACAACACTTTAATGACTGGGATGAAAAATGAAATTCGAATTGAGTTTCCAGTAAATGTGGATTATACAGGGTGATCCGTCACAGAAGCATTTGAAGAGTTGCTTCTTTGACAAATATAAATTTGTATTCATAGTTTCTTAGTAATAATCTGAGAGTCTGGAGATTTATTTACAATATTTATTAAAAAATACACCTTAATTATTAATTAACCCTTTGTTGCCTGACCTATTAAAGGTATAACTATTTTAACTTTTTTTTACTCCAGATGCTTAATATATTAAAATAGTGAGCTACGATTTTTGTTTCATTTTTTAGAAAAGGTTTAAAAAAATGGGGTCGTATTCACAAGTACCTCCAGGCATCTGGAGGTACAATTCAGTGACAAAATTAAAACTTTTCAATAGGTATATTTATACAAAAACTTTATTAAAAAAACACATTTTAACATTATTTGTCAAACTAAAGCAATACCTGTTTTGGGCAGCGTTATAACAAAGTGCTACTTTACATGTAGAGCACTTTGAGAACGGTTTGGACTGAATGCCTTTTTTGCTACAAACTTCATATCTCCTTCGCTTATCGTCGAAAATAACCCAATGTGCTCCCCTATTCAACAACCTAACGTCGGCCGAAATCGAATAACCGTGGCCACGTGTTTTCTTTAGTGACACATTATTGCCAACATTCAAAGAGCGTCGTTTGCTAGTTGCACATCGTTTCCTGGTTAATAGCCTCATGGCAACAGACCTTCTAAATTCTAGAAGGAACACCTTTTCTCTTATATCACAGTAAATGGCATAGGCACTAACAAATGCCAAATCCAGTAAACCCCAAAACTTTTTTGATTTCCTATCGACTTCATAGATAATGAGCCCTCAATCTATCTGCGTGGTTTACCCCTCCCATATATTTGTTATAGTCTGCAACTGCTACTGGAACTGAAATCTGTAGCCTTGTTCCATCTTTTTGGGTAGGTTTTACAAAACCCTCTTCACTTCCATGGAAATTACTCGCGATGTGCATAACTTTATTGTCGTGCCATTTCCATATTCCTATATCCATTGAGGAAAAGCGAAAGTCATATTCTCCGCGCTTTAGATTTTTACCACCAGTCATATTAGTGGGTAGTTCTTTTCTGTCAGATCTAATTGTTCCACATGCCAGAGTGTGTTCTGTTTTTAGCTTTTATAATAAAGATAAGGAGGTAAAGTAATTGTCAAAATATATAATGCGGTTCCTCTATTCCTCTTCAGCCAAACTCAAAACTACCCTCTCGCCTAGTTCAAACGCTGAAAATTTCTCTTTGACTACCTCATCTTTCCCCTCGTATATTTCTAATTTTTTGATGTAGTCTTTCTGGTCAGATAAGCACCAAAAATTTTATCCACGTTCTATCGGTTTCATAGGATTGTACTGCTTTAGCGAAGTATGTCCCTTAAAAATTATCATCGATTCGTCTACAGACAATTCTCGGGTGCTATTGTAAAGGTTGCTAAATATTTGATTCAGTGCGTTTATCACTGGTCGCAATTTGTATAATTTGTGCTTTTTATCTCTGGGTATCTGCGCTTTATCATTCGCATGCAGGTTGCTTAGAATGGCATCAAATCGATCCCTAGATATAGTAGAGGAGACGTATGGTACATTTAGGTCTTTAGATGTTGACCAATAGTGTTGCCAATTAGGCACCTTGTGATACCCCATCATCATACTGACACCGATAAAGACCAAAATCTCATCTTTATTGGTAGTCAGTATCTTATTTCGCTGTACCGCGTATAGATTAGATTGTTGAATTAAAATTTCCAATAAAAGATTAATCACTGTTAAAAACATGTCTGTGGCTGTCTCACAACCCACAAAGTTATCCTCTACACAACCTTCCGAAGATTGATAAATTGGAATATGAATTGAGACTTCATTTTTCCATTTTCTATCTACCCCACCAGCGCCGGCGCCTATTCTGGGTTTTGACTTGTTTTTGCCACAATTGCTTTTCATTTGTGTTACTTTTATATCAACATATCCTTCAGTCTCTTCTTCAATTTCTTCAACAACGCCAATGGTCGCATTATTATGAAGTCCACGTTCATGCCTTCCTAAATTCTTGTCCTTCAATTTATCAAAAATAATTTTATACTCATCCTCGCAATCACTTTCAATATCCGTATCAACTCTGATCGTCCGGTAAATCCTCGAAAGTAAAGTCTTCTGCAATTTTGAGGAGCTCTGCATCCGTCAAAGGCCTTTTTTATTAAATAATTTTAGGTATGAAGTTGACTAAAAGTTGTTAAATAATATAAAAATGATTAAAAATAGTAAATTGCTAAAATACGTATCGACTCTACATCCTCCATTTTACTGATCGCAGCGATATTGGTAGCCTAGGCGGTACTTCAGAGTACCATACGTAATATAGGCTAAATAAGGCAGGTCAAACGTTCTGTATATAAAACAAGTCTATGAAAGTCGTATAATATAAATAATTTTACCTGAATTGCCAAAAATTTCACGGAACCAGTAAAACAAATTATCACATTCACCTCTGTCAAATACGTCAGCTGTCACTGCAACTTTGTAGAAAAATGACAAGTTTAATGCTGCATGGTGCTGCCAACTTGTGGCTATTGGATTAATCACTTATTCAACCCGTCCCTGACCATTCGGCCCGTTAAACGATTTGAGGTGATACGAAATTTACACGAAGTTTTAAAAAGCTGGTACTTGAGAGTACCCCTCGTCAACTAAGGGTTAAAAATCGGCCATTTTCGGCTTCGCAAAGGCGAGCTCTTTCTACGGCATTTTCGATAACAATTGTTAAAGTTTTGTGGGTGTGGCTCCCTAATTTCTGAATTAATATTGTGCTTTAGTTGTTGGATTCCCTAGGATTTGTCACAGTCAGAAGCCATCAGATCGGAAAATAGTACAGCCAAAATATCACATATTTGATTTGTTTATTATTGCAGGAAGTACAACATTTTTGATCACAGCCAGATAGCATTTACAGTACAGCCGTAACACAAGTGCTTCCTTCTTGCTAAAACAAAATATTAGATTTGTTTATTATTGCAGTACGTACAAAATGTTTAATCATGACCCGATATGATTTTCCATTTACCGTTACTGCATTGCTATTGTGATTTTCGAGAAGTAAGATCCGATGAAATTCTGTGAGGATGCTTCAAAACTGGCAAATCCGCTTGTGGAGGTGGAAGTGAGAACCGACGGACGTAATGCGGTGGTCAATAAATTTGTTTTCTTCTAAAGATATCTGTTGAAGGTGGATTCCAAAATCTACACGTTGCTGATTCAAAAGATGCGATCGGACTCCGTAGTTCTATTGTCCACCTATGTGGATTTATCCTCTGGAAGTTTTGTTTCGTTCATAAAATCCAGGAACTTTTGCCGAGGAATTATTTTCACCTCTATGTCGGGTGGTTTGGGTTGGCCAAATAGAGCTGTCCGTTGCATCTTATGTGTCTCGCATTCACACAGCAGATGCTGATAGTCTGCGGGATTGGATTGCATTGGCATGCAAGACATATTCAGATCGACTTCCAGTCGACGTTTCTCTCCTACACAAATTCAATGTTTTCTTTAGTCTTGGCTGAACATCGTTTTTCCACTTGTAGAAGGTCACTAACGAATCTCTATTGCTGGACACGTGCAATAGAGCAACGAATTATTGCTGCTGAGGTAGTAACTCTGATATTTAAATGCCAACAACATTTTCATTGCATTACTATAATTGAGGGTTGACTTTAAAAATCAAATTCTACAATTTTGGTTTGCTGTATAACTGTTAACTTTTCCATCATACATTTCTTGACCGTTTACTACAATTCCTGGAAAGAAATAATGGGTTTTTCAATAAGAACTTGACAACTTTTTTTTTTAAATATCTCGCAAACCATTTGGGATATATCAAAACTTTTATTATTGGCTTAAAGTACAATGAATGAATTATGAATGGAACTCGACTTCGGTCATATGTCCACCAAGGGCACGATTGCAGCGGCCTATTCGTTGAAGCCAATTTTCGATGACTCGGCCACACAATTCGACAGCCGATATTTCTCGTTCAATGTTGGCTCTTAGGCCCTCAACGCCGCCGGTTTGTTGGAATAGACCTTCGATTTAACGTAACCCCACAGAAAAAAGTCTAGAGGTGTTAAATCACAAGATCTCGGCGGCCAATCGGCAGGACCTCTTCTCGATATAACACGTTCGCCGAACTTGGACTTCAATAAGTCGATTGATTCTCCAGCTAAGTGGGATGTGGCACCGTCTTGCTGAAACCACATATCACTGATGTTCATCCCATGCAATTGATTGAAGAAATAACGCTACGTCTCTGTAGCGTTCACAATTGATTGTAACGTGACGGTCATTTTCATCAACGAAGAAAAATGGCCCAATGATGCCACCGGCATGGAAACCGCACTATACAGTCACTTTTTCTGGATGAAGTGATGTTTCATGAAGCACATGAGGGTTTTCAGCACTCCAATAATGCATGTTTTGTTTGTTGACGAAGCCATTCAACCAAAAATGCGCTTCATCACTGAAGATGATTTTGCGACGAAAGTAGTCATTTTCGGCTAACATCTCTAGAAGCTATTCTGAGAACGTGCGTCGCTTCATATGGTCAAGTGGCTTTAGTTCTTGAGTTAACTTGATCTTGTAAGGGTGCAGGCCAAGATTCTTTCGCAAAATACGCCATAGTGTGGTCTGACTGAAGCCTAATTCCTGAGAACGCAGTGGATCGACTGATTTGGTTGTTGCGATGTACACTTCAAAGGCAGCAATATTCTCGACGCTGCGACCGCTGCGTTGTCTCATTGGCACGGGAACATTCAACAGTGAATATGTTGACTCAAATCTTCTCACCAATTGTGAACTGCTTGTCTACTCGGGAGAGAATGACGACCCAAAATTGGCGTAAGCGCTCTTAAAGTTGCAATCACTGACCCGGAATTTCCGTAGTAATTTCTAATTACTTGTAAACGTTCTTCGTTCGTAAGTCTTTGCATGATGAAAATTTTTGAGTTACTGCATATTTTGACAGCGACAGCGCACTAATTTGTTTAAAGGTGCGTTCACAATAAGAAAACAAAAGTGTGAAGCTGCTATTGAAAAACCCTTTATTAGTAATCTAAAGTTATTAGCTTTGTTAATTATGCGCTATCTTTGACTGGCTATCGATAAAGTGGTCCTTCGACCGAGTGGGTTTATCTATTTGAATCTTTGCTAGTGAGGATATTACAGATCATGAATAGTGATTGTATTTGTCAGGCTAACCCTAACCACCCATCGATTAAGTATTCCTGTAGCCGTGTTTGTTTAGTTGGATGAGTTTCTTCCTTGCGAGGATATTGTAGATTATTATTATTAATCATTATATGTAATAAGCTCAGCCTAATTACCCATTGATCAAGTAATACTTTAGCCATGTATACTTGTTTATTTGAGTGTATGGAATAGTTGCAATTTTAGATCAATTTTAATGATAATATCTGTTTTACATACAATTATCTTTAATATGACAACTTTTTACAGTTTATACAATAAATTTAAAATCAATAAGAATTTTACAAATAATATTTTATTTTTAAAATGCCATCGTTCCGAGATTTCTTATTCATTAATTATTTATTAAAAAGACGAAAAATAGCCTGAATATATGAATATTCAGCCTGTTCTGACTCTGCAACATTAAGTCTTACTAAGACTGCAAACAAATAACTTATTGAAACAACTACTACAACGTGGCACTAGCCAGGAAATAGACTAAACTTTGCCTGCCCTGTCTTAGTAAACTTTGTTTTACTTTTTATTATTTAAGTCTATTTATTATTCGTTTGTTCGTGACAAAAAAATATTTTTGGCCAAATCTTGGTTTTCACAGTCAAAATTGAAAGGAGCCGGAATTAGTCCTCAAATCAATTAGTTGGAAGTATTAGGTTTCGAATTTCGGATTTTAATTACAATTTTCAATTGTTCACTGTGTCGTGGCTACGGCTATTTTTAGATATATACTATATGGCTATAAAGTTTTAAGACTGAGGTCAGAAAAAAAATTTAAATAAATGTAATTTTTTCGCATCTTATTAAATAATATAAACGTTGTTAAATCGTTTTTGATTGAAAAAGTTGTCCATTATTCGGCCGAATCATTTTCTCCACAGGTGACGTCCAATCAAATGATAGCGGTTTCATTGCCCAATAGGTGACGTCCAATCAAATAATAGCGGTTTCATTGCCCAACAGTTTAGTTGTTACTATGGTTACGATTCGTTTTTTGTCAGCGAACAGCCACAATTTCCAAATAGAAAAATTATTCGTTATAATGTAATACAAACAGAAAAATCTTTAGGTAATTATTTAATATGATGCGAAAAAGTATAGTATTAAACTCGTGAACAAGTTGGCCATTGCCACTCAGGTGAATTGCAAACTTCACCCTCGTGGCAATGGCCAACTTTCTCACTCGTTTAATAATATACTATTATTCAATGTACACTCCTCCCACAGCTGGGCTCGATCCGCTAATCGTTTTAGGGCTTTAGCAAAGTCTTCTACCAGCACCTCGTCACAGCTTTTTGAATGGTCGAAATATTGTCAAAATGACGGCCTTTAAATGCAACTTAATTTTTGGGAATAAGAAATAGTCGGCCAGAGTCAAATCAGGCGAGTACGGCGGGTGGTGCAACACGGATTTTTTTTTTATCTGGCCAAGAATTGTCTAACAATGTTGGCGCTATGGGCTGGTGCATTGTCGTGCTTTATTTTTTATTTTTTTCCCTAGTTCTTCCGTGATTATTTGACGAATGGTTTCTGATGGTTGATTGGCGATCAGAATTCAGTGCACAGCTTTGATATTTTCATTCTTCCGGCTTGTGCGAGGACACCTCGACCTTTCATCATCATTTGTAAGTCACAAAATGGAGCAAATTACTGGTCTCCTAAATTCTACAATACTCTGCCTCCTGCAATAAAGGCACTTTCTCTAAAGCAATATAAAAAGTACCTGAAGGACTACATAACTGAACAGGCTTTTTACTCTTTGGATCAATTCCTTAATAAGTGATGAACTCCCAGTATAATATGTACACTTATTTGTATTGATACAATTCTTAGTGTCCTTTTTTTTGACTTATGTAAAACTTTAGTTCTGGCATGAATAAATTATTATTATTATTATTATTATTATCCTTCACACTGTCATGGCCACCAAGAAACTTTCTGAACCACAGAAACGCAGTTGGACGTGATACGAACTCTTCACCGTAAGCCGTTTGTAACAGTTGATACGTTTCCTTGGCTGTTTTACCGATTTTAAAACAGAACTTAATTGCTGTACGCTTTCCAATGTGTGTTTTCACGACGAGGATAAAAACGCGCTTCACTAAAAATGGTATAATTACGGACTGGAGACACGTGTACTAATAAAATTTTCACCAGTTTCTCGAAAGGCTTCCCACAACATAGTATCGTTGACCGCATATAGATAGAGCTACTCAATCCGCTAAAATCAGTCTTAAAATTTCATTGCCACACCGTGTATTTACATCATTTAATTTTCTAATTTTCTCCTCTCCCGAGCAGTGACGGTTCGCGGTTTTTTTTTTCTGGTACGGCCGAGGAACAAGAGGTGCTAATACAGATAGGTGCGTTCACGTATCCAGCCGTCTCTGCAACTGACCCTACCTATCTGTATTACCACCTCTTGTTCCTCGGCCGTACCAGTAAAAAACCCCGCGAACCGTCACTGCTCCCGAGGCACATCGATGGTAATTGTAAATGAAATTTGGTAGATTTTTAAATTAACAGTTTATTATTCTTGTACTTTTTCTCTAAAATAATTGGGAAAGCAGGAAAATATGTTTGCATGCGGGAATTTAACTCGTGACTCTGCCGGGCGGATACTTTGACCACAAAGCTACAAAAAACCTGTAGGTTTGATTCATTCCACCGTCATTTATTCAATCTTCAGGTCTGCTATAGCTTAGTGGTCCGAGCATCCGGTAAAGGGAGGGTCACGGATTTAATCCCCGTATGCGCAGACGTTAAGTAACAACTTAAAACCGTTTTGACTAAAAACTTCTAACCCAGTTAACAATTTAATCAGTGAACTCTAAGCCTTCAATTTTTTTTTAAGTTTGGCTGTACAGAACCAAATGTTTTAACTCCTATAGCAAATAATTTAGTGACTCATCATTAGAAAAGCTACTCAAAAATTAAGACCAGTTCCGTAGTTAAAACGTTGATGTGGATATATAAACAACGAAACGTCGTATTTGAAGAATTAAATTATTTTCTGGAATAGCTTGCAAAAAAGTTCTCTTGATTCTTCCTGTAACAAAGCCGTAAAAAAATCAAAATCAAAATTGACGTTTTCGGTTTTCTTCGAATATCTCCGGAATTAATCAGAATATTTTAAATTTCTTTTTAACAAATTATTCAGCTTCCTTTGTTTAGCAACTCTCTCTTATAGTTACCGAGATTACAATGCTAATGCATCGAATTTGTAAGACCTTATACAGGGTTCCCTATAATAGACTACCCATTTTATTTTATTAATTAATTTCCTACGAGATAACTACATAAGTTTATCTCTGTGGGATTATGTTCTGTAGTCTTTGGGATTTAAGTTAATTATTGATCAAGTAGGCACCTGTCACAAATAAGTTTTATATAAATAATTTTGTGGAACGTTATTTTTCTACGAGAAGTTTGTTCTCTGTCCAACAACGTGTGTTTTGTGTAGAAACTTACATAAGAAGCAATTCGATTGAAGAAGTTAGGCGTGCATTCCGGCATCAGTTTACTAACAACAATAGAGGCCACGCGCCAAATCCTAAAACTGTTAAGTTATGGGTTCGTCATTGGCGTGAAAATGGTTCTGTACAAAATTTGAAGAAGCCTGGACGTCGAAGAACAGTTCGTACACTTGAAAATATTGAACGAGTTAGAATTGCGTTTACGAGAAGTCCTAAAAGGTCTGCTAATCGACAAACCCTTATTCTAGGAATATCAAAGGGAAGCTTAGATCGAATTCTTCAAAGAGATTTAAAATTTCATCCCTATAAATACCAAATGGCACAGCAACTTATAAATCAAGATAAAGAAGCAAGGTTAGCATTTTGTCAAGAATTTTTGAATTTACATCAAGGAGCAATTCACAGTATCTTAATGAGCGACGAAGCAAATTTTTAATTGAACGGCATGGTTAATAAACAGAATTTTAGATACTGGTCAAATGAAAATCCTCGTGAAATCTTTACACAGAACCTTCATAATCCAAAAGTGGTTGTGTGGTGTGGAGTAGGATCTTTTGGTATTATTGGTCCATATTTTTTTGAGGATGAAAATAACCGCGCTGTAACAGTAACATCCGAGCGCTAAGTAAACATGCTAGAAACATTCCTCATTCCAGAATTAAATAGACGAGGATTACTAAACAATGCCTTACTATTCCAACAAGATGGGGCAACAGCTCATACCGCCAGAAACTCAATGCGGGTTCTGCAAGAAAATGGCCGACTCATTTCTCGATTCGGAAATTTGTCTTGGCCTTCGCCTTGGCCTTCGAGGTCCCCCGACTTAACGGCACCCGATTTTTTCCTGTGGGGATATTTAAAAGCCAAAGTGTTTGCGAGTCATCCAGGTACAATCGAGGAACTCAAAGTCAAAATTCGTGAAGAAGTTGAAGGAATAGACAAAGGTTTGCTACGCCGTGTAATGAACCACTTGTTATCTAATATTGAAAAATGTGTTGAAGTTGGTGGTCATTTAGAAGACGTGATTTTTAAAAGTTAGAATTAAATTAGCCAAATATTTATGTTATCATAAATCCCAAAGAGTTAGCTGTAATTTAGTATAATAAAAAGTTTGTTTTGTTAACTGAAAAAAAATTAATTCAAATATTAAAATTGGTAGCCTATTATGGGGAACCCAGTATATACATAGAAAAATATTACTTTCCTTCTTTGAATATTTGTAATATATTATATAATTTATCTTTAAAAATATTTTGATGGAAACGAATACATTTTCTACGTTGAATTTCAAGCGTTTGTTAATCGCAGAAATCTGTAAAGGGGGCTTAAGTGGCCTAAGCCCTCTGTGATGGGACCACTGATGGGGAGATCTTTTGATGTCACCCTGATTGGCAATAACGATAATATCCGCTTAGGCCATCACTACTATATATGTACAAATTATATGCTGTCGGTATTGAAATGCGTTTTCCGTAATTCGTTATTATTATTAGAATGTTATTTACGTATCCGTGATGCCTGACATCGTGTTGCAAAATAGCAAACCATTTATTATTAGATCATATATTAACAACTTGTCAGTTATTTTCAGTTTCTCGGTCGAATTATTCGCCGGAGAACGTGTGGGTTGATTTCTTTTCGAAAATTACAAGTAAATAGTTTAACGATATTTAGTCAAAATTTTAAGAAAATTAAGTACTTTGAACAAATTATCCGCATTCTTTTTTGTTTATAACTTACATATACTTAAGTTTAGGCGAAACTTTTTTGGTAAGAATTTGATAATAAATTATGTAACGAATCTTTATTGCTCGTTACTAGATACATTATTATAATATATACATATTTAATTCTCTTGGTAAGTCACTAGAGTAATTTGCTATTGACCTTAGGTCTTTTAACACTAATAAATTATTTTCTGCAAAAATGTAATTTTTCGAGTACAATGTTCAACTGTTTTTTCACCATGTTATACTACAACCAGTTCACTAATTCAATCAACAACTGATAATTAACTTGAAATACAGAATATAGGGGTGTAACATAGTAAATAAATTAATAATAATATATTATAATTCTATTTATCTACTTACATTCTAAACAGTTTTATACTTAACAAGTAGGGCAGCCTCAATATGTGTCTACCTGTTCGTAATTTTGCCAAATTTAGTGGTACTAACAATAACATATATTCATAAATTCAGAAACTTTTCGTCTTTATTTAATTCATTTAAAGCATCTGCGACAAGTGAGGTATTTCAATTTTAATAATTTTTCAAAACTTTATATTATTAGTTACATTTGCCACCAGTGGGTGAAAATTACTTCAAGTAAGGTGAAATTAGTCCGTCTTTGGAATTCATCCATCCATTCCCCAACGAACGTCTACATTTAAGGAAGCTGCCCGATTTGAATTTATTTCCTCATCCATAAGCATAAATCTCGCCTTTTCGCTGACTAAGGTTTCCAATCCCACTGCGAAAGCACCTCGGATTATAAAAGACTTTCCGAAGATTGTAGGATATCTACGCAAGGACGGGTCGTCCAGCCCCTAAAATAATCAAAACACCCCATAAAAGGTGTACATACATCTTGTCTTTTCGACCCCAAAGATTACAGCTTAGTATGATATAGGGGGTCTTTCAGTTTTATAATATTGTAATTGTATGTATCCCTCTAAAATACCAGTTCCATTTGTTATTTCGTGGTCATAATTCAACAGTGTATATCGATTCAATTTATTTATGTTAGGTAAATGTTAATAATTTTGCAGCGATGTATATTCACTAAACGAATGAATAATCATAATTTATCTATACCAATGCATATGGTGTGTTGCGTCATACCGGGTTTTTTTAGAAGTTTTAAATTAAAATAATTACGCTGCCTAAGTCAATCTGCTATATCATCCATAATTCCCCAAACCTAAATACCTGTTAATTATTCTTCCTAAAAACATAAATAAACATTAATTATATAATTACATATTTATAATGACCAAAGAGTCTACTTTATAATCACTTTAGTTTATCAAAGATTTCCTAAGCAATACGAAATACTAAAGTCATTTTGTGTATCTCCGTTCCTGAAAGTCCCCACAAAAATTTGTATAGACAAATAGTGTTCGGAAAGTCTTGAAAGAAATAAGAAACATTTCTTGAAAAAAAATAATTAATCGTCGTTTCCAGTCGATTTAAGCACCATCTACGACAAAAGTTATTTTGCGTATCTTCGTTCTCGGAAGTCCCACAAATTTTTGTATAGACAAATAGTGTTCAGAATGAGCTCTTGAGATTTAAAAAAAAAGAATAATTTATTGAAAAACATTTTTTTGAATCGTTATTCAGGCGATTTACGCGCTGTTTACGACACACTTCATTTTGTGTACCCCGTTCCCGGAAGTCCCACAAAAAATTTGTACAGACAAATAAAGGATCCAATGCAATAAGTTGCTAAGTACTTTTTTCGTGTTTTGAGATAATCCATTTTAAAGTTTTCAAAAGCAAATTTAAATATGATGAATTATCGTATTACCTAATATTTCTTGTAGTGATTCTCTATGACAAAAGGACAGCTCCTGGTAAGCTCCATATATTTTTTCAAAATTTTGACTTAGCAACTTCTTGTGTTGGATTTCTCTTTAAAATCTTTATTCAACTTCTTTATTTATTCATAGGCGTGGAAACATGTTTAAAGAAAAAAACATATTGATTTTCAAAATTCAGTGCAATTTAGTAATAATTCACAAAACTAAGGTGAACAAAATATGAAAACTGCTTAACTTAAATTTCTATTTTCATGGAACTATTATTCAAATTCATCAGCATCGGAGTCCAACACCTCATCTTCGCGCACTGAAGGTGAGCTTTTCTGGTGGGGACATCTATGAGGATGCGTCGAAAAAATTCAGTATCCAATGACTTAACATGATCAACAAGATGCAAGATATTCTGATATTTAAGTTGCTTTATTTCCAAAAATTCACCATCATATGCCAATGCTGGCTCCCCAGGTAGTTTTCTGTTCACTCCTATTTTGTGCAAAGGCATTGGTTCCAGATTCCCAGTCATGCTGCATTTGAACACCAGATCCAGTGTTAAATTCGACGTATCTAGCATTAGAAATTCTTGTGATGCTTTTTTTTGCTATAGGCATTTATCAAAGCCTTGAAGTCTGTTATTTGGATTAAGGAATCGCCACCTTGAAGTTTGCCATTAGAGCGCAAAGAGTGCTCCACAAAGACACATTCAAAAGGGTTCTTCTTGTTTCATGATCTAATCATTTCAACGTAAGCCTCCGGGTTGTCTACTGTCTCATACGTCAATCTTTTTTTCTATCATTGCAAAGTCCCTATCCACTGGCATCATACTACGGCCAGGTATCGGATACAAAACTTCGATGTGCTGAAAAACCTTCTTAACACATAACTGATCCAGATAGACGAATAGAAATGTGTTTTTGTTTTGACTAAAACAGTTATCACAGTATATCTTCAAAGTGGTTTGCCCTGGAGTTTTCTTTCTTTTGATGTAGTCATCAAGGCAGTTGATTACCTCATTTGGTCCCTTTTTTGCGATATTCTCTGCGTAAGTATACATTACAGACAGTGAATTCCAAAAACGTGAACCCATAACTGACGAAGGTAATATTCGTTCTGGATGTTAGTAACGGGAACAGGTAAGTTTTTTTCGTAATCGAAGCATATCGTAAGCTCTTCAGAGTTCGACGCTGTCTTCTTCTGTGCGTCTGAAATGGCTTTTTTTAAGTGTTCGGCACGTCTAAGATGTAGCTCTTTTTGTGTACTCAAACTTATAACTTCCCCATAATTTTTCTCATTTTCAGCCTATTTTTGATTCTGAACGTGGACGTTGCTGAATAGATCTTTTCCACGACTTTGGATCAAACATTCTTTTTCTTCCACGCGGCGTAGAAATTTGCCTATTGATTACGACGTCTCTTTGGTTTTCTTGATTGCGGTCAGATGTACTTGGAACGTCATCAGCAGCCTGTTGTTCACTCAGTTTTAATAAGCCAGAGGGCTCTGGCTCCGAAATTGATGATCCAGCTTTACAGTTGACGCCTAGATGTGAGATTATTCTATTCTTTCAAATTCTTAGGTTCCTGAACGATGCGAGTTTTTCTCTTGTTGTATTGAGTTAACTTCTTCTTCTTACTCTTATTTTTTCTTTTCGTAGCTTCCACATCAGAGCTGTCAAAAAAAGTCTCTGTCGAGTATTCGCTTGCCAGATGCGAAAAGTCAGCCTCTTCATCTGTATCTGCAATATTAAATTGGAATCGGTGAGTTCAAGAACAGTACAAGTCCAAAAATTGAAATTTTGAGAAATAAAAAAAAAAATAAAAAAATAAATTGTTCAATAATACTATTCTTTCACTTGTGTAGATCTATAAATACTGAACAAAATGGCTATCTCAGTTGAAAATTACATTTTTTGAACTTGTACTGTTCTTTAACTCGACAATTCATTTACTTTTCTCATTATTCAGATTATAATATTAAACCAGAAGCAAAATGATGCTCTTATCAGAGCAGGCCAGTAGTTATTGAACTAATAGCAGTATAATACATTGAGATGACTAACCACTCATGATTATCCTCGTGATTATCTGTTGTTTATTAGGTAATTTAAAAGGCACGTTGATAACACACACTCACGATCACGTATTGCCGTTTTGAGGTTAAAAATTGGTTACATTACGCCGCTGATCAGCTGATGACTTTTTCCGTTGAAATTACACACTTTTCAAACTTAGTAACTTCTTGCGTTGAAATGGCCACACCATAATAATAACCGCATACTGTTTTGAGGTACTTAGAAATTTTTGACAGTCAAACTGTTTTAACTAGTTGATAGAGCATGAAACGCTGGGTAGATGGCGCCACTTATCTCAAAACACGAAAAAAAGTACAAGCAACTTCTTGCATTGGATCCTTCAAATGGTGCTTTTAGACTTGGAAAAAAAGAAACATTTTTTTAAGAAAAGAACTACATTACTGTATGATCGATCGCGGAACACATGCCGACGTCGAGCTTAGCGATTATGACTCGTTTAAAATAATTATTTTATGGCCATTATTATAAAGTTCATTTAAATTTAATTGACGATAAAATTTTAATTGACATTTGTGCTACATATATTTTGCATATAACCAAACTTCATTGAAATTTTAATCTTCGAATAAATTTAACTGACCTTTATAATGCTGGACCTTAATTGATTTAATATTTACGTATTGATATTTTATATTATTAAGTAAAGTATTTTTTTTACTTAAGCTTTCGCTATTCAGTCATAACCGGGTGTAGACCTATTCATTAAAACTAATTAAAAAGATTAAACAGGGAGACATCAAGGATCAAAAGCAAAGCAGCATTTTTTTTTACTTAGGCATGAGCCATTCAGTTACGACCAGGTTATTATTTTTTATGTATTTAATTTGTGATGAGTAAATGAACAAATAAACAAATGAATAATGGCAGACGTATACAACAACCATGGACCCTAGCGAATACTTCTCGATCCCCGAAAAATCTTTCGGCCGGGCTGGGATTCGAACCCACACGGCACACTGTGCAACCGGCACAAGCGCTCGCCTGTACCTACTACACCAACGGGCCGAGCTGCATTGTTGAGAGATAAATCTCGAAACGCATCTGCAGATGGCTAGTTACTTAATTTTAATATATTTTATAATTCAGTGGTATATTTAGTTATTATCAAATTTGTTTCATCTAGTAACACTAGATAAGTTAAGCACTGTGTGTCCTTTTCAAAACGTTTCTTAATTATTTCATTTTAATAATAACATTTACAGTTTGAAGCTTCAAATTTAATTTTAGAATAATTTTCAAGTTAGTCCTTTGGGTGGAAATAAACGAACCAATGTACTGTAGTAGTACTAGTAATAACTTGCAAATTTCTTTTGTATCATTCAATATCCGGCGTGGCACTATCCAGGGAAGTAGTAGTTTCAATAAGTGATTTGTTTGTAGTCTTAGTAAGACTTAATGTTGCAGAGTCACGAACAGGCTGAATATTCATATATTCAGGCTATTTTTCGTCTTTATTACTATTATCAAGAATCAGGGAAGTCGATGACCTTTAGGACTTCACGAAACAGGAGTGGCCCTTGGAAACATATAACAGTAGAGGTACAATTGTTACTTAGCTAAGAAATGGATATTATTAATTCTAATAAATAAAACCTCGGTTTAGATTCGGAATGTTTAAAATTCTCGACTATAATCTGTTCATATCCAAGAGGCAGTAAGTGTAAAAAACGCCGGCTGCTCGTGGAGTTCTCGCCGGATTCACTTTGTATTTTGTGCCCGTTGACTGGAGAGCGCGCCGTGCACTTTGTACTGTGCGACCCTGTGCAATCTCACCATTCACGTGATAAGATAAGATAAGATAAGATAAGATAAGATAAGATAAGATAAGATAAGATAAGATAAGATAAGATAAGATAAGATAAGATAAGATAAGATAAGATAAGATAAGATAAGATAAGATAAGATAAGATAAGATAAGATAAGATAAGATAAGATAAGATAAGATAAGATAAGATAAGATAAGATAAGATAAGATAAGATAAGATAAGATAAGATAAGATAAGATAAGATAAGATAAGATAAGATAAGATAAGATAAGATAAGATAAGATAAGATAAGATAAGATAAGATAAGATAAGATAAGATAAGATAAGATAAGATAATGTTTATTCGTGCTATTACATAAGTTTACACACGCCAATACAGTTATACATGTAATCAAATATTAAGGAACTTAAGAATTTAAATCATTTTGTGAAATTAGATGAAATTAATAAATAAGATCATTATATCAATAAAACTTAAAGCTAGTGAATAAATAAGATCCGTGTATAAATAAAACTTAAAGCGTGTGTGTTTACACTTACTGCCTCTTGGATATGAACAGACTTTAGTTTCGCATTATTAGGGCATTTTCAAGAATGTTTGTTTTCTTCTGAAAATGCCCTACTAAGGCAAAACTAGTGGATAATTTTAATTATTCAGAATCTAAACTGAGTTTTTATTCGGTTTGGTAGAATTAATATCTATATTATTATCCTGAATATGTATTTTCGTTTCGGTGTTATTTCAAAATTTACCTTTCGACAATTTACCTTAATACAAATGATAATAATAAATTCATTATCACCCGAAAATACGGGCCTTATTACGAATAATTATTTTAAATATCAGCTTCATTATTAACTAAAAATACAGGACACGAATGAATAATTTATTCAAAAACAATTTGAATGAAAATTCGTTCGATAACAATTTCGGAATAAATTTATTTCCGTAGGGTAAATAATTTAATTGGGTTAATTTAATTTAATATATTTTATTAATACTGTTCAGTGAGTTATTGCAAATGAAATAAAGGAAATACGTGGTGTAAAAACTGCATGTTTGCCTATAAAATCAAATCTACATATGGTAATTTTAAATGAAAAAGTGCTAATGAATTTTAAAAAAAATATTCACTAACGAATTTAATTCGTGTTTGGAGTATTAATCAAGTGGGTATTAAAATAAATTGATCACTTTAGAAACTTTTCCAATGCGAAAAATGACGATTAATAAATAAATAAGCTGATTAGAATTCTCCCGACTTGCCTCAATATAATACATTTAAAATGTAGTTATTGCTTGTATAGAATTTTAAACCATAATAAGTACATGAACAATAACGTACATGTGTACCTAAAAACCCATTTAGACAGGTTTTATTAATACTCATATCGTCGCTACCACAGCAAAATCATCTAAATCACATTTTTGATATATGCGGATAATAAGCATTTAATGTTGCATTCTTTTGCATAAATCGAATTATTGGACGAAATCATGATGTGAAAGCATGGAAAACATATATAACCAGAAATGGATGGTTTTGCCTTCAAAAAGTACATCTTCCATTATGGGGATATACACCAAAAAAACGAAAAAGTTAAAAAATGTGATATAGATGGTTTTGCCGTGGTACCCACGATATCTTCTAATTACATATACAAGGGTAGGCTGATAAGTAATGCCTCCACCTTCGTAATTCGCGTTTGGATGGGAATATTTTAATAAAACAAACGCATAAATAATCCTCAGAATGCTCTTTACTGTCCTGCATTCACTTTTCTATACAGGGTATTTTTTTTATCGTGGGCCATAAGATTTTACATGCTAAAAATTATACCTTGTGTTTATGTATATTTGATCATAAAATTTTGAAGGAAATTTTGGTTAGTAATAAATCAATTATTTTTCTACATGATGCGCTTAGTCGGAATAATATAAACATCTTTTATTCCATTAAAAAATGAAATTATTTAAAATAAATAACTGTGCAGAGATAAGATAATCAAAGTACCTTGAATTCCTGAAATGTCAGACTGATTAGTGAATTAATTTCATTTTTTAATAGGATAAAACATGCCTAAGTTAATCTAATTCAGCGCATCATGTGGAAAAGTAATTGATTTATTACTAACTAAAATTTGCTTTAAAATTATATGTTAAAATATACATTAACACAAGGTTTAATTTTTAGCATGTAAAATCCTATGGACCACGATAAAAAAAAAACATACTGTATATTTACCAGACAACTGGATACAATTCTGCAAACGATGTATGAGTTTTCTGAAAGAATAACTTCTTTATCGGTTGCATGGTGCTGTCCCTACAGATCTTCTTAAATTTTTGGAAAGAGATGGATATCACACGGTGCCAAATATCGTATACCAAAACCTGTTTGAGCACTCTTATCCGCTCGAACACTTCGATCTGCTCGTGCAAAACCAGGATATTCTGGTCTACAGGTCTACTAATTTTTCCTTCTTTGCTGACTTAGATCTGATACTTGTTTTTACCTAATTCTGTGGTGCTGATTTCAAAAATGGCAACCATTTTTGTCTAACACTTCAAGTTTTTGTTCCATCGCGTTTTGCTTTTTTTTAACTTACTCACGCATTCGTCAACGTCTATTTTAATGTCAACTCTCTTTCCATTGTCCATTATGTTTTCTAGTAATGGATCACTTGCATGTATCTCCTGCCTACCTGTTTATAAATGTGGGGTAAGGTATTCAGCTTGACCACTGCATCCCTTAAATGGTTAGTTATTGTTTTGTAATCAAAACTCTCGGACGTGTTTACTGTAAGCCAGTTGTTACATGTTAATAAAAACTACAAATGTGTGAAATTAAAATTCCTACTAAAAGTGTTCGAATTCGCCAGATACATTTTACTACATATGCGGACGCTTCATTGTGCCCATTCAGGATGAATATAAGCGATTTTGTAAAGCTGCTGTACTTCGCTTTCTTTAAAGTTAAACTTGCAGACCAAGACAAGTCTTGGGTATGCAAGCCTTATGTGGAAAATGTGTGACAATGGAGTAAAGGAAAGCGAGACAAACTGGCATTTAGCATTCCAATGAAATGTCGAGAGCCTAAAAATCATAAAGATGATTATTTTTGTTTAACAAAAACTTAAAACAAATAATCTAGGCCAAAATCACATACCCAAATCTAGAATCACCAAAACGTCCAGTACTGAAAAAGTACCCATCCCGGTGTTAAAGAAGTCTTCTTTACTTGAGAACAAGGAAGTGATATTTCCGAACGATTTAAAATATATATCATGATTTTGAATGCGGCTCTTCCACACAACCTACAACTCAGAGATTTAATCTGACCGAAATATATGATTTAGTAGAAGATTTAAATCTTTCAAGAAAGCATCAGCTCCCAAGCTTATTAAATAAAAAAGTAGATGCTTGAGCAAGATACTAATATTACTTTCTATCGTACCAGAGAAACAGACCTTTTGCAATATTTTAAAGTGGACAGTGATTTAGTTTATTGTCATGATGTGCCAGGCTTAATAAATTCTATGGGTATGACAGTATTGACTGCAGTAAGTGGCGATTGTTTTAGGAAGAGCCCAAAGTGCGTTTTACTTCATAATGAAAATTTATATAATTTATTTCCAATTGGACATTCTGTACATCTCAAAGAAGAATATGAAACAATTAAGAAAGTACGCGAGCTAATTAAGTATGAGCAAGAGAGACTTTAAAATGGCCAACAATGAGGGTTCATGTAATATCCATATTTCTTGTGTGTGACAGCAGAGTCAGGAATAAGCATTGAATTCAGTTATGACTGCTGAGAAGATGTATTGGGGACCCAAATATAATACGTGATCGATCGTTAAAAAATTGTATTTCCTCTTCACATAAAACTAGTTCTAAAGAAGCAGTTTGTTAAAGCGCTAAACAAAGATGGCAGGTGTTATAATAAATAGATATGCGATACATTTCCCACTCAGAGCTATGAAAAACAAAAAGACGGTCCACAAATTAAAAAAATAGGCAAAGATCCAATATTCTCATTTCCCATGAGTGGTGCGGAGAAAAAAGGCACGGAAATCTTTCGTGATAGTCATCAAAGGTTTCCTGGGAAATAAAAAAAAACTGAAAATAACATCGAACTGGTCCAAACTTTAATAAAGAATTAGTCCAATATTTGGATAAATTCCCTGAAAATCTAGTAGGTATAGCCCGGACAGACTAACCCCTATAAATTTGTAATGTTAATTTAAAGATGTAATGTAAGTGCCTGAATAAAGATGTTTTCTCTCTCTCTCTCTCTCTCTCTCTGGGAGTATAAGCGGTGAGCAGCGTGAACGTTTTTAATAATATTTGAAAGATATGGAGAGGTGGTATCAAGGAAGGTGAGATACTCACATGGTTGACTACTGTTGGAAAATAAAAATATTTTGTTTGGAAATAGTGCATCCCAGAAAATCCCTCAAACGGAAATCTAATCCTTGAAAATTAAATTGTTTGTTTATATATCTTCAGGCAACAAAAATGTACCTAGACTTCAAATTTTTGTATGATACTATCAAAAAGTTTATAAATAGCCTCAAATGATTAATTAGAACTTATGGTTCCCAAAAGCTAATCATTTTTATTATTATTAAAGCTTTGGTATCCGAAATTATACGATAATAGTAGATTATATATCCAGGGAGAGAAATGCGTGATTTTTGCTGAGGTGTAAATTTGTATCCCGAGGACGAAAGCCTGAGGGATACAAAGCACCGAGTTTGATTTTTTTTCTATTTTTTTCATAAATGGGATATTTTAAGAGTAAAACGTTCATTTCTAAAACCAAATCCAGAAAAAAAAAACGCTGTCAGCCGTGACAGTTAAAGTTAAAATAAACAATAGAATCTTGTATGGAGAGAAGTGATTATTTCTCTCCCTATGGAGAGAAATGCTATTTCTCTCACGATTTCGATGGTTGAGAAATCGACTTTCTCTCCCGTTTGTAAAAATAGTATAATTTGATCAAAAATGACGATATGTTGTAGGTAAAAGCTGATGTGATAGGCAAAAACTAACGTGATATTTATCAGCACCCCAAATTCACTAAGAAATAATGCAAAAGGTCGTAAGTACCAAAGTGACTATTTTACAGGAGAAACAAAAAATATTATTCAACTCCAACAGCTGTATTTGACTCTAAAAATTCTCAATGGGCCGTTTAAAAGTTCCGACATAAATTTAAAATATTTATGTTAGGTTTCACACCGTCAAATATGAAACGTTAGTGTCAACATACCTGCACTTTATTAGACCTTCCCATATTTTAAAAATATTATTAATAATAAAATAGGACTCAAAACTTTTATTACTACATTATTATTATTACATTCAAAACAAAATATTTTAATAAAGGAAAAACACAAGGAAGGCTACTTATTTTCCATCGGATAAAGCCTCTTGTTTGACGATTATAGCTTGGTAAACGTTCTGGTTTTCTGGTGATATGTAAGGTATCATATCTTTGATTTGCTTGATTTTATCCCGACTCCAAGGACGAATATATAAGTTTTGAAAATTTTGCTCATCAAATCCAGATTTTAAGACTAGATTTCCAAGGAGCTACTTCAAAGTAGGCTGACTTGATTTCCACTTTTCTTAGGTTTTCTTATTTACTTTTATCATACAAGCTTGTGATATTCCAAAATGTTTAGTGGAGAGAGCTGTTGTTGCAACTTGCATCCAGTTAGGAAAAGAATCTACATGAGTAATCACGAAAGGCTTCTGTTCAATGTTCAAGGGCATTTGCCATAACACGGATGAGGTCCATGGGAACTTCTACACCGTTTTTCAATACACAAGTAAGAAATGTATGACCCCATTGTGGAAAAGCAGGAATCGTTTCATCCTCGAAACCTTTAGCCGCCAGGGTAATGTTCATAGCCAACAAACCTTGATATTTGTTGTGGCCGCCGCAGTTATCGACCAGAATATTAACTTCTTTGTTTTATTTTTCAGCTCTTTTGTAATAAAGGTGTCTGAGCCATTAGAGTATTCGATGATGAATATGTCGTTTTAGTTCTACAGTTCGATTTTTTTCAACTAAACACGCAGTGACCACAGCAAATGGTGGGAAATTCGAAGCCATCGGAATACGTGAAGTAGAAGTTGGGGTAGCAATCCACGGAAAATAGTACAAAATTACCTTAGCTGATATTTGATCAGTCAAGAGAAATCTGTTCTCCGTGCTTGCAGTCCAGGATAAGTACAAGCAACCAATTCATCTTCATCTGCTGAAGTCTGCAACTTCCTAGTCGGCAATTGGAGGGAGCTCGTCGTGGAGGACTGTTCAAGTTGACGACAAGAAGTTCGAATCCTATCAGATGAGTTCAATGCAGTGAGTAAGGAAAACTTGCTATAGTTGTACCATGAACGATTCGGAAGGAGCTTGACATGAACATAGAAATGCGTGAAGGTTACATTTATGATAAAGCTCATCGGCTACTGTTCGTCACGGGGTGCAGAACTACGGAACCGGGGAAGCGAATTCGCACGGATGTTTGCGGCCCATTTCAAGAATCGAGGTCTGGATATCGATATTTTGTGCTTTTCAAGGACGATTACAAAAATTCAGGACAGTTCATTTTCTGTGGCAAAAATCCGAAATTGCCCAAAAACTGAGCCAGTTCGTGGCTGAGGAAGAAAGAGTCTGGAGCTGCTGAGTGATAATGGCAGGAAGTTCGACAAGAAATAGATCTGGACCAGGTATTATCCAACGTCTTATAATGCCCTCCACTCCGAAACAAAACGGGTCCAGTGAGGGGGAAAATCGTACGGTGGTGGAAACTGCTAGAGAAATGATGCATGCGCATGGGAACATTCCTCAGGCACTTTGGGCCGAGATGACATGAACAGGTACCTGCATCCTTAATAGGACAGGTTTTTAAACATTAGTTCAAAGTCATGTATATTCTATCGAAGGAGCAAAGGACGACAATGGATCTAACGGCAATTAAAGGAATCCTCATCGGTTATGATAACGACGACGGACACATTATCTACAGTGAAGAGGAAAACAAGCTCTATAGATCCAAAGACGTCATCTTTGAAGAAAAATTGGTGGGAAACGGGGTTAATATACCCCCAGGAAGCAACGAAGCTGAAGAGACTGACCTGAATGACAGCAAATCTCGGATTGAAGAAAACGAAGAAACAGAATTCTGGAAACCCGATGACAGTGACAGTGATTGAATAATCTCAGAAATGCCGAAAATCAATGAAGAAGAGAATGCTGGTGAGACTTTGCGGAAACTTCGTAACCGAGTGGATCTTATAGCTCCACAGAAATTCCAGGATTATGTGATGCTCACCTCGACGACCTTTGAGGAACCAGACACCTACAACGACTCCACAAAGTAAAAACAAGGCCAGATTGGTGATCAAAGATTTTTCGCAAAGAAGAGGAGTAGATTATGATCAAACCAGTTCAGTAACAAGAAAATCGACTATTCGAACGCTACTCATTGTCAGTGTTGATCTAAATTCGAAAACAATACTTCTCGCGAATTTTTTGATGCAAATTCATCAATTACATTTGAAATATTTAATGTTTCACCGATCTCATTTTCAATAGAAATTATGGCTAAATTAGCAAATCGCTCTTGTGTAATAGTTGACCATAAATAATTTTTAATTAATTTTGATTTGGAAAAACTCTTTTCGCCGGAAGCCACAGTTATCGGTATTGTTAAAAATATTTTTAGACTAATACTGAAATTCGGAAAACAAGGAACTAAGTCTTGGCTAATTAAATGATTTAATTTTTCTAATTGGTAATGATCAGGAAATAGTTCTCTAAAAAGATAACAATTCTTTTAGGCAAACAACTTTACTTGTTGCAGAAAGCATTAGATAAATACAAGGAAACGAAATGTAGCCTGAATATATGAATATTTAACCTGTTCGTTAATCTGCAAGCAAAAAAATTGTATTTATCTAATTCTTTTAGGAGTTCGATTCCATCTAAATCTTTGGTCAATTTTCCGTTTTCGATTACCTGTAATTTAATATCTAACTCCATACAACATTTTCTTAATTATTCGGATTCTGCAGAATGAAATACCACAAAAATTTAAACAAGGAGCAGTTTTTTTCTAACAGCTCAGAACAATTGGATATCAAATTAATAGCGATGCCCAAAATTTCAAAATAAAAGTGAATTCAAAATTTTTCTCTAGGATCCAAAATACTTTCATCAGCGATTTTTTGTTTCTTATACGAACTTCAGATGCTTTGTGATACTTCTTTTGTTTGTTTAACAAAGTTGTTACACAGTTAGAAATCGGATACACTTCCGACAAGAGTCCAGGCAACCGGCCGCTATTTCTGGGCGCTCGGATTAAAATTTACAGATTTCGGACGCCGCGGACCCTCTATTGGTGGTCCGCTTCACAGGTTTTTATATTACGCAGATTTATTTAAAAAAAAAACATTTCTAAAATTAGGTACTAATTAGTAAATGAAATGTTAATAGAAAGTTGTAATAACCTCAAAACAAAAGGCAAATAATGACTACGTTCTTAACAAACGCCACCTCAAATGGAGGCATAGTGGAATCCCATGAACCGCAAAGATAATATCCCACATGTGTGCGACGTCGCCATCATCTTAAAAGCTAATCCGGGGCCCTAATCGCATACGAGACCCAATTAACCGACACGGCATACTGTTGTGTGTCGCTTTGTAAGAGGATCAGGTACGAAGGCAGAAGAGTCCTGGATTTGCCGCCGGAAACCTTTAATACCCTCACCCCGTCTCTGGAAACCCACCCACGTTTGACGTGAAAATTCAAATGAGTTCTCCCCACCTCTGAATGACGACAGTTCCACAGGAAGTCACTCTTATACGTGTCTTACAGCATAACCATTCCATACAGTCGGTTGGATAATGAAGGGGTAAGCCGCACAGTTTAAAACAGTTGGAACATTAAGGTGATGAAACAGAAATTTGATTAACCGGCGTTATTTAAATACTGTATTTTGGTGGAAGCGCCGGGAATAATTAAATTTAGTTTGCTTGCTTGCCATACAAAAACATTTTTCAAGAATTATCAATTACATTCCATCGAAACCAAATAATTGAATCCCCATAGAAATATCACGAGGACGAGGACCTGTTAAGCGGAAGATAAAAGAGCAATTCGAGGTGGATCCGAAGACGTGCAGAAGTGGAGACGAGAGGAATTTAATTAAGTCAACTGATCTGATTCCTGCGGACCAAATACAGGCCGCCGTTTATTACCTGGATCGTATTGCTATCGTCGTCCGCTATATAATTGAATTTCTGAATATCTGCGCACGTTAAAATTTCGCACGCTATTGATCCAGACACCGAAAACGCACATCGTATACTGTAACCGGTATTTAAGGTGCATCAGTTCGTAATGCACGTGTTTATTTCCTTGGGAACCGCTGCAGGAATGTTTAAATCGATAATACACTTCGCCGCCGTCTGATGCAGATCGTTACATGCGAGCAAATATCCTGGGAGAAGGAAGTTGGAAATTGAATTTCGAATCTTCTCTAGATTGGTTACTTTGAAAGGTAAAGAAAAGAATAGGGGTACGTGATTTTAACACTAACTTTACGAATGTCATAAATTGCACTGTTTGTTATTACTAAAATATTCAACAAAAATATTGAAACTAAAACATTTTTTCGCATCTTATTAAATAATATAAACGTTGTTAAATCGTTTTTGATTGGGAAAGTTGTCCATTATTCGGCCGAATCATTTTCTCCACAGGTGACGTCCAATCAAATGATAGCGATTTCATTGCCCAACAGGTAATATCCAATCAAATGATATCGGTTTCATTGCCCAACAGTTTAGTTGTTACTATGGTTACGATTCGTTTTTTGTCAGCGAACTGCCGCAATTTCCAAATAGAAAAATTATTCGTTATAATTTAATACAAACAGAAAAATCTTTAGGTAATTAATTAATGTGATGCGAAAAAGTATAGTATTCAACTCGTGAACAAGTTGGCCATTGCCACTCGGGTGGCAAACTTCACTCTCGTGGCAATGGCCAACTTTCTCACTCGTTTAATAATATACTATTATTTGATTGCACGATAAGTGATCGATCATTATCAAACTGCATGTTTTTATGATTAGTTATTTTAATATTTAGGTATTTTTAGTTTATATTATTAAGAACAATAGATGAGTTTTTATTCATGTTACTATCCTTAAAAGTATTTGTTTCATAATAAATAAATCGTGCTTTTTATTTATATTTCAAGATGTATCACGAAGTAAATGCCTCCAGTAATAATCAGATATTTAGATTTAGCGAGCGTGACTTGAAGGTAAAATTCATATATTCGCGAATAAAAGGAATATGAGCAGCAGAAATACATAAAACGGAACATTTCTTCAATTAAATAAAGACGAAAAGTAGCCTGAATATATAAATATTCAACTTGTTCGTTGAAGGGAATTTCTACAACAAGTGAGGGTTTTAAATTTTAAGAAATTTCCCTACGAGAAAGGTGCGACGCTTCCAATTATAATGAAACTGAAGCACTATATTCACGGGATCAAAAATTTCCATAATTCAACTCTATCGACGTCAATAATCAATTAAATGGAGATCCGGTGGCAGCTGCTGAACTACCCACATCGCCCTATATTTTATTTAAATTTATGCAATCTGTACTATTATTTTTTTCTGTAATAAACTTAACTAGCTGCAAATAAATGTAAAATTAAAAATCTTACGAAAATAATATATAAAGGGCTGAAAGACTTTAGTCAATTGCCCTTTTAATAAAGGTTTAGTAACTAACTAATATACAAATATAGAATACTTATGCGTTTGTGTACTAATAATATACCATGTAATACATTTATTTGTTTTTGTTATATTTGGCTGAACGACGCTGGCCCATTGTATTCCTCTAAGGAGGGCGATTTTTATTATTATTATTAATATATAAATTTTAAATTTTATTGGAAATATTTGCTGCAAACATTCCCAAACTAAATCAAACTGTATAGTTGAAATCCTTGGAGTCTCGAAACTCGACTAGAAAATTTATTCGAGTGCAGCATCGATAAATTCTTGGTTACGGGAGAATTTATTTCTTCGTAAATTATTCGTACATTTAAAATATGTTGTTTGCTGCTCAGGATTAAATCAATATGAATACATTATTGAGGAAGCAAGCCGGTAGATATGTTACCTCGCGGAGATATGAAAACGCAATGAATCCACCCTCATAAATAGGCATCACATCCGATGACAACTGATGCCATGGGATCCACCTTGAATCCGGTGATGTTTTTATGAGAATCCCGTTTTATGGATATTGCATTTTTTTCCTAAAAGTATTTACGATGTCAATCAGTCATCTGTTTCGAAGATCCGCATCTCTAGATCATATTAAATTAGTTTATCGTATCATCATCTATTATGTTCATTTTATGCTAAGCATTTGTAGATAATTATTAGGATCATAATAGTACTATTAATTCATTATTCCTTAGTTACGAGAATCAACCAAAAATGCATGGTATACTCATAATTCGTTAGTTATGAATTAACAGATGTTAATAAGAACTTGCAAATTTAGCGGTTATCATTTTTATATGTCAGACAATGTATTTATTTGATGTACGTAACGTCGGTACCCTCGATGGTACGATAAAACTTTGAATATGACTCGAATATTTGCGATTTACAGGGTGTTTCAAAAAGGACTTTATAACTTTGAAAATTCATATAAATTTATTCAAAAAAGGTACAGAGCTGGTTTTAGTGTTGTCCTAAAAGGAAACATCAAGTTTTTACTTTCTCCGTTACGAAGTACGAGAAAGTATTGTGATCGTGATTTTTTTTTCAAATTTCTTTTTACGGAAATATCCATTTTGGGGTTCTCTCGATGCCATTTCAACAATTTCTGGAATTTTTTTTTTACTTTCTCCGTTACGAAGTACGAGAAAGTATTGTGATCGGGATTTTTTTCCAAAAATTTTTTTTACGGAAATATCCATTTTGGGGTCCCTAGATGCCATTTCTACAATTTCTGGAATTTTTTTTTTACTTTCTCCGTTACGAAGTACGAATAAGTATTGTAATAGGGATTTTTTTTTCAAAAATTTTTTTTACGGAAATATCCATTGTGAGGTCCCTGAATGCCATTTCAACAATTTCTGGAAAAAAATTGTGTCTGTGTGTGTGTGCGTGATGGTGTGTCTGTGTATGTGTCTGTGCGCGCTGTATCTCAAAAACTAATAGAATTAAATGATATGAAACTTTTACCATACGTCTTATTTCATAATCCGAAGAACTGAAAAGCTTTTGGTAAAATTTCGTACACCGGAAGTGGGTGTTTACCTTAGTTGTTTTTTGTTTTTTACCAATATTTTCTTAAATATGAAAAATATCACAAAAACATTTAAACAAATATTGAAGACAATAATGAAACGAACATCTTTGGTTTAAAAATATTTTTCATAAAATCATTGTTATTCGAGAAAAAAAAATATTATTTTTTTTCATTTTTTGTTTATAGATATGAAACGATAATAGTAACAGCAAATTTATGTTAATAATAATTGTAGAGAATGCCAAAATAAACAACTTATAAAGAATAAGTTTTTTTTCCAAATCTCTTTAGTTTTTGAGTAAACTGAGTTTTTTAATTTAAAGTAAATTTTTTCATCTTTCATAATTTTGACGTTTTAAACGTCAGTTGCATCCGAGTCTACAAAACGTTCGATGTACATTTAAAATATGATGATACCATCAAGTCGGAGAAAGTAACATGATGGCCTCATCACCATTTTTTCCCTACATAACAGTCTGTTTGTGCGCGCTGTATCTCAAAAACTAATACAGAAATTAAACCATGTAATAACTTTGAACATAAACATAAAAAGCTTTTTGTAAAATTTCGTAATTCTTAACAGGCCTTTTTGGTACTTCAGGACAATGTTTTCAGAACTTTTTTAAGGGCATTTTTAAAAGACCTTTCTTCGAGGATACTTTTTCGGGACTTAAAAAAATTCAAGACTTATCTTTAGGACTTCTTCTTTCGAGACTTTTATTTTTAGGATTTTTTTTCTTAACGTTTTCGGGACTTTTGTTGAGGACTTTTTCGGGATTTTTTTTTTTTAATTTTTCAGAATTTTCTTCATGACATTTTTTAGAATTTTGGACCTTCATTGGACCTTTCTAAGGACTTTTTCAGATATTTTTAGCTTTTCTTTTCCAACACTATTTTCAAAACTTTTTATTTGAGGAATTTTGTTAAGGACTTATTTTAGGCCTTTTAGCAGGAAATTTTTTCAAGACTCTTTGAAATCTCTTTCTTAGGACAATTTCTTCAGATCTTTTCAAGGACCATTTTAAGGACTTTTAACAATGTTTTTTTTTTTCAGAAATAATTTTGATTATTTTTTATTTATTAAAAAAATTCAAGACTTTATTTTAGGACTTTTTCTTTCAAGACCTTTATTTTCAGGATTTCTTTTCAAAAACGGGATTTTTTTTCGGAACTTTTTTCGGGATTTTTTTAGAAAAAAATTTTCAAAATTTTCTTCTTGACATTTTTTAGAATTTTTTATCTTTTTTGGACCTTTCTAAGGACTTTTTAGCTTTTTTGCAACACTATTTTTAAAACATTTTATTTGAGGAATTTTGTTAAGGACTTATTTTAGGCCTTTTTGCAGGAAATTTTTTCACGACTCTTTGGAATCTCTTTTTTAGGACAGTATCTTTAGATCTTTTCAAGGAGCATTTTAAGGATTTTTAACAATGCATTTTTTCAGAATGTTTTTTGATTATTTTTTAAACGTGTTATTTTCAGGGCAAATTTTCCAGACTGTTTTTACAGGACAATTTTTTTTTTTTATATTTCGGAATTTTTTCAGGATTTTCTTCAGGACATTTAGAATTTTTACTTTTCATGACCTTCTTTGGACCTTTTTAAAGACTTTTTCAGGACAATTTTAAACCTTTTTATTTCAGGAATTTTGTTAAGGACTTATTTTAGGCCTTTTGCAGGACTTTTTTTTAAGACCGGGATTTCTTTTTCAGGGCAATTTCTTCAGATCTTTTTAAGGACCATTTAAATTTTTTACAATGCTTTTCTTCAGAATTTTTTTTGTTTATTTTTTAAACATGTTATTTTCAGGTCAATTTTTAAGACTGTTTTTACATGACAATTTTTTTCAGAATTTTCTTCATGACATTTTTAAGAATTCTCCTTTTCCTGACCTTTTAATGTTAATTTACGATACAAGTAAATACTCGAGAATTTAAAAGCACTCGCTCCTACGTCGCTCGTGTTTTAAAACTTTTCTCTCGTAATGTAAAAACCTTCATAACGTTACGTATGTCGTAACACGGTTTATTTTATGCTATTTTTATTTCTTTTAATTTGAAAAATGTGTAATGAAAACCGTCAAAAAGCGAAGTCATGTTTGTTTGCCAATACCTCCATAGCAACGAGTTGCGTTAAGATAATATAACAACACTAGTGTTGTTAAGAATTTCTTAACAGCACTAGTGTTGTTAAAGGTACCTTAACGTTACTCGTTGCTAAGGAGTTATTGACATAACAGTATAGGATAAAATAAAGGACTTTTTCAGATATTTTTGGCATTTTTTTTTCAAGACTATTTTCAAAACTTTTTATTTCAGGAATTTTGCTAAGAACTTATTTTAAGCCATTTTGCAGGATTTTTTTCGAGACACTTTGAGATTTCTTTTTCAGGATAATTTCTTTAGATCTTTTTAAGGACTTTTAACAATGCTTTTTTTTCAGAATTTTTTTTGTTTATTTTCAATGACAATTTTTTATGATATTTCATCAGGACTCTTTTTCTGAACTGTCTTCAGGACTTATTTTAACTTTCTTTCAGGATTTTTTGGGGCTTTTTTTCGGGACATTTATTTCTGGTATTTTGTATGGAGAATACTTTTCAGGACTTTTCTTCGCAGCTTTCATCAGAACTGGGACTTTTTCGCGAATTTCTTAAGAACCTCATGTTTAGGTCTTCTTTCCAGGATTCTTTTCTGAATTTTCTAAATTACATTTTTCGGGAATTTTTTTTTTCAAGTTCTTTACAGGACTTTTTTCAGTATATATATTTCAGGACATTTTTAAAGGAATAATTTTCAGGACTTGTTCCGGAATTTTTTTCGAGACACTTTTTCGGACTTCCAATCAAGACCTACTATTATCAAAATATTTTGTGAATAATAATAATAATACATTTATTGACGTATTCAACTTTTTACAAAGAAATGCAAAAAAATAAGAAATGCTCTAAAAATAATATAAACAAAATTATACCAGTTTACAAAATATAATGTAATTAAACTGTAATAAACCTAAAAGGAGGAAAAAGAAAATGAGATTAAAATTTCAACTATGGAAGAATTAATTGGCAATGTTATCGGATAATAGTATCATGCAACGATTTCGAAAGATATGAATTGGTACATGAAAAATATCAATCTTACTCGAGAGAGAATTAAAAATAATCATTGCACGACACACAGTGCTATTAGTTCCATAGTTAGATGGGTGGAATGGAATTCTAAATAAATGCCCGGATCTATGCAAATTTACAGGTAAGGAGTTAAAAGCTAACATTTGCAACAGTTCACTACAATTGATATTGCCATTAATTAAATTATAAATAATGCATAGATCAGCCATAATTCTTCGAGCGGAAAGAGTTGGAATATTTAAAAGGCAACGTAAACTGTCATAATCCATAAGTAGAGGGAAATTGATAAAGAGGTTTCTGACAAAGCACTGTATCAATTCGTAGTGCAAGTTGCATTTTCATTTTTCATTTCAATTAAGGTTCGAAGTAAATAATTTGAAAGTGATAACAGGGATGTAAAATCCATACACGTCGATCGTTTATTAATCAAGTTAGTTTTTATTTCTCCTCGAATTTTATTAGGAGTTTTGAAATCAATACAGAAAGTCACAAGTTGTATCTGATTATGTTATAGAAACAGATATTTAGCAAAAAAAATCTAAGGATTATACATTCTATTTAAAGTAATCACGAACGGTAGTGCGAATATTTAGCACCTCATTCATTCTCATTTGTGCATTAATGCGTGGGTTTCTTAATAATTATGAAGGACGTAAGTTAAGTAATTAATGTATACGAAAGTATGAGTGCAGCCCCGTCATAATAGGGGGATGGTTTTATGTAAACTTTACCATTTTACAGTGTTAGTCTTTTAACATTTGCATTCGCTTAATTAGCTCCCCATTATATCCGACCCTTCCCTGCGCTAAACTTTTCTTCGTTCATATTACAGAGACGAGGTGGCATTTTTAGAAATTCCCCTGTATTATTAATTCAAATAACGATGCCGATTCGCGCTCGGCAGTTACTACTATGCAAACGCAATTATTTCCAATGTTATTATTTCATTTCGTCTTCGAGTTCAATTAAATTCTCGTGAATTTGTCCATTTTAAGGTAACATTTCTAAGAATAGAATCTCGCTCTTGTTTTTTTTTTTATTAATGGCAAATGAATGAAACGATTCTTTTAATTTATTTTGTGCAATTTCGTGTAATTGCTTTCCATTTATTGTACAAAATTATCTGTTACTTTAGTACATACATTCACAATCTGTAGTACGCATAGAATATCTAGCCACCGATACGCGATAAGTGAATGAAATAATGATGAAACAAATATTTTGTATAAGAGACAAGCCAGGAAAAAAAAGATGATCATTTGTGAATTTAGTTTTTTTTTCTGGGACTCGTTTTTCCAAAAATATATATCCACTGAAAAATATAGAGAACCTCTACTCTGGTAGATTAAACTCACGTTTGCTTTTTTTTAAGTATACACAGTATATTAAATAAAACATTACAGTCCACATCTGTTACAGACGGGGAAATAATTATTTTAGGCTTCCATTACCATTGTTGTTATAAAGTTGGGTAGGTGAATCCTGGCAACTGACAGTTAATGAGGAGTTTAGGGCAATGATAAATTAAACCAATCTGCACAATTACGCCTTTGTCTAATATACTGTTGTTTTTTCTATTTCATTTTAAAAGTACGTAAAGTTCGCGGTGAAATAATAATCATAATTACTTGTTTAAATGTTAACAGAATTACATAGAACTTTATCAGAAAAAAACACATTTGTTTATTGCATCGATATTCTAATTTCTAATACCTAAATTTACTCACAATTAGTTATTTACGCTTAATTGAACCACATAAATATCCTACCAAAGAGTCATAAGCTTGTGGAATCAACTGTGTTGTAATTTTTTTTTCGCATCTTATTAAATAATATAAATGTTGTTAAATAGTTTTTGATTGAGAAAGTTGTCCATTATTCGACCGAATCATTTTCTCCACAGGTGACGTCCAATAAAATGATAGCAATTTCATTGCCCAACAGGTTTCAGCCAATGACATGACGACAATTTTACTATCTCAACAGTTTAGTTGTTACTATGGTTACTATTTGGTTTTTGTCAGCGAACTGCGGCAATTTCCGCAATAGAAAAATGATTCGTTATAATTTAATATTAACAGAAAAATCTTTAGGTAATTATTTAATATAATGCGAAAAAGTATAGTATTAAACCCGTGAGCAAGTTGGCCGTTGCCACTCTAGAGAATTGCAACACCCGCCTATGGCTCGTGTTGTAAACAACCCTCGTGGCAATGGCTAACTTTCTCACTCATTTAATAATACACTATTATTTGGCAGCATATTTTCTGGTACATACTAAAATTATACCAGCAAACTAGGAATAACTTGACAAACGCATGGGTTATTATTTAAAATGCATAATTTTTGTAAAAATCGTAAATACGTAAGAGAGATTGCAGATGGGTAATACAATCGGAATGATGGTTCATCAGCATCATCAAAACTAATACAGAAATTATTATGAAACTTTTAACACATCTGTAAGTCTTATTTGACAATCCCAAAACCTGAAAAATTTCGTACACCGGAAGTGGGCGTTTACCTTGACCGTTTTTTGTTTTTTCCAATAATTGTTCAAATATAAAAAATATTACAGAAATATTATAACAAATATTGAAGACAACAAAGGAATTAATATCTTTTGTTTCAACAGATTTTTCACAAAATCATAGTTTTTCGAGAAAAAAGCACATTGTTTGTAATTTTTTTCATTTTTGGTTTATAATTATGAAACGATAAAAGTTACATCAAATTCATATTAATAATAATTGTGGAGAATACCATAATAAACAACTTATAAAGGGTTAGTTTTTCATTTTAAGTACGAACCAAATCTTGGAAAAAGCAAAATTACGCATTTTTTTGTAACAGATAAAATGAAAAAAAAAACACCAAAAACAGTGCATCTAGCTTAAATCTAGCTTAAATAAAAATGATACCGAATTGTGAGCAGTGGGCCCTATTTTACCCTTTAATCAAGGATTGGTTCCATAGACTTAGTTTACTACATTTTTCACAAATTTCAACCCCCATCAACGACAAATCACAGACCCGTTTTCCGTTTTGAACTATTAGTCCTCTTCAGAACAATAGAGCCACTTATGGGAAATCGATTTTATTTTCTAAAAATTGTGGGATTTCAAAAATGTAATTTCTATTTTTGGCGCATTTTATTTACCAAAATAAAAAAAAGGGTTGTAAAAATTTTATCAAACCGGGGCGTGAGAGATTTCAGTATCCTACCCTACAATTAACGAATGTTGGCATTATGTAGCTTTTTCTGATTTGGTGGTAAAAAAGGATCTTTCTATTTTTCATGTTTATCGTCTAAAATGTTAAACAAAATTTTAAAAATCATAATTCGCTTGAAAATGGTGGAAGTTGCTTATTTAATACAATTTTTTTGAAATATATTTACTGCGGTTTATATTTTTAAATTATTCTTTTCACTGATACGTCCCAAATAGTCAACAACGCGAAATTAGAAAGTTTTAAACATTCGTATTACGTTTGAAAATGTATGAATTTTGAAAAACAAGTCATATTTTAACAATTGGAGTATTTAATCACCCCGGGACATAATTTTCTTATTTTTTTCTCAAATGAACATTAAATGGAAAAATTTAATTTTCAAAAATTCGTAACTCTTCTAGAAATTGGTGAATTAAAAAAAATCAAGAGTGATATTTTAGTAACTTAATACAATTTTCTTAGAATTCATTTTTTGCGGTTTACATTTTTAACGAATTGTTTTCACTGATACGTCCCAGATGTTCAACAACGCGAAAATCGAAAGTTTAAAAAATGGACGGCCTTTTAAAAATAAAAACGTAATATTTTGGCAATATAATTTTGATAGAAAATTTATTTACTATTCTTACTTCTTTAGAATTTTTTTTCTGCTAAACGTCACAAATGTTATATTTTCAAAAATTCGTACATCGCTTAAAAATTGGTGTATTTTAAGTAGAGTTAAGAGCATGGTATTTGGGCAATCAAATATGTTTTTCTTAGTATTTTTTCGAATCTTCTCAAACGTTCAACAACTAGAAAAATATTTTTTTTTTATTTTTGCCTTCGGAAGAGTTATTTGAAGATATTTTTTTAAATTTATTCTTCACGGTGTATACACTGGTGGGAGAACAATGAAATTCGTGAAATTCAGGATATTTTCAATCGATTTTGATGAATCTTTAAGGGCAAAAAACTTTGAAGTGTCTTCTTTAAAGTCATGCATGCGAACTTACGCGTAATACCTTCCGCTCCTCTCTAGCACCCCTGTGAAAAAGAAATGTTTTTTTCAGGAAACCATGTCCAACTTTGACGATGTCTACCGAGTTGGAAAAATTTTGTCGACTCGATCCACCATAAAGGCATTAAAAATTGATCAATTCCCTATGCAGGACTCACGAAGTTCCTACGACTATTTGGCACCAAGTTATGGGGGTTTGAAAAAACTGCATTTTGAGGTTTTTCACACATAACTGTGATTTTTCAACCAAATTTAATGATTCTTTCGGGAAAAAATCTAATTTTAGCCCTAATTTAAGGGAGTAAACTCAGATTGGAATGATCCCTTTTCGAACCCTTCAACCCCCGAATAAAAAAACACGTTTTTGGGTAAAAAAATCGTCCAACTTTGATTCCAAGAAAAATCTTCTTTTTCACAGGGGCGCTAGAGGGGGGCGGAAGGGGTGTCGCTTAAGTTCACATGCATGACTTTAAAGAAGACACTTCAAAGTTTTTCGCCCTCAAAGGTTCATTGATTGAATCGATTGAAAATACCCGGAGTTATGGCGATTTGAAAATGGTCGAAATTTCACGAATTTCAAGTTTAATTTTTTTGCCTTCAGTATATTTATTTTTTTTAATTTTTCTCAAATGTTGAACAAGTGGAAAAATGAAATTTTTATGAGTAATATTTCAATAATCTAATACAATTTTTCTAGAATTTATTTTCCGCGGTTTATATTTTTAACGAATTGTTTTCACTGATTTGTCCCAAATGGTCAACAATCCAAAAATCAAAAGATTCAAACATTCGTATCACGTTTGAAAATATATTAATTTTGAAAAACCAGAGTTCCTTTGGAATAGTAATATTTTAACAATTAAAAATTTCAAAGGGGCCTCGGTGGCCTAGTGGGTAGCGCTCCTGCTTCTGGGCCTCGTAGTCGTGGGTTCGAATCCCATCCGGACGGTCACTTTTTCTGAATGAAAAATGGCCGTACGGGTCCATGGTTGTCTAGTGGTTGTCCTTTCATATCAATATATGAATTTATTACAAAAAAATCGGTTGTGGCAGAATAGCCAAGTAGCTTACGCCAATTTCCCTAATATGATTCACTCTCCTTAACCCGAAATCCCATCAACCATCCTTCCTTTAAAAAAAAAAAAAAAAAAATTATTCTCTAGGGTATATATTTTTTGTATTATTGTCTGAAATTTTTAAAAACTGGTAACTTGTGTAAACATTTATTCATTTAAAAAAAGGAAATTTTGAAGAGTGATATTTTGGTGATTTTATACATTTTTTCTGAAATTTATTTTCTGCGGTTTATATTTTCAACGAATTGTTTTCACTGATACATCCCAAATAGTCAATAACGCGAGAAACAAAAGTTTCAAACATGCAAACATCGCGTTTGAAAATGTATGGAAAACAAGAGTGCCTTTAACAATTGAGGATAATTTTTGTAGAATTTATTCTCTAAGGTACATATGTTTTTCTTAAATATTCAACAAATGGAAAAATGAAATTTTCAAAAATTCGTAACTCATCTGAAAATTGGTGAATTAAAAAAAAAACTAAAATTAATTTTAAAGAGTAATGTAATACAATTTTCCTAGAATACCTTTCTTTTTAAATAATTTTGGTTTTTGAAATCCCACACATTTCCACGCAATCAGTACCCCTTTTTTAATTCTCATAATATTTTTGTAGTCCATAGAGTGGTACCTTTAATTCATGTGTATGGGTTCTGCGATGGATCTCGCTTATTAATTATTTCACAAATTTGTTTTAGATCATTAGAATACCATTTTGGAGAGATTGACTGTTGTTTTATAAAGCGTTCGAGGAATGATATTTCGTAATTATAAATTAATGCTTTGTAACCGCAGTTATCATTTTTATTTAAAAAAAAATCCTAGTCTAATTTACTCGAGCGATCGTAGGACATAATTTTCTGAGTTGCTACTGATCTTATATTTTAAAATTTTCCCGGAATAACCAGTACTACTTACACTAAGAGAGCAGGAGATCCTATAATGGTCAAGGTACCTGCAACTTACAATTGCTAAAGAAGTTATCGTTGCAATTCCATTCGCGTGTTGCAAAGCTAACGAATTGATTTTTTTTTCTTTTTCTATGTTTTCTTCTTCTCTTTCTCTTATGTTTTATGTTATATTGTATATTGTATTTTATTTATTATATACCGGGTGTTTCAGACCACCCGTACACCCCAAATATCTCGCGAAATACAAATCGGATTGACATATAAAAAAATACGTTTAAATTTGTTTTTTGAGCTCTATCATGTAGTGTACCCCTATTTTTTATTGCAGATTTGGATTGTACTCTAAAATATATTAGATTTTCATTCAAGAAAAAAAAATCGATTAGCAAAAAAAAATAATTTTTTATATCTTTTTTTTATATACTTTTCTTTAATTACAAAAAAATCCAGTTTGTTGTTACACACATTCACACATCACCACAATAAAAAGGAATAGAATGGAATTTGATAATCAAATTCATTTTTATTCGTTTCTACGATTTTTTTTTTACAAAGAATTTTTTTTTTCTTATATGACATAAAATTACGAATGACTTCAATAAACGCCTTATTTAAAAGATGACTACGAAAAAAATGTCATAATCTGTCATTTGATGCGAGAAATAAATTTAATTCAATAAATGTTTTTGCTGAATATAGCGCCATCTATCGCTCATCAAATTTTTTTTTCGGATAAAAGCCTCATATTTTTTAGCATAGAATCCAAATCTGCAATAAAAAATAGGGGTTCCCATTTAGGATTTTAAAGTTACATTTCACGCCACATGATTGGGCTCAAAAAACAGTTTTGGACATATTGTTTTAAATCTCAATCCGATTTGTATTTCTCGAGATATTTGGGTGGGTGGTCTGAAACACCCTATATATACTGTATAGTGTACCTTGTATTGGGTTGGTTCCTGTTGAGCATTCAAGTTTTATTATTATTATTATTATATAGATGGAGTTTAACTCTGGATACAACCTGGCTGGAGGATTATCTCCCCGAAATAAAAGAGAGCATACCTGCGTCAGTGACCAGCATAAGGATAAGACATGTTTTGCGAGGGCGGTGACGTCAACCCTCCACCTTGATGAAAATAATCCAAGCGACACCAATTAATATTCATGTTATGCAGAAGCTGCGAACTTGTAATAACAAATTACATTAAAATTAAAGAGAGCATTAAATTTGAGTCTCTCGATAACATTAATATTTATGCATATGGGCTAAAGTTTAACACAGCGAGATCAATACGTAAATCTGGTATATCAAATTAAATGTTTCTACAAAATAAAGTTTTTTTTTTACTTTCTCCGTTAGGAAGTACGAGAAAGTATTGTGATCGTGATTTTTTTTCAAAAATTTTTTTACGGAAATATCCGGTTTGGTGTCCCTAGATGCCATTTCAACAATTTCTGAAAAAAAAAATTGTGTCTGTGTGGTGTGTATATGTGTCTGTCTGCCTGTGCGCGCTGTACAATGTAAATATTTTATATAAAATCATTTTTATTCGAGAAAAAAATTTATTATTATTTTTTTAATTTTTAGTTTATAATTATAAAACGATAATAGTTATAGCAAATTTATGTTAATAATAATTGTAGAGAATGCTATAATGAACAACTTATAAAGAATACGTTTTTTTTTAAATCCCCTTACTTTTTGAGAAAACTGAGTTTTTAAATTTGAAGTATAATATTTCATAATTTTGAACGTCAGTTTCATCCGAGTTTATACAACGCTCGAAGTACATTTAAAATATGAGTTAAATTGAAAAAGAGCGTAAAAATAATACCATCAAGTGGGAGAAAGTAACATGATGGCCACATTTTTTGCATAAAAATAAAGATAAATATTTTGTAGAAACATTAAATTGAATGTCTTATAATGCTACTTACTCATACTATGTTTAAAATATCAAAAGTATACCATGTGTAAACAAAAACCTTAATTGATAACGCAGAAATAAAGAGAATTTGTTAAATGTTCTTTCGTGCCTTCGTTTTACAGGGAACATTTTGATTATAATTCAGGAAAACTTTTAGCGTAACACGAGACTCGAACCGAAGGAGAAAGGATCCAACCGACACACCGAGGGTAAATATTTAATGCGTTTGCAAACTGACACCTAAGTGGGCTAAGAATTTCACGCAGCTTTCGACCACCTCTCGTATTTTTTTGAGGGAACGAATTGCCCCTTTATTGCATCTCGATTCGCTCGTCAGGTAGGAAATTAGTGTAAAAGGGCGTTTACTTATTAAAGGAAAGTACGGAGAGGAGACACTTCGTTGAAATTATTAAGGATTTTGGGTACGGATAATTTTCTTATACTCTCTGTATAAATAATAAGTTTGAGTTTAAAAGTCCGCGGATCATAAACCGTTTAACAGAAAATATTTTTATTTATTTATTTATTTATTTAAAATATATACGGGTAACCCCTTTTTACAAAGAAAATACAATTTGTAAGTGTGAAAAAAAAACTATAAAATTTTACCGCCAAGGTTATTAAATCATGTAAAAGTATGTATATAATATGTGCGTGAATATAAAAGTAATATAATTTATATTAGTGATATAAACAAAGTAATATATAGCAGATAACTAATTGAAAGCATTGCGTTTGATGGTATATTTAAAACTTTCGAATGTGCAGTGGAATAGATTAAACCATTTGTAATTGTTATATTTATTCGCGTACCTCATTATACCGGCCATGGAGTTATTATGACTAAAATTGGTGGTAAAAACTTGCTCACGGAATAACGGCCGAGATCATAGTAAACGATAATTTCCGGCAATAATATTGTAAAACATACATAAAAAAAAACAAAAAACACTGAATACCTATCATACTAGGACATGATGTAATGATGGGTATATAGACCTATATTTGTTTGGTCCATTATTTTATAATAAACTTCATATGAAGTTGAAATCACCTGATTTTTACGCATACGTGAATGGAAGGAGAATCGCAGTTTTTAATGATTAATTTAAGGACGAAACTAAATAAAATTGACTGTATCTTTTTTCAAGTTCTGTTTATTTTTTATTTATAATATTGTTATGGTTATCACAATTTTTGAAATGAAATCACTTGATTTGACTGAACTAAATTATGCAACCGTTGATGGGCCGCAACAGCATTTAATAAGAATTTAAAAATACTACTTGATAAGAAAGTGTATTAAACTTATTAGTTACTAAATATTTTCTTGTATGTATGTAAAGTCTGGCCGCGCTATGGTGGCATCTGAGGAGATTAACTTGGATCGCCCTCATTTCCGTGTTGGGCGGGTGCTTTATGCGTCTCGAATGCCTTAGGTTCTCAATAAACGAACATGAGATATTGTGTTGCATGCATATTTATTTATTTTAAATTATTTGTAACCTTTCAAGAACCACTGATTATAAATAGAAGCCGATAGTGCACCAATAGCTATGGTTTGATCAATGGATCTTTGCGTAGCCGTCATTATCGAAGGCTGAGTTTTCTCGCCTTGGACGACATACGTTCACATATGATTGCATCTAATTTAACTCATCGTAGAGAGAGAGAGAGTAAACGCATGAAAATGTTATCGGAGCTTGGTTCAGTTATCTATGACGTGCACGCAAAGATCAATTGATCAAAATACAGCAAGTAACGTGTAAACATCTATAAAGGGTAAAGTAACAAAATATTCAATCACTTCTGATGAGGGCAACCTTTCCGACCCTTCGTTAATCACCTCAGACGCCTCCATATGGCGGCCAGAGTATACATCTTATTGGACGTGTATATACTAACTTTTGGCACAAATACAGTTAGTATTATTATTATTATTAATATTCAATCTACAAAATTAGGTCTTACAAACCAAAAAACTCTTTAACTCACAAAATATTCATTCGCACTCCATTTGCATGTAATTATTTAAACTAAACTAGTTCCAGAAGAGCATTATCGACCCATCCTTAAGTACTTATCTATTTATAATCGGAATGAGGCGAAGTTTCAGAGAACTTTCCAGAAGATTTCCCGTTATGCGTTCTGAAAGTCGAGATGGGCTTTCAGTGCATCAACTTGCACATTTTTCACCTCATTTGCATTTGGAATCGAATTTTTCATTTTACCGGAATGTAAATATTTCCCGGGGCGTGTAATTTATGCTGCGCCGCCCGGGTCCCATTCAAATTTTTAGCATTGCATAACATTAATTCGTCGGATGTGCTGCATTTGTTGTTTTATGAACATATCGGTTTTGACGGAATTAGTAGACGTGATGATAAATAATTTCACGGTTTAGAAGTTACTGAAGAATGTAATCCGATATATAATTTTTAGTACATTAATTTTAAGCAAAATAATTGTGAGCAAAAAAATTGGAATCAGTTTCAAATTTAAAATGAGGTACAGTCAGAGAAAATACAAATGCGAAACTCGCTCGGCCGCGTGTCGGTGCTTAGTTCGGTCGAAATCCGTCTCCACTTAAAATACAATTATGAGGTAACAAAATTTACAAGCCTAGTTCACTTCTCGTCCTTAAGTGATCGACTGACGGAAAATTTTATTTCGTTATATGATTTCAGTTAATGCCATATCTGTGATTTTGTCATCTTCCAATTTTTGGTGCGTCATCTTCAAAAATTCGAATAACTAAAATGTTTATTTTGATATTTTTTTAATATATTTATCAACAATTGAACAGTAAGTAACTTATTCGTAATATTTTAGTAGTAATTTTTTTTTCAGTTTCGTATAAATATGTTACCCCATTTTTGCTAAGACATGACCTTGAAACCCTCGAAAAATAAGATTTTATTTTTTTAATCACTAAAAATTATTATAACAATCTGAGAAATTCACATATATTTTCTACCCAAATAAAAGCTTATTTAGGGTTTTTTTTTAATTTAACCATTTTTTTCGCCCTTTCTAACCTTGAAAAAATTTACTTAATTTGGTATTTGGGATAAAAATATTTATGATTTTTTTCAGATTTTTATAGTGGTTAAAAACAAAAACCCATTTTTCGAGGGTTTCGTGATCATATCTTGACAAAAAATTGTGTTGTTTATACGAAACTGAAAAAAAATTAATACTGAAATACTAATAATAATTTTACATAAAATGACTGTTCAACTGTTGATAAATATACAAAAAATATCGTAAAAATATTAGTTATTCGAATTTTTGAAGTTGTCGCACCAAACGTTGAAAAATGAAAAAATCAGATAAATTGTATTTATTGACAGCAATCATATGACGAAATAAAATTTCAAATTACACTTTTTCAAGACTTTTAAGCATTTTTTTCGGGCCAATTTTTTTAGTACTCTTAGAACTCTTTGGCATTTTTTCAAGACAATTTTTTCTAGTACTCTTTTTGGCATTTTTTCAGTTCACTTTTTCGAGAGTTTTTAGCATTTTTTTTGGGACAATTTTTTTAGCACTCTTAAGACTCTTTGGCATTTTGTTCAGGACAGTTTTTTCCAACACTCTTTTTGGCATTTTGTTCAGGACAATTTTCTCCAGTACTCTTTTTGGCATTTTTTTTAGTTCACTTATTCAAGACTTTTTAGCATTTTTTTGTACTCTTTGGCACATTTTCCAAGACAATTATTTCCAGTACTCTTTATGGCATTTGATTCAGGACAATTTTTTCCAGTACTCTTTTTGGCATTTTATTCAGGACAATTTTTTCCAGTACTCTTTTTGAAGTTTTATTCAGGACAATTTTTTCCAGTACTCTTTTTGGCATTTTTTTAGTTCACTTTTTCAAGACTTTTTAGCATTTTTTTGGGGACAAATTTTTTCAGTGCTCAATTGGCATTTGTTTCAGGACAATTTTTTCAGTACTCTTTTTCTAGACTACTATGGCATTTTTTTTTCAAGACAATTTTCCTCAGTATTCTTTTCCAAAACTCTTTTTGGCATTTTTTTCAAGACAATCTTTTTAGTACTTTTTCTCAAGACAAAATCGTTACTTCTACAGCTGGCTTTCAATAGCATAACATAATTAAAAAAATATATAATTACGTAACACCAAGAATAAGACTCTATTTTAAGTTGTTTCGTGAATATATGTCTGAATTTCACTTTATGTATTTTATACCTGACGTGTCCAATATTGTAGAGGCAATATAATAATCTAATAAAATAGTATTTTATTCTATTTTATTTTTAAGACTTTTTTAGGCATTTTTTTTAGACAATTTTTTCGGTATTCTTTTTGGCATTTATTTTCAGTACTCTTTCAACTTTTGGCACTTTTTTTTCAGGGCAATTTTTTTTCAGTGCAATTTTTTTAGTACTCTTTTCGGTATTTTTTTAGACAATCTTTACAGTACTCTTTTTGGCTTTTTTTTTTCTGGACAATTTTTTTAGTACTCTTTTTCAAGACTACTTTTGGCATTTTTTTTTCATGACAATTTTTTTCAGTACTTTTTTCAACACTCTTTTTGGCATTTTTACTTTCTCCGCTACGAAGTACGAGAAAGTATTGTGATCGTGAAAAAAAATTTTTTTTACGGAAATATCCGTTTTGGGATCCCTAGATGCCATTTTAACAATTTCTGGAAACAAAAATTGTGCTGTGTGTCTGTGTGTGCGTGTGTCTGTCTGTCTGTCTGTCTGTGCGCGCTTTATCTCAAAAACTAATGGAGCAATTGATATGAAACTTTAAACATAAGTCTTATTTGAGAATCTGAATAACTGAAAAGCTTTTGGTAAAATTTCATACACCCGAAGTGGGTGTTTACCTTAACTGTTTTTCTTTTTTTCCCAATATTTTTTTAAATATGAAAAATGTCACAAAATCATTTAAACAAATATTGAAGACAACAAATAATTTAACATCTTTTGTTGGAAAATATTTTTCATAAAATCATTGTTATTCGAGAAAAAAAATTATTAATTTGTTTTTCATTTTTGGTTTATAATTATGAAACGATAATAGTTACAGTAAATTTATGCATAATAATATGAACAACTTATAAAGAATAAGTTTTTTTCGAAATCTCGTTGGTTTTCAAGTATACTGAGTTTTTGAATTTTCAGTATAATTTTTCCATCTTTCATAACTTTGAGGTTTCTAACGTCAGTTTCATCCAAGTCGACAAAACGCTCGATGCACATTTGTTGTTTTATGGGCCAGCCACGATTTTCTGTTAATGTTAAATAAAAAAATATAAGAAAAATTCATCATGGTTTTTTGACGATTTGTAATTATTAACTGTACTTGCAGAAAGGCATTGCAAAAATAATTTTTTTTGCAATGCCCTTTTTGAGTTACGATTTTTTTAAACGTCACCCGTGAATTAATGTTAAATAATTTCTGTTTTTTCGTTTTAATTTTCATGGCCCTTTGACAGTTTGTAGTTGATAAATACACCCACAGAAAGGCACTACACAAATAAAAATTAAAAATCACACCGTAATGGTGAATGCGCCGGGAAATACATGACTGGAATTTTTATGGCTAACTTCTCGTCGGGAAATTTTATTGCTTAATTGTAGAGGAAAAATATTTATCAACGTTTATTAAAGTGGTTTTCTAATAGTATTTTGATTTAATGAAATATCAGAGAACCACAGAAACCGTTTAAGGTAAAGTCCAACTTCTGGTGTACGAAATTTTACCAACAGCATTTCAGTTCTTTAAATTGTCAACTACGGTTTATACTCAAAGTTTATTTAAAAATAATAAGTAATTTTTGAGGTTCACACACGCAGCCGTAGAAATACAGCCACGATATTTTATTTTACCAAAATTATCGGACTCATTTGGTAAAATTTCGTTACTTGATTATAGATCAATAAAATTATGAAACTGTTCGTCTTCTACAATAATAGATATTTTATTTATAAATTAGAAACAACCTTACTTGTTGCAGAAAACATTAAATAAATTTAATAAAACGAAATATAGCCTGAATATATGAATATTCAACCTGTTTGTAACTTTTTGCAAGCAAACTTAAGTCTATATTTCGGCTATATTTTGTTTTATTGAAGATATTTTATTTAATTTAAAACTAATATTTTTAATAGCTAATTTGTGGTAATACCTAAAAAACGATCTAATCTAAAACATTTGTGAAGAGAACTCTTGTCAACTAATATTGTAATATTTTTAATACCTAATTTATAGCGATCCATAAAAAACGATTACCATCTAACAATTTTGTGCTGTTAAGTCCAAAACATTAGTGAAGAGAACTCTTATCAACTAATATTTTATAATGTATTTTTTTTTAAGGCAGTGGGGTAGAAATGAAAGTAAATTATAATATAATATGATATTTTAAGAAGTTTAAATGGAATCGCGTATCACCGGGAGGCTTAATTTTAAAAAGAAAGATAATAACGCGTAGAATACTGACATTTCCTTTCATCCAGTTTCGACCCATTTTAGGTGCCAACGCAGGACACGAGCCTCGGAATTTCACGTCAATAAACCCAATATTTTATCGATTGAAGGGGGGGGGAGAAGCTGAACGAAAAGGGATCCCTTAAATAAATTTCAATTTCCAATCGAAAGCGGAGCTTATACAATATCCATTTAAAAACCAGTTATTAAAGGAAAAGTGTATTTGTTGGAACAATCCCAACCGGTTATTAACTTAGTAGTTTTGCGGTCTCTGATGTTTTTTTTTTCAGAAGTTTATTACGAACAACTATAAATACGTTGTTTTAAATAATAACGAAATATGACATTAATTTATAAATATTCAAACAGTTCGCAAATCTACAAAATTATTTGTTTTTAGTCTTAGTAAAACTTAACTTTGCAGAGTTAGATATTTTTATATTGAAGATACTTTTCATCTTTATATAATTTATAAACCGACCAGAATTTCCACGTTTTTTTCGGCGCCACCACCATCGCCCAAAATATTATCAATCTTTATAAAATGTTATTTAATCATCATTTTCGTCTCCGATCGAGAAAACTTGATGATTATTATTTTCTTCATTAAAAAAAAAGTATTATTACTTATAAAAATTATTGATTAAGGTTTTATCAAATTTATTTAAAGTTACGAACGTAGAAAACATTTTGTATGAAACTAGAGAGTAAAGCAACTTTCACTTCTAGGAATTACCGCACTCGCCATCGGCTCGTGTGGCAATCTTTCCTACTCTACTTCACTTGTTGCATAAATAACTATTGATAAATGCATCATCGCCACGAATTTTTCACGTTAAGCAGAAAGCATCGAACGTCAAAACCTGGACGAACGAAGGCGTTCGAACCCCAAACAGTACCTTCCTTTCAGATCAGAAATTAATTTTAAACACATCGAAAAATTTTAGGAGTTATTTGTAACCCAATAAAATAATAACAAACCCATCTTGAAATTGTACAATCTGTTGCAGGATTCCAAGAATCGAGAAGTGTTTGTGACCGTCACAAGAAACAGCCTCCCAAGTTGTCGACCATCATCTGAAGATATGACGACGATGAATAATCGGCAACCCTACTCACAAAAAACGGCCCTTTTAAGGGCCATAAAAACTAATTAATTCTATTGATTCTTCTTTGTCAATGATGCATGAATGAATGAATGAATGAATGCCTGTGGAATTACAATTCAGAATTACTCTTTTCATTTCTGCGATCCTGTTACTCCTGATCCAAATTTTCGAGCAAAAATTGTGCGAAAAATTCAATCAAATTTTATTTTATTTTCGCGCCTAAATTACTCTTTTCATTTCTGCGATCCTGTTACTCCTGGTCGGAATTTTCGAGCAAAAATTGTTCGAAAAATTCATACAAAAAATATTTTATTTTCGCGCCCAAATTACTCTTTTCATTTCTGCGATCCTGTTACTCCTGATCCAAATTTTCGAGCAGAAATTGTTCGAAAAATTCATACAAATTTTATTTTATTTTCGCGCCTAAATTACTCTTTTCATTTCTGCGATCCTGTTACTCCTGATCCAAATTTTCGAGCAAAAATTGTGCGAAAAATTCAATAAAATTTTATTTAATTTTCGCGCCCAAATTACTCTTTTCATTTCTGCGATCCTGTTACTCCTGATCCGAATTTTCGAGCAAAAATTGTGCGAAAAATTCAATAAAATTTTATTTAATTTTCGCGCCCAAATTACTCTTTTCATTTCTGCGATCCTGTTACTCCTGGTCGGAATTTTCGAGCAAAAATTGTTCGAAAGATTCAACCAAATTTTATTTTATTTCCGCGCCTAAATTACTCTTTTCATTTCTGCGATCCTGTTACTCCTGATCCAAATTTTCGAGCAAAAATTGTGCGAAAAATTCAATAAAATTTTATTTTATTTTAGCGACCAAATTACTCTTTTCATTTCTGCGATCCTGTTACTCCTGATCCAAATTTTCGAGCAACAATTGTTCGAAAAATTCATACAAATTTTATTTTATTTTCGCGCCTAAATTACTCTTTTCATTTCTACGATCCTGTTACTCCTGATCCAAATTTTCGAGCAAAAATAGTGCGAAAAATTCAATAAAATTTTATTTAATTTTCGCGCCCAAATTACTCTTTTCATTTCTGCGATCCTGTTACTCCTGGTCGGAATTTTCGAGCAAAAATTGTTCGAAAAATTCATACAAATTTTATTTTATTTTCGCGCCTAAATTACTCTTTTCATTTCTGCGATCCTGTTACTCCTGATCCAAATTTTCGAGCAAAAATTGTGCGAAAAATTCATACAAATTTTATTTAATTTTCGCGCCCAAATTACTCTTTTCATTTCTGCGATCCTGTTACTCCTGATCCAAATTTTCGAGCAAAAATTGTGCGAAAAATTCAATAAAATTTTATTTAATTTTCTCGCCCAAATTACTCTTTTCATTTCTGCGATCCTGTTACTCCTGATCCAAATTTTCGAGCAAAAATTGTGCGAAAAATTCAATAAAATTTTATTTTATTTTCGCGCCTAAATTACTCTTTTCATTTCTGCGATCCTGTTACTCCTGATCCAAAATTTCGAGCAAAAATTGTGCGAAAAATTCAATAAAATTTTATTTAATTTTCGCGCCCAAATTACTCTTTTCATTTATGCGATCCTGTTACTCCTGATCCTAATTTTCGAGCAAAAATTGTTCGAAAGATTCAACCAAATTTTATTTTATTTTCGCGCCCAAATTACTCTTTTCATTTCTGCGATCCTGTTACTATTGATCCTAATTTTCGGGCAAAAATTGTGCGAAAAATTCAATAAAATTTTATTTTATTTCCGCGCCTAAATTACTCTTTTCATTTCTGCGATCCTGTTACTCCTGATCCAAATTTTCGAGCAAAAATTGTGCGAAAAATTCAATAAAATATTATTTTATTTTAGCGACCAAATTACTCTTTTCATTTCTGCGATCCTGTTACTCCTGATCCAAATTTTCGAGCAACAATTGTTCGAAAAATTCATACAAATTTTATTTTATTTTCGCGCTTAAATTACTCTTTTCATTTCTACGATCCTGTTACTCCTGATCCAAATTTTCGAGCAAAAATAGTGCGAAAAATTCAATAAAATTTTATTTAATTTTCGCGCCCAAATTACTCTTTTCATTTCTGCGATCCTGTTACTCCTGATCCAAATTTTCGAGCAAAAATTGTGCGAAAAATTCAATAAAATTTTATTTAATTTTCGCGCCCAAATTACTCTTTTCATTTCTGCGATCCTGTTACTCCTGATCCAAATTTTCGAGCAAAAATTGTGCGAAAAATTCATACAAATTTTATTTAATTTTCGCGCCCAAATTACTCTTTTCATTTCTGCGATCCTGTTACTCCTGATCCAAATTTTCGAGCAAAAATTGTGCGAAAAATTCAATAAAATTTTATTTTATTTTCGCGCCTAAATTACTCTTTTCATTTCTGCGATCCTGTTACTCCTGATCCAAATTTTCGAGCAAAAATTGTGCGAAAAATTCAATAAAATTTTATTTTATTTTCGCGCCTAAATTACTCTTTTCATTTCTGCGATCCTGTTACTCCTGATCCAAATTTTCGAGCAAAAATTGTGCGAAAAATTCAATAAAATTTTATTTAATTTTCGCGCCCAAATTACTCTTTTCATTTCTGCGATCCTGTTACTCCTGATCCAAATTTTCGAGCAAAAATTGTGCGAAAAATTCATACAAATTTTATTTAATTTTCGCGCCCAAATTACTCTTTTCATTTCTGCGATCCTGTTACTCCTGATCCAAATTTTCGAGCAAAAATTGTGCGAAAAATTCAATAAAATTTTATTTTATTTTCGCGCCTAAATTACTCTTTTCATTTCTGCGATCCTGTTACTCCTGGTCGGAATTTTCGAGCAAAAATTGTTCGAAAAATTCATACAAATTTTATTTTATTTTCGCGCCTAAATTACTCTTTTCATTTCTGCGATCCTGTTACTCCTGATCCAAATTTTCGAGCAAAAATTGTGCGAAAAATTCAATAAAATTTTATTTAATTTTCGCGCCTAAATTACTCTTTTCATTTCTGCGATCCTGTTACTCCTGATCCAAATTTTCGAGCAAACATTGTGCGAAAAATTCAATAAAATTTTATTTAATTTTCGCGCCCAAATTACTCTTTTCATTTCTGCGATCCTGTTACTCCTGATCCAAATTTTCGAGCAAAAATTGTGCGAAAAATTCATACAAATTTTATTTAATTTTCGCGCCCAAATTACTCTTTTCATTTCTGCGATCCTGTTACTCCTGATCCAAATTTTCGAGCAAAAATTGTGCGAAAAATTCATACAAATTTTATTTAATTTTCGCGCCCAAATTACTCTTTTCATTTCTGCGATCCTGTTACTCCTGATCCAAATTTTCGAGCAAAAATTGTGCGAAAAATTCAATAAAATTTTATTTTATTTTCGCGCCTAAATTACTCTTTTCATTTCTGCGATCCTGTTACTCCTGGTCGGAATTTTCGAGCAAAAATTGTTCGAAAAATTCATACAAATTTTATTTTATTTTCGCGCCTAAATTACTCTTTTCATTTCTGCGATCCTGTTACTCCTGATCCAAATTTTCGAGCAAAAATTGTGCGAAAAATTCATACAAATTTTATTTAATTTTCGCGCCCAAATTACTCTTTTCATTTCTGCGATCCTGTTACTCCTGATCCAAATTTTCGAGCAAAAATTGTGCGAAAAATTCAATAAAATTTTATTTTATTTTCGCGCCTAAATTACTCTTTTCATTTCTGCGATCCTGTTACTCCTGATCCAAATTTTCGAGCAAAAATTGTGCGAAAAATTCATACAAATTTTATTTAATTTTCGCGCCCAAATTACTCTTTTCATTTCTGCGATCCTGTTACTCCTGATCCAAATTTTCGAGCAAAAATTGTGCGAAAAATTCAATAAAATTTTATTTTATTTTCGCGCCTAAATTACTCTTTTCATTTCTGCGATCCTGTTACTCCTGATCCAAATTTTCGAGCAAAAATTGTGCGAAAAATTCAATAAAATTTTATTTTATTTTCGCGCCTAAATTACTCTTTTCATTTCTGCGATCCTGTTAATCCTGATCCAAATTTTCTAGCAAAAATTGTGCGAAAAATTCAATAAAATTTTATTTTATTTTCGCGCCTAAATTACTCTTTTCATTTCTGCGATCCTGTTACTCCTGATCCAAATTTTCGAGCAAAAATTGTGCGAAAAATTCAATAAAATTTTATTTTATTTTCGCGCCTAAATTACTCTTTTCATTTCTGCGATCCTGTTACTCCTGATCCAAATTTTCGAGCAAAAATTGTGCGAAAAATTCAATAAAATTTTATTTTATTTTCGCGCCCAAATTACTCTTTTCATTTCTGCGATCCTGTTACTCCTGATCCAAATTTTCGAGCAAAAATTGTGCGAAAAATTCATACAAATTTTATTTAATTTTCGCGCCCAAATTACTCTTTTCATTTCTGCGATCCTGTTACTCCTGATCCAAATTTTCGAGCAAAAATTGTGCGAAAAATTCAATAAAATTTTATTTTATTTTCGCGCCTAAATTACTCTTTTCATTTCTGCGATCCTGTTACTCCTGATCCAAATTTTCGAGCAAAAATTGTGCGAAAAATTCATACAAATTTTATTTAATTTTCGCGCCCAAATTACTCTTTTCATTTCTGCGATCCTGTTACTCCTGATCCAAATTTTCGAGCAAAAATTGTGCGAAAAATTCATACAAATTTTATTTAATTTTCGCGCCCAAATTACTCTTTTCATTTCTGCGATCCTGTTACTCCTGATCCAAATTTTCGAGCAAAAATTGTGCGAAAAATTCAATAAAATTTTATTTTATTTTCGCGCCTAAATTACTCTTTTCATTTCTGCGATCCTGTTACTCCTGATCCAAATTTTCGAGCAAACATTGTGCGAAAAATTCAATAAAATTTTATTTAATTTTCGCGCCCAAATTACTCTTTTCATTTCTGCGATCCTGTTACTCCTGATCCAAATTTTCGAGCAAAAATTGTGCGAAAAATTCATACAAATTTTATTTTATTTTCGCGCCTAAATTACTCTTTTCATTTCTGCGATCCTGTTACTCCTGATCCAAATTTTCGAGCAAAAATTGTGCGAAAAATTCAATAAAATTTTATTTTATTTTCGCGCCTAAATTACTCTTTTCATTTCTGCGATCCTGTTAATCCTGATCCAAATTTTCTAGCAAAAATTGTGCGAAAAATTCAATAAAATTTTATTTTATTTTCGCGCCTAAATTACTCTTTTCATTTCTGCGATCCTGTTACTCCTGATCCAAATTTTCGAGCAAAAATTGTGCGAAAAATTCAATAAAATTTTATTTTATTTTAGCGACCAAATTACTCTTTTCATTTCTGCGATCCTGTTACTCCTGATCCAAATTTTCGAGCAACAATTGTTCGAAAAATTCATACAAATTTTATTTTATTTTCGCGCCTAAATTACTCTTTTCATTTCTACGATCCTGTTACTCCTGATCCAAATTTTCGAGCAAAAATAGTGCGAAAAATTCAATAAAATTTTATTTAATTTTCGCGCCCAAATTACTCTTTTCATTTCTGCGATCCTGTTACTCCTGATCCAAATTTTCGAGCAAAAATTGTGCGAAAAATTCAATAAAATTTTATTTAATTTTCGCGCCTAAATTACTCTTTTCATTTCTGCGATCCTGTTACTCCTGATCCAAATTTTCGAGCAAAAATTGTGCGAAAAATTCATACAAATTTTATTTAATTTTCGCGCCCAAATTACTCTTTTCATTTCTGCGATCCTGTTACTCCTGATCCAAATTTTCGAGCAAAAATTGTGCGAAAAATTCAATAAAATTTTATTTTATTTTCGCGCCTAAATTACTCTTTTCATTTCTGCGATCCTGTTACTCCTGATCCAAATTTTCGAGCAAAAATTGTGCGAAAAATTCATACAAATTTTATTTAATTTTCGCGCCCAAATTACTCTTTTCATTTCTGCGATCCTGTTACTCCTGATCCAAATTTTCGAGCAAAAATTGTGCGAAAAATTCAATAAAATTTTATTTTATTTTCGCGCCTAAATTACTCTTTTCATTTCTGCGATCCTGTTACTCCTGGTCGGAATTTTCGAGCAAAAATTGTTCGAAAAATTCATACAAATTTTATTTTATTTTCGCGCCTAAATTACTCTTTTCATTTCTGCGATCCTGTTACTCCTGATCCAAATTTTCGAGCAAACATTGTGCGAAAAATTCAATAAAATTTTATTTTATTTTCGCGCCTAAATTACTCTTTTCATTTCTGCGATCCTGTTACTCCTGATCCAAATTTTCGAGCAAAAATTGTGCGAAAAATTCAATAAAATTTTATTTAATTTTCGCGCCCAAATTACTCTTTTCATTTCTGCGATCCTGTTACTCCTGATCCAAATTTTCGAGCAAAAATTGTGCGAAAAATTCATACAAATTTTATTTAATTTTCGCGCCCAAATTACTCTTTTCATTTCTGCGATCCTGTTACTCCTGATCCAAATTTTCGAGCAAAAATTGTGCGAAAAATTCAATAAAATTTTATTTTATTTTCGCGCCTAAATTACTCTTTTCATTTCTGCGATCCTGTTACTCCTGGTCGGAATTTTCGAGCAAAAATTGTTCGAAAAATTCATACAAATTTTATTTTATTTTCGCGCCTAAATTACTCTTTTCATTTCTGCGATCCTGTTACTCCTGATCCAAATTTTCGAGCAAAAATTGTGCGAAAAATTCAATAAAATTTTATTTAATTTTCGCGCCCAAATTACTCTTTTCATTTCTGCGATCCTGTTACTCCTGATCCAAATTTTCGAGCAAAAATTGTGCGAAAAATTCATACAAATTTTATTTAATTTTCGCGCCCAAATTACTCTTTTCATTTCTGCGATCCTGTTACTCCTGATCCAAATTTTCGAGCAAAAATTGTGCGAAAAATTCAATAAAATTTTATTTTATTTTAGCGACCAAATTACTCTTTTCATTTCTGCGATCCTGTTACTCCTGATCCAAATTTTCGAGCAACAATTGTTCGAAAAATTCATACAAATTTTATTTTATTTTCGCGCCTAAATTACTCTTTTCATTTCTACGATCCTGTTACTCCTGATCCAAATTTTCGAGCAAAAATAGTGCGAAAAATTCAATAAAATTTTATTTAATTTTCGCGCCCAAATTACTCTTTTCATTTCTGCGATCCTGTTACTCCTGGTCGGAATTTTCGAGCAAAAATTGTTCGAAAAATTCATACAAATTTTATTTTATTTTCGCGCCTAAATTACTCTTTTCATTTCTGCGATCCTGTTACTCCTGATCCAAATTTTCGAGCAAAAATTGTGCGAAAAATTCATACAAATTTTATTTAATTTTCGCGCCCAAATTACTCTTTTCATTTCTGCGATCCTGTTACTCCTGATCCAAATTTTCGAGCAAAAATTGTGCGAAAAATTCAATAAAATTTTATTGAATTTTTCGCACAAATTACTCTTTTCATTTCTGCGATCCTGTTACTCCTGATCCAAATTTTCGAGCAAAAATTGTGCGAAAAATTCAATAAAATTTTATTTTATTTTCGCGCCTAAATTACTCTTTTCATTTCTGCGATCCTGTTACTCCTGATCCAAAATTTCGAGCAAAAATTGTGCGAAAAATTCAATAAAATTTTATTTAATTTTCGCGCCCAAATTACTCTTTTCATTTATGCGATCCTGTTACTCCTGATCCTAATTTTCGAGCAAAAATTGTTCGAAAGATTCAACCAAATTTTATTTTATTTTCGCGCCCAAATTACTCTTTTCATTTCTGCGATCCTGTTACTATTGATCCTAATTTTCGGGCAAAAATTGTGCGAAAAATTCAATAAAATTTTATTTTATTTCCGCGCCTAAATTACTCTTTTCATTTCTGCGATCCTGTTACTCCTGATCCAAATTTTCGAGCAAAAATTGTGCGAAAAATTCAATAAAATTTTATTTTATTTTAGCGACCAAATTATTCTTTTCATTTCTGCGATCCTGTTACTCCTGATCCAAATTTTCGAGCAACAATTGTTCGAAAAATTCATACAAATTTTATTTTATTTTCGCGCTTAAATTACTCTTTTCATTTCTACGATCCTGTTACTCCTGATCCAAATTTTCGAGCAAAAATAGTGCGAAAAATTCAATAAAATTTTATTTAATTTTCGCGCCCAAATTACTCTTTTCATTTCTGCGATCCTGTTACTCCTGATTCAAATTTTCGAGCAAAAATTGTGCGAAAAATTCAATAAAATTTTATTTAATTTTCGCGCCCAAATTACTCTTTTCATTTCTGCGATCCTGTTACTCCTGATCCAAATTTTCGAGCAAAAATTGTGCGAAAAATTCAATAAAATTTTATTTAATTTTCGCGCCCAAATTACTCTTTTCATTTCTGCGATCCTGTTACTCCTGATCCAAATTTTCGAGCAAAAATTGTGCGAAAAATTCATACAAATTTTATTTAATTTTCGCGCCCAAATTACTCTTTTCATTTCTGCGATCCTGTTACTCCTGATCCAAATTTTCGAGCAAAAATTGTGCGAAAAATTCAATAAAATTTTATTTTATTTTCGCGCCTAAATTACTCTTTTCATTTCTGCGATCCTGTTACTCCTGATCCAAATTTTCGAGCAAAAATTGTGCGAAAAATTCAATAAAATTTTATTTTATTTTCGCGCCTAAATTACTCTTTTCATTTCTGCGATCCTGTTACTCCTGATCCAAATTTTCGAGCAAAAATTGTGCGAAAAATTCAATAAAATTTTATTTAATTTTCGCGCCCAAATTACTCTTTTCATTTCTGCGATCCTGTTACTCCTGATCCAAATTTTCGAGCAAAAATTGTGCGAAAAATTCATACAAATTTTATTTAATTTTCGCGCCCAAATTACTCTTTTCATTTCTGCGATCCTGTTACTCCTGATCCAAATTTTCGAGCAAAAATTGTGCGAAAAATTCAATAAAATTTTATTTTATTTTCGCGCCTAAATTACTCTTTTCATTTCTGCGATCCTGTTACTCCTGATCCAAATTTTCGAGCAAACATTGTGCGAAAAATTCAATAAAATTTTATTTAATTTTCGCGCCCAAATTACTCTTTTCATTTCTGCGATCCTGTTACTCCTGATCCAAATTTTCGAGCAAAAATTGTGCGAAAAATTCAATAAAATTTTATTTTATTTTCGCGCCTAAATTACTCTTTTCATTTCTGCGATCCTGTTACTCCTGGTCGGAATTTTCGAGCAAAAATTGTTCGAAAAATTCATACAAATTTTATTTTATTTTCGCGCCTAAATTACTCTTTTCATTTCTGCGATCCTGTTACTCCTGATCCAAATTTTCGAGCAAAAATTGTGCGAAAAATTCAATAAAATTTTATTTTATTTTCGCGCCTAAATTACTCTTTTCATTTCTGCGATCCTGTTACTCCTGATCCAAATTTTCGAGCAAACATTGTGCGAAAAATTCAATAAAATTTTATTTAATTTTCGCGCCCAAATTACTCTTTTCATTTCTGCGATCCTGTTACTCCTGATCCAAATTTTCGAGCAAAAATTGTGCGAAAAATTCATACAAATTTTATTTTATTTTCGCGCCTAAATTACTCTTTTCATTTCTGCGATCCTGTTACTCCTGATCCAAATTTTCGAGCAAAAATTGTGCGAAAAATTCAATAAAATTTTATTTTATTTTCGCGCCTAAATTACTCTTTTCATTTCTGCGATCCTGTTACTCCTGATCCAAATTTTCGAGCAAAAATTGTGCGAAAAATTCAATAAAATTTTATTTTATTTTCGCGCCCAAATTACTCTTTTCATTTCTGCGATCCTGTTACTCCTGATCCAAATTTTCGAGCAAAAATTGTGCGAAAAATTCATACAAATTTTATTTAATTTTCGCGCCCAAATTACTCTTTTCATTTCTGCGATCCTGTTACTCCTGATCCAAATTTTCGAGCAAAAATTGTGCGAAAAATTCAATAAAATTTTATTTTATTTTCGCGCCTAAATTACTCTTTTCATTTCTGCGATCCTGTTACTCCTGATCCAAATTTTCGAGCAAAAATTGTGCGAAAAATTCATACAAATTTTATTTAATTTTCGCGCCCAAATTACTCTTTTCATTTCTGCGATCCTGTTACTCCTGATCCAAATTTTCGAGCAAAAATTGTGCGAAAAATTCAATAAAATTTTATTTTATTTTCGCGCCTAAATTACTCTTTTCATTTCTGCGATCCTGTTACTCCTGATCCAAATTTTCGAGCAAAAATTGTGCGAAAAATTCAATAAAATTTTATTTTATTTTCGCGCCTAAATTACTCTTTTCATTTCTGCGATCCTGTTAATCCTGATCCAAATTTTCTAGCAAAAATTGTGCGAAAAATTCAATAAAATTTTATTTTATTTTCGCGCCTAAATTACTCTTTTCATTTCTGCGATCCTGTTACTCCTGATCCAAATTTTCGAGCAAAAATTGTGCGAAAAATTCAATAAAATTTTATTTTATTTTCGCGCCTAAATTACTCTTTTCATTTCTGCGATCCTGTTACTCCTGTTCCAAATTTTCGAGCAAAAATTGTGCGAAAAATTCAATAAAATTTTATTTTATTTTCGCGCCCAAATTACTCTTTTCATTTCTGCGATCCTGTTACTCCTGATCCAAATTTTCGAGCAAAAATTGTGCGAAAAATTCATACAAATTTTATTTAATTTTCGCGCCCAAATTACTCTTTTCATTTCTGCGATCCTGTTACTCCTGATCCAAATTTTCGAGCAAAAATTGTGCGAAAAATTCAATAAAATTTTATTTTATTTTCGCGCCTAAATTACTCTTTTCATTTCTGCGATCCTGTTACTCCTGATCCAAATTTTCGAGCAAAAATTGTGCGAAAAATTCATACAAATTTTATTTAATTTTCGCGCCCAAATTACTCTTTTCATTTCTGCGATCCTGTTACTCCTGATCCAAATTTTCGAGCAAAAATTGTGCGAAAAATTCATACAAATTTTATTTAATTTTCGCGCCCAAATTACTCTTTTCATTTCTGCGATCCTGTTACTCCTGATCCAAATTTTCGAGCAAAAATTGTGCGAAAAATTCAATAAAATTTTATTTTATTTTCGCGCCTAAATTACTCTTTTCATTTCTGCGATCCTGTTACTCCTGATCCAAATTTTCGAGCAAAAATTGTGCGAAAAATTCATACAAATTTTATTTTATTTTCGCGCCCAAATTACTCTTTTCATTTCTGCGATCCTGTTACTCCTGATCCAAATTTTCGAGCAAAAATTGTGCGAAAAATTCATACAAATTTTATTTTATTTTCGCGCCCAAATTACTCTTTTCATTTCTGCGATCCTGTTACTCCTGATCCAAATTTTCGAGCAAAAATTGTGCGAAAAATTCAATAAAATTTTATTTTATTTTCGCGCCTAAATTACTCTTTTCATTTCTGCGATCCTGTTACTCCTGATCCAAATTTTCGAGCAAACATTGTGCGAAAAATTCAATAAAATTTTATTTAATTTTCGCGCCCAAATTACTCTTTTCATTTCTGCGATCCTGTTACTCCTGATCCAAATTTTCGAGCAAAAATTGTGCGAAAAATTCAATAAAATTTTATTTTATTTTCGCGCCTAAATTACTCTTTTCATTTCTGCGATCCTGTTAATCCTGATCCAAATTTTCTAGCAAAAATTGTGCGAAAAATTCAATAAAATTTTATTTTATTTTCGCGCCTAAATTACTCTTTTCATTTCTGCGATCCTGTTACTCCTGATCCAAATTTTCGAGCAAAAATTGTGCGAAAAATTCAATAAAATTTTATTTTATTTTAGCGACCAAATTACTCTTTTCATTTCTGCGATCCTGTTACTCCTGATCCAAATTTTCGAGCAACAATTGTTCGAAAAATTCATACAAATTTTATTTTATTTTCGCGCCTAAATTACTCTTTTCATTTCTACGATCCTGTTACTCCTGATCCAAATTTTCGAGCAAAAATAGTGCGAAAAATTCAATAAAATTTTATTTAATTTTCGCGCCCAAATTACTCTTTTCATTTCTGCGATCCTGTTACTCCTGGTCGGAATTTTCGAGCAAAAATTGTTCGAAAAATTCATACAAATTTTATTTTATTTTCGCGCCTAAATTACTCTTTTCATTTCTGCGATCCTGTTACTCCTGATCCAAATTTTCGAGCAAACATTGTGCGAAAAATTCAATAAAATTTTATTTTATTTTCGCGCCTAAATTTCTCTTTTCATTTCTGCGATCCTGTTACTCCTGATCCAAATTTTCGAGCAAAAATTGTGCGAAAAATTCAATAAAATTTTATTTAATTTTCGCGCCCAAATTACTCTTTTCATTTCTGCGATCCTGTTACTCCTGATCCAAATTTTCGAGCAAAAATTGTGCGAAAAATTCATACAAATTTTATTTAATTTTCGCGCCCAAATTACTCTTTTCATTTCTGCGATCCTGTTACTCCTGATCCAAATTTTCGAGCAAAAATTGTGCGAAAAATTCAATAAAATTTTATTTTATTTTCGCGCCTAAATTACTCTTTTCATTTCTGCGATCCTGTTACTCCTGGTCGGAATTTTCGAGCAAAAATTGTTCGAAAAATTCATACAAATTTTATTTTATTTTCGCGCCTAAATTACTCTTTTCATTTCTGCGATCCTGTTACTCCTGATCCAAATTTTCGAGCAAAAATTGTGCGAAAAATTCAATAAAATTTTATTTAATTTTCGCGCCCAAATTACTCTTTTCATTTCTGCGATCCTGTTACTCCTGATCCAAATTTTCGAGCAAAAATTGTGCGAAAAATTCAATAAAATTTTATTTTATTTTCGCGCCTAAATTACTCTTTTCATTTCTGCGATCCTGTTACTCCTGATCCAAATTTTCGAGCAAAAATTGTGCGAAAAATTCAATAAAATTTTATTTAATTTTCGCGCCCAAATTACTCTTTTCATTTCTGCGATCCTGTTACTCCTGATCCAAATTTTCGAGCAAAAATTGTGCGAAAAATTCATACAAATTTTATTTAATTTTCGCGCCCAAATTACTCTTTTCATTTCTGCGATCCTGTTACTCCTGATCCAAATTTTCGAGCAAAAATTGTGCGAAAAATTCAATAAAATTTTATTTTATTTTCGCGCCTAAATTACTCTTTTCATTTCTGCGATCCTGTTACTCCTGGTCGGAATTTTCGAGCAAAAATTGTTCGAAAAATTCATACAAATTTTATTTTATTTTCGCGCCTAAATTACTCTTTTCATTTCTGCGATCCTGTTACTCCTGATCCAAATTTTCGAGCAAAAATTGTGCGAAAAATTCAATAAAATTTTATTTAATTTTCGCGCCCAAATTACTCTTTTCATTTCTGCGATCCTGTTACTCCTGATCCAAATTTTCGAGCAAAAATTGTGCGAAAAATTCAATAAAATTTTATTTTATTTTCGCGCCTAAATTACTCTTTTCATTTCTGCGATCCTGTTACTCCTGATCCAAATTTTCGAGCAAAAATTGTGCGAAAAATTCATACAAATTTTATTTAATTTTCGCGCCCAAATTACTCTTTTCATTTCTGCGATCCTGTTACTCCTGATCCAAATTTTCGAGCAAAAATTGTGCGAAAAATTCATACAAATTTTATTTAATTTTCGCGCCCAAATTACTCTTTTCATTTCTGCGATCCTGTTACTCCTGATCCAAATTTTCGAGCAAAAATTGTGCGAAAAATTCAATAAAATTTTATTTTATTTTCGCGCCTAAATTACTCTTTTCATTTCTGCGATCCTGTTACTCCTGATCCAAATTTTCGAGCAAAAATTGTGCGAAAAATTCAATAAAATTTTATTTTATTTTCGCGCCTAAATTACTCTTTTCATTTCTGCGATCCTGTTACTCCTGGTCGGAATTTTCGAGCAAAAATTGTTCGAAAAATTCATACAAATTTTATTTTATTTTCGCGCCTAAATTACTCTTTTCATTTCTGCGATCCTGTTACTCCTGATCCAAATTTTCGAGCAAACATTGTGCGAAAAATTCAATAAAATTTTATTTAATTTTCGCGCCCAAATTACTCTTTTCATTTCTGCGATCCTGTTACTCCTGATCCAAATTTTCGAGCAAAAATTGCGCGAAAAATTCATACAAATTTTATTTTATTTTCGCGCCTAAATTACTCTTTTCATTTCTGCGATCCTGTTACTCCTGATCCAAATTTTCGAGCAAAAATTGTGCGAAAAATTCAATAAAATTTTATTTTATTTTCGCGCCTAAATTACTCTTTTCATTTCTGCGATCCTGTTACTCCTGATCCAAATTTTCGAGCAAAAATTGTGCGAAAAATTCAATAAAATTTTATTTTATTTTCGCGCCTAAATTACTCTTTTCATTTCTGCGATCCTGTTACTCCTGATCCAAATTTTCGAGCAAAAATTGTGCGAAAAATTCAATAAAATTTTATTTTATTTTCGCGCCTAAATTACTCTTTTCATTTCTGCGATCCTGTTAATCCTGATCCAAATTTTCTAGCAAAAATTGTGCGAAAAATTCAATAAAATTTTATTTTATTTTCGCGCCTAAATTACTCTTTTCATTTCTGCGATCCTGTTACTCCTGATCCAAATTTTCGAGCAAAAATTGTGCGAAAAATTCATACAAATTTTATTTAATTTTCGCGCCCAAATTACTCTTTTCATTTCTGCGATCCTGTTACTCCTGATCCAAATTTTCGAGCAAAAATTGTGCGAAAAATTCATACAAATTTTATTTAATTTTCGCGCCCAAATTACTCTTTTCATTTCTGCGATCCTGTTACTCCTGATCCAAATTTTCGAGCAAAAATTGTGCGAAAAATTCAATAAAATTTTATTTTATTTTCGCGCCTAAATTACTCTTTTCATTTCTGCGATCCTGTTACTCCTGATCCAAATTTTCGAGCAAACATTGTGCGAAAAATTCAATAAAATTTTATTTAATTTTCGCGCCCAAATTACTCTTTTCATTTCTGCGATCCTGTTACTCCTGATCCAAATTTTCGAGCAAAAATTGTGCGAAAAATTCATACAAATTTTATTTTATTTTCGCGCCTAAATTACTCTTTTCATTTCTGCGATCCTGTTACTCCTGATCCAAATTTTCGAGCAAAAATTGTGCGAAAAATTCAATAAAATTTTATTTTATTTTCGCGCCTAAATTACTCTTTTCATTTCTGCGATCCTGTTAATCCTGATCCAAATTTTCTAGCAAAAATTGTGCGAAAAATTCAATAAAATTTTATTTTATTTTCGCGCCTAAATTACTCTTTTCATTTCTGCGATCCTGTTACTCCTGATCCAAATTTTCGAGCAAAAATTGTGCGAAAAATTCAATAAAATTTTATTTTATTTTAGCGACCAAATTACTCTTTTCATTTCTGCGATCCTGTTGCTCCTGATCCTAATTTTCGAGCAAAAATTGTGCGAAAAATTCAATAAAATTTTATTTTATTTTCGCGCCTAAATTACTCTTTTCATTTCTGCGATCCTGTTACTCCTGATCCAAATTTTCGAGCAAAAATTGTGCGAAAAATTCAATAAAATTTTATTTTATTTTAGCGACCAAATTACTCTTTTCATTTCTGCGATCCTGTTACTCCTGATCCAAATTTTCGAGCAAAAATTGTGCGAAAAATTCAATAAAATTTTATTTTATTTTCGCGCCTAAATTACTCTTTTCATTTCTGCGATCCTGTTACTCCTGATCCAAATTTTCGAGCAAAAATTGTGCGAAAAATTCAATAAAATTTTATTTTATTTTAGCGACCAAATTACTCTTTTCATTTCTGCGATCCTGTTACTCCTGATCCAAATTTTCGAGCAAAAATTGTGCGAAAAATTCAATAAAATTTTATTTTATTTTCGCGCCTAAATTACTCTTTTCATTTCTGCGATCCTGTTAATCCTGATCCAAATTTTCGAGCAAAAATTGTGCGAAAAATTCAATAAAATTTTATTTTATTTTCGCGCCTAAATTACTCTTTTCATTTCTGCGATCCTGTTACTCCTGATCCAAATTTTCGAGCAAACATTGTGCGAAAAATTCAATAAAATTTTATTTAATTTTCGCGCCCAAATTACTCTTTTCATTTCTGCGATCCTGTTACTCCTGATCCAAATTTTCGAGCAAAAATTGTGCGAAAAATTCATACAAATTTTATTTTATTTTCGCGCCTAAATTACTCTTTTCATTTCTGCGATCCTGTTACTCCTGATCCAAATTTTCGAGCAAAAATTGTGCGAAAAATTCAATAAAATTTTATTTTATTTTCGCGCCTAAATTACTCTTTTCATTTCTGCGATCCTGTTACTCCTGATCCAAATTTTCGAGCAAAAATTGTGCGAAAAATTCAATAAAATTTTATTTTATTTTCGCGCCTAAATTACTCTTTTCATTTCTGCGATCCTGTTACTCCTGATCCAAATTTTCGAGCAAACATTGTGCGAAAAATTCAATAAAATTTTATTTAATTTTCGCGCCCAAATTACTCTTTTCATTTCTGCGATCCTGTTACTCCTGATCCAAATTTTCGAGCAAAAATTGTGCGAAAAATTCATACAAATTTTATTTTATTTTCGCGCCTAAATTACTCTTTTCATTTCTGCGATCCTGTTACTCCTGATCCAAATTTTCGAGCAAAAATTGTGCGAAAAATTCAATAAAATTTTATTTTATTTTAGCGACCAAATTACTCTTTTCATTTCTGCGATCCTGTTGCTCCTGATCCTAATTTTCGAGCAAAAATTGTGCGAAAAATTCAATAAAATTTTATTTTATTTTCGCGCCTAAATTACTCTTTTCATTTCTGCGATCCTGTTACTCCTGATCCAAATTTTCGAGCAAAAATTGTGCGAAAAATTCATACAAATTTTATTTTATTTTCGCGCCCAAATTACTCTTTTCATTTCTGCGATCCTGTTACTCCTGATCCAAATTTTCGAGCAAAAATTGTGCGAAAAATTCAATAAAATTTTATTTTATTTTCGCGCCTAAATTACTCTTTTCATTTCTGCGATCCTGTTACTCCTGATCCAAATTTTCGAGCAAAAATTGTGCGAAAAATTCATACAAATTTTATTTAATTTTCGCGCCCAAATTACTCTTTTCATTTCTGCGATCCTGTTACTCCTGATCCAAATTTTCGAGCAAAAATTGTGCGAAAAATTCATACAAATTTTATTTTATTTTCGCGCCTAAATTACTCTTTTCATTTCTGCGATCCTGTTACTCCTGATCCAAATTTTCGAGCAAAAATTGTGCGAAAAATTCAATAAAATTTTATTTTATTTTCGCGCCTAAATTACTCTTTTCATTTCTGCGATCCTGTTAATCCTGATCCAAATTTTCGAGCAAAAATTGTGCGAAAAATTCAATAAAATTTTATTTTATTTTCGCGCCTAAATTACTCTTTTCATTTCTGCGATCCTGTTACTCCTGATCCAAATTTTCGAGCAAAAATTGTGCGAAAAATTCAATAAAATTTTATTTTATTTTCGCGCCTAAATTACTCTTTTCATTTCTGCGATCCTGTTAATCCTGATCCAAATTTTCTAGCAAAAATTGTGCGAAAAATTCAATAAAATTTTATTTTATTTTCGCGCCTAAATTACTCTTTTCATTTCTGCGATCCTGTTACTCCTGATCCAAATTTTCGAGCAAAAATTGTGCGAAAAATTCAATAAAATTTTATTTTATTTTAGCGACCAAATTACTCTTTTCATTTCTGCGATCCTGTTGCTCCTGATCCTAATTTTCGAGCAAAAATTGTGCGAAAAATTCAATAAAATTTTATTTTATTTTCGCGCTTAAATTACTCTTTTCATTTCTGCGATCCTGTTACTCCTGGTCGGCATTTTCGAGCAAAAATTGTTCGAAAAATTCAATAAAATTTTATTTTATTTTCGCGCCTAAATTACTCTTTTCATTTCTGCGATCCTGTTACTCCTGATCCAAATTTTCGAGCAAACATTGTGCGAAAAATTCAATAAAATTTTATTTAATTTTCGCGCCCAAATTACTCTTTTCATTTCTGCGATCCTGTTACTCCTGATCCAAATTTTCGAGCAACAATTGTTCGAAAAATTCATACAAATTTTATTTTATTTTCGCGCCTAAATTACTCTTTTCATTTCTACGATCCTGTTACTCCTGATCCAAATTTTCGAGCAAAAATAGTGCGAAAAATTCAATAAAATTTTATTTAATTTTCGCGCCCAAATTACTCTTTTCATTTCTGCGATCCTGTTACTCCTGATACTAATTTTCGAGCAAAAATTGTGCGAAAAATTCAATAAAATTTTATTTTATTTTCGCGCTTAAATTACTCTTTTCATTTCTGCGATCCTGTTACTCCTGATCCAAATTTTCGAGCAAAAATTGTGCGAAAAATTCATACAAATTTTATTTAATTTTCGCGCCCAAATTACTCTTTTCATTTCTGCGATCCTGTTACTCCTGATCCAAATTTTCGAGCAAAAATTGTGCGAAAAATTCAATAAAATTTTATTTTATTTTCGCGCCTAAATTACTCTTTTCATTTCTGCGATCCTGTTACTCCTGGTCGGCATTTTCGAGCAAAAATTGTTCGAAAAATTCATACAAATTTTATTTTATTTTCGCGCCTAAATTACTCTTTTCATTTCTGCGATCCTGTTACTCCTGATCCAAATTTTCGAGCAAAAATTGTGCGAAAAATTCATACAAATTTTATTTAATTTTCGCGCCCAAATTACTCTTTTCATTTCTGCGATCCTGTTACTCCTGATCCAAATTTTCGAGCAAAAATTGTGCGAAAAATTCATACAAATTTTATTTAATTTTCGCGCCCAAATTACTCTTTTCATTTCTGCGATCCTGTTACTCCTGATCCAAATTTTCGAGCAAAAATTGTGCGAAAAATTCAATAAAATTTTATTTTATTTTCGCGCCTAAATTACTCTTTTCATTTCTGCGATCCTGTTACTCCTGGTCGGCATTTTCGAGCAAAAATTGTTCGAAAAATTCATACAAATTTTATTTTATTTTCGCGCCTAAATTACTCTTTTCATTTCTGCGATCCTGTTACTCCTGATCCAAATTTTCGAGCAAAAATTGTGCGAAAAATTCATACAAATTTTATTTTATTTTCGCGCCCAAATTACTCTTTTCATTTCTGCGATCCTGTTACTCCTGATTCAAATTTTCGAGCAAAAATTGTGCGAAAAATTCAATAAAATTTTATTTTATTTTCGCGCCTAAATTACTCTTTTCATTTCTGCGATCCTGTTACTCCTGGTCGGAATTTTCAAACAAAAATTGTTAGAAAAATTCATACAAATTTTATTTTATTTTCGCACCCAAATTACTCTTTTCATTTCTGCGATCCTGTTACTCCTGATCCAAATTTTCGAGCAAAAATTGTGCGAAAAATTCAATAAAATTTTATTTTTTTTTCGCGCCTAAATTACTCTTTTTATTTCTGCGATCCTGTTACTCCTGATCCAAATTTTCGAGCAAAAATTGTGCGAAAAATTCAATCAAATTTTATTTTTTTTTCGCGCCTAAATTACTCTTTTTATTTCTGCGATCCTGTTACTCCTGATCCAAATTTTCGAGCAAAAATTGTGCGAAAAATTCAATAAAATTTTATTTTTTTTTCGCGCCCAAATTACTCTTTTCATTTCTGCGATCCTGTTACTCCTGGTCGGAATTTTCGAGCAAAAATTGTTGGAAAAATTCATACAAACTTTATTTTATTTTCGCGCCCAAATTACTCTTTTCATTTCTGCGATCCTGTTACTCCTGGTTGAAATTTTTGTGTGAAAATTTTGTTAAAAATTATTTAAAAATGTGCAAATATTTTCGCGCCCAAATTACTTTTTTCATTTCTGCGATCCTGTTACTCCTGGTTGAAATTTTTGTGTGAAAATTTTGTTAAAAATTAATTAAAAATGTGAAATTATTTTCGCGCCCAAATTGCTCTTTTCATTTCTGCGTTCCTGTTCCTCCTGGTTGAAATTTTTGTGTGAAAATTTTTTTAAAAATATTTAAAATTGTGAAATTATTTTCGCGCCCAAATTACTCTTCATTTCTGCGATCCTGTTACTCCTGGTTGAAATTTTTGTGTGAAAATTTTGTTAAAAATTAATTAAAAATGTGAAATTATTTTCGCGCTCAAATTCCTTTTTGCATTTCTGCGATCCTGTTCCTCCTGGATGAAATTTTTTTGTGAAAATTTCGTTAAAAATTATTTTAAAATGTGAAATTATTTTTGCGCCCAAATTACTCTTGTCATTTTTGCGATCCTGTTACTCCAGGTTGAAATTTTTGTGTAAAAATTTTGTTAAAAATTATTTAAAAATGTGAAATTATTTTCGCGCATAAATTACTCTTTTCATTTCTGCGATACTGTTACTCCTGGTTGAAATTTTTGTGTGAAAATATTGTTAAAAATATTTAAAAATATGAAATTATTTTTGTGGCCAAATTACTCTTTTCATTTCTGCGATCCTGTTACTACTGGTTGAAATTTTTTTGTGAGAATTTTGTTAAAAATAAATAAAAAACAACAAATTTCTTATTTTTGTTTAAAACTTTTTTCCAAATACATAGCATTCGAAGACATATTCAACACTAATGGGATATTTTAAAAATTAAACGTTCCTTCCTAAAACCCAATCTAGAAAAATTCTGTCAGGCGTGACAGTTAAAATGAATAATGGAACCTCGCCAGGGAGAGAAATGTTACTTCTCTCAAGATTTCAAGGGTTTGAGAAATCGACTTTCTCTCCCGTTTCTGAAAAAAAATTAATAAACATTTAATTTACGTTGGTAATATTTTGAAGAATGGTGGATGCGCCGGGAAACCTTGCCTTGAAATTCGTATTCAACTTCTCGTCGGTAACATGTAAGTACTTGGGTTCAGTAATTAAGTAGATTTTCCTTTCTGTTATATGAATAGTAATTCTATAATGTAAATGCAATTCCCGCAAATAAAATAAACGCATTGATGAAAATAATCACTTGTAAAATATAATCCAAATTGTATTCAAGGAATTGAGATAATCATAACAAAACAAAAATAACGAGAGAATGCGAAACGCATTAAGGGCACGCGCGCTGACGAAGCAAGGGCGGAAGAAAAGGCGACCACAACGAATAACGAGACATACATACGAACGCACCACTGAATATCAGATAATGTAAGCATCCTCGTGACCCAAATTAATAAAAACGCAATTCAGAAAATCAACGTTTGCTTTTTCTTACAATTTCATGTCATGTTAAATTAAATTAAATAAAGACGAACAGCAGGGTTTTTGCAGAGTTACGAACAGGTTAAATATTCATATATTCAGGCTACTTTTCGTCTTTATTTAATGTTTTTAATGATTCTGCAACAAGTAAGGGGTTTTTAAATTTTAATTAAGTTTGAATAATTAGGAACAGGTTGAATATCTCATATTCAGGCTATTTTTCGTCTTTATTACATTAAAAAACACACACACACACATTTAGAAGTTAGCTGGGCGAAAAGCATCTGACGGACCTCAATTTCTCATCAAAGTAAACGCTAAAACTTATGAATTAAATTCACTCTTTTTAAATTTGATATATCCAACACGCATCGATGTAATTATCAAGAGTAACGACAAAATTAGAGCCATAGCGTAGAAAATTAACAAGCAATGCGGAGAAAGGTCACACTTCAAGTACTACAATGGCAATTTCTATAATTTAATTAAATCCCATTTTGCAGGATAGTTCAGATTGCCGCACCGTCGGTTTTCCTGTGGAATAATTAAATGAAAACCTAACACACCATATATTAAAATTAATTACTAAAAACCTTTGGCAACCATTAGCGTTTTAATTCCATAAAAGTGGACGTTTTTAACATGCGAGTAAGAGATAAAATGTCTCAAATGATTAAAATTGTGTTTGTGCATTAAGGCCAAGGTGGAAGTTCAAATAAAGCAATGCTATTAATAATATTATGTTTGCTGAAGTTGGTTATTTCATTGTTGAATAATGTTATGATTCACTTTTATAATTAGTTGCGCATGAAATATCCTACATAAGCATTATTAATATTTTTTATCACCATACAATTTTTTGCACAGTGGTCAACATTTTAGACGTTACATTCACAAATAATGCGCATGCGCATTTCTAAGAACTTTTTTTAACACATCTATATATTTAATAATGTAAAACATTTCAACTATTCTTAATGTAATTTCTACCTCTCTGTAATTCTACTTCGAAACTTCCGAATGCAAATCATATTCTGAATTTACATGATGCACGGTTATTTAAAACTAGCCCTGAAGTGGTCGGGAGTCAAAGGGTGAGACCTTTCCAGTAGTCGCTTAATCCCAGCCAGGGTGAATATTTATATCTTCGTATTATTATTCATTATTCTAATAACGGAGCAAAGTTTGACCGAATTTCGTTTCAATTGGCAGACGTGAAAACTTTTCGATTTCAACGATACGGCTTTTATTTAAATGGTATTTTTTATCCTGGATGTAATATTGAAGTGAATAGTAAGGAGGATATAGATGTGTATATACTGGCGCCACCTGTCTTGTTATTAAAAGATTAATTCAGTACATCCAGCAATTCTACAGTCAGTTGCAAAAATCTATGGGAGAATATTTTTTTATTTTAACTGTGAACATATTTGTTCATATTTGGCGACTAGAAAAAAATACAAAAACCATTGCCATCGGCTTGAAATTTTTCAAAATTACTCCAAATTCATTCGGGATATTGATTCTGTGAAAAACTCTATACAACACATCACTAGATTTTGTAACAATTGCATGTCATTGGAGCGTGGATTTGTGAAAAATTTCAATAATTTCTGCGACTTGAAAAAAAATACAAAAACAATTGCCATCGACTTCAAATTTTCCAAAATGACTCCAAATTTACTCGAGATATTGATTTTGTGAAAAACTCTATACATCACATCACTAGATTTTGTAACAATTGCATGTGATTAGAGCGAGGATCTATGAAAAATTTCAATAATTCCGGCGACTTGAAAAAAATACAAAAACAATTGCCATCGACTTGAAATTTTCCAAAATTATTCCAAATTTACTCGAGATATTGATTTTGTGAAAAACTCCATACATCACATAACTAGATTTTGTAACAATTGCATGTGATTAGAGCGTGGATTTGTGAAAAATTTCAATAATTTCGGCGACTTGAAAAAAATACAAAAACAATTGCCATCGACTTGAAATTTTCCAAAATTACTCCAAATTTAGTCGAGAAATTGATTCTGTCGAAAACTCCATACATCACCTCAACGCATTAATAGGTAGGTAACCATACTTACTCATTTTTATTTAATTGTCAAAATTGTGTTATTAATAAAAATGTATTACACATTTGCTTGTAATTGTTTGTATTGATAACAATGTAAGGTCGGGGTAAAATCAGTTTTCCTAATAGGTCACATGGGTAACAATATTGAAAAGGTTAGGAACCACTGCTCTAAACTTACAAAACAAACTCAAAACAGTTTATGCTTCCTTATTCTACAAAAATCTGGGAACTATCCCAAGATTTCTATCACACTTGAACACCTCCCGTTTACATTTTGAGGTTAGAATTTTTTTGGAGTAAGAATAGAAAAGCAATTAAAAGAAACTTTAAACTTAATTTGCTTGAAATACATACCGCTTAATTTTTGTTTAACAAAATTTTGCAAACACTAGATTTTAAAATAATCACACTTGAGCATCTATGGTTCAATTTTGAAGTCGAGCATTTTCAAAACGTCCAAAAAAATTGAAAAACAATTGAAAGAAATATTAAACTTGAAACAGATTATACTTCATATTTCAATAAAAAAATACAAACATTCATACATTAGATTTTAAAATAATCATACTTGAACACCCCCTGCTTCAATTTTGAAGTCGAGCATTTTCAAAACCGCAAAAAATTAGAAGAACGATTGAAAAAATACAAAAGTATTGTAATTCACTTGAAATAGGTTTTACTTTATGTTTCAAGGAAAATTTGAAAATATTATTTACCTAGAATTTAAAATAATCACACTTAAACACCCTTTCGAAGGCGAGTATTTTCAAAACCGCCAAAAAATTAAAAACCAATTGAAAGAAATACAGAACTTTCGTTATTCACCTGAAATAGATTTTTCTTCTTATTTCAACAAACATTAGCAAATATTCTTACCCTAAATTTTAAAATAATCACACTTAAACACCCTCTGCTTCAATGTTGAAGTCGAGCATTTTGAAATCCGCCAAAAAAATAGAAAAACAAAACAAATACCAAACTTTTGTAATTCACCTTAAATAGATTGTACTTCATATTTCAACCAAAATTTTCAAATATATTTTAAAATAATCATACTTGAACACCCCCTGCTTCAATTTTGAAGTCGAGCATTTTCAAAACCGCAAAAAATTAGAAGAACGATTGAAAAAATACAAAAGTATTGTAATTCACTTGAAATAGGTTTTACTTTATGTTTCAAGGAAAATTTGAAAATATTATTTACCTAGAATTTAAAATAATCACACTTAAACACCCTTTCGAAGGCGAGTATTTTCAAAACCGCCAAAAAATTAAAAACCAATTGAAAGAAATACAGAACTTTCGTTATTCACCTGAAATAGATTTTTCTTCTTATTTCAACAAACATTAGCAAATATTCTTACCCTAAATTTTAAAATAATCACACTTAAACACCCTCTGCTTCAATGTTGAAGTCGAGCATTTTGAAATCCGCCAAAAAAATAGAAAAACAAAACAAATACCAAACTTTTGTAATTCACCTTAAATAGATTGTACTTCATATTTCAACCAAAATTTTCAAATATATTTTAAAATAATCATACTTGAACACCCCCTGCTTCAATTTTGAAGTCGAGCATTTTCAAAACCGCAAAAAATTAGAAGAACGATTGAAAAAATACAAAAGTATTGTAATTCACTTGAAATAGGTTTTACTTTATGTTTCAAGGAAAATTTGAAAATATTATTTACCTAGAATTTAAAATAATCACACTTAAACACCCTCTGGTTTAATTTTGAAGTCGAGCATTTTCAAAACCGCCAAAAAAATAGAAAAACAATTGAAAAAACACAAAATTATTGTATTTCACTTAAAATAGGTTTTACTTCATGTTTTAACAAAAATTTGGAAACATTCTTACTCTAGATTTTAAAATAATCACACTTAAACACCCCCTTTTTCAATTTTAAAATCGAGCATATTAAAAACCGTCAACAAAATAGACAAGCAATTGTAATTCATCTTAAATAGATTCTACTTCATTTTTCTACCAACATTTGCAAATATTCCCACCATATATTTTAAAATAATCACACTTGAACACCCGCTGGTTCAATTTCGAAGTCGAGCATTTTCAAAACCACCAAAAAAATAGAAAACCAATTGAAAAAAAACCCAAACTTTTATGATCCATTTAAAATATATTGTACTTCGTATTTCAACAAAAATTTGCAAATACTCCTAAACTAAATTTTAAAATATAATCACACTTGAACACCCCCTGGTTCAATTTCGGAGTCGAAAATTTTCAAAACCGCAAAAAAAATAGAAAACCAATTGAAAGAAACACCAAACTATTGTAATTCACTTGAAATACATTTAGTTTCATATTTCAACAAAAAATTGGAAATTTTCCTACCCTAAATTTAAAAATAATCACACCTGAACACCCCCTGGTTCAATTTTGAAGTTAAGCATTTCCAAAACCGCAAAAAAATGAAAAACAATTGAAAGAAATACCAAACTTTTGTAATTCACTTTAGATAGGTTGAACTACATATTTCAAGCAAAATTTGTAAATATTCCCTCCATTTATTTTAAAATAATCGCACTTGAATACCCCCTGGTTCAATTTTGAAGTCGACCATTTTCAAAACCGCCAAAAAAATAGAAAAACAATTAAAAGAAATTTTAGTGTTGTAATTCACTTGAAATAGATTTCACTTCATATTTCAATAAAAATTTGCAAATATTCCTACACTAAATTTTAAAATAATCACGCTTGAAAACCCCTTGGTTCAATTTTAAAGTCGAACATTTTCAAAACCGCTAAAAAAATATAAAACCAATTGAAAGAAATACCAAACTTTTGTAATTCACTTGAAATAGATTGTACTTCATATTTCAACAAAAATTTGCAAACATTCCTACCCTGCATTTTAAAATATTATCACACTTGTATTGTATCACCCCCTGGTTCAATTTCAAACTTGAGAATTTCCAAAACCGCAAAAAAATGAAAAACAATTGAAAGAAATACCAAACTTTTGTAATTCACTTTAGATAGGTTGAACTACATATTTCAAGCAAAATTTGTAAATATTCCCTCCATTTATTTTAAAATAATCGCACTTGAACACCCCTGATTCAATTTTGAAGTCGAGCATTTTCAAAACCGACAAAAAAAATTGAAATACCACTGTTGTAATTCACTTAAAATAGATTTCACTTCATATTTCAACAAAAATTTGCAAAGATTTCTACACTGAATTTTAAAATAATCACGCTTGAAAACCCCTTGGTTCAATTTTAAAGTCGAACATTTTCAAAACCGCTAAGAAAAATATAAAACCACTTGAAAGAAATACCAAACTTTTGTAATTCACTTGAAATAGATTGTACTTCATATTTCAACAAAAATTTGCAAACATTCCTACCCTGCATTTTAAAATATTATCACACTTGTATTGTATCACCCCCTGGTTCAATTTCAAACTTGAGAATTTTCAAAACCGCCAAAAAATTTGAAAACCAATTGAAAGAAACACCAAACTATTGTAATTCACTTGAAATAGATTTAACTTCATATTTCAATAAAAAAATGCAAATTTTCCAACCCTACATTTTAAAATAATCACACCTGAACACCCCCTGGTTCAATTTTGAAGTTGAGCATTTCCAAAACCGCAAAAAAAAATTGAAAAATACCGAAGAAAGAAATACCAAACTGTTGTATTCACTTGAAATAGATTGTACTCCATATATCAACAAAAATTTGGAAATATTCTTACCCTGGATTTTTAAAAATTCCACTTAAACGCCCTCTGGTTCAATTTTGAAGTCGAGCATATTTAAAGCCACTCAAAAAATATAAAACCAATTGAAAAAAATACCAAACTTTTGTAATTCACTTGAAATAGATTGCAATTCATATTTCAACAAAAATTTGGAAATATTCTTACCCCAGATTTTAAAATAATCACACTTGAATACTGACTGGTTCAATTTTGAAGTTGAGTATTTTCAAAACCGCAAAAAAAAAAATAGAAGAACAATTGAAGAAATCCAAAACTATTGTATTTCACTTGAAATAATTTGAAAAAATTCCACCTAAATGCCTTCTGGTTCAATTTTGAAGTCGAGCATATTCAAAACCGCTAAGAAAATGTAAAACCAATTCACTTTTTGTAATTCACTTGAAATGGATTGTACTTTATATTTCAGCAAAAAAATGCGAATATTCTGATCCTAAATTTTAAAATAATCACACTTGAACACCCTCAGTTCAATTCTAAGATCGAACATTTTCCAAATTACTAAAAAATAGGAACACACTTGAAACAAACTTTAAACTTTGTTTGTACACTTCTACCTTAAATTTATAAATTTATATAATTAATTTTAAAATTGAGCATTTTCCAAACTGTCCAAAAATAGATAAACAATTGGAACAAACTCTAAACTTTTAAAATTCTCCAAAAATGAATTGAACTTTGTATTTCTACAAAAATTTGCAAATATTCCCACTGTGGATTTTAAAATCATCACACTTGAACAACCCCCCGTTAAATTCTGAGGTCGAACTTTTCCAAACCGCAAAAAATAGAAAAATAATTGAAACAAACTCTAAACTTTTAAAATTCTCCTAAAATGAATTGAACTTTGTATTTCTACAAAAATTTGCAAATATTCCCACTCTGGATTTTAAAATAATCACACTTGAACAACCCCCCGTTAAATTCTGAGGTCGAAATTTTCCAAACCCCAAAAAATAGAAAAATAATTGAAACAAACTCTAAACTTTTAAAATTCTCCTAAAATGAATTGAACTTTGTATTTCTACAAAAATTTGCAAATATTCCCACTGTAGATTTTAAAATAATCACACTTGAACAACCCCCCAGAAAATTCTGAGGTCGAACTTTTCCAAACCGCATAAAAATTGAAAAATAATTGAAACAAACTCTCAACTATTTAAATTCTCTTAAAATATATACCATTTCCTTGTAAACAAAAATTTGCATACATTCCTACTCTATATTTCGAAATAGTCACACTTGAACACCCTTCAGTTTAATTTAATGAAAATATATTGAGTTTCGTCATTCCATAAAAATCTACCAACAAGGCTGAAAGAGGGGCCGCGGTGGCCTAGTGGGTAGCACTCCTGATTCTGGGCCTCGTGGTCGTGGGTTCGAATCCCATCCGGGCGGTCACTTTTTCGGAATGAAAAATGGCCGTACTGGTCCATGGATGTCTAGTCGTTGTCCTTTCATATCAATATATGAATTTATTACAAATAATCGGTTGTGGCAGAATAGCCAAGTAGCTTACGCCAATTTCCCTTATATCATTCACTCTCCTTAACCCGAAATCCTATCAACCATCCTTCCTTTAAAAAAAAAAATTGGTCAATTGCCTGTTGAGGTCATTTATAAAAGTATCTCTCTATCAACACTCTTACCTTCAATTTTGAAATATTTACCCTTAAACCTTCCAAGTTGCCTTAAACTAAAAAAAAAACAGTTGCAAACAATTCCAGACTTTTCATATTCACTCAAAACTGATTACATTTTTTATGTTTGAAAATGGTAAGCGTAGAGTAAGTCGCAAAAATAAATATCCATGTTATACAAAACAGTAAAAATTGTTTTATGACATTAGTTTAAATTTTATTTCTATATAAAATCTGCAAACATCCTAGGCGCAAATTTGAAATATTCACACGTGAATATCCTCTGTTTCAATTATGATGTTGGAAGATTCCCACGACACCTAATAAATATAAAATCAAATGCAGCAAATTTCAGCCTTACCTATAAATCTTTATTTTTATAACATTCTTGGCCTAAATATTAAAATTCTTACACATGAACGTTCCTTGTTTAAATTATCAAATGAGACATTTTTCAATTCACAATAAAAATTAAAAATTTCTAAATTGACTCAAAACTTCTATAAAAAGTCTCTTTTTTAAAGGCCCAATATTTTCCTCTGCACCCGGGGCCTCTACCGACCTTAATCCGCCTCTGTATAAAAGAACAATATTTTTATTTACATTTCGATGATTTACTGTGACTCCTGCTGCCTCCAGTAACCCAATAATGAGACCGCCGAGTACATTTTAACGAAAAATTTAAATCAAAAGTATTTTTACATTTGATTGATACTTATTTTAAGGACCAATCTACGCAGCATAAAAATGTTATCCTATAGATTTTTGCAACCAACTGTCTATATGCACTATCTTTCAGTCGTTTGATGTTTTTTTTTTAATTGAAAAATGGTCATATGCCTATAATGTTAGTTTCTCCTATTTGATGGTATAATAGCTTTTTATTGATTTTTCACTTGTCGCAATACAAAATCGTATTTCGTGCTTATGTATTTTAACTTAAAACTGGAAAAAAGAAAACCATCAACAAAAATCATTTTAAGGACAATATGTCTAATCAATTAATATTATAAAATTCTATTAATGTATATTATACTTATTCTACGCAATATTAATGTAGATAATGAGCAGAATGTAGATATATACATACACAATGTGTGCATTTATCAAAAGTCCTACTTCAAAGCCCTGCGCATCCACCATTTGTACAGATATGCTCCTTTGATCATTTGACTATTTTTCATTATCAAAAAATCATTTTAAAATTAAGCTGTAGCCTTGAATGTATTTCAATAAAATAATTTTTCCATCAATACTTTTTAGAGAATAATAATTTTAAAATTAAGCTGTAGCCTTGAATATATTTCAATAAAATAATGTTTCCTTCAATACTTTTTAATTATTTTAAAAATATTTAATTGTTTTAATATTAACGTATTGATGACATTAAGGATAGTAATATGAAATCGATATTAATTTTTACAAATAAAAATGTTTAGATTCAAAATGTTTAATATTCTAAATATTCAAATTTGTTTTTTTTATTTGGTAGAATTAATATCTATTTCACATTACCATCCTTGAAAATAAAATTTATTTTACCTTTAAAAGAAAACGAAAACGACCCAAAAATGATTGATAATTAATTAATCAAAAATAATACATTATGCCTGTTATATATTTTACAAAATTCCTGCTTTTCATTTGGTACTCTACTTATGATTATAATTAATGGCTCAGTTTCATAATTAATACTGCATGAATCCAGCGCGTTCTTAAAGGTCGTTCAGGTGGGTTAATTGACGTGGATCAATAGTAATTATAGAGTTCACGTCGAAGTGGATGTAATTAATGGGGTGCAAGTGGGAATTGTTGCCTTTCAAATCTTTTATTGATCTAATATTGCAGACGCGAAATATTGGCATCGACGGCGGCTCAAATCCTCTAATTAATTATGAACCTAACATGATGTGAATCGATGGAAGCGGCTGAATTTTTATCAATAATCCTCGGTCATTTTGGATTAATTATGAAGGGTGTTGTTGGATGCAGCTAGAGCTTAACTCGCAAAGAGTGAATATGGGATGTTGGATTAGAAATTTAACTTGAATGATTTATGAAGGGGATGCTCATTTATTTTTATCAGGTTTTTGGAACATCCGTTTAATCGAATTATATGGTGTCATAAGTTTAAGTTATTTTCGTGAGTTGTTTTACTTAACAAACAGTAAATACTAATTTTTAATAAAATTGAAATATTTTGACGTCTACAACTAATACAGAGATGAGTGCAACTTGCAATTGAAACTAAGCAATTTTTATAAATAATTCTTTGTTAAGTGCGCCAATGTATTTCTTAGGACGTGTTGCTTGTTTCTCAAAAATGTTTTTAATATGATTGTGCTAATATTTGTCACGTAAATAGTGTTCCTTTTGATATTATACCTATGACTGAAAGTATTTTTTTTTTGTATATTATCTGCTATACCAAATAAACATACGACTATCCTTGATTCAGTTCAAAGTTCGAGAAGTATTTGGAGATTTTTGCAGAAACTTATAACTGAATGTTTGTTCAGTAAATATGAAAAGTTGAAAAGTTTTGGGTATGTGAGAAATGTTTTCCTATTTTGGTTTTACCTTTGAAAAAACGTATCAAAAAATATAAAACGCGCAGACAAAATTCCATAAAAAAATTTCCTCAGTGGCCGAAGTATCGCTAATTCAAAATCAATCTTGTTTTTGTAAATTCAACAATTTTTAATAGAGATATGGATTTTTGAAAATTTTGTTTTATTTTTTTGAGCACATGAACGAATACATCGCAGAAAAAAATTTAAACATGCAGGAAAAAATCCATAAAAAATCATTCTCAATGGCCGAAGTATCGCTAATTCAAAATCCATTTGGTTTTTGTAAATTCAATCATTTTTAATAGAGATATGGATTTTTGAAGATTTTCGTTTTAATTTCCTGAGCACTGGAATGAAAATATGGCAGAAAAAATATAAAACGCATAGAAAAAATTCCTTAAGAAATATCCTTAATGGTCGAAGTATCGCTTATTTACAATCGATTTGGTTTTTATAAATTCAACATTTTTTTAATGGAGATTGGATTTTTGAAAATTTTCGTTTTAATTTTTTGAGCACTTGGCCAAAAACATCGCAGAAAAAAAAATAAAACGTGCAGGCAAAATTCCATAAAAAAATATCCTCAATGGCCTAAGTACCGTTTATTCGAAATCAATTTGTTTTTTTTGTAAATCAACAATTTTTTCAATATAGAAAATCTTCGCAGAAAAAACATCGCAGAAAATAATATAAAACATGCAGGAAAAATTCCGTAAAAAATCATCCTTAATGGCCGAAGTATCGCTGATTCAAAATCAATTTAGTTTTTCTAAATTCAACAATTTTCAATAGAGATGTGGATTTCTAACGATTTTCGTTTTAATTTTTTGAGCACTTGAAAGAAAACGTCGCAGAAAAAGTATAAAACGCGTAGAAAAAATTCCTTAAAAAAATATCCTCAGTGGTCAAAGTATCGCTTATTCAAAATAAATTTGGTTTTTGTAAATTCAACAATTTTTGATGGAGATATGGATTTTTTAATATTATAGTTTTATTTTTTTGAGCAATTAAATAAAAACATCGCAGAAAAAATATAAAACGCTAAAACAAAAATTCATAAAAAATTATCCTCAATGGCCGAAGTATCGCTAATTCAAAATCAATTTGGTTTTCGTAAATTCAACAATTTTCAAAAGATATGGATTTTTGAAAATTTTCGTTTTAATTTCAATGATCGAAGTATCGCTTATTCAAAATCAATTTGGTTTTTGTAAATGAAACAATTTTTAATTTTTACATGGATTTTTGAAAATTTTAGTTTTAATTTTTTTATCACTTGGCCAAAAACATCGCAGAAAAAAATATAAAACGTGCAGACAAAATTCCATAAAAACTTATACCCAATGACCGAAGTACCGCTAATTCAAAATCAATTTGGTATTTGTAAATTCAACAATTTTCAACACAGAAAATAGTCAAAAATCCTTTTGAAGATTTTCGTTTTAATTTTTTAACACTTGAACAAAAACATCGCAGAAAAAAATATAAATCATGCAAGCAAAATTTCATAAGAAATTATCCTCAATGGCCTCAGTATCGCTGATTAAAAATCAATTTGGTTTTTGTAAATTAAACAATTTTCAATAGAGATATGGATTTTGAAATATTTTCGTTTTAATGTTTTGAGCACTTGAATGAAAACATCGCAGAAAAAAAAATAAAACGCGCAGACAAAATTCCTTAAAAAAATTATCCTCAGCGGCCGAAGTATCGCTTATTTAAAATCAATTTAAGGCTTGAAAATTCAACAATTTTCAATAGAGATTTGGATTTTTGTTGTAATTTTTTGGGCACCTGAACAAGGAGCATTTGGAGATTTCCGCAGTTTTTATTTATTTTTTTCAGTTCATGAAGTTTGCAATTTCAAAATTAGTTTCGTGGTATTATTTTTAAATGTATGTTAAGATATTTCCTCTGAATCAGTCATTTTGGGTTTATTAAGTCTTCGGATTTATCACTTTCATTCACAGCGAGCTTATGGTTCAATTCCACGCCGGGCAAGATCATTTTTTCGTTTTTATGAAATCTCAATTAATTAATTAATAATTGTTAGTACATATGTTGTAATTTATTTCATTTTATATGGTATACTATAGCATTTTATTCATATTTGTCTTTTTTATTAAATATTAATTCAAATTTTAAATACAATATCGTGCACAAATTATAGAATAAAGTAATGAAGATTAAATAACATTTAACATTAAATAACCTTTTACTATCTTCTTACAATTATGTTTTAAGTAACAATCACAGTTTATCACAGTTTATCACAGTTTAAATTGCAGTGATTTTAAGTAGCAGTGATTTCAAGTAGCAGTGATTTTAAGTAGCAGTGATTTTAAGTAGCAGTGATTTTAAGTAGCAGTGATTTTAAGTAACAGTGATTTTAATTAGCAGTGATTTTAGGTAGCAGTGATTTTAAGTAGCAGTGATTTTAAGTAACAGTGATTTTAAGTAGCAGTGAAATTTACCCATTAGTAACAGTAACGACCTGTGATTTTTCAATACTAGTGGAAAATCACAGATACGTGAAATATCGCCCATCCCTAGTTGCTAGAGTTGTGTTGCTAACTGTACGCCGGTAAAATTTTGAAAGATGAACATGACAAATCAGAAGCAGGAACTCTACACATTAGACCGTTTATTCTCTTTTCAGTTTCATTTATTTTTTCTCGCTGCCATTATTGCGTGTTTAATTAATGTAAATATTTTAATAAAATTCATAAGATGCTTTACATAAATACATCTGATAATAATACCAACAATGCAGCCGCAAAATGAATGAAATTCCATTAGTATTCACTTCTTGGTTTATTAATCGTGACGGATTTATTTTCTAAACGATATTTATTAGAATTGCATAATGGTAGATTGCTCTTTATGAATATTATTATTATTATAGGGGTGGTTTTAGAGGTGCCATTCTTCTAAAATTGATCCACGTAATGAGCTCATCCGGCTTACTTGCACGTGGGCTTAATGGGGCTTTTAAGTAGTCGTAAAAGCTTCACACCGCTGAAATTAAGGGTGAACAATAAATTGTTTCCGGGGTAAATCCAAACACATGGCAAATTTATGTGTGTATTTAAAAAAATTTAATTATTTTCTATTTTTATTGTAGAAATTTATAGGCAGGGTGGGCTTGATATGAATAACGTTAGAGGTAAAAAAGAAGAAATGTTATAATTTTCTATTTTTATTGCAGAAATTTATAGACAGGGTAGGTTTGATATGAATAACGTTGGAAGTAAAAAAGAAGAAATGTTATAATTTTCATTAAAATGTTTATATATACTAAATCACGTTTTTTTTTTAATATTTCAAAAACCCTAATAGGTAGGTCGTTATATAATTCAAGAAATATAATATTATAATTTCAACCCCCCCCCCCGGGTTGCCAACCCCTCAAAATTTTTTTTTGCAATTTTTATTTTTTTCCTGAAAGCCGAAAACGTCCTCTAGGGGCCCGTGAAATTAGCAATTTTCCATCTCACCCAGTAACCCCGGGGTGAATTTTTGAAAATCGATTTTTCGCGATGCAGAGGGTCACGCCAAAACTTTAACACCCCTGGTTACTATAGAACCCTAAAAGGGAGCGCTTGCCTTTACGATTACGACTTTAATTTTCATAAAGTTTTGTAGAACTAGCTCCCCTCTACAATTTATGTCTCTTACAAATTTTCGATATCTCCAACCCCTGAAGAGTTATTCAAAGACCCCCCCCCCCCCCACCGATTTCAACTAAAAAAATTACAGAGCGGCCATTTTTAACTCAACACAAAAAATTTGAACGGCGCGCCATTTGAAATTTTATTTTGCGTCGAAAAGGTAAGGGCTATATTTTTTGTGGGGCGCACCGTTTACGATCTACGGCCGATTTTCGATTGTTTTTCGGCAATTTTTCGAAGAATTTAACGATTTTTTTTTCGAAAATTTAAAATCTGACGATGGCATGTCAGTCGTCAATTTAATCCGTATTAAAGTTTCCCCTAAAGTTTTTCGATCCGATTTTTAGTTTTCGAGATATGACGTTGTATACGTAACAAGGAAGCGAAATTGACCAGCGGGTCACAACTTTTTTTTTGTCCGATCGGAAATCTGATTACACCACCGGTAAGCCCTTCTCAAGCCCAACAGAAAATCTAAAAGAAATTTCTCGAACCGACCCCTCCTTCTAATTTTAAAAATTAATTAAACTTTTATTCATTTTGCCGGGAAATATTTTCGATCGTTTCAAAATGATTTTTTCTATTCCTTTTTAAATCACGAATCCAACGACGGATTATCATTGCGGCATTGTGTGTACGTAAAACAAACTTTGAATTTTTAAAATCGCCCGGTTATTAATTGAGATATGAATATTTGAATTATTGTCGTTTTTGAACGTTGAAAATTTTTCCCCGGAAAATCAATTTCGAAAAAAAAAATATTTCCAGGAGGGTTGGAACAATGAAACTTTGGGAAATCATTAAGAGTTCCATTTGAAGCAGACCACGAAAGTTTAGTAACATTTCGGTCACCCCGTCAGCCGCAATGGGGTGCCAAAGACCGAAACAACCCCAATCAGTACCGCCCTAAATTCTGTTTCTATGTCCGTTTGTAATGTGTATATGCTTCTCAGACGTTCACCAAATAATTTTTAGAGGCCCAAAGATGATGAAAAAAGAAAGCTTCTTCCTGTTAACGTCCGAGTCGTCTCCAAACAGCAAATTAAGAAATGCATTGATAGTGCATTGTCGCATTTGACAGATCTCAGATTCAGAAACTGGGGTTACCACCAGATTGCATTCTCGAAGTTTGAGCGAAACTGGGGTTACCAGAAACTGGGGTTACCACCAGATTACATTCTCGAAGTTTGAGCGAAACGATTTAAAATAATGTTTTTTTAAATTTTGTTCACCCCCTTCTGCACGGATGAGAGAGGTGGCGCTTTTGGGCGATATGGTGTCTATCAATTGTCATCGAATGAGCAAATTATATCGTCCCCATGATCCTCCCCGTGGCCGACGGGGCATTCTCAAGAAATTATACAAGAAAATTCGGCCCGGCCTTCCGGGTACATCCTGGACAATTTAAAACTATTCTATCCTCTTCACAAAAGACCCCTCCAGAATAATTATTCTCATTATTTTTTTATTTTTCTAATCGTTCACGAGTTATGATTTTTTTATGTGTCAAGGCGCCAAATTCATCAGAAATTTGAGTGAAAATCGCATGACACAGATTCCGCTGAAATTTTCACCAAAGATACCTTTCGCCTGAAGGGGCACAACGTGACAAGTATTTCATCTCTGGGGCCCCCGTCTCGGGGCCCCGGCCTTAAAAGTGAGCGATTCAAGATTATTTTTCGGGAGTCTTTATGCCTTTAGTTTTGACTTTGAAGAGTCCGTCGAAGCTCTGGTATATTCACAAAGCATTCCCTTACAATATTTATGTTGGAACAATTTTTGATTTGATGCTCCCTTAACGAGATACGATTTTTCAAATATTGACCATATTGTTTCTACCTGTTTTCAAGTTTCTTTCAGGGACGTGTTTTTTTTTCCTATTCAAATTGAAGAGCTGAAATTTTTAAAGTTGGTAAAGGGCACAAGGGTAAAATTTTTGGGACCACCCCTACGCTCCATTTGCAGCTCCTGGGTTCGTATTTCTTTTTTTGAGGACTTTTTTTTTCTTTGCAAGTCGAAAAGCTTAAACTTTCAGGGATCGCAGAGGATACAAATGGCTTGCAAAAAAATTAAAAATATAAAATGTAAAATTAAAAATGCAAAATGAAAACTGTTATATGCAGGACCGTCTTCTGTACAATTTACGGTGATTCGTAATTTTTTAGCTCGAAATTCTTGAAACTTCTCAGCGGGGGTGGAAAACGAAAAAATGTAATTAAACTCAAAAGTCGTATTTTGTAATAACTTTTGAAACTAAATCGAAAACATATACAAAATTATTACATAAAGGGCATACTTTTTGAAACACTGATTTTTCCCAATTTTAAACTGCCGAACGCGATTTAAAAGCATGTTTTATTTTTTTGCACCCCCTTCTGTACTGCCGATGGTGATGTCCTGTTTAGGCAATGTGGCAGCTATGACCTAGCACGGATTGAGTAAATTTGATCGTCCCAATGGCCCTCCCTGTGGTCTTGAGGGCCTTCTTTAGGAATTAGAGGATATAAATTCGCACAGCCTTTCCTGTACATCCTGAACAATTTAAAACTATCCTTTCCATAAAAGACCTCTCTACAACATTTATTCTCATCATTTAAAAATTAAAAATTGAATAAAAAAATAAAAAAAAATTAAAGAACAAATTTTTTTTTCTTTAAATTAAAATTAAAGAACACAATTTTATCTACTTTCACTTTAGCTTGAAAAAAACTAGTTTGTAAATACTAAAGCGTTATTCCTGATCATACATTTTTGATTAAGATTATGTAATACCCACTTTCTTATGCTGAATATTTATTTATGATTGTTACTTTCTCCGTTACGAAGTACAAGAAAGTATTGTGATCATGTTTTTTTTTTCAAAAAATTTTTTTTACGGAAATATCCGTTTTGGGGTCCCTAGATGCCATTTCAACAATTTCTGGAAAAAAAAAATTGTGTCTGTGTGTGTCTGTATGTGTGTGTGTGTGTCTGTGCGCGCTGTATCTCAAAAACTAATAGTGGGTGTGGTGTGGGTGTTTACCTTAACTGTTTTTTGTTTTTTGCCAATATTTTCTTAAATATGAAAAATATCACAAAAACATTTAAACAAACTTTGAAGACAACAAAGAAATGAACATCTTGTGCTTAAAAATATTTTTCATAAAATTATTGATATTCGAGAAAAAAAATTGTTATTTTTTTTCAAATTTTTGGTTTATATTTATGAAACGATAACAGTTACAGCAAATGTAAGTGAATAATAGTTGTAGAGAATGCCAAAATAAACAACTTCTAAAGAATAAGTTTTTTTCGAAATCTCTTTAGTTTTTGAGTAAATCGAGTTTTTGAATTTGAAGTATAATTTTTCCATCTTTCCGTCTCATAATTTTGACGTTTTAAACGTCAGTTTCATCCGAGTTTACGCAACGCTCGAAGTACATTTAAAATATGATTTAAATTGAAAATAAACCATGAAAGCGTAAATATAAATGATACCATCAAGTCGGAGAAAGTAACATGATGGCCACATCACCATTTTTTTTTTAACTATTTTATAACTATTTTTAAGAGGAAATAAAGATAATTATTATTATTTCTCCACAACTTATAACATGCAGTGGTATTACAAACTTGAAAGTATTTTATCCCAAACAATTCCGAGGACGCAATACGATATAATAGCCAGTAAATACCTAGTGATCCGTTTTAATCCGGAACATAGGACAAAAGCATCGAATTTACCTATTTCCATTCAATATTAATATTAACTAATAGAGGATAATAGTTTCGGCCATTCATAGGTATTCAACCAACAAATGTGTTATCGAGAGTGATTATTAATCGAAACAAATTCTCCTTTAATCGCCCATAATTTAACTCGTGTATAACAATGTGTATTTAAAACAGACGAGAAACCTGGGATAAAAAGTGGATAATAATTTGTTCACCATGAGAACGATCTTCATATTTAAAATTTTATCAAACATCTAACGCCAGTTGCATCGTGGCAGTTCGTGATAATTCTGAATAACTTTACGGTGAAATTTAATTCAAAACCGTTTCGGACACGCTTCCGGTTGATAAACTTTTCACGATTGTCATCCCGTACCACGTACTATGTAAGTAAATATTGTCGGCGAGTGCGATTAATTTCATTTTGAAACACACCGTATTGCAATTATTAAAAAAAATATTATAGCTCTGTATGAAGAAATAACAGTATTGTTCCCAAATAATTTGAAAGTCTACGGTTGAAAGGTCATGATTTATAGGGCTAATGCAGAGTTCTTGTTTTGTACATAAAAAACCCAGTCACAAAAAGCGATTTCCCTCCATTGTTTGAGTGATGTATACCTCCTCCCATTAAAAAAATCACACACGTCCCTATTGTAAATTCCAGACACACACTTCAGGATGTCAGGGCGTGGGACCCATTGCTCTTGCGTTTTGTTTTGCCACTAGACACATTTATCAAACCCTTCGCCATTTGTAACTGGAAAAAATTATTTATTCTTCAATCAAGATGTTTGTATGTACTCTGTTAGTCAACGGCTTAATTATATTTCAACGTCAAGAAAAATAAGGATTTATAATTTTAAACAAAAATAGTCTTTCATTGCAGTGCATGGATAAGTTTCTTTGCGTAACTGCCTTTATTTAATTATCAAAGCACTCTGTTGCCGATTATAATTCATATTTCTTAACATAATAGTTCTATCGTTTTTCTTTTCTGTAAAATAGAAAACTTGATATTATGTACAAAAGAAATGTGTCTGAATTAAATAAATACAATAAAACGAAATGTAGCCTGAATATATGAATATTCAACCTGTTCGCTAATCTGCAAGCAAAAAATTAAGTCTTACTAATTTAATTGTCTGAATTAAGATGTATAAGGCTTTATTATTTATTTATCATTACTTGCAATTACCTATAACATAATCATTCAGCTAGAATTCTTTCCTTTCTTCCGAAAATTTGTTAATTATAAAAACAATAGTTCTAAATTCAATAACACAATTCACTTATTGTATCGTTCTTATTTTATTTCTTAAAAAATGGTGATGTGGCCATCATGTTACTTTCTCCGACTTGTATCATTTATATTTACGCTTTCATGATTTATTCTAAATTTAAGTTATGTTTTAAATGTTCATCGAGCGTTTTGTAGACTCGCATGAAACTGACGTTTAAAACGTCAAAATTATGAAAGATGGAAAAATTATACTTCAAATTTAAAAACTCAGTTTACTCAAAAACTAAAGCGATTTCGAATCAAACTTATTCTTCATAAGTTATTCATTTTAGCATTCTCTACAATTATTATTAATATAAATTTGCTATAACTATCATCGTTTTATAATTATAAACTTAAAATTGAAAAAATAATAATAAATTTTTTTCTCGAATAAAAATGATTTTATGAAAAATGTTTTTAAGCAAAAGATGTTCATTTCTTTGTTGTCTTCAAAGTTTGTTTATATTTTTTTGTGATATTTTTCATATTTAAGAAAATATTGACAAAAAACAAAAAACAGTTAAGGTAAACGCCCACTTCCGGTGTACAAAATTTTACCAAAAGCTTTTCAGTTCTTCAGATTATCAAATAAGACGGATGTTGAAATATCAATTGCTCTATTAGTTTTTGAGATACAGCGCACACAGCAGACACACACACACACACACACACACACACACACACACACACACACACACACACACACACACACACACACACACACACACAGACAGACACACACACACACACAGACACAAATTTTTTTCCAGAAATTGTTGTAATGGCATCTAGGGACCCCAAAACGGATATTTCCGTAAAAAAAATTTTTGAAAAAAAAATCACGATCACAATACTTTCTCGTACTTCGTAACGGAGAAAGTAAAAAATTAACAAGAAAAATAAAGCAATGGCGTAATACAGGGTTAGGGGCAAGGGCGTTTCCAGCCAACTAGTATAGGGGGGGTAATTAAAAAAAAAGATAAATAAACTGGTGCTTCCGCTCTCATACACCACACCTGTTCCGTGAAATCTCCCTATCCTTTTCCAACGTTTTAAAGCGTTGAAAAAATTTACCGGTTATATTATTTGTTTGGAATATGGAATACCGGTAATTTTTAACAATAAAAATTGATAAGCGAAAAATTCTTAGGGGGGGTAATTACCCTTCTTTGAAACCGCCACTGCAAAATATTCCAAAAATTAAAAAAAAATAAAAATAGTGGACCAAGGAAACAAACATTTGAACAGACAAATAAAAATAAATAAAGAAAAATTTAGGGCAAACGATTAACAAAAAAATCTACAATCTTGGTCAAAAAGTCGAAAATTTAGACAAAACATGGAAAATTCGGACCTAAACATAATAAATGCAGACTAAACGAAAAACCAAAAATGGGAGCTAAAAAATCGAAAATTTTAACAATAAAATCGAAAAGTTAGGTCAAAATAAAGAAAAATTTAGGTCAAAAGATTTTAAAAAATAATAAATATTTGTAATGTTGGCCAGAAAGTCGAAAATTTAGACAGTAAATCTAAAACTCGGGCCTGAAGATAATAAATGCAGACTAAAAAATCGAAAATTTCAACAAACAAAACTCGAAAATACCAAAAAAAAAAAAGAAATCTCGCATATAAATTAATCATTCAGGTTTAGATATTTTAACCAAAATCAACTCAAAATTTTGGAACTAGAATTAAAAATTCGGCCCGAAAAATCAAAAATGCGGACAAAAAAATAAAAAAATTTAACAATTAAATCGAAAATTTATGTCACAATAAAGAATATTTAGGTCAACAGATCAAAAATTTAGACCAAAAAGAATCGAAAATACAGGTCAAAAATATAAAAATTCGGGCCAAAAAGTCGAAAATTTAATAAATTTAATCGCAAAAGGGATAAGGGATATCCTAAAAGTTAAAATATTTTGACCAAAAATATCAAAAATACAGGTCAAAAATTTAAAAACCAAAAATTCGTCAAGAGAAATAAAAAATGCGGACCAAATAGTTGAACATTTTAACAATGAAACCGAAAATTTAGGTAAAAATAAAGAATATTTAAACCAAATGATAAAAAATTTGGCAAAAAACAAATCGGGAATACAGGCTTAATAATAAAAAATGCAGAATATTCTAAGAAAAGGGTTTAAATTAGTCTCAAAAATCACTTTATTGTTCAAAATCATTTTCCAATTTTTTTTTTTTTTATAGGAAAATATTTTTTTAATGTTTGCTTTAATTAGCTTTAAAAGTTGAGACAAGGCACTTTTCTACTAAATAAAATCAGTGGCGGCTCGTGGAACATGTTGATGGTAGAGCCACTTATACAATATCCCCCCTCCTCTTTTGAAGAAACAAAGAACCATTTATCTTGTTAGACAAATCAAATATTTTGGCCAAAAAATCAAAAATTTTAAACAAAACAGCCGAAGACCTAAATTATCGGCCAAAAAATCAAAAAACCTGGTTTAAAAATAAAAATGCACACCAAAAAATTGAAAATACAAGCAAAAGAAAAATAATTTGCAATATTTAGCCCTAAAATAACTCTTTTTAGCTTAAAATAAGTTCCAAAGAGAAATTTGAAAATAATAGCAAAAATAAAAATCGATAGCCCTTTCACAGCCAACGGAAAGCGGATTTCAAGTTTTTAACATATTGTATTTAGATGTTACTTCTGTGAATAAAGAAGTTTGTATATATAAAAATAAAAAATAAATTCGCAAGAAAATCTAAAATAAAAAATTAAGACCAAAAATCTAAAATTTGTACCCAAAAATCAAAGCTGTGGACCAAAAAATCAAAATTTTTAACAAACGAATCAAAAATTTAAGTCGAAATAAAGAAAATTTCAGCCAAAAGACCAATAATTGAAACAAAATATAGGCCAAAAAAGAACCAACCTAAAAAAGTGAAAATTTAGACTAAACAACAAAAATTCGGGCGTAAAGATAAAAAATGCAGACAAAAATCCAAAATTTCTGCAAACCAATCGATTTTTTTCGTCAAAATAAAGAATATAAAAAAAAAATCTACAATATAGCCTAAAACGGTGAAAATTTAAACAAAACATCGAAAACGAACGTAAAGATAAAAATTGCAGACAAAAAAAATCGAAAATTTCTACAAACCAATCGAATATTTTGGTCAAAATAAAGAAAAAAAAAAAGTTGGAACAAAAAAATCGGAAATACAGGAATCTCAAATATGGGCCAAGGAATCAAGAATCCTGATCTAAAAATAAAAAAGCAGACCAAAAAATCGAAAGGTCGAAGCAAAATAATTTGCCACCAAAAATAAGTTTCTGACCAGAAATTCGAAAATAATAGCAAAAAATTAAAAAATCACGAAATAAAATCAATAATCCAAGTTAAATAATGTAAAATATTTTATAATATTTGTTTGGAATATGGAATACCGGTAATTTTTAACAATAAAAATTGATAAGCGAAAAATTCTTAGGGGGGGTAATTACCCGATTACCCCCCCTTTGAAACCGCCACTGGTTAGGGGTCAGCCCTGGATTTTTAAATTTGAAAAAAAAAATTTAAATTATCATTGATGGGGAGCTTCTTAAGACCATAAATATCAAATTTGAACTGATTTGTTTAATTAGTATAGGAATTAATTATTGAGGCTTTGTTGAAGTGACATCTAGCGATAAACAGCAAAAATATGGATTGTCATAGTAAGTAGAGACATGTAAATTTTGCGGTGGCAATTGCCACCAGCAGAGCCGAAAGGGTTTACAAGGTTATTTTTTATATTCATTTTTTTTATTTGGCTTAAGTGACTTCAGTAATGTAGTGTCTGATTTCTGGATTTGCTTAGATTAAATTCGTGACGTAAAGTTTTTGTTTAATTTATTAATGTGCTCAGTTATTATTTCTTTGACCTCCTCCATGTCTTAGAGGTCTTGGTTGGTGGTAAGGATTCGGATTTGGTGTATTTTGCGGAGGAGAGTGTTTTTGATTATTTGTTGACGGTATGTTTAAGTAATTCTTTTAAACGCATTAGGTTTAATAGCAAATAAATCACTATCTATAGTACATTCGCGCAGAGGTGACAGTGACTCATACTTTTTCAATCTAATAATCGCGTCTGGATAAATATCTTTACTCGTTCGCAGGCTTAAGAAAAACGAAATGAAATACGAAACGTATGTCGATATGTAAATTCAAGGGCTGAATGCAACGTATGTCTTTTCTCATTCTATCTATTCTAGCCTAAAAATTCAGGTCAAATTTAGTGACAAATTTCCAGTTGTTACCGATTGCCGAAAAATGCACTCGCAAAGTTTCTTCGGGAAAATATTTGCACGCTCGAGAATTTTTAAATTTCCCGCCTAGACTGAATCGAATTATTTTGTGGACATACGTTTACTAGAAACTTAATTCAAGCAACATGGAGCGATGAGTCACTGTCACCTCTATACGATTGTACTATATACATATCCATTTAAGATATATACACTATTACGGCGACATCTGTTGTCTTAAGCACATTTTTCTAATTAAGGAAAAGTATACACCGTAGCCCTTATCATGAGATAATTACAACAATATTCATGTAAACATTAATTATCGTCCACACTTCAAAAGACAAGATGCCACTCATACCCGGAAGCCGCATTCATAATAAGGAATTATATTATTTTAAGAAGTGTTGAGGTGACAAATTGCGTTGATTAAAAAGATGAGTGGTTGGGTGAATATTTTTTGAAGCCGATTCCAGAGATTTATGGAAGGCGGCATTTTCTTTTATGGGTTATTATGTGTTCGAGATTTCAAGATGGATTATATCGAGCGAGGAAAGAGGCTGCTCCAGATGGTACATTTATGGGTCATAAAAATATCAGGACTGGTACCGTGTATATATAAGTGATAAAATTTTAACCTAAAAAATTAGGGCAAAGTATAATCATTAAAAACAAACACTTAACTGTTGGGGCAAATATAATAGATAACTGATCTGAAATTTAATAAATTTGGTGGAATTAATTACATCGTCGTTTAAATAAGTAATATGCAATGAAAGACGTTAGAAAGAAAGATAGCAATTTAGTGATAAAATTAGAAGATAATGTTTCTACTTTCTCCGTACAAAGTTTCATCAAAATCTGCGATCATGAGTGTTAAATCTTATTTATTTGGTTGATTTGGCATGAAGTTAAAGAGATATGGATAGGACGACTATTCGTCCAGAATTCTAGCTTTGCGTCCCGGATAGGTAAGCGTCCCGGAATTAACAATTCCTTGCTTATCAAATAAATTTAGTTTTTATAGGGTATTTTGCGAACAAGAGCGCACGCGCATTTATTCAGTTTTTACTTTCTCCGTTACGAAGTACGAGAAAGTATTGTGATCGATTTAAAATATGATATCAATTGAAAATAAACCATAAAAACGTAAATATAAATGGCTATGATACCATCAAGTCGGAGAAAGTAACATAATGGCCACCATTTTTTGATTTTGTTGTATTTTATTTGGTAACTTATTAAAAATTATTTTGCGTCTATACGACGCATTTTATTTAGTGAGCGTTAATTTATGTGCTGGATATATTATATCTGTATTTCTTGTACTATACGCATGATTCTTGATCATTGTAAATTTAACTAAAAGAAAAATGGCGCTTATCAAAATTGAAATATAATGATCAAAAAATGACCTTACTATAGATTTTATATTCAATACGACAGTTGCATTCAAATATCACAGGTTAATCCTAAAACGTGTGTCTTTAAAAATTGACAGTTAAAACTTTTCTAACTTCACCAAACTAAAAATAGCGTAAGTCAAAATTCAAATTTGATGATCGAAAACTGCCTTTTTCAGAAACATGATTGTTAATTAACCCAATACGCAAAATGAGTGATAATATGACAGAATAAACCTAAAACGTCACAAATTACTCAAACTTTGCTAAGTTCACCGAAGAAAAAATGTTGTAGGAAAAAACTCAAATTTGAAGATTAAAAACTTACTTATTGCAAAAACATAATTATAAGTTGCATATCCAACATGACAAAAGAATAAAATTTAGACAGATTAATCCTAAAATGTGCGTATTTATCAATGATTAATTAATCCTATGCCAAATATAGTGAAGAAGAAATGGTGATGGTCAAAACTAAAATTTGATGATCAACAACTGACTTTAGGCAGAAATATGGTTATAGAAAATGTGATAGTCAATAAAATGTATTTAATTTGTATTTAAATTCTGTTCCGGGGAATATTTCTAAGTATGCAGGTGAGGTGTTCTTTGAAAAAAAAATATATGACTGCGCTTTGAAGAAATTTGAAAAATTGTTCAAAATTCTTACAATCTTACTCTTTGTTTGCAAGGAACTATTTCGAAATCTAGCGATGAGGTATTTATAGATCTTTGGAAAATTCTAATTCAATACTTCCTTCGAAAACCGCTGATCTAGAAGATAATATAAACCTGTAGTAGAGCTAAAATACCTCTTTTCGTTCCTAATCTTCTGTTACTCCTGTTAACATTTTTCGGTGAATTTTGAATTATTTATTAGGCGTAATTTACCTCTTTTCGTTCTTACTCTAATATCGTTATAATTATTTCAATACTACATTTTCACAAAGAGAGCAAAAATGAAAAGAGATACTTTGGTTGAATTATTTACTAGCCGTTCCTGCGATCTTGTACCGCCTGGTACTTTTGTTGAAGAAACATAGCTGAATGGACATTTGTCGTGACTTGTGTTGGCCTAAATTGGTTGGCATCATATCTTTGTTATAGAAAACAGCAAGTAGTGCTTCAGCAGAGGGGCATTGAGATGCGATCGGGCTGCCTAGATTTGTCCATGAGTGTACCACAGGGCAGCATACTGGGGTCTTTACTATTCTTAGCGTACATCAATTTTCGTGATTTTGTTAGTACGATGAGCACAATGGTCATAAATTATGCTGATGACAGGAACCTATTGGTTATTATCCCAGTCTTGTTCTTGAAGGAAATCTTGTTTTAAATAATGCCAAGTCATGGTTTCAGGAAAACCAATTAGTTCAAAACTCGGGGTAAACAAAATTCATAATATTTAAATCAAATCAGGCCCCAGCAACACCTAAAAATGTACCATTTATCAATTGCAACGCAATGGAATTTACCTCCTATACTAAGTTTCTTGGTATCTCCGTTGACGAGTGTCTACAGTGGAATTATCAAATTGATGATTTGTGCAAAAAAATAAATAAAGTGTGCTACTTGTGTAAAGTTATGGATTTTAAGGTTACTTGGGTTGTATACTTAACCAACTTCTGTTCTCTGCTAAGACAAGGCTTAATTCTTTGGGGCAGTTGTGTGACAGTGGACCGGGTTTTCTTCCCCAAAAAAGAATAATTAGAATAATGTTGGGAATGAATTTTAATGATGGATGTTATTGCGAAATGTAATTTTATTGTACAAGTAGGATGGTGTTTTCAAACTAATTATTTTGTAGTAAAGACACATACACAGAAACGACCTCTGCTCCATATTGAACCAATTTGCGTCAGCGATTTTGTGTGAAATTTTAGCATACTAACGAATACCATAGATAAACCGTAAACATGCATTTTGTACCTTCTGAATTCTTAAACTTGTGTTAACATCAATAGCGACATGGTATAATGTTAAACAGTGGTTAAAATGGGATGATACAAGACTATTAGATAAAGTGATTTTGATTCTAGTGTTAGTGTTGATACAGTCCTTTAAGGTTCAGATAAGCTCTTGAAATATTTACTCCTCTGTGGTAGAAGCCTTTAAGCCGTGGTCAGTCACCTCGAAATACCTCCTGGAATGAAGAGTGTCCATGTATATCCTACTATTAATATTATATTATGTGCTGTTAATTCATATCATCATTAGTGGCTGAATGGTCAGAGCCTATGCCAACAAAAAAAAAACCGTAGACATTCATTGTTCAAGATAGTTATTTGTACGCCAAGGATCTAAAGTTTTTTTATGACAACAATTTAGTTTATTAGTAAAAGTAAGTGCTACGGTGTAAGTTATCTTTTTTTTGGAAATAAATATTAATTTGATTAAATAAAAATATTTAATAGTATAATAGGCAACCAATAAAGCCTATGTAGTGCTAATACATTCAAATTTAAAACGAGAAAAAGTGAAGGTGGCTGTGTATATCTGGTGACAAATATATTTTGTATATAGATATGGAAAGAGATTTAAACAATTACTGGAGTGACTTGACAAATAGTTCTTTACCGACTCTTGTTTAATCCTTGATAAACCCTTATGTTGACTTGAAAAATAGTATATTACATACCGAGCGGGGAAGTACTCTGGAGTGAGTTCTCCCGAGGTATGTATACTATTATACTTACAATCTACTATCAGTAACGCCAGGTGAGTTTCAAATAATATTAATTTTTATCATAATTTCATAAATTATTTCAAAGATATCTGTGAGACCGTTGCTAGACAATATGACTATTTTGTTGAACCTGACAGATAGTTAATTATCTTGCCAGTTGCAGCATTTTTAATAATTGTCTGTATTAAATACACTGCTCAACATTTGAACTGGTACACTTACAAGAACATATATAAAAAAACAATTTACTACATTTTGAGCAACACCTTCTTGCTTAATTGATAGTATATGGTTCTGGAAATACTTTTAGGGCAATAAATAAAACTTAAATTACGAATTTCAAATGTTCTAATAGAAAAATAACAAAATCTTCATTTTAGTATTACAGAAAAGATGAATAATGCGTGGGACCTCCTCTAGCTCTTATGACCTCTTGGAAACGTCTTGGCATGCTGGAAATCAAATCCCGAATGTAATGCTGAGGAATATTTAGCCATTCGAGAAATTCGCAAAAATTCTCTTAAAACTTAATTAAGTATAAGCATTAGGCATTTGTTCACATTCCGAAACAAAGCCCTGATCATTTAGGAAGTCATGCCAAATGCCTAAAAATGGTTGTTTGCTTTTACTGCATTTTATATAAGTGTACCAGTTCAAATGTTGAGCAGTGTAATATGTGCTAAATTGAATTCGAGTGTACTCCACCACTATTAACGGAGTGAATCCAGAAAAAAATCAGGGCGAGATACTAAAACATTTATGAAGTATTCAGCAAATGGTGCATAACTAAGGGTGTATAGCATACCTTTGAAACGGTACAACTTGCTTATTATTCTGAATTAACAATATTAAACCTCTACATTGTGGGCAATATATGTTGAGGGCGGTATTAAATACTAGGCATGATCTTAACATTAATAATTATGCCGGATTGCAAGCATATTTGAAAAAGCAGAATGTGTGTTTCGATTTACCAAAATGACAGTGACTCGTGCTAGCCGGGAAAGTACTTTCCCAGCTAAGGCCGGGAATGAGTCGCTTCCCAACTATCTTGAAGTATATAAATGCAGAGATTACTAACCGATTGTGAGTAAAATAGCAAAGTAGCATTTCGGTAAAAACCGCAGCAAAGAGCATCATTCGTCATATAATTTCGTTATAATCGTTTACTTTTGGTTATAACACAAATAGATATTCTTATGCCCGGATTTATAATGTCTTGTTAAGGGGCGAACTATTTGTAGACCTGAAACAGTGAAAACCGTTCGCGTTTTGGTCAAACGTGTTCGGGCCCACAGGCAGTTCACACCGTAACTAGACATTATAATTCGAGTCCTTACTCACCCGGTAGATCAACAATTCTGAAATCTGAATATCTGTATTCTCCAATAACATTGTTTAAATTAACACTCGTTGTCAAGTGATTCATGCCTAATAAGCACTTTTAAGAATGTATTTAAATTATTATTTTCATGTACATGAACATTTTCTTTTAAATTTAAATAATATATTTTTATCATAAATAAGTAATTTTATATGCGAATAAATTTATGATGAATTTCCAGAAGTTATAAATTAATGATAAATTGTCTAAATAATGGTGAAGGCGCCGGGCCCCTAACGTATAAATCTGTATTTTAGGCGCGTTTCAATTATGTATGCGACGTATATTGATTGCCTCTGGTGACATTACTCATCATTTACTTTCTTTCATTCGTGCATAATAATTCACTTCCAGATGTATAAGCTGAAATTTACAAATTATATTTCATTATACGTGTGATAAATGTAATGTTTATGGTTCTTAATGGGATGTTTTAATCATGGATGACTAAACATACGTCTAATAGACTACTTTTAACTTTCCGAAAGTACAAGCGCCAATTTTTACCACATTTCTATTTTTAATTGAAATATTATAGTAGTTACGCTAATTTGTTAAAAATAATTAAAGAGGTTAAAAAATATACTTGTTTCTATTATTGTCTACGAATAGAATTGTTGGTTACAGAGTTTAGTTAGCCTATTTTTGGTTTGATGTTATTGCACTCAGTTTCGTGATAAATGTTTCAACCATTCTCAAATGAGATTACAATGAACATATAAATAGAAATATAATAATTTTTAACGGTACGGTATACCATCAACCCAACATAAATTACGTCAGTATAATATAACTGTCCATTAATAATAGTTTTATTCACGTAGCTGTTAAATATAATAAAGTACTTTGTTTTTATAACTATTGAAAGTTATACAAACAAAGTAATGGTAAATACATTTGAGACAACCTCAGACTTGAGACTTGTTGCAGAAGCATTAATGAAGAGTCAGGAACAGTTTGAATATTCATATATTCGGGCTGCTTTCGTATTTATTGATTTTGTTTTAAGCAATAGTGTTTTAGTTAATATATAACATGTACTACCTGGTTTGACTAATTTTCATTTGCGATCTCACGGTATTATATACTATAATGAAATGACCTTGAAAAGATTGATACACCGTAAATGGGACTTGAAGCGCGCGCAAACGAAGAATTAAATAAATTACTCGATAACTCCCGCATAAATACATGAGGATAGTGGTTCTGTATCAGACGATCAATTTTTTACTATAATCTATTCAAAGAATTCACTCTCTTTCATTTTAATCCCAACGAGTCACCTCGAGCATTACATTTTTTTCACGCGAAGGTGATTTTTCGGCAAAAGTTTTTAATCTCCTGTACCGGTAGATTATGCCATTTGAGGAGAGCCACTCTGGGAATTAGCGCGATGGGCTCTTAAGACCTGGTCTGAATAATTGAGGGGGGTAGGGCGCATTGTGTGAGAGGAACTAAAAGTGCCCGAGTTTTACTAACTTATTAAAATTTTATGGAAACTAGAACGGGAGGGTGGTATCTGCCTGAGAGTCATTGCTGCTGGCGAGGGAGATAAGATAGCAGAGGAGGTTGTAATTTATAAGGAGTCATCGGGGGGATGGATGCATTGCCGCCCTGGGGACAGCTTAAAATCGAGGGGAAAATTGATAATAAGATTTTTAAATGTTCCGATCCATTCGCTGTATTTTCAATAATACGAATGTTATACAGTGCGTTTTTTTATTAATGCAACATGTTAAAATTGTTATGCCTGTTGGTGATTTTTCTATTAAAAATTTCAGCATTATTTTTGGCAGACTTTAAGTTTACACTTTTAATTTTTTTTAGGACTTAATTTTGCAAAGTTACGAACAGGTTGAATATTCACATATTCAGATCATTTTTAATTTTATTAAATTTATTTAATGTTTCTCCAACAAGTGAGGTTGCCTCAAATTTATTTATCTTTGGTTTTTTTTTTGACTTAGGCTTAGCCATTCAGTCACACACGGCTATTATTTTTGTATTTTTATTTTGTATGAATAATGGAAATAAATGAACAAATGAATAATGTAAGACATATACAACAACCACGGACCCGAGCGAATACTTCTCGATCTCCGAAAAATCTTCCGCCCGGGATGGGAATCGAGCGATCGCCTCACCCACTACACCAATCGGCCGCCCGATCTTTACTTTTAATAATGGACAAAAGTCGAATATATTAAGAAACTTAACTAACTTAATTAATCAATTATGCATGTATATAAGGTTGCTTAAAATACTCGCGCAAATATTCAATGTTTTAGACCATCGCACAGTGGTCAAAAGTCCAAAAAAGCTGACCAAAATATGGAGGTGTCGTTCAATTTCCTTGAAACTCTAGATTAAAGGGTTTTTGAGTTCGCTGATTTCAAAAGTGAAATCAAATTTTTCAAAAACAAACTGGCGAATCCAAAATGGATCACCATTTATGTGTACAATGATGGTGCACCAACAAAATTAAATATATAACGATTTTTGAAGTCGCTGATTTCAAATCTGAAGCCAAATTTTGGAAAAACAAAATGGCGGATCCATAATGATGGACCTCTTATGTGAAAAATGATGGAGTTCCAACGAAATACGGTATGTGATGGTTTTTGAGGTCACTGATTCCAGAAATTAAGTCAAATTTTTCAGAAACGAAATAGTGGATTCAAAATGGCAAACTGCTTATATAAAAGATTATGGGGTTCCAACAAAATTTGGTATTTGATGGTTTTTGAAGTCACTGATTCCAGAAATTAAGTCAAATTTTTCAAAAACGAAATTGTGGATCCAAAATGGCAGACTGCTTTTATGAAAAATTATGGGGTTCCAACAAAATTTGTTATGTGATGGTTTTTGAGGTCACTGATTCCAGAAATTAAGTCAAATTTTTCAAAAACGAAATAGTGGATCCAAAATGGCAGACTGCTTATATGAAAAATTATGGGGTTCCAACAAAATTTGGTATGTGATGGTTTGACTTAAGTAAAATTTTTCAAAAACAAAATGGCGAATCCATAATAGCGGATCTTTTATATGAAAAGGTTACAACGAAATTTGGTATCCGATGGTTTTTGAGTTCGCTGATTCCAAAAGTGAAGTCAAATTTTTCAAAAACGAAATAGTGGATCCGAAATAGCAGACTACTTATTCAGGGTCTTCATTTCAAAAGGAGCCACCCTGAATAACTTTGGATCTGAAGTTGTTACGGTTTTAAGAAAAAAAAACGTCAATTTTATTTTCGAGGGGGAACTTACAAAACACTGTTTTTAGAATTTTATCTTTCAACCCCTCACCCCCAGCCACCCCATCTTTAAAATTTTAAATAACACCCCCTATTGTGGGATACCTCATTTTGAAGGGCACAAAAACACTATCCGGCAAAGCAGAAATAATTGAAATCAGTTCATTTGTTTTAGAGAGAGAGGGTATTAATTTCAAAATATGCCACTCGGAATTACTCTGGTTCTGAAGTAGTCACGGTTACAGGAAAAAATACGTCAATTTTTTTGAAGAGGAACTTGAAAAATGCTATTTTTAGAATTTCATCTTTCGAAAGAGTAATTTGGGAGCGAAATAATTTCACATTTTGAATTTATTTTTAACAAAAATTTCACACAAAAATTTCTACCTGGAGTAACAGGATCGCAGAAATGAAAATAATTTCACATTTTTAATTTATTTTTAACAAAATTTTCACACCAAAATTTCCACCAGGAGTAACAGGATCGCAGAAATGAAAAGAGTAATTTGGGCGGGAAAATAATTTCACATTTTTAATTTATTTTCAACAAAATTTTCACACAAAAATTTCGACCAGGAGTAACAGGATCGCAGAAACGAAAAGAGTAATTTGGGCGCGAAAATAATTACACATTTTTATTTTTTTTTACTTTCTCCGTTATGAAGTACGAGAAAGTATTATGATCGTGAAAATTTTTTCAAAAATTTCTTTACCGAAATATCCGTTTTGGGGTCCCTAGATGCCATTTCAACAATTTCTGGAAAAAAATGTGTCTTTGTGCGTGTGTGTCTGTGTGAATGCGCTGTATCTCAAAAAGTAATCAAGGAATTGATATGAAACTTTGAACATAAATCTTATTTGATAATCCGAAGAACTGAAAAGCTTTTGGTAAAATTTCGTATACATCGTGAAGAAACAAAAAACGGCTAAGGTTAAACATGTACTTCCGGTATACAAAATTTTACTAAAAGCTTTTTTTTCTTGGGATTATAGAATAAGACTTATGTTCAAGTTTCATATTAATTCCTGGATTGGTTTTTGAGATACAGCGCGCACTTTGAATTTCACCTGGCCTTACGTAGATGTCACAAGGTCAAACCAAGGTCACTATGTAACTACTGTATGTTCCCATCCAAACCGTTCAACTTTTATCGGAAACATTTTTTTGCACCATTGATAGTCTCAGAAAAAAATGATATAATCCATCCTGAATTTTTTATCTTTGATAGAACCTCAAAAGTTTTCCCCAGCCTTTTCCTTGGTGTAACCTATATTTTCATCATCCATATGCGTCACGGATACATATTAAATAAGTTTTCTTCGTTGCGGCGTTAGATAAAAAAAGTTTTTTTTAACATTCTCCTTTAAGTAAATATTTATACTTTTATCGTTTACTTTAAAGAATTAACTTTTACTGAATATAGATAGAAACGCCGAAGTAGCGGAATCTATTGCCTGAGTGCTGTACTGAACCAAATCCGTTACCCCATCAGCAACTAACTACACTGATGAGACCTGAAAGGTCGAATCCGGTCTGTAGATGTTCTGATGGGGGAACAATATTTAATGTTTTTTTACTGAATACTTTTACTGTAAGTAAAAATTTATTGCATATGAACCATTGATGATAACATTTTATGATTATTTGGTAACAGGACATTATAAGACTACACTCGTATCAACTTGAGGCGAAAGTTAAAAAAATGACATTTGGCTAAAAAAATCCATCACAGACCACTGTGCATCGTGAGTTAGTTTGATATTAAATATATGGATTTTCTTTGGCCAAAAATCCTAATAAAATGTTTCAATCAGTTTCAAGTCAGCCGAAGCTGTTGTTATAAAGGGATAAAGGGAAGACAAGTTTAAGAGCTACAAATGCATAAGTTCTACAGGAAATAAATTGTCATAATAATAATAATAATAATAATAAGTCAAAATGGCTAATTACAGGATAATAATACATTTTAAACTGACAGCGACGTGCAGACTGAAGAAGATTGGCTGCAAGACCTCCGGTCGATAGCCAATTAAGAATTGCGGAAAAACATAATTTTTTATATGTATGTTATATTTAATTGTATCAATTCTTAAATAAAGATGTTTGTATATATATAATAATACAAGTAGTATAGTACAATCGCGCAGAGGTGACAGTGACTCATGCTTTTTCGATCTAATAATCGCGTCTGGATAATTATCCATATTCGTTCGCATGCTTAAGAAAAACGAAATTAAATACGAAACGTATGTCGATATGTAAATTCAAGAGCTAAGTGCAACGTATGTCTTTTCTCATTCTATCTATTCTAACCTCAAAATTCACGTAATTGTATCGGTTTTGACCGTCTCCGATTTCGATTTAGTTAAGAGCAAAATTGATTGTATACATTTCATTAATAAAAAGGTTAAATTTAATGATCAATTTACAGTTGTCTTTACCGATTGCCGAAAAGTGCACTCCCAAAGTTTCGTCGGGAAAATATTTGCACGCTCGAGAATTTTTAAATTTCCAGCCTAGACTGAATCGAATTATTTTATGGACATACGTTTACTAGAAACTTAATTCAGGCAACATGGAGCGATGAGTCACTGTCACCTTTGCGCGATTGTACTATACAATTAAAACTACATCATGTAATGAAAGGATTGAAGGACTCGGTCGATGGCCCTTTCTAACATATGTATATGTATGTTGGAATAAAGTTCATGTATACATGTAATGAAATTATGCGAGTGGATGCGCAGATTAAACCAAACTGCAAATGTTGGAAAATGATTACTCCTATTTTTTAATTACGAGAAAGCAAATCTGCTGAATGGTACTTCAAATATACAAGTGTGGGTTAGAGAAAATCCATATATTTTACATTCAACTCACACACAATGGCCTGAAACGTTGAATGTTGCCAGATAATTTTAGGTAACCGTACTATACATACATATATAATGAATTTCTTTAATTTTGTCGACTTTTTTTATTGTAAAAACTACTCGTTCAGGAAGGAGTAAACTTAAAGTCTGTCAAAACTAATGCTGAGAAATTCGCAAGAGAAAAGACATCAAAAGGCAGGTAAATCAACATGGATCAAATGAAAATCGATTCAATATATAACTATGGGTATAAAACGGTCAGGGTGATGGAATTTTGAACCATTTCTAAAGTATAGAATACACGCAGAATGATAACATATATATGCAGCGGCGGTTCGTGGATGTTCGACGGAAGAAAATTTGACCGAAAAAGCAACCGAATATTTGCTTCCTCTATTAGAGTAAGTAGTGCAGCACGATCGGCATCTTTGTCTTTGCCTCACCAACGGAAATCTACGAGCCGCCGCTGGATAGATGGAAATAAAAAGAACATATACAATCTGTACGAGACATTTCAATAAAAATTGCACCCGTTTAAATTCTCACAGACAATAATATTTAATATACAACTTCGCGGACAGACATCGTTATAAAACCATTTATTATTTCCATCTCCGCGAAAAGCACATTTTCGAGAATAATGTACGAGTATATACCGCTCTGCTTATTATTGATAGATAATACTAATTTTATAACCAACTATAAAACTACGATTATCCCAAGATATTTATGTCTTCGTGCAAGTTTATATCGCTACACTAAAGAGGCTATAATTGAGAGCCACACAACAGAATCCTGCGGTAACATTCGAGGATGGTTCAACAGTGTAGCGTGACAAAGATTGAGTCTTGATTTGAATGCCAGAGTTCAGAAAACAACAATGTATTTAAATAAGCATTTGGACAATTTCAATATTCAACCTGTTCGTTACTCTGCAAGCAAAATTAAGTCTTACTGAGACTATAATCTAATAACTTATTGAAACAACTACTTCCCTGGCTAGTGCCACGCCGGATATTGAATGATACAAAAGAAATTTGCATGTTATTACTAGTACTACTAGCTAAATAACATTGGTTTAAGATCGTTTATTCCTATCCATAGGACTAACTTGAAAATTAAACTAAATTGAATTTGAAAACTTTAAACTATAAAACTGAACACTAAAATATGTAAAAATTAAGTAAAAAGCCATCTGCAGACGCGTTTCGAGATTTATCTCTCATCAGTGCAGCTTCGCATTTAAATTGAATGTTAAATAATAAAATACACTTACGTGACGGTGATCGTGAACGTGAAGACGTCGTAAACGACTGAGGAGATTATGGAAGGTTTGAACGGGTTTTATACCTGAGTTGGAGGTGATTAGTGAAAGTACAGATGTGAAGAAATAAATTATCTTGTTTTCAGTTCCAACCGAATACACGATTAAATAATAAATAAATTAAAAACAACCTTACTTGTTGCAGAAAGCATTAAATAAATTGAATTAATTTATTTAATGCTTTCTGCAACAAGTAAGGTTGTTTTTAATTTATTTTGACAATTTACTAAATATATCTTTCAACTATTCTAATATGAACACGCACATAATGTTTACGAACTCTTTGTATTCTAGTTATGTATGTACCAAGGGGATTAGGAAGATGTTTATGTGCATGAGAGGCGACAAGTTTCATGTAAGACGCTCGAGGAGTGTAAACATCAAGTAATGTACACAAACTTCTCATCAGCGGCTGCTCGTGGATTTCCGTAGAAGAGGCTAAGACGGCGATGTCACCATCCTGCACCACTTATGGAGGAAGTAAATATTTCGCTGCTGTTTTGGTCAAATTTTCTTCTGTAGCCTCCTCGCCGAACATCCACGACCCGCCGCTGCTTTTACTTTTCTTTCCATTAAATCACAATTTTTGACATTTCAAACTTGCATGAACTTGGTTCATGTTTTTCTAAATGAGAGTTTACAGATGTGACGTAATTAGCAGACCTTTTAGAAGTTTTATGGCCCCAGGGTATTAAGTACATAATGTACCTTTTTTCATGGTAATAATGGCTATAATGTAATAGTAAGACATAACGGAATTTACAAAATCAATAACACATTGAATTTGGTGTCTAGTGTTACATGCAATAAAAGTATTGCTTAAAATAATAGATACAATTATTAAGAATACTGATATGAAATAAATATTAATTACACCAATATTTAGACATAACACTTAACTACTTATACTATCAAATAAAAAGTCTGAATGTTTTAAATTCTCGAGGTTTCGCCTACCATGTAAACAATTAAATGTTAATAATATCATTGAAGATAATATCACAAACGTTATAAATAAATTAAAACATTCGAGAGCGCCAGATTACCATTGCCTGGATTTTGAAATAATGAATTCATAGCACTTCCATTTATAAACTGAATCATTCACAGCTTTCAGGAGAACTAGTTCCAGGTAGACTAAAAATAGCGAAAATAATTCCAAATTAAAAATATCTGATGATATAGGTCAGCCATGCGCAACCTATTTTTTTCTTACAAATGTTTTTTTTTTTACTTTACTCCGTTACGAAGTACGAGAAAGTATTGTGATCGTGATTTTTTTTTCAATTTTTTTTACGGAAATATCCCTAGATGCCATTTCAACAATTTCTAGAAAAAAAAATTGTGTGTGTGTGTGTGTGTGTCTGTCTGGCTGTGTGCACTGTATCTCAAAAACTAATTGAGCAATGGATATGAAACTTTGAACATAAGTCTCAGATTTGATAATCTGAAAAACTGAAAACCTTTTGGTAAATTTTCGCACACCGGAAGTGGGAGTTTACCTTAACTGTTTTTTGTTTTTTGCCAATATTTTCTTAAATATGAAAATTATCACAAAAACATTTAAACAAACATTGAAGACAACAAAGAATTAAACAAACTTTTGCTTGAAAACTTCCAGTCCCACCCGGGTCCATTAATTATTTTTCCATCTCAAATCGTTGAATGCAATTTTCGTTTTTCCAATTCAAGTTGGGTAGGCTATTTTGTTTCCACCCGAGATGTTGCATTTGTTTTAATCATAAATACATGATTTTTATGGATTTCGAGCTTTTCAAGAAAATTCTTTTATTGATAATTTTTTTACAATTTTGGAAATTGTCAAATGTAATTTTTGTTTTCTGAGTTCAAGTTGGGAGTGCCGAGATATGTCAATTATTTTAACGTTACATAGTACGAGAAAGTATTGTGATTGTGATTTTTTTTTCAATTTTTTTTTTACGAATATATCCGTTTTGGGGTCCCTAGATGCCATTTCAACAATTTATGGATTTTTTTTTTGTGTCTCTGTGTGTGTGCCTGTGTGTTGTGTGTGCATGTGTGTGTGTGTGTGTCTGTGTGTGTGTGTGCTGTGTGTGCTGTGTGTGCTGTGTGTGCTCTGTGTGTGTGTGCTCTGTGTGTGTGTGTGTGTGTGTGTGTGTATGTCCCCACATATTTGTGGCACTTTGTGTGTGCTACATCCTGAATTGTGGCGGAGGCGCGTTCTTGTGGCACCTTACCCTCCGTGCCACAAGTACATTCGGCTATTTCTCCATTGCTTCATATGTCACACTTACGACATTTAGTACCAATGTTAAAGAAGATCAGATTATTTCAGTTATCTATACGAAAATTCTCTAAAATCATTCTCACGAAAGTTATGATACCTTAAAAATAATTGTGTGTATGACGCCACATCATGGGTACCGATCATGTGTGCTACACACCAAATTGTGACAACCCTTGTTGGTAGCGCCACCTGGAACAAAATATGCTGCGTTGCCGACCTATCCCACATACCTACCGAGGGGATCGCATTGTTTGCTCAATTCTCGGGTTGGAAATAGATTTACAGTTGGCGTTAGGACTTGCAGTGTCCATTCATAAATATTTCAATTAAATAAATAACATAAATTATTAATAAATAAATATTGAAATATTAAAATATTAATGAAATAAGAAATTGTGAGTAGAGAAATTAATTAAATTAATAACAGTAATTATTAATAAATAAATAAAAATTGAATTATTTATGAAACATAAAATTGCAAACAGAGAAATAAAATGTACAATTAAATGTTAAAAATGCACGGAATTTCTTGTAATTGTCTAAATTATTATTGTTCTTGACAATTAATACCCAACTTAAATTGATTTTTTTGTTCCCACTTTACTTGAATTACAGTTAAAATTATGCATAAATTATGCAAATTCACCAAATTAAATAGCATTTATTTATATTAATTTATTGGATTCTGTTTTAAAGTTTAAACGGGTTCGGGATGATAAAATGATACAAATATTATTACAATCTTTATATGTATATAAAAAGTGCATGTAATATAATTTATTTCGTATTCAATTAACAAAATTTTCCCACTTTCTTTGAATTTTTAATTTTATCTATATGATTTTTAACACAAAATTTAATGTCAGTCCAACCGCGTGAAGATAATATAGAATTGCTATTCATACATTGTATGCAGTTTACTTTTCCTGGTACAGTATTTCTTTTTATGTGCGTTGCAAAAAACTTCAACACTGCTCCTTTCTCTGCACTAGAGCATTATACATCATATTAAGGATACAAATAGTTTATGATTAATTTTGAAATAGCACTAAACAATATTAATAAATATCATTACCTGAACATGTACGGGGAACAGGTACTTGAGTCGACACTTATATTAAAAAAATATTTTTTTAATGGAATAAAACATGTTTAAATAATTCTAATTAATCCCATCATATAGAAAAATAATTGATTTATATTACTAACAAAAATTTGCTTCAAAATTATATGATAAAATATACATTAACACAAGGTAAAAGTTTTAGCATGTAAAATCCTATGGCCCACGATAAAAAACATACTGTATATCTAACGGTCAATCCATGTCAAATCAACCAATGATAGTCGCTAATTTTTTTTTATTTTCCAGAAGTTTTAGCTATTTTTTAAATTTCTAACCAAAAAGCTAATAAAGTCTCAGTGATGAAATTTTAACCACTTAGTATAACACCATTAAAGAACGTTTTGTGAAAATATTGGGTTTTTAAAGTGTGTCCCTTCCGAGATATTTCAGATCGAAAATACCTGATTTTAGGAAAATTGCAATATTTGAAGACCCTTTAAAAAAGGATGTAACTCTCTGGCCTGATACTTTTTAGGGAAGTAGTATACTATAGACACTATATCCACAAAAAATGAATTTGAGTCTTCGTTTTATCTTTAACACTTTTAATTTTTAAAGAGAAGCTTTTTATTTTGGAAACGTTAACATTTACCTATTTTCTGCTAATTTACAATTTAGTATAGGCCTATATATATATATATATATATATATATATATATATATATATATACTTAACAGAAAAAATTGTACATTTTATGTTCTTTAACATGGTTTCTTTTTGAACCAAATATCTCCAAAAACCGAGGAGCTACAGAGTTTAACGTAAATCTCTACAAAATGCAAAATAGGCTGACCCACCAATACAAAATGGCTGTTCACAAAAAAAACTGAACATCTGAAAAATTAATGCATAGCTGTTTTCAACTCTCTGAATATACTACAACATAGGTAAAAAAACGAAAATAGATAAATTTTGTCAGAGACCTTTTCAAATTAAATTGGTTGATTTGATTGACCCCTAAGAATTTTTAGTGACAATCTAAAGACAATAATCAAACAAACTGTTTTAAAAATATGTTTACTTCTTAAAAATAATATTTATTGTTTCAAAATTGTCTAACAATAAGTAAGAAGTTCGTTTGAAATGCATCTCCCTAAATATATGTTCATGAACGCTGGAATATTTAGGTTGGTTCATATACTTACATGTTTGTTTGCAAAATATTAGGAAAAGTTGATAAAAACCAAAGAAAATATGAGCGATTAGATTTTTCACCATAATTGCTTTGAATAGTATGAGAGTGCTGTCTTTATTCTGACAACAATTAAAATGTAACTCATTCTAATTTGGTTTCTGTATCGAATAGAAAATTCAGCAATGTACATTGGCGATTTACATTGTATTTATATGTTTATGCAAACTCCTGCTTCCCATACAGATGGCAAAAAAAGGCAATAGCATAACAAAAAACGTGTATTGTAACTTGTTACTCAAGAGTGAAAAAATAAAATTAAAATATTTGGGATTTCACACGAGTTACCGCGCTTGTCATCAATTGAAAATCTATAAATAGATTGTTAATAATTTTCTTAAAATACAATCCGGAATGAATTTTGAGTAAATTTTCAAATCGATGGTAATTATTATTACATTTTTTCACTTAAATTATTACAGATTTTCAAGAACTTATACTTTATTCTCATGGATTTATCCCACAACTTGCGGATGGGGTGTTTGCAGGTTTCTATGGATTAATAATTATAATTAATTTTTAGTAAATTTATAAAGTTTATAGGAGAGACATATTTCATTTCATTTTTTCATTTGAATGGCAAAAATATTGTTATTTTCAAATAACAACCTACCTTGTTGTTTACTTTTTAGATAGAGCATTTTTAACTACAATACAATACTATTTTTTCTCCACGACCACTGTAGAATTTAAGCATTCTGAAATCAATTTTGATCATAGAACGTACACATTCTCACTCTTGTTATGGATCAAAATAAAATGCACTTATGCGTTTTGCATGTAATTCATTCCATAATAACTAATGGAATGAATATTCTCACACCGTTTCGAATAAAACAATTAGCCTTGGATATCACAATTGTCAAAATACTATAAACATAACCACAAACGCGATAATAAAACGTAAGTTCTTTGTGTTAATTATAATTAATATACTAATACAATAATTATTGTATTAGTCTATTTTATCTGGTCGAGGAGAAAGTATAGTCTACTACTAGGTAAGAATGGAAATTCTGATGCTAGTCCACTCGCATCGAATTTCCATTTTAACCTTGTTACAGAGTATACTATTATACCCTCGCCTAAGGCATTTTTCAAGTTAATTTGACTAAAATAAGCGCTGCGTGTCTAAAATTTGTCGCATAATAACATTTTTTTTTAAATTATTTACCAAATTCAGTATTGCATCAAACTAAAGTTGATTATTTTGTTGCTATAACAATACACTTTTTTATTCTTTATGGAGATTTTTCTCTAGTAATTTTTTTTAAGTTGCATTATTAGAAATTTTTTGAGTAATTTCGTTTTGAAAATAAAAGCAACAGTGCGTTGTCCTAGCAACAAAACGATAAGTTCCAACGAATATCCAACATCATCACTAAACGCATTATTAAATTCCAAAGAACTTGTATACAAATCATTTTCGGATTCGGTAAATAAAATAAAAGTAAAGTCATTACGCAAAACCCTGACCGCTTATTTAGTCGATTTTTTTTTGAAAATGTTATTGTATTTGCAACCACATTTAATTGATGAAAATAACATTTTCTCATACCAGATTTACATTCCTTCCTTACAATTAGTTCAGTGATTTTTTAATTAAATTACGTTCATAAAACTCACATAAATGGATATTTTGTATATGCTGCACTGTCAAATAAGCTCCAATTATGTGTCTAATATTAATTTCTTGGTTTATTTGATCCATTCTCATTTTACTGTAAATGTGTAAATGTTGTTATGTGTTAATTGCTATTGTGTGTTAGTTTGGACCGGATATTGGGATGTGACGCATTCATTCGACGAATTCCTTTTAAAATTTAAAGGTAGAACACTTGGGGGTGACGAATGCTAACATCTGCGAAAGATAAATATTTGAGGCCTGGCTCCTACTTCTATACATATTTAAAAATAGACTTTTATTATTGCTATTTAAATTAATAACTTTCTGTAAATTTCTTGCTCTTTCAAACTGAATTTCAATGGCTATTGTAATGCACGCTAGAGAAATAAATCTTCGATTTTTTTATTACGTCCATTTTCTCAATAAAACTTTATTCATATATTTCTTATAGATTTTAATATAGAAATAAATACCAATCAATAATAATAACTTACTACAAAAAATAATGTTGGTAAAAATCAAACTATTATCTTTTAATTTTTATGCTATTAAGGAATTCATTATTTTTTGCTGCCCAAAACAGCGAATGGATAAAATAAACCATGAAATGAACATTAGATACATAATTTGCGAATATTTGAACGTGTGAAATACCCGAAATGTCCATTTATGTGACGATTATAAATTCAAAACTTACTAAAGTAAGGAGATATTGTAAATCTAAAAAAAATATGACTTACATCTACATTCAAATCCTTATTTCGAATAACTCTATCGACTTTTTTCTGACTACATAGTTTCGACAAATAAGTGTGTCAGTTTCGGACATAATTATTTTTTAAATGAGAACCGAAACTTTCAAATGACGAGTGTATCCTAAAATAAGTTTTTCAAAGCAAAAATTTTGTAAATCAGGGCTTGACGTTACTAATATGGCGGAATCGTAAGTGGTTTTTCTACCGTTTGTTTACTCATGACTTTACTAGTTTAGAGTTTTTCGAACAATTCTAAATTGTATATAACATTTACTAAATTAAAAATTGGTGGTTAAATAATAGCCTAAATTATACTATTTCAAGTAACGTTCGATGATTTTATAAACTTATATTTGCCTGAGCTATAAATCTGAGATATTTTTTCAGCTAAATCGCCGGAAATAAATAATGAATACCAATATAATATTTAATAAAAAATGTATTGGTTTTGATTTTCAAAAGTAAACTGATTTTTCTTCGAATAATGAATAATGCATAATTTACGGTATTAAACCTGTATTTGATAATCCTTTTGTGCCGTAAATTGTGTGTGTAATAGAGAAAAGTTAGACAGAACAACATAATGACAAATCTTTTTTTTTTCATTTTAAAATTTAATTTGAATTCATAAATTTTAGAATAATTTGCCTAATATTATAAACATAGTAAGATATGCTAAATTTGCGAAGTAAAAAAAATATAAATTGTGTTAATTGTGAGTTAAAATTATAAAACGTATCGGGAAGCAGCTGAAATATTTAATAAGAAACATCCAGACACAAATGTACATACAATAATTAATATTTTGAAATGAAAATAATTAAAACATATGGATATGTTAAAAATAAATTAAATAACAAACGTCGATAACTGAGGACTTTAAAGTGAGGACTTTAAATGTAATGTTATCTACAATAGAATATATTAAATATTAGCTGCGCAAAAGGGTAAAGATATGATGGCAAATATTTTGAAAGCACACAAATTCCACCCATATAAACCACATTAAAACCTAGAGATTATGTTAGTGGTTTCAATTTTTGTTCTCTTATCCAAGGAGAGTTAGAAGAGCATCCATTTTGGGTTAGAATAATCATGTTTGAAGATGAAGCTTCATTTAATTCAAATGGTACAGTGAGTTCCCAAAATTGTCGATGATGGAATGACCTTCAACCCTAACTAACTAACGAAATAAATATTCATTACTGTAGTATTGTGTACATTTTTATCTGGATGTTTGTTATAATATATTTCAGCTGCTTCCCGATACGTTTTATAATTTTCAATCACAATTAATACAATTTCTATTTTTTCTCCAAACTCAATGTCACCGGAATTACTATTCATTTATAATGTTTAAATAATATCTGATGTTTAATGACAGACCTGTCACTGTCATTTCAACATTTGAAATATCAATGTGCATGTATCACTGTAGAGAAAAAGAAAAATTACAAAATCTTATTTTTAGCAACAGGTATACATGACTGTATGATTGAACCCAGTTTTCAATTCTAAATAACTTTTCTTTATAACAGTTCTTGATATTGTCAAAAATAAAGGTACTTTATTCTGGAACAAAATTCATATTTTCACACAAACTCCGTATATGACCAATAAAATTTGACAGCTGATGGTTGCATTTTAGGTTTTGGACCATGCAGAACTTTTTATAAAGAATAACTTTTTTCCTAAAATTAATTTTCAAATGGGATGGTTGAGAAGCTGCAAACTAACATCATTTATTACAATGCAAAAAAAAAATTAAATATATTGATACCAACATAAGCACAACTTATAAGATGAATTGATATGTAGTGTATTTTTTACTGTGAACTTTTAAAGTTTTCATATTAAGTTTTAAGTGGTACTATATTAAAATTTAATTATTTAACTGTTGATATGTTAACTTTGATAACCGAAATACGAGAAAATGTAATTCATGTCAATGTCATTTTCCAAAAAATTAAGCAAAAACCTATGAATTACAATCTATTGTCTGTTATAAAAATGTTCTAATTATAAGAACAATCAGTTCGCTGTAAAAAGATAAAATTTTAATATGGATTTTAAGCAAATATTTTCATATGTTAAAATATGGTCCAAAAGTTAATTTGCAAAATCTTAACGGCCGTGGTAATAAAATACACGGCATATTATAACATACCCCCTAAAAGCATAATCTATTAATAATATATCATCTAAACCTATAATTTGACTAAATTACAATGTTCGAAAGACATTTATTAGCAAAATATGTAAATTTAGAAAAACAAATTGAAATTGTATTTAATTAAAATATTTGATACAATTAAAATTATTTACCGTTTTGTGCCAGTTATTGAATTCAAATCACATAAATTCAATGGGCAATTGACTCTTAGCTCGATTCGTACTAGATGATACTTGTAATAATCATAATACTGAAATAAAATTGCAACGGATATGCCCGTGTGTCACATCACTGAAATCAGCAAAAAAAATCTGATTTAAATATGTATATATCATAAATTGTGCCCACAATGAAAACGAAAGCTAAGTGTAAAAAAACAAAAACTAACCCTGTAGATAAAAATCGTTCGCCATTTGATAAGACGTAAAAAGATGCCGTAGGAACGTTTTTACGAAATTACGATTTACACTTCTTTCCAAACTGCAGAGAAACCGTTAAAATAATTTAAATGTTAAAGCAGATTATTAATCAACATAAAATTCTGCAAAAGTGTCGAATTTAAACCTACCCTCTATTTCCTATAATAAGCTATATCCCCATACTCGCCCTCGAATTTCAATCACCCTTTATATTTCACCCGATAGCTGACGAGGCAATTCAAGTACAATTACTCAAAATATAGCTTTAAAACATTTTCGTATATTCTGTTATATTTTTTATACCAGAAAAGTTTTAAATGTATAAACCTCACTAAAGACGGTTGTAACATAATTAGTATTATCAACCTACCTAAAATAACTGGATGTAACAATAGTTTCAAAAAGGCCAATAATTTTAATCCTATTACAAAAGTTTGCTGTAAAAGTTGTGAGCTTTCATACATTTAAAACATCAAGAGACTATTTTTATTGTCCCAGCAGAAATCTTGGAGCATGTCAAGCACAAACATAAAAAATCACTTTTTGTCAAGGTTATTTAATTAAGCCATGCATATTCTAAAGCTATGCTTATTCTAAAATATTTATTTTACCATTTTTCAATTAGTTTATAAGGCACATTTTGATCATAAACCCAAACTTAAAATGTTTGTACAATAAAATTAGGTTAAATTATTAGTTCAAAGGGTATGGTTTAATACTCGTTTTTTTATAGATATTATATAAATTTATGGTTTCATCGTACAAATCCTTGTCGTGTGGGACCCAAAAATATTTATGGGGGCCTATTTAGGTTATTGGAGAGATAATTTCGGAAAAATTGTATTGTCATGCTCCGCTGTTTATAATTATTTAAATCCGAAGGGTAAGTACATAAGAAATCATTCTCGTTTTTCTCCTGTGCTAAGTTCCTTTATTATCCAGTAACCAATATTTATAAATTATTGTTTTCTGTGGTTACATACAAAAGTATTTTAAAAGGATAACAGACAAGAGTTTGCTAATATGCATAATTATGTAATATTAACGTGATTATTTCCGTTTTTGGCCTCTTCAACTACCATTTTTTGACTTCGATTTCGTTCTGAGCCGAAACTTTGTGATGGTTATAAATTTAAAAAAACATATAAATAAGGAGTCTAAATCTAGTTCATAGCGTAGCTTTGAGTGGGTTATCTTTCAAATTGTATTAACAAAAAAAGTCATTGCTTCAATTTGTGGATATTATTTTTATTTCCTTAATTTGAAAGTTAATACAGACATTTTCATATTTATTTTCAAAAACAAAACTCTCATTAGCGTAATGAAATTGATTTGCCAAAGGCAATAAACTTTACATGTGGAAACATTTTGGGGGTTATTAATATTTTGAAAAAATGATGGGATGTTCAAATTCAATTTTTGAACATGGTAAGGAAATTACAAACATACGTTAGCCCTTATGATAAAATTGACACTGACAAATTGATTTCATGACATTACCAGTGTTTCGTTTTCGGCTTTGAATATGAAAATTATAAATTTAATTTATCTTGAATTTGATACTATTTTAAATTGAAAATTCACGTGACTTTTAAACGTTTAATTGTAAAAAACTGTAAGAAAAATAATATTTGTCTACCTTTTAAATTAAAAGGGAAAAAAGGTTTAAAAAACTACAAGAGCTTAAAACAACTGAAGACGGAAATTTTTCCTCACGAAGATACTTCACGATTTATAAATGAGGATTATATTCAAGATAAAATAATTCTAGATTTAAATATTATTCACGTTAAATCTTTATATTGAAACTGCATTTTTAGTGTTTATAGTACTAGGAAAGTTGTATTTTCAAACATTTATAATATCCAGATGTCGGCATTGTTCGTCTCAGCAGTCGAAAGCAGGTACCAAGCGTCCCTTTAAATTTTTAAAAGGAATTCCTAGAAAAGAGGACAGACGACTCATTTCAAAATCCGGTTCAAACCAATATCATTCATATTGTTTATTCTGGAGACTTCCACTTCTTTATACATGTTGAATAATATAATAAAACACTTTTCACTTTGTTTTGTATAACATGGTAATATATTCAAATTGAACCGGATGAGAAATGCTTGTTTTATTTTCATGTTTGAAAATGGTAGGCGTTGTTAGCGAAACATATTATACAACATAATTCATATTTTATTTATCCTTCGAGTATATTCAAATTCTAAATAGTATTTCTCATTATCTCTATAGTTGTGGTTTTTATAGTCGTTTGTAGCGATACTTGCCGCTACATAGTAAATTTTATACACAAAACATATAACTTTTAAAAGTAACCTGATAAATTATAAATACATTCATGAATCTTTTAAATAACTTATAATCCTTAATAAATGAACCATTTATGTTAATACTATAATTCATAGAAGTATATTTTTTTAAGTAAACAGAAGTTTTTCAATATATCGAAATTTTGTAAGTGATAAAAGAAAATCATTCGTTGTAGATAATTAAGAGAAACATCTTATTTTTAATTGTTACAATAATACAAATGAGTGAAATAAGTAGAGTTTACACTATATTTAATGGTAATGCATATCTATAGTATAGATCTTTATTTAATAAAAAAATTATCAAGTTGACTTTGATTTTAAAATACTTCATATGCAACTTGTAATTTTTAAAATGAAATTGCTGAACTTTCTAATTGAACCCCTGTATAATTAGAAATAGATTATAGCAAGGTATAATCATTTTAAATTACGCACAAGACATTGTACATAAATTATTAACAAAATGTTTTGTAGCGTTTTTATAATTAAACATTTTTTATTTTAAGTAGAAAATGTGCATATTTTAACAAAATATAGAAAAACAATTGGTACAAAAGTTGTGCAGAATAGTGACTTGCACATTATAAAAAAAAATCGGAATTTATACAGGGTGGTTCAATAAAAGTTATACACAAAACTTTTCTTTTTTTTAATGGAACACAATATATATTTTTACATTTTTAGATTCCTCATTACGTAAGGATTATTGAAACGATATAAAGTTCTATGGGTTTGAACCATATCGTTTCTATGTTATTCAGTTGTTTATATAAAAATTTGAACACATTTGTCCCAGCTATAGTTAATTTAGTTGTACAGTTTTTTTGATCATTGGTCTTCAAAATTACTGATGAGATTTCGAAAAGTACTTAATCTTTATAAAGTGTTCATTTTGGAAATCTCTACAATTATTGTTAATGAAAATTTCATGTAGAAATTATTATTTGATAATATTGGAACGAAAATTTCAAATTATTTTCATTATCAATACTTGTAGAGAATTCTAAAATGAACACTTTATAAAGAATAAGTATTTTTCGAAATCTCACTAGTCTTTGAAAAAATTGATATACCGGGTGTAACTGAATTCTGGTAGACCCCGAATATCTTTTTTATCTTTACATATATCGTTTTGAAATTTAGGATGGTGCTTTAAGAGAATAAATTGGGTCAGCAAGCGGAATTTTAATAAAAAATCTATTTCCGGTTTAACCGGAAATGGCCTTCTTTTCTATTTCAGATAGAACACCCTGTATATTTTTACATAATTTAATTCCTATCTATATTCTGAGTTCATAGATGTATCATAAGTGACCATCCGGTTGTTTATTTTTTGTTTAAAATTAATTTAAATTTGTTTTTTGTGTAAATTTAATTTAAATTTAAACAAAAGACTAACAACCAAAAGGTCACTTATGATACGTCTCTAAACTCAGAATTTAGAGACGAATTAAATTATGTAAAAATATACAGATTGTTCCGTCTGAAATAGAAAAGTTGTGGTCATTGGAAATGGAAATGGAATTTTGATAAAAAATCCACATGTCGATACACTTTATTCCCTTAAAACACTAAACTAAATTTCATAAAGATATATGTAAAAATGCAAATTATAGGCATCAAATATCATTTGAATAGTGTTCTTAAGGAACAAAGTATGTCAATATGTAGACTTTTAATAACAATTCCATTTCCGGTTTAACTTTTCTATTTCAAATAAAAATCAAAATTAAAATTACAATCAAAATCAAAATTTAAATTAAAATCAAAATCAAAATCAAAATTAAAATCAAAGTCAAAATCAAAATCGAAATCGAAATCGAAATCGAAATCGAAATCGAAATCGAAATCGAAATCGAAATCGAAATCGAAATCGAAATCGAAATCAAAATCAAAATCAAAATCAAAATTCAAATTGTAATTACAATTACAATTGAAAAAAAATTAAAATCAAAGCTAAAATCTGTATTATTATCATAAATCGCGTTCTGTGAATCAAAGAGCGAATTGGCGTGTTTAATAACCATATTAAAAACGCAAATGCGTGTTTAATGAAATTAAGGCTTGGTCGAATGTACTTAATATTTTATATGCAGCTATTTAATAAAGTATTATATAGAAAATGTACCCCATTTATGCTGCCCATACAATTTAATAATGCGCATATTATAACATTTTCGTGAACAAAGATATATATATATATATATATAGATATATATATATATATATATATATATATATATACATATATATATTTATATATATAAACATGCAAATGATATTTGGGGTCTATCAGAATTCAGTTACACCCGGTATATAAGATACAAATTGCAATATTGTGCTTAATGTTAAAAATCTTGAATCTGAATCTTTATGTTTTATTTTAATTCATTTAATTACTTATATTTTATTTATTTATTTATTTGGTATTACATTTTTATTTTATTATCTATTGGAAGCGTTGCGCGGGCAAGAAAATGCGTGACAAGGACTTTCTTTGCAAATTATAAGATGGTCACATCTCCACGGCAACATTGCTTTTCACACACTTACACACATTTTCATGGCATGCAATATTAGTGGCACCATAAATTGATACCAGTCATATTTGTGACACCATGTGTTAACTTTTCACGTTTCATAATATTTGTGGCACATTTGATTTTTTTGCAATAACTTTTGTTATATGGAGGGTATCGTAAAATTAACCACATATTCAGAAATAATGGAAAGAAGCGCAGCGGAACGACAGTATCTTAACAAAAGCGCCACAAATGGGGATATATCATGCGGTGCCACAAATATGTAGGGACGTGTATGTGTGTGTGTGTGTGTGTGTGTGTGTGTGTCTCTCTCTCTCTCTCTATGTGTGTGTGTGTCAGTCTGTGCGCTCTGTATCTGAAAAACTAATAAAGCAATTGATATGAAACTTTGAACATACGTCTTATTTGATAATCTGAAGAACTGAAAGCTTTTGGTAAATTTTCGCAAATTTTACAGTTAATAATAATTGAAGAGAATGCTAAATTGAACAACTTATAAAGAATAAGTTTTTTTCTAAATCCCTTTAGTTTTTGAGTAAACTGAGTTTTTGAATTTGAAGTATAATTTTTCATCCGAGTTTACACAACGCTCGATGCACATTTAAAATATGATTTCAATTGAAAATAAACCATTAAAACGTAAATATAAATGGCTATGATACCATCAAATCGGAGAAAGTAACATGATGGCCACATCACCATTTCTTTATAGATTTTTGATTTTTCAAGAAAATTCCTGTATTAATTAATTTTCTACAATTATTAAATGCAATTTTCGGTTCTTCAGTTGATGTTTGAAATGTTTTTCGTTACTATCTAGCATAGGGCATTTGTCTTTATAACATAGCAAAATATATTTAGTTTTCATGGATCTTAAGCTTTTGAAGCAAATTCCGTTATTGTCTAATATTTAAAAAAAATTCAAATCATAGAAAGCAGCTTCCTCCCAAGTTTATGCAAATGTACCAATTTACCAAAAACAAAACAACAATGAAGCAACAATTCTATGTTTCATTCATTGTCTTTTACCAGTAAAACTCTCGTTTGTGTTCTACTGTTTGGAGGGTGGGCTAGTGAAACTATTTTTTGTGGTTCCAACATCTTTTATTCCTGTATTTTCATTCGTGGTAAAATTCAATGTTAACATTATTTATATTTAATTTTCGTATTCATTAAATTATGTGCATCTTATCGCTTTTATTTATGTTAAATGTCTCGTTTCTCGCTTTTAACTTTAAACTAAGTTCAACCTTTTATATTTTTAGATTTATTTTAATGTGTAATAACTTGTTGTTTATTATACTAATTTTGTATGTAATTTTTAATTTTTAATTTGTATTCTATATTTTAAATTTTAAATTTTACGTTTTAGATTTTAAAATTTAGATTTTAGGTTTTTAAATTTTAAGTTTTGGGTTTTAAATTTTAAGTCTTAAGTTTTAAATTTTAAGTCTTAAGTTTTAAATTTTGGATTTCAAGTTTTAAGTTTTGAATTTTAAATTTTAAGTTTTAGATTTTGAATTTCAAGTTTTATATTTTAGGTTTTAGATTTTAAATTTTAAGTACATTTTTGAATTTTAAATTTTAAATTTTTATTTTTAATTTGTAGTCTTTGAATTTTAATTTTGAATGTTTAATTTTTACTTTATATGTATGTTGCGCCATCATCGTTTAACAAGTTAAGTTAAGAGACATTTCATGACCTGTATAAAACGCCCAGTTAAATAGCACCAATAAATTATTATTATTATTATTATCACTGATGAATAAAAAATAATAATTTCACTGAATGAAACACAGTTTTGTAGGTAAGTTATTACGAAACCAAACAGTTGAACGCAACCCATTGAACTAATTTGCCAAAGATAAAATAATTATAAAATTAATCCATTGTTTTCCATCTGTAAAATTTGAGTTCTGCACTTTAGAGGGTGGGATAGTGTGTGATCTATTTACCGCTGGAGTTCAATTACAATTAAAAAAACTCCGGTATATACATGCCTTTTCCTTAAAAACTCAGCAAGCCTTAACTCAATAATTGACACAAAGGGCACACGTCTCCAACATCTCCCACCCCTCTGATCCACCCCCACCCCCGGCGTGAATTATTAAATAGAGGAAAATGCACCGGTGCACAAGTTCATTGGCGTACACGCAAGAAGGCAGCGGCCATATTCTTTATACTTTTTAAAATATTTCAGACAATCCTGGTTTTGCTTTTTTGAATTTTTGCCTCAATTTCGCTCGACCGTCGTTACCAAAAGAGCACAGATTCAGGTTAACTGAGTTAAGTGAGGGCCCATTTTTTTTTAAATTTTCACCCGAGACTTAGACTTCGCTAAAGTACCCACAGCGACTTTGTTGAACGTAGGGCAACCTGTTTCAAAGTATTGGAATTAAACGTGAAAATCACCCCCAGGGGACAGAGGAGACCACCACGCGTGTACCTGATATTCCGAAAGCAGCCTCGATCAATGAGATCGAAAATATCGAGGGAATCGAAAGATTCGCCTCTAAACCCCCACCCATCTACCTTAAAAAAAGAAAAGCTGGATTCAAATATCAAGAGACCAGGTGGATAAAAAAGTCTGCCTCCTTAAGGTATCCACCATCAACCATCGCATCTAGGTGTAAACCCCTCAAGATTTTAGGACTACGGTCCAACATTTCACACAAATGAATGCCCCATTCTTTACCTACCGCCTCAACGAGGAAAATGGATTGAGGGTAGTCATCCGCAAGGTTAGTGAATCCTTCACTGACCAAGAAATTCTCGACGAACTGCGATCACTGGGAGGTGCAGTTAAAGCAAGGTAACAGCACCTGTAAATTCCCAATGGTCTCAGTCCAATTGGAAAAAAACTGAAAAAGGTCGTGAGATTTATAAACTCATTCGCCTCTTCCACGTTAGCGTCAAGGTTGAGACTCAATATAGGTCCTCTACTGCGACACAATGCCATCGTTGCCAGGACTCTCCGCCCGGAGAGCAAACCTTGTAAATTAAAGAAAATGACCGATCGGGCAAAAAAGGTTTTTATTCTGAAGTTACGAAAATATAAGCGAAAACCTCACTACTACAATAAACATCTGGTCTCAGGAAGATACAAATATGTTTTTTCAGCAAGAGGCTGTTAGATTTTGATATATAAGAAAGGCTGCAACAAGTAAAAACATTAATTTGATGAAACGTAAATCACTTTTTTAATTGTAGCGAATATTTATTGATCTCTTGAAATAATTGATTTGTGGAATTCACCGATTCGGAATGATACGATTTATCAAGTTTTTTTGCGTTTCTCTCGATGAAATGATGAAATTTTGAAGGCAATAAATGGGGCTGTGTGAAAAGGGCGATGTCAATCGGATTGAGTAATGTCTTCCTGTTGGGTTTTGTCGGCGCAGAAAAACGGGAGAAATAATTAAACGCCGGAGTACAATTATGCCGTTCGGTCCATTGGTTCTCTTTAATGTGCTTACGATCAACCACGCTTTATTGGATTCTTCGGAGAAAAAATTTGTCGATGATTTTTTTAAATGCTCTGGAGCGTATACTTGGTCTGAAAAAAGTCAATTGTAATATTTAATTCAGCTTGCATAATTTATTTAAAAATGCCCTGAGAAGTACATCACGCACCTTAATATAAGTTGTTTGTTTAAAATCGAATCTAATGTTTTTATTTGTTTGTGAAAAATTGGAATTTGTTTGTGCAGATATTGGCAACTGATTATGTAAATTCGAGGCTGCATTAACGTAAAGGTTATTGAAATCATTTTCCGATAATTCGCATGATGTATGTTTATTTTTCGGGCAGTTCTTTATATTATTTACAACTGTCCACATTGCTTTTTGTTTATTTTGGCTTCCGTTAATATAATTTTCATTTACCCTTTTCTTCGAGAGTTCAATTTCCTTTTTATAAACTTGTCTAAAATTATCTCTGGATTGTTTTGTCTTGAGACAAGGTTGCCTATCATATTCCTCTTGTAACAATTTCATGGTTTCCCTCATATTACGTTTGTTGTTGAACCAATTTACCTTCTCAGTGAACTGTACATCTTTATCAAGAATTTTGACTGGAAAAGCATTTTCTGCAGATTTCGTCAATATATCAATAAAAATATCCCACTTTGCATTTATATCTAGTGTATGATCAGAAATAAAATTAAAATCTACGTTTGATATGAGCTCATAAAATGTTAACTTACCCCTAGTTGTATAAGGCCTGTAAATTGTAGGCCTGATTTGGTGTTAAAATGTTGGAAATTTCACGCATACACTTATACCCACATGATCGGTTATAGATGTTTCTAATTTAGCCGTAGTAATGTTGTTAATATCATGGTTTGTAAATACATTATCTATACAGTCCTTACCTCTAGTATTAAAAGTAACCATCCTCTCCAATCTAAAACTTCCGAGACAATCGACTATATCCTTCTTTTTGGGATCTTGGCAATTAAAATGAATATTGAAATCCCCTCCTATTATAATATATCGATTATGATATTTAATTTGTTCTAGAAAACACATTTATAATTTTAAAAACATATTAAAATCTCCTGTGGGAGAACGATAAACACATATTACATAAGTTTTAATTTGTTTAACATACACACATGACATTTCACAAGTTTTATCTATACTACCAGTTATGTTATTTAAAGCATCAATCTCTACTGTTTCGTTGACGTATATAATTGATCCCCCATGGTTACTTTGTTTTCGAGCGAAATATGCTTTAGCATGTAGATTGTTAATTTTTGATATTTCACACTCTTCTTCGGACAGCCAGTGTTCTGAAATTGCTACTATATGTATGGCTTGATCGTGTAATAATGAATCCAGCTCATTTATTTTATTTCTAACTGATCTTGCATTTAAAAACCGTAAGTTGAAATCAGTTATTACTGATGATTCCGTTATATTATTGCTTTCGTTATTTATCGTATTGTCGCTGCTTGTCCCATCTAAAAATATAACGATCCAGAACAACACCGGCTGGCCAGTTCTTCGGATCAATTAATTTTTCGTGATTCTTAAAATTTGCTCCAATTTTAAAGGCCGGATGCGATGATTTTGTAGTAATTTTTTCACATATGAAATTATCGGTTGAATTTGTTCGATATGTTCTCTAAGATCAGTGATCGTTACATTATGTTTAACTCGCTTAAGAAATAGCTAGGTTTTCTTTGGCTCTGCAGAAACATTTGAAATAATAGTTCCCCCAGTGCCAACAATAAGATTTTTATTTGGTTTATTTTTCTTTTTATATGTCACTCTTGTAAATCGCATGGAATATTTGCATTAATTTTTGTGTTTGTGCCTTTATTTACGGCATCGGTGAGCTGGTTTCTATTCTCCTTGGGAGTCCGAATTGGCATACTTGCGTTTGCACCCGTCGGTACTGGTGATTTTTGAGCTAAAGTTGACTCGGCAACTTCACGTTTATTACACAGCCCCACAAAAAAAAAAACTCCGGATCTCTAGACCAGACATGTGTATCCCTATGTATTTTTGCCCGCCGAATCCGAATCCGAGGTCAGAAAAAGCCCTACACCCCAGGAATTGGCCCCAGAGGCCGAAAATGGCCGCTGAAAGGTGTGAAACGGGAATTCCGGCATGACGAATGCCCAGGGCAGGTTGAGATTGCATTCTCAAGGCAAAGTCGAATTAGTGATTAACGGAGGTTAGATCCGACAGGCATCGCGGCCCCTGAGGCCGGAAAATGGGCCCTTGGGGCCAAAAAATCGAGATTTTCACGTCGGGATCGCAGCACTCGGATTTTCTTGTAACTTCAAACTGTAGCAACGTAAAGAGGGTGGAACCTCTTCCAGGACGATTGGAATTCACGCCCAGGGTCCGGGAACCGCGGCCTTAGGGCCAAAAAATCAAGATTCCAACGTCGTCATCACGGCACTCAAGTTTCTATGGACTTTCAAACTCAGGAAACACTGACGATGTTGGAACAATCAGGCCCAGAAAATGGGCCTGAAGGGCCGGAAATCGAGAATCGAAAATTACTGAGAAAAATGTCAAAAATAAATTAATTAAAAATTTTTTGTAAAAAAACAAATTTTATAAAAAATAAATCCACTAAAAATAAATGAATTCAATAAAAATAAAATAAATTCACTAAAGAAAAGTTTGGTAAAAAATAAATTTACAAAAAAAAATAAATTTAATAAAAACTGAATTTATGAAAAATAAATTCAATGATAAAAATTTGATAAATAACATAAAACAGATCTATTCCCTTTTTTTGTGGTACCTTATTGCTTTATCCTCAAAGGATCTTCTCACTGGCTGGCGATTATGGTGGTCTTGCGTGTCCCTTTTTAATGACCAACAGTAATCAGCCATCATATGGACATCCCACCTGCCTTGGTATCGTTTCTCCATCTCGGAGATATCTTGGTGGAATCTTTCCCCTTGCTCATCGCTACAATCGCCTAAATTTTCCGGGAAATAGTCTAGATGTGAGTGCAAAAAATGGAGCTTCAGACTCATTCTGCATCCCAAATCTTTGAAACTCTTCAAAAAATTTTCTACAAGTTGCTCGTAATCCTCAGACTTCTTATTACCCAAAAAGTTTTCGATAAGACTCTTGAAGTCTAACCAAGCCTTTTTTCCCGAGGATTCATCACTTTCACAAAATCAGCATCTTTCACGGCTGTGCGAATCTGTGGACCATCAAAGATTCCTGCCTTCAATTTTTCGGTCGAAATTTGAGGGAATTTCTCACAAAGGTACTGAAAACACTTGCCTTCCTTATTCAGGGCTTTGATAAATTGCTTCATCATGCCTAATTTGATATGAAGCGGTGGCAGCAAAATCTTGTGGCGATCCACTAAAGCCTTGAAGAGGATGTTATTTTTCCCGAGGGCCCATTCTTCCCGTTGGGGCCAGTCCTTGACAATATAATGACGATCATCCGCTCGGCTATCCCATAAACACAGGAAACACGGTAATTTTGTGTAACCTGACCAAGAAGTATTGTGATCATTTTCAGATCTCCACAAATAGCCCAATTATGTTGATTGTAATTTAACTTGTCAAGCAAATATTTGAAGGTGTCATAGGATTCACGGTGTTTCACGGAATGTCCAACCGGAATTGAGGCATACACGTTCTTATTGTTCAGCAAAACCGCCTTCAAACTCCTCTTACTGGCATCGATGAACAATCTCCATTCATCATCTTTATAACAATTCACTTTCATTTCAGACATTAATCCCTCGATGTTAGAACAATATACCAGGGAATTCTCTTCCCTAAAAAACTTCAGGAAGTCTTTTTCTCTGGTCCGATACATTGTCACTTTTGTCTCGGGTGCTAGGAGTTTATCTTCTTTGAATCTCGATTCTAATAACTCTGCTCTATCCTTATCCAATCCAAGATCTCGCACCAAGTCACTTAGACGGTCCTGAGTATACAGCCTAGGTTGTATTGCCGTTGGTTGTGCTTCATCATCACTTTCTTCGACAACCGGTTCAGGCTCTACTTCCTCACCAAGGTCCATACTTTCCACTTGACCAACCTGTGACTTGGCACGTGGCTTATTGGCAAACGTTGGAAAAGTCACACTGTCGACAGTGCCATAGATGGCATTACCCCTGTTTTTCTGATTTATACCCAATACCTTACAACGACAGAAATAACAGTTGGCATGGTTTGCTCGAGGTTTTCTCCATCTCATTGGTGTTTTCATTTGCATAACATATCCTTCTTTGTTTTTCCAATGATTCAGTGAGAGATAGCAAGAGTTACACAGCAAGCTTGGTATCCACCATTCTGGATTGTGAGGGATTTCCAGTTTGAAGAGCGTTTCATAGATATTTTTCATATTGGGGGTGAGTTTACGTTGAGTTGACTGGAAGACCAACTGTCCACACATAAAACAGAAATGTTCGGAATTATTTTTACATTTTTTTGGGATTGTGGTGCCAGAAGAACTAGGACCTGGTTGTGCAAGACCAACACTTTTGCTATTTTTTGTACCTGAAGATGACATATTTTTATTTTACCAACGCATCTTGCGGCAAGGAGCGTGCTGTACAGTTGGGAACGGGTATACCCTCCGATGGTTATCCTACCCCAGTTCCCTGAGGCCCAACCTACATTTAACCAGTTCCGGAATACACGGACGAACCGGCACCCACTCGGAGCGATGAGACCTCCGACAGTCTCATTCATGGCGCACTTCCTGATCAGGGCTCGAAAGGGTTGGCTTCTGGAAGCCTGCAATTCAAACTACATCGGCAGAGCAAGCTCACAGCAACATGTGAGAGTACTGGTTGCAGGTATAACCAGTCACCCACAAGCACTTCCAGTAGTTGAATAACAGGTGCGATCATAACAATAACAACAAGACAAATAACAGAAAAATATTAACAAAATATGGGGGGAAAAAAATTTTCCTCCTCGACACCAGAGCGGCCATTCTCTGAACTCCGGGCATGAATTTCAATGGGCCTCGGACTGTCCCACCATCGTTTGCGTTTCTGGTGTTTGAAACTCCATGGAAATTCGAGTACCGTGATTCAGACGTAGGGATCTCGATTTCCGGCCACCGAGCTCCAATTTTCCGGGCCCTGGGCATGACTTCCGATGGGCTTTGAACCGTTCCACCATCTTGGGTGTTTCTCAAGTTTAAAAGTCCGTAGAAACCCGAGCCCCGGGATGCCGGCATGGTATTTCGATTTTCTGGTCCTAAGGGTCCATTTTCTGGGCCAGGGCATGAATTACAATGGGCCTCAAAATGTTGCTACATTGCCAGTGTTTCCGGAGTTTTAGAGTCCATAGAAATTTGAGTGCCGTGATGACGACGTGAAAATCTCGATTTTTCGGCCCCCAAGGGCCCATTTTCCGGCCTCAGGGGCCGCGATGCCTGTTGGATCTAACCTCCGTTAGCCACTAATTCGACTTTGCCTTGAGAATGCAATCTCAACCTGCCCTGAGCATCCGTCATGACGGAATTCCCGTTTCACACCTTTCAGCGGCCATTTTCGGCCTCTGGGGCCAATTCCTGGGGTGTAGGGCTTTTTCTGACCTCGGATTCGGATTCGGCGGGCAAAAATACATAAGGATACACATGTCTGGTCTAGAGATCCGGAATTTTTTTTTTTTGTGGGGCTGACAGAAGACGCATTTGTACTAGCGGGCTCCGCACTAACTTCACTTATGTTGTTAAGATGTTTAATTTCATTTTTGGAAATAAGCAAGGCACAAAGTCTGTCATTTTCCGCTTCCAGATGAAGGATCTTGTCATGCTGCAATGTATTTATATATTTAAGGTCCTTTACGCGCTCCTTTAGTACAGCATACGTTTCTTTTTCAAAATCGTATGGTTCTTCACTGACACTAACGCTCCTTAACGTTACACCACAACACATTTTAGCCCTCTTCACACATCCAGCATGAAAGAGCACTTTGCAAATAACACATTGCGTGCCCGATTTAGCAGTGGCTCCGCAAACACACATTTTTCAATTATTTTCGTTAACTTTAACACTGTTTTTCACTCGTTGATTTTCAATGCTGTCTGGCTCGGCAGACATCTTGAATTGTTGAGTATAACATTTATATTGTCAAATATTCACACCATGTCAAAATATTGCTATGCAAAAGGCTGCAATACGTCCACGTATATATGCCAATGCGGTTAAAATACTCGTCAGATGATGTACACGTCAGTTGACTTTTTACTTATAACCTAAAATTCTGTATTAGATTTCCATCACATCCGGAACTTCGCAAATTATGGGTTGATGCTTTGCTTGTAAAGAACAGGCAGAAAAGTGGACCCGAGTTGCCGAAATATGCTCGCATTTGCGTTCTCCACGTTGCTGATGAATACTTCGGAAATATTTTTTTTTGCTTTCCGGTTTTTAAATTACGCTCCATTTTCGGCTCCGGGGCGGGACTTATATCGGGTTCCAGCTCGTGGACAACTTTTGGAGCAGTGATCATATGGGAAATGAAGGGGGAATTGCAGTCCATTAGTATATAGTCAAAGATATGAATAGTTCCACCAACATCAGTATTTGGTTGCCTACCTATCAATCTACACCTACCGTATACGTTCGCTTATAATGAGACTGGTGTGATTAAAATAAACGTAATATTAAAAAAAAAACATAAAATAAAAATAATAAACATAAACGCCTTTCATTTTCAATGTGATTAAATCTCAACTCTCTCTCTCTCTCTCTCTAATGTAATTAATCACCATCCTCTTATCACGGGATGCATATTGCAACAATTAAATATCGAAACTGAATCCTAATCATGCTAAATGCGCTACGCTGCAGCGCTGATGCAATTTTATCTATTGGAATGTAGAGTACTCGCTGTACGTGAGCTAGATAAATCATCTAGCGGCGATAGAAAGTGTTGGGATGGCAGAGAAGAGACATATCTATGCGCCGGCCTTATCCTTAAGCCGGCTGAAACGTGACTGATATTCAACTGAAATTCGAGATCAGCCATTTGCCCCGTTTTCGGTTACCATCAATCCTATAAGGCTGTCCTTTTCCCATGTAACAGTATAGCATGGCCGTTATAAAATAGCGATTATCAATAAAACCCAGTTAAGAAATTGTAAATCTCAAACCATTCAGTAAAAATTGCGGCATTAAACGTGAATTATTACAAAACTGTGTATATTAGATCCCGTATCATTTATCATCAACCTCTCCCTGGATACCCCCCGTCCAATTAATTACCTGAGGTGATGATAAAGCTTCTCGGCGAAAGCTTTCGCCTCCGAGAAACTGTTTATGCAATAACATGGAATCTCACGCTTAGTATAAAGTATACATATAGTTGGGGCCCTCTTTTTTATTAATGAATCGCGAGGGAGCACTCAGGCGTACGCCCTTACTGGATGAAATTCCAGGAACACGCGAGCCCACTTTTTATTGCCCTTTTCTATTCACCGGAATGGTTTTCCTTTTTTCCCAATATTCCGAGTCGGTGGAAGTATGCTAATTATTATCGCGCACAAAAGCCACTCTCTTCGGCTGATGGCGATTCCGCAGGAACGGAAATGGAATAGCTCAAGTCTATTACCGGAAATAATCCACTTCCTAGCCTCGCAAAATTCATAAGGCTACGAGTGGCGATTTTTTAATGCCATTGAAATAAATGTTTTCGCATTTATAACTAAGGCTTAAGACTAACACTTTTTCTTAAATGAGATGAAGCACCGAACGCTTCAATATTAAAGGAATTCATTTATACCCGCAATCATTCACTGAAATATTCTTTACATCAGGAGCGGCTCGTTATGTAGAGGAGCCATGGCACTACCTCTAATTTCAAACGAAACTAGATTTTTTTTTATTAATTCTAAAAACACTGATTTGTCATTTTAAATGTTAAAACGATGCCTGCGAAAGTTTCATGAGACGAGAAAAATGGCAATGCATTAATTTGAGAATATATCTCTTGAACAAATTAGCAGATTTGAAAAATTCTTCCAGAATTGTGTTTTGTGTTGTTATCTTGAAAACCAGTGATGGGGTATTTTGAGTTTTTTGGAGGTTTATTAAGATCAATGAATTTTGAGTAAATTTGAAAAGTTTCATGTGTGTTACAGTTAAAAAAGTCAAACTTAAAAAATCTTAAGGGCTGTTCTCGGTCGGTTATCTTAAAAACTCGTGATAGGTTTTTTAGAGGCTTATTATGAATAATGTATTTTTAGTAAATTTGGTTGCTTGTTTTTATTTTTTTTTTCATTCGGAAGAAGTGAAAATTAAAATCTTGAAAACCAGTGATGGGAATTTTTCAGCTTATTTGAGAATTCTTAAGATTAGTGTATTTTGAGTACATTTGGAAAATTTCAAGTGTGTTGCAGTTGTTTTTATAATTTTTTTTCACTCGTGCAAATTTAAAAAAATCTGAAGCGATGTTCTCGGTCGGCTATCTTGAAAACCTGTGAAGGAGTTTTTTGAGTTTTTAGAAGATTATTAAGATTACTGTGTTTTGGGTAAATTCAGAAAGTTTTAAGTATTTTACAGCTGTTTTTATATTTTTTTCGCGTCAACAAAAAATGATTATAATTTTTTATAAATTTACACGAAAAGCAATCGACAAAATGTATTTTTCTACGAAATTACTCTTGAATTAATATTGAGTGATTTTGTAAAGTTTCAAGTGGATGGCAACTGTTTTTATATTTATTTCGCGTCGACGAATTTGTTGCAATTTGTTCCTAAATTTCATCTCCGTTCACATTGAAATATTCTAAAATTTAGAAACAATGCATTTCTAATTTTTACGGAAATGTAAAATCACATGTGTTGTCAGTTGTTTTGGAAAGTTTTAAGTCGATGGCAATTGTTTTTATATTTTTTTCGCGTCGACGAATTTATTGCATTTTTTTCTAAATTTCATCTCCGTTCACAATGAAATATTCTAAAATTTAGAAACAATGCATTCCTAATTTTTACGGAGATGTAGAATCACATGTGTTGTCAGTTGTTATGAAAAGTTTCAAGTCGATGGCAATTGTTTTTATATTTTTTCGCGTCGACGAATTTGTTGCAATTTTTTTCTAAATTTCATCTCCGTTCACATTGAAATATTCTAAAATTTAGAAACAATGCATTCCTAATTTTTACGGAGATGTAGAATCACATGTGTTGTCAGTTGTTTTGAAAAGTTTCAAGTTGATGGCAATTGTTTTTATATTTTTTTCGCGTCAAGGAATTTGTTGCAATTTTTTTCTAAATTTCATCTCCGTTCATATTGAAATATTCTAAAATTTAGAAACAATGCATTTCGAAAAATTCGAAAAGTTTAAAGTATTTTACAGCTGTTTTTATATTTTTTTCGCGTCAACAAAAAATGATTATAATTTTTTATAAAATTACACGAAAAGCAATCGACGGAATGTATTTTTCTACGAAATTACTCTTGAATTAATGATTTTGTAAAGTTTCAAGTGGATGGCAATTGTTTTTATATTTTTTTGCGTTGACGAATTTGTTACATTTTTTTTTATTTCATCTCCGTTCACATTGAAATATTCTAAAATTTAGAAACAATGCATTTCTAATTTTTACGGAGATGTAGAATCACATGTGTTGTCAGTTGTTTTGAAAAGTTTAAAGTCGATGGCAATTGTTTTTATATTTTTTTCGCGTCTACGAATTTGTTACAATTTTTTTTTTAATTTCATCTCAGTTCACATTGAAATATTCTAAAAATTAGAAACAATGCATTTCTATTTTTTACGGAGATGTAAAATCACATGTGTTGTCAGTTGTTTTGAAAAGTTTAAAGTCGATGGCAATTGTTTTTATATTTTTTTCGCGTCGACGAATTTGTTGCAATTTTTTTCTAAATTTCATCTCCGTTCATATTGAAATATTCTAAAATTTAGAAACAATGTATTTCTAATTTTTACGGAAATGTAAAATCACATGTCTTGTCAGTTGTTTTGGAAAGTTTAAGGTCGATGGCAATTGTTTTTATATTTTTTTCGCGTCGACGAATTTGTTGCAATTTTTTTCTAAATTTCATCTCCGTTCACATTGAAATATTCTAAAATTTAGAAACAATGCATTTCTAATTTTTACGGAAATATAGAATCACATGTGTTGTCAGTTGTTTTGAAAAGTTTCAAGTCGATGGCAATTGTTTTTATATTATTTCGCGTCGACGAATTTGTTGCAATTTTTTTCTAAATTTCATCTCCGTTCACATTAAAATATTCTAAAATTTAGAAACAATGCATTTATAATTTTTACGGAGATGTAGAATCTCTTGTGTTGTCAGTTGTTTTGAAAAGTTTTAAGTCGATGGCAATTGTTTTTATATTTTTTTCGCGTCGACGAATTTGTTGCAATTTTTTTCTAAATTTCATCTCCGTTCACACTGAAATATTCTAAAATTTAGAAACAATGCATTTTTAATTTTTACGGAAATGTAGAATCACATGTGTTGTCAGTTGTTTTGAAAAGTTTCAAGTCGATGGCAATTGTTTTTATATTTTTTTCGCGTCGACGAATCTGTTGCAATTTTTTTCTAAATTTCATTTCCGTTCACATTGAAATATTCTAAAATTTAAAAACAATGCATTTCTAATTTTTACGGAAATGTAGAATCACATGTGTTGTCAGTTGTTTTGAAAAGTTTCAAGTCGATGGCAATTGTTTTTATATTTTTTTCGCGTCGACGAATTTGTTGCAATTTTTTTCTAAATTTCATCTCCGTTCACATTGAAATATTCTAAAATTTAGAAACAATGCATTTCTACCTTTTTCACTAGTATTAAAAAATCACAGGTCGTTACTATTACTAATAGGCGAATTTCACTGCTACTTAAAATCACTGCTACTTTAAATCACAACTTATTAAAATCACTGCTATTTAAACTGTGATTGCTCCTTAAAATCACAACTGTTACCTAAAAACGTGATTGTAAGAAAACAATGCAGAATAACATTTCTACGTATTATTTTATATTCAATACTGTTTACTCCCATTTACTCTTATGCTCATTTTCAACTTACGATTTTCATCAAAACAAATATATAAAAACTTTCTACGAATGGTAAACCCAAAATGACTTAAAATTCATTTTAATTTAAGATTCAGTGCGAATATCTTAACATACATTTTGAAATAATAACACGAAACCAATTTTTAAATTGCAAACTTCATTAACTGAAAATTAAAAATAAAAACAATTCACCAAACTGCGAAAATCTACAAATGCTCAAAAAATTAAAACAGAAATCTTCAAAAATCCATATCTCTATTGAAAATCGTTGAATTTACAAAAACTGAATTGATTTTGAATAAGCGGTACTTCGACCATTGGGGATGATTTTTAATGGAATTTTTCCTGCGTTTTTTTTTATAATTTTTCTGCGATGTGTTTGTTCAGGTGCTCAAAAAATTAAAATAACAATTTTCAAACATCCATATCTTTGTTGAAAATTATTGAATTTACAAAAGCCAAATTGATTTTGAATAAGCGATACTTCAGCCACTGAGGATGATTTTTTATGGAATTTTTCCTGCGTCTTTTATATCTTTTTCTGTGAAGTTTTTATTCAGGTGCTCAGAAAATTAAAACAAAAATTTTCAACAATCCATATCTCTATTGAAAATCGTTGAATATCTCATTGAAATTTTTTTAATTTATAAAAACCAAATTGATTTTGAATAAGCGATACTTCGGCCATTGAGGATGATTTTTTATGGAATTTTTCCTGCGTTTTTTGTATTTTTTTCTGCGATGTTTTTGTTCGGGTGCTCAGAAAATAAAAACAAACATTTTCAAAAATCCATATCGGTATTAAAAATTATTGAATTTATAAAAACCAAATTTATTTGTAATAAGCGATACGTTAGCCATTGAGTTTTTTATATTTTTTTCTGCGATGTTTTTGTTCACGTGCGCAGAAAATTAAAACAAAATTTTTAAAAAATCCGTATCTCTATTGAAAATTAGTGAATTTACAAAAACCAAATTTATTTTGAATAAGCGATACGTTGGCCATTGAGGATGATTTTTATGGAATTTTTCCTGCGTTTTTTATATTTTATTTTCTACCATGTTTTTGTTCAGGTGCTCAAAAACTTAAAACTAAAATGTTCAAAAATTCATATCTTTATTGAAAATTATTGAATTTACAAAAATTTAATTGATTTTGAATAAGCGATACTGCGGCCATTGAGGATGATTTTTTTAAGGAATTTTTCCTGCGTTTTTTATATTTTTTTCTGCGATGTTTTTGTTCAGGTGCTCAGAAAATTAAAACAAAAATTTTCAAAAATCCATGTTTCTATTGAAAATTTTTGAATTTATAAAAACCAAATTGATTTTGAATAAGCGGTACTTCGGCTATTGAGGATGATTTTTTATGGAATTTTTCCTGCGTTTTTTATATTTTTTTTCTGGGATGTTTTTGTTCGGGTGCTTAGAAAATAAAAACAAACATTTTCAAAAATCCATATCGGTATTAAAAATTATTGAATTTACCAACACCAAATTTATTTTGAATAAGCGATACGTTGGCCATTGAGGATGATTTTTGTGGAATTTTTCCTGCGTTTTTTATATTTTTCTTCGACGTTTTTGTTCACGTGCTCAGAAAATTAAAACAAAAATTTTCAAAAATCCATATCTCTATTGAAAATTAGTGCATTTACAAAAACCAAATTGATTTTAAATAAGCGATACTTCGGCCATTGAGAAGGATTTTTTAAGGAATTTTTCCTACGTTTTTTATATCTTTTTCTGTGAAGTTTTTATTCAGGTGCTCAGAAAATTAGAACAAAAATTTTCAAAAATCCATATCTCTATTGAAAATTTTTGAATTTATAAAAACCAAATTGATTTTGCGTAAGCGTTTTTGTACGGGTGCTCAGAAAATAAAACCAACATTTTCAAAAATCCATATCGGTATTAAAAATTATTGAATTTACAAAAACCTAATTTATTTTGAATAAGCGATACGTTGGCCATTGAGGATGATTTTTATGGAATTTTTCCTGCGTTTTTTATATTTTATTTTCTGCCATGTTTTTGTTCAGGTGCTCAAAAAATTAAAACTAAAATTTTCAAAAATTCATATCTCTATTGAAAATGTTTGAATTTACAAAAACCAAATTGATTCGGAATAAGTGATACTTCGACCATTGAGGATGATTTTCTGTGGAATTTTTCCTGCGTTTTTTATATTTTTTTCTGCGATGTTTTTGTGATCATATTCACAGTTTAAAATCACTGATATTAAAAAGTAGCAATCACAGGTAGCAATGTGATTCAAAAGTAGCAGTTTTGCCCATCTCTACTAGGTAGTAAGCGAGGGTCCAAATCTGGTTTTGGGCATGGGTGTTGTGTTTCTCCATAATTGATAAATCGTTGAATCAAATATAAAAATGTAGTTAGTAGCTAAACGATAAAATATCTACGCCAAAAAAAAATTGAATTTTTAGAAATAATATTTTAAATAGTAATAAAAGTCCATATAAAACTACAAAAATTAGTCCTCGGAAGCAGGTGGCGTGTCCTCTGACGATTCGCTGTCATAAAGCATATTGAAAACGTTGAAAATGATTTCTTTCGAAGCAGGAAACCAATTGAGAAGATATTCCCAATCGGATTTCTTCAAAGTCAGTAAATCGACTATTGTATATGCAATGTACGTGTTAGTATTGGCGACTCCATACAGTCCTTGTTTCGACCCGAATGATTGGCCAGGGTACAATATTATGTCCTCTCCGATGACGTTGATTTGTTTCACCTCTCCTTTATGGATGAAATACATACCTAGAAGAATAATGTCATCAGTTCAGTGTATTAATTAATTAACATTATGTGACGCAATTTTGTGAACTGCTAAGAGGTTTTTAATAAACGACAGCAGATTCAGAATGTTGCCAATATTTAGAAATTTGTAATTTCGGCAACTTGCCCTTTGATTTTCTTAACCTAAAATATATTATGTATATGAATAAGGACTCTTTTTTGGTGCCGGTTAAAGCCACAGTGTTGTGTAAAATTGCGCTAAACTCTGAACACATTTAAATAACTAATTACATATATCGTAAGCTTTCTTACATTCATCAACTTCTTCTCTTTCCGCGATGCCCTGCGTTGGGGTGTACAGGTCGAGTTTTAAATGTACGGACAGCTGCTTGATGAAGTCCGAGTGGGCGTACCTGAAGAGGCTGTGGGTCGTCAAGTGGTGTCCATACATCTCGTACATGATGTCTTGCCGAAGGTAAGGAGGAGCTTTCGATATCAGCACTGGAATGAGCTCGCCCCGGCGTTTCTGCCAGAGGGCCAACATGTAGTACATAATGCGTTTGACCAGTATTGGAGATAAACTGTGGTTCTATATTTTGAAGAAATAAAAACATGAAGTCATCATGATAGATAGATAGATATTAATTGATACAAGTACAACATCAAGTTATTTGGACAGGTCAGATTTACTACATGTAATATAAACTTATTAAAACTAAGGTAATTAAATGCAAGGCATGAACTTAAGTTAAAAACCAAACAAAACACAAGCGCTTATCAACTTCAGAATACTCATCGATTGTAAATTTCCAATTTAGTGAAGACAGTGCGGATCAATTCTTTCTTTTTTTTTCGAGGAAGAGTTTTGACATGGTCAGGCAAATTATTATAAAATTTGATGGCACGTATTACAAAACTTTTGATGGTTTTGGTTAGCCTATGGGTTGGCAAACATACACCAGTCTCGTATTATAGTCATGTATATCCACGTGGCAGCGATATAAATGTTTTCGATCATAAACATATAATAAACATGATCTAAAGACCACAAAATGTTGGCAAATGAAATAATGATTTTACTTCAGCGGCCGATAACGCTGTTAATACGTAGTAGGTCGAAGGCCTAATTATAATTGGGGCGTTAATTTCATAAACAGCATTTGTCCAAAAGAAACAAAAATCGTTTTTTTCTGGAGGCAATAACATATTATTAAGCTATTTCTAAGATTTACCTGAGTGTAGGTCTTTATACGCTGGGTTATGGTGTTGTATTTGTTGATGACGACTTTCCTTATGACCAGAAGACTTGTATATGCTCCGCAAATTTCTGCAATGGTAAGTACGGTGATCAGCGATATACAAATGGACATTACCACTTCTTGATAGGTATTGGGAGACATCGTTCGAAGACCACAGTGAGTGAGAATATTTAGTACATAAACGTAACTCATGACTATGGAATGTTGTTGACCTGCATGGATGTACTCGATGTTTGGACCAGTGCTGTCTCTATACCGGCATGAATGGGCACATGCGAACTCTAACCTAAAATAAGAGACAAATGATATTATTGATTAGGCGGTTTACCACCATCTCATCTCCAGCGCTGGAAACCGTTTAAACCGTTAATCTACCAATTTTGGCATCTGCTTGGGTTATTACACTCTTAGTAATACCGATTCTCTGTCACCTGAATAATAAGCCGAAATAGGTCCGCAGATTGTGGCTGATGGGGATGGATAATTGTTTTTGACAAAGTGAATTATCATAAGGGCCAATCCATGCTATTTCAACAAAAGGTTGTGCCGCGCCAGGTATTACATGTTTATCGAGTTAAAAACAAATTTTATAAATAATAAAAAATCCTAGTGGCAGATATATGAAACAAATAGATTTTTATGATTACAAGCATTTGCACAAAATGGTATTAACTTACTTTCCAATAGATCAAATTTAAAAATTGGAAAATATCTTTACTCAGATTAAAGTGCTGATTATTTTGGTTTAGCTTTATTTCATCATTTGATATATTTTTCAAACTTACTGGCAGTCAAAGTTTACCATTGATGTTTGCATTTTTTTTTCGACTTTCACGTTTTTTCGTTTTTCACTGAGAAGGGGACAATACACTCAGACCAAATTTAGTTTGCGAGTACTAAAGTAACAATAGATGTTTCCTAAGGCAAAAAAAAGCTGGAGTGTTTTAAACCCTTCCAATTTTTTTTCACTATAAAGCTGTATCTTCAATGGGGTTTTTCGGAAACTTGGAGTATCTACCTAAAGAAAAATCAATTGAAGTATCTAGGATCATAGTTTTCGGAAAATTGGATATCAGATAAAACTAAAAAGTCTTTAGCAACCCTGAAGTTAATCTTCATGTTACACAATCAGTACTCCTCTACGATATGGACGGCTGGATTGAAAAAAATGGCAGAAATGGATAAAATAAAAATCTTTTGGGATATCGACCTAAAAACCACAAGAAGGCAAAAGTTCTGAACTTTACGGAAAACTGCGTATCTGGGACTTCATAAAATATTCTTCAACTTATCGCCCAAGACAAGATTAAAGAAAAAATAGGTGTAGAAAGAAAGAAGATATCTTAGATATCTTTAGAAACATTTAAAGTCTAGCTCCTGCAGCAAGAAACCGAGAAAAAATGTATCATGTTATCGCAAACATACATTAATGGATGATAAATGTATAGAAAAAATGAAGGCGATTGAGGTTGTGCTGGGGAAACATAATAGTCAGACCCTAGAGGGTTTTCAGCACTGATTCGATTATATTTTTGGTGGTCACGGCGTCTAGATTCTAAATCGCCTTCTCATGACCGTTCTCTCGTCTTTCACCAATAAACATGCAGGAATTAATTTTGGGTTTAAGGTGCATCTACAACCAAGGTCATTCGTGCTAGGTCGAGATAATTGCATAATTACTGCCTGGACAACTTCATTACTAGCTTAGCATGTACATTTTGAGGGATAGGGCTGTGTAGATCTGTACTTTGATTTTAGAGGACAGCAATCTTTTGGATTGCTACCCTTATATCCTCTTGGCCTTTAGATTCTTCTATACTGGGTTGTTCAAAATGAAGAAACAGATTTTGAACATTTATTTCTTCTAAACTAGAAAAGATAGAAACACAATTCCGACGTTCCTTTTCATTTTTTTTATGCAATATGAGCACCCTGTGTTACACGAAAAATATCAAAACGGTACCTCATTTCTTGCCACATACGAATCTGCTGGTCTCTAGTTTCGAAATCGCATCTTCAACAATTCGCAGATTTTGTTTTTTCTTCTGCCCCTCCTCTTCCAATCCAACGTCCTGGAATGTTGTCATTCAGGTAACTTGGTTGAGAACTGAGGGGGGGGGCGCTATCTTGCATGAAGATGAAGTCATCTAAATCATCTTCAAGCTAAGGAAATAATCAGTTTTGAAGCATGTCTAGATAGGTTAGTTGTGTTACAGTTTTCTCCATTAAGAAGAAGGGTCCATAAACTTTGTGTACAGATATGGCGCATATGGCTGCTTTCGTAAACTATACGAATACTCTCGACATTTTCGTCCGATGTGCGTGGACGTCCCGTGCTTTTCTGTTTGCAGATGCAACCATCGTCTACGAATTTTAGATGCCACTGGTAAATCTGCGGATGACGAGGCGGTTGATTATTAAACTGACGGCGAAAATTTTAACTTTATTTATATGTAATTGTATTATATGACATATTTCCCATACTGCGAGGTCTAATGGAAATAAATATTATTATTATTATTATAATTCAAAGTACGTTCCACTTTAATAATAGACTCAAGTTTTGCTAATTGCAGCACACAAAATGCTTTTTCTTGTTGTATAGCCATTTTACTACAGACAATCAACATGTCAAGCAACAGCGTCAATGCGGCCGTGGACTGTTCAAATTTTAAATCTGTCCTGGAACATTGGAATAATGGTTCTACCTTTTGTAGTTTGGAAGATATCAATGTTTGAAATCAGTCCCTTCGTTTTGAATATCCCGGTATATTTTGAGGTCTCTAAAATCCACCATCGCTAATTTGACTGCAACATTGTTTTCATCCTTCAGCCAAAATTTACAAATAATGATCGGCAGGGAACTTTCATCTATTTCTTGACTTGAAAAAAAATTACTAAAAATTAATTCGGAATTATAATTCCATAAAAATCTACAAACATCATATCCCTAGATTTTGAGATAATTCCAGGCAATCACAGCGTGAGTTCTAAAACACATGCCATCGACTTGTAACTTTACTCAAAACAATTACTTAAAATTCGTTCAGAATTATCATTCAATAAAAATCTGCAAACGACCCAATCCTAGATTTTGAGATAATTTCAGGCAAACGTTGCGTGAGTTCAAATTTTTTAATTATTTAGTCGACTTGAAAAAAATATATAGGGTGTATATCACGTGCTTATTTTTCAAAATTTCGAAAAATGTTTTGTACAAAAGTTGTGTATAATAGTGAGCTAGATAGGGTGATAAAAAAATGCGGTAGACTAAAAATCATCCTTGTCATGGAATTAAAATCAATTAAAATCTAAATAACTAATCGTTTTCGAACATTATTATTCTTTATGAATAAAAATATCGTTCGATAATTCAAAAATATAAGAGCAAGATATGTTACATATTTTTTACTCAGTAAACAGAAATACAGTATTGGTTAGATGAAAATATAAAAATGTATCCAGTAAGACCCCATTAAACCTTTTTGTTCATGGATCGACAAAAAATTGGGAGAGTTTAAGCATTTAATTAACATCTAAAAACATACGGTAATAATAATATTTTGGAACTGATAATACTCAACTTATCTTAATTTAACGTTTATTTAGAAAACATATTTTAGATAAATCAAAATTCATTAAACTCTTGCAGCGAAGTTCCAGCTGAATTAAATTTGCCAGCAAATATAATAAACCATATAAAATTCTTTTGGGCCAGACACTTTTGCCTGCTTTTTGCATTTTGTAATTGTCTGCTGCAAAAGTGCAATGAAGATGATAATATAAAAAAAACATGATTTGGATTGGACAGATGAATGCAAATTCACAAATAGTGTTTTTTTAATTCCATGGCACGGATCATTTTTTGTAAGCGCTACATATATTGCCAATAAAACAGTATGGGCAACATTAATGGGGTGCATTTAACACTCAATTTCATTAAACACGCATTTGCGTATTTAATATGCTTATTAAACACGCTCACGCATTTGCGCATTAATATGGTCATTAAACACGCTAATTCGCGCTTTGATTCACAGAACGCGATTTATGATATTTTGTTTACCCTATTTAATACTGAATTTAACTTTGATTTTAAATTTTTTTCAATTGTAATTGAAATTACAACTTTCATTTTGATTTTGATTTGAATTTTGATTCTAATTGTAATTTTAAATTAAATTTTGATCTTGATTTTAATTTTCGAGAACAAAGTATAGTGTACAACTCGCATATAATGGCCATTAATCACTCTAACGATTTGCTCCACTCGCCTACGGCTCCTTCCGCATCATCGTTCTCGTGATTAATAGCCAACATTATATGCTCGTTGTGCAATATACTATTAAACCATTATATGTTAATTTGCGAAATGAAATGTGTTGTGTTATATTGTTTTCATCACAAAAAAATGAGCATTGAGATACGATAAAAATTAAATATGGCGTCCATAAGAAATAAGAAAGTTGATGATGGTTGAAAAGAAACGAAACATGTTACAACAAAAAATCCTATACCATCTATTAGATAATAAAAAAATGCTACAAGAACGTATTTACCGTTTTTAAATATCACCTCAAATAACGAAGATATAAAGAAAAAACGAAAATCAGTTTTTTACGTTTTTTACGTTTTTTTCGGTTTCTTGGACTTAATTTAAAAACAAAACAATTTAAGTATTTTTTGCAGTGGATTATTAATCAGCATAAAATTCTTCAAAAGTGCCAAATTTAAACATACCCTCTATCTCTTCTAATAAGCGAAATCCCCATGGTGAGCCTCGAATTTGAAACACCCTGTATACAGTTAATTGAAAACTCCAGAATGGACCAGTTTCCTATGCCAAAAAAAATAAGTATGATATAATTCTAGGCAAACACAGCGTGAGTTTAAAATGTTTAATGATTTTGTCGACTTAAAAAATATACATAAACAATTCCCATCGACTTTAAATTTAAAAAATATGACATATAATTACTTCAGGATTGGAATTTAATTAAAATCTGCAAACCTCATCCCTAGATTTTGAAATAATTCCAAAAGTTCAAAATTTGTAATTATTTTGTGGACTTAAGAAAATATACATATACAATTGTCATCGACTTCAAATTAAAAAAAAAAGAAATACCTACATAATCCAGAATTAAGATTTCATACAAATCTGCAAATCCTCATTCCTAGATTTTGAGATAATTTTAGGCAAACACAGCGTGAGTTCAAAATTTGTAATTATTTTGTAGACTTAAAAAAATATACATAAAAAATTGCCATCGACTTCATACTTTAAAAATTACTTAAAATTCATTCAGGAGTAATATTTTATAAAAATCTGCAAAACCCTATCCCTTGATTTCGAGATAATTCTAGGCAAACACATCGTAAGTTCAAAATTTGTAATTATTTGTCGACTTAAGAAAATAATCACAAACAATTGCCATCGACTTCAAATTAAAAAAAAGTACCTACAATTCATTCAAGATTAAGATTTCATAAAAATCTGCAAAACCCCATTCCTAGATTTTGTGATAATTCCGGGCAAACACTGCGTGAGTTCAAAATTTGTAACTATCTTGTTGACTTGAAAAAAAAAATATGAAAACAATTGACATCGACTTGTAATGTGAAAAAAATTACTCAAAATTAATTCAGAATTATAATTTCATAAAAATCGAAACGCCCCTTTCCTAGATTATGAGATGATTCCAGGCAAAAACAGAGTGAGTTTAAAGTTTGTAATTATTTTCTCGATTAAGGAAAATATACATAAACAATTGCCATTGACTTCATACTTGAAAAAAATTACTTAAAATTCATTCAGGAGTAAGGTTTCATAAAAATCTGCAAAGCCCTATGCCTAGATTTTGAGATAATTGCAGGCAAGCACAGAGTGAGGTCAAAATTTCGATTTCTATTTTTCTGTCTTGCAATTTGCGCACTTTGATTTCTCAAAATAAATACCTTTTTTGGAGAATTGACCAAAACGACTATAATATCCTAAAAACATAGTATCTCCCCTTTATAACCCCGTTGGAATTACTCGATTTGATTAAAAACTCACTGAGATATCGTAAATTGAATGGAAATTAGCATTTCACGTTTCTCGCCCTTCTTATTCGTTTTTCTCGAACCCTTCAAATCTTTGGCCAAGACTACTCGATTCACGTGATTTTAGATTACAAATTGAGTCCCCGTGTAATAAATAATAGCGATATAGTTCTAGGGTTAATGTACGAAGAACTGCCCTAACTAAACATAACTATAGGATTTTATCTTAGCAACTCTGAATTTGCCTACGGTGTGGCTTGTTTTCTGGAACTAAAAATTATAACGAACGAGCCTTCACCTTTAAAATTTCACATGGCACTGGACGGGTAGATTTTCGATGTTGACGAATATAAAATTTTATCCGCGTTAATCAAATCTGCCTTGAGTGACCATTGGTGCGCTAAACTTGTCATACATAAAGGACGGCAAACGTAATTTGCCGTTGCGCATTGGCAAAATTGTGGGCGGAATCTTCGAAGGGCACTCTCGATAGATTTCGTGAAGAGTTCGCGCGCCTGGTACATACATTTTCAAAAGTAACAGTGCATTAATTATGTGGAGGAGAGCGCCTGATAGAGTTGTAAATGAATAGCGCACGCTAAGAATATGTGCTTGCTTATTACAGAGACTGTACTCGGCCGGCTGTAGAGAGAGAGAGCTTTCGCTTGCTCTCTGCGCGTCTGGCCAACTTACATTTGCCGTCCTGTACTCGCTGAGCCACTAATCCAACGGTACTAATATTAAGTATAAGAGTGCTGAGAAAATCATAATAAGTGCACTAACTTTGGCCATGTAAATAACAAAATAAAATTGCCCATGGGAAAGATGTATGTTAAAATATACCACAAACTTACCATAGTATGGACATCGCTGTGAGCTCCACAGAAATTATGTATATTATGCAAGCCCATTGCAAGGGCATCGTCAGTTTCAACTGCTGCTTACTGTTGTAGTAATACACAATGATGTGGTGTATCCTAAAATATATCCCAGGGAAATATACAAACTAATTACTAAAATTTAACTAGGCAAAATAATCAACAATGTTTATGAGAATACCACTCGAAAAATTATAATGCAAATTAGACAAACAGATTCTGCAAATCAGTAATATTTGATCGAAAGGCATCCAATCAGTCTACAAAACAGAGAAAATAATAATTATGTGATAAAAAACGATTGTTTTACAAATCATGACAGGATAGCAATAATTAACAGTAATTAAGTGATTCATTTTGGAGAAAAAATATTTTCTATGCAAGAAGATTTTTATTTACTCCACACGTGCTAAGAAACCAATTGAGCAGGGTTGGAGGGACCGCTCTCATCATAATAGTTACTTTACACACACACATATGTTTACAACTTTACCTGCAGCTATTGGTCCACTAACCTCTTCTATTTATACATCAGCGGTTCTTAAAAGGTTACAGAAAATTTTGAAAATTAATATTGTTACAAGCCAATCAGTGTTGCCAGATTTAGGGGTTTTTTCCCCAAAATGGGGATACATTATTGCCTTGGGGTGTATTTTGGGGAACTTCAAATCAATGGAGTATTTTTTGGGGTGGGTATTTTATACGAGGGGTATTTTTGGGGAAATTAATGAACATGTTATTACATTTGCTATACTCGGCGGGCCGACCAGGTGGTATGATCACGTTGCGTTTACCCCGCGTTCTCGTGATAGTTCGTCGAGACGTTATAAAAAGCCTGATTCACACAGCCTTACCACATTTTAGTTTTGTGCCGGAAATATAAATCTTTCTACTTTAACTCACAAATACTAACGTATTTACCACTTCCTAATTAATTGTAAATGAAAAAGGCTGATTTAAGGATAGAACGTAATCACTACATTTAAGACAGAAAAACGAGAACACGTGGCATACAACTGGCCTGATTAAAAATTTCGGCTGCGTGACACACACTTCACATGCGTTGGCGCTGACCAATCAGCGAACATCACGCGAAAATCACGCAAACCCATGATACCACCGATTCGGTGCGCCGAGTATAGAAATCATCATTACCACACAGAAGTCAGTCATTTTCCTCAGAAATGAGGAAAAACCTCTAATATCATTTATGGACGTTGTCATAGGGATTCTGTTATTACCGTTTTCAAAATTTTGCTACCCCCAATGAGATGCTGCAATTTCATTTAAAAAATATGTATGTGTGCCGAAAAGAAGATGAAAATATTGAGGATGAAAATGAATAATAAATTTTAATTAATATTATTATTATAATGCTTTAATTTTGTATATTTTCCACTGTATTTACGTTTTATTTTCAAAATTTATTATTTTGGAGAGGGACAGCATCGTAATTTTGTGGGAGTTTTATTAAATATTTGGAAAATTAAAAATTGCTACAGGCAACACTCGTTGCACGTAAATAAATTATTATTATTATTATATTAAATATTCAATCTTTTTGTTTGCATTTTTTATCGTTAGGCCTGGATTTAGATTTTTGAGCTGCACTTTCTGTATAACTGAATAATTTTTCTTCATTTTGGTTTAAATTTTCGATTTGTTTGTTAAAATTTTCGATTTTTTGATCGGCATTTGTTTCTTTTTAGGCCCGAATTTTTGATTTTCTGCTCTATATTTCAGCCTGAAATATTCACTTTTATGCGTGATTTTTTTTCTGGTATTTTCGAGTTTAGGATTTTTGTCCTTTAACTTTTTTTAAACATTTTCACGTTTCTGGTTGGCATTTTATTTTAAGCCAGAGTTATTTTTGGGACTGAAAATGGCAAATTATTTTTCTTTTACTTAATTTTTCATATTTTTATTTTTTTGGACCAGAAATTTTATTTTTATTTTTGCTTGTAGTTAAGATGTTTGGTCTGCATTTTTTATTTCTTAGTTTGTTCTAACTTTTAGAGTTTTTGATTTTTGTCAATTTTTTTTAATAGTTTGTTAAAATTTTCTACATTTTTCATTTTTTAATTTTTTTAGTTTTTTTATCTTAATTATTCATTTTAATTAGCGAATTTTTGATTGGTCTGCACTCTTGTTAATTTTTATGTGCGATTTGTTTTTGTTTTGAGGGTTATTTTCGAGTTTTTTGTACTCAGTTTTTGATTGTTTGTCCTTCATTTAAGATTTTCTTAACCTAAGTTATTGTTTTTATGGGCAAATTTTTTTAATTACTTTCAAATTTTGAGTTTCGGCAATTTATTTTGGGATAAAGTTTAAATTTTTTAGAATTTTTTAATTTTATCAGGATATTTGATTGTTTGTTTATATTTCAGATGTTTGGTCTGTGTTTTTCATTTCTTTGTTCCAAATTTTAAAGTTTTTGACCTATAAACCAAAATTTTCGAATATTTAGTTAAAATTTTGTCTGTTTTTTTCTAGTCTGCATTTTTTATTTTACAAATTTTGGTCTAAATTTTTTGCCTATATACTTAGTTTTTTTTACCTTGATTATAAATTTTAACGAGCGAATTTCTGGTTGGTCAATACTTTAGATTTTTAACCTGAATTGTTGATTTTTATGTGCAAACTTTTGGCCGGTATTTTCGAGTTTTTTTAACCAAATTTTAGATGTGTTAACCTGAATTATTGTTTTTATGGGCGAATTTTTAAAATTATTATTGAGTTTAGATTTTCGGCAATTTACTTTGAGGTAAAGAGTTTTGGGGCTGAGAATATCAAATTATTTAGCTTTTGCTTTAATTTTCAATTTTTAGCCTGCGTTTTTATTGTTTTGGCCAGAGTTTTTGTTTTTTCGGCCTATATTTTAGATGTTTTTGGCACCTAAACCAAACTTTTTTTTTACTGCATTTTTATTTTTCTCAAGAGTTTTCAATTGTTTACCAATGTTTTTAGTTCTGTTACCCTAATTATTAATTTTAATGTTGTTTAATTGTAGATTTTAATGAGCGAATTTTTGGTCGCTATTTTCGAGTTTTTTGGTCCAAGTTTTTTATTGTTTTGCCTTATAATTTAGATTTTGCAGACTGAATTTTTGATATTTTTGGCCTGTACCTGATTTTTGTATTAATTTTAGGTTATTTATTTCATTTGAAATTTTTTGTTTTAGTGGTTGTTTTAAGATAAAACTAATGTACTTTGATATTTAAATAGAAAATATAGACTGCGCGATTTGTGTTTAAGGAATTACTTCATTTTCAAATGTTTTGATTCGATTTTTGATTTTCTTTTCGAAAATTTTGAAAACAAAAAAATCAATTTTGCAGTCAATTTAGTTTTTTTAGTAATTGTTAAATATAATACTTTGGCCCGGAATGAAACTGATCACCCGGTGTAACTGGAACTGTTTGGAAATTATGAAAAAAAATGCAAACCATTTTAAGTATTTAATTAGCGATGATTTCCGAAAAATTAAAGAATTATTTTTATTATTTGGAGGATACCACAGCACGATTAAATATTTTCCTAATTTTTTAAATGGCCTTTTTATACTACCTACATATTTTCGGAATAACGGAGTTATAAAACTTTTCTTTGTGCAAATTCCGAAATCTTATCAGCGCGCCTTCTCTAATCCCAGTGTTGTCAGATTGGGGGGGGGTTTCTCCAAAATGGGAGTAAATTAAGGTTTTGGTGTGTATTTTGGAGAACTTCAATAGATGGGGTATTTTTTGGGGTGAGTATTTTATGCGAGGGGTATTCTGGGGGGTTTTTATAAAATATTTGGGGAAAATTAAAAATTACTCCTGGAAACACTGAACCCAATATCAAATGGTCGCCTATTAAGATGCAGACGGCCCTCGTTAGTCACCTCAGTTGGCTTCTTGGAGCGTCTGGAGTACATCATAATGTATATTTGGTTGCCTACCTATCAAACCTTGAACATTGTTGATCACCCAGGATAATGATTATTTACTGATAATATCTGCATACCTTAAAACCCTATTTGCGGTGGCCATTCTAACAGTTTTCTGATCAAAGTGACAAGCTAGAATTATCAGTTCTATGGGCAAAATTGCAATTAAGTCAAGCCAAAAGTGAAAAGACTGGGCATATCGTCTTCTGATTAATTTTGGATCAGTTATCTTGATTCCCAGTTCACGGTCCGTAAAATATAAGTGAAAATTGATGAAGATGTTGATTATATAGAACAAATCCATTGGATATAGATATGCCTGAAAATGTGTGCTTCATAAAATTAGCAGTACTAGAAATCTTAGCCGGAAATCTAGAAATATAATCATTTATTTTGAAAGCAAATTATAATCTAGAAATATTAATTTGTCCGGGTATTTTCGTTATTAAAAGCAAGCTATATGAAGTATTTAACACGTTGACCGCTTTGTCAGTCACCGGTGACTGACACGGAAGTATTTCAATGGGGCCTCACCGGTCACCGGTGACTGACAGTGAGTGCCTATTTTGGACTTGATATTTACCGCCGTCAGTCACGAAAATAAATTAAATAAGCATATTCTTACTCATTTTATAAAATAAAACTTAAAAACAAAGAAAGCTTTTTTTTGACATTTCAGAAAAAAAACTTGTTGGCAACCAATGTGGTAATAAAAACTGGGACTATATGAATAGGAAAAGGAATATGAAATAGATATTAATTCTACAAAATTAATAGTTCAGAGCCCGAATGTTTCAAATTCCGGTGTAAATTCGAATATTTATTTTAATATAAGGTTTTTAAATTAAGCGCTTCAAGTATACCATATCCACCGATAGATTAGACTTTTTTGGCATCTTTAGTGACACTAGAAAGTGAAAACTAACACGGCTATGAAAAAAATGTAATTTTACAGCACGTTAGGTTGGTTCCGGTTACTTCCAATACATACGAAGTCGCCAACACACATTATTGACAGTTTGTTATTATTATTGTTCTTGAGTTTTAACTATTTTTCGAATTTCTGCCATGGAGAACATTCTAAACTAGGGGTCTCTAAACTACGGATACGTCCCGCGACGTTAAATTTTCAGTTAAATTTTCTGTAAATGTCACATTTTAAAATTCTATAACAATTTTTTGTAATAGTTTTGAAATTAGTTATAAATTTTTTTTTTTTTTAATGGACGTTGGCCATATTGCCAATCTACCGGTCAAAAAAATTGATTATTCCTTGACCCACTAGTTTATGAAGAATTGTATTTATGGCCCGCGATGGAAAAACTTTGGAGACCCCTGTTCTAAACGGTGCGATCGCAATTTTCGTAATAAATTAGAATTACAATTTTCGTTTCGTAAGTACTGCTTGTTGTGACAACCTAGTGGTATTTCTGTCAATCAAGTTATCAAAAAAGTCCAACCCATGGATAGATTATATGTTACTTACAAAATAGTATGGTAAGGGAATATTGAAAAGTATCGAATTCATAACAATTAGGCAACTCAGAGGTGAAATGTGTACGTGAGATAAATATATGTAGAATTTGTAAGATTCACGATCTTCACTGGCGAATTCGTTGAAACGCCTATACCAACCAGCGATTGTTCTTAGGCTGGTGATTTTAATGGCTGAATCTGGAATGTCTATGTTTATAGACTAAAGGAAGAGTATAAGTTAGATCAGTTGGGATTTGCTTTCATCGCACTTACTCTCGCTGACTCCTTTTTCTCTAAAGGACAGATGTATTCGTAACCAGAGGCTATGGCGACATCCACCCTGCGCTGGACCTCGGGGTATAGATTCAAAAGTTTATAGAAAAGATTACTATCTATTGCCAAGAGATCTACGTGGTATTTTGCAGTAGCGGTGATGGTTTGTCTCGTTGGTCCTAAAATTTAAAATTGTTGAATTAATGTTAACGTGGAAGCAGCAGTAGTGTATTGGTAAAATAAGAAGTAAGGGAACGCATGGTGAGAGCAAAAAAAAAGTCCGCGACTTTCCACAAGCACATTGCTGAAAGTTTTTCGGAGATCATCTTATTTTAAGCAAACTATTGTTTTCCTTGTAAGCTTTTTTATTTTTTTTTATTCTTACCATACAAAATATTAACAAACACAAACGCGTTCCGTTTCTGAAGAAAGGTACCGGAACGTCGTTCCTCCACGTTCCCCCTCCAATACACCACTGGGAAGCAGTAACATGCATATAGGGGTTTTTGAGTTCTGTGCCCAAAGTCATTCTCATGTAAGATTTTCAAAAAATCTAAACTTGTCTAGAATTTCGTTGTGAATGTGTTTTTTGATCCGCGTATTGCAAAACTTTTGTAGAAGTATTGTCACCGCCGTCGTGAGACGGTAAGTTAGAAAAACACTTTTATCTAAATTTCGGTCAAAATTGGTCGATACATCATTTTTCGTCCGCCATACTTTGGCTTTTGGCTTTCTGCCACAACCGATCTTCCTTGGCCATCCTGAAACACGTTTTCATTCTTGAAAAAACAAAAAAAAAACAAGTGTGCGACTAATCTTAGAGCATTTTAAAAGAGTCGAAAAAGCATTTTTTCGCGTTTTTTGAGGATTGACAACGACCACTGGATACAATTCTTCTGTGAAGTGAGTGCTTTCCAGAGAAGTTTCTCGATTGTTTCGGAAACAAATCTCTTCGAGAACCCCAAATGGAAACCAGAAATTAATAATATTTCCTTCCAAGAATTCAAGTCTTAAGATAGAGGCAAAACTGTTTGACTCGAATGTCGAATTCTCTTGAGATTTGTAACGAATCGATGGTTACTGAAATTTTTTTTTCGTTACACTGTGATTCGGGCCCGTTCCTCAGAAACAACAACATTTTCTTCTATGGTACATGAAACCAAACAAGAGCGGGAGGGGAAAGGAGGGGGGAGGAAAACTTTGGCCCGACTTGAATCATTAGAAATTCAAAACGTCGTTCTCTCTAGCTGGACTATAAAGAGTTCTACCTTACCGACTAGGGTAATATATAGCATCCAACGTAAACAATTAAACTGTCATTTGCATTAAATGTGAATTTGTGGGTCATATCATTATCCATCTTTGTGTACCAAAAGCATTTGGTAAATACAATAAAACAAAATGTAGCCTGAATATATGAATATTCAACCTGTTCGTTAATCAGCATGTAAAAAGCATTTGGAAAAGAAATATTTAAAATTTCAGTCTCAAGAGACGTCCAGCTCAAAGAGAAAAGGGAGTATATGGCCTTGAGACGAGAAAAAGAAGCTCAAGGCAGAGCTGGAGAAAAAATAAGGATAGCTCGTCACACAAAGTGCCAAAATCAAAGGTGGCCATTTTAATTTTTAGATTGTAAATTTTTTGCCATTTACATGAGAACCTCCCTTTAAAAAAGTCAAAATAAAAAAAAATTAGCACGCCACTGAATTCTGCAAAAGAAGGCCACACAAATACCTATTTAACTGTATATCTTACAGTTACTGAGAAAAAGACGTATTTTAAAATAGCCAATAATTGAAAAACGCCCAATATTTCCCAAACTAATCAAGTTAGCCATGATCTATTAATGGGCAAAACTGCTACTTTCAAATCACGTTGCTACCTGTGATTGCTACTTTCTAATATCAGTGATTTTAAACTGTGGCTGTGATCACGGTTAGTAAACGTCGTAAGACCTTCTGAAATTGTTAATGTTTTCTCAAAAATGTTTTTGATATCATTCTGCTAATATTTGTCCACCTGATTATGTAAATATTGTTCCTTTTGATATTATACCAGTGACGCGTAGAAAAAATTCTTTAAAACAATATCCTCAATGGTCAAAGAATCGCTTATTAAAAATCAATTTGGTTTTTATCAATTCAATAATTTTTAATGGATATAATTTAAACTTTATTTTTTTGAGCACTTGAATAAAAACATCGCAGACAAAATATAAAACGCGCAGACAAAATTCCATAAAAAATCATCCTCAATTGCCGACGTATAGCTAATTCAAAATCAATTGTTTTTTTATAAATTCAACGATTTTCAATGGAGATATGGATTTTAATGATTTTTAGTCATAAACTTCATATTTACAGAAATTGCTACAATATCAATAATTCTCCTCTTAATTGCAGCTCACAAGTTAAAGATCTGGGGGTCCTACTGGACAGTAAACTTTCGTTCAGGGCCCATATAAGGGCTATTTGTTCTAAGGCTGCTCGTACTCTAGGTTTTGTGCAAATATTTTCCAGAGATTTCGATCCTGACATATTTAAACTTTTATACTCTGCACTGGTAAGACCACTTTTGGAATATGCATCAGTTATATGGACACCTATTTATAGCAGCATGCAAATGGTAATTGAAAGGATACAAAATAGGTTTCTGAGGCTTTTATGCTATCGTTGTGGTGTTATATATAACAATAATTCTGTTAGCTACTTTAATTTACTGTCTCTAAGAGAAAGACGTTTTATCACAGACTTAGTACTTCTTTTTAAACTAACGAATGCCCTAGTCAATTCTAGTTTTCTTTTAAGTAGGTTAAATTTTAATGCAACCTCTGGTCATTTACAAAGAACCCAATTAACATTTAGGCCTGAATTTCACAACACTAATTATGGAATGAATAGCCCTATATGTAGAATAATGCGATTTTTCAATTTAATATCTAAGTATAATTTAGACTTATTTAGCAATTCGCTGAATAAATTTAAGAGGCAATGTAAACAAATAGTGTCTAGTAATAATATTTTAAATGTTTCCTATGTGCGTTAAATATTTTACTTTTAAGTTGTTACTGTAAAGCACTTTCTGTGCTCATTATGTATATTGTATAGGTATAGCCGTTAATAAAGTTTGATTTGATTTGATTTTAAAGATTTTCGTTCTAATTTTTTGAGCACTTGAATGAAAACATTGCAGAAAAAAAAAAAAATATAACGCATAGAAAAAATTCTTTAAAACAATATCGTCAATGGTCGAAGAATCGCTTATTCAAAATTAATTTGGTTTTTGTAAATACAACAATTTTCAATAGAGATATGGATTTTTGAAGATTTTCGTTTTAATTTTTTGAGCACATGAATGAATACGTTACAGGAAAAATAGAAAACGCTTAGAAAAAATTCATTAATACAATATCCTTAATGGTAGAAGAATCGCTTATTCAATATTAATTTAGTTTTTGTAAACAACATCGCAGAAAAAATATAACACGCGCAGACAAAATTCCATAAAAAATCATCCTCAATGGCTGACGTATAGCTAATTCAAAATCAATTTGGTTTTTATAAATGTAACCCTTTTCAATGGAGATATGGATTTTTGATGATTTTCGTTTTAATTTTTTGAGCACTTGGCCAAAAATATCGCAGAAAAAAAATATAAAACGCGTAGTAAAAAATCCCTTTATTCGTAACTTCGCCACTATTATGTGGATGTACATGTCAAATATATTTAAATTAAAATACAGTTAATAGCTAACTATGTTACATTTTAAAATTGCAGAAATATAATGATAACAATCAATAATTGATAAAATAGTAAATAAATAAAAGACAGGGCAAAATAGTCTTAGCTTTAAAAATAGAGAGTAAAAAAAAAGTACACCATCAAGCACCATCAAGCACTATAAAACAATATCCTCAATGATCAAAGAATCGCTTATTTCAAATTAATTTGGTTTTTGTAAATTGTACAATTTTTGATGGATATATGAATTTTTGGAAATTTTAGTTTTATTTTTTTGAGCACTTGAATAAAAACATGGCAGAAAAAATATAAAACTCGCAAACAAAATTCCATAAAAAATCATTCTTAATGGCCGAAGTATAGCTAATTTAAAATCAATTTTGTTTTTGTAAATTCAAGGATTTTCAATAGAGATATGGATTTTTGAAGATTTTCGTTTTAATTTTTTGAGCACTTGAATGAAAACATCGCAGAAAAAAATATAAAACGCGTAGAAAAAATTCCTTAAAACAATATCCTCAGTGGTTGAAGAATCGCTTATTCAAAATTAATTTGGTTTTTGTAAATTCAACAATTTTTAATTTAGATATGGATTTTTGAAAATTTTAATTTATTTTTTCGAGCACTTGAATGAAAACATCGCAGAAAAAAAATAAAACGCCTAGACAAAATTCCATAAAAAATCATACTCAATGGCTGAAGTATAGCTAATTCAAAATCAATTTGGTTTTTGTAAATTCTACGATTTTCAATAGTGATATGGATTTTTGAAGATTTTCGTTTTAATTTTTTGAGCACTTGAATGAAAACATCACAGAAAAAAATATAAAATAAGTAGAAAAAATTCCTTAAAACAATATCCTTAATAGTCGAAGAATCGCTTATTTAAAATTAATCTGTTTTTTGTAAATTTTACAATTTTTGATAGAGATATGAATTTTGGAAAATTTTAATTTAATTTTTTTGAGCACTTGAATAAAAACATCGCAGGAAAAAATATAAAACTCCCAGACAAAATTCCATAAAAAATCATCCTCAATGGCCGAAATGTAGCTAATTCAAAATCAATTTGGTTTTTGTAAATTCAACGATTTTCAATGGAGATATGGATTTTTGAAGATTTTCGTTTTAATTTTTTAAGCACTTGAATTAAAACATCGCAGAAAAAAATATAAAACGCGTAGAAAAAAATCCTTAAAACAATATCCTCAATGGTCGAAGTATCGCTTATTCAAAATCAATTTGGTTTTTGTAAATGCCACAGCTTTTAATGGAGATTTGATTTTTTTTTTTAATTTTTATTTTTACTCATCTCTTTCGATCACAGCGAGTTTGTGGTTAATTCCATGCCGGGCAAGCATTTTTTTTCGTTTTTATAAAATCTCAATTAATTAATTAGTAATTATTAGTACATACGTTCTAATTGATTTAATTTTATATGGTATACTATGGCATTTTATAAATATACGTCTTTTTTATTAAATATTTAAATGCAATATCCTGCAAAAATGGGAAAATAAAGTAGTGAATATTAAATAACATTTAGAAATGCCACCTTGTACTACAATTATATTTTATGTAACAGTCACAGTTTAAAGTAGCAGTGATTTAAAGTAGCAGCGATTTTAAGTAACAGTGATTTTAATTAGCAGTGATATTAAGTAGCAGTGATTTTAAGTAGCAGTAGTTTTAAGTAGCAGTGGTTTTAAGTGGCAGTGATTTTAAGTAACAGTGATTTTAAGTAGCAGTGATTTTAAGTAGTAGTGAAATTCGCCTATTAGTAACAGTAACGACCTGTGATTTTTCAATACCAGTAATACGTGAAATATCGCCCATCCCTAATTAATACCACTATTGTCAGAAAAAGAAGTCATAACGTGTATATCAGATTTTTTCTGACTCTTAAGGTTACCGATAGAGTCTATGGCCCACATTCATTCCTTACATTTAGAGTCGCTTTTAACTAAATGATGAAAAACCACGAGACAAGTATCTTATTTGAGCGGGAAATTTAAAAAGTTGGAAATAAATTCAACGAAAATAAATACGTACATAAAACACATTCAAAATTTTGAATAAGCTGCATACATAGATTTTCTCATAACTCTTTCGATTTTCGTTCCATTTATTTCGAATATTTACTTCCCGCTCAAATAAATGACATTGTGCCATTCTCGAAATTCTCCGTCATTTAGGTAAAAGCGACTCTAAATGAGATGGAATAGAGGCCTATAAAAACTTCGAATGTGAGCCGAGATATAATGTTTCTATGGAAATGATTAACCCTATGTTGCCTGTTAAAATAAATTCTCTATATATCTTTATTAACCTGCATTTACCATAAGAATTATCAACTGTTTTTCGGCCCATCTTTATCAATCTGCATCTTGTTCGTTAGTCACCAGTGTAGTGATGGGTGGAATAAAGAAATGAATCAATGAAGAGTTTGGGTGGTAGTCACAAGCTACGTTTGGGGGGGGGGGCTTTTTCGGACGCGTAATGGGATCGATACGCTTCTATCATTAAGCTTCTGTTAAATGATTATAAAAAAAACAATAATGATTGTATTAAGTATCCAAAGAACGAAACATACCACGTTTTGTTAGACATCCAAAAACGCCGCCTTTTTTCAGCGAGACCAGCTTACTGTTGGCTATGGTGATATCAACTTCACCTCTACAAACGAAGAACAGCATCTGCTGAACGTCGTTGCATCTGATGATGGAAGCATCTCTCTTATAATACTGCAGTTGTATATACCTAATTAGAAAAGGAAAAAACAATTATATATTGACTCATCAACATGATGAGATATCAATAAAGGATGCTTAAAACTGGCTTAATGGATTTAAGGAACAAAGGATGCTTTATTGTTCTAATCCGTAAGTGAATTACTGACCTGATAAATATTTGTAGTGAGGGATCCTTCATCTTATCGAAAAAGTACGCCCTTTTTAGCGTGACTCTGAAGAGTCGAGTTTTTACCTCTAGTTGGTAATTTTCGGGGAATCCATCTAGAAGCTCGTCCATTTCAATTCCCTCTACAAATCGTAAAGACAACAAATTTTATAAATTATTTAACAAAGAAGGAGCATTTTTCAGTACTAATATTAATGATCGGGGCGAGAGTTCGCAAAATACTAAGTTGATGGACAGTTACCTGGGAATTTCCCGAAGTGGTAATTGTGAAACGTGAAGTGTTCTAAATCGGTAAAGCGAAAGTAGGTGGCCCCTATTTTTCAACTTTATAAAAGTTCAGCTCCCACCTCTATACCTTGTTTCAATCAACAAAGAAACGATATTTGCAAAATATTAGCTCAATTGGACAACTATGAGGTGACCCTCACATTACTTCCGAAAGATTTGCAGATGTGTGTTGGGTTGAATATGGCAGATTGATGATTCTTAACAAAGATGAAACAGCCGTCTCTGTCTTTTGCAAAAAAATGTATCATCATCTGACCGAGAATCTCGTGTTTGGGGTAAACCTTTTCCATTTTTCGACATAGTCTCCTTTTAAGCTTATACACTTCGTCAGACGATGTTCTAGTTTGTTGATCCCTTCTAAATAATAGGATTTGTGCATGTCTGCAAAATATCCATTAGTGTCTGCAATCACCTCCTCGTTTGAATAAAATCTTTGTCCCGTCAGTAAATAGTAGTCCGAGGTTTTCAAACTGTCCAATAACGATAAAAATTATTTACCTGTAATAGTTTTACCCTTTTTCAGATAGTCGATGAGGATTATCCCTTGCGAATCCCAAAAGACAGTCGCCATAACCTTTCTGGCCGAAGGAACGGTCTTCGCCTTTTTTGGTGCAGATTTCCCCTTGGTAACCTAATCTAATCGAAGGTGCAGATGCACCGTAATATTTGTCAAGCTTCTCTTTAGTCTCCTGAGGCATTTTACCTTTCATAAAGTAATGTTTAATCACCACACGAAATTCTTTTTCGTCCATTTCTTGAAAATCACTCTACTTCCTTGATTCACACGAATGCCAAACACAAATAAATAGACCAATATGGCTGAAACTTGGTGTGCGTTCATTCAAGAGATGCTACTAACTAAACATGACCTCGATACGCGCGGGTACTGCCATCTCTCGGACTTTGCACGGACTTTTCAAACCACGCTCGAATAACACTTGCTGTTTCGCGATTACCCTTTCAAGATCTTCCCTTGTTAGTGTCAAAAAATAAGTAAACTATGAAGGTAGGATATACCAAGTACTTTTTATCGAATGTTTCGTTTAACTAGCGATATAGGTTAAATATTGAATCAATAATTTAAGAACTGGCGTTACGACTAGATCCTACACAAACTTACCAGTTTTTAACCAAACATATTCGAAATGATCAACAAACTCTTGAATTCTTGTTTCCGATACCAGTTCTTTCCTTACAAATTCTATGAAATTATTAATACCTTTCCTTCTTTCAATTATATAAGTCTGGCCCTGAGCCTAAAATCGAATGAAATGTTGTGATGTCAGAAACTGTTCTGGATCTACAGGGTGCGGTCTAGTAATAATCAATTTTTTAAATAGGTAGTACATGGCCATTTTTTAGAAAAATCATTTTATCAGTAGATTATGGTTGCCGACAAAAAATATTAGGTGAGAAAAATTATGTGAGTGAGATTATCTCAGATACAAATTTGTCTCCTAAAAATTGGTAATCGCTTTTTCAATATGTTGGCGATCGATATTGTATTGCGGTTCTAGCTTTCCCCTGATAAACCCGTTAGACTCATAGAAAAATTGTCTGTCTAGCGAATAGTCCACAAAACATCGCCGAACCGGGAAATGACGCGATTTAGGTGTGTTTCATAATGTAACAGTTTGCAATTATCGAATTAATAATTCTAACAGAGAGAAAACAATCTTTTGAAAATGCCCCGATAAGGCAAAACTAGTCGAGGATTGTAAACATTCAGTTTTATTTGGTAGAATCTTATTCGTAATACTACTCTTTAATTTTAACAGATTTTTATTGTTTACAAAAAAAAAATGTTTATTAAGATTTTATTGTTTATGGAGGAGGCTTCTACTTCGTTATACATGTTGTAAATATAATAAAACACTTTTACTTTGTTGGTATAACACAAATTTTTATTTTTAATATATATATATACCTGTAAAATTGATGTTTAAATTACTTTATGTTTTGTTAATGGCAAGTTGAGTTGCCGAAACTATAGTCAACAATAAAATAAAATTTGTGTTATACCAACAAAGTAAAAGTGTTTTATTATATTAAGATTTTGCTCATGTGTATGATCTTTTTTTTTTCTTAGCTTATAAAGTTTGACAAACCATTCTACAATTTTAAAACCGCTGAGTCGCCTCATGGTAAAGCGTGTTCCCAACAACGGACCCTCTGTACAAATGAGGAACAGTTGCCAGAAACCGGTCTGCAGTTGTCGTTGATGGGAAACAATCATTTATCCACTTACTGCAAATCCAGTTATTGTAGCCACTACCACCAATTTAAAAATCCATGGAACAATCAAAAGTAAAATGGATTCGTACGTTGCACCGGTAACTTCAAAATCATTGGTGCCTACGAAAGATCCAGCAAATCTATTTACTACAGCGTAAAGTGAAAGTATCAGCAGGTTTGCTTCGCTGGTCTCGTTTTTAACGAAAGAAGTTGAGATGAAGTTATCGGACTCATTGCAGATATAAGTTCTATTCTCCTGTAAAAGAATTACAAGTATTTAAAGAAAGGATACAATATTACTGGCCCACAGTAAATGTTTGTGAAATCCACAGTATAAGTTTTTGAAATACGGTGCCCATAGCAAACACACGTTGGAATGTCGATTACAAAAAAAAACAGTTCCCAATAAAAAAGTACAAAAAAAAATCAAATATTAAAAAAAAAAATACAAAATAGCTTACCAGTTTACACGATAGCCTCAGTAGGATATTAGCTAATATCATAGTAACGTTCACTGCAATAATCAAGTATTTCAAGACTACCAGGACAGCACGGGTCTTGCCCTTTTCTTTATTGGCCAGATATTTCATTCCACAAATAGGGCGATAGAGGATTGAAAAGAAGTATATGCAAACTATAGCTATGCTGACAACATTTGGCACATAGTCGATGTGGCGTTTGAAGTAACCCAAGTCGTAGAAAGGAAGCATTGAAATCAAGTCCAAAATGAAGGAGGTAGATATATAGTGTTTAGCTGTTTTCACCCGATGAGATACCAATATTCCATTTCTGTTGTAGTATTTCACGTGTAACCGAATCTGTAATAGATTGTTTTATTAGATGTCCCACATGAGTATGTTTCTTGTACAGTAAGGTTATTAATTTACAGTACTGAAACGGTTGGCCTACTTGCGTTAAACCTCAAACAATTGATAGCGTTTTTTGATAAACATTGAAGTTTGGTTTTGGTTAGATATAGTGGTATGTTTTCGTAAATAATGCTATCTACTGAAGAAAAAATATTTTTAGTTGAGCACTATTTTCGCTCATACGGTTTTCGTAGACAAAATAGTCCAGGCATTAAATTCAGCCGCGATCATTTTTTGGAGCATTTCAAAATAAACAGGCACCAAGTAATGCTATTGTACTGAGCATTATAACAAAAAAAAAAAATATTATTTCTAGCTCTTACATAGAAATCCAAAACCAAAATGACTTGCGTCGATCTGACAACAAGTAAGTTAAAAAAATCCTTATTCCTCAAAATGGTTCCGCTAAACAAATTCACGACAGCATACAAAAGAATTATGACTGATCTTGTGGCCGCCCAGCACGCGAAGCGGCAGCCATTAGGATTGATCGTTCTTTTGAATAACAGATATTCCCAATTCGCTGAAAAAAAGAGGAATACTTTTTCTAATAGAATTTTAAAAAATACTTTCTGTACTTTTCGTAGAGGCGAAGATTTATTTGCGTGTGGTGATAAGGTATCACTCTCTTTGCCGAGTTCAGTTAAGTTGGCATCTATTGTGTAACAGTAACATAATATTTTGATAGTTTGTGTGCTGCTCTATTGTTATAAGTTAAAATAAGTGAAGATAAGGCAAATATCCTATTTTTTGAAAATTCAGTGATTTGTGTGAAGTTGTACTGCCCACTTACGAAGATGTAATGAAGTGCTACTATTTTATTAGACATAACCTCAAACTTGAGTCCTACTGTAAGTGAAATATCTGAAAATTTAGTTCCAAAAAATAGAACATATATAGCCAAAGAAACACTCAAATTGCCGTAGCTTCTATTTTTGACCGTACCAGAATAGCAGATAGAGCTGCTTATCAGAACTTGTGTGTAATCACAGAGGAAGACAAAACCTTAGTAATAAAAATGATAAAGATTAGACGCACAAGATCAAAAAATCGAAGAGAGAGTCTTATGATGTTTTTCGATTGTTTAGGAAAAGAAAGGAACTAAGTTATACAAAAAAGTTGTTTCAGAAGAGCACGTTTCACTAATAGAGGAACCAAACTTAGAGTTTTTAGGCACGTAACACCTAAATCTGGCACTGGAAACGACATACCTGACAGTTAACTGCAGTTTCTCGAAGATAGAGAACACAACGAACAACTTTTGAACTTAACTACTATTAGGTGTGATGGAAGTGTTGTAAATACTGGAAATAATAAAGGTGTAATTTCTTTTATGGAAAATAAAATAGGAAGACCTTTACAATAGTTAGTTTGTTTCTTCCATGGAAATGAGATATCTTCATGAGTTTAAAGGCGAAATAGGTCAGCAGCTGGAAAATTGAGCTAATCGTCCTATGGTTACTCTCTTCCTTCCTCTTTTGGAGAACATAATTAATATAAGTACGGTCCGGAAGTATTTACTGGATATGTGTATCGCTGTAAGTGCTCACTAGATTTATCTTTAAAAAACCCTAAAAAACTTGCTTACTCCAGGTGACTTACATTAGCAAACCGTATACTAGCATCTGAAAATCCAACTGAAAATCTTAAGTACATTGTGAAAGTGTATGTACCTGTGCGGTTTAACATTAAGTTAAAACCTTTATGTACTTATGGTTCGGTCTATCTATTTAACGCTATCTCTCTTATGATTTCAAGAACATTCTAGACCTGGTTATTGAAAGAAATGGGTACGACGTGTTGTAAAAGCAAGAACAGAGAGTAGAGGAAGACTCAGGAAGTTTAAAGTTCCACAAAAAAACTTTGATGCAAAGGATTACATCGACATGATTGCATGGGGTGAAAATGATTGCATTGGAGAAACGTGTTTCCAGTGACTCTCAAAGACTTTATACGAAAGACATCTAAAGCGCAACCATGGACTCGCTTATTGACTTTCCGCAGTGGAAAGAACTGTGGAACTTGACCGAATCGGCTCAGAATGTCTGTGTATCAATCGCAAGAGAAGGATATACCGTGTGTTTGATAAAAAAAACGCCCAACGCCATAAATCACCATTGACTTTGGTTTTTAGTTCATTCATATCGGTCAATAAATAACAGAGATTGGGCGTTTTTGATCGAACACACGGTATAAAAGCAAAACAGTTTAAAATGTGCCAATGAAGTAGAAATAGGGTTCCCATTACCAAATCCGCTCTGAACTGACCCCCCCCCCCCAAACAAAATCAAGAAAGCACAGTTTGAAGAGTACTTTTAGACCCTATGTACATGGTTCATAGCAGAGGGCGACTGTAATACAAAACATACGACGTGGGGCTCCAGCTAAACCCTCACTAGTGGCATGAACAAAGGTACAAAACCATGCAGACAAACCAATTGCTACACCAGGACAACCAACCCCCCTTGCCTTGCAAGTAGAGCAAAAACATCAGTCCCCCTTGACTGTACTGTTTTAGTACAAAGGATATTGTTTCAAACAACCTAGAAATAGAATCTTGGATAGTTATTAGATAAGCTTTTTTTTCAGGGACGTGATGGCCGCGCACGACCAACAGTGGCCCCTCTGAATTCAGAGGACTGGCGGGATCGCCAGGGGTATACTTCGCCCGGTTCCCTTCCAGCCTTGTTTTTCCCTTAATTATTTATTTACATCTTACATTATATATACATATTTATATATTTACATCTTACATTATATATACATCTACATTATATGCCCCAAATTGGGTTTACGCGTGCCGTGGTTTGCTCGCCTTCTTGCCCTCTCCCCTCTCCCCTGTCTATCACGTCCTCTTGCCTGTCGTCCGCTGCTATCGCTTCCGTGCCCTTCCTGCTCAGAACTACCTTGGCGAATCTTTAGACTGCCTCCCACTTGTCGTTACACTATAGCATAGCTCCCACGATTGTGTCGACTTCGACGTGCATGCCTATTTTCCTCGTCAGCTCTTGCCTGCTTGCTCCCCAGGCCTCGCACTCCACCAGCGTGTGTTCCGCGGTGTCGACCCCTCCGTGGCAATGTTTACAACCGCTGTCTTCCACCTTCCCTATCCTCTGGAGGTAATGTCCAAACTCGCCGTGGCCCGTGAATAATTGGGTCAGGAAATAGTCCACTTCGCCGTGGGCTCTTCCCGTCCACGGCCGTATGTCCAGGATCAACCTCCGGGTCCAGCCCCCTTTGGCTCCCTGGATTCATCTGGCCTGCCATGATTCTGTCTCCTACTCCTTCTCCATCTTCTTGGCTGTCGCTTTGGGCACGCCCCTCCCCACCGCTCTGAATATCCTATCCCAAGAGCCCAGTGTGAGGTCGGTGGTGCTGTCGATGCCAGCACCTCGGTTGAGACCGTCCTGTATCCCCTTATGATCCTGAGCGTCGCCGGTCTAAGCGCCTTTCCTAACCTATCAATATTGCGTCTGGATTGCACACAGTCCGACAAGGCGAGTGCCGCGTATAGCAACCTAGCCATTGCTGTGCCCATCAAGATCTTCCTCCGACTCCCCTCCGCTGGACCGTCCATATTTGACATCAGTCGCCCCAAGGCTCTGACCGTTCTGGCCTCCACCACTTGGGTGCTACACAACGGGTTGGCATCAATTACCACCCCTAGATATCTCATGTGTTTCTGGATCAGCACTGCTTGGCCTAGTATTTCGATGGTCTCGCCCTGGATTCTTCCTGCCCTTCTCCTCGACAGCCAAGCTGCCCCCGTCTTTTGACTGAGCCCTACCGACTCCAACCAGTCTGCCACCCTCTGCACCGCCAGCTTCGTTGCCACTCTCAGTTCCCAGATATCCCTTTTTCTTACTACTATTAGTATATCGTCGGCGAAGCCAATTATTTCCGCCTCCTCGGATAAGCAGCCGCAGCACACATTCCAGAGGAGCGGGCCCAGTACCGATCCCAGCGGGACACCTCCCGATAACTCTTTTTCTCCCTGCACTCCCGCAGCCCCCTCGAATTGTAATATCTGCAGTAGATACTCGGGAGCTGCCTCGCAACCAGTGCCCTCATAATTACCGGCCAGCTCAGCGCACACAGGGCCACAGCCCAGAAAAACCTGGCCATCGTATGAAAATGTATACCGAGTGTTTGGGATAAGGGGCGAACATAGGGATTTAACATGTAAAATTAAATATGTGTAATTATTTGCTCCCCTATTCATTTTAGAGAAAAATCGTAAAGGAATATTTTTTAGAGAATTAAAAACTGTAAATGTATCATCCATTTAATTTACGTTTGTACCAGCATACACCTCAGAAATAATAAAAATAAGTTTAACAATTTACCATTTAATAAAAACCCTTGCATGACTTTGACAAATGTCATGTTATGGTGAGAATAATTTTACTAGTCAAACATTAATTCGGGCGGCCCCTTGGTGTAGTGGGTACAAGCGAGCGCTTATGCCGGTTGCACCGCGTGCCGCGAGGGTTCGAATCCCAGCCCGGGCGAACGATTTCGGGTTCGCGGAATATTCGCTCGGGACCATGGACATTGCATTTGTCTTTCATTATTCAGTTATTCATTTAATTTCTGATATATTACAATACAATGATGTATTAAATATTAAAAAACGCTTATTAGACTTAGTGATGGCTTCACAGAGTATTGTATGCAAGTGCTCACATGACCTAATAATGCTACCCGAAGACAATCATCACCCATCACTAACAATAAATGTTGAATTTTTATCGGAATCTACTTGTTATTTTAGTCCCAGTCATAACAAACTTGCATACAATTTCCGTAAGGCTGACTTCCATAAATTATATTTATCTCTACTTGAATGTGATTGGTCAACTGTGTTATCTTGCACAGATGTTAACGATGCCTGTAATGCTTTTTATGCTGTACTTGATAATTTATTCTCTATGTATGTACCCAAGTTTAAGGAACGCCCATCTCGTAAATATCCCATTTGGTTTAGCAGATCAGTTATCAAACTTATTAGATTAAAGGAAAAAACTAGGAAGCTCCACAAAAAAAAATAAACATGATTATCTAAAAACCCGAATTACCAATTTACGCAGCGAAATAAAGCGCATGATTAAGCGCGACCACAACACCTTTACCTTGAATGCGGAAGCATCTATCTCAAAAGACCCTAAAATGCTTTGGTCATACATACAGGCCAAGAAAGCTCAATCAAGAATACCCGGACTGATGTTTTTCGATGACGTAACATTAGATTCACCTGAGGCAATAGTGGATGGCTTTGCATCCTACTTTAAATCTGTATACTCAGTATATACTCAAGTTCAAGCCACAAGTGCGAATTATAATAGTTCTAATTTGGAAGAGGTCAATTTCACTTTTTGTAAGATTCAGGAATGTGACATATATGAATCATCTAAGCGTCTGAAGAATAACCTGACCTCGGGTCCGGATGGCATACCCAGTTTTTTTGTACGTGATTGCATTCAATGCCTTATACCCGCTCTACTCCACATTTTCAACATTGCTCTCTCTAGTTCAACTTTTCCGCATTGTTGGAAAGCTGCTAGAATAACTCCCGTACTAAAATCTGGATGTCCAAACAAAATCAAGCATTACAGACCCATTTCAATAATCAATAACTTCGCTAAACTTCTGGAATTCACAATGTGCTACCAAATGCAAAGGCATGTCAACAACCTCATTTCAACGAAGCAGCATGGATTTATAAAATCGCGCTCGACTACCTCAAATCTTTTAAATTTCACCCATTTTGTATCGGAAGCCCTTGATAATAGAAGCCAAGTTGACGTTATATATACTGACCTTCAAAAAGCCTTTGACTCGATTGATCACGATCTCCTCGTTACCAAACTGTCAACCTTTGGGTTTTCTGGAGCTGCGTCCGAACTTATTAAATCGTATCTGTACAACAGAAGTCAGTTCATACAACATAATGAGTACAGGTCTTACAGTTTCACCCCTACTAGTGGGATCCCCCAGGGTTCCAACCTCGGTCCCCTCCTTTTTGTTATGTTCATAAACGACATTGTTTCCGGTATCTCATCTAATATTTTGGTCTACGCAGACGATGTAAAAATCTTCCGTAAAATTACTGATATTGAAGACTGTAATTGTCTACAAAATGATCTTATGCGTATTAGTAATTGGTGCGACAAAAACAAACTTGTGCTAAATGTTAATAAATGTAAGTACATGTCCTTCGCGCGAAAGAAAACTCTAATAGAGTACATTTACAATATTAAATCTGTGCCGTTAGAGAGATGTTCGGGCATAAAAGATCTTGGCGTCACGTTTGACCCCGAATTAACTTTTTCCGCACATATTAAGAATGTATGTTCGGAATCTTATAAGATGCTGGGCTTTGTTAAACGTTCATGTAAGTCTTTCAATAACACAGGTGTTCTTAAACTTTTATATTTTGCATTTGTGCGTTCTAAATTGGAGTACTGTTGCCAGGTGTGGTCACCAGCTTATCAAATACACATTGTGTCAATTGAAAGGATACAGAAGAATTTTTTAAGATACCTATATTATAAGTCAATGTATGTATATCCGGACTACACTGTCTCATATCTGGATCTTTTAGCATTTTTTGAGTTCTCGCCTTTGTCAATCCGTAGAGATATCTATCGCATTGAATTTCTATATAAACTGGTAAATGGTAAAATACATAACCCTGATCTTCTTTCATGCGTTAACTTCTATACACCTAGATACAACTACAAAAATGCACCATTGTTCAGATATGACACATGTAGAACGGGTGCGCACTTCAACTCGCCATTAATTATCATGCAAAGATTGTATAACTGTAACCAGCATTCGTTTGATATTTTTGGCAATAGTTCCAGAGAGTTCTCATCCCTATTACGTGAATTACTATGATTTATGCTTTATAGTCAATTCTAATTTAATTATGTGAATATTTGCTATATTTTGTTCATTTATTTTTTTATCCTTTTGTTTTATTTTTTTATATGTTATATCTTGATATCTTTATTATCTTTATTACTTTTTCCCTGTAATTAGATTCCACGATCTGTTGGGAAATAAAAGTATTATTATTATTATTATTATTATTATTATTATTATGGCAGATGGCCTCGTAGCCGACGCCAATTTCCCGAATCATTCAATCTCCTTAACCCGCAGTTCCATCCACGTCCAAATATCAATTCACGCATTGTTATTACTATGAACAATAATATGAGTTATTCCAATGGAGAGAGGGTATTATTTATTATCAAAATATTTACAGTGGCGTCAGTTTACACAGAGTTCGTGACTTATTTTCGGTTACATTTAACAATCGACCAATTCCGTCTGTATCAACAATTTCCAAATTTGTGAAAAAGTTCGAAAATACAGCAAGTGTAGCGGCAGATGATTCAAAAGGTATTTCAATAGTCCAATTTCAACAAATATTATTTCAAACATATTAAAATTAAAGGCAAACGGAACAGAAGAAGCAACGATGAATTGAATTAAAGTGGTGTCAGATTACACACAGTTCGTGATATATTTTTGGTTTTACCGTAACCAGCGGTCAACGGGAAATTTAAGAGCAAGTACTCAAAAAGTTCTCCGTTCTGGTGTAAACAATAACCCAATCGGTTATAAAATGCATGTCTAACATTAGCCAACTGCCTATCTGTAATCAATGTGCATTCCGCAAAAATTGCTTCCCGCAAAGATTCAATATTTGGATGGTGTTTTTTGTAAATTTTGTTTTTCAAGTGACCCCACAAAAAGAAATCACATGGTGCTAAATCAGGAGATCTTGGTGGCCAGTTGATAGTGCCACCGCGACCAATCCAGCAATTGGGAAAATTAGCATTTAAATATTCCCTTACATTTAAACCATAATGGGCTGGACATCCATCATGCTGATACCATATCTCCTGATTGTCACGTGCAACTTCTTCTAACGCAGGGCCAACCTGGTTGATTAAAAGGTCTAAATAAGAAATTTCAAACGGCCCAATAATATTATTTTTAAAAATACCAGCCCAAATATTGATTTTTTGCGGGAACTGGGTTCTAGTTCTAAGGCATATCCGCGGATTTTCTTGGGTCCAGTATCGCGTGTTCTGAGTGTTGGGCTCGTTGTTAAGTGTGAACGTGCGTTCATCCGTAAAACAGATAGACTGCAAAAAGTTTCTGTCTATGTTTGATCGATCCTGCATTATCTCGCAGAATACACGCCTGCTTTCTTCATCCACTAGCAATATCTCCTGATGGCATTGATGTTTGTAGGGATAATACCCATGCTTATTCAGAATCTTATACACTGAGAATGTAGACACGCTGCACTCACGAGCCATGCATCGTATGCTAGTTGTTGGATCAGCATTTATCAACCCCAAAACTCTTTCTTCCAATTCATCGTTGCTTCTTCTCTTCCGTTTGCCTGCAATGTTAATGTTTTTGAAATAATATTTGTTAAAATTGGACTATTGAAATACCTTTTGAATCATCTGCCGCTACACTTGCTGTATTTTCGAACTTTTTCACAAATTTGGAAATTGTTGATATAGACGGAATTGGTCGATTGTTAAATGTAACCGAAAATAAGTCACGAACTCTGCGTAAACTGACGCCACTGTAAAATGTTTTAATAATGAATACCCTCTCTTCATTGGAATAACTCAGATTATTGTTCATCGTAATAACTAGAATTGATATCTGACTTGCAATATTATTATTTTCACTATAACATGAAACATGACATTTGTCAAAGTCATGGCAAGGGTTTTTATTAAATGGTAAATTGTTAAACTTATTTTTATTATTTCTGAGGTGTATGCTGGTACAAACGTAAATTAGATGGATGATACATTTACAGTTTTTAATTCTCTAAAAAATATTCCTTTACGATTTTTCTCTAAAATGAATAGGGGAGCAAATAATTACACGTATTTAATTTTACATGTTAAATCCCTATGTTCGCCCCTTATCCCAAACACTCGGTATATAATTGCAAAATGTTTCGTTGATTTAGGTTTTTGAGGTCGCTGATTACGAATTCGATGTCCAAATTTTGAAATTCAAACTGGCGGATCCAATATGGAAGAAATATGACAAATTGCATCATATTCGCGTAAAATTGCATTTAAGAGCGTTTTTGAGGTTGCTGATTGATTTTAATATATGTTTTAACATCATAAATGGCAGATTTATTTAATGTTAAAAATCAACATTTCAATATTGCAAAATGCTATTATGAGTAATCGGGAAAACAGGCAATGTAAATTCGTTATAAAATTTAACTTGCTTCTGTACAAAATATTTTATCTCACAATAATACCTTTTCAGATGACTTATAAACTATGAAAAGTCAAAGTCGTCTTCTTCCGTCATGATATCAGCTTCACTTTCGAAATCATCAGTCATAGTGTTGATAGCAGGTGAATCAATCAGAAGATCGCACACCCCCGGCGGAATCGGTTTCCCGTCTACGGTTTTTATCTCCTGCAAGCTCGTTATCAGTGGATCCGAGGAAACCAGGAGCCGAGAGAAGACATCGTGCATACTTTTCTCCCGACAATATTTCCGCGAAAAGTTTTCGCTGTAACGTCGGATATCCTTGTTACGAGCTTCCTGCACATCCTCGGATAGTTGACCGATAGGCAAGGGTGCGGCATTAATGATCGCATAGCTATGAATTAATACAATGTGAATTGATGTAGGCATTGGAGACCACGCATACAAATGGACGTACCGTCTTGCTATATCCAAGCAATACGGCTTGAATTTTTGGGTATCAATGCCACATCCGCTTGCCATTGCTTGCAATAGAACCTTGCTCTTCGCGATCACCTCCTCATCGATCCCTAAGATCTGTTTCATTGTTTATATATGTATTTATTAGGTTATATATCCGGGCATGTCAAAAATAACTAAAACGTTACTTAGTGCTTGCAACGAATTTTCACGAAAAGTCGCGATAAAATAAATTCGCGCAATTTCGTGCAGCTAAATTTTGTAAAATCCAATGAAGTACATATAAACTCGTCATACAAGCTTAATAACAAAGCGGTGACGCGCGGTGCTAATTTTGTAGTACTCACTTTGTCTAAAATTCGATTTGCAAAAAAGATGTTAGAATGTTTATTTGTTTACTGTGGATGTTATTCGTTTTAATAAATTGAAAAAGGGCTTAACTTACTCTTAGAGGTCCTATCCATGCCGTATGTTGATGAAAACTTCGTAACAGTTACCCCAAATCACACTACTCACACGTGAACATCTATTCGAAATAATAGTTTAGTTCTAGTAAGCAGTTGATTGGTTACTTCCGAGACGCGGGAAACAAAAACGTGTGCATGGAATGCACTCTAAGCATTATATTAGTGTGCACTGATTCCTTCTTGATGTTATATAATGGAAATAAACTTAAAAGGAGCTAATTCTTTTTTTCTTCAATGGCCAAGTTTTGATGGGCTGTGGCCCACTGTGCAGCGTGTTAATTGCATTGCTAACATCCAGTGCGACTGCGATACAGTGCCTTCTGCTCTTTAGCGGTCCATTATTGGTCTCGTTTGCCAGCCTCCTCACCTCCAGGAGCGCGTCCACGGTTGACATTCCCTTGCAGAATCCGAATTGAGCTCTGGCTAGTTTCCCCGATCTCTCGATTTCGTGTTCAACCCTGTCAGCCAAAAGCCTTTCCAGTAGCTTGCCTTTGCCATCGATTAGGCAGACCGGTCGGTAGTCCCCGGGGTCCTTCCCCGCTTTCCCCTTCTTGGGCAATGGCACCAATCTGGCTCTCTTATACCTGACCGGGAAAATCCCCTCACTGAGGCATTTATTGAAGGCGTCCGTTATTTCCCTTGGGTAGTCCAGGACTGCTGTCCTTAGTGCCTCGTTAGGGATTCCCTCTGGGCCGGGGGCTATCCTATTCGGCAGTGCCCTAGCCGCCGCTAGCACCTCTCCAGGTGTCAGCCATTGTAAAGGGTGTTTTTTTAGCTGCATGAGAAGTTTCGATGGTAGTTGTCTATCTATACTTAATGAGAATGTCAAACTGTGTTGACATTTCTGCTCAGTAAGGTTAGGCAATTCATCATGAATCGTTTAACGCCACAACAACGCTTCCAAAATTGTGTAAATTTACATTCAAAAAAATAAATCTGTTCGCGAAGTTCAAAGAGCACTTCGTCCATTTAACGGTCTAGTGAGCAAGCAATTCGTGCAGTTATTAGTCGTTTTCGCACTAATTTTATTCTTCTCGATTCAAAAGCATCAACAAGGCAAAGAAATGTGCTCGCCGAAGAGAATATTGCTGCTGTAGCGCGAAGTGTTGAAGAAGTCGATTCGTCCCCGTTCTCAACTTGTTGGCCTTTGTCCTTCGACTACTTCGAAAATGTTATGTAAGGATCTTGGATTACGTGCCTATAAAATACAGCTCGTACAACAATTAAAGCCAATTTACCATTGTTTACGTCGCATTCTTGCTGATTGGGCTAATTTAAAACTGGCCGAAGATGAGCATTTTTATCGAAGAAGTGTGTTTAGGGATGAAGTTCATTTCTGGATAAATGGCTTCGTCAATAAGCAAAATTGCCGTATATGGAGCGGTTTACACGCTTGCGGAATCATCGGTCCTTATTTCTTCCGCAATGAGGAAGGAGCTGCCGTTACGGTGAATGGCGAGCGCTATCGAGCCATGCTGACTGATTGTTTGTTTCCAAAAATTAATAAGCTAAACATCGATAACATTTGGTTCCAACAAGATGGCGCAACTTGCCAACCATGAATTGATTGCAAAATCAATTCAGTGACAACTTTATTTCCAGAAGTGTTCCTGTTAACTGCCCCCCTCGTTCGCGAGACTTAACGCCTCTCGATTACTTTTTATGGAGCTATATTAATTCATTGGTTTGTGCCAACAAACCAGCAACTCTTGAAGCATTGGAAGCCAATATTCAAGCCACCGTTGATGCCATACGGCCAGATTTATAGGAAATAGTAGTGAGAAATTGGACTGATCGAATGGGCCATGTAACTCGTAGCCGCGGCGGACGTATGCCGCAAATCATATTTAAAAAATAAATGCCATGAAATTATCTAGCAGATTATAATAATATTTAATAATTCTAACAATATTTCTGTCTTGTATTATTATTTAAAGTTCTCAAGCTCTTAAAAAAACACCCATTATTACTTCCGGATTCTTCGTCCACGGGCCTGGAAGTCCTCTCTCCCAGGAAACAGCGTTTTCACTACTCTTTCGGTACCTCCCTCTATCAGCGCTCCCACGTTCGGGAGTCCGGCCCCCAGGTTTTTAGCCACGATACGGTACGGCCGGCCTCAGATATCTGCATCCACCTCCTCCCCTAGCTTCCTCCATTTTTTGTCTTTGCTCCTTGCAATTGCAGCTCTCCTGGCCGCACCACACTGTCTCTCTAGTATGTCCAAATCTGCCCCCCCCCCCCGGCTCTCCTGCATCTCGTTAGATCCCTCCTTAATGAGTTCGCCTTCCTCCTTGTATCTGCGATTTCCTCGTTCCACCAGTAGGTAGCTCTTCCCTTCGTTGCCCGTTTCCTTTTCGGTATGGCGACTTCGCAGGCCGCCCTGAGCCTTCTCGAGAACACGCCCACCATCTCCTCTGCTCCCTCCGCTCCCTCTTCGCCCTCCCCTCATGTACTGGCATAGCTTTGCGGTATCCATGGACCCCACCTTCCACCTACTCCGCTTGTCCTGGGGGGTGGCAAGTCCTCCCTCCGTCACCCTTACCACGAACGCTGGTGGTGGTTGCTGTGGCTCTCCTACTCGCTCTTCATCCTCCACTCCCTGATTCTCCATAACGTTTCCGGGGTAGCCATCGTGATGTCTAGGATTGATTCCGCCCCCCTCCTCGAGAACGTGGGCTCGTTTCTCTCGTTTGCCACCTCCAAATCTAGAAATGCAATGCTATCCCTTAGCACCTCCCCCCTTCTGTCCTCTCTCGAACAACCCCACAGGTGCGCCTTCGCGTTGAAGTCCCCCCCTATTATCACCTTTTCTCCAACTCTAGCTACGTACCTCTCCAGGAGACCCAGCCACTCCTGAAATTCATCCATCGTTTTGTTGGGGAGGCGTAGCATAAGATGAAGCATGTCCCCGCTAGCCTTACCCAGACAATGCCCTGCCCTGGGCTGCCGGACTCGGTGAACCTACGGCTGTTGACCTCCCCAACCAGTATCCCCATGTTTCCTTCCTTTCTATCCTTGAACCATCTCTGGTTCAGTCTCCTTGCGTTGGGTTCGCTCACCATTATTACGTGGGCCTCCTGCTCTTCTGCGGTATCCTCCAGCCGATCATGAGCAGCATGGTACCTGTTCAGGTGATCTGTAGGACCCTCAGGCTCACCCTGCCCCCTACTACCCGTTTACTGCTGACCCCCTCCTTCCTGTTTACTCATCATGCCGTTTCTGGCCACCCCCGTTCCCTGTCTCCCGCTCTAAATCCCTTTATGCCCTCCTCCGCCGCTTTATACGCTCTGCAGTTAGATAAGCTAGATAGATGGCTTTTAAAGCTATCTCAAATATGCTAAGTAAGATAGTCATCGTAATCTTTAAAAGATGAAACAAATAAGTACAGGCTTTACTGTGAAACAAATAAAAGTGGACCACCTAATTTCGATGATGCTACTATGAGGGAATGGACAGAATGCAAAAGGAATACTAACATGGTAAACACGTAAAAATGTTAGGTTAGAATTAGGTTAGATTATGATGGATTAGGTTATAATAGGTGAGATTGTATTGCATTTGAAAACCAGCAGTTCGGGATCTAGAGAGATATAACAACACCATTTGTTTCTATAAACGAAGCAATTACGAAGTTTCTCTTGTTGAAGACAAAATAAATATGTGAGTGTGTACTCCAGCTGATATAGTTTTAAATTATATTAAAAACTTACAAAAATGTTCTTCAACAATAACATGATCTGCGTCATCGAAGAGTGTGTACTGAAACGTTCCAGCAGCCTCTTCTTTAAATGTGCTGCTTGTCTCATAATCACTTGCTGATCTTGTTAAAATCGACCTGTGTTTTTCCATGTGCCACTTTAGGCTATCCTTGATAGTCTGATTTTCTACAAGCATTCAGTAAATCATATATGAATAACGGTAAATTAAAAGTATATTTTCGTATATTCCTCTACTTTAAACAGGGCACAGTGGCCACTTTATCAGACTCTACTTGTTTTCCTAAAAATTGCTACATCGCGAAAAAAACATTACTTCAATTTTTTTTTGAAACCGAGGCCACTGTAGCACCCTGGCTAATATGATGACCATAGCTGGGTATCAAAGTATATTGCGGACACATTTTGTTAATATTTAATTACCTCAGTATTAATAACTATAAACGGACTAAAATTGGATTAAAAACAGTACTGGTTGAAACATCAGTTTAATAACCACTTAGGGCCGCTTTTACAATCGTTGGATAAATGATGGTTAACTTTTACCCTCTTTAACTAATCCCATCGTTTATCTGTCAGTTAAAGCACGCTGCCTTTTACAAACGCTTAGATAGATTTTCTCCCGAAACGCCAACGTTGGCAGCATTGCGGATACATGCGGTTTCGCAGTTTATAGAATTGGCATTTTTCGTTTTGCTTGCGGAAAGGTTAGAAAGTTGTGTTTGTAATCATTGATGCGACCCTTGACCCCCTCGAGCTTCTTTTCAATATTCCACCCAGAAATATGCCAGAATGCATGTTTTTTTAGAAACTAGTTTGTCGCCCTCTAACGGCCCCTGTATGTAATACCGATTGCAGATCGCTATAATGCCGGTATGGTGCGTGTGTTTGCTGTGCGCATTGCCTGCGAGTTAACCGAGATTTATCTGCTGCTTTAAGCACCGGATAAGATAACTGCGAATTATCTGCTTCTTAACCCTAACCCTGCTTTAACTGGGCATTGTAAAAGCGTATTTTCACATTTAATCCGGAGATAGTGTTAACCTTAATTTAACCGACTATTATAAAAGCGGCCCTTAGTAACGGTCGCAACCATCTTATTTACGCTATAATTATAATAGTAGCATAGCGAACATTTCAAATCCCAATTAATATGCTTAACAATAACTAACTTACCTTTCTGATTTGTCAAAAATATTTGTGAAACTGGGAAATAATCTATGTACAGAAGTTCCACAGAAGTTAACGATGAAATGGTGTTCAAATTGTTGACATTATGTATGGTCTCTATCACTGGAAACGAATCTCCACTCTTCAGGATCACCTTCAATTTCTTTTCGATATCACCAGGCATATAGCAATCCATAATACAATAGCTAATAAAAAAATATATACAAATCCTTTACTTACACCCAAGAATGTTTACCCTCTAATAATAACATGAAGATATAAAGACTTTTCCTCCCTTCTGCAGATGACCACCCCCGGAGGAAGAATTCTGATAACGCCAGAGTGCGCGATTTGGAAGAGAATGTGCCTTGTGAATCCGTCAAAGAGTGGAATGTACTTCATCGCCCTGACTATCCTTTTCAGAAATATCCCTTGTTCCAAATTATCTTCCTTATGGCTGCCGACTGTTCAATCAAATGTTATTTAAAAAGCAACGTTTCCAATACAACGTACATACTTTTATTTGTTGTTATATCGAAGTATTTCCTGTTGTGCCATTTGAATGAATAAAATAAGAGCAAATTCTGCTTCAAATTGGCAACGATGTGGTTATTCCTTAAAAATCGGAGCAGGATCACTAGGTTTTCTTTGTATGCAGACGAGGTTTCGTTCATTTTAATGATAGAAGCTGTGATTTCACTCGAGATGAATATGTACAGGTATGTTCTGGAATTAATTTACTTTAATGGCTGCTTGTTTATTTAAATCATCGAATTTGTGATGTAACCGTTTTGATAGTATCTCACAATTATGCATTATCAATATGATATCCTCCCCACCCACCACCCACCATTTCAATTTTTATATAACCTGTCCACAAACATGATGGATCTCAAAAAAAAAAATTGGACGTGATTTTTTTTTTAAATCTTAATCCAATTTGTTTTTGGGCTTTTAGGTTAAGTAAACGGAGAAATTAAGGGTACTAAAGGTAAAGGTAATACAACAGAAGCAATGGTTTTATAGATGAAAAGCAAGTGACGAATGAAAGAGTTAAATGTTTTTTATTTGTTGTTTTGTAAATTTGAGCGTAAACTTTGTTCTATGTTTTACTGGTTGGATTATAGGATAGGACCCAGCCACCTCAAATAGGACCCACCCACCACAATTTTAACTTAACCCCCAAATATTCGCTGTTGATATTCAACTCTTGTTTTAATTATTTTAGCAGAACAGCCATCTAAACAATCAGTGGCGTACTCGGGATTTAATTGTACCATAAAGCAGAATTGGTTTAGAGTGGATTTATATAGTTTCATCTTTACGGTAATTATTTTTATATTTTTTAATCATCCTGGAAAATATTTAACTTTAACGAGACATAAATTCTGATTTCGTGTGATTATTTCGAAATCTAGTGATGGCGTATTTAAGGATTTTTGCTTAAGCATAAAGCAGAAGCGATTTAGAGTAAATTTGTAAAGTTTCATATTTGTGGTAATTGTTTTTATATTTTTTTAATCGTCCTGAAAAAAAAATTAACTTTAACGAGACATAAGTTCTGATTTCGTGTGATTATTTCGAAATCTAGTGATGGCATGTTTAAGGATTTTTGCTTGAGCATAAAGCAGAGCCGATTTAGAGTAATTTTGAAAAGTTTCATGTTTGTGGCAATTGTTTCTGTATTTTTTTAATCGTCCTGGAAAATATTTAACTTTAACGAGACATATGTTCTGATTTCGTGTGATTTTTTCGAAATCTAGTGATGGCATGTTTAAGGATTTTTGCTTGAGCATAAAGCAGAAGCGATTTAGAGTAAATTTGTAAAATTTCATATTTGTGGCAGTTTCTGTATTTTTTTAATCGTCCTGGAAAATATTTAACTTTAACGAGACATAAGTTCTGATTTCGTGTCATTTTTTCGAAATCTAGTGATGGCGTGTTTAAGGATTTTTATTTGAGCATAAAGCAGAAGCGATTTAGAGTAAATTTGTAAAGTTTCATATTTGTGGTAATTGTTTCTATATTTTTTTAATCGTCCTGAAAAAAAAATTCACTTTAACGAGACATAAGTTCTGATTTGGTGTGATTATTTCGAAATCTAGTGATGGGGTGTTTAAGGATTTTTGCTTGAGCATAAAGCAGAAGCGATTTAGAGTAAATTTGTAAAGTTTCATATTTGTGGTAATTGTTGTTTATATTTTTTTAATCGTCCTGAAAAAAAAAATAACTTTAACGAGACAAGTTCTGATTTCGTGTGATTATTTCGAAATCTAGTGATGGTGTGTTTAAAGATTTTTGCTTGAGCATAAAGCAGAAGCGATTTAGAGTAAATTTGTAAAGTTTCATATTTGTGGCAATTGTTTCTGTATTTTTTTAATCGTCCTGGAAAATATTTAACTTTAACGAGACATAAGTTCTGATTTCGTGACATTTTTTCGAAATCTAGTGATGGCGTGTTTAAGGATTTTTATTTGAGCATAAAGCAGAACCGATTTAGAGTCAATTTGTAAAGTTTCATATTTGTGGTAATTGTTTTTATATTTTTTTTAATCGTCCTGAAAAAAAATTTACTTTAAGGAGACATAAGTTCTGATTTCGTGTAATTATTTCGAAATCTAGTGATGGCATGTTTAAGGATTTTTGCTTGAGCATAAAGCAGAACCGATTTAGAGTAATTTTGAAAAGTTTCATGTTTGTGGCAATTGTTTCTGTATTTTTTTAATCGTCCTGGAAAATATTTAACTTTAACGAGACATAAGTTCTGATTTCGTGTGATTTTTTCGAAATCTAGTGATGGCATGTTTAAGGATTTTTGCTTGAGCATAAAGAAGAGCCGATTTAGAGTAATTTTGAAAAGTTTCATGTTAGTGGCAATTGTTTCTGTATTTTTTTAATCGTCCTGGAAAATATTTAACTTTAACGAGACATAAGTTCTGATTTCGTGTGATTATTTCGAAATCTAGTGATGGGGTGTTTAAGGATTTTTGCTTGAGCACAAAGCAGAGCAGATTTAGAGTAATTTTGAAAAGTTTCATGTTTGTGGCAATTGTTTCTGTATTTTTTTAATCGTCCTGGAAAATATTTAACTTTAACGAGACATAAGTTCTGATTTCGTGTGATTATTTCGAAATCTAGTGATGGCGTGTTTAAGGATTTTTACTTGAGCATAAAGCAGAAGCGATTTAGAGTAAATTTGTAAAGTTTCATATTTATGGCAATTGTTTCTGTATTTTTTTAATCGTCCTGGAAAATATTTAACTTTAACGAGAGATAAGTTCTGATCTCGTGTGATTATTTCGAAATCTAGTGATGGCATGTTTAAGGATTTTTACTTGAGCATAAAGCAGAAGCGATTTAGAGTAAATTTGTAAAGTTTCATATTTGTGGCAATTGTTTCTGTATTTTTTTAATCGTCCTGGAAAATATTTAACTTTAACGAGACATATGTTCTGATTTCGTGTCATTTTTTCGAAATCTAGTGATGGCGTGTTTAAGGATTTTTATTTGAGCATAAAGCAGAATTGATTTATAGTAAATTTGTAAAGTTTCATGTTGATGGCAATTGTTTTTATATTTTTTTGATCGTCCTGAAAAAAAATTAACTTTAACGAAACATAAGTTCCAATTTCGTGTGATTATTTCGAAATCTAGTGATGGGGTGTTTAAGGATTTTTGTTTGAGCATACAGCAATTGGTTTAGAGTAAATTTATTAATTTTCATATTTGTGGCAATTGTTTCTATATTTTTTAATCGTCCTGAAAAATATTTAACTTTAACGAGATATAAGTTCAGATCTCGTGTGTTTATTTCGGAATCAAGTGAAGGGATGTTTATAGATTTTTGTTCAAATATAAAGTGGAATTGATTTAGAGTAAATTTATAAAGTGTCATATTTGTGGTAACAGTGTTTACATTTTTTCAATTGTCCTGGAAAATATTTCACTTTAACGAGATTTAAGTTCTGATCTCGTGTGATTATTACGAAATCTAGTGATTATGGATTTTTAATCGAGCATAAAGTAGAATTAATTTAGAGTAAATTTTAAAAGTTTCATATTTGTGGCAAATGTTTTTATATTTTTTTAATCGGCCTGGAAAAAAAATAACTTTAACGAGACATAAATTCTGATCTCATGTGATTATTTTAAATTCTAGTGATAGGGTTTGTATGCATTTTCATAAATTTGAAAAGTTTCATGTTTGTGGGAATTGTTTTTATATTTTTTCATGACTTTAGAACCACGCAACAATAAAATTTCCAAAAATTCTGTTTTAGTGTAATTTTGCACCAAAATCGATGAACTTTTGCAGTCTGAACAGTTTCAAATTTTCTCTTCAACGTCATGTGAATTGTTTTGTTGCTAAAACGATTCCACCCCCTGCCACCCCCTAAAGGAAACAAAATGTTTTTGAAATTTAAATGTGCAAATTTGGTTTCTTGTACCGTGTGCAAAAAAAAATCGTGGACTCAATCGGTCAGCATGGCAATAAAGTTCAATCATTTTCCTCCAATTTCCTTCAAAACTCAAGTCGATGCGATAATTAGGCGCGAAGTTATGCAGTTTAAAAAAAATACATTTTGCGCCTTTTTGGCCATAAGTAGGCAAATTTCGCACGAAACTCGATGGAATTTTGCGATCTAAGAAGTTTTCGACTTTCGTAACCCCCTGAAAACCCCTACAAAAATTGGTTTGGATTGACAAAAAATGTTAAATTTTTACAACATGTTTTCATTTTTAATGTCATTTTTTTTCAAAAATTCATAACTTTGCTCCAAGTTATCGAAACCACTCGAATTTTTAAGGCATTTAAAGGAAATTGATTAATTTTTTCTGCCATTGTAGTGAAATTTACCGCCGATTTTTTTTGCGCACGGTACAGCTTGTCAAAGTTGGACAATTTTTTTACATAAAAAACATTTTTTTCCATCGCGTTGTTACGGGGAGATGGGTTGGACTTGGGGTCAAAATCAACTAAACATTCTTAAAGATAAAACTTGAATCTTTCCCAAACTGAAAGATTAATCGATTTTCGACCAAAAACAAAAGTTACGACGGTTTGAAGAATCGCGCTTTTTTTTTTGACGCCGAGTGTAAGTTATGGAATATTCTCACACCGTTCCGAATAAAACAATTTGTCTTAAATATCGCAATTGTCAAAGTACTATAAACAAACGTAAGTTCTTTGTGTTCATTATTTTATTTGCACATTTTATCTGGTCGTGGAGAAAGTATAGTCTGCTATTCGGTAAGAATGGAAATTGTGATACTCGTCGGGTCGCATCGAATTTCCATTCTAGCCTTTTTACAGAATATACTATTTTGGCCTAGGACAAATAATTTTCAGGTACTGTTATATTTAATGCCAAGCCACTATCATACCAACTAGAATTACATTAAGAAGTGTAAGCTGACGTAAAATCTAGTATTTTTTAAATAATTAATTATCTTATATTTTAACCAACTTACCCTATAAAGGTGCTAAATGTGAAGATGATCATCTCTGTTACTTTTGTGGGTGTTCTGTTAGCTATTGGCATGCCCAAAATGAGTGCCATGTTGTAATAGATGGTGGAAAGGACGGAGTTTTCTTTACTTCTCCATGGAGAAGATTCGCTTATGGCTAAAATGATATAAAATATATTTAACCCCTTCTTGCTTAAAACTTATTTCATTTTATTTTTTACTTTTCGATTATTAAAAAAATTAGTACTTGGGGCAAATTATGGAAATCGCGTCTCAGAGAATGGATATTTTTACATTGTACGGTGGTGGAGGTTAATTTTTAAATTGTTTAATAACACTGGTCAACAAATTTAAACTTTTTTTGCTGCCACAACTTGTGCGTTAATTGATTCAATTAATTTTGAAATTGCTACCGTAGTGGAATCTTTGGATGGACTTTCATACACACGCTGATGTTCTTCTAATATGTTGAACTGTTTAAGTTGCCATTATTTAATTCTGAATAAAAATTAAATTGGGTAATTACATTCATCTTCGCATCCATTTCCAAAACAAAAGAAAGTATACATGACACACGTGCTGTAGTAAATAGTCATAGTATATAAAACAAAGTACTTCATGATGACAACCAGTATGTAGTGCACTTGAAACATCGTTTTCAACTCCACGACAAACTCGATTATTTTATAGCACTGCAGAATTTTTAATCCTTTCAATGCATTCTGAAAAATAAATCATTTAACATCACATGCTTATCATGATTATTGTTATAATTGTCTCTTGTTGGCTGTTGCTTTACTTGTGTGCGATTTATCTAATTGTGTGTACTACCTGCCAATCCTCATTAGTTCCAATAATATCTGCAATAAAGTTGAAAGGAAATGCTGCAATCAAATCAACTATAAATGATGGCGACTTCAGTTTGTACATTACTATGGCGGGGAAGGAGGTGATTGTGGTGTCATTGACCTTAATTGCGGTCGTCAGCTGAATGTAGATGTTGATCATATAGATTTCATTGAATACGATCAAGGCCTTTGTCAATCTTGGCGGAACATAACTTTCGAAGACGATGAAATATGGAATCACAAAAGCCTGAAATAAATAAAGAAAAATGATTATTCAAATATTTACGAACAAATACTTTCAAAAAAATTGCACTCTACTTTAAGATTTTTTACTTATTTGTACCCATTACATTCATATATTTGTGTCTATCGTCAGTTTCGCCTGTGTCTTTCCTTCCATCTCTTTCTGTCCTGTAATATTTGTTTAGCTGCGGGAACGAAGAGAAGGGAAGGAAGGTGTGGATGGGAGAGAAATACACGAGGTGTGGGTTTTGCGGGGAAGAAAGAGATGAATGGGAGCACTGGATGAATGGATGAATGGATGTGAAGAAGTGAGGGAGACGATAAGGATGAGAGTAAAAGATAGAAGAAGTTATTGGTGAGATTGAGGACAGAGAAGTGTAGCTAACTGAAGGTCGAGAGGACTATGAGAAGAGATGGGGGCGGGTAGGTAAGGGAAATGTGTGTACATGTATATGTAGAAATATGGAGGTTAAGTTGGTAAGTTTTGAGTTTTTTTTGAGTTGTTATACGAGGTTATGCCAAATTAAGGTTTTTTTTTATTTGTTTTGCTTCTTTCCAACTCATTCCTCTTCTCTCTATTGTCTCCCTGATTCCATCATTCCAAGTTCTTCGTGGTCTGGTCACCCTCTCTGATTCCTTTCTTGTGCTCTTGTTTAATGTATCATTTTCGTGTTTCTTTCCATTATTATTCGGTTTATGTGTCCGAACCATCTCAGCTGTCCCTCTACAATTTTTTTCATTAACCGGGTCTATGTGTAAGTTACTTCCAATTGCCGCACCCCTCATTTTATCTAGTTTTGTCTTGTTATCAATCTTCCTAAGAAATCTCATCCCGGACGCGTCTATTCTCCCTTTGTATTGCTCTGTCATCGTCCAGGTTTTATATTAGGGCTATATATTAGGGCGAGTCTTATCACTATTTTTTTTAAATTTCTACTTTAATTTCCTTAGGTATTTCTTTCTTGCCAAAGAACGAATGTTTCATCATCGTAGTTTCCCCGTGTTTCCTACTTTGTCTTCTGAGGGCCATTACCCTCAAAAATTGTCCCCAGGTAGAGATGAGAAAAACGGTTCACTGTCGGGAACGGTTCCGAACCGGTTCACTCATTGGAGTGAACCGGTTCCTTAGAGCGGTTCTCAGGTCTTTTCTACGGTTATATACCAAATTGTCAGAAATGAGTTCCAAGCTTCCAATTAATTAAAAAATATGTAATAGGGGTATTCATAGTGTGGCCACAACTGCAATATATAAGTTAGCCATAAAAATTCCAGCCATAGATTTCTCGGCGCATCTACCAAAAGGGAGTGCGATTTCTAAATTTTATTCATGCAGTCCCTTTCTGCGGGTATATTTAGCAAACACAAACTGTCAAAAAGCCACGAAAATAGAAAATAAAAAACATCTAACAGCTCATTAATCCACGGGTGGTGTTTAAAAAAATCGTAGCCCAAAAAGGGCATTGCAAAAAAAGTATGTTATTTTCCCAGTGCCTTCCTGTAATTACAGTTAACAATTACAAGCTGTCAAAAAGCCGTGACGATTTTTTCTTATATTTGTTATTTAACATTTAACGGAAATCCGTAGCTGGCCCATAAAATAAGGGCATTGGAAAAAAAATCATGTCGAAACAATCAAGAAAAACGACTAATTTTGTAATTTTTGTAATTTGTACCAATGTCAAATTTAATTCAAGTTATAAGACTTTATGAGTAATTAATGTCGAAATTTAACTTAACGTCAACAAGCCTTAAGAAAAAATTACTAATTTTGACTTAAAGCCATTAAGTCTCTAGAAAAAATGACAAATTTAATTCAAGTTAAAAACCCTTATGATAAATCAATGACAAGTGTCAAAATATAGACTAATTTTGACTTAAACTCGTTAAGCCTCTAGAAAAATGTCAAATTTGGGTAGAGTTAAGAGACTTTATGTACAAATTAATGTCGAAATTCGACTTAAAGTCGATAAGCATAAAAAAAGACTAATTTTGACTTTAAAGGCGTTAAGCCTGTAGAAAAAACGTCAAATTTGGGTAAAGTTAAGAGACTTTATGTTCAAATTACTGTCGAAATTTAACTTAAAGTTGAGAAGCGTTAAGAAAACAAGACTAATTTTGACTTAAACCCTTAAGCTTCTAGAAAAAATGTCAAATTTGGGTAGAATTAAGAGACGTTATTTGCAAATTAATGTCGAAATTTGACTTGGTCAACAAACATCAAGAAAAACGACTAATTTTGACCTAAAGTAGTTAAGTTTCTAGAAACGATGTAAAAATTTGATTCAAATTGAAAGACTTTATGAGTAATTAATGTCGAAATTTGACTTAACGTCAACAAGCGTTAAGAAAAAAATACTAATTTTGACTTAAAGCCAGCCTCTAGAAAAAATGACAAATTTAATTCAAGTTAAAAAACGTTATGACAAATCAAATATAGACTAATTTTGACTTAAACTCGTTAAGCCTCTAGAAATTTGGGTGGAGTTAAGAGACTTTATGTACAAATTAATGTCGAAATTTGACTTAAAGTCGATAAGCGCAAAAAAGACTAATTTGGACTTTAAATGCGTTAAGCCACTTCTATATATTCAGGCTATTTTCCGTTTTTATTATTTGTATTAAATAAATCTGCAATAAGTGAAGTTGTCTCAAGTTAATTTTTTAAACCTCTAGAAAAAATGTCAAATTTAATTAAAATTAAGAGACTTTTAATGTCCAAATTACTGTCGAAATTTGACTTAAGGTTGAGAAACGTTAAGAAAGCATGACTAATTTTGACTTAAACCCTTAAGCCTCTAGAAAAAAATGTCAAATTTGGGTAGAATTAACAGACTTTATGTGCAAATTAATGTCTAAATTTGACTTAGTCAGTAAACATCAAGAAATACGACTAATCTTAACTTAAAGTCGTTGAGTTTCTAGAAGTTTCTCTAAAGTTAAACGACTTTATGTTCAAATTATTGTATAAATTTGACTTAAAGTCAACAAGCGTTAAGAAAAAAGACTAATTTTGAATTAAAGCTATTCCCACCGCAATCCATATTTTTGCTGTTTATCACTAGATGTCACTTCAACAAAGCCTCACTAATTCATTCCTATACTAATTAAGCAAATGAGTTCAAATTTGGTATTTATTGTCTTAAGAAGCTCCCCATCAATAATAATTAACAAAAAACATTTTTTTTTTAATTTGAAAATCCAGGGCTGAAAAAAGTGTCCAAATTAATGTGTAAATTTGACTAGCAAGCATCAAGAGAAAAGTCTAATTTTGACTTAAAGTCGCTAAGCTTCTAAAAAATATGCTAAATTGAATTAAAGTTACAAGACTTTTTCAAACTAATGTCGAAATTTGACTTGAAATCGTCAAACGTCAAAAAACGACTAATTTTGACTTAAAGTCGTTAAGTTTCTAAAAACAATGTCAAATGTAATTAAAGTTAAAGGACTTTATGACTAATGAATGTCAAAATTTGACTTAGCGACAACATCAAAAAAAAACAAATTTTGAAAAATGTTTCACCTGCACGAACTTCATGCGGTTCCTGGTATCGTATGAAGTTACCTGGGAAACTCCATGCGTTTCGAGGTGTGAACCTCTTGAAGTTATCTACGGAAACTTCACACGTTTCATACCAGGAACCGCATGACGCTCGTTAATTTTTCTTGGAACCGCATGAAGTTTCCGCAGGTGACTACATGCGGTTCCACCGAGGCGCGTCTACAGGTAAGGGTACGCGTCCGGTTTTCACTCTTGAAGAAAAAGCCAATTATACAGGGTGTTTCAGAGCTCAGGGAACGGTCAATCACGTGCTTATTTTTCAAAATTTCGAAAAATGTTTTATACAAAAGTTGTGTGTAATAGTGAGCTGCACACCCTAAAAATATTTAAATTTATACAGGGTGTCTCATAACAAAGTTACAGACCAAACTTATGTTTTTTTTTAATGGAACACCCTGTATTTTTTGTTATTTTTGAATTATATGGAGCAAATAAAGGTGAGTTACTTACATAAAAAATACAGAAGAAATAAAAAAAATTAGGTGGGAGATGAAGGAGAAAGAAAATATATGGGAGCTAGAGAAAAAGCACATGAAAAGAAGATACGAGAAATAAAATAGAAAACATGGAGAAAGATAAGAGAAGAAATAGAATCGTGGTAAAAGGACATAACATAAGGAAAAAGAACATAAAGGCAGGAGTAGAGAACTTCTGCAGGGAAAACCTACAAATAGAAGTAATCAAAGCCAGCAAAATGGAAAAAGGAAAAGAAGCAGAGATGATGATACCGGAAATCGGATAAAGGGAGAAAAATCGAGGAAATAATAAAAACTTAAACTGAGGAACACTAAAGAATATATACACCACGACTTAACCCTTTCAGCCCTGGATTTTTAAATTTGAAAAAAAAAATTGTTAATTATTATTGCTGGGGAGCTTCTTAAGACCATAAATACCAAATTTGAACTGATTTGATTCATTAGTATAGGAATTAATTAGTGAGGCTTTGTTGAAGTGACATCTAGTGATAGACAGCAAAAATATGGATTATCATAGTAAGTAGAGACATGTAAATGTGCGGTGGCAATTGCCACCGCCAGGGCCGAAAGGGTTAACCGGAATGCAGAGAGAAATGCAAAGGGAAATTAAAAATGTAGCAAGAGAAGAAAGAGACAGAGAGAGCAGAACGAAGGTAGGCTACAGGAAAGTGTAAATATAAATAACTATGATTCTATCAAACCGGAGAAAGTAACATGATGGCCACATCACCATTTTTTCCAGAAATTGTTGAAATGGCATCTAGGGACCCCAAAATGGATATTTCCGAAAAACATTTTTTCTTTAATTTTCACGACCACAATACTTTCTCGTACTTCGTAACGGAGAAAGTAAAAATGTTTGGGGTTGTTTGTGTTTGGTTTATTTGGTGATCAAAATAGAGGTGGCCTTTAAGTCGTTTTATTTAAATCCGGGCACCCTGTATATTTCTCTCTCATGGATGGCCATCTCAGCAGCAAAATTAAGTGGCTCACAGCTTATAATTACCTGGTTAATTACAACGATGAGGTGTAGGAAGCGCAGAAATTGATAAAAACTAGAAGTCGGCTGCAAAATAAATGGACAACGTCTGCCGATGCAGGTATTCGATTTCTGCACGGTATAGTTATCGGACAGGACGATCAGGTCAAGGTTCTCAGAATGGTAATCTCTGTCCAGGTTTTTCAACCACTTGGAGTCGAAAAGCTTTTTGTGTCTTGCCTTTTTGTGTGCTTCGGCTGCAGTTCGCCAATGCTTCTTCAAGCGACTTATTGGAGTACCTTTGAAGCCGCTTCTTAAACGTGAACGTTTAATACTTTGCCTATAAAATATAAATGTATGAAATACCAAAATTTCATTAAATTACGAATTACGAAATAATTTATAATATCTAAAACATAAGCAATTTGAACATTAAATATTGTTCCCCCATCTTCTGAAACCTACAGACCGGTTTCGACCTTTCAGGTCTCATCAGTGTAGTTAGTTGCTGATGGGGATACGGAGATTACTATTGGAATATCAGTATTCCAAACACCGTTAAAGGTAGAAACGCCAAAGTGGCGGAATCTATTGCCTGAATGCTGTACTGAACCAAATCCGGGTGGTTTTAACACCGACAAGATATGGACATTGCCAGCGGCGCCACATATAACAATATTAATGTGAATATTAAATATTGTTATATTTGCCGCCGCTGGCAATGTCCATATCTTGTCGGTGTTAAAGCCACCCGGATTTGGTTCAGTACAGCATTCAGGCAATAGATTCCGCCACTTTGGCGTTTCTACCTATAAGCAATTTGTTTATTTTATGGTCCTGATGTCATTAATTTAGTAGAATCTCAAATGTATTTTCTAATAGAATCGTTATGTATTACTAGAAATTATTATTATTAATATTATCATTTAGCTAACCTTTGATACTCTTTAGCAAGTTCGATTCTTTCCCGCAAAATAGTATGCAGTTCCTTGGATTCCGCCCTGTACCTTACCAACACCTTCGAAAGAGCAGACATCTGTAAACTGTAGATCTGGCAATCAGTGGCACATCTTAGATTTGAAGAGTTCGCTAAGTTCATAAAGCACGAGACCTCGCTAAGAATAGTTCCCGAGGAAAAGAAAAGGATGGGAGAGTTATCGTCTTCATGTGAGAGTAGCTGAAAAGAGTTTCAACAACTTTTTTAATATATACTTATAACTGAACTAGCTCCTTTATAAAATCTCTCCCATCATTTATTGTATCTCAATAGTGAGTGGTATGGATTTTCACTTGAATCGCTAGAGCCGAAATTATAATTCAATATCGTAAATCTATCGATGAAATGATTTATTTTTGAACTCGATTCGAATTAGACATTAAGGCGTTAAGCCGCGTCCTCGCTGAATCGACATTGTCGATCGACTCTGTCTATCGACTTAGTGTGTACCCGTGAATCGACTTCATCGATCGACCTGTCGATTGGTTTTCCATAAACTGTCGGTAAAATCAAAGGGTAGTCGAGTCCAATCCAGAAATGAATTAATTTGAGAAATCACTTGTTTAGAAATTTTGAAAACATACACCAGTGAGTGATACGAATCTCCAGTTGATAAAAATCGTAATGTCACAGCGAGACGCCCCTTTGTGGGAATGGTAGGTCTAAAATGAGTGTCTTGTTTACAAATTTTTGGCCCAATTTTTTGCAACGAAATATTCAAATTCACTTTCCGACATTCGAAAAAAAAATTCTAAAACCACCATTACATCCGTATTCAAGGTTCAATATGTCGATATCTATCGATAAAATGATTAATTTTTTAACTCGATTCGAATTAGACATTTAAGCGTTAAGCCGCGTCCTCACTGAATCGACATTGTCGATCGACTCTGTCGACTTAGTGTGTACGCGTGAATCGACTTCGTCGATCGACCTGTCAATTGGTTTTCCATAAACTGTCGGTAAAATCAAAGGGTAGTCGAGTCGAACCCAGAAATGAATGAATTTGAGAAATCACTTGTTTAGAAATTTTGAAAACATACATCTGTGAGTGATACGAATCTCCAGTTGTAAAAATCGTAATGTCACAGCGAGACGCTCCTTTGTGGGAATAATAGGTCTAAAATTAGTGTCTTGTTTACAAATTTTTAGCCCAATTTTTTGCAACAAATATTCAAATTCACTTTCCGACATTCGAAAAAAATTTCTAAAACCACCATCACATCTGTATTCAAGGTTCAATATGTCGATATCCTCCCTTTTTAAGACTTCTATCAGATTACTACCGCTGTGCCGATTTCTACTTTCCAGGCTTGGTCGAACCCAAAATCTTCTTTTACGCGAATATTTCCTTTTTTTAGACGCGATAATAACAATAGCGGCTAGCGGCACAAGCAATAATCACGTCTTCTTCATCAAACATTTTCGTTTCGACTGATCGACAATCTTTCTGTCTACTTGGTGTAGACAGGTGATGTCTTGAAGATTTGTTGGTCGACAGTGTCGATAGACAGAGTTGATAGACAGAGTCGATAGACAGAGTCAATAGACAGAGTCGATCGACAGAGTCGATAGACAGAGTCGATCGACAATGTCGACTCAGTGAGGACGCAACTTAACATATACCAATTTAATTTAGTATAACGCTAACAAGTTTAACAAACAAAACAAAAACATCCAACTCACCTCCACTACGCCTGAAACAATGTAGATCATGCTATGTTTATCTATTCCCATTTCTAGGAGGTAGTCTCCTGGGAGAAGAAAATTAATGTGCATTACCAGACTCATTTCTTTTTTCACGTGCATGTCGAGATTGCGGAAGAGGTGGGAGTGTCGCAAGGCTTCCCAGAAGATGTCAACAAATATTTCTTTCTAGAAAATATAGATACATTTCCATTTATGTAATTTCTTTATACCAGGAGCGTATAGTTTGGTACAAAATTTGCTTGGTTACGAGTTACGAATTCTTTGGATACTAAACTATCCCTCACCCCCTCGTCGCTTCGCGAGGGGTGGGGGTCATTTTGCAAAGAACTCTAAATAACTCTAATTCTCACATTCAATTGTCATTTACTCGAAAAATTTCTTATGTAAGATGGCAATATTTTTATACTTCTAGTTCGACAATGAAAAGATCTCTCAAAATCAAGAACAAAAGTAGTCTGTAGTCCATTTAAAAACAAAATGGCGGACCTCATAACTCAAAAAAAAATTACGACTTTCATGCAAAAATGTGTATTTTTATAAAAGAAAATTGACCTGGATTTTTTCCAAAAATATTTTATTTTGGTTTTACTGAATATATTCCATACTTTAGGCGCGCACTGTATATAGTTCATATCATCTCTTGAGTTTATACATTTTTAGTGTTTAAAAGTATTTTAATAGAATGGAAATAAATATCGAAAACAACGAATTTGACGAGATGCTACAACGAACGCCTCATGTATGATTACATCATTTTGACACATAGCAGGTTAGGTTTTTTCTCTTCGCGCAGCAGCGCGAGAATGATCAGCTGATCATTCTCGCACAGATAATCGACACAATACCATCAATGCGTACAGATAATTAATATCGAATATTGATGATTACCCTAAATGCGAGCGGAAGCAGGTTGAAAGAAGCTGGCCTCATAACAATTCCGCTCCTCTTCTTCCAAATAACCGTGTAAAAATTTATGATCTTCTTTTTGGTCTCCTCGGCAATGTCCCAGTCCTGGATACTCCAGTCCAGTATGGAGAGGAGGCGCATGTAGTCGATTCGTCGGTTCATCATCTGTAGCTGCAGTACCGTAACCTGGGCTGCACCGATAATACTGTGCATCATTCCACCCACGAGCAGCAACGCCATAAAAATTAACGTTTCTATAAAGGTGGTGTCTAACAAAAATCCTAAAAATATTTGTCTAAGTTTGAATATCACAGACTAACCAGACCGCCAATTGCATAGGGAAATTTGTCCGGATCTACTGTCTCTGTCTTCCATCAAAATTGTACATCGCTCTTTCTCTCCTTGATAAAACCTTTCACATATGTAGAGGCGCCCGAGTAGACGATACAAAAAAAATGGAAACTGTAAGATGATTTGCTTAATTCGTTTAGGTATTAATAGATGGACATATTTGTACAACTGCAACAAAAAACGAAATGTCAAACGTGACACTCGAATGTTATCATTTCATATTTCGCTCTTCAACTGCAACAAGTAAGGTTTTCAATTTTAATTGTCTTTCCTGTTTTATTTGATGTAAATTTGTTAAATGACAGTTCTGAGATTGGTTTTCCCACTGGGGTTTCCCCGTCTTTTGGTGTAACAAGAATCAAATTCCCAATTTGTATTTTACGTTAATAAACATATTAATAAGGTAAGGTAATTTCTTGGCATATCAAGGTAAATACCAGAATTTAAAAATAAAACGAATAAACGTTCATGAATGTAATAAACAACCTCTTCTTTTATTCACCTAATGCAACATGCGACTCTACTACAAATACCGGGTGTCCCATTTTAATCCGCCAGTAGCGATAATTCTGAAACATTGCATTGAATCAAAAAGTGTTCCAAATGAAAAGTTAATGGTTCTGAGGGGGACATCTGATGCCGTAGACTTTGCCCCCCCAGCCCCCCAAGGGGGGCGGGAACAGGGGGCAACTTTAAAATCTTAAATGGAAACCCCTATTTTTTATTGCAGATTCTGATAGAGGGTTAAAAAGTATGTAAGTTTTATTCGAAACATTTTTTTATTGGTCGAGAGATGGCGCTGCAAATGTAAAAATTAGGTTTTTTGTCAATTAAATTGCGAAAATCGTCACGTAATTAACTGTTATTATTACTTAAGACTTACTCACAACCTTACAAGGTTGTTTTTTTCTCAGCCTGCCCAAATACTACCCCCCCCCCCCCCCCCTACAAAGACGTAAAGTACTCAAAAATAGCGATTGAGTACTTCTTTTTCAAATTAAATAATGGTAAAATAATTCAAAAAAGAATGGTCATTTTTTTTTCAAACAGTGTTTCACCGGGCCCCCCACATAGGCAGAAACAATTTGTGTTTTTTGTGAATTTGGTATCGCGTTAACGTGCACTCGTTACCGGAAAATTGTGTAAATTGTCAAGAGTCAAAGATTCATCCGAGTTACCAACCAATTAAAAATAGTGTATTTTTGTGGATTTTCCAAGGGCGCCTATTTGATTTTACCGAGTGTAAGTTTAATTGCGTAACGCTAATGCCGGCGGTTTTAATTGAGTTATTTCAATTTAATTATGCCATGAAAAATACTGTTGCCGTTTTCAAAAATAGTAATCTTCTAAATAAGAAATTCGTTTACTGTGTGATAGAGAAATGCTTTTAATTTTTTCTCAAGTTTGCAGCGCCATCTATCAACAACTTTAAAAAATACCCCGACTAAAATTGACCTACATGTTAAAACTCTATCCGAGTCTGAGGTACAAAATAGGGGTTTCCATTTAAGATTCTAAAGTTGCCACCAGCCCCCCCCCGGGGCGGGAGGGGGGTGGGGAGTGGGGCTATGTGGGGGGGCCGGTGAAACACGGTTTGAAAAAAAAATGACATTCTTTTTTGAATTATTTTACCATTATTTAATTTGAAAAAGAAGTACTCAATCGCTATTTTTGAGTACTTTACGTCTCTGTAGGGGGGGCGGGGGTAGTATTTGGGCAAGCTGAGAAAAAAACAACCTTGTAAGGTTGTGAGTAAGTCTTAAGTAATAATAACAGTTAATTACGTGACGATTTTCGCAATTTAATTGACAAAAAACCTAATTTTTACATTTGCAGCGCCATCTCTCGACCAATAAAAAAATGTTTCGGATAAAACTTACATACTTTTTAACCCTCTATCAGAATCTGCAATAAAAAATAGGGGTTTCCATTTAAGATTTTAAAGTTGCCCCCTGTTCCCGCCCCCCTTGGGGGGCTGGGGGGGCAAAGTCTACGGCATCAGATGTCCCCCTCAGAACCATTAACTTTTCATTTGAAACACTTTTTGATTCAATGCAATGTTTCAGAATTATCGCTACTGGCGGATTAAAATGGGACACCCGGTATATTAAATAATGAATTTATCATAATGCAGGAAATTAATATTGTTAAAAGGTCACCAAATCTTTCGTAACTTCAAATTCCTATTTTGCATTGTTCTTTTTTTATTGAGCATATTTATTATTATTATTAATGTTACATTTGAATTTCCCACAATTTTCTACACTTTCGCCATCTACAAACGTGTTAAGTTTTGCCGACAGAAAAATACATTGAGTTGGTCGTCTGGTTAGTCTGTTTTGAATATGTTTCAGAGAGATTTTAAAGATAAACTTTATTTAGAAGTAAATTGTAATTAAAAATAAAATTGTGATGTGGCTCCGATTTGATGGTATAATAGTTGTCAATATTTATACTTTCATCGTTTATTTTCAATTTGCATCAAATTTTAAATGTACATAGAGCGGTTTGCAGGATCGGATGATATTGAAGTTTGAAACGTCAAAATCATGAAAGATGAAAATGTCAGTTTACTAAAAAATAAACTTATGCTTTCCAAGTTGTTTATTTTGGCATTCTCTATGATTATTATTGACATGAAGGGTATCCCGGGATAAGATGGTCAAATTGAACGTTCAGAATTTGAAGCAGACCCAAACAGCAGCCTACGCTACGTTTTTTATAAGTTGGGTAAACTGATAAAAAAACAAAATAAACTGTGGTCATTTTGAACATCTACAGTAATCATGTGCTTAACTGAAGCCAGTACTATGTATGTGATCAGTATTTAAATGTGAAACAAACACATAATAAATAGTTTACGCTCCTTAATTTTTTTAGCGGACTCTGTATTTATGAAAACCGCGTATTTATGCGTAGTTATATTAAATATCAGATTTACCAGGCCAATGAAGATTGACGACGTTCAGCATAGTGGTATAGCATAACACAAACCAGTGTGATGTATTATTGGGATAGATATGGTAGTACTTTAACGATCGAGTCCAATTGGGTCCTGTACAATGATCCCAGCAACTCAAATAGTTCCAGATTACACTTGCCAATAGACCAACGAGGAGTAGGGTGCCAGTGTGCGAGACTATAATGACATATAAATTCCAGTGGAAGGATACGGTCTTCGTGTGCCACATGAAGTTTAGCAGGTGAACCTAAAAAAATATTATTAAAAATCAACAGCAATAATATTGACTAGCTTTTTCGAAACATGATAAATATCTTAAATTCAATAAAACGAAACGTAGCCTGAATATATGAATATTCAACCTGTTCGTAACTCTGCAATGCAAAATTAAGTCTTACTAGGACTATAAACAAATAACTTATTGAAACAACTACTTCCCTGGCTAGTGCCATCAAGCATCAAGTATTCAAAAAATTGAGTATCTGTAGGGACAACTGTACAGTTTTATTTATATATAGCATGAAACGTAAATACCTACCACTCTTAACAGAGTCTTCAAATTGACATAATGCTGAATTCTCTCGGCCGTATCTTTATTTATCAGGCAAATCAATTCAAAAACTGGAAACAGAGAGATGACATCGATTGCCAACATAACCATGTTCCGTGGTGTATAAAGAGCGAATTTACTGAGACTCGTCATTGTTCTAGAAAAATCAAAATATATGTTTCATTGGTAACTTGGTGAACGAATTATTTGTAAAGTTTGTGCTTAAAGAGATAATCTGCATTACGGTTTTTTCAGCATTTAGGAACAATCTGTTGGTGTTAACTACGAGATTTGTATTGCTATTCTCCAATGATAAATTGATTTAAGCATGTATTGCCGCCGCATAGAGCATCAACTTTACATAATTCATATGATCTGGGAGATCATTTATAATAATGAGGAACAGCAAAGGACCTAAAACCGACCCTTGCGGTACATTATTGGAGCCTTCGCGGACAAACAGCCATTTACTATTACTCGCTGACGACCCAATTAGACGGATACTGGAGGGATGAAAATTAAAAAAAAGTAGAGTTTACGTAGAAGAATCTCGTGCAACACGCAATCAAACGTTTTCTGAGATCAAAATACGATGATTATTTATAACATGTCATAGCGCGCCATCCATGCCCGCTTGAACAAGTTTGTACTAATTTTTTTTTTCTGATTTTCTCTTGTTTTACTCAATGTTGTCAAGTCATCAGTTTAATGTGAGGTAGGTGATCCACATAGTTCTAAAAAATATTGATACTTAAGTTCAAAGGCCGCTGTTGCAATCCTTTTGACGAAAAATCACATGGTTAGAAAGAAAATAAAATAAATTTGCGCCATGCGTCGGATTTGATGTGCCAAAAATTAATACACTTAGAACGTACCGATGTGCTGTGTGTGCTCGCTTTAAAAAATTCGTGCAATGAGTAAGTACATCATATTTTTTATTGATCGAGATTTTTGAATCCTTGAAGATTTTAATTAATATAATCCTCGGTGAAAAAAAGCTAATGGAATGGTCTTGTTTTCATTTCTGACTGTAAAAAACATGACGCCATAGCGGTTCACGAATTTGGAAAAAATTCAACGTACACAGAAACGTAAATGCATATACTGTTCCGATTGAGCACCTCAACAATTCAAAAATGTGAAACATTTTTCAACAATTTATTACCACCAAGACTTTGATCGCTCTACAGAATGGCATTTCCAAGCCAAGGTCCTTGCGATGGAGCCAGTGGTGGGTCATTCAAAAAGAAAGCACGAAATCCCAGCCTCTAAATGACTGCAGAGAGACAAATAACTACAGCACTAGAATTATACGAGTGGGCTGTACAAGATGGATGATTTCCTAACATTTTTCTATTTTTCAAAAGTGAAGAATATTACAAAAAACCGAATTTTCCGATTTGAGAATTGCAAAACCATACATTTCACTACGTAGAACCAGAGCAAAACTGCGATATAAGAGATCTACTCCTTGTGCCCAAAAACCGAAATTTCAGCTTCTCAAAAACAAAATCATGGATTATTTTCAATTGAAATCATAATTTAAATGTGCATCGAAAGTTGTGTAAACTGGGATGAAACTGACGTTTAAAACGTCAAAATTATGAAACGGAAAAATTATACTTCAAATTCAAAAACTCGATTTACTCAAAAACTAACGAGATTTCGAAAAAAACTTATTCTTTAGAAGTTGTTTATTTTGGTATTCTCTGTAATTATTATTCACACAAATTTGCTGTAACTATTATCGTTTTATAACTATAAACCAAAAATTGAAAAAAAAAATTTTTTTTTTCTCGAATAGCAATGATTTTATGAAAAATATTTTTAAGCAAAAGATGTTAATTTCTTTGTTGTCTTCAATGTTTGTTTAAATGTTATTGTGATATTTTTCATATTTAAGAAAATATTGGCAAAAAACAAAAAACAGTTAAGGTAAACACCCACTTCCGGTGTACGAAATGTTACCAAAAGCTTTTCAGTTCTTCAGATTATCAAATAAGACGTATGTTGGAAGTTTCATATCAATTGCTTTATTAGTTTTTGAGATACAGCGCACACAGACAGACAGACACACACACACACTCTCACACAGACACAAAAAAAAAAATTCTAGAAATTGTTGAAATGGCATCTAGGGACCCCAAAACCGATATTTCCGTAAAAAAAAATTTTGAAAAAAAAATCACGATCACAATACTTTCTCGTACTTCGTAACGAAGAAAGTAAACACTTATTCTTTATAAGTTGTTCATTTTAGCATATCATCGTTTTATAATTACAAACCAAAAATTTAAAAAAACAATAAATTATTTTTTTCTCGAATAAAAATGATTTTATGAAAAATGTTTTCAAGCAAAAGATGTTCATTTCTGTGTTGTCTTCAATGTTTGTTTAAATGTTTTTGTGATATTTTTCATATTTAAGAAAATATTGGCAAAAAACAAAAAACAGTTGAGGTAAACACCCATTTCCAGTATTCTAAATTTCACCAAAAGCTTTTCAGTTCTTCAAATTATCAAATAAGACGTATCTTCAAAGTTTCATATCAATTGCTTTAATAGTTTTTGAGATACAGCGCGATACACACACACACACACACCAGACACAATTTTTTTTTTCAGAAATTGTTGAAATGGCATCTAGGGACCCCAAAACGGATATTTCCGTAAAAAAATTTGAAATAAAAATCACGATCACAATACTTTCTCGTACTTCGTAACGGAGAAAGTAGAAAGTGCGTTCCACGTTATGTTCAATGAATCCGAAAAAAGTTGACGTACGGACACGGTTCCACCCGACGCGTATAATACTGTCAAAGTTGTCAAAGTTGACCATGAGCCAAAATTTCTGAACTTATTGACAAGTGTCAAGCTGAGGTATATTGATATTTTTGAATTTAGGAACCAAGAATTTTTTTTGTTTGTTGTTTTTTGGCGTCGGCTACTTGGCCATCTGCCACAACCAAGAAAATACATGCAGTTTTTGTTCATGACCTGCTTTGACTAATTTTTTATTCGATCTGGCTGTATTATTACTGTACATTTTAGTAGAAATAAACAATTTTTGACAGTTATTGTTATTTTTGGCAGTTGAAAATTTCCTTTTTCTTTTAACATCAAAAAATGCCATTTTTGATTGTAAAAATCCAAATTTTTTGGATGCTACTAATTTCTCTATTTACTGTTGAATCGTACCATTTGTGGTGGCAGAAAAGCAGAATTTTTGACAATTCGAAATAGTCATTTTTGAAAGTTAAAAATGTATCTTCTTACTATTGAAAAATGCCGTATCTGGCAGTAGAATTGCACAATTTTTGACAATTTGTAATTGTTACTTTTGACCATTACAAATTTTCCTTTTATAATATTGAAAAATGCTGATAGTGATAGTTGAAATGCTCAAGTTTTGACAGTCTAACATTTTTGGCATTTGGAAATTTTCTTTTTATTGTTGAAACGTGCCGTTTTCAGTAATGAGCAATTTTTGACAGTAATAAATAGTTATTTCCAGCAATTGAAAATTTCCTTTTTACTGCTAAGTGCAATTAGTGATAATAGTGCTATTGTTGACAGTTTGAAATTATCATTTTAAGCAGTTGAAATTTGCTTCTTTTTTAATATCAAAAAAATGGTGATGTGGCCATTATGTTACTTTCTCCGACTTGATGGTATCATTTATATTTACGCTTCTATGGTTTATTTTCAATTTAAATCATATTTTAAGTATGCATCGAACGTTTCGTAGACTCGGATAAAACTGACGTTTAAAACGACAAAATTATGAAAGATGGAAAAATGTACTACAAATTAAAAAACTCAGTTTACTCAAAAACTAAAGAGATTTCGAAAAAAACTTATTCTTTGGACGTTGTTTATTTTGGCATTCTCTACAATTATTATTAACATAAGTTTGCTGTAACTATTAGCGTTTCATAATTGTATACCAAAAATGAAAAAAAATAAAATAAATTTTTTTGTCGAATAAAAATGATTTTATGAAAAATATTTTCGAACAAAATAATTGAATTTCTTTATTGTCTTCAATATTTGTTAAAATGTTTTTGTGATATTTTTCATATTTAAGAAAATATTGGCAAAAAACAAAAAACAGTTAAGGTAAACACCCACTTCCGGTGTACGAAATTTTACCAAAAGCTTTTCAGTTCTTCGGATTATCAAATAAAACTTATGTTCAAAGTTTTATTTCAATTGATCTATTAGTTTTTGAGATACAGCGCGCACAGACACACACACACACACACAGACACACACACACACACACACACACACACACACACACACAGACACAGACACAAAAAAAATTTTCCCAGAAATTGTTGAAATGGCATCTAGGGAACCCAAAACGGATATTTCCGTAAAAAAAAATTTTGAAAAAAAAATCACGATCACAATACTTTCTCGTACTTCGTAACGGAGAAAGTAAAAATCCGTCTTTTATAGTAAAAACCTTAATTTTTGGCAGCTGCTGATGTTTTTATTTACCGTTGAATCGTGCCGTTTGTGGTGGCAGAAATGCAAAATTTTTGACAATTCGAAATTGCAATTTTTAGCAGTTAAAATTTTCCTTTTTTAAATATTAAAAAATGCCATTTTTGACAGTAGAATTGCACAATTTTTGACAATTTCTAATTGTTGCTTTTGGCTGTTGGAAATTTCTTTTCTCTAATATCGAAAAGTGCCGATAGTGATAGTAGAAATGCTCAAATTTTGACAGTTAAACATTTTTGGCATTTGGAAATTTTCTATTTATTGTTGAAACTTGCCGGTTTCAGTAATGAGCAATTTTCTGGTAGCTGCAATTTTTTTTATTTACCATTAAATCGTACCGTTTGTAGTGGAAAAAATGCAGAATTTATAACAATTCAAAAATGGCAATTTTCTTTTTTATTATCAAAAATGCCGTTTTTGATTGTAAAAATCCACAATTTTTGGTAGCTTGGGTGTTATAACTGCTTATATTTTTTATACATTTTTTTTTACACCAGCTTAGAAATTTTCTACATTTACAAAATTATCTATCATAATTTGTTAAGAAGGTATTGCCAAGTAACAAAAATATGGCTGATTTTCGAAAGACGAGTCAACCCCCTAAACATATTTTTAGCTAAAACAAAAGTATCGAATTTCTAATTTCTTTATTTACCGTTGAATCATGCCGTTTATGGTGGCAGAAATGCAGAATTTTTGATAATTCGAAATTGTCGTTTTTTTTTTTAATATTAAAAAAATGCCGTTTCTGATTGCAAAAATCCACAATTTTTGACAGCTTCAAATTTTTTTATGTGCCGGTTGCGGTGGTCAAAATTGCAGAATTTTTGACAATTTGAAATTGTCATTTTTGACGGTTATTTATTCGAAATTTCTGTATGAAAGTTTTGCCGACGGACTGTGACTAACATTTTGATGCTGGAAAATCAATTTTCAAGAGGTCTAATTTTTATAACAGCTATTTGTTTGAAATTACTGCATATTTGTTGCATAAATATAAAAGGAATATTCCTAATGCATAGTTTGAGCAATTATGGACTTTCTCTGAATATTTCTATATAAAACTGTTTATGAACTAGAAGCATTAAAAAAAAGTTGATTTTTTCGACTGTCAAAATTCAAAAATTCATTAATCTGAAATTTTACATACATGTTAGAATAAAACAATACGTGTAAATTATTTTTGTATTTAGTACCGAAAAAAAAATTAATGCAATTTTATTTTTCAATTGCAAATATGACAAATATGATATGGAATGACCCATCGGTCAGTAGCGTAGCGAGGGGGGGGGGGGCAAGGGGGGCATCATGCCCCGGGCGCTACTCACAAAGGGGCGCCAAATGGTTCGCAAAACAAAAAATTCCTGGATAATTTTAATTTTTATTATAATTGATTTCTGGAAAATATATTTTAAATTTAGTGCCAGTGTAATATAATAAATATTAATTCCTAAATAAAAAGGAAAAAAGGAACACTATGGTTTTCGAATGGGATGGAGGGGCGCTAAAAAGGTATTATGTCCCGAGCGCGAGTTAAGCTCGCTACGCCACTGCCATCGGTGCATTGTATTCCCCAGGCTTTCGCCCTCGGGATGCAAATTTGCACCTCAGAAGAAATCACGCTTTTTTCTCCCTTGACATATAATCTACAATTTCACTTTTAATTATGTTTAATTAAACTGTTAAATGCTGAACGGCAGTTTAGGGACAGTAAAAATTACTTCCAACTTAAGATCTTCCTAGATTTATATTAATACAACTTTCTGCATCTACTTATAAGACAAGAATAATTTATATTGATATGGTTTACCTGTGCAAGAACGCACACGCTGTATCTGTAACAAATATGACCTCTAAGAAATAGAAGATTAAGAAGTCGAAGGTTTCGAAATGTTTAGAAAAAAAGGTTCTGTAGGTGAGCAGCGCAATCATTGCTAATACCGATAACAGTACCACGAATTTCCAGACTGGGTTGAAGGGCAGGAAGATCATTTTTTTCAAGACGACCTCTCCGAAACTTTCTGAAATGTAAACATATAATATATTATTATTCGTTGAAAATCCATATCACTTGTAAGTACTCTTTTTTAATTTTCAAAATACTGCCGCCCCAGAACTCATCATCGAGGCGAAGTTATAACTATTACTATTTTTATTTATTCCACTCGTAATTAAAATAATAAGCCAAATTGTTTATTCATACGAGAAAATTTTATTATTCAATACTGGATCGGCAACACGAAGTGGATGACGAACAATGTGAGAGTGGCTTGTAAAATAAGGGATGCGTGTGTGAGATTGGTGCTAATGTATGGAGGGGAAGTGTGGGGGACGAGGGGGTATGAGTGCGTGGAGAGGGAGCAGATGTGGTTTCTGAAACGCATGTTGGGGTGAACAGATCCACGCCCAGCTACATAGTGCATCAGGAGATGAATAGAGAGGGTTAGAGTGTGAGGCATAGCATGGTGTTCAGGTATAGCAATGATGAGCGAATGTTCGTTATGTTGGTTAACCCATTGAATGCTGATGGAGGCAAAGGCCTCATGTAGATTCTTTGGTAAGTGGACCTGATGGCTTTAGGCGTCATCAACCTATACACGAATTACATTTTTTTGAAAGTCGTTTGACTTCGAGTATGACACTACACACTAAGTGAAAATAAAGTTTCAGCTTCTAGAGTACTCCTACAAAACCCATCAGCAGTGAAAGGGTTAAATGGTAAGTGGTACATGATTACGAGATAGATCGTAAGTTCACCAAGTAGTAATGATGTCAAAAGAAGTGAACAGCAAAAGTTTGGCATAATAGCAATTAAAGATTTATATATGCAGAGGAATTTCAGCTTACCACTTTTATCAACCGGAGCTATCTTGATGGCTTCTGCTGTTATTCGTATCGACATGTTTCCTCTCTTGAGAATTTAATGTAGTCACGCTAATAACTTCATTTACATTTATAATGTCACAATTTCAAGACTGTCTCGATTATTTATTAAACGTGTAAGGTCTGAACTTGTATTGCAAAATACTTGCGATTAAGACATCAGCGGCATAGTGATTGTAGGAGTCGTGCATCGTTGTTATAGATCTATGGTTAGTTCGCAGTACAACAGTATTTATCAACCTTTTTGGACCAAACGGCCACTTTGTCAGGTCCTCTTGTTAATTCTTTAATTTGTGCGTGAAAGTAGCTCGTTAATGGACAAAGCAACGCGTTCCCGTGCTCGTTCAGTGTGCTCAATCAAAAATATTGCTGCTGTTGCCGAAAGTGTGAGTGACAATCCATTAACATCAACTCGACACCGCTTGCAAGAATTGAACATTTCTCGCACGTCCCTTCAAAGAATTTTGACGAAAGACCTGGGTTTGAAGCCGTACAAAATTAATTGGGGCAAAGCTGAAACCGCACGGCCATCCGATGCGATTTCGGTTTGCCCAATGGGCCGAAGAACGCTTGATGGAAGATGAGCATTTTTATCGAAAAATCATCTTTTCAAATGAAGCTCATTTCCACCTCGGTGGTTATGTTGTGAGGAGTGTAAAAAGTATACGTGTAATTAATCAACGTGTGAGAGGTATTAGCGATGTCCGACTAATCAAATTTCGTTTATTATCATAAAATTCCATTAATAGTTGCGCCCGTCTTTCAGAAAAGAGATAATGGGTTGTTATTGTCATTGTGTTTACATTGCACCAGCGCATTATGTATTTAGTGCACTATCGAAGAATGTGTATTTAAGCGGTTTTCTGAGCTACCTGTAGTAGCTAAGATGGGAATTCATAGCCAACACCTGTAAATAGTCAATTAAGTGATTATGTCTATAAATTAATTTCGTTTTCAATCTCAAGTCACTGGGAAATTGATTAAATAAATAATAGAATTATTTGGGCGAAGTAAACGCCTAAATTAAATAAAAATGGGAAAGGAGCAAATGTTGAACCAGATAAAAGCGATGTCGAATTGAACTCTGGATTCCCTTTGTCTTCGCAGGAAAATTCCTAAAGAAAACGGTGGGGACACAGAGGTTTCGTGGACAGTAACATGTAGATTTTCAGTCAGTTCTTGGAGAGTCTTATAGTTCAGTCAGTTCTTTGAGTTTTACAGTTGTCTTTGAGTTTTAGTCCGCGTACGGTACAGTTGCTCCTTTTTCCTAATGGGCGAGGTAATGTAAGGTGACAATGAGAGGTTTTGGCTAAATTCATTTATAATGTGTAAAGATTAATTTTCACTTGTGTTGTAATTATTCTTTTGTAAGATGTAACGTCAGATAATTGTCATGTTTGCTGAATTAGATTTTAATGTATCGATTGTGTTGTCCACTAAATGTATGTCAAGAGTAATGTTTGTTAAATTCTTTATTTCATTAATATATCACGTTTGTCATATCAATTGCCGTCGTTGTCATTTTGTATAGTACTTCATTGATATCCCGATCCCGTTACTCCTACGAACGTTAACCGCGAGAGCACGATTTTGCGTCGACGCCGAGATGCCAGTGAACCCGAACTGAGACAGCAGGAGTAAAGGTAAGTAATGACTAAAAGCTTATTTTATTAGTGTTGTTAAGTCCAAGTCACGATTGCGAGTCAGGCGAACCCTTGGCTATATAATCTGGCAACCGCTCGACAGGTTATATAGCAACAATGTATGCAGGTGCCCGCTTGGTCAGATGTCAATTACAGGTTAGAGTAAAGGCGAGCACCACAATGTCAATAAGGAAAACTGCCGCATTTGGGGCTCAGAAAATCCACACGTAGTCATGGAAAAGCCACTGCACCCACAACGAGTGACTGTTTGGTGCGGTATGTGGTCCGACGGCATCATTGGTCCGTTTTTCTTCGAAAACGAAGCAGCAGCCGCCGTAACCGTCAATGGTGAGCGCTATCGAAGGGGAAGACATCGGCGGCATTTGGTTCCAGCAGGACGGCGCCACGTGCCACACAGCCAACGTTACAGTCGAACTTTTGCGCGATACGTTCGAAAATCGCATAATTAGCCGAAACGGCGATGGCAACTGGTCGCCTCGCAGCTGCGATTTGACCCCGTTGGACTATTTTTTGTGGGGAGCCGTCAAGGATAAGTGCTACGCCAACCAACCAGAGACGATTGACGACCTAAAGCACGAGATTGAAGTCGCCATTGCAGCCATTGAGGGCCATCGAAAATGTCATGAAAAATTGGGTCAACAGAACGGGCTACTGCAAAGCCAGCCGGGGCAGCCATATCAATGAAGTGGTCTTCCACTATTAAACTGCAATGTTGGGGCTATTCAATAAAAAAAAAGTAATTGAAAAATATACACCCGTCTTTTTTTATAGCAATTTTAAAATGCACACCCTATATAAAATAGAAAAAAAAAATTAATTATGAATGTTGAAAAAATGTTAAATGTATTTCAAAATTCTCTTGAAAATGCCATAAGGCCAATAAATAAAATTTTCTTCAAACTGGCAGTAACGTTTAATACTTTATTACTGAATACATGGCGTTAAAATCGAACTTTATTGCTGAACTGAAAGTATTTATGGAATCGTCACTATTGTCCAAATCTATTTCCATACTTACAAAATATATTTAACATAAGATTCGTACAGAGCCACCATTACTTTTCCTCATTTCAAATTTGAATGTAGTGGCATTGCACGTGTATAATGGTTACATTTTTAATTGATAAATCATTTCTCGCGTTCGGAGAAAAATTCAATATTCACCTCAACACAACTTATTAATAATTGAATAGTTTTATGGCTAACAATTGTTGATAAAATAATTATACTTAAAAGTAATATCGTGTATTAATGTATTTCTATACATAATCATTTGTATAACCTCGACAATAACTAGGAACCGGTTTAGACTATGCCGTTATAAACCAATCAAGTAACCGTTAGGATATAAAAACAATTAGGGCGACATCTATCGCCGATATAAATAGATAATTTCAGAACGTTGTAACATTTTCGACGATGGATGTCGCTCTAATTGTTTTTCTATCTAACGATTACTTGATTGGTTTATAAAGGCAATCAGAACTCGTTATTTAATATTATTGATTTCAATGCCAAAATTCAGAGAATTTGGTGTGCTTTAAATTGATGAATAATGTGTGAAATATTAAGAAATATTCATGTCAAATCAATGAGGATTGATAGAATCTGAAATTTTTCAAGTTCATAGTAAAAAAAAAATGCGGTTTGATAAAAAAAAATAAATGCTGAAGTACAAGGGGCGTTTGAAAAGTCCGTGCAAAAATAAAAACTACTAACGTGTTTGGGGCAAACTTTTTTTATTTTTCGACATAGTCTCCTTTTAGGCTTATACACTTCGTCCAACGATGTTCTAGTTTGTTGATCCCTTCCGAATAATAGGATTTTTCCATGTCTGCAAAATATATATATATATTAGTGTCTGCAATCACCTCCTCGTTTGAATAAAATCTTTGTCCCGCCAGCCAATTCTTCAAATTGGGGAACAAATGGTTGTTCGAGGGAGCCAAGTCTGTAAAATAGGAGGATGTGAAACGAGTTGGAATCCTATTTCCATTAATTTTGCGACCACAACTGCTGAGTTGTGTGCTGGCCCGTTGTCGTGATGGAAAAGGACTTTCTTGTGGGCAAATCGCGGGCGTTTTTCTTGCAGCTCGGTTTTCAAACGGTCCAGTAACGATCAATAATATTCACCTGTAATAGTTTTACATTTTTCCAGATAATCGATGAGGATTATCCCTTGCAAATCCCAAAAGACAGTCGCCATAACCTTTCCGGCCGAAGGAATGGTCTTCGCCTTTTTTAGTGCAGATTCCCCCTTGGCGACCCATTGTTTATATTGTTTGGTCTCCGGACTATAATAATCCATGTTTCATCCACAGTGACGAAACGACGCTTAAAGTCCTCCGGATTCTTCTGGAACAGCTCGAATCACTCGATTTCCTTGATTCACACGAATGCCAAATACAAAGAAATAAACCAAAATGGCTGAAACTTGGTGTGCGTTCATTCAAGAGATGCTACTAACTAAACATGACCTAGATACGCGCCGGGGGTGCCATCTCTCGGACTTTGCACGGACTTTTCAAACTACCCTCGTATATAACCTGTTTTTGATCATAATGATATGTTTGTTAAAATGTAAATGATTTATTTTATTTTAAAAGGTAATAAGAAATATTCTTAATGAGTTAACGAAAACTGCCAAAATCCTTCAAATTCAAAGGCAACAAATTCACGTTTTCGATTTTTAAAAATTGCCTAGGAGTTGAAAGCATTTCTTGATTAATAGATATGCTAAAATGTGGAAAATTTAGTGTGTTTTATTAAAGTATAAAAAAATTGTCATGCCAAAGTATGAAAATTGACAAAATCTGAAATTTTTCAAAACCAACATGAAGAAAATCGCGTTTTTTGATTTTTAAAAATTGCTTAACTTCAAAACGCGTTATTTGATTTTGAAAATTTAAATGTGAAGATAAAATGAATCAAGTGTGCTTGAAAAATTATGGGGAAATATTCATGTAGAATAAATTAAAATTGCTAAAATTCGGTTTTTCAAAGTTAAAAGAAAAAAAATCGCGTTTTGATTTTTTTTAAATTGCCGCATGTTTTTATTATGATGTTTTGTATGTTAAAAAGTGGATAATTTATAAGTATTTAAAGTGGTATTGAATATATTCATGTGGAGACAATAAAAATTGCTAAAATCCAAAATTTTCCATTCTACAAAGTCAAGTTTTTAATTTAGAAAAATTGTTTAATTTGCAAACGCGGTATTTTATATTGATGATTTAAATGCCAAAATGTGGAAAATTTAATATGTGTTTAAAAAAAATATCAAGAGATAATCATGTCGAGTCAATAATTTCCAAGTTCAAAGTCATCCAACATTCGTTTTTAATTTTTAAAAATTGCCGAGGTGTTAAACGCATTTTAGAATTATGATATTGTATATGTTAAAAAGTAGAGCATCCAATGTGTTTTAAATGGTACTAAAAATATTCATGTCGAGACAATGGAAATTGCCGAAATTCGAAATTTTTCTAGTTCAAAATCAACAAAATTAAGTTTTTGATTTTTTGATAAATTATTTAATTTCCAAAATGAAGCGAATATTGTGAGTGTTTTTTTATATTAAAAACTTTAATGCAAATTCAACTCAACTTGGCAAATATGCAAGTTTTGATTTTAGCAAAGTTTAATAACATTTGGTTCTAATTTCGAAAGACATAATCTTGATCTTATTTTTTTGTGTCTATGTGTATGTGTGCGCGCGCTGTATCTCAAAAACGAATAAAGCAGTTGATATGAAACTTCAAAGCTTTATTTGATAATCCGAAGAACTGAAAAGCTTTTGCTTAAAATTTGGAAGTGGCTGTTTACCTTATCATGAACAAAATTTTAGTTTTTGGACAAAAATATTTTATCATGGTAGCATTTCTAAAGGTCGTACCTATCGATACAGTTAAAAAACATTTTTAATACCTCAACTGAAACATCCCCTTTTCACGAAAAATATAGAAGACTACATGAACAAAATTTTATTTTTTGAACAAACGCGCAGACATTTTTGAAATATTTTATCATGGTGGCATTGCTAAAGGCCGTACCTATCGATACAGTTAAAACATTTTTAATACCTCACCTGAAACATCCCCATTTCACGAAAAATATAGAAGGCTCCATAAACAAAATTTTATTTTTTGGACAAACGCGCAGACATTTTTGAAAAGGGTCGTACCTATCGATACAGTTAAAAACATTTTTAATACCTCATCTGAAACATCCCCATTTCATGAAAAATATAGAAGACTACATGAACAAAATTTTATTTTTTGGACAAACGCGCAGACATTTTTGAAATATTTTATCATCGTAGCATTGCTAAAGGTCGTACCTATCGATACAGTTAAAAACAGTTTTAATGCCTCACCTGAAACATCCCCATTTCATGAAAAATATAGAAGACTACATGAACAAAATTTTATTTTTTGGACAAACGCGCAGACATTTTTGAAATATTTTATCATGGTGGCATTGCTAAAGGCCGTACCTATCGATACAGTTAAAACATTTTTAATACCTCACCTGAAACATCCCCATTTCACGAAAAATATTGAAGACTGTATGAACAAAATTTTATTTTTTGGACAAACGTGCATACATTTTTGAAATATTTTATCATCGTAGCATTGCTAAAGGTCGTACCTATCTAAACAGTTAAAAACATTTTTAATACCTCACCTGAAACATTCCCATTTCACGAAAAATATAGAAGACTGCATAAACAAAATTTTATTTTTTGGACAAACGCGCAGATTTTTTTAAAATATTTTATCATGGAAGCATTGCTAAAGGTCGTACCTATCGATACAGTTAAAAACATTTGTAATACCTCACCTGAAACATCCCCATTTCACGAAAAATATAGAAGACTGCATGAACAAAATTTTATTTTTTGGACAAATGCGCAGACATTTGAAATATTTTATCATGATAGCATTGCTAAAGGTCATACATATCGATACAGTTAAAAACATTTTTAATACCTTACCTGAAACATCCCCATTTCACGAAAAATATAGAAGACTACATGAACAAATTTTTTTCAGACTTTTCAGACTTTGAACGGGCGTAGCGGCTAAACGAAAACTCCAAATTGAACGCGGTTTTCAAAACTGTGCTCCTTTTGTATTCTCTTATAAGTGGGTAATAAATAACATTACCTCCCTAAAATGACAGTCTTGTAACCCACTCTACTTCCATCCATCCAATACCATCCAAGGGCAAGATAATGCGCGACGTAACAGTGGGTACAAATTGTCTTCAGCGACGAATCCAGATTTTGTTTATGGAACTTTGACGGACGTTTAAGAGTTAGACGACCCAGAGGTCAAAGACAAAATTTACAGTTTGTTCAACATCGTCTCCCGGTGTAATGGTTTTGGGGCGCAATATGCTACGGAGGAAGGATCATTTTAAGATTCATTCCGGGTACATTAAACGCGCGCCGTTACATTGATACAGTGTTGCAACCCATTCTACTTCCATTCATCGAAGACCATCCAAGGGCAATTTATTTTCCAGCAAGATAATGCGTGACCTCATACTGCTAACGTAACTACAAACTTCCTAAAACTAAACAACATTAATCGTTTGCCTTGGCCATAGAGATCACCAGACTTGAATCCCATAGAACACATCTGGGATATGATGGACAGAACATTGCGTCGTTTACAGCATCGTCCAAACACTTTAGATGAACTGCGTCATCAGCTCTAGATAGCCTGGGATGAGCTGCCTTAAGATGCATTAGGCCATCTGGTTTCTAGCGTGCCCGGAAGAGTTGATGAATGCATAAGAGTACGCAGAGATGTAACGTATTATAATTTTGTACTTAATAAATATGATTATTTTTCTATCAATTGTATATCAACATACACTAACTATTTATAAGAAATTTCAGAGTTCTGAGTCAACTCCTTCAGGGTGGTTCATTTTTTTTAAACTCAGTGTATTCAGGCTACTTATCGTCTTTATTTAATGCTTCTGCAGTGAGTGTTTTCAATTTGAATTAATCAAACAATAAGTATTTGTTTATCAGCTCAAATCGATGTGGCGATACTTTTTGGCAACTGGAATTCCCTCAAATGATAAATGTAAAACGATGAATATTCCCAGTATTAATTATCTTTTTAACCTGTAGTTTATAATCATTATCAATTCACGTGGATAATTAAATCAACAAGATCCAATCAACTGCGGTTAAACTCTTGATGTTCCATCGCAGAATCAACAGGTCGTTCCGTGGCCGATAGAACCCTTCGGTATTGCATGATTGATAAACAGAGTCCACTTCTTCACTAATATATAAACACCCCCATTTAGCAACGTTACACAAATATATTTCATTTCGACTGGAATACAAAACAATAACAAATCTCTTACTACCTGTTGCCTTTCATCTCTCTTCCATCATTCCCGCACAATTTTTCACAAAGCAACATTACGGTTTCCATTTCGACCCCGTTTTACCTTGCTCGTTCTCACCTTCCCGTGAGCCATTAGCTCAATCAGCCGCATGAAAGGGCCGCGTTTGTTTTAATTAAAATTCAAATTAGCAGGTGACACGGTGGAATGCTTTTGGATTTTTCGCCGCCCCCGTTCTCATGAATTCATAAAGAAAATCAATTAAGTGGCTCTAATAGAGGTAATTAATTTCAGCAGCCGGAATAATTGGAGTTCATTATAACTTGATGCGATATCGCGGATTAGAAGAAAATTCAATATTGAACGTGTCAGTCAAGCGTAATGGAAACCTTGCGCGAAGGAAAATGGGGGAAATTGATTAAATGTTTCGTAAACAATATGATTAAATGTGCCTTTGATTGTGTACTACGTTGGATATGTTAAGACCTGTATCTACTCAACATTGGTTAATAATCAGTTATAATATAACAAGTGGGGAGATTGTACCATTGCAATTTTTTTTCAATGAAATCACGAGTTATAATCTCGGATGAAACTGCAACGACTGCGAAGCATGAGTTGCAAATAAAATTGCAATGGTTTTAATCTCCCCACGCGTTATGTTCGGTTAGAGAATATAACGAATTACATATCAATTTTTTTTTTGTTTTGTATGTTCGGAAAGTAATTTTTCACTTCTTTTATAACTGTAGCGCAGGCGGTTGCAAAAACGCCGCATTTTGTATAAACGTAGCGGAAATTTACAAATGCGTGTAATGAATGCGCCGTTTGACAGCCACTGTCACTGTCTACTTTGTACCACAGAACACTTACCTTTAGAAGTGAAACCTGCATGTTAAATTTCGGAAACACGATTTTTGGCGCCGCCTGGTGTCGGGGTGGCAAATTACAATTTTCGCCAAAATTTAAAAATGTTATACTCGTCTACACGATATATTTCAATTTAATAACACTAAAAATATAATCAATTATGTTTTTTGAGCACATAATTGATTATACTTTTAGATAGTACATAAATGAAGAAGTTACTGGTTTTGGTAAAAGAAAAAAGATTGGATTTCACAAAATAAAAATAAAAATAGGCCTACATGGAAAAAATATATTTAACAGAATAATTATATACATTATTATTAACAAAATTATCAAATATAAAAATATCACAACAATCGGGTATTAGGGTCTTGTCCAGGTGCAATATTCCATCAGGTCTCTTCGTTCTTCTTAGGACATTTCTTTCAGGCGTCGTAACAGGTCAGTTGTTTGCTCGTATCCAGGATTCATGACATTAAAATAGTTAAAAAAGTAAATTAGTACAGTTATATTGTCTTACTTCTTGGTGTCGGAACAGTATTGCAATTCAATTTTTTGCGGAAATGGTTAACAAAATGTTTATGAATAAAATGATCTTCACATGAATGAAAATTTAAACAATGAAGACTGTTCAACATCACAAATGGTTTTCCATGTTTTAAGATATTCTTCATTTTTGGGAAATTTATAGAAATGTTTATTTTTGTAGTCGACATTAGTTATATCGGAAAAGAAAGAATTTTGACATTCTGGATATTTACAAGAATATTTAATATGGCCATTTGATGTTTCCATTACCAATAAATACAATTGACGAGTTTATAAGACAGAATATATAATAACTTACCTTCAAACATGAATTATTAGCACTCACAGCACTATTGAGGTTAGTTAATAAAAAAACTCATTAAGCGTTGCCGCATATACATTGAAGTATAAAATATACAATGCACATGATTATATTAAATAAACAGTAATATTATACTTTCATGAGTTATTATGACAAATATAAGCGATAATGAGTCTAATTATGTTTAAAACATAATTTTAATTGTTAAAATTATTACTTTGTTGTGAAATTTTAAGATTATTAAAAACGGTAATCCCCATAATAAGATCTTTGATAAATCTGGCAACATCGAGGGAACCATCTTTACAAAAGCGGCAAATTTGAAATTGCCCCTCGCCTCACTGTCATGGGGTGGCCCACATACTTTCGTGTTGCCGATATTCGTATCTCGGCTTCACACCCGTGGTTTGTACTAGCGCTAGCCAATCAGCGTCCTACATTCGAGGTGTATTTTCAAGGATCAGTTGTATTATTAGTGGCAGCCAATCAGCGTCCCAGATTTGAGTTGTATTTTCAGTGCCAGCCAATTACCATCCCAGATTTGAGTTGTATTATTTCAAATCAGTTATATTCTCAGTACCAGCCAATCAGCTTCCTATTGTGTTGTTCAAGGGTAACATGCAACCATTTTCCATCAATCAAACATTTCAAACATTGTCTGGAGAGGATCAGCCAGACGCCCTCTTGTTTCTGGTAACAGGACACTATGTATTCCTATTTAAAAAATAATTATTTATTTATATTTCATTCATTCACTGTGAGAGGTCTGCCCTTCTAGCAAGGGCGTTTCCAACTAACTAGTCTAGGGGGGGTAATAAAATAAACTGGTGCTTCCGCTCTACCCAGTGGCTAAAAAATATTTTTTACAAGTAATTCAGAGGTTCCAAAAAACTCTTAGTCTATTATCATAACGTAGGAGGTATGCGGACCAAATTAAAGGAATTCATGTTAAATGTTAATAATTGTATTTATGATGTTATAATTTTAACAGAAACTTGGTTGTACGGTGAATTTCTCAATAGTCAATTACAGATACCTAATTACGATATTTTTAGAGTCGATAGATCCATGAGCAGTACGGTAAGAGGGGGAGGTATTCTAATTGCTCTGAAACATTGTTTTAAATCTACCGTGGTTTCTGGCAATGCCAACATTGAACACCTATTTATTTCTGCCTCTATTAACAATACAAAGTACATTATTGGTGGTGTTTATATTACTCCTGGTTCTTCTATTACAATTTATAAAGATCATTGCAATATTATTGAATCTATACGGTCTCAGCATACTAATCATAAATTCTTAATTTGTGGTGACTTTAATTTGAATTCTGTTTCATGGGATGCTACTGGTTATTTACTACATTCCCCTAGTTCGCAGGCGGAGACAATTATTGATTCATATAATTTCTTAAATTTAAGTCAAATTAATTTTATTCCGAACTCAAGAGGGGTTTTTCTAGATTTGTTTTTTACGGATTGTGTTGATATATCTGTCTCTCTGTCTGACGATGCTATTCTAAGCACTTGCCGTCACCATTTCGCGTACACTTTATCATTTCCTCTCAATTCATTTAAAGAAAGAATTGATACATATGAGAGAGTTTATCTATTTAAACATGCTAATTACTTGGGTCTTAATGACTATTTATTACAAGTTAATTGGGAAAATATTTTGTCTCAAGACGACGTAAATATAGCGGTAGAAAACTTTTACAAGACTTTGTATGTAGGTATGGATTTATTTATACCGACCACAGAGTTACGAAAGAAACATTCTAAATTTCCTGCATGGTTTAATAGCGAGTTAATTCATTTAGTCAATAGGAAAAAAATAGCTCACATTAGATATAAAAATACAAGTCGTCACAATGACTATACAGTTTTTAGTAATTTACGCACAGAATGTAAAGTAAAATCTATTGAGCTCTACAATGAATATTTAAGAAAGGCAGAATCTAATGTTTTTATCAATCCTAGTTCCTTTTGGAAATTTGTAAATGAAACCCGAAAGGAAGATGGTTTCCCTAAACACATTACATATCAAGATAAAGTTGGAGATGGCGGACTGGATATCGTAAATTTGTTTGCCGATTTCTTTTCAACAGTATACGTGAAGGATACTATAATTGACGCTTCTAATATCAATATGAACAATACTCAACAAGTCCTTGACTCAAAATTATCTATTTCGGTTGCTGATGTTTTTAATAATATTGTGAGTTTAAAAAATTCGTTTTCGGTTGGCCCTGATGGTGTGCCAAATAATTTGCTACTCAATTGTGTTTATTCACTTTGTTTGCCAATTCACATGTTATTTGCCAAATCTCTTAACACTGGAATCTTTCCTGAAGTATGGAAATCATGTTTTTTGCATCCTATTTTTAAAAGTGGGAGTCGAGATATCGCTACGAATTACCGTGGTGTTTCGTTACAGTCAGCGATTCCGAAACTATTGGATAAATTAGTAAGCGATTATTTGGTATGGATCTCCCGTCCCGTAATTTCCAGTGTGCAACATGGGTTTCAGAGTGGCAAATCAACCGTTTCCAATCTTTTGGAGTTCAAGCTGTTCTTGTCGGATGCCTTGGATAAGCGCAAACAGGTAGATGTTATCTACACCGATTTCTCCAAGGCTTTCGACAGAGTGGATCATTTGATATTGCTTCACAAATTGAAAATATTAGGTTTTAACGATTCAACTTTGTCATGGATAAATTCATTTCTTTCAAACCGCATTCAACAAGTTAAAATTAATAACTTCTTATCATTACCAATACATGTTACATCAGGGGTGCCTCAAGGTACTCATATTAGACCAGTTCTATTTTTATTATTTATTAATGATCTCGTGGAGGTCGTGGAATTTGGGAAGTGCCTGTTATATGCAGATGATCTTAAACTATTCCAAGTGGTTCATACTGTTGATGATTGTAAAAGATTGCAAAATGATCTTAATAATGTGAATAATTGGTGTTATGTTAATCGTCTAAATTTAAATATTGCCAAATGTAATGTAATGTCGTTTTTAAAAACGAAAAACAGGATTCACTTTGAGTATTTATTGAACTCCATTCCTTTGACAAGAACAGATACTATTAGAGATTTGGGTGTCCTATTCTATAGTAGTTTAACTTTTAGAAATCACATCATTTTTATTTGTGATAAAGCAAGAAAAATGTGGGGCTTTATCTGGCATCTGTCAAAGGAGTTAGGTCCTGAATGTCTCAAAGTTTTATTTTGTTCTCTTGTAAGATGTCACCTTGAGTATGCATCTCCAATATGGTCACCTTATCTTCAAGTCGATATTGAAAGAATCGAGAGTGTACAGAAAAAAATTTTGAGATACATGGAATTCAAATATGGTATCAAACATGTCCAAGGTTCCTATACATCTATAATGACCCTTTTGAAGATGCATACCCTGGTAATGCGTAGAAACATTTTTGATCTATGCATGCTTCAAAACATAATTAATGCCTCCACTAATTCTTCAGTATTACTATCTGAGATAAATTTAATCGCTTCAAATTATGTAAACGTTTTAAGAAGCAATAACATATTTTTTGTGAAACGCTATGATACGAATCTGTCATATAATAATTCAGTAGGTCGTATGCTTAGATTGGCAAATGACTTAAATGATAAACACTGGTTTAACATTTTTGATAGCAACATTCATAATTTTAAACGTATACTTAGGAATAAGTTTATATAATTTTCATTGTATATAGTAATCTTTTTTGTAAAATATTAGGACCATGAAATTACAAATTTTAATTTAATTTAATTTGGTGATATCAATTTAATAATTTAATCTAGTATTTTTTAGTTTAAGGTATTTTAAGTATTCATTGTTGTGTTACATTATTGTAAATTGGGGTTTCCCGTAGATAAATAAATAAATAAATACTCGTTTTTTAGGCGTTTCCAGTCGATCTAAGCACTATTTACGACTAAAATCATTTAGCGTATCTTCGTTCCTGGAAGTCCCACAAAAAATGTTGTATGCAAAAAAAAAATTCTTGAACGCATCACCAGATTTTGAAAATTCTTGATGCAATGTATTGTTCACTCATCGAATAGATGCAGATAAAAGTAAAAATAAATTCGTCGTTCAATTGTTTGAAAGGATGGCCACATTTTAAAAATTCATCCAGCAAAGTGTTACCCGTCGTTCTTTTTTTGAGGATAACTCACGTAACGGATAATCTGATTTTGAAAATTCTTCCGGCACAGTATTGTGCTCACTGAATTGATGCAGATAAGATAAAACATTAAATTCGTCGTTCATTTTTTGCAGTTTTTAAAGCATAGCTCTTGAACAAAATGGTAGATATTTAAAATTCTTTCAGAAAAGTGTCATTTTTTACAGTTGGAAATTGTGGTTTTTGGCAGTTGAAAATTGCCATTTTTAGCAGTTGAAAATATGTTTTTGGTTGTTGAAAATGATCAATTTTGGCATTTCACGATTGTAATTTTTGGAGGTTAAAAATTATCATTTTTGGTAGCTTAAAATATTTTTAGCAGTTGAAAATAGCCAAAAAATTATCATTTCTGCCAGTAAGCAGATGGTCGTTGTAAACAGATAAAAATTACAGTTTTTGACAGTTAAAACGGTAATTGATTGCAGTTGAAAATTTGTCATTTTTGACAGTTAGGAATTGTGGTTTTTGGCAGTTGAAATTGCCATTTTTAGCAGTTGAAAATATAAGTTTTTGTTAAAAATGAACAATTTTGGCATTTCAAGATTGTAGTTTTTGGAGGTTGAAAATTGTCATTTTTTGTACCTCAAAATTATTATTTTTGACAGTTAAAAATAGCCATCGTTAAATTTGTAATTTTTGTCGCGATTTTGATATTTGAAATTGCACACCTGCCGAATGCGTTGTCCGATTTTGATGATTTAAACACGTTAAAATGCGGAACATTTAGTGTAATGTTAAAACGGTTTACAAAACATTTTCGTGAAATTAACACAAAATGCAAAAATCTCACTTTTTAAAATCGAAATTTCGATTTTTGAAATTGCACACTGCCGAACGCGTCGTCCGATTATAATTATTTAAACTTCTAAATATGTCGAATTTACTTTTATTTTAAAATGGATTCATATATTTTCTCGCGAAATTAACGCAAAATTACAATTTTTTTAATTTCCAGTATTTAAAAAACGCGATTTTAGTTTTTGGAATTGTACACCTGCCGAATGCGTAGTCTGATTTTAATTATTTAAACGTCAAAATATGGCGAATTTACTGTTATTTTTAAACGGATTACAATATTTTCTCGTGAAATTAACAAGAAATGCAAAATTGCAGTTTTTAAATTTTCAAGATTTTAATTTTTTTAAATTGCAATACTGCTGCACGCATTGTTCAATTGTGATGATTTAAACTTCAAAATATGGCAAATTTTATGTAATTTTATTACGGGTTACGAAATTTTCTTTTGACATTAACACAAAATGCAAAAATTGCATTTTTTTAATTTTCAACATTTTAACTTTTGAACCGAGAACGAGATTTGTAAAACTCTTTCGGCAAAGTCTTATATTCGTCCGGAAGATGTAGAAAAAAGGTCTCAAGTGAATCTATGAACAAAAAATTTTTTTGATGGAAAAAGAATATTACTCAGTAGAGGATTATATCAATTGCAAATAATTTTGTTCTTGTTTTCTGTGACGTATGTAGAATTTTATTTTGTTGTGATGTACTTTGTTATAATTTGTCATGTACTATATCTAAATTTGAATAAAATTTAAAAAAAGAACCAAAAACTTAAATTTCGGGTTTCACAGGATAACTCTTCAATGTATGACCAAATTTGGCAAATTCTTCCAGCAAAGTGTTGTACTCGTCGAATGGATGCAGATAAGACCAAAAAAATAAATTTCTGGTTTTTGGGGATCGTATTTGGGAAATTCTTCCAGCAAAGTCGAATAGATGCAGTTAAGGCCAAAAAATTAAATTTGTCATATAATTGTTTTCTAGACTTTAAGGACAACTCTTGAACGGATAAACATATGTTATATTGAAAAATCTTTCAGCAAAGTTCTGTGGTTTTGAGAAGATAGCTCTTGAACAAAATGGCCGATTTTAAAAATTCCTCCTGAAAAGTATTTGTACTCATTGAATAAATGTAGAGGACCAAAAAAATCATTTACTTAAGATAACTTGTGAACGGATGACCAAATTTGGCAAATTCTTTCAGCAAATAGATGCAGATAAGACAGAAAAAAAAATTGTGGTTTTTTGAGGACAATTCTTGAACGAAAGGGAAGAAATTCTTTAAGATAAGATAAGAGTTGATCCTTTGCATTGTATTTACAATGTGAGACACGTCAAAATAAAGAGTAACCTAGGTCAACTAACAAACCATTACACAAAATAAACTCAAATAAAATAACTTAAAAATAACTTACCACAACTCAACGTTTTAAATCTTCTAATTTTTCATTTTTTTTTCCTTTCGGTAGTCATTAAAGAGATATAGATAAGATAAAAAATCATTTTCCGTTTTCTAACCAAAAATAAGTTTTAAATTCTTAAAGTATTACACTATGCGCCACTACAGTGGCTTTCGCGGACGCGATTTTCAAATTGAACTCTGCCGTACAGAGAAACAGCCCCATGCAAAATTTAGTTGTGCCTAAGAGGTTAAAGAGATGTAGATAAGGTTACAAAATACAATTCGTCGTTTGATTGATTTCCGTGGACGAAGAACGGTATTACAGATTTAATGCGGGCTATTTTTCGTCTTTTTTTTTTTAGTGCATTTGCAACAAGTGAAGGTTTTTAATAATCGGTTTTTCTTTCCTCAAAAATGAGACGATGAGATATATTGTGTATGCTAAGTGGCTCTACCGTCAAAATTTTCCTAGAGCCGCCACTGCTCCGGGCACAAGTTTAAGTATTACTTTTTTAGAGCAAAAGTACTTCATCTTATCTGTAAAAATTGGGCTTTTCACTGTTATATTAATTATTTTAAAATACTAATAGCTCACGAAGATATAACAGTAGTATTTGTACCGTTTTTTTTGGCCCACAGTGCATTATTATATTATATGTTAAATGACTCTACCATCCAAATGTTCCACGAGCCGCCACTGTATGCACCTGTTCCATGAAATCTACCTATCATTTTCCAATGTTTTTTTTTAAGCGTTGGAAAAATTTACCCGTTATATATATTATTTGTTTGGAATATGGAATATCGGTAATTTTTAACAATAAAAATTGTTAAGCGAAAAATTCTTAGGGGGGTAATTACCCGATTACCCCCCATTTGAAAACGCCACTGCCTTCTAGCAGCTGGTGCTGAGAGAGCTGAACAACCTGCCCTTGAGGTGTATTTATCTCTCAAAAAAGAAGCGTAAGAAAAATTATTGCTGTACCCTCAAACTGTAAATGTAATATAGGCACAACAAAACACCAATCTGGCGAATCTTATGCGAGCTGACGAGGAAAACTTGTTCAGGCAAAGCAGATTAAAACCTTGAAAAACTGCATCGAGCGCTGCAATACAAATATTAACCAACTCAAATCAATCTTCCTAGAATTTAAAATCAATTTCCAGTTCAACATCAACTTAAAATTCCACACAGGCACACAACATTATCAACGCCCGGCGCATCCACCAGAACGTTCAATGCGGTTTACTTGAATCGTTTCCCGACAAATTTGTTTCCCATCAAAGAACCATGTTTTCACATGAAGAAAACGCGGACCTGAATAAATATTGCCGGATTCGCTTTATCTGAAAACCTCCGAGTCATTTTGCGCCGGCTGAAATGACTGCGTGAATAGTCGCTGCCGAGCGTGTGGGTGTTGAACCATAAATAATAAATAGAGTAACCAGTTGCTGTCAGTGGGGGTGGAAATTTTATTGAATGCCAGAGCGCACAACAGACATACAGTGCTTATTTCTACGGTATTTCAGTGCTTTCAGAGAGCTGTTAGGTAAAATGAGCAAATTTATTATTTCAACGTTATGTTGAATGAAATGGAAAATATTTGTTGCGTGGAAAATGTAATGAGATATATTGCTATAGGCGGAATGAAATACAATGAAAATACATGATTGGTTAAATACAATTCACACAAAAATATTTCTTGAGTGGAAAATGTAATGAGATAAGTTGCTATAGGCGGAATTGAGTACAATAAAATACATAATTAGCACGTGAGTTAAATACAATTAATAAACTAAATTAAATGAAATTTAAATTCTATAAAGCACTGCTCTCAAATTACAAATAAATTATAAAAAAATACAAATAAACACATAATATATTATTGTTATACAGGGTTTTTTTTAACTCAGAACATATTATTGTTATGTCTATGTTCTATGTTATAATAATCACATCAACGCATTGCAATGTATTGACCATACTTACACTCAGTTTTATTTAATTGTCAAAATTGTGTTGGTAAAAATATATTACACCACTGAAGAAAAAATACAGATAATTAATTGGTACAAGAGTGGAAAGAGCATTCGACGTGTTAGAGATTTGTTTTTGGTTGAGTATCCGAGCAGACAAGTTCCATCCATCTCAACAATTTGTAATATTTATTTATTTATTTATTTATTTATTTATTTATTTGTTAACGGGAGCCCCCTATTTACAATAATGCGACAGAATACATATTTAAGTAAACTTTGTCCATCATTTTGACCATACTGGGTGCGTGAGTAATTTTCACATTAAAAGGGCTAAAGGAAATCACATTTTAACGGAAGAAATGAAACTCAACATTTTATGTTACGTAGAGCAGAACCCCATATCATCGTTAAGAGTTATCGCTGCACAGTTTCAAATAAGTTCAGCTTCCGTTTACAAGACATTAAAAGAATTTAAATACAATGCTTACAAGTTTTAAAAACATCAGCAACTATCAAATGAGGACAAAGGCAAACGAACAGAATTAGGTGAAACCGTATTCAGTTTAATTAATAATGATCAAGAAATTTTACACAAAATAATATTTACTGATGAGTCATCATTTTCCTTAAATGGTGAAGTTAATCCACAAAATTATAGGTTAGTATTCTTCATTCCTTATCGATACTCATTCCTTACACCCATTCCTTCTCCTTTTAGATTTTGGGCTTGCAATAATCCTCCCTTACAAAATTTGACGCACACACAATACAATACGAGAGTTAATGTGTGGGCTGGACTAATTAATGATACCCTTATTGGTCCTTTTTTTATTAATGGAAATCTAAACAGTAATGTTTACTTAGATTTTCTGCGAACTCGTATAATGCCAGAAATTTATACACTAAACGTTACTGCTCCTTATTATCATCGATCGATGGAGCGCCTCCACATTCTACAGCTGCCATTAATAATTATTTAAGTGAATTACTTCCTGATCGCTGGAATGCATAGGTAGATTTGGTCCAATACCTTGGCCACCCCGGTCTCCTGATTTGTCTCCAAACGACTTTCTTTGAGGGGGTATCTAAAAAGCAATGTTTATAATAACATTATTATAAACAATACTTCAGAGTTAAAAGATCGTATAATTACTGTTAGCGATGAATTAAGAAGAAATCCGCAACACATTAGAAATGCTATTCAAGGATTTTATAATCGACTTGTCTACTGCTTAGAACGTGAAGGTAGTCATTTTGAATATTTATTATAATTACTTACGATTTATCATTGTTTGTTTCATTAACCTCACTTTATTCGTAATAATTTTAAACTTTCACTGTACTGTGACAGGTCGACGGGGCCGAGAGAAGAAGAAGAAGCATTCACTGGCACCTTTGTGTACTTGGTTGCCTATATTGTCAATACATTGCAATGCGTTGATGTGATTATTATAACATATACAATAGACATTAAAAAACATATGTTCTGAGTTAAAAAAATGACCCTGTTTATACTCGAACTGGCTACGTACAAGCGCACAGTATAAATTTTTTAGGCAGTTACTGCTCAGATCTTTGCCAATGTGCCAGACTAGACTTCATTTCCTCAATACATTATTACAAATGTATAACATATGCAGGTAGAATGTTAGACACGAATCAAAAATCACAGCTAAATCTTTGACTTCAGTTTTACACTGGAAATTGATCGATTGTAGTGTGTATGTATGTTGAAGTGAGCTTTTGTTTCTACAAAAAGATATAAAGAAGCTATATCACCAAGATATGAAGATATGACACCAAGAAATTAATCTATCTAAATCTTCCTGTATGCACAAATAATAACTAACCGGCTCAATTGTTCTAAATATTTTAATATCATCAGGATATAACACTAACTCATTTCTTACAAAATCGTATATGTCGCTAATGAATGTGTGAACAAGGTTGGTCCACAGTGGGAACCTTGTGGGACCCCAGAAGTAACAGGAAAAGACCCTAACCAATTAACAGTCCTGTTGTTAAATCCAAGTAGTTCTAGCTATAGAAAAGTACAGTATGGTTCACTCTATCAAATGCTTTGCAAAAATCTAGATAAACAGAATCCACTTGCACATGGCCACGTGTTGCATCCGATAGATACTGTTTATAGTAAACAAAATTTGAAACAGATGACCTCTTTGAATGCAATCTATGTTGACAGGGAGTAATTAAATTTCGGGTCATCCATGAAATATACTTAGCAACAATTTGATCTAAAAATTTGGGGAAAGCGGACTGAATACATTTGCCTCTATAATTATCATGTATTTAAGTTAATTATTATTGTTAATTTCATGTAAAAGGTGTTTACCGTAATAAATATTATTATTTTAGAAATAAAAAAAAATAATTATTAATCAGCTGACGATTACCAGCTTTATAAATGGGAGTATTATAGCTGACCTTCCTTTTTGAAGGAAAAATACCTAAATCTAAGGACTAAATAAATGGAATAAAGGAGTACATTGACAGAAAACACAATGAATAAGAAATTTATTTGGAATTTCATCAGAACCCAAACTGAGGAGGTAACATTCAAACCGTGTTTTGTCACATCCAAAAGTTTTTTCAGAAGAAGAAGTCGAAAAACTTTTTAATTTAATTTTTAATTTTTTTAAATTAATTTAATTTTAATTTATTACGGAAATCTCCAATTTACAAAATTTTACTGCATATTAGTAATATATTTTTGTTTCTGATAACTTCTACAAATTAAAGATATACACCAGATTCATTTTAAATCATAACTCTAAAAGTTACTCATAAGAAAAAGTAAAATAAAAAATGGACATATAACGTTTTGATTTAACTAAGTGGACAAAGCATGTTTTGAATGGAAGTAACTGGGGCAAAGCTCGTTTTTAATAAGATTAGAACAAAATTAGATGTTATAAGAGATTCAGATATAGCTCACTCTGATTCAACAGTACTATGAATAATCGTCATAGATTTCAAGTCTTTTAGATGTCAAGTCCTCGATTTTGATTACTCCTGAAAGTCAGAAAATCAGCAGTTTTAATAATTTGCCTACTGGAATTTTATTGAAAAAAAACTTTGACATGCTGTCCAAAAATTGAGGTAAATAATTTCATTTTTTGTTACTTACTTTTTTTATTAAACGTGTAAGTCACACAACTCATTATCCATACACTCACATTCCTCTTGTTCTTCTTCATTAGAAGTATTTATTGTTGGATGGTCAAATATAATGTCTTTATACCATTGCAATCGTTCATCAGCAAGATTTTACCCTGCAGCCCAGCCATCATCAAACATTTTGTTTTGTTTTTGAATATCATTCTTCTTTTCTTGACTTATTTCATGGCCTTTAGTCACATTTGAAAGGTCTGCTGTAATCAATATTCTTCTTCTTCTTTAAGGAAACAAAGTGTTTATTCACTTGCCGTTTCACAATCACAGATCGTTTTCTGTTAGGTCGTTGTGGTGGCACTGTTTCAACAACTTCCTTCCTTTTAATAATATTTGTAATTTTATCATCTTCTTCCTTAATTTATATAACGATTCTTTTAGCTTTGCTAATATTTCCAAAATCCTTGTAGTATTTGTTGAGATTTTTAGTGCTCAGCAGGTTCCAATCGTCCCCTGGATCATCATCCCCAATTTGTCTGTAAAGCTTGAATTACATTATACTTTTTCCGTCTTTTTTCGTCTAGATTCTCGTTCAAGTTTTGTTTTCGATTTCCGTTCGATTTATAGTTCATTGCATTCCATATGAGGGCGCCGCTAACCTACTAAATAAAAAGTATTGGTGTAAGTCTGAACTCCACTTATCCATGATAAAAATATCAACTTGAAACCCGCGACAAAAATAACTGACTTATAACAATACTGCGACTGGCATGTTGCTTGTGGAAACAACTTATGCTTTTTTGTCGTCGTTGGCAGTTCCGAACTTGGACCAATATCGAACGGAAAATAGGGCCGGCTGCATATTTCTATTCAAGAAACTTGAACGGAAATTGGATGGAATTTTAGAATACTACTAGATTGACTCGAAGCAAAATCTAACGAGAATCTAGACGAAAAAGACGGAAAAAGTGTAATCCTAACACTCAAAATACTCCTCTAAAAACAAAATTATTGTTTTTTTTTTCTTAGAATTTTTTCAGCTCTACCAAAAACTCTATCAGCGGGGAGAAAGCTGTGCCATCTTACTGGAAAAACCAAATAGCAATAGTTACTATAACTTGGTTTTAACTTAATTATTAAATCGAATAATTGCGATTTAGATACTGAAAATTTGCTATCATTAATATTGAAATGGTAACTGCTGACTGTTATTATTATTGACTTAAACTGATTTAAAATATTCACTAAATTTATTGGCTATATCATAACCGTTGCAGACTCAACACCTTCATATTGCATAATCGAGGGGATTGTTTCTTCATTATAATGATTGCGAACATGCGACCAGAAATAATTTGGATTGGAAGTTAATTTTGTATTCATATCAAGGAGAAATTGATTGTAGTGTGAAATACTAAGTTGCTTGCATCTGCTACGAAGACTTGAAAAATGGTAGTAATCATCTAAGCATCCACTATTTTTATACTTCGCATGTGCAATTTTCTTAAGACCAATCAATTTCTTTAAGTCATTATTCATCCACTTAGGATATGTGTCTGTCCTATTAGTAAAATATTTATAGGAAACATAAAGTTCTCTTCCACGGTACAAGATTTCGTAAAATTTAAAAACAATTGTATAAAAATCCTCATTGGAAAATATAAAATTCCAATTAAAATAATTGTACGAAAATAAGAGTTAAGAGCAATGTTATCGGCGCGATAAATAAATGTAACTTTTTTGGCATTAACTCAAGGTTGTGTGCTATATCCATATTAATCAAGATTTCATCTGAATAATGATGTACAGATTAATTTAGTAAACTTGTACAAGTAGTTACATGTATATCCTTTATACATATTTGATAATATTGAATATAAAAACACGCCCCGGGAGTTGGGTAAGGTATTAATTTGTTGAATATATACAAAATATACATATTATATTTTGTATAAAAATATACAAAATATACATAGATTGAAAATCTATACAGGCCGTTAGGGTTTTTGATTTTAGATCTACAGATATCGATAAACTTCTACTGATTCGGTTATTCCTCGCAATGTTTGGCAAATTGTAGTCACCACACACTACCACTACTATTAATACAGTGAGATCGAAGAAAAAATTAGTCAAAGCAGGTCATGAACAAAGCCGCATGTATTTTCTTAGTTCCTAAATTTGAAAATAAATACTGACAAAGTCAAACTTGAAGACATGCGGCCTGCTTTGACTAACTTTTTCTTTGAGTAGTACGAAGACCACCTATTAAGTTTTACAAACTACCACTGGGTGGCGCGATTGAGATGTATTCTCAATTACTATTGAAGGGTAAAAAACAATTTTGTGAAAAGATGCAAATTTTACATGGTTTTCCTTTTAGGCCAAACTTAATAGCAACGCGTAGAATGGCTTCGTTAAATGTTTGATATTGAAGCGCCATCAGAAAAGACTACAATTAATTTGCGTTCATCAATGATGAGGGTTGTGAAGGTCGACCAAAATCGGTTGTTATTTCAAAAAATGTCGATGTTGTGCTCAACATGTTTGAAGAAGATGCGTGTGTGTATTACAGTGAGATAAAGGCAACCTTAGGCATATCGAAGACGCAGTATATTCGATTTTGCATGAACATTTAGCTGTAATTCTGCATAATTTGACCGAAGCTCAAAAAAAGCTGATGAACATTGGGTGTATAGTACAATTGGTAGTACAAAAAAAAATAAGTTTTAGTGATTTATAATTACTCATAATTCTTCCATTTACTATATGTTATTCGAGAATGTACAATAAATATATGAATCTTTGGAAAAACTGAAGTTTTCCATTAAGTTTTTTAATTGAAAATGTATTCTATTCAAGAAAAAGTGCTCTGCATTTGATGTCCTCTTAGAATTCCGTAATACTGAGCCACTCGTTTCCAATTTATGAACTAACATTTGGATCGTTGCAATGGAGGGAGTTGGTCGATAGGGATAGTTGACAGCAAACATATCCCGTACTTTACGAAAACTGCTACCAGCATAGCACCACTTCACAATTTGCACTTTTTCTTGAATAGAATACATTTTTAATTAAAAAACTTGTAAACAGTTATGAAGTGTTCAATACATTTGACAGAAGCCAACAAATCCACAAATCAACGGCGCGCCATTTGTTTAATTTCATGGCAACCAATATTTTCGTAAAAATTATCATCATTTTTTAGGGTTTTTATGAATGCTAAAAAATAAATAATAGCATGACTGCATGCAGAAATTTTTACTCTGCAAAACATTTATTTACATGTTTCCTCTAAAATGATCAGGAAAGATAATTCCAGTATAAAGAAATTAACATTGAAAATCCTATGTTTCGTTTTGTTCCACTACACCCTGTATACGGATTGAGGAGGTTTATCAGTATTTCTTCTAACTTACATTGTAGCGCTACGTCTATAGAATGCAAAAGTGTGAAAAAGTGGATACGTCAAAAAATGGCGTTTATTCCCTTCTTCTAATGGGGGTCGTTCATTTATCGACGTCTAAAATTAAACGACAGAAGCATTATTTGGCCGAAAATATGTGTTTGTTGTAGAGTAAAAATCTGATGTGATACGCAAAAACTGATACTGACCAAATTAGTAACAAACAAATCTTGGATGTAAATCAGTAAAAATTGTGTTGACCGTCAATATCGACTTTTTTTAAATTTAAAATACAAATGGAATATTTTTCAATTATAATGTACTATTCGGCCTTATTTATTATTTTAGAAAATGAAATATTTTCAGAGAACAATTTACTAATGACAGCCCCAATTATCCATGTTCAAACCCTTATTTTTTTACCTACTTTTTAATTTTAATAATAGACCACCCGATGTCCAGGCATGAATAATTCAAAAAGAAATATCCTCATCCCACTCAGCCATAAACAAGGCTACGCTCTCATAATCCCAACACTTAAATATTTAATGCAAGGGTTATCGCATATGATATTAAATTCCATCCATATTTACAGGACGATCCCCCCGTTATCCTCGCAGGACTTATCTAAACACGAGCCGCGGACTTTATTAGAGGGCCGCTTGATGGTGTTGCTCAGATTTGCGGGAAGCAAACAAATTTACACCGCTCACAGTTTTGTTACCATTTCAGATTACCAGGCGGCGTTTGTTATGGGGCTTAAAACGGTTGCCGGCGCGCAAGATATAATTCTGCCCGAGTTTATGACGGATGTGGGAATGTTCTCGGCTCTAACTAATTACATGATTAATAAGGTATTTTGGTTTGTTAAGATTTATAGACGTCTAAGATAAGTATTTGTGTGGTTAATAATAAAATTTGTTTTGGCTGATGAAGCTTTCTATTATCGCCATCTGTTGTCAAGCGCAGAATATTATGAGGATTAATAGTGTGTAGTTTGTCGGTTATAGTGATAGATTTATTTTGTTTGTCCATCGACACTTATACGAATGATTTCATAAATTATCTGCTTGAAAATAATATTTTATTTAATTAAATTAAAACTTCGTAACATATACAATGCATTTTATTGACGTTTTAAAGCTATTATAACCGTGTGTGTTTTAAGTTGAAAATTGAATTTAACAGATCCAGAGAATACGATTTCAAAGGCAAAGTTTTTGCTAAAGAAATATGAAAATGAAATCAATTACGAAATTCTAGATGAACTAATACTGCTGAAACGTGTTTACAACTAAAATTTTAAACTATATCAGTCTGAGTGTAGCAGAAAATGAGTTATCTGTAAAAACTTGTACGTTAAAAATATTGGCGAATGACTCACAACTATTACACTGTAAGGCCATGCATCTGCTATTTCAAATATTAATAAAGATGTAGATAGTGTATACAAAATGTTAAATAGGCATTGTTTAACTATAAATCCGAATAAGTCCATAGTTGCCTTGTTTGGGAACAAGAAGAATATAAATTATTTGTCGAATCAAATTGTTATTTCAGTAAAACCAATTTAAATTTTAAATTTTGAAGGGCCTTCATAATATTAGTTACCCCGGACCTCGCATGCAAAAATAATTAATGGAATATATGCACATAACCAATTATAATTGTTAATCAGTTACACTTACTAATATATAATTAAACACGGTTGCTTTTTACAGATAATTACCTATACTACCTATAACGGTGTTTGGAATACTTATATTCTAATAGTAATATCCGTTTCCCCATCAGCAACTAACTACACTGATGAGACCTGAAAGGTCGAAACCGGTCTGTAGGTTTTCTGATGCGGGAACAATATTTAATGTTCACATTCATATTGTTATATTTGCCGCCGCTGGCAATGTCCATATCTTGTCGGATTTGGTTCAGTACAGCATTCAGGCAATAGATTCCGCCACTTTGGCGTTTCTACCTATAACAGATAATTATGTATATCAATCAACCGTAACCGTGTTCAGTTACACATTAGTAAGTGCATCTAATACTCACCCATTTTCAGTTATTGAACATGTTTAAAATGTAAGAACCTTAAACATATTTAAGTGCCCTCTACCATTCCAATTAAAACTAAACTTTCTTAAAATATTGAATGGAAGTTGTCAAAGTTCTCCAATAAAAGTAGTTCGGGGGACTTAAATGGGCCTCGTGAAGGGATCCCTTTTTGTCACTCAATCTGGGAACGTGTCAATCTTCCCCAGGGAAGGAGAAACTCCTGGGAAAACGAGAATGGGCGGTTTTCATTATTTCAACATGAAAAATTCAAGCAGGCGAATGGGCGGTAATTTAATAACCGCGGGCCTCATAAATATACGGAAAATTAATTTCGTCGCGCTAAATTTTATTTCATTTCCATGGCAGGTTTCATTAAATCGTAAGCAGTTTTTTTTTAGATCATCATGGTAGTTTAATTAAGTGAAATAGTGAACTATTATTATAAAAATGTTTGCAGATGGATTCAAACCAGAACTTTTTTATTTTAAAATGTAAAGGGGATTGCATTATTCTAATAAAATCGTATTCGTTAATTAATTAATAAAAATAAATAAATATATGATTTTAAATTTGAACCCAACAATAATTTTAATAACTGTCATAATATTTACGTATTGGCGTAACAGGGTACGTACGAAGCGCCTGCTGTTAGTACCAAAACGCTCCGTACTACCCTCTCCGCTTGCGCCACCGTCGCCCGTACCACCGCATCCCCACCACCGAAGAAGGGAGGACCACTATCCTTTATAATAATTTATATAAATAAACATCTTTATTCAAGGATTATTACAATTAAATATAACATACATATAAAAATTTATTTTTTTCTGCAATCCTTAATGAGCTATCGACCGGAGGTCTTTTAGCCATTATAATAATATTAATTGAGATTTACTTTATGGTGAATGCGCCGGGCACGTAAAATTTATATCATGCGCAGTGTTGCCAGGAGTAATTTTTAATTTTCCCCAAATATTTTATAAAAAACCCCCCAAAATTACCCCTCGCATAAAATACCCACCCCAAAAAATACCCCAACGATTGAATTTTTTTTTACCCCCATTTTAGAAAACCCCCCAATCTGACAACACTGGGATTAGAGAAGGCGCGCTGATAAGTTTTCGGAATTTGCAGAAAAAATGTTTTATAACTCCGTTTTCCGAAAATATGTTGGGTAGGCCATTTAAAAAATTAAAAAAATATTTAATCGTGCTGTGGTGTCCTCCAATTAATTAAAATAATTATTTATTTTTTCGGAAAGCCTCGCTAATTAACTACTTAAAATTGTGCGCATTTTTTTCATAATTTCCAAACAGTTCCAGTTATACCGGGTGATCAGTTTCATTCCGGGCCAAAGTATTATATTAAACAATTACAAAAAAAAAACTAAATTGGCTCCAAAATAATCTTTTGATTTTAAAAATTTTCGAAAAAAAAATCAAAAATCGAATCTAAACATTTAAAAATTTAGTAATTCCTCAAACACAAATCGCGCACGCTGTATTTTGTAGCTAAAGATTAAAGTACATTAGTTTTATCTTAAAACAATCACTATAATTAAATTAAAAACATTAAAACAAAAAAAAACAAATATAACCAAAAATTAATACAAAAACCAAGTACAAGCTAAAAATATCAAAAATTCAGTCTGCAAAATCTAAATTATAGGGTAAAAATGCAAAAACTTGAAAAATGGGCCAAAAATTCGCTTATAAAAATCAACAATTCATTTAAATCTAAAGTAAAGACCAATAAAAAATTCGCTTATTAAAATTAATAATTAAGATAACAGAACTAAATACATTGGTAAAAAAATTGAAAAAAGAAAACATTTCAACAAATATTCGAAAATTTTGATTTAGAAGCCAAAAACATCTAAAATATAAGCCAAAAAAATCAAAAAGCCTAGTTTAAAAACTTAAAATGCAGACTAAAAATTGAAAATTCAAGCAAAAGAAAAATTATATGCCATTTTCAGCCCCAAAAATAACTCTTTACCTCAAAGTAAATTGCCGAAACTCTAAACTCAAAAATAATTCGCCCATAAAAACAATTATTCAGCTTAAAACATCTAAAATGAAGGGCAAAAAATCAAAATTTGCGTCAAAATAACACGAAAATACCAGTCAAAACTTCGCACACAAAAATCAACAATTCAGGTTAAAAATCTAAAGTATAGACCAATCAAAAATTCGCTCGTTAAAATTAATAATTAAGGTTAACTAAGATATAGGCAAAAAATCGAAAGCAAAAATAAAAAATGCAGACCAGAAAAAAACGAAAATTTCAAGTAAATATTCGAACATTTTGGTTTATAGGCCAAAATCTCTAAAATTTGGAACAAAGAAATTAAAAACACAGACCAAACATCTAAAATCAATCAAATATCCTGATGTAAAAAATAAAAAATGCAGACTAAGAAATTGAAAATTCAAACAAAAGAAAAGTAATTTGCCATTTTCAGCCGCAAAAATAACTTTGTCCCAAAATAAATTGCCGGAACTCTAAACTTGAAAGTAAGTTAAAAAATTGGCCCATAGAAACAATAATTCAGGTTAAAAAAAATCGAAAATGAAGGGCAAACAATCAAAAACTTGAAAATACCCTCAAACCAAAAAAAAATCGCCCATAAAAGTCAACAATTCATGTTAAAAATGGTGTAGACCAATCAAAAATTCACTCGTTCAAATTAATGATTAAGATAAAAAAAAACTAAAGAAATCGAAAAATGAAAAATGTAAACAAAAAACCAAAAATGTCAACTTTCCATTAAAAAAAAAATTGGTCAAAATCAAAATATTTTGGCCAAAAACTCTAAAAATTAGAGCAAAGAAATCAAAAATGCAGACCAAACATCTAATATATAAGAAGAGGAAAATGAATTTCCTGGCTTAAAAAAATTGAAACAACAAAAGAAAAATAATTTGCCATTTTCAGTCCCAAAAATAACTCCAGCTTACCCCTCGCATAAAATACCCACCCCAGAAAATACCCCAACGATTGAATTTTTTTTAGCCCCATTTTAGGAAACCCCCCCAATCTGGCAACACTGGTATTAGAGAAGGTGCGCTGATTAGTTTTCGGAATTTGCACAAAAAATGTTTTATAACTCCGTTTTCCGAAAATATGTTGGTAGTACAAAAAGGCCATTTAAAAAATTTAAAAAAATATTTAATCGTGCTGTGGTATCCTCCAATTAATTAAAATAATTATTTATTTTTTCGGAAAGCCTCGCTAATTAACTACTTAAAATTGTGCGCATTTTTTTTCATAATTTCCAAACAGTTCCAGTTATACCGGGTGATCAGTTTCATTCCGGGCCAAAGTATTATATTTAACAATTACAAAAAAAAACTAAATTGGCTCCAAAATAATCTTTTGATTTTAAAAATTTTCGAAAAAAAAATCAAAAATCGAATCTAAACATTTAAAAATTTAGTAATTCCTCAAACACAAATCGCGCACGCTGTATTTTGTAGCTAAAGATCAAAGTACATTAGTTTTATCTTAAAACAATCACTATAATTAAATTAAAAACATTAAAACAAAAAAAACAAATATAACCAAAAATTGATACAAAAACCAAGTACAAGCTAAAAATATCAAAAATTCAGTCTGCAAAATCTAAATAATTGGGTAAAAATGGGCCAAAAATTCGCTTATAAAAATCAACAATTCATTTAAATCTAAAGTAAAGACCAATAAAAAATTCGCTTATTAAAATTAATAATTAAGATAACAGAACTAAATACATTGGTAAAAATTGAAAATTCAAGCAAAAGAAAAATAATTTGCCATTTTCAGCCCCAAAAATAACTCTTTACCTCAAAGTAAATTGCCGAAACTCTAAACTCAAAAATAATTCGCCCATAAAAACAATTATTCATCTTAAAACATCTAAAATGAAGGGCAAAAAATCAAAATTTTTGTCAAAATAACCCGAAAATACCGGCCAAAACTTCGCGCACAAAAATCAACAATTCAGGTTAAAAATCCAAAGTATAGACCTATCAAAAATTCGCTCGTTAAAATTAATAATTAAGGTTAAAAAAAAACTAAGATATAGGCAAAAAATCGAAAGCAAAAATAAAAAATGCAGACCAGAAAAAAACGAAAATTTCAACTAAATATTCGAACATTTTGGTTTATAGGCCAAAATCTCTAAAATTTGGAACAAAGAAATGAAAAACACAGGCCAAGCATCTAAAATCAAGCAAATATCCTGATGTAAAAAATAAAAAATGCAGACTAAGAAATTGAAAATTCAAGCAAAAGAAAAGTCATTTGCCATTTTTAGCCGCAAAAATAACTTTGTCCCAAAATAAATTGCCGGAACTCTAAACTTGAAAGTAATTTAAAAAATTGGCCCATAGAAACAATAATTCAGGTTAAAAAAAATCGAAAATGAAGGGCAAACAATCAAAAACTTGAAAATACCCTCAAACCAAAAAAAATTGCCCATAAAAATCAACAATTCATGTTAAAAATGGTGTAGACCAATCAAAAATTCGCTCGTTCAAATTAATGATTAAGATAAAAAAAAAACTAAAGAAATCGAAAAATGAAAAATGTAAACAAAAAACCAAAAATGTCAACTTTCCATTAAAAAAAAATGTGGTGAAAATCAAAATATTTTGGCCAAAAACTCTAAAAATTAGAGCAAAGAAATCAAAAATGCAGACCAGACATCTAAAATATAAGAAGAAAAAAATGAAATTCCTGGCCTAAAAAAATTGAAACAACAATAGAAAAATAATTTGCCATTTTCAGTCCCAAAAATAACTCTAGCTCAAAATAAATTGCCAACCAGAAACGCGAAAATGTTAAAAAAAGTAAAGGACAAAAAATCAAAAACTCGAAAATACCGCTCATAAAAATGAATAATTCAGGTTGAAATATAGGGCAAAAAATAACAAATTCGGGCCTAAAAATAAAAAATGCCGACAAAAAAATCGAAAATTTAGACCAAAATTAAGAAAAATTTGTTCAAAAGATCAGAAATTTATACAAAAAAAAAAAAACGAAAATGCAGGTTGGAAATCTAAAATATAGGTAAAAAAATGTAAATCCAGACCTAAAGATTAAAAATGCAAACAAAGAGATTGAATATTTAATATAATAATAATAATTTATTTACGAGCAGCGAGTATTGCCAGTAGTAATTTTTCATTTTCCCCAAATAAAAATTCTGCAAAATTACGTCGTTGTCCCTCTCAAAAATAATAAAATTTGAAAATAAAACGTAAATACAGTGGGGATTTATTAGAAACTTACATACAAAATTAAAGTAGTATAAATATAAAATTTATTATTCATCTTCATCCGCAATATTTTCATCTTCTTTTCGGCACATACATATTTTTAAATGAAAGTGAAGCATCTCATTAGGGGTCACAAAATTATGAAAACAGCAATAATAGAATCACTAGGACAATTACCTTAAATAAGTCACAGGTTTTTCCTCGTCGCTGAGGAAAATTATTCACTTCTTTATGGTTGTGCACTATTGGTAATGATGATTTCTAGCAAATGTAATAATATGTTATGTTCATACTTATTTCCCCAAAAATACCCCTCGTATAAAATTCTCACTCCAAAAAAACCCCATTGATTGAAGTTCCCCAAAATACACCCCAAGGCAATAATTTACCCCCATTTTGGGGAAAAAAAACCCCAATCTGGCAACACTGATCATGCGCTTAAAAAAAAAATATTGTCGGGAATTCGATCTTACGGAATTTTTCTTTTGTCGCGAATATTAGGTCATTCGTAAGGTAAGGGTTAATGTAATCGTTTATTAAGGACCAAGTGAATTAATAACATAAACGTAAATATATAATTTTAAATAAGTAGTTAAAAACCTTCCAAATCCTTTAAAACATTAATAATTGAATCATATACGTATCTCTTCGCTTCCCTCCCGTAGGTGAAATCTGTATGACTCCACTCAGGATGTTCAATGAGAGACCCCATCGCTAAATTTGGAATTTCCCTCATCAATCTCTCGACATCTTTGGGAACTATTAGCAAATCATTCGAACCGTAGTAAATGTACACCGGAATCTTGGCGTTCTTCAATTTATAATTTGGGGGATATCTGTGTTTGTAGACGAGGAAGTTGGCGATGCGTCCGTAATCGTACTTTCTGAAGGCACCTATAATAAGAAAACATGAGGAGTATTTCTTTTCATTCGCACTTAATGAAAGGGGGGGTTCATTAATGGGAAATTGCAAGCCTGTAATTACTGTATCGGAGGCCTTTCTTCCTTTGTGTGCTGCGAGCGCGCGTATGTTTCCCGCTCCGTTAATTACTCAGGATGCTTCAGAGTTCTGCTTAATTTGCAAGAGATCGTTTACAGAAAGCATGCTTAAGGTATGGAGTTAAATAATTACTAAGTGATTAATTTCATTTCAATTCTGATAAATATAATGTGGGGTTCATAATTTTTATTGTGTCGATATTGTGTTTATTGTTTAAAAACAATGGTGGTGGCAGATGGCCTAGTAGCCGACGCCAAAATTCCCTAATCATTCACTCTCATTAACCCCGCAGTTCCATCCACGCCCTTCCTTTAAAAAAAAATTGGCCTCAAACTTACAAAAAATTATATTCTGAAAACTATTTTATCTAAGATGTGCTAAAAGAAATTCTAAACAAAACAATTTTATAGGAACTTCTTAAACATATCGATTTAAAAAAAAAATCTGTTTTAGGAAAAATGACAAAGTGAATACTCCTGAAAAAAATAATTTTAAAACAAATTTTTCATAATTCGAGAGCGTTAATCTTGTTTAAGAAAACAAGAAAATATTTCGGAAAAAAAACGATTTGAGAGTGATTTTTTATGAAACTACAAAAATATTTTGAAAATAACTTACAAAAAATGTATTCCGAAAACTATTTTACCTAAGATAATTCTAAACTAAACAAAGCAAGTCTTAAATAACACTAGACTTTCAGAAAGTGTGCAAGAAATTATCCCGAGCAAAAAAAAAAAATTCTTAAAATCAGTGGTTTTTCTGACATTTAATTTAAATTTAAACAAAAAACTAACTACCAAAAGATCACTTATGATACATTTATGAACTCAGAATTTAGAGAAATTATGTAAAAATATACAGGGTGTTCATTTGAAATAGAAAAGTTAAGGTACAAAAGTTTTAGGATTTTTTTAATTACATTTTTTCAGGACTTCTTTCCTCGCGACTCTTTTAAATTAAAATCTCTTTCAGGACATTGTTTTCTGGACTTCTTAAGGTCTTCTTTTTTAAAATTTTGTAAGACTTTATTTTCGAGACTGTATTTCGAGACCTTTTTCAAAAAAAAAATGTAGGTTTTTTTTTAAGAAAACTTTCATAAAACAGCATACTTAATTTTATAAAGGCGTATGTAAAACTTTAAATTATATTTGGGGTCTATCAGAATTCAGTTACACCCGGTATATTCAGGAACTTTTTTCTAATTTTTCCAAGGACTTCAAAACCATTTTTTAGAACTCTCTCAGCTCTCTTTGGGATTTTTTTCAGGTCAACCTTTTTAATAACTTTTTTCGGGTCCTTTTTTAGGACCTTTCTATCGATTTGTTTTAGGATTTTTTTTAATTAAATTTTTTCAGGACTTTTCCTCGCGACTCTATTAAATTAAAGTCTCTTTCAGGACATTGTTTTCGGGTCTTCTTTTTCAAGATTTTTAAAGACTTTATTTTCAAAACTTTATTTCGAGACCTTTTTCAAACAAATTTCAGGTTTTTTTTTAGGAAAATTTTCATAAAACAGCATACTTAATTTTATAAAGGTGTATGTAAAAGTACAAATTATATTTGGGGTTCACCAGAATTCAGTTACACCCGGTATATTCAGGATTTTTTTCGGGCTTTTACGAGGACTTTCTAAACCATTTTTTAAAACTCTCTCAGGACTCTTTCTTAGCTCTCCTTGGGATCTTTTTTCAGGTCAACCTTTTTAAGAACTTTTTTGTGTCCTTTTTAGAACTTTTTTTATGATTTTTTTTAGGATTTTTTAATTACATTTTTTCAGGACTTTATTTTCAAAACTTCTTTCGTCGCAACTCTTTTAAATTTAAGTCTCTTTCAGGACATTGTTTTCGGGACTTTTTAAGGTCTTCTTTTTTAAGATTTTTTAAGACTTTATTCTCAAAAGAAATTTTCGAGATCTTTAAAAAAAAAATTTAGGACTTTTTTCTGAACGTTTTCAAGATTTTTTTTTCTAGACTTTCTTTTCAGGGCTGTTTTTAGAACAATTTTTGCAGATTTTTTTCAGTAGTTTTTCGGGAGTCTTTTTAAGAATCTTTCTACAAGAATTTTTCTAAGACTTTAATTTGAGGACTCTTCTTTAAGAATTTTTCTAGGACTTTTTGTCAGAACTTTTTTCAAGAATTTTCATTTAAGTCTTTTTCGGGACATTTTTTCATTTTTTTCAAAGCCCTCTTCTTAACTCTTTTGGGTACCTTTTTAAGGAATTTTTTCAGTACTTTTTTGGGATATTTTTGTCAGGAATTTTTTTGGACTATTTTTGAGTTTTTTCAGGACTTTTTCTTCGGGACTTTTATTCAGGACTCTTTTTCAGGACTTTTTCTAGGACTTTTTGCTTTAAAACTTTTTTATGAACTGTTTTTAGCACTTTTTTCAAGATTTCTTTTTAGTTTCTCTTCAATTCAAGACCTTTTCAGAATATTTTTCTCCCAACTTTTTTGAGGGCTTTTTCAAGATTTTCTTCTGGACTTTCTTTTCAGGGCTTTTTTAAGGGCAATTTTTGCAGATTTTTTTCAGTTTTGTTTTCTGGACTTTCTTTTCAGGGCTGTCTTAAGGACAATTTTTTGCAGATTTTTTTTAAGTAGTTTTTTAAGGATCTTTCTTAAAGATTTTTTTCAAGACTTTATTTTGAGGACTCTTCTTTAAGAATTTTTTTAAAGACTTTTTGTCAGAACTTTTTTTCAAGAATTTTCATTTAGGCCTTTTTCGGGATATTTTCCATTTTCTTCAAAGCCCTTTTCTTAACTCTTTTGGGTACCTTTTTAAGGAATTTTTTTAGTACTTTTTTTGGGATGATTTGGATACCTTTTTAAGGAATTTTTTCAGTACTTTTTTTGGGATGTTTTTGTCAGGAATTTTTTTGGACCTTTTTTGTCGGGAGCTTTTTCAGGATTTTTTCAGAATATTTTCTTCGAGACTTTCATTTAGGATTTTTTTTAGGACTTTTATCCAGGACTTCTTGCTTTAATACTTTTTTTAAGGACTGTTTTTTAGCACTTTTTTCAAGATTCCTTTTCAGTTTCTCTTCAATTCAAGACCTTTTCAGAATATTTTTCTCCCAACTTTTTTGAGGGCTTTTTCAAGATTTTCTTCTGGACTTTCTTTTCAGGGCTTTTTTAAGGGCAATTTTTGCAGATTTTTTTCAGTAGTTTTTCATGTATTTTGTAAGGATCTTTCTTAAAGAATTTTCTCAAGACTTTATTTTGACTCTTCTTTCAGAATTTTTTTTAGAACTATTTGTCAAAACTGTTTTTCAAGAATTTTCATTTAGGTCTTTTTTTAGGACTGTTTTTGTCGGTAGTTTTTCAGGATTTTTTCATCGGGACTTTTATTTAGGACTCTTTTTCAGGACTTTTTTCCCGGACGTTTTGCTTTAAAACTAACTGTTAAAAACTTTTTTTTTACTTTTAAACTTTACTGGTTTTTAGCATTTTTTTCAAGATTCCTTTTCAGTACTATTTTTCAAGACTTTCTTATAGGACTTTTTGTTCAGAAGCATTTATTTGGGACTGTTTTTATGATGTTCATAATTTTTTTTGTCTATACTTTCTTTCAGGACTATTTTTTCTTGACATTTTTCAGGCTTTTTCAGGATTTTAGAACCTTCTTACCTTCTTCAAGTTTTTTTAAAGGCCTTTTTTTCAGGACTTTTCTTTTTTATTTTTGGGTTTCAGGTCAATTTTTACTAGAACTATTTTGGGACTTTATCAGGTTTGTTTTAAGGATTTCTTTTCTCGACTTTTTTAAGGACATGTTTTGTCAGGAGTCATGAGTGATACATCTGAAAACTCAGAATTTAGAGACGAATTAAATTATGTAAAAATATACAGGGCGTTCTATTTGAAATAGAAAAGTTAAAGTATTTTCCGGTTAAACCGGAAAGGGAATTTTATTTAATTTAATTCATCTCTAAATGTTGAGTTCATAGATGTATTGTAAGTCATCCTTTGGATGTTAGCTTTTGTTTAAATTTAATTTAAATTTAAACAAAAACCTAACAATCGAAAGATCACTTATGATACATGTCTGAACTCAGAATTTAGAGACGAAATAAAATTCAAGTTTGGATTGCTGTCATTTCTTTGTAGTCCGTGATTGGGCAATTGTTTTGCTGGGAAATTAAAAAATGTATAATTTTTTTAAAGGACTCGTGAGCTTTGGAAAGAAATTCCTTGATGGATTATTTTTTCCTTACAAATTTTCCAAACTTTGAATGCATTTTTCATTTTCCTAGTTCAAGTTTGGATTGCTGTCAGTTCTTTATCGTCCATGATTGAGCAATTGTTTTGCTGGGAAATAAAAGCAAAATGTATAATTTTTTAATAGCCTCTGAGCTTTGGAAATAAATTCCTTGATGGATTATTTTTTTTAATAAATTTTCCAAACTTTGAATGTATTTTTAGTTTTTCCAGTTCAAGTTTGGATTACTGTCATTTCTTTGCCGTCCATGATTAGGCAATTGTTTTGCTGGGAAATTAAAAAAGTATAATTTTTTAATGGACTGTGAGCTTTGGAAATAAATTCCTTGATGGATTATTTTTTTTAAATAAATTTTCCAAACTTTGAATGTATTTTTAGTTTTTCCAGTTCAAGTTTAGATTGCTGACATTTCTTTGTCGTCCGTGATTGAGCAATTGTTTTGTTGGAAAATTAAAAAATGTATAGTTTTTTAATAGCCTCTGAGTTTTGAAAATAAATTCCTTGATGGATTATTTTTTCTTTTATAAATTTTCCAAACTTTGAATGTATTTTTAGTTTTTCCAGTTCAAGTTTGGATTGCTGTCATTTCTTTGTCGTCCATGATTAGTCAATTGTTTTGCTGGGAAATTAAAAAAGCATAATTTTTTAATGGACTGTGAGCTTTGGAAATAAATTCCTTGATGGATTATTTTTTTTAAATAAATTTTCCAAACTTTGAATGTATTTTTAGTTTTTCCAGTTCAAGTTTGGATTGCTAACATTTCTTTATCGTCCATGATTAGGCAATTGTTTTGCTGGGAAATTAAAAAATGTATAGTTTTTTAATAGACTCTGAGCTTTGGAAATAAATTCCTTCCTGGATTATTTTTTTACAAATTTTCCAAACTTGGAATGCATATTTTGTTTTCCCAGTTCAAGTTTGGATTGCTGTTATTTCTTTGTCGTCCATGATTGGGCAATTTTTTTGCTGGGAAATTAAAAAATGGGTAATTTTGAATGTTTGCAGATTTTATCTAAATCTTAAAGCAGAATCAATTTTGAGTAAATTTGCAAAGTTTCAAGTGTCTAGCAACCGTTTTTGTATATTTTCTTAAAGCTCGGAAAATTCGCAATTTTTGATTTATAAAAACTTTAAATCAATTGGGATTATTTTGAAATCTAGTGAAAAATGTTTACAGATTTGATCTAAATCTTTAAGCAGAAGTAATTTTAAGTAAATTTGCATAGTTTTAAGCTTCCAGCAATCGTTTTTATATTTTTTTAACGGTCAAGAGATTTGCAATTTTTTATTTATAAAAACTTTATTTCTCTTGCAATTATTTTGAAATCTAGTGAAAAATGTTTGCAGATTTGAACTAAATCTTCAAGCAAAAGTAATTTTGACTAAATTTGGAAAGTTTCAAGCTTCTAGCAATTGTTTTTATATATTTTTTAACGGTCGTGAGATTGGCAATTTTTTATTTATAAAAACTTTAGTTTTCTTGCGATTATTTTGAAATCTAGTGTAAAATATTTGCACATTTGCATTGAATCTTAAAGCAGAAGTAATTTTGAGGAAATTTTCTAGGTTCAAGTTTCTAATAATTAATTTTGTATATTTTTTAACGGTCGACATATTTGCAATTTTTGATTTATAAAAACTTTAGTTCTCTTGCCATTATTTTGAAATCTAGTGGAAAATGTTTGTAGATTAGAACTGAATCTTAAAGCAGAAGTAATTTGAGGAAATTTGCAAAGTTTAAAGTTTTTAGCAATTGTTTTTGAATATTTTTTTAAAGCTCGAGAAATTCGCATTATCAGTATGTGCAATTATTTATTATGGATTTAATTTAATTTACTGAAAGAAAATGTGTACCGAAAATAAAGAATAATTTTGTATTGTTTTCTTGATCATTTGATGGTTACGGTGGAACGATTTAATTATTGGATTTTTATTTTTACAGATTTTTTCCGACCACCCAATCTGCACATTTCGAAGCAGACGTTGCAAGGTTCAACACGTTTATCAAAATTTAATTGCCCAATCGCCGCAGAGTTTTTAAACTGGAATGTGCGTGGAGCCTCGTGATTGGCGATTAAACGCCCGAAGGCAAGTTTTTTGTGCGATTTCGAAATCTTATCGGCTTGTCTTGCCCGGGCCTGACTGATAACACCAGTCTGCACATCGCCGCCGCGAACGATGTGCGAATCGCGGTCTATTATTTTTCCGAAAACCGTTTCTTCGGCCGCGGAAAAACCCGGGTGTTTTCGTCGCGAGCGCGTGTTGCTTCCCTTACACGAAGGGGAGTACGTGTGAACGTGTGAACAGTTTGTGAAAGACTAATAGTGATGGGTTTACAGGATTTAATACCTTTTTTGTGGTATCAAACCCCGCAAACTCCCTTGGATTGCAGTGCTAGTGTGGGATTTTCGTTTCCATTCCATCCATCCATCCCGAGGGGGGGCAGAAGGGACGACTCTTCACCTGACTTCATATGACATCTTTAGCAAGTTAAGAAGAGGTAAGGTAGGTCGAGAGTAAGCTGTTGGACGCCGTGCCGTAAGGCTTTCGTGAGTGACTTTTCTTTGGTTAATTCGCGCGTCGGGTTCGCGTTTCTCTTCCAGGTTGTCCCCCTCGGTGTTGCCGTTTTTCGTTGAAAAGGTGCCACCCGCTCCTCCTTCAGACGGGCCGTTACCGGACGGTAGAGCAAAATGGGTCGGACCTTATAGGGCTATAGGTAGGGAAACAGAGGGGGACTGATAACAACGAGATCTTCATGGATCTTAACACTGGACCGCTTGCTCGATCCAGTGTTAAGATCTGCAAACCAAAAAATTAAACATCTATATTCAATTGTTTCGCTTATGATTTCAGGGCAGCGAGAGTTTGAACACCTACGGTTTTTATTGAAACAATAGGTGGTGCGGTGCGCATCCTGAAATTTAATCAGTTTGGTATAAAACGAGATTTTCTCACAGTCACACAATTACTATAATAATGCCCACCCACCACCCTTTGTTTTTAGTTCACTCAACCTACAAACCATGTTTTCGGTTTTTTTTTTGTAATTTAATTGCAACGAGTTAATTCAACACAAAAGGTTGCATAAACAGTGTTTGTAGCTTAAGTAACAATTTAAACCACCACCAGGAAGATCATTTTCGACCCTTTGTAGAGAGAACCCAAGCAAGCAATTTTTCCAGGTGAGGTGCAGAAAATTCAAGCGGAACTATACACTAAATAATTTGCTCGTAATTCTAGAAAATTAATTCCCTTAACGGAAGTGAGAAGAAGTGGAAACACCAAGCCAATGGATGAATTAAATTTATTTAAAAAATTGATCCAAGTGATCCAAACGCAAGCATTTCAGCAGTAAAAGATTGCGGATCTGAGTATTTTGCCAAATATCTCATTTTCTCCCGATCAAAAATAATTTTGCAGGTACGAATTATTTTTCTTATTACACATAATTTTCTCAATGTTCTTTAATTTATCGAGTGATGCTGGATTTAATACCTAAAATTTTATTGTTTAGTAAAATTTAAAAATTAGTTACTACATTTTTTCGTGAAATTAATGTAAAACGTCCAAATCGCACGTTTTTTATTTTATTTTTTTTATTTAGCGAGTGATGCAGGATTTAATACTTAAAATTATATTGTTTAAATTTAAAAATTAATCAACACATTTTTTCGTGAAATTAATGTAAAACCAAAATCGCACGTTTTTAAAATCCGAAAATTTCTTTTTTATATTGCAAAACTACCAAATGTCTTGACCGATGTTATTGATTTTAACGGTAAAATATTGAAAATTTTGTGTAATTTAAAAACGGGTTGATAAATATTTTAGGGAAATCAACGCAAAGCGTTAATAAAACTGAACCTTTTCAAACTTTTCAAACTTAGATTTATATTGCGATTTTGATTTATGATATTGCACAACTGCAAACGCATTGTCAGATTAGGATTATTTTAACGTCAAAGTATGAAAAATTAACAGCAATTTCAAAACGTGAAATTAACGTAAAAGGTTTTCAAAGTCAAAAGAATTAAAATTGCAATTTTGATTTTTGATAATTGCTCAACTGCCGAATGCGTTATCCAATTTTACAAATTCTCACATCAAAATATCGTAAATTTAGTGTAATTTTAAAATTAGTTACAATCTTTTTTCGTGAAAATAATACAATGCAAAAATCTCACTTCTCAGTTCCATAATTTTAGAATTTGCTCTTTTTAAATTTGAAATTCTACAACTGCCGAACGCGTTATCCGATTTTGAAGATTCTAACGTCAGAATATAGAAAATTTCGTGTAATTTTAAAATTAATTACATTTTTTTCATAAAATGAACACAATGTAAAAATCGTATTTTTTAACGTTCGAAGATTTCAAAAACGTAATTTAACGTAATTTAATTATTTCATTTATTTATTTATTTATGTTTACGGTACTCCTTTTACATAAATGTTTTAAATTAGGCGTATAAATTATTACATTCAATCATGTCAGAATAAAGTCGTGCAAATATTGCAAAATTTGGTTGGGTTTTTGGTTTTTGAAATTATACAACTGACAAACGAGTTGTTACATCTTGATTAATGAAACGTGAAAAAATAGCAAACTTAGGGCCATTTTAAAATAGATTACTAAATTTTCTCGCGATTCTGTTAATAATTAATAATTCATAATTAATAATAATTAATAATATTTAATTAAAATTTTGGAACTTTAAAAAAAGTGTTTTAAAGTTCCAAAATTTTAAAATTGCGAATTTGATAATTAAATTTTTAACTCAAACGTCGAAATGTGGAAAATTTAGTGTAATTTACCGACTACAAAATGTATTTATAAAATTAACACAAAATGCAAAAATCGCATTTTTACCGTTCGAAGATTTCAAAATGGTACTTTTGATTTTTGAAATTGTACAACTGCCGAACGCATTGTTCGATTTTGATGATTCCAACGTCAAAATAGCAAATTTAATGCAATTTCAAAATTGGTTATCATATTTTTTCGTAAAATTAATGTAAAATGTTAAAATTGCACTTTTTTAAAGAAATATAGAAAATCGGGATTCTGATTTTTTTTATTGCACAACTGCCGAACGCCTTGTCCAATTTTGATGATTCAAACGTCAAAATATTCCAAATTGAATGTTACTTTAAAATTGATTACATACATTTTTCGTGATATTAAAGCAATGCAAAAATATCATTTTTTTAACGTTCGGAGATTTCAAAATCTTGGATTTGATTCTTTAAATTGCACAACTCTCAAACGCGTTGTTAGATTTTGATGATTCAAACGTCAAAATGTTTCAAATTTAGTAATACTTTAAAATTGATTACATACATTTTTTGAGATATTAACGCAATGCAAAACTGTCATTTTTTTAACGTTCGGAGATTTCAAAATCGTGGATTTGATTCTTCAAATTGCACAACTGCCAAACGCGTTGTTACATTTTGATGATTCAAACGTTGAAATATTCCAAAAATTTAGTGTAATTTTAAAATTGTTTACAAACATTTTTCATGATTTTCACAATGCAAAAATCGTATTTTATCAACGTTCGAAGATTTCAAAGTCGTGATTTGGTTTTTGAAATTGTAAAACTGTCAAACGCCTTGTTTGATTTTAATGATTCAAACATCGAAATATGGCAAATTTCGTGTAATTTTCAAATTGATTACAATTTTTTTTTTCGTGAAATTAACACAATGCAAAAATTGAATTTGTTTAAAGTTCGAATATTTCAAAATCGTGATTTGGTTTTTTTAAATTGCCGAACTGTCAAATGCGTTGTTTGATTTTGACAGTTCAAACGTCGTCATATGGAAAATTTAGTGTGATTTTAAAATTGATCACAAATTTTTTTCCTGAACTTGACACAATGCAAAAATAGTATTTTTCAACGTTCAAAGATTTCAAAATCGTGATTTGGTTTTTTGAAATTGTACAAATGTCAAACGCGTTGTTTGTGTTTTGATGGTTCAAACGGCAACATATGGAATATTTAGCGTGATTTCAAAGTTGATTACAATTTTTTTTCCTGAAATTGACACAATGTAAAAATCGTATTTTTCAACGTTCGAAGATTTCAAAATCGTGATTTGGTTTTTGAAATTGTACAAATGTCATATCTAAGATTTAGCGTGATTTCAAAATTGATTACAATTTTTTTTCCTGAAATTGACACAATGTAAAAATCGTATTTTTCAACGTTCGAAGATTTAAATATCGTGATTTGGTTTTTAAAATTGTACAAATGTCAAACGCGTTGTTTGATTTTGATGGTTTAAACGGCAACATATGGAAGATTTAGAGTGATTTTAAAATTGATTACAAAATGTTTTTCCTGAAATTGACACAATGTAAAAATCACATTTTTCAACGTTCAAAGATTTCAAAATCGTGATTTGGTTTTTAAAATTGTACAACTGTCAAACGCGTTGTTTGATTTTGATAGTTCAAACGTCGACATATGGAAGATTTAGCGTGATTACAAAATTGATTACAATTTTTTTTTCCTGAAATTGACACAATGTAAAAATCGCATTTTTCAACGTTCAAAAATTTCAAAATCGTGATTTGGTTTTTGAAATTGTCCAACTGTCAAACGCGTTATTTGATTTTGATGATGCAAACATCAAAATATGGCAAAGGTGGTAGCGGGATAAGATGGGTGTGGAGGCCACCGCGCGATTTGAATTGCAAGTGTAGAAACCTTGTTTTAAATATTAAGAAATGATATTTTAATGCTCAATAACTGTCATTTTCGACTTTTACCAAAAATGTGGTAAAAATGCGTTTTCTTAAATTATTCCACTGTAAAATTGTTTGTATTTTCCGGCCAGTTTTGTGATCGGACTTAATTGATTCAATTTTATTACACCCAAAACTAGAGAATGGCATTTTTTCAGATTTTTTACGGGTCATGGTGTAAACAGAAAAAAACGTGAAAAAAAATTGTTTTTCAAGAATATTTTTTTAAGCTTTCTTGTGCGCTTACAAAAAGGGGCTAAATAGCATAAGTAGCCATATTAATGACCTTCATTATCCCCTTAACTGTGTGTTAATATCTTCACTTGTCCACGCGAAAACTCAAATTAAGTAAATTTTGTTTTCCATATCTTGGTAATAATAATATAATTACACGAGTAATTGACAAAGTATAAGTCGTATATAACAGTTTTAGGATAAAAACATTTTTATAGCTTGTACAAATGTTAGAATACATACACTCGGCGTCAAAGAAAGCGCCACTCGAAAAATCGCGAAAAAAACTCGATTTTTCAAACCGTCGTAACTTGGTTCAATTTGGTCGAAAATCGATTAATCTTTCAGTTTGGGAAAGATTCAAGTTTCATCTTTAAGAATGTGTAGTTGATTTTGACCCCAAGTCCAACCCCATGTAAATCATCGCACTCTGCGCGGCACGCCTCCTCAGCGTCCAACTTGAGTTGGTCTGTCTGTACACGAAATTATTATCAACAACAATTTTATGCGTTTTTTTACTCCATTAATTACTCTCTTACCTGATCTCATAAGCTGAACGTAATGATTAAACTGCTTTGTGGAAACTCCTGCTGGAAAATGTCCATATATTACTGGTACCAGTTCCGGATCAAGTTGATCCGAATAACCAGCGGTAAAGTAAAATGGAAAACTACAAATGGTACGAGCCGCAACTGGATTGGAGCATATTTTCGTTATTGCCGGAAATACATACTTGATGTGAGGGGCAAAGTTAAAGTTACCCAAAACATCGTTCAGCCCAGGAAACTGAAATCATTTAGAACCCACAATTATAAACAAATAAACAAACTTAAACGCGGTATGTGGACATAATCACTCCGCCACTATCAGATCTCGAGATGGCGGAGTGGTTAGGCGGTTAAGGGTCAATTGTAAAAATAAATTATTGGGAATTGGGCATTCAGCTACGACCGATGTATTATAATTAAATATATTTGAAATTAAATCAGCAAATGCATGTTGCAATACAAATACAACATCCACGGACACGAACGAATATTTCTCGTTCAGCCCGGGCGGGGAATCGAACCCACGAGGCTTGGGATCTAGTAGGCAGGCTCGCGCTCTACCCACTGCAGCAATCAAAAAAAAAAAAAAAATGTTATTTTCTGTTATTCAATTTTTCTTTAAATTCTTTTGAATATTTGTTTCGAATGGGAAATAAATTGATTGTTGAAATTCTATTTATTTTTCGTATGTCTAACACTGTCTATAATTATGTAAGATACATCGAAGATACATCAAAGTAGTGGCGGCTCGTGGAACATGTTGATGGTAGAGCCACTTTCACAGTTTATTAGATCGGATGATATTGGCGTTTGAAAAGTCAAAATTATGAAAGATGGAAATGACAAATTATACAAATTAAATACCGGCAAAAAAATCAAAAATTTGCACAAAAAAATCAATCACACACGTTAAAAATCTAAAGTATAGAACAATAAAAAAACTAAAATATACACCCAAATGATCGAAAATTTAGACAAATTTCAAAAATTCGCGGTTAAAAAAATGCAGAAAATTTCAACAAAAAAATCAAAAAAAAATTGGGCGAAGAAATGAAAAATACAGGCCATAGATCTAAAATATAGGCAAAAAAAATCAAAAATGCTGGTCTAAAAATAAAAAATTCAGACCAAAAAAATGAAAAATCAAGGAAAACGAAAATAATTCGCCATTTTCAGCCCCCAAAATTACTCTTTAGCTCAAAATAAGTTGCCGACTAGAAACTAGAAAATCTCAGTTCCTGGAAGTCCCACAACAAAATTGTATGGACAAATAGTGTTCAGAATGGTCTCAGTCTTGAAAAAAAACAAAAAAAAATTAAATTTAATCGATTTTAGTCAAAGAGTAACCAAAAAGTAATTAAAATCGTCCATAAAAAATAATAATTCAAGTTAAAAAATCTGAAATCAAAAACCATCAAAAAAACTTGAAAATATCGGCAAAAAAATAAGTCATTTACGTTTAAAAAAAAGTTAAATATTGGATAAAAAATTCATAACTTCGACAAAACTTGGATCCTAAAAATCATAATTGCGGACCAAAAAGTTTTAACAAACAAATCGAAAATTTAGAAAAAAAATAAGGCTAAAAGATTACAAATTTAGATCAAAATATCAAAATCCGAGCTTAAAGATAAAAAATGAAAACAAGAACATTGAAAATTCAAGTACGAAAATTGCCATTTTCAGCACTCGGAGTAATTAGCCCCAGAAAACATGGGAAAAAACTTAAAATTTGCTCTGTAGCAAAGGAAATTTGCACTCTACGATTTAAAAATTTAAAAAAATTATTACTTGAAGGTTTCGCTTCAAGTAAACTTCAATTATTCAAAAATAGTCTACTTTTAATTTCCTGAAAACAGCGACATGTTCCTGCAGAAAACAAGGGAATAAACTCAAAATTTGCTCTGTAGTGAAGGAAATTATTTGCACTCAATGTTTTTAAAAATTGTAAAAAAATAATCACTTGTAGAATTAGCTCCAAAATTACTAAAACTATGCAGAAAGAGTGTACTTTTTATTACTTGTAAAAATAATTGCTGAAAACTACAGGAATTGACTCAAAACTGCACCGGAGGGAACGGAAATTGTACTCAATGTTTTGAAAAATCGGAAAATAAAATAATCATTTGCAGAATTAGCTCTTGATTAAGGTAAAAAACCAAAATATAAGCACAAAAAATCGAAAATTTAGACAAATATCAAAAATTCGCGGTTAAAAAAATGCAGACCAAAAATCCGAAGATTTCAACAAAAAAAAAATAAAAAAGTTTAACCAAATTAAAGAATATTTCGGGCAAAAACTCTAAAATTTGGAAAGAAGAAATGAAAAATACAGGTCAAATATCTAAAATATAGGCCAAAAAAATCAAAAATGCTGGTCTAAAAATAAAAATTGCAAAACCAAAAAAAAATAAGGAAAATTAATTTGCAATTTTCAGCTCCCAAAATAACTCTTTAGCTCAAAATTAGCTGCCGACCAGAAACTCGAAAACGGCAGTCAAAAAGTAACCAAAAAGTAAAAAAATTCGTTCACAAAAAATTCAAGTTAGAAAATCTAAAATGAAGGGCAAAAAAACAGAAACTGTACTTGAAAATATCGGCAAAAAATAAAACAGTTGCGTATAAAAAGCAATCATTTAGGTTAAAAAATCTAAAATATAGGATAAAAAATTAAAAACTTCGATCCTAAAAATCAAAATTGCGAGTCAAAAATTCAAAAATTTTAGCAAAAAAATCGAAAATTTAGAAGAAAATTATTTTCTTTGGAAATTTGTAAAGACACATTATTCAAAATTAGTCTGTCAAAATTTCAACCATTTGTTGCAATAAATGTGGAATTCCCTTGCAAATTTCTGAAAAATGCGCCTTATTAGTCATCAAAATTTGCTTTTTAGTGCAACCATTTTTGTTGTGGTAAACTTGCGATTATTTTCTTTTATAAATTTGTAAAGACACATTATTCCGAATTAATTTGGGCGATTATCTGACAATCCGGATTTGGGGGCGATGGACTTTTTGCGTGGGCGAAAAAAAAATCGCCAAAAAAATTGCCTCAAAATTAAAACCAAATATTATTAAACGCTGCAAATTTCGGCAACCTCAAGATTATCATTAGAACTTTAAATTTTAAATAGGTTATCATTTATGTGCTGTGTTAAAATTATAGTAAATATTTTACGGTCATGTATCTTTTCTTTTTAATTCGCGAAACACAAACTAAACAGTCCACTTTTTTACAGTTCGGAAATTTTAAAATCATCGATTTTGTTTTTTAAAACTACATAACTGCCAAACGTATTATCCGGTTTTAATGATTCTAAGGTCAAAAAAAATGAGTTGGCCATATGGACTTGCATCTGAGGCAAAAAAAAAACGCCAAAAAGTGGAAAATTTTGTGCGATTTAAAAAATTTGCTTTTTAGTGCAACCATTTTTGTTGTGGTAAACTTGCGATTATTTTCTTTTATAAGTTTGTAAAGACACATTATTCCGAATTAATTTGTCAAAATTTCAACCATCTGTAGCAATAAATGTAGAATTGCCATGTGAATTTCTAAAAAATCCGCTTTTTTGTTATCCAAATTTGCTTTTCTAGTGCAACCATTTTTGTTGTGGTAAACTTGTGTTTATTTTTTGAAGAAATTTATTAAGGGACATTATTCAAAATTAGTCTGTCAAAATTTCAACCATCTGTCGAAAGAAATGTGTAATTCTCAAGTGAATTTCTGAAAAATTTGCCTTTTTGGTGATCAAAATTTGCCTTTTAGTGAAACCATTTTTGTTGTGGTACACTTGCGATGATTTTCTTCGAAAATTTGTAAAGACACATTATTCAGAATTAGTCAGTCAAAGTTTAAACCATCTGTTCAAATAAATGTGCAATCCCTACTTGTATTTTGAAAAATGCGCCTTTTTGGTCATCAAAATTTTCTTTTTAGTGCAACCATTTTTGTTGTGGTAAACTTGCGATTCTTTCTTTGAAAATTTGTAAAAACACATTATTCAGAAATAGTCTGTCAAAATTTTAACCATCTGTTGACATTTATGTGGAACTTTCACGCGGTTTAACATTTAAAAAGTTTTTTTAAGAATCAGTTAAAATTTTTTGCTGAGCTTGAGTCTACACGTAGTGCCATGGCTCCGTGACTCTTTGTAACGAGCCGCCCCTGCATCAAAGACTTGGAAAAAGTTGCTTAAATCAAATACTGATAAGAACTTCTTCAAATACTATATTTTAACCATTTTACTCACCAATTTTGTATCAACTCCTGAGAGTTTCCCAATCAACGCATCTAGCTTAAACAGAGGTGACTTAACGTTGCTTATGTATACCGCAGGAGCAAGCGCGAAAAATGCTTTGACCCTCTCGTTGTACGCTGGCCTTTCCGAAAAAAGCACGAAAGCCTCGCCGCAGCCCTGCGAGTGCCCCACGTAATACAACTCCTCCTGCGAGGAGACACTCAAAATGTAATCGATGCACGCGGGCAGATCATACACCCCCAACTCGTGCACGGAAAAGTCCCAAAACTTCTTGCTGTCGCGCAGTCTGTCCGGATCGAGGGTCGTGTGGTTCCTCGAATATGTGTTCCCCCTTCCGTTGCCCAGCCACACGTCAAACCCGAGGTCGGCAAGTAGGTAGCCTGAATCAAATTAAATGGGCATTGGCCGATTGATCAGCAAGACTGGGAAATCCGGAAAATTTATTACCGAGCGCTTTTCCGGGTCCAAGCAGAATCCAAGCGTCCGAACTGGCGGCCAGACCGTGATGTAGGAAAATGGGGGGGCGTGCCCTTGACCCCGACGGGGGTGGAATTCTGTGCAACTCTAATATGTATCCATCTTCAGTTGTCACGTGGTGATTTTCGAATGGATAACCGTATTTCTTTATTATTTCAGGCTGTAATCAGAAGTAATGAAGTTGTAAAGAATGTTGATTGATGCGATCGTCACTGTGTCATTACACTAGATTGAAAAATGCACTTAACTACCTTATATTATCATTATACAATTAAGGACAAACAGCAGTTTTTTTAATTCAATAATTATAAGTTACTTACGAACTAAGTGCGGGAAGACAAATGAAGACACTCGCTTTTCGCTCATGCAATATTTTTTGAAACGAACAAAACCTTTACAATTAACATCAAATCAAAATAGGAGCATTATTTTATTTCGCTTTAATTTCGAAATATGAAACAAAGCAAGTTATGACTGCATAACAAAACAATTTGACAGTTGACGTTTCTAAGGGTTTGGAAGCGTGAAAACGGAGCTTCTGATACAGAAATACCGTGTACTCTGCCACAAATTAGGGACGCCACCAATACAGTCATTGATGCAACTAGTACAAGCAGTGGCGGCTCGTGGAATATGTTGATGGTAGAGCCACTTCTTCAATACACCCCCCCCCCCCCCCCCCCACTTTTTGAAAAAACAAAGAACTATTTATCTTCCTAGACCAAAGTAAGAATTAATTAAAAATTCTTGCTGAGCTTGAAACTATGGTAGTACCATGGCTCCCGGGCTCTATATAACGAGCCGCCCCTGACTGCGATTACTTTCTATTTAAAACACATTGTATAAACTAATCAATAATAAAGCTTCTGCATTGCTTACAATTGACTTCCATCAATTTGTTTTTTTTTTATAGAATAATTCTTGAATGGATGACTAGATTTCGAAAAAAAAAATCAGGTTTGGTTACTGATACAGAAATAAAATTCACCCTTCATTTTTTTTTTCTCGGATAACCCTTGAACCAGCGGCGGCTCGTGCATATTCGGCGAGGAGGCCACGGAAGAAAATTTGACCAAAATAGCAGTGGAATATTTGCTTCCTCTATAAGAGTAAGTAGTGCAGCACGAGCCTCCTCTACGAAGATCCACGAGCCGCCGCTGCCTTGAACGAATGATGAAGTCTAGTATTGTACTTAGCAAATAAGTTTAGATCAGATTAAAAAAAAACTAGATAATACATTTCATTGTTTGATGCAAAAAATCCAAAATTCCTGCAAATATTTGAAAATTAAATCATTCTCTAACATAAATCCCGCAGACTATATTTTCCAAATAAATATCGAAGTAAATTAATTTTATCTAAAAATAAACCCCATTTTTAAATTAAAACCCACCACGGATATAAAAAATATAAAATTAAATAAATAACCTGAAATGAATACAAAACCCTTGAAAATACAGGTCAAAAAATTCAAAAATGTAGGTGGAAAAATCTAAACCACAAAAAAAATCCGCAAAAAAATCAAAAATTTCCGAGTAAAAATAAATAATTCAGGTTAAAAAATCTAAAGTGTAGGACAAAAAATCAAAAATTTTGACCAAAAATCGAACATGCAGAAATATCGAAAATTTTAACAAGCCAATAAAAAATGTAGGCCAAAATAAAGAATTATTGATTTATATGCGAGATTTTTTTCCGGTATTTTCTTTTGTTTGTTCAAATTTTCGATTTTTTGGTCTGCATTTTTTATGTTTATTTTTATTTTGTCTAAATTCAGGTGTAAAAAACTCAGGTGTAAAAATAAAAAATGCAGATCGAGATATCCAAAATTTCTACAAACGAATCGAATATTTTGGCCAAAAAATTAAAAACTTGGAACTAAAATATCGGCAAAAAATTAAAAAAAACCTGATCTAAAAATAAAAATGCAGACTAAAAAATTGAAAAACAAGCAAAAAAAAAATTTGCCACTTTCAACCCCAAAAATACTCTTTTTAGCTTAAAATAAGTTCCGACGAGAAATTAGAAAATAATAGCAAATTTTTTTTTTAAAGATCACACAATAAAATCAATAATCCAGGTTAAGAAAATCTAAAATATGAGACAAAAAATAAAAAAATGAAGACCAAAAATCTATAATTCGTACCTAAAAATCAAAGTGGTGGACAAAAAAATATTTTTTCTTAACAAACAAATCAAAAGTTGAAATAAGAATAATAAATAAAAGTTTATTAAGGTAACCCCTTTTTTTACAACATATACATTAATTACAGGAATAACATTTAAATTATAACAATTGATTAATTAATAACTTAAAATATAATGTAAATGTGTAGAAGCATATACATTAAATAAATTAAAATTAAATTAGTAGGCAAAAAAAGAACAATCAAATGAAATAAAGAAAATTTCGGCCAAAAGACCTAAAATTGAAACCAAAACAATCGAAAATACAAAATATAGGCCAAAAAGTAGGGCCTAAAAAGATGAAAATTTACACAAAACATCGAAAACGGGCGTAAAGATAAAAATTGCAAACAAAAAAATTGAAAATTCCCACAAACCAATCAAATATTTTGTCCAAAATAAAGAAAAATCAAAAAAATGGAACAAAAACAAATCGAAAATACAGAAATCTGAAATATGAGACAGCGAATCAAGAATCCTGGTCTAAAAATAAAAACGCAAACAAAAAAGCAACATTATTGGCCACTTTCAGCCGCCAAAAATAAGAAGTTCGAAAATAATAGCCAAAAAAATAAAAAAATCACGAAATGAAATTAATAATCCAAGTTAAAAAATCTAAAATTTAGGATAAAAAAATAGACCAAAAATCTAAAATTCTGACAAATAAAAAACAATAATTTTAGAGCAGAAGATAAAAAATATAAATCTTTAATGTTGTTCAAAAAGTTGAAAATGTGGACAAAACATCGAAAACTCGGGCCTATAGATAATAAATGCAGACCAAAAAATCGAAAATTTCAACAAACAAAAATCAAAAATACCTGGAAAAAAATCTCGCATATAAATCAATAATTCAGGTTATAGATATTTTAACCAAAATCGTTTCAAAATTTTGGAACTAGAATTAAAATTCGGCCCGCAAAATCAAAAATGCGGGCCAAAACATAAATTGTTTCAATAATTAATTCGAAAATTTAAGTCAAAATAAAGAATAGTTGGGGCAAAAGATCAAAGAATTAAAAATACAGGTCAAAAATCTACAAACTATAAATGCGGCGGGAAAATTCAAAAAATGCGGTCCAAAACGTCGAAAATTTTAACAAATGAATCGAAAATTTAGGTCAAAATAAAGAATATTTAGGGCAAATGATCAAAAATTTAGACCCAAAAAATCGAAAATACATGCTTAATAATAAAAAATGCAGAATATTTTAGTAAGAAAGTCGTAAATTCGTCTGAAAAATCACTATTGCTCAAAATAATTTTCCAATTTTTTTAATTACTAAACATTTTTGAGCTTGAAACTACAGGTAGTACCATGGCTCCGTGGGCGAAAAAAATATCTCCAAAAAAATTGCCTTAAAATTAAAACCAAATATTATTAAACTCTGCAAATTTCGACAACCTCAAGATTATCATTAGAACTTTAAATTTTAAATAGCTTAATGCTGTCTTAAAATTATAGTAAATATTTTACTGTCATGTATCTTTTCTTGCAAGTTAATTCGCGAAACACAAACTAAACAGTCCACTTTTTTTAAAGTTCGGAGATTTTTAAATGTTCGATTTTTGGTTTTTAAAACTACATAACTGCCAAACGCATTATCCGGTTTTAATGATTCTAACGTCAAAAAAACTGAGCTGGCCATATGGACTTGCATCCGAGGTCAAAAAAAGTGGAACATTTTGTGCGATTTACCGTTTAATAAATATTTTCGTAAAATCACCGTAAAACGTCAAAACTGCATTTTTTAAAAACTCAAAGATTTAAAATTGCGATTTTGTTTTTTTTTAATTGCACAACTGTCAAATGCTTTGTCTGATTTTGATGATTCAAATGTCAAAATGTAGAAAATTTAGTGTAATTTTAAAACTGATAACAATTTTTTTCATGAAATTAACACAAACTGCAAAAATCGCAATTTTTTTAAAGTTCCAAGATTTCAAAATCGTGATTTTGGTTTTTAAAATGATATAACTGATAAACTCATTGTCCGATTTAAATGATTGTAACGTCAAAAAGTAGAAAATTTTATGCGATATAAAAATAATAAATATTTTCGCAAAATCAACGCAAATCCTCAAAGTTGCACGTTTTCAAAATTCGAAGATTTAAAATTGCGTTTTTGTTTTTTTTTTAATTGCACAACTATCAAATGCTTTGTCTGAATTTGATTATTTAAACGTCAAAATGTGGGAAATTTAGTGTATTTTAAAAATGATAACAATTTTTTTCATAAAATTAACACAAACTGCAAAAATCCCACTTTTTTAAAGTTCCAAGACTTCAAAATCGTGATTTTGGTTTTTAAAACTATATAACTGCCAAACTCATTGCCCGATTTTAATGATTGTAACGTCAAAAAGTTGAAAACTTTATACGATTTAAAAACCGGTTAATAAATATTTTCGCAAAATCAACGCAAATCCTCAAAGTTGCACGTTTCCAAAACTCGAAGATTTAAAATTGGGATTTTGTTTTTTTTTTAATTGCACAACTGTCAAATGCTTTGTCTGATTTTGATGATTCAAATGTCAAAATGTGGAAAATTTAGTGTACTGATAACAATTTTTTTCATGAATTTAACACAAACTACAAAAATCGCAATTTTTTAAAGATCGACGATTTTAAGATCGTGATTTTGGTTTTTGAAACTACATAATTGCTAAAGGCGTTGTCCGATTTTGATGGTTTTAACGTCAGAAGTGCAATTTAACAACCGGTTAATAAATATTTTGTGAAATCAACGGAAAACATCAACATTAGAAGATTTACAATTGCGTTTTTGATTTTTTTTTTATTGTAGAAAATTGAAATCGGCGAATTAAGAAGCGGACCTGACAAAGTAGGCGTTTGGCCCAGAAAGGTTGAGAAACACTGCTTTATTATAACAATAATTTGAAATTTATACATAAAAGTCTAACGTATACACTGTGTAAATAAAGTAAGGAATAAATTCGATTAAAATTCAGGGCATGTTCTTTCAGAAAAATGCTCGGACACATGTATTATTATTTTTTAACGCGCATTTTTTGAGATAAAATTCAAATGTACAGGGTGTCCCAAAATTGAGATACGACCCCTAAGTTAAAATTTTCAAATGTGAACCCCCATTTTTTGTTACATTTATGGATTCTACGTAAAATTCTGAGTATTTTTCATGTAGCGTACCCCATGTCGATATTTAGCTGTTTTTTGAAGTAGGCCACTTTGAGCAATTAAATAAATTCAACACCCAACTACATAAATAATGACAAATCAAAATTTCAAATTGCATGATAGAAGAAGAAAATTGAAATCAGCATTGCCAAAATACTTAAAATAACTCTACTGAACGTATCTCTTCTTCTTATCTTGCTTCTCATATCGAAGGTTCGCGATCATCACAACTATAAAGTCCTTATTGACTGCCATGCGGAATAGTTAAATATTTTAATATTCTACCAATCGATATTTAGTCTTACCTTTGACTATATACTTATGGACTGCTAGCGCCAACTTCATGTGTGTCTCCAAGCAAGGGTGGCGCGGCGGGACCCTAAATGGTTGCGGTATGTTACTAAATTGGTAGCTATTTTGTGTCTATGACATATGACTCTATGAGCTCGAATTGCATATTGTGATACCCTGCAATTTATTCACACCTTTGAATATATAAACATTTATATTGTCAAATATTCAAACTATGTCAAAATATTGCTTTGCGAAAGGCTGCAATACGTCCACATATATATGCCAACGCGGTTATAATACTCGTCAGCTGATGTACACGTCAGTTGACTTTTGACTTATAACCTAAAATTATGTATTAGATTTCCATCAAATCCGGAACTTCGCAAATTATGGGTTGATGCTTTGCTTGTAAAGAACAGGCAGGAAAGTGGACCCGAGTTGCCGAAATATGCTCGCATTTGCATTCTCCACTTTGCTGATGAATACGTCGAGAAATATTTTTTTTTTGCTTTCCGGTTTTTAAATTACACTCCATTTTCGGCTACGGAGCGGGACTTATATGGGGCTCCAGCTCGTGGACAATTTTTGGAGCAGTGATCATATGGGAAATGGAGGGGGAATAGCAGTCCATTAGTATACAGTCAAAGAGTCTTCTAACTTACAATTGTCAACGATGCATCTTCAGGAGGTTCGGTCATATGTACATCATCAATTATACTGAACAAAAATACTGCACAAATAAACATAATTGTCGCGAGGAATAAACTACATTTAAATGTTTAATCATTAATCCAACCATTTATAAGTACAGATTATTTGGGTTAATTATTCAGCAGATAATCGGTTACCTTCGTACCGCTCAGTTAACAGGTAATTAAAAAAATCTATTACAGTGCAAATTGCGCATTTGTTTGAAATTAAACGCCCGCTGTGCCATTAAATTGTACATTTATTCAAATGCCGATAGTGATATAAAATTTGAAGAAGTTGTGATTGTATTTATTAAACTTATCTCAACTCGAAGTCGAATATTTCGGCCATCAGTCGTTTAATTTAGTCAAGGCAAAGTATGTAAAGATAAACGGTGTTTAATAAGTCTCTTCAGATTACAGTACAATATTAAATTATCGTTCCGAATCAGTGACAAACTATTAATCATCATCAGTGCTGTACTAGTCGGGTAGTAACGGGAAGTAAAGAGTGTAATAACTCATTTGCCTAAATTGGTTGATTAGGCATTTTTATGCCATCTCGTCTGAGCAGAATATGTTTCTTAACATACAAAACAAACGACATAAAATAACAAAATTATTGGATAAAGATATGAATGTGGAAAGATATGTAATAATAGCAATAAAAAGCACTTGGTTTGTTTCACAAATTATAAATTTATTATATGCAGAAAGATGTTTCTATATCTAAGCTACTTCTCGCTCAGGACGTTTTCACCAATTTTTTAGGATTACTGTCCTACAATCTTAACCCTTTCAGCGCAGAATTTTTAAGTTTGAAAAAAATTTTTTTTTTAATTATTGATGGGGAGCTTCTTAAGACCATAAATACCAAATTTGAACTGATTTGATTAATTAGTATAGGAATTAATTAGTGAGGCTTTGTTGAAGTGACATCTAGTGATAAACAGCACAAATATGGATTGTCATAGTAAGTGGAGAAATGTAAATGTTGCGGTGGCAATTACCACCACCAGGGCCGAAAGGGTTAACACTTCAACAAGTGAAAAAAGTTTACGCTCGAGTTTCAAAATGTTTTCCATCTCATTCCTTAAAATTAAAATAAAACAATTTCAGAAACTTCATATTTTCCATTCGTTTTCCTCATAACCATTTAATTTGTTCATTGCCTACTTACCAATAAATAAATTCGTATAACTTCAATGAATTTCCTTTTTATGTAAAACGTCTCAAGATTACAAAGTTATAATATTCCGCTTTGATGTGTTTTTTTTTCTGCTCGACCCAGAGTTAATTCCAGAAATGCGCATTTCTGATGGGGGCAATTCGTATTTGTTGTCGGAAATGTGACGTTAATATTCGCATAAATCACGGGGGTGTGGAAGGCGGGTGATATTTGAGAGCGCGGGGTTGGATTGTTCCGTACGAGGCTTGTGAATGTAACACAGAAATGATGTTAGCGGATTTGATCGATGTTGGCTGGTATGTAAATGTGAATAATTACTATCTTTTCATTCTTATTTATGCCGAAATGCCCCCAGCGTAACTGCCACTATTCATGTAAATATATTCGGGTGGTAATAAGAATACCCACGATATTAGCTTTGGTGTGGTGTATTTAAATGTTGTTTATAACGATCGAATATTTATTACTGGATCAATTTTCTTTACAAGAAAACAGAATTTTGACGTGCTACCACTGTACAGATATAATATACGAACGTAATCTATCATGGTATTGGACGTTAAACTTTATGAAGGTTTGGGGTGTTATGGAATACCAAATCTTCATTTAACATGGTCTTAAAGGATAACTTTTCGTTAATTTAAACGTTTTGCTTACGAAATAGGGCCAAATATCAGTTTAATAACACGTACGAGGGTGGTTTGAAAGTCCGTGCAAAGTCCGAGAGATGGCACCACCGGCGCCATCGAGGTCATTTTAGTTAGTAGCATCTCTTGAATGAACGCACACCAAGTTTCAGCCATATTGGTCTATTTCTTTATGTTTGGCATTCGTGCGAATCAAGGAAGTCGAGTAATTCGAGCTGTTCCAAAAGAATCCGGAGGACTTTAAGCGTCGTTTTGTCACTGTGGATGAAACATGGATACATTACTATACTCCTGAGACTGCTACCTCGGCCGTACCAAAAAGAGAACCGCGAACCGTCACTGAAACTTAGTGCGTAACAAGGGTATGAAGCGCCTGTGGCAAGTGTCTTAACTTACACGCGCAATAATACGTGTCTCTATCTAATTGGTCAGGAAACGAAAAACGGCCGGTAACAGTCGTGTTGACTCATGTAGACTGGAATGGCCAAATCAAATAGAAACCACGTGAAACTCGTAACCGGGCCACTTGAGACCAAACAGCGATAGTGTAAGCGAATCGGTAGCCCCGGAAAATCCCCTCATCCAAACGGCCAGATGGAGCTGGACTCCGACTCTCAAGCCATGAAACCCATCACTTACCCCTTCCCAAAAAGTAGCGACGATGACCTCCTGGAGGAGGACAACCACTTCCTTCGTAACATAAACGAGGCCTACAAAGCCGAGAAGATTAACTTCTTGACAGAGGCGCTAAGGAACGCAATTAAAAGTGATAAACAACCTAAAGTCTATTCACATCCAAGAGGCAGGAAATGTACACACAATGACGTGAACAGTGAGATTGCACAAGGTCGCACGTTTTTAGTCATCCACTTAAAAAATGGTCGAGAACACGCATCACTGAACAACCAACAGTATGCGTCTAGAGCCGGGCCCACACGATGCTACGAACGTTTGCCTCAAATGTTTGCTTCCAAGTGATGAGTCAAACGTTGGACGAACGTCTTTACATATGCGCTCCCACACGATAGACAAACGTTGGATCCAAATGCAGTTGGTTCCAACGTTTGTCTGAAGGAGGTTCACCCCCTTATTAGTTCTCAGATTCACCGCTAGGGTGACAGTACATATAGTAGAGGTTATTCATTTATGTTATGATAGTTACTTAATTGTTTTTACTTTTTTTAATCATTTAATTAAGTATTAAACCCTTAAGTTCAGTTAATTTTATATTTATTTTTTATAATTGTCATGATTTACTAATTAACAAAATACTATTACCAGTGGCTGACCTACCTACCTACTTACCTATTATTTATATTTATAAGCACGTAAAATGGATATTAAAAAGACCGTTACTTATGGTACACGGTTGTCATTCGTACAAATGTTTATGCATGTCGTGTGGGAATGTATCTAATGCCACCAAGTATGCCAACCAATGACAGAGAAAACCCTTTGAAGCAGACTAAAAGACCGACAGCCGGCCGAACACCTTCCAACACGAACGTTTGACGCTGGAGCTGGCCACTCGTAGTTTGTGGATCTCCCACATGATGCGCCCAACCATCCAGCGTCCAACGTTGGAAGGTTTTCGTAGCATCGTGTGGGCCCGGCTTAATAAAGTGATCATGCGGCTAGCGGGCAGCCGGTGTTGTTTACACTTACTGCCTCTTGGAAATGAACAGACTATAGAACAGCAGATCGACCAACTAAGGACCGAAGGCGACTTCAAAACAGTCACACACACGCGGAAAAATAAATTCGTAAAAATCGGGCTATATTTATGTTCGTATTGTGTATTATATTTATTGTTTCGTATTTTTTTTCATTGTACATATTTAATTAACCCTGTAATTGGTCTATAAAATGGCTGTTGGGTTTATATACAAATAAATAAATAAATATAATAGCAAACGTCAAAATACACAAAACGGACCCGAGGTTTCCTCCACCACCAAGGAAAGACCCTCCACCGAAACAACAAGTGAACCACCCGTCTCAAGCGGCCCCCACAGTGTCACCCGCAATCTCGGGCTCAGACCACATAATGAGGACTGAGGATCCCCATTATCCAAGAAAGCGCCATCACCGTAACGACACCCACAGAGACCAAGATCTGAAAGCTTCCGCTGATAGTAGTAACAGGAAAGGACAAGATCAGGACGGCTCAATCCACCCTGAAGGCTAAAAAAATTCCAAGGAAAGTGATCCTCTCATCCGCCACAAACGGGCAAAAATTTTTGGTGTAAAGGTTCCCCAAAAATCCAAGACATACTACACAACAAACAGAATAATTTTATCAGACTACAGTTGCTCCATGGTACGTCAGGAACACAACACTAAGATCCGACGCAAAAGCAGAAAACCTCCAAGAAAAAGTAGAAGAATGAAGAAACAAGATGATAGAGAACCTAGCTAATCACTCCAACGCTAACATCGACTCCCTTCGAGAAACGAACCAATCTTCTACACCTACCCCACCAATAACAAGAATCTAAAATCCTTCAATGTGCCCTCATAGTGCATTGACTGGCAAGAAAATGTTTTATGGTCCAACTATTAAAAAAGAAGCAAAAAAATTCTTTGTTTTGTTTCAAACCCAATTGCGCCTTCGTTACGGCCCTGCTGAAGCTTACCAAGATAGAAATGCTAATGCATCGAATTTGTAACACCCTGTATATAACAAAGTTAAAGGTTGAAGCAAGAGTTATATTTCAAAAGCTCTAAGCTGTGCACAAAGTGAATACCTCCAAAATCCATCAGTTAGAAAATATGCTGCAGTTTCCGTTTATTTGAAAGAATGGGCTCGTTCGTCAGACTAAACAGTTGGGTGTTTACTGCTAACCGTTGGGGTATTTTCTGATGAACGCACTGTTGATCGTGAACAAGTTCGTCCAGCGGTCAATCGTACAAATTAGACTGATTGGTGTTAGAAACAAGTGTTAAAATTGCCGCCTAAATGAAGGTTACAAAAACAGCGGTCATCAAATACCAACATTCAGCGTAAATCAAAATAAACATGTTGACAGTTGTTGAAAATTCTCTGACGAACGCGCCCATTACATCATTTTTAATCATTTTTGTTTCTTAATGCGCCATCTGCCTATTTTTTTTTTAATCTCCGGTATGTTTAGAAAGCAGTTTTCTGGAACACAGTAGACGGGCGTTTCGCGAAGTATACAAATTTAAACGCAACTCCCGCGTCTTTACAATAACCTCACGTCACGCCTAGTTGCGCAATAATTTCTGATAAATAAGCAGCAACTGTAGTTTTCTACCTTCGTTTTGTTTACGCATGACGTAATTGCCCAGTCGAGTCCAAAGAGTGCTGGAAAAAGTGGGAATGAGCTTCTAGGGTGCTCGCGAATAAATTATTTCTAACGGTAAAACGCGAACGGCTTCTTTATTATCGCCACGATGATGTTATCGAAATGTTGGACCGCGGGTGTGGCGATTTTGCTGCCGAATGTTGGCGGTTTTCTTGGTAGTATACCGGTGAGGAATAACATGGAGTGGTATTCCGGCCTCAAGAAACCCGACTGGAGGCCTCCGAATTGGGCCTTCGCTCCCGTTTGGACCACCCTCTACTCGACCATGGGGTACGCTTCCTTCTTGGTGTGGAAACATGGAGATGGATTTCATGGTAATTTTTGTTTATTTATAAAAAAAAATTATATCTTTAAATTTTATATATTTTTTTTATTTATGTTTAATTTCATTTATAATGTCAGTGCTGTATTGTATTGTATTTATTGTGTATTCCTCATATTTACATATTTCAAATTAAACAAAAAAAATAAAAAAATCAACTAAAATTCTGATCACACGTGGAAAAGGCAGAGTTCATTCCATTGATGATCTTCCACTCGTACCTGTTGTTACCTTCATGGTGTACTTCATATTTAATATAATATTTGCAATGTTAATGATTAGATAACTCCTATGGAATGTGGTCTACCAAAGTTTATAAAAGTAATGACTTTTAAACAGCATACATATCATGTGAGCCACAAAATTTTGTTTCAGAGTTGGCTGTGAGGTATATCGTATATTAATACATCATGAGACTCGATTCGTTCAATTGAATTAGATTTAAAAAAATTAATTAATCTCAGACATGACTGCTATGTTTCTCTCTGTCAAGCCAATTCTGAAACAAAATTCTATGGCTCACACTTTACATTAATTTACGGGTAATCATAAATCAGCAGAATTGTGACAGCCTGTTTACTTAAAACTAAATTCAATGGTGATAAAATGTAAAGAAAACCTGTGACATCATTTCTGAAAGTCACCTGAAATAAAATAATACATTTTGTACAAAAGAAAGGGGATTAAACAAGTGTAATAATCACCAAGGGCGTTTCCAACCAACTAGTCTAGGGGGGTAATTAAAAAAAAGATAAATAAACTGGTGCTTCCGCTCTCATACACCTGTTCTGTGAAATCTCCCTATCTTTTTCCAACGTTTTAAAATATTGGAAAAATTTACCGGTTATATTATTTGTTTGGAATATGGGATATCAGTACTTAAGTAAATAAAATGAATGAATAAACAAATAAACCCCCCTTTGAAACCGCCACTGATAATCACACCCAAGTACTTTACATCCAAATTGTACCATGATCCATTTTATCCTTCCCATTGTGTAAATTTAAAAAATACGGCAGAAAAAGTTACTTCATTGTTTTTTTGCAAGTGTATTTCTAGCTTTATTAAGATTCCACAGTTTATGAAAAACAATTGTTTCATTTTACTCGCACAGGACCTGCAGGGCTTCCACTAATGCTATATGGAGGGCAGCTTGCTCTGAACTGGGCCTGGACACCCATTTTCTTTGGATTGCACAATGTACGAATGGTGAGTAAAGAAACTATTATCAATATTGATATCCCATTAGGCGAAGTAATAAAATGTAAACAGTGCCATTTTTTTGGTGGTATCTTCTCAACAGAAAGAGATTTTAGAAAGGAAGCAGCTGTGGATGCCTTCAGGGTGGCTTGAAATCAAACCGAATTAATAAATAAAGTGGGTGTAATACCACAAAGAACGTTGAATTACACAAAAGATTATTTATTTAGTTCCCTTTTTTTAAAAATACAAGCTGATAGGATGGTGACATTTTTTGAAGGTTAGCCAGAATGCTTACTTCGAAATTTTTAATTATGCACCATTATTCTTATCTAGAAGAAATTCATTAATTCATTCCCTGAAAAAACATTCATATGACTAATATTTGAATCATCTTGAAAATTAATGAGATTGTGCGCATTCCCGAACTTGTTGTCAACTTTTGAAACCACAAAAATTATTTATTTAAGATGAATTTTAGGCAAATGCTATTTACTTAAATAATAATGTTGATTTATTAATACTAATTTGTTTCATAACAAGAATCAACCTGAAAGTAACTATTATAAGTTTGTAATTGTCGATGATATATTAATTTGTAAATTAAGGGGTTTTCCGTGTATTAACCCACATTTGCCCAAAATTTAAATTAAAGGAAAGTAAATCATATGTTTCTCTAAATCAAGTAGTTAAGATTTAAAAACACAAAGAGGTTATTTTTCGCTTCCTGTCAAATGTCAATGAATAATCACTGAACGTACTTATTGGAATAGAAAAATGATAGATGGCGCAGACGATATTCTAGATGTAATTTTAAGAAGAACTTTAAACTAGTCATCCTACACATGCAACTGTAGGCATATCTGCGTTAATAAATGAATTTAAAAAAAAATAGTCAGTGGCGGTCACTTAGTTTTGTATAATTCATTATAAATTGTTGTAGAGGTGGCTAAGAGAAAGAGATGTTAACTGCTTGGGATGGGACACCCCATATTTTATACATTATTTTTAACCCTCTTGAGAAGCTGATAAAAATAGTAATCGTTGCGCGCCTGCTCCAAACTGTCAGTTTTCAAAAGGTATCTCAAATAGCAAATAAGTTATGTTTTATATTCAAAACATAATTTTCCACTCCATACGAACACTGTTGCCAACCCTAACTACGTGCTACTACCTTATCATTAAATTAAGAAATCACCCCTTCCTCCACATTTCCATCCAAAAAAGTAGTCACTCTGCTATAGACTTAAATAATCTATTTGAATTCTGTTATAGGGTCTTTATGAAATCCTCGCACTCGATGCGGCAGCTGCTGCCACTGCTTACATGTTCTACCAAATCAACCACAGAGCGGGGTTGATGTTTGTGCCTTATTTAATGTGGCTGGGAGTCGCAAGTTCACTCACATATGTAATCTGGAGGGATAATCCTGAAGGAGGCGCTAAAATCACTGAGATTAAAGACGATTAAAGAAAATTATGGGCACAGTACTTCATTACAAAGAATGAACAAATGCATCAGCTACTGTAATAATTCCCTACTGTTAAAATGCTTTAAAAATTATACATAATAAATATACAAATTTAGATGGTACTATCAGCAATAAGTACTTATCATTATCACAGTATAATGTGTCTATAATTTTCAAGCAACTTTACACTTGTATTTTTATATATTAGTATTATTATACGGGTAAATGTACACACAATATAGTTGTTTTATTTATTGAATTGTTTTTTTTTTTTAAATCCATCAAATTAACCCTTTGCACTCGTATTTATATTGAATGCAATGGTTAAACATATTGTGGCGACTATAATTCGACATATGTTTGCAAAGGGTTAATGTTTATCAGGGGTGGCTCAGGAAAATTGTAGTCATTAATGTTTGCCTAACTGGCGATTGCAAGAGACTGAGTGTCTATTATTGGAGTAATTAACTGTCAACAACTTTTGCATTTGTATTGAATTTGAAAACCTTAAACAAGAAAAGTGGCCTGATATAAAACATTCAATTTGTTTAAAGTTAGAGCAGTCCCAAAATGTCGTGACACCTAAGGGTAAAGTTTGTGCAGAGTGAGAAAGTATTCGGAGAGAAGGCGATAACAAATCTATGCGTGGCCGCATCACCAAATAGAAGGTGAATCATCACTTTGCCACTGATTGTGTCTATATTTACATTCTGCTCTTGTGGCACTGGCTGAATAATTAAGAGTTTCTGGGGTGCTATTTTTGAATCGTTCGACACGGTGTCGCATGCGATATATCGGCAAACGTCGATCACTTTTCATAAATTGGTATTATTGAACACGTGACACCATGTCGCATGCGAGGTATTTCGATCGAAATGTCTCTACTGCCCTAAAGTAGTCGAGACGGTTATGTCGAATGGTTATCCTAACCTGAAACAAGGATAGTGGAGAGTTTATTAGTGCATTATAAAATTTATACACATGCAATAATATAACCATTTTTCATTTTTGTTAATAGTCAGTGGTTAGTTATCAGTAAGTTACGTAATACTCGTGAATTTTATTGTATATCACTGTTTGCAATGACGAATATACTTTTCATGAACAGTGTGTGTTATTGCTAAATTACTGTTATGGGAGGAGAACATCTTTCTTAATTAGTTGTTACTGATTATTAGTTATTAGTTGATAAACTCTGCTTAATATTGTAATGTCCTATCTATCCTTAAAATAAACTTTAAAATCACAATCTTAAACCATTTAACCAAATAAAAGTTTATATAATGTCATCAATATCTTTGTGATTGACTGTTATTAACATATACAGTCAATCACAAAAGTCTACATACACCCTGCTAATTGCTCGTAACTTATAAGCCGTCAAATTTATTTTATTTCCCGCTGTACAAAGTGGTAAACTGTATCAATATTACACAAATAAAAGTATAAAACATTAAAAAAATTATCACTTTTTAAGACAGTCAAAGAAAGTTTGAATTTCTTATCCCACAAAAGTCTACATACAAACATACTTTTTTGTAATAAACAGTTTTTGTTGCTTTTTATCGTCACTATTTTTAGAAATGAAGTAAGTAGGGTGACCCGATAGTACTGAACCACTCTCGGTGTCACCGGTTTTAATTTTGCATCGGCATTATGGGAAGAACAGAAATCCCGATAGCTATACGAAATTTAGTAGTGAGAATGCGTAAACAAACAAAAATCTTACAGTGAAATAGCAAAAGCAGTAGATTTATCATGTAGTACAGTGCAGACGATAATTAAAAATTTCAATAACACTGGCAATATATTCAACAAACCGAGATGCGGCCGTCCGCGCAAATAACATGAAAGAGATGTTGATGCAATTTTGAAAAAAATTAGATCAGAACCAAAAACTAGTGCTCCAAAGCTAGCCCTTCAGATTCTGAATGATAGCGGAGAGATTGTAAATGCAGAAACCGTGAGAAGAGTGCTGCGTTCGGAAGGTTATCATGGTAGAAATCCAAGAAAGAAGCCACCGATTTCTACAACAAAAAAACAGAAATGACTAGACTTCGCAAATAAGCACCATGATAAAGATTTTGAGTTTTGGAAAACTATTCTCTTTACTGACGAAAGTAAATTCAACATATTTGGTTGCGATGGAAAGGGCAAAGTGTGGAGAAAAGTCGGCGAATAATTAAAATCACAAAATTTAACATCCACTGTTAAACATGGCGGAGGCAGCGTCATGGTTGGGAAAATTGGCTTTTATTGAGACTACGATGGATCATAGGCTATATCTAAATATATTGCGAGATAATCTGGCACCGTCAGTGAGGCAATTGCAACTTGGTGATCGTTGGACGTTTCAACAAGACAACGATCCTAAGCATACTGCTAAAGTAGTACGCGAATGGATATTATATAACGTGCCTAAACAATTACATTCCCCTCCCCAGTCGCCTGATTTAAACCCAATTGAGCACCTTTGGGATGAATTAGAAAGAAGAATTCAAAAATTCGACATTACCAGTAAAGAATCGTTAAAAAACGCTCTACAAACTACATGGGAACAAATACCACCAGAAATAACAGAAAATCAATGCCTAGGCGTCTTCAGGCAGTCCTTGAAGTAAATGGAGGACCAACAAAATATTAGGAATAAACAAATATTAATATTGTATGTAGACTTTTGTGAGATAGGAAATTTACATTTTATTTGACTGTTTTGAAATGTGATATTTTTTTAAATGTTTTATATTTTTATTCATGTATTATTGTTATAGTTTATCACTTGGTTATGTAGAAAATAAAATAATTTCACTGGTTTGTAAGTTACAATCAATTTGCAGGGTGTATGTAGACTTTTGTGATTGACTGTAATTGTGTATTTGTGATTTTTTAGGATTCCGAGTTCACTAACACTAACAACCACAAGTAAATTCATTGGAAAATTTTCGATTCCGCAAATCCGGCTTCCCTTCCATAAAGGTAATTAAACATATCCTCTGTTCACTAATGTCTAATTTTTTAGATTCTGCCATTTTTTGCTCACAACTCGAATCTTATTTTGCAAAGAAGCAGAGTTGATGATGTTTATAAGCTCCAAATTTGCCAACCGAATGGAGTGGAGTGGTTACGCATTTTTAAGTCCCCAAAAAGAGCCGTCTGTCTGGCATCGGAATGTACATTTTTTACTCACAATTTCCCCAGTTTGACAATAAAAGCGAACAGTCAAAAAGGCCCAATAAACCCTAGTAGACCTGCATTTTATAGATGCAATATCCAAAAAAACAGCGTGGGAAGCCTTTTTTTCAAATGAGCACACGCACCCCCATCAGAAATTATATAAATTCTGAACAAAAACCAAAAATTATTGATATTTAATTTTTATATGATATATTTTCATTTTCTAAAGTACACTACATGATAAAAGTTTATATTGGCATCAATGAAATTGCTATGTTGCCAAACGATCTACACGACATGCTCATGACTCTTTAAGCGGAAATCTCGATGGGTGTTCAAAAATACCATTTTAGTGTCACGCACAACATTTGTAATTGACTCTTCTCGCATGCGAGGAATGTCGACTACTTTTCAATAATAGCACCCCGGGGGCGTTTCCTCTCTTGAAATTACAGATGTTCACTGTGCAATGTGACACCAGATTTTGGGATGGCTCTAACTTTGCAGAGGTTGAATAGGCTTCTAAAAAAAAACCTTTATTGGCATATATAGCAAAACTGTTCACAATCTCCAACTCAAAACAAAAACCCTATACTATTACCCCTCTCCCTCTACTATTCGTCTTTATTTAATTTACAATTTTTAAATAAGTGGTTTTGAATGGGTATAAAAAATTAACAAAACGTTTTTATTTTTAGAAACAGCAATATTTGCATTAGCTGGTACGGCCGAGGAACAAGATGTAGAAATACAGAAAGGTAGGGTCAGTTGCAGAGAAGGCTGGCTGCGTGACCGCACCTATCTGTATTACCACCTCTTGTTCCTCAGCTGTACCAGAAAAAACCCCGCGAACCGTCACTGTTGGATACGTTCTCTAAAGCCACAGCCCAGTGATGAGTATGTGTGAAATTTCTCACGCTTAGTTCATCTAACGTGCGAGGACAATGTTGAAAAACTTATGACCAGAAAACATTTGTCTCAACACATCGAGTGAACGTCTCAGTGCGAGCTGTAGCCCCGTCCTGTTGGAACCATAGGGCATCTAAGTGCTCTTCTTCAGTAAGTGCATTCCAATATAGGCTGCAGAAAAGTCTCCAACATCATGACATACTGGGCAGAATTAATCAGTATACTCGTCATGGAGAAATGGCAATATTTTGTGTTATGTTGAATACCTACTTTTCATAACACAAAATATTGCCATCCTTTCATGACGAGTATACTTATCAAAAAAACTTAATTGGTTAACACGTTGAACGCCGCGTCAGCCATCGGTGGCATGATATAGAACTATAAAATTTATACCGTTTTATGGAATTGCAGAAAATTTATTCAAAATTGACTTAATTTTGACACATTACAGGATTACATTAAGTGTCGAATGAATGAATGCCTATAGGCGTTTCGTTCTAAACGTATACACTCTTCTACTGCGATAAGAGACATTGGCCTATAATATCAGCGCTTCTAAGTGGTACACGTGGCCTGAAGGGCCTTCAAAATCGGCGTGGCGGTCAACATATTAAGGGTCTTTTTCACTCCTTCCTCACAACCATATTATGGTTGTCACAAAATCACCTGATACTGGAAAAATACAAGAAAGAGAAAAAAACAAACAAAAAACTAATACAAACATCCAAAAAAGACTATTACTCAGTAAAGCTTCAAATGAAGCTGCGCAACAACACAACAGGATGTGAAATTAAAAATAGCCAAGAAATTGCCGACACATTTGCAGAATACTTCTCAACCATTACGCATCAAAAATTAAATAAGCATTTCGAAGGAAATTTATCAAAAGAATGCACGAAAAGTACGAGTCAACAACAGTCGATGTTTCTAGAAGCTATAACACCGAATGAAATTCTTCAAACGATTATGTCCTTAAAGAATGGATCCAGTACAGGCGAAGATGGAATTATGACAACTATTTTGAAACACACAGTACAAGAAATAATGGATCCCCTTTGCTATCTCATAAATCTATCTTATGAATCAGGAATATTCCCAAATTCTCTCAAACTCGCAAAAGTTATACACTCCATAAGAAAGGATCAACATTGAATGAAGAAAATTATCGACCTGTTTCCATACTAAACATATTCTCTAAAGTATTTGAAAGAAATCTGATGGACAAAATCTGGTGCTACATAAAAAAATATAACATCTTGAAACGGACTCAGCATGGTTTCAGGGATAATCATTCAACAGAAACTGCATCAATTGATCTGATGGAAGAAATATCCCGTAACATGGACGAAGAAAAATTAGTTGCAGGCCTGTTTTACGACTTTTCAAGTGCATTTGATTCCATTGACATTAATTTTGTGCGCGACAAGTTATTCAGTGTTGGTATCCGTTCAAACATTATTAATTTTATTGTATCGTTCCTGTCAAATCGCCGGATGTTTGTTCAAGTAGAGGAAAAAATGTCAAAAGAGTTCCTCTTGGATAGGGTAATTGTCCAAGGATCAACATTAGGTCCCCTATTATTCCTCATATTTATCAATGACATTAGTGAACATATAAATATTGCACATGTTGTAAATTTTGCAGACGACACAGCGGTTATCGTATCAGCCCTTAATCAGACTGAATTGGAAGATAAAGTAAACATTTGTAACCAACTAATGAACGATTGGTGCAATCAAAATAATATCCTGTTAAACAGTAATAAAACCGTCACTATTCAATTTTACAACAGAAAACCCTCTTCCTAATAATGCAGATTCTATAAAATACTTAGGCATTCAAATAGAAGCAAATTTAACGTGGGTACGTCAGATCGATCATGTATGTTTAAAACTAAATAAAGCGTATTACGCCATCCATAAAACTAAAACTAAATTTTCTCATCACGCGATAATGAACCTGTATTATGCGTTGGTATATACGCACCTATCATACAATATATTAGTCTGGGGCCGAGCTAATATCTCTAGAATATTTGTTATTTAAAAAAGAATATTACGTCTTATATTTGGACGAAAGAATAGGGACTCCTGTAGAGAAATTTTCAAAACAAATAAAATTTTAACAGTAATAGGGGTATATACAACGTGCCCATGTAAGTATGCAACATATGGGAAACTTTTTTATTATTAATTTCTCAGAAAATTTTATTCTTGGTGCTTGATCTTAAACATACAAAAAAGACAAAACAAATGACATTCGATGCTACACAGGGTGAGGCACCGCATACGACACGGTCGTTTTATGGAAAACCATGCAACTTCGTGTTATTCTTTTCAAATGGATAGATGTAGGATCGTTGTATGCATGATTTAAAATTATTACCAGTTATACAGGGTGTCCAATTACAAAGATACACATCAAAGTTGTGTTTTTTTTTAATGGAACACACTGTATTTTTTGTCATTTTTGAATTCTAGGGAACAAATAAACGTAAGTTACTTTAATATTTTCTGTACCAATCGTTTGCCGTTTTCGAAATATTTAAAGATTTGTTGAAATGAAGGGTACAGATGGAATTTCATATTTGCCCCAGTGATTGACGTTAAACCATTACAATCATTTCTATTGATTGGTTGAAGGATCGAACTAGAGCGCCAAGTATGCTTTAGTATAAACAATTATACAGGGTTGTAAAAAAAACTTGGTAGAAAATCCTAACTTATAAAGTTGAATAAATCGTTTTTTTCAAATTGCGCACCCAGTATTTAGTAACATCCAGTTCTTTTTCAGATTATATTGGGGTTTTTTGTTTCTAATCTCAATAGTTTTCTTGTTTCTGGCGATTTTCATATCAATAATTATTATTATAATCTGATAGATAATTCGATTCTAGGTGATAATAGGTTACTAAATACAGGGTGTGCCATTTGAAAAAACGAAGTTATTCAACTTTATTAGTTAAGATTTTTTACCACGTATTTTCATCACCCTGTATAATTTTTTATACTAAATCATGGTTGGCGCTGTAGTTTAAACCTTTAACCAAACAATAGAAATGATTGTAATGGTTTAACGTCAATCACTGGGGCAAAAATAAAATTTCACCTGTACCCTTCATTTCAACAAATTTTTAAATATTTCGAAAACGGTGAACGATAGGTATAGGGAATATTGAAGTAACTCACCTTTATTTGTTCCCTAAAATTCAAAAATGACAAAAAATTCAGGGTGTTCCATTTAAAAAAAACATAACTTTGATGTGTATCTTTTTAATAAGACACCCTGTATAACTGATAATAATTTTAAATTGTGCTTACAACGATCCCATATCTATCCATTTGAAAAGAATAACACTAGGTTGCATGGTTTTTCATAAAACGACCGTGTCGTATGCGGTGCCCCACCCTGTATAGCGTCGAATGTCATTTGTTTGGTCTTTTTTGTATGTTTAGGATCAAGCCCCAACTTTAATAAAGAATAAAATTTTCTGAGAAATTAATAATAAAAAAGTTTCCCATATGTTGCATACTTACGTGGACACGTTGTATATACAAGGCCGGTATCCATGTTTTCAAAAATAAACAACTGTATGAAAAAAACGGTAATAACCATGAACACTTTACACCTAATAAAAATAATATTCGAGTAATACCACACCGCACTAGTAAATATTATATGCATTATATTCATGCGGCTCAATCTACAACAAACTGTCGCCATCAATAAAAAGTGCAAACACGTTGGCTAGTTTTAAAAGAAAATTAAAAGATTATTTAGTAAAAAAATCATTTTATTCCTTGACAGAGTTTATGTCTACATGAAAGGTTAGGTACAAATTGTAAATTGTGTATGTATCACATTTATTTAGTTATTTGGTTCAGATTTATCTTATCTTATCTTTTTAAATGTACCAACTTTTATTTATTTATTTTTTTACTTATATATGACTGATATTGTAGTATATATTTTTACACTAAAAAATGACACATTATTAATGATTGTGTTTATTTCATTTTATAACTATGTACATTTTATATTGACTGTTGTATACTTTTAATGACATTTTATTGTAGGAACTTGGCGCTCATATCCGCCAAAAATATATGTATTGTATAATAAATGTATTTGTTGAATTGGTGGCTTACATGAATAAAGCATTATTATTATTCAAATACTGCACAACTAAGCATTCATTCAGGGGAATGGAAAGGCATTTCATAAAGCTGTCGGTTATTTGCTGCCCAGTAGCTTATTCCGAGGTGAAAATGTACCTCACCACTTAACACGTTCGCTGCCACCGATGCGCTAGTGCGTCCGACTTTATACTTGCGTAAATGCAATCCCAATTGCGGTGGCAGCGAACATGTTAATATTCTGGAGTTAGTGTAATTGATTGCACTCAATTCCTGGGCCAACATTATTTTCTAGGGATGAAATCTAAAATCCAAGTGAAGAATCCTCCACAAACTGCAGTTTGACATGCAAAAAGTATTGTGGATTGCCTCTCATCTGTTGTGTATTTTCTGGCGTTATTATAGTATTGTTTTTGCAACGTGACCTTATTAGCGTGTTTGCTGCAAGCGCATAATCCAGGTTCTTCTAATTGTATTTACATCAGGGACAGAATGCTGGAGCATCGGTAGCGACCACAGAACTGTGCACTAGATAGCCGCGGTGCACTAGATAGCCGCGGTGCACTAGATAGCCGCGGTGCACTAGATAGCCGCAGTGCACTAGATAGCCGCAGTGCACTCTGGTGCAAATCATGTTTGTAACTGAAATGGGATTCTCTCTGGACCGAACAAGACCACAAATACCTCCCTCCCCGACTACAGCCTGAGCAATAACCACTCACCACCAAGTCAAAAATACCCCACCCATCGTAAAAGCTGCTAATTTCTAAAAAAAAAATGTAATAATGTACACTGGTGTTGCAATTAGAATTGTAAAATATGTACCAATTAGTTAAGGTATCCAACCACTGGTGACTTTTATCACATGACAATTTGTGACTCTGTAGTATGAGCCATTGAAAATAATAGAGATTATCACGAGGTGATGTCTTCAATAGCTCAATTGACATTATTCACATTATCAGAGGGCAAAAAAAAAATTATGGAAGCATAATCTATATATTATTATATATCATCTCCAAGAGAAGTAACGTATAAAAGCAATAAATAGTCTAATATATTAAACAGTATAAAAACATTCATTATTGCACCTTAATGTTCTTAGTAAGGCAAAAAAACGAAACTCTATGTATATGGTATAAAAAAATGAGTTCGTACAATCACCTCAAGAATACAACCCTCATTATGCGCGTATTAAAACAGTATAATCCTTATCATTAGAATAATATGATGATGAGTTTAAGAGATTACAATAATAGCACAACCCATATAGAAATAGTATTAAATTTTGCAATTTATCCTGTCTCTAAAACCAATTCAACTATTCATTTAAAAGAGTGCCATATTAGCATAATTCTTTGTACTGGAGTAGAAACATAAGAAGAGGGCTATGGCAAGTATAAGTATATTGGAAATGCTACTATCTATATAGTTAATCTCTTATGTATACTAACAAAACGGTGAGTTTGCGGAAGTATGGTAGTACCAGCAGCGGCTCGTGGATCTCCATAGAGGAGGCTTGTGCTGCACTACTTGCTCATATGGAGGAAGCTGTTTTGATCAAATGTTCTTCCGTAGCCTCCTCGCCGAACATCCACAAGCCGCCGCTGCTTAGTACTGAAACCTCGTTTCAAAATAGTACAAATACCCTAAAAACACAGTAACAGTATCATTTTTCTGAGTAGTGTAAATGTATAATTTTTATACAAATACGACCATAGTGATTTGAAATAATAATGTTTCTTACAAACCAAAAGATCAATTTAGAGTCAAAATATTTAACTAGTTTTTTTGCTTGGTAGGGTATTCTAAAGTGAATTTTTAACCACAACATGCAGAACTTACATATTGCCAAAAATTCAACCATATTTAGACTCTAAACCTTCTTTAAATTACGTAATTAAGTCTTCAAATCCATAATCTTATTAATATAAACTACCACTATGTAATTATACGACTGCAGTGTTACTAAATACATATTAATAATCAATGGAATAATCCGCTAATTATTAGTATATCCTCCATAAAACTAAAACAAAGTGTCGGATCTCAAAACATTGCTCAGAAGATAAAAATGCATCCACTGTTAGCCCATGAAAGAGTTGTGTTAGTTACTTTACAATTACACAAAAATGAAATGCTAAAGAAATAAATATTGCTTTCAAAATAACTGAATGCCTTTTGAAGAAATTTAAATTTTGATGCTTGTTTACATAAACCATGAATGTTATCAGATTTCATTTATAAGGCACTATACGAAATGACGGAAATGATGACGCGAGTACCCCCCATGTTAATGTTTATGAGATCACACAAGGCTTCTGGATCTAAAAACGCTGATAATGCCATGCTTTTGCCTTACTAAATAATTGTTGGGCTGTATTTCACCTTGAATGATGTATTTTAGTTTACGCACTACAGAAGTATAACTTCAAAACCCTTGATAAGTATCAAATACAGTAGAATTAATTCCATCAGAGAAAACTTCTCACCTTCAGTTCCGATTTTGATCAATGTTTCCTAGCCTATTTATGAGAATAACATAACCTCAATGTCTACCACTAAAATAAAAATAAATAAGACTTCTAATCAGTGGCGGCTAGTAGTGTACTACCACGGTAGTATATGTGGCAATAGATGGGTGAAGGTCGGTCGACTCATTCACTCAGTAGTGGCTCATGGATCTTCGTAGAGGAGGCCAAGACAGAGATTCTGGTCATGCTGCACTACTTACTCAAATAGAAGCAAATATTTCACTGTTGTTTTGTTCAAATTTTCTTCCGTAGCCTCCTCGCCGAACATCGACGAGCTGCCGCTGGAGTGAATCAAATTTTGTTAGTGGGGTAGATGTGCGTTGTCCTGATCAATCTCTAGTGGGTACACCGTTTTGCCATTTCATTAATACCATATGTATAAAAATTATTTAGATAAGGCATGGCCATGATAAACAAAATCACGGTCTTAGATTAGTTCAGCACATTGTTGACTTTATGTCACGAAGACGTGATGCGACGTATCAAACCTGCAACGTACGTTCCGAAATACAAAGCCACCCTTTATCTAAATAATTTTTATACATATGGTAGTTAAATAAGATGTTCTCTTTCTAGAGCTCGCAAATAAAAAAAAATAAGCCCTGTTAGAACCGATACAATAACCTTGTACTTATAAGTACTTCTCTAATGAAATCATTCTGTTTGATTTACTATTGTTGTCTTTTTTCCCATCAGTACAATCCTCTTAGCGTCTAAAAATACAAATATAAATATTTGGTCCATTGAAGGAATGGCAATATAGTCGATGGTTCGGTGTGGAATGCGGAATCACAATAAACTTAATTTAAGGAATGGATGCCGATACTATGTACTATCTAAAACTTCAGAGTTACAAAGAGATCCATCCCTCGCTGTGGACTTAGAGGGGAATCACGGGCGCGCCTCCAGTTCCACCTGCAAGCTCGTATACTTTCATGGCTACTTCCGCTGCTAATTTATCGGTTTCCACTTTGGTTGCGGCTTCGGCGTAAACTCGAACTATGTCCTCAGTTCCAGAAGGCCTGACGAAGGACCTTCCTTTGCTGTATTTCGCCACCAGGGTGTCGATTTCCTCTTGCAGGCCCGTGGGAGCCACACATATTCTTTCTGCGTCCGTTGTTGTTATTACATTTCGATCCTAAAAATGTTTAAAGCTGTCAGTGACGAAATACTTTAACAATTTGTGCATTTTAATATATTGAGTGTTCCTTTAAATAATTGAAGAATATATTATATTATGCAATGAAATCGAAAAGTGGAGAGTAGTGGGCAACCCTTAAAAACTAAGAGAAATTCAGTGGCGCCATTAAGTAAATTTTATGTAAGCCCCGATTCAACCGTTTCCACCACTCTTAATTATAATATCGAATAAATTGCATATAAAGCTCGTTTTAGACAACGTTGTTTTCTTGTACAAGAAAATTGTATACCTTTTTCTCGTATCGTGTAATACAAGAAATCAAATCTTGAACAATAAATTGGATGAAAATAGGACACGCTCTATTTCCGTCCTAGATCTAGTATGTGTTCATGCGCATTTTGAATGCAATGAATTTATATCGCTCATGTGCGACATAACTTAAAATTGTAGCACGTGAGTTGAGTCTATGCCGTTTCAACGTTGATTACTTGGACAACAGATGAAGTCACGAGCATTATTAAGGGATATCAAGAGAACCCATTGCTGTATGTTGTAAAACATGTGAAATACCACAATAAGTTCCAACGTTTAAAACCGAAATGTTTTATACCAACTTAAAATTTTCAATTGTGCGCATGATCCAGGACTATTTTCTTGTACCATAATATATGATGAAAAATGCATATTTCGCACTAGCTAATATTTTTTGGTCACATATTCTACAACAATTTTCTTGTACAAGAAAATAACATCGTCTAAAACGGGCTTTAGAGAAAAAACTGGTTTTATCAATATTTGTCTAAACTAAAGTGTCACGAGATTCTTACCTCAACAACTACTTTCATCAGCTTATTTGGCAGATCCATGTAGGCAGCCTCCCAGTCGCTGGTATCCCATCCCTTATCATGTAGTATTGTTTCTACCAGAAGCATGTCTGATATAGCATCTCCTACGGTTTCGTTGATTAGATCAATTAATATTAGCAATCGCTCTGCGGAAGCACGCTGAGACTCTGTTAAACTGAAATATTTTAACATTTAAAGAAAACTGGCTTTACATCACTTCAACAGTATTGGATTGAAATTGAAAACCCTTACTAGTTGCAGAAGCATTAAGTCTTTGTTTACAAGGTTAAGTGAATAGTTTGTACCTTGAATCACTAGAGGCCTCCTTAAGTTTGTTCTTTGCAAAATCACTGAACACTACAGTTCCATGTCCATTGGCTTCAAAATACACTCCAATGTCATATTCTAAAGCTTTATGGTGTAAGTGCTTGACTCCGGTCGGAACACAAGCAACAGGCACTTTCTGAAATACAAAATAGCTAATACAAATATGAGGATGGTATCATTATTACAGTGACAAACGGCAATTAGCACTATGTAATGAATTTATAAACAAACTGAAAGAAAATCAGAGGTTTATAGACCAAAGCTACGCGCACACTTGTGGGCGGACGGCACGCATCGGCAAAAATTGCTTAACACAGTTGTAAACGACTCAACGCATATTTATCGGTATGGCATGGAACGGATAAATGTGCGTTGACTCGTTTACAACTGTGTTAAGCAATTTTTGCTGATGCGTGCCGTCCGTCTGATTCCGACAAGTGTACGCGTAGCTTAATACTCCATTGTTTTCATATCATGTTTGTAGATTACAAATTTAAGTCTCCATAAAAAAGGATTAATAAACAAATTTGATGGGAAGGTTAAAACAAGATTTGTTTTCATGTGTACTTGACACCTACATGCACTCTAATACAGTAAAACTCGATTATACATGATCTTTTCTTTTTTCTTTTTTTTTAGAGCGACAATCTTTTAGGGTGAGTGGAAGTCAATCAGCCAAGGCACTGCCCATCAGCAACACTGCAGTGCCACATAATATAATTGGGGAAAAGATAGATGCCACCCTCAAACACGCAGGCTTAAAATTTTTAAGTACACAGGCTAAAGATTTCAAAACTGGTTGAGAGCCACCGGAATCATCTGCGTGTTTTGGGGTGGCACCTATATTGGGATATAGCCAATAATTGTGTGAGCCCCTTACTGTAAATAAAAATTGTCCAAAAACATGTTCGTCTTGATTGGGGTCCATTTTGCGGGTTATCCGCGATTGCAGAGCCGCCCTATTTCGGTGAATAATCGGGAGTTTACTGTACCTTACTTCTAGACATAAGAAAGAAATCAAAGCCAACTTACAAGTTTCTTAGTGATGTATTCAGTTGAAGCACCATTGGCGTACGCAGTCTGAATTAAACCTAGGTTGAGATCAATTCCAGTCTGTTCTAGCAGCCCCTTAAGGTAGCCGGCAATTAGTGTAGCTATCCGATCCCCATCAAGCAAATGGAAGTTGTTGGCTTCATCCAGGTAATAATAAACAATTCGATCAGCATCCCCATCGACGGACACACACTTAACACTCGTTTCGTTGGGGATTCCCGTGGGGAAGGATTGCTGTGATTTGACGTAATCAGCACCGCACTGAAAAAAAAAATGTATGTAAAGACAAATTCAATGTTACACACTTGAAACTAAATTTCAATAATGGGTAAATTGAATATCAAATTTATATTTTCAGTTCCTGGCACGTGTTTCACTTATCAAAGAAATTCCACAACCAATATACTCTTTTCAATTTTATTCTCACCACAGTAGACTTTATTGGGGTGATATTTTTGTTGGTAGTAAAAAAAGTTACTAACAATTTGGTTATGTTATTGCATTTTTCTGGTTATGTGTAGTGCAATGTTGCATTTTATAACATACCTCATTCCCATGTAAAAATATTGCGATATAGTTCATCCAGTGAGAGCTGACGGTGACTCATGCATTTTCGTACTAAGAATTGCTTTGCATTTTATATCTCTTTTTCTATCATGTACGAAACAGTATGGAAAATAAGACGAAATGTGTGTCTGCATGTTACGTAAACGTAGGTCTAAGCTCATGCATAACTCTTGCATCGCATTGGCACGCTTCATATAAACACACAAAACACGCGAGCGCTACGTCAAATAACATAACCGTAAAAAGTTGTTTGAATTGCGCTTTAGATTTCATTTCGATCAAGTTAATATTTAATTAATTCAACATGCTCAGAAATAAATCGCTAAAAAGTCAGTCTCAACATATGTTGATTAACGTGTTTAATTATTTTGAATGCAAATCGCCAAATGATAAACCAGTCTGAAAATATATAAGGTGGTGAGCGAGGATTTTTAAATATCCCGCCAATGAAAATCAGCGGGGCACCAAATTTTCTTACAGACATACGTTTACTTAAATCTGGATTCATGCGATTTTAAGCTCTCAGCGGCCCGACTATAGTAGTTTTTTTAGGCATTTTGCCACAATGTTTGGGAACATTTTAGGTTAACACTAGAGGTCAATCATGACCATCAAAAATACAACACATAAGGAAAACAAATAGACAACGGCGGCGAGAATAAAATATGAAGAGTACGAAGTACCATATTTGAGTAGACACTAAAATCTAACCTTAAATATAGACATTACTTTTATTTATTCAATGATATTATTGTTATCTCTATTTATCTGACCTACACTACAGTTTCGTTCAACATTACACATGCCTTAATTGCCATTTTCATTTCTATGATATCAGTTAACCACTTTGCGCCCATGTTGTTTTGATTGGGTTATGGCTTAATCCTAGCTTTATTGAGAAAGTACTATTTTGTTGTTACGTTTTTCTACGAAATATTATTTCACTGTCACAAACATGCTCATTTAAGCAAAAAAATAAGAAAAAATATTCCACAGATGGCGCACTTTTTGTAAAATATTGTTTTATTTTTTTTGCTTGTCGCCGCATGTGGCGACCTGGGCGTGAAGAGGTTAATGAAAATTAGTAATAGCTGATCTCCTAAATACTACTACGAATAGAGAAAATGATCTTGACACTAATTTAATATACTATACTGTGTATCCACACTCCATTTTCTTTATGTTACATTTTATTATTTTAAGCACATACAAAATTTGACGACAAAAAAAGCACATTATTGTTGAACTTACCATATAATTTAATTTTCCAGATCCGATCGAAGCATCATTGTAATATCGAATGTTTATACAATCCCCTAACCTCTCCTGGAACAGCTTTATTTTCTTTGCACCGACTCCATTAGCTCCATCGTACAAGATCAAGTTTTTGTAGTTTCCTTTGGTGTAGTCGCTGCCTCGGAGTTTTTTGAAGGCGGTGACTAATTTGTTGTAGTAGCCGTCCTCTGTGGCAACACCGTATTCGCCTTTCGAGTTTCTGCATTTTACAAAGTAATGGAGCTGTGGAGTCGTCACAATGCCGAAATCCATCGGTTTGCCCGACAGGGCCAGGACGCCGTCCATTAAAGATTTCGCTAGACTGGGGCTGCTGGGTCTGAAAATGGATTTGCATTCAATACAAACACACAAACAAGCAGACAATAAATGATTTGCCACCTTTTAGAATTATTCAGATTGATTGACCCACATTATAAATTATTTTTACTTTTGGGTTTTAGGTTTAGGTTGTAATGTATTTTCTTCTTACAACTTTAGAATCCGAATTATAGCTGATGCGGCACTTTAAGAACATCATATTTTTACCTATAGTTAATTTGGATACGCAGGGCATCAAGCTTTTAATGTCTGCCATCATCATTTAAATTTTACTTTTTAACATACGAGGGCAATCCAGATAGTGACAGATGTTTTGGCCTGGCGCGGCAGTTGGCGCAACTGACGCCACCATCTTGGCTACAGAATGTTTCTACACCTAGTACGCAACCAGCCGTGGTGACTAGACCATCGTGAATATTGTACTTTTTATACACTGGCGTTTTAAAATGAGCGCTGCAATTGAAAATCCCGCCAGTTGTGAAGTGCGTGGTGTGATAAGGTTTTTGTTGGCGAAAAATTAAAAACCGATTGAAATTTATCGCCAGATTTGTGACGTATATGGCAACGGAATAATGAGTGAAAGCCGAGTGAGGCAATGGTGCATTGACTTTAAAAATGGCCGAACCAATATTCACGATGAGGGTCGCAGTGGTAGGCCTAGTCTTGTGACTGATGAATTGTTGGTGAAAATGAAAAAAAAAATCTGTGAAAATCGTCATTTCACGATTACGGAGCTCTCGGAACATATTCCTCAAATTTCACGGAGTTTAGTTCATGAAATCGTGGTTGGTAAACTTGGATACCACAAATTTTGTGCCAGGTGGATTCCGAAAATCCTAATGAAAGACCACAAAAATAAAAGACTTGCTGCAGCACTGACATTTCTGGAAGAGTACGACAAAAGTGGAAAACATGTTATCGATCGTATTGTAACTGGTGATGAGACTTGGGTACAGCATGTGACCTGTGAAACCAAACGGCAGTCAATGCAATAGGGTCACACGCATTCGCCCAAGAAACCGAGGAAGTGTGTGCAGACGCTGTCAGCAAGAAAAATCATGGCTACTGTGTTATGTGATTTTCGTTGATTTTCTTGAACGTGGTCAAACAATCAATTCAAAGAGGTATTGCAAAACACTCCGAAAATTAAGACGCACGATACAAAACAAGCGTCGGGGAAAACTTAACGACAAAATTTTGTTTTTCCATGACAACGCTAGTCCACATACAGCCAATCGTACTCAAGAGCTCTTGTGTGATTTTGGATGGGAAATTTTCAGTCATCCGCCATACAGCCCGGATTTGGCCCCGAGCGACTACCATCTGTTCCCAACGATGAAGACGTGGCTTGGTGCGCAACGCTTTGACACTGACGCTCAACTCCAAACCAGTGGTTGAACTCGCAAGCGGCAGATTTCTACAAAGAGGGCATTGAAAAGCTTGTAAAACGTGATGATAAATGCCTTAATTTATATGGCGATTACGTCGAAAAATAGCCTAAGAGTTTACCTTCAAAATATATATAATAAAAATTAGTTTTTTCACTTTGTTTATTTTTTATTTCAAAACGTCTGTCACTTTGTGGATTGCCCTCGTATATTGCCATTTGTTGTATTTAACACTTGTTTTAATATGTTTATAACGGTTTATATACTTTCACATTTATTTTAATCTGTTTGTGTTACCTTTACTTGCCAACCTGACTTATGTAAATTTTTGTACATTTTGTACATGAATAATTATTATATTATTATTATTATTTTAAATATTTATTATCAACACAGACAGGTCTAGAAGTTTGGATATATAATTGGGGTATACAGAGATTGAAACTTATTCATTTTGGTATACTCTGCAATAATATATAACTCATAAAAATAACTTACCTAGTATCTTTGCCTACATAAATTTCTACCCTGTTTGTCATATCGATATTAAACTCCTTGACAATTGCATTGATGGTTTCTTCAAGTTGGTCATCTCTAAAAAAGATAAAAATGATTAATGAGGGTAAGTCCAATTTTTTATTCAAAAACATGGTGTTCAAGCCCACATCTTAAATCAATTCAATTACTGGAATTTTTATTTAAAAAAGGATGTGTCAAGAAACTTATAAGCAGATAAATGGGAAAAGTATGGCTGAATTAAATGTGTTTCTGGATTGCATGAAACAAATTCTGCATAAAAAATATTATAAAGGTATGTAGGAAAATAATTCTTGTATTGTAAACCCCAAAACTTTATGTGTAGTTCAAGCAATGCTGGATTTACAGCACTGTGTTTAAGCAAAGTAGAACTAACGTATTAGTGCTAAAGCTTTTATACAAAGTGGGGGGGGGGGGTAAATTTGTTAAGCTCCCCTTGGGTACACAGGACAGGGCTGCACAGATTTGTTAAGACCAAGGGCCACATAGCTCCAATGTCAAAAACAACTACACAATTATCCACCATATATTTACTGTTTATTTTATTTATACCGAATCACATTCATTATTATTCAAATTTGATAATTAAAAAAATTATCCTCGGAGATTGAAATTAAATTATCATTATTTTCAACATATACTGTTTTGAAATTGACATTGAACTTTTTAGACTTCCTTGCAAAATGTAATTCCCTAGACTCCTGTAGGATTTGAAATAAATTTAACTTGCACCAAAAAGATTAAATGTGATAAAGTTGAGTAACCAACTGATCCATTCGCTGAAATATTTAAATGTTTTGTAATGGCAACAAGAGATGCTAAGCCACATAACCAATCTGGACCTTCTCAAACTAAATTTATGTCAGTTTATGTCCCAAATGCAGATGAATCACTTTTCAGTTGGAATGGAAGCAATACATACCATCAAAATGAAAAAGATTCGGAATAAAAATGTTTGCTCTATGTGAAAGTGAATCAGAATATGTATATAATATTATATGTATTATATAAAGAAACAGATACCATATATGGTGACTCAAATTATTCCAATGAACCAATATTGTCAAGAATCTTATTGGAATTATGTCATACACTTTTGAACAAGGGCTATTGTTTATACCAGGGGTGTGGAATTGGAGTCGGTGAATATTTGGGGGTCAGAGTCAGAGCTGGAGTCCAGAGTTGGCGAGTTTGAGGGGTCGGAGTCAGAGTCGCTACATTTTTGTCATGAGTCCACACCCCTAGATGCATAGACAATTACTAAACAACAATCAGTGTTGGAATTATAAGTAAAAATAGAGCAGATGTACCAAATCAAGGTAAAGCAAAGAATTTGAAAAAAGGTGAAGTAATCGCAATGTACAGATAAAAACTTATGGTAGCATAAATAATGGGAAACACCGCCCATGAAGAAACTACCCAATTGATCAAAGTTAAGGGAAGTAGCTTTGTAACACGTAAGTCGTGACTAAGACTTAGTGTTTGATATTTTTCTTAATGTTATTGGGTTATGACACCCAAATGCTTTACTACACGAAGTATGATGAATGTTGTTTTAACTAACAACTATTTGTTAATCGAATTAAGATTAATTAATTAATTAAATGATGTTAACAAAAAAGGCCCACTTGCACCATTGTAATTGAGCTATGGTTAAAGCATTCTTAAAATTTAAGCAACATTTAAGTGTGTATTTTGCTTGCACCATACTTTAAGCACAGCTTAAGCAAGACTTTAAATAAGTCGTCGTCATGGACCGCTTAAAATTTAAGTCTGCATACATAACCTTCAATAGTTCCGTAAGTGGTGTATAAAAAATGACGCTAGCTTTACTAGGAACGCTTCTGCAATTTTTTCAATGTGTCCTTGTTTTTGCCATAAATTTGCCCATAACTAACCAATCGTCCATAATAGACCCATAGTATCTTACACTATTTTTATCAGCTTCTCAAGAGGGTTGAAAATAAAGTATAAAATATAGGGTGTTCCATTTAAAAAAACATAACTTTGTTCTGTTATGTATATTGGGACACCCTGTACAAAAACATACATATTTTTAAAATATGTAGAATAAGTGTGAGTACCAGTTCAAGAAAACTAGAAGTCGATATCTCAAATAGCAAATAAATTATGGGGCTTTTACAGAACCCTGGGTCACCCGGTATATTTCACCTTTTCGCATATCTATTTCATTCACTTATTAATTATTAATTGTATCACACTGTATAAAAATGAAATTTTGATTGAATTGATTATCCATTAGTATGGGTATGTTACAGCATGATGGAGAAACCACATGCTATACTTGACTACAATGCAAAAATGGTTGGGATAGATATAACTAATAATAATTTTATGCATCTGTCAAAAATAGATTAAAAATGCTACATGAATATCTATTTAGATATTTTCTTGAAATGATGGACATTAAACTGCAATAAAATATATAAAATGCTTGGAGGTAATAAAAGCAGATTCAGTTTCCTCTTGGATCTTCAAGAAGGCATTGTTGAAAGGTATGCTGAAAAAAAAGATCTCAAACACTAAGACCCTCCCGATTAGTGAAACAGCATTTTCTTGCTATAATCTCTCCAATAGCAAAAGAAACGAATTCGAATGGTGTACTGATTGGATTTTGTGCAGCACCATGTTTTCATACAAAATAATAATTTTTATTTTATTTTGTATTTCTGTTTAGCTCCTAGCCGTGTGTGACTGTATGGCTCAAGTCGGTAAAAAAAAAACAAATTCTGTTTAGTAGTATTTTGGTTTTATTTGGGTAATAAAAATAAGATTGATTTAACACTTTCACTACCGACCACGCACTATTTGACATTAAACCTCACAGGCAAGTGTCGGTTTATCTGACACAGGCAGTGAACGTGTTAAAGCCTCCTTGTTGAATCAATCTAATTATGTAATATTTAATATTTTATTAGTTTCAGAATATGATGAATATGTACGCTTGCGATGGAAGGATTCGTACCACTGTGCTACACACTTTCCGATAAGGACCATGTTGCTTAAGATGTAAAACAAGTTCTTGAAAATTTCCGATTATATGTTTGGTGTTTGGAACTGTGATTTTAAAAGTAATGTATTTTTAATGGCGTAACTTCAACAGTGTTTGTTTCAAGGTGGGATTCACATGCTCATGATGCATATTAATATAATTACTCATGGGATTGAACATTTACATTTTAATGAATCATCCAACACAGACTTTGTATGTAATACAGTTGATGAATACGCCTGAACATAATTAAATGTGGTTTTATTCACTAGCGAAATATATATTAAAATTGTTGAAACAAAGCTAGATTATAGGTATACTTGATACATGTATGAAGTTGGCTGGCTTGTGATAAAATTGTTGATTTGTTTTTTTTTTAATTGTTTAATCTGGACACTTTTAAATAATAAATAAAACACTATTGCTTTATTATTTGCATGACTATAGTTTCTTCAACATCAACGTACAGTAAATTAAAATATGATTTTACAGGTATATATAGGTACAATTACAGAATTCCTTTGAAGATGGGAGTATAGATTATGTCAATCTGATTGTCGATTACTGGAATTCCCGGATTAGTTATACAAACAAAGCAATAGTGTTTTATTTATTATATAAAATATATAACGAAGTAGAACCCTCCAGTATAAACAACTTTTAAATAGTTTGAATCAATAAATAAATCAAACATCGAGACATGATTTTTATACACAAGCAACCTCACGTATATTAATTGGACATTCATGCATTATTTAAGCAATTCAATTGTTGGTGGGAAACTAATTACAGTTTTCCAATGGACTTCTAGTCACGGGAATAAAGTGGTGTGCAATTTGAATGCCTCAATTTCCTTAATGGAGGTCTTGCATGAAATGCTGCATTGGCGTTAGAGTGGGTGACCTGAACTTTCAAAAGTTCAAACCCAATGTGTGCTGGAAGTTTACATGCCTTGCATTCTCTGGCTGTACAAAGAATATTATTGACGGGAATCGTTACTTATTTTAATACTATAATTAAAAATACAATCTGATTATTGTTGATTAATACGATATAAACTAACCTATAGAAACCAAGGTATTAATATAAAGACATCAACTAACATAAACAAAATGATATGCCGTCCGATATTAGATTACGGCAGTTTCCTTTTGTCAAATGCACGAACTTCTATATTAGGCAAATTAGATATTGTTGAACGATCTTGCCCAAGAATTCTTATTCTTTACAATCCACCAAACATCCTCCTCTACTCAACCACCAATATCCCTGAATTTAGTGAACGCTGCAAACTAATTGCCAATAAATTTGCCAACAAATACTGCACACTAGAATGTATAGAAGCAATGATGCTAATTTGCGAAAATCCTTCGTCCCGCTACAAATTTCCCGAAGCAACATTATTTGAACATCTCATAGCTTTGAGAGAAAGTATAGATCACTAATGCCATCATACATGCCAAATATGTATGTGTTCATTTTTTTTTTTTGTACCAAACTCATTGTTCGTTTACATAATTAATGATATTCCATTCTACTGTGTAATTCTTGGCTGAAGGACTCCGGTTGATGGCCATTGTATTTATTATTTATTATGTACGATATAAAGAAAACACTTGACTTTTTTATACCAGTCAATGCCTCCAAGATTCAAGAGTGGAATTAATTACTTTATATCCATTCGAGACTGATTAATTCTGTTATTTAAATATTATCGATTTATCAGTTAAACATTCATTTAATAATAGGGTTTAATATTATCTTAATCTCATAAACCTAGTGATATTATTAACTGATTGATATATACATAATCTATGTAGCGAGATAACATCTTAGTTATCAGTTAAATAAATATAGCGGGCCGGAAGACCTGAGACAATTGCCCATTGAATTCATGTAATCTGAATTTAATAAATTAAGTTCTCTCTCTCTCTCTCTGAATAACAGTACAAAAAAATTGGAATTACTTTCTCTACACAGAGTTTTCTGACCTTTGGCAACAGGGTATTTATAACATGCATTTTTTTGGTTCATTTAGCTTGGAATATTCTCTTAAAACTTAAACGATATATTAAACTACACTTCAAATAAATGAGTACAATTTTTAATTTCCAAGGTCACCTTCTAAAATGACCATATCATGACTCAATTTTGAGAAGAAAGTAGATGTTTGCATCACTAATGAGGAAAGTAAACAATTTTCTTCACCAGTGAAAAAATAAATCCTTTTCTCCACTTGCAAGGGAAGTAATGCTTTTTCTCCACTGGTGAGGAAAGTAACAAGACTTGTAATGCTGCCTTTTTAACGGATATCAATCTAAGGTGACCAACTTTGCCGTCTCTCGAAGTTCAGGCAGAGCAATTCTGAATCACGCTCTTCATCCAACACATTTGTTGATTAAACACTTCTTATAAATTAGAAATTGAAGAAACTTCTGACAGAAATACTGAGTAAAACATTTTCTCACTGCAGTAGAGGTATTTTTTTCCTCATATTTTCATGTTGGTTTTTTTATAGTAATGATTGAAGTATGTTGTTAACCCATAATTTTAATAAAACATTGCCAAACATTGTGACAAAATGCCAAATCGATGTTTGATATTCAATAGCCCATTCCTCACCCACTATCGCAATATTTTTACATGTGAATAAAGGATATTATAAAACGCAACATTGCAAATGCAAATGCAATGACAAACAAATTGCCAAAAATTGTGACAAAATGCCAAATGATGTTTGATATTCAATAGCCCATTCCCCACCCACTATCGCAATATTTTTACATGTGAATAAAGGATATTATAAAATGCAACATTGCAAATGCAAATGCAATGACAAACAAATTGTTAGTAAATTTTTTACTACCAACAAAAATTTCACCCCAACAAAGTCTACTTTGGTAAGAATAAAATGTGAACAGAGAATATGTTATATGGAGAAAATAACAATAGTGTATAAATTTTATACAACAATAATTAAGCACCATAAGGGTATTAATATAACAAAAACAAATAACTCACCCAACATTGGCAAATTTAGTGGCCCACGCCTCCCAGCTCTGCTCGAGCATCTCCCCCTGCGGATCCACCAGCTTAACTCCGTTGTCAGGCTCCGGATTGTGGGAGGCGGTGATCATCACCCCGATCACAGCTGCATCATCAAACTAAATAAAATTCTCCGCACGGAAACCTACTCACAAACTGACCTTTTTTGTAACGCGCCCTGAGCACGGCGAGCAGCCCCATCCTGTACATGACATAGCCCAGCTTGCTGGCCCTGAAAAGAGGGTTGTCGCAGTCAGTAGGGGGCTTGTGGGTCACACCTCATAACCTGTAAGGGTCGGGGGCGTGATCCGGTATAAAAATGTGTACTCACTTCGTTCTGAAGCCGGCGGTTCCATATTGTATGTCGGCTTTCTCGGTTTTCGGGTGCATTTCTCTGGCAAAAGCGTAGACCGTTCTAAAACTTGCCATGTTGGTTGATGCCACTTGAATTTTATAGGAGCCGCAAGTCAGAGAGAGATGGGCGCATGCGAACGCGTGCAATAGAGCATATCCTCTGGCATTTAGCGAGCGCAATACACTTTCACTTTCTTTTTTTTTATCATTTAAATTATAACAGGTTTTTGTGTTATTTCGCCGACGGAGGACAAAGTTTTGTGACCGTGCTACTGGTACAAAGTCTGCGTATTGATTATGTCTGTGCGGTGACGAACGCGAGGGCTCCGTTCGAAAAAATCGCTCCAAATTTGTACAACACGACCGTTTTAATACAATTAAAAGTAATTGAAGAGGATGTACGATACGCTTCTAGATTATTAAATACGTTACTGTGCGTTATTGAAAGGGAAACTTGTTTACAATGAAAATAAATAAAAATATATTGGGGATTACCCATTTTTTAATTTTTTGGGTGCTTGCTTTGTTCATAGTTGGCACAGATGTCGCTGATAATTTAGAAAAGCATTTACCTATTGAATATGAATATTCTAATTTTTGCTGCATATAAGGTGTTTATTTCTTTAAAAAAACCTGAATTTTATTCGTGAAAAGAAATATGTTTTGACTTTATTTTTTCAATTTTCTTCAATTAGATTTGCATAATGAAAGAAAACCTCTAGTTTTTGATCAGTCTTCATTCATCGTTGATGTTTATTTCTTAAAAAAAAAAACACTGAATATTATTTTTAATATGTGAAAAATTATATTTTGACTTTATTTCTTCAATTATATTTTCGCAATCCCAAAAAACCTATACAGGGTGTCCCACCGAGATGGTACATTAAAAGTATATGGACTCGTAATTAATGTATTTTAATGAGATTTTCAGCGTTTACGTAATTAAGGGTGCCCTTTTCAATGAAAATATTTTCAAGATTATTCGACACCAACTTCCGTATTTTAAGTGGAATGTTATACCTTTTATTGCAAATTTGGATTACACATAAAATTCTGTGAAAAAAATTATTAGGTAGCATAACCTAAAAATTTAAGCGTTTTCGAAATATTTTGAAAAATTTTGTGCTTTTTACTTTCTCCGTTGCGAAGTACGAGAAAGTATTGTGATTTTTTTTTCAAAAATATCCATTTTGCGGTCCCTAGATGTCATTTCAACAATTTCTGGAAAAAAAAATTGTGTATGTGTGTGTGTGTGTGTCTACTGTGTGCGTTGTATCTCAAAAACTAATAAAGCAATTGATATTGAACTTTTAACATACATACTTATTTGATAATCTGAAGAACTGAAAAGCTTTTGGTAAAATTTCGTACACCGGAAGTAGGTGTTTACCTTAACTGTTTTTTCTATTTTTTCTAATATTTCTTAAATATGAAAAATATCACAAAAACATTTAAACAAATATTGAAGACAACAAAGAAATGAACATCTTTTGCTTGAAAACATTTTTCATAAAATCATTTCTATTCGAAAAAAATTTTTTTTTTTAATTTTTGGTTTATAATTATACAGGGTGTTTCAGAGCTCTGGGAACGGTCAATCACGTGCTTATTTTTCAAAATTTCGAAAAATGTTTTATACAAAAGTTGTGTATAATAGTGAGCTGCACGCCCTAAAAATATTTAAATTTATACAGGGTATCTCATAACAAAGTTACAGACCAAACTTATGTTTTTTTTAAATGGAACACCCTGTATTTTTTGTCATTTTTGAATTATATGGAGCAAATAAAGGTGAGTTACTTCAATACTCCCTATACCTATTGTTTGCCGTTTTCGAAATATTTGAAGATTTGTTGAAATGCATGGTCTGGGTGAAATTTTATTTTTGCCCCAGTGATTGACGTTGAACGATTAAAATCATTTTAGTTATTTGCTTGAAGGTTCGAACTATAGAGCCAACCATGATTTCATACAAAAAATTATACAGGGTAATAAAAAAAAATGCGGTAGAAAAACCGAACTTATAAAGTTCAATAACTTCGTTTTTACTTTCTCCGTTACGAAGTACGAGAAAGTATTGTGATCGTGATTGTTTTTTTCAAAATTTTTTTTTACAGAAATATCCGTTTTGGGGTCCCTAGATGCCATTTCAACAATTTCTGGAAGAAATTTTTTTGTGTCTCTGTGTGTGTGTGTGTGTGTCTGTGTGTCTGTGTGTGTGTGTGTGTGTGTGTGTGTGTGTGTGTGTGTGTGTGTCTGTCTGTGTGTGTGTGTGTGTGTGTGTGTGTGTCTGTCTGTCTGTCTGTGTGCGCTGTATCTCAAAAACTAATAGAGCAATTGATATGAAACTTTGAACATCCATCATATTTCATAATCTGAAGTACTGAAAAGCTTTTGGTAAAATTTCGTACACCGGAAGTGGGCGTTTACCTTAACTGTTTTTTGTTTTTTACCAATATTTTCTTAAATTTGAAAAATATCACAAAAACATTCAAACAAACTTTGAAGACAACAAAGAAATGAACATCTTTTGTTTGAAAACATTTTTCATAAAATCATTTTTATTCGAGAAAAAAATTTATTATTATTTTTTTAATTTTTGGTTTATAATTATAAAACGATAATAGTTACAGAAAAATTATGTTAATAATAATTGTACAGAATGCTAAAATGAACAACTTCTAAAGAATAAGTTTTTTTCGAAATCTCGTTGGTTTTTGAGTAAACCGAGTTTTTGAATTTGAAGTATAATTTTTCCTTCTTTCATGATTTTGACGTTTTAAACGTCAGTTTCATCCGAGTTTACACAGCGCTCGATGTTCATTTAAAATATGATTTCAATTGAAAATAAACCCATGAAAACGTAAATATAAAGTCGGAGAAAGTAGCATGATGGCCACATCACCATTTTTTCAAATGGCACACCCTGTATTTAGTAACGTATTCTCAAGTAGAATCCAATTATCTTTTAGATTATAATAATTATTCCTGATATGATAATCGCAGAATACAAGAAAACTATTGAGATTAGGAGCAGGGAACCCTTATACAGTGTGTCTGCTTAAGTTCGCACCATATGAAAAAAAAAATTATTATTAATTTTACGAAAAAAAGTTATTCTTTATAAAAAGTTCTGCATGATCTTAAACTTAAAATGCAAAGATCAGATATTAATTTTTTTAATTCGTCTACGCGGTTTCTCAAATAATCTCAATTTGGCTCAAGAATAAATTACCTTTATTTTTGACAATATCGAAAATTGTTAAGAAAAGTTGATGAGAACTAAAAACTACGTTCAAATATGCAATTACATCCAATTACATGTAAAAAAATTTGTTCTTTTTTTTATCTAAAATAACAATGCAAATGACACTGTAGTTGCGTGAAATCTAGGATGCACTGATAAACAAATGATTTCTCTGGATGCCTGTTGTTAAATATTTCAGCTGCTTCACGGTAAGTTTTATAATTATCACCAATGATTAACACAATTTCTACTTTTTCTTTCATACTTAATATCACCGGCATGTTAACAAATTTTATTCGACGTTCACTGTCAAACAATTCTTGCTATCTAGAAATCATTTGTTTATCAGTGCATCCTGGATTTCACGCAAGTACAGTTACATTTGCATTGTTATTTTAGATAAAAAAAGAACAAAATTTTTTTACATGTAATTGGATGTAATTGCATATTTGAACGTAGTTTTTAGTTCTGATCAACTTTTCTTAATAACAATTTTCGATATTGTCAAAAATAAAGGTAATTTATTCTTGAGCCAAATTCATATTTTTTGAGAAACCGCGTAGACGACTTAAAAAAATGAATATCTGATGGTTGCATTTTAAGTTTAAGATCATGCAGAACTTTTTATAAAGAATAACTTTTTTCGTAAAATTAATAATAATTTTTTTCCATATGGTGCGAACTTAAGCAGACACACTGTATAATCTGAAAGATAATTGGATTCTACTTAAGAATACGTTACTAAATACAGGCTCTTTAGTTCGAACCTTCAACCAAATAATAGAAATGATTTTAATCGTTCAACGTCAATCACTGGGGCAAAAATAAAATTTCACCCAGACCATGCATTTCAACAAATCTTCAAATATTTCGAAAACGGCAAACAATAGGTATAGGGAGTATTGAAGTAACTCACCTTTATTTACTCCGTATGATTAAAAAATGACAAAAAATACAGGGTGTTCCATTTAAAAAAAACATAAGTTTGGTCTGTAACTTTGTTATGAGACACCCTGTATAAATTTAAATATTTTTAGGGCGTGCAGCTCACTATTATACACAACTTTTGTATAAAACATTTTTCGAAATTTTGAAAAATAAGCACGTGATTGACCGTTCCCAGAGCTCTGAAACACCCTGTATAACGATAATAGTTACAGCAAATTTATGTTAATAATAATTGTATAGAATGCTAAAATGAACAGCTTATAAGGAATACGTTTTTTTTTTCGAAATCCCTTTAGTTTTTGAGTGAACTGATTTTTTGAATTTGAAGTATAATTTTTCCATCTTTCATAATTTTGACGTTTTAAACGTCAGTTTCATCCGAGTTTACACAACGCACGATGTACATTTAAAATATGATTTCAATTGAAAATAAACTATGAAAACTTAAATATAAATGTCTATGATACCATCAAGTTGGAGAAAGTAACATGATGGCCACATCATCATTTTTTATAATTTACTTTAAAAATACATATCTCCGAACCATACAAAATTGAAGGGATATATTGTTGGCCATAAGAAGCCCATACCTGAAGGTACCCAGAAAGTACCGAGTGTGCCGTTGTCAATATGCGAAAATAGATGATTTAATTTCACGCGACTTTAAGGTCAACTTAGGGGGCGGAAGTTCCTTACGGTTTTTAGGGACAGTTCCAACAAGGGTTAAGTTCTGCTTTAGTAACTCCTGCCCATGGCTGCAGCTAGTGAAGAAGTTATCGGTAGTAATATTGCGACCAGAGCCGTTTAGATGCGTTACTGAATCAAACACCACTCGTTTGCCTTGTTCTTGTTCCCTTGTGTTTGCAGTTTTGCCAGAAATTATTTGCAGGTTGGTAACGTTTTGAGTGTCACAGTCTACTGCCATTCATATTCATTAATTTAATGTCATATTTTCGGCTTTGAAGGATAAATCTTCCTCTAAAAGTGCACAGGTGTTCGTCCACAATAATATTTGGACCTGGTATAAAAGAATTTTTGCATTGAGTAAGGAACATGTTCTTTATTTCGGCTATCGGCTCAATTTTGTTTTGAGTTGCTTCTTTTCTAGCTTCTCGTATTCTCCTGTCATCAAATCGTAGACAGTTGAGTATGTTTGTATAATGATGTCTAGCTCTAAAAATTGGATAGCCGTACTTTCCTGACTAAAAGTCTTTCAATTCTTTTCCACGACCTCTTTGTATACCGTAAAGCAAGTTAAGGCCTAAGAATGCCAAAAGCTATTCTAATTTCTTCTATTTTAAGCTATTCTTCTTGTCTTTTTGTTCAGTTGCCTGTTCATAGGTGTGCAAGCAAATTTTGCTCAGAATTTACTCAGTTATAGAAGCACGAAAACAATCTGAAAGGTTAGATAGCTTTAATTGTCTTGGTATGCCAGGACTTTGCTTTATAATATTTCGTGACTGTGTTTTCCTGCACATAGGCTCCTTAGTACTCCACTGTAATGTTCCATCTTTACTAATCCATACTTCCTCACCCCCATCAGTATCATCATTATCTGACTTTGCTAGCTACGTTTTCTTCGCCTTCTTGAAATTCAGCGAAGTCCTCCTCTCCATCACTGCCATTGCTCTTGTTGTCTATTACATCAGAATTATAGGCATCCTGCAAGGCTTGCTCTTCACTATAGCTCCTAACAAAGTTAATATTATAGTCCATCATATTAAATCTACTATACTACTTATCACTAAGTCAAACAGTAAATGAGAACGTATCAAGGAATTGTATCGCACATGAAAGAATACTGTCACAAGATGGTGGCGAGTCATGAATTAGTTGAACAAATACAAAGCTACTGTCCGCGCCATACCTTGGCAAGAAGCCGCGCAGCCCGAATAGTCCCGAGTGCGTCGTTTATAGCCGATCGACAAATTGAAAATCTTCCGCGCGGCGGTCAGTGGCGTAACGCAGATTCTTTATCCCAATACCATTGCGCATCCGAGCCGCTCGCCAAGGTATGGGGCGCGGACTGTATAGAGGTGTAATTAGTGGTGGGATTGAAGGTGGTGGGGTTTACAAGAGTATTAACAGTAGGTACAGTCAGAGAAAATACAAATGCGAAACTCGATCGGCGAGGGATGCTGCCGCATGTCGGTGCTTAGTTCGGTCGAATCCCGTTCCTGCTTAAAATCCATTTATGAGGTAATAAAAGGGTATCCCGAGATAAGATGTTCAAAATGCCACCCGACACAGAATTTTAAATAAATATGAAAATATCATTACTTCTGCCCTTAAACCAAAATAGCCCTATATCAAAAAATTCCTACATAACCCGGGAAGCCCCAAAATAAGATTCTTTCAAATATAATTTTTTTAACCACTAAAAATTACTGAACAAATCACATATATTATTGACCCAAATACCAAATTAGGTGAATTTTTTCAAGGTCATTGAACGTTATTTACAATATTAAAAAAATAAAAAAAATAAAAGTTTCCCACAAAAATGCCAAAACTAGTTTTGAAAAAGAGTACTGAAAAAAATTGTCCTGAAAACAATGCCAAAAAGAGTACTGGAAAAAATTGTCTTGAAAAAAAATACCAAAAAGAGTCCTGAAAAAATTGTCCTGAAAAAAATAATGGTGATGTGGCCATCATGTTACTTTCTCCGACTTGGTAGTATAATTTATATTTACACTTTCATGGTTTATTTTCAACTTAAATGTGCATCGAGCGTTTTGTCGACTTGGATGAAACTGCTGTTAAAAACCTCAAAGTTATGAAAGATGAAAAATTATACTTCAAATTCAAAAACTCACTTTACTTAAAACCAACGAGATTTCGAAAAAAACTTATTCTTTAATATAAGTTGTTCATTTTATTATTCATAAATTTACTGTAACTATTATCGTTTCATAATTATAAACCAAAAATGAAAAACGAATTAATAAATTTTTTTCTCGAATAACAATGATTTTATGTTCATTTCTTTGTTGTCTTCAATATTTGTTTAAATGATTTTGTGACATTTTTCATATTTAAAAAAATGGTGATGTGGCCATCATGTTACTTTCTCCGACTTGATGGTCTCATTTATATTTACGCTTCCATGGTTTATTTTTAATTTAAATCATATTTTAAGTGTGCATCGAACGTCTCGTAGACTCGGATAAAACTGACGTTTAAAACGTCAAAATTATAAAAGATGGAAAAATATACTTTAAATTCAAAAACTCAGTTTACTCAAAAACTAAAGAGATTTCGAAAAAAACTTATTCTTCATCAATTGTTCATTTTGGCATTCTCTACAATTATTATTCACATAAATTTGCTGTAACTATTAGCGTTTTATAATTGTATACCAAAAATGAAAAAAAATTAATAAATTTTTTTCTCGAATAACAATGATTTTATGAAAAATATTTTCAAACCAAAGATGTTCATTTCTTTGTTGTTCAATATTTGCTTAAATATTTTTGTGATATTTTTCATATTTAAGAAAATATTGGAAAAAAACAAAAAACAGTTAAGGTAAACACCCACTTCCGAAATTTTACCAAAAGCTTTTCAGTTCTTCGTATTATCAAATAAAACTTATGTTCAAAGTTTTATATCAATTGGTCTATTAGTTTTTGAGATACAGCGCGCACAGACACACACACACACACATACAGACACACACACACACACACACACACACACACATACAGACACACACACACACACACACACACACATACAGACACACACACACACACATACAGACACACACACAGACACACATACACACACACACGCACACACACACACACACACACACACACACACACACATACAGACACACACACACACACACATGCAGACACACACACACACACACAGACACAATTTTTTTCACACACACACACACACACAGACACAATTTTTTTTTTCCAGAAATTGTTGAAATGGCATCTAGGGACCCCAAAACGGATCTTTCCGTAAAAAAAAATTTTGAAAAAAAATCACGATCACAATACTTTCTCGTACTTCGTAACGGAGAAAGTAAAAATATTGGGAAAAAACAAAAAACAGTTTAGGTAAACACCCACTTCAGGTGTATGAAATATTACCAAAAGCTTTTCAGTTATTCAGATTCTCAAATAAGACTTATGTTCAAAGTTTTATATCAATTGCTCTATTAGTTTTTGAGATACAGCGCGCACAGACAGACACACGCACACGCACACACACAGACACACAGTACAATTTTTGTTTCCAGAAATTGTTAAAATGGCATCTAGGGACCCCAAAACGGATATTTCCGTAAACAAAATGTTTGAATTTTTTTCACGATCACAATACTTTCTCGTACTTCGTAACGGAGAAAATAAAAATGCCAACAAGAGTCTTGAAAAAAAGTACTGAAAAAAATTGTCTTAAAAAAAATGCCAAAAGTAGTTTTGAAAAAGAGTACTGAAAAAAATTGTCCAGAAAAAAAAAATGCCACAAAGAGTACTGGAAAAAATTGTCTAAAAAAATACCGAAAAGAGTACTAAAAAAATTGTACTGAAAAAAATTGTCCTGAAAAAAAAGTGCCAAAAGTAGTCTTGAAAGAGTAGTAAAAATAAATGCCAAAAAGAGTACCGGAAAAAATTGTCTAAAAAAATGTCTAAAAGAGTCTTAAGAATAGAGTAGAATAAAATACAATTTTATTAGATTATTAAATTGCCTTTACAATATTGGATACGTCAGGTATAAAATACATAAAGTTAAATTCAGACATGTATTCACGAAACAACTAAAAATAACTTGGTTAAAAGAGACTCTTATTCTTGGTGTTACGTAATTATATAATTTTTGAATTATGTTATGCTATAGAAAGCCTGCTGTAGAAGTAACGATTTTGTCTTGAGAAAGAGTACTAAAAAGATTCTCTTGAAAAAAAAATGCCAAAAAGAGTTTTGGAAAAGAATACTGAAGAAAATTGTCTTAAAAAAATGCCATAGTAGTCTTGAAAAAGAGTACTGAAAAAATTGTCCTGAAAAAAATGCCAATTGAGCACTGAAAAAATTTGTTTAAAAAAAATGCCAAAAAGAGTACTGAAGAAAATTGTCTAAAAAAATGCCAAAAAGTGTACTGGAAAAAATTGTGCTGAACAAAATGCCAAAAAGAGTCCAAAAAAAAATTGTCACAAAAAAATGCTAAAAAGTCTTGAAAAAGTGAACTGAAAAAATGCCAAAAAGAGTACTGGAAAAAATTGTCCTGAACAAAATGCCAAAAAGAGTACTGGAAAAAATTGTCTTGGAAAAAATGCCAAAGAGTCTTAAGAGTACTAAAACAAATTGTCCCAAAAAATGCTAAAAAATCTTGAAAAAGTGAACTGAAAAAATGCCAAAAAGAGTACTAGAAAAAATTGTCTTGAAAAAAATGCCAAAGAGTTTTAAGAGTACTAAAAAAATTGGCCCGAAAAAAATGCTTAAAAGTCTTGAAAAAGTGTAATTTAAAATTTTATTTCGTCATATGATTGCTATCAATAAATACCATCTATGTGATTTTTTTCATCTTCCAATGTTTGGTGCGACAACTTCAAAAATTCGAATTACGACATTTTTTGTATATTTATCAACAGTTGAACATTTTATGTAAAATTATTATTAGTATTTCAGTATTAATTTTTTTGCAGTTTCGTATAAACAACCCAATTTTTTGTCAAGATATGAACATGAAACCCTCGAAAAAATTTTTGTTTTTAACCACTATAAAAATCTGAAAAAAATCATAAATATTTTTATCCCAAATACCAAATTAAGTAATTTTTTTCAAGGTGAGAAAGGGCGAAAAAAAATGGTTAAACTTAAAAAAAAATAATACCCTAAATAAACTTTTATTTGGGTAAAAAATATATGTGAATTTTTCAGATTATTATAATAATTTTTAGTGATTAAAAAAATGAAATCTTATTTTTCGAGGGTTTCAAGGTTATATCTTGGCAAAGATGGGATAACATATTTATATGAAACTGAAAAGAAAATTACTACTAAAATATTACCAATAATTTTATATAAAATTACTGTTCAATTGTCGATAAATATATTAAAAAAATATCAAAATAAACATTTTAGTTATTCGAATTTTTGAAGATGACGCACCAAAAATTGGAAGATGAAAAAATCACAAATATGGCATTAACTGATAGAAATCATATAACGAAATAAAATTTTCCGTCAGTCGATCACTGAAGGGCGAGAAGTGAACTAGGCTTGTAAATTTTATTACCTCATAATTGTATTTTAAGTGGAGACGGATTTCGACCGAACTAAGCACCGACATGCGGCCGAGCGAGTTTCGCATTTGTATTTTCTCTGACTGTACCTTACATAGATAGGCTAGTTTGAGCAAAACGGAATTATATAAATCTTCTCAACATACAGCCCACCTGGGGTCGAAATTGACCCCCAGTGCATATTTTCCGGTATAAATAGCTTTGTATAACAATTTATTTACAAAAACAAGTATGATCATGTCTAAGACTCGAAAAGTACTACCAACCGCAACTGACACAACTAAAGAACTCTAGAACTGAAAGAACTACTAACTGCTGAACTGAAGTAACTCAATAACTCATAACTGCAAGAACTAACTGAAAATCTTTATATGTTATTGTCCACGAAACCTCTGTGTCCCTACCGCTTGCTTTTGGAATTTTCCTGCAAGACAAAGGGAATCCGGTGTTCAATTCGACATCAATTTTATCTGGTCAACATTAGCTTATATTTAATTTAGGCGTTTACTTCTAATATAATAATTCTATTACTTATTTAATCGAATACCTACCCTGTGACTGTGATTGAAAATCATTTATATAAGCATAATCACTTAATTGACTATTTACAGGTGTAAATGTGATATGAATTCACACCTTAATTACTACAGGTAGCTGAGAAAACCAATTAAATACACATTCTTCGATAGTACATAATGTGCCGCTACCATGTAAACACTATGACAATAACAACCCATTATCTCTTTTCTAAAAGCTGATGCAGCCCTTAATGAAATTTTATGATGATGAACGAAATTTGATTAGTCGGTCATCGCTAATACCTCTCACACCTTTGATTAATTACACGTATACTTTTTACACTCCTCGCACGTTTGGATGTTAAAATTCAAATACCGCGGGAAACGTGTTGCCTAGCTGCAACACAATTGAACGCAAACGAGATACTTCAAAATCGTAAACGTCACGTACGTAAATGATTACACCAAGTTGATTTATGAATATGGGCGAGGGGACGGCCGAGTGCACTGCAATTCAACGATCAGAATTCCGAAGCCGTCGAAATCGACCCAAGCCCTCCAGAGATGGTGATGGTTGGTCGCCATCTTTAATTTGGTGTTTAAGTTTACGTTAAGTTACTTCAGGATGATTGCCGCTTCAGTGGTGAAGTACTTGATCATCGTCTTCGCTTTATTGTGTCTGGTGAGTAGCTTGCGGAACGTTTGAATGCGTTGGAGTCTTGTGAATGAAGGGCACTAGGCAATGAAATACATTAACTATACAGAGAGAATTGAAAGGTCCAGGGGTAAAACCACTTTGTAGCTAAAAGAAAGAGAAAAAAACATAAATGTATGAAATGTTTATCGTTAACTTCTGACAAATTTCATTCATGTAGTCATTATTTTAAAGAAAGGTATAGAATCTGTAATTTCTACCGTGGCGCCTCTTGCGAACGAATTGCGAACTATTAAAAGTTCAATAGTTGTCAAACTGTTCATTTTATCGGTAATAATGTTTTTTGTGTGGATTCCTAAATGGCAAGTGATTGCAACGACTGGTGCTTATGCTTGGGTTAGGGTTAAACTAAAGCCCCCCTCACCACATTGGACCGGCGAGTAGTTTTACCCGTAGTAGCCTATTTTCATTTACGTTTGGTTGCCACTATTTTCATTGCATTGTCCGTGTGACTATCTGGTCTAAAAAATATTTTCTAGTTATTACTATGAAGCGGTACGCGGTTAGTTTTTTCCAATTTCTTAACTTAAAGCCAATTTCTGTAATTTACGCCCGGTTTCTCCAACGAATCTCAAAACACGTCTCACTTAAGCATGTCTTATTTTTAAGTAGTTCTTAACTTTTTGTTCTGTTGCACCAAACAAATACATTATTATATATATCTTGGGTAAGATTTCATTACACGTGGCAACGTTGTATTTTCGCTTAAACTTGACAAGCCATTGTGTTAAATTCATTTCTAACCATTTTTAACCCTCCTATTGTCGAGTTTAGAGTAGTTTGATAATAGCGAACGTTCAAGCGAAGCGTGAAAATTTCTCGAAAGAGGAGAAAGTGTTGCAGAAAGAATGGTGGAGGTATTAATGAATGAGAAATCGGTACTTGGGTTGTCGAATCCTTTGGACAGTAATGTAGATTATCTGCAATTTTACAGCATCTACATCAAATGCAAATGCATTCATCACTTCTAATAAATGATTAGCCATTTCAATGAATACTTTCAATAACAGACAGACATTGTTGAAAATTGCTAATTTTATAGGTTAGAATCCGAATCTTAAGATGCCATTTTTGGCGTCTTATAATGTAAGACCTTACGAGTTTAAGATCTGATTTATGGTTGGTGCAACACTTTAAGAACGTCTTATTTTTAAAATGGATTTTATCTATTTAAGATAAGTTGGAGAAACCGGGCGTTAGAGATTTTCAATTCCATAAATAATAAAACGAATAAGAAACGATCGCTAAATATCTATTAAGTTTATTTTTATTACTGTGCTTACAATATTGACAAATCCTTCCAGATTTGCTCTCATTTATAACAGAAACCCGACATTTTTTGAGACCGTTCAGGATTGGTATACATTTGTCTGGGCGAAGACTGAGTTGAGTAAGCGCTGGCCAACTTGTAACTGGTTAATCGGTTTCCTGCAGGTTTCCTGGTTGGATTTGGGTAGGTGCTGAAGGACGTCCTCCTGTCATAAAAGTCAGAAGGTGTAGCACTTGACATTCCTTGGTATGATTTTGGCAAAGACAGTGTTTCCAAACGTGGTTGCAGCTTTGATAAAGGCACACATATCCTCTTCGGTTCTGGAGGAAACTGAGGTAGCAGGCGAGGTTTGGCTCTCTCTTCGCACCATTTCATCAACTCTCTTTGGGCTCTTTTGGTATTTTTCTTCATGCTTATTTGACACTTTAAATTTTTGATGGAGGGTGTTTCCGTGGTAACTCGTGTTACGTTTTTGCCTGCCACGAAAGGTGTTTACTTATATTGATTTGTACTGTTGTTAAATTACTATGATCCTTTCAGTAATTATTTTTCGGAAAGTTGGGCTGAAACGCACACAAGATTTTAAATTCTGAAACTGATTTGGCATTAGTACTCAAAAAATAAACAATCTACTTTGGATAGGCTATTGAGGGACGCTCGTATCTATTTGGAGTTTGATAAAAGAGACTACAAAACACGTTCCAGCACATCACAAGTCTGAACCACTGGTCAACTTAACCCTTTCGGCCCTGGTGGTGGCAATTGTCACCGCAACATTTGCATGTCTCTACTTACTATGACAATCCATATTTTTGCCGTTCATCACTAGATGTCACTTCAACAAAGCCTCACTAATGAATTCCTATACTAATTAATCAAATCAGTTCAAATTTGGTATTTATGATCTTAAGAAGCTCCCCATCAATAATAATTAACAAAAATTTGTTTTTTTTCAAATTTAAAAATCCAGGGCTGAAAGGGTTAATAATATTTTTGCTCAATAGTTTACAGCAAAAACAAAGTGTCATATTTAATAAAGTTTTCTCAAACTGCTTTGATGAAAATCTTCTATTAGTTTGATCTGAAGAAAAGTTAACATCACAAAACTTTACGGATCTTTCCATTACTAAATACTCAACAAGTCGACGAGCAATTAAATCAGGCCATTCCCTGGATCGGCAGCACAAGAGAAGAACTTGAAGGTTCCCCATTAACACTATCCTCTTCTCCAGGGTTTTCCGGTTCCGATGATGAAGAAGATAATGGGGCATCTAGTTGTTCTTGTTCCTCAGAGCAAGACAACGAATCTAGAGTTTCTAGTGACGCTTTAGGTGCATTAAGAACGATTTCAGTAGTAGAATTAGCCGAAGCACATGCCACAGGAGTTTTTGAAGAAACCAAAATCTTTGTCAGCTCTTTTTTCTCGTTTGTTTGTAACTCCCTTATTTTAATCACTACATTATCTTTTGGTGTGTTTTTCTTCCAGGCATCTAAGGGGTAAGATTATTTTCTTAATTACTGCAATATTCTTGGATAGGCTGTATTGTTTTGATTGAAAATCATAGATGTGTCCAGCTTTTGAAGCAAACTTCCCCGTTTATTACTCTTTTACAAAAAAAAAGAAAACTTGTAAACATTGTATTTAAATTCTTTTAATATCTTATAAACGGAAGCTGAACTTATTTGAAACTGTGCTGCACTAAACCTTAAAGATGATATGGGGTTCTAAGTAACATAACATTTTGAGTTTCATCTCTTCCGTTAAAATGTGACATCTTTTACTATGAAAATTACTCACGCAGCCAGTATTGTCAAAATTATGGGCAATATTAAAAATTGTTTTGATTGATGGAAGTTATTTGCTCGGGTATGCAACCGAAAACAAATCTCTAACAGCTCGAGTGCTGTTCCCACTCTTATACCAATTAATGATTTGTATTCTTTCTTCAGTGGTGTAATAAATAACACAATTTTGACAATGAAATAAAACTGAGTAAGTATGGTTGCCTACCTATTAATGCGTTGATGTGATTATTTTACGATTGAACATAGGCATTAACAACAATCATATGTTCAGAGTTAAAATAAAATCTCCGTATAATCCTGATAGTAACGATAATGAAAATGATGTGGAAAATGTGAAAAAATAATCTTCAAAATTTTAAAAATTTTCTAAAACAACCATTTGTTTTTGAAATTCAAGTTAAACAATTGTCATAACTTGTCTGCAAAGGAAATGACAACACCCAAAACTCAAATTGTAGAAAACAAAATTGCGCTCGGCGATTAGGAAAATTGTAAAACATGAATATCTACTGGAATTAGCTGTAAAATTTCAAAATCTATCCAGAATAAACCTATTTTTGAAATAACACTAAAACAACCAAAATATCACAGCTGAAAGCAAAATAGTAGTGTTTAAAGTTTGAACTGTAGAAAATAAAATTTGCATTTAGCGATTAAAATTGTAAAAAAATCACTCTGCTAAAGTTTGCTTCAAAATCACAAAACTTTTTTTGCTTTGGCTTAGAAGCGATTCAGCCACTAATGATTATAAGTCACAAAACCTGATTTGCCTGAAATTGGCAATATCTCGGGTGGAATTAATATGACGACACTCAAAACTTGAACTGAACAATACAAAATTGCATTCGACAATTAGAGAAACTTTCTGAACGTAAAAAAATGTTATTCCATTTCTTTTTTTAGAGGGAAGCAGGCTGTTAATTCTTATTATCTTAGCGACCAGAAGTTGTCTTACACCGAAGAAATTAAGGATTTGGGCATTACGTTTAGCTCAAATCTTAATTTCAACAAACATATTAAGAATATATGTAATAAAGCGTCGCAGGTATTGGGTTTTATCAACCGCTTCTCTCAAGATTTTAAATCACCTACAATTAAACATCTTTACCTAACTTTGGTAAGACCGCATGTGGAATATGCTTCCTGTGTTTGGTCACCGTATTTACTTTATTTGAAAAGCAATATTGAGGGAGTTCAGAGTAAATTTTTACAGTTGATGTCCAGGAGACTTGGTATTCAGAGGTCTAACTTTAGCCACAGCGGAATGTTGGCGGCTTTGGATTTGAGGTCGTTGGAAAATAGGAGAATTGGGGCTGACTTGTGCTTTTTATTTAAATTAGTAAATGGAATTATTGATTGTAGTAGTTTATTAGCGAAATTGCAATTTGTTACTCCTTGCGCTAGAAATACTGGATCTAAGTATTTGTTCAGATTGGATTTTCATTTAACTACTTATGGGATGTTAAATCCTATCTCCCGAATGATGCGAACTGGCAATATGATCTGGAATCGGGATTCGTCTTTATTTTTCTCGAAATCGTTCGCCTCATTTAAGCGTAATATTAATCGCATGAATCTAGTTGCCTAGTTTTAAATCTATTTATGCGATGAATGTCTAGTCTTATTATTATTATTTTATATTTAGGTATATCATTCTAAATTCAATTGTTTATTTTTGTTTATATATTTAAATTATCTTTTATACACGTTTTGGTATGTAAAGTGTCTTTCATTTTATTAGCTGTAATTTTTATTGGTTAGTTGTACAACTTTGTGTAATTTCTCATGGAACAGGGGATTCCGTAAATAAATAAATAAATAAATAAAACTTAAGTGAGGCGTATTTTAAGATTCGTTGAAGAAACCGGGCGTAAGTCTTACTAAGACTACAAACAAATAACTTATTGAAACAACTACTTCGCTATTTTTCGTCTTTATTATTTGTATTTAATAAATCTGCAATAAGTGAGGTTGTCTCAACAATTAAGGCTTATGTTCAAAGTTTAATTAAGCAATATTTAGTGATTTTTTGAGATGCAGCACACACAGGCAGACACACAGACAACTTTTTTTTCAATAATTGTCGAAATCGCCTCTAGGGACCTCAAAATTTTCACGACTACAGTAAACTTAATTCACTTAAAATTTAGGTCGTGTCAGCTGTAATGTCATTGCCAAAATAAGTGCCAATTAACGATCAATTGCTGTACAATTTTGTAGAAAACCATAACAAAATATATAGCGCAGTGACGGTTCGCGCGGTTTTCTCTGGTACGGCCGACGAATAAGAGGTGGTAATACAGATAGGTAGGGTCAGTTGCAGAGACTATCTGTATTACCACTTCTTGTTCCTCGGCCGTACCAGAAAAAAACCCGCGAACCGTCACTGATATAGCGGTAATCTGGTTTCAACTAATTTTTAGTTAAACAAACTGTAACTAACTTCTTTATGGGTTAGATGAATGGGCCAACATCGCAGACAGGTTTTAAAAATGTATTCGCCCACGCAAAGTTACCATCGCCCCCCAATTAGATTATCAGATAATCGCCAAATTTAATTGTCAATCGCCCACCAGGTGGCGATATCGCTCATGTTGAGGAACACTGACCTAAAGCATGGTAAATGCTTTGATATCAAATCATAAATGCGTTGTTTATTAATGGATCTTAGGTTTTTGAAGCAAAATTCTTGGATTGGTAATTTTGTTACAATTTTTCAAATCGTTGAATGCAATTTTCGTTTTCCTAGTTTAGAGATCAATAATAATATATGTGGCTTAAGGTCGATGGTCATTGTATGTATAAATAATCGGGTAATCTTCCAGTTACTGATACTAATGAATGGACTGAAGTAAACGCAACAACTTCAGACCAATATTTGCGACATTGCCGGATTTCTTGTCTCACTATAACTGACGTAAAATAAAATAAAAAATAATTAAACTACTGGGGTTAAACTACCAGTCGGTCTAAGGGGGCGGGGGTGGAGGGTAAACTTAAACTAACCCTAACCTAAGCATAAGCACCTACCATTTGCAACCATTAACTTGCATATAATATAAGCACCAATAGTTGCAAATTATTGTAAATGAAAATACCCAGATTAAAATAAGGAGACCTGACAACATACCATACCGTCCGCATGATTTTCGCGCATGCGTATTGTTTAGTATCAGTGACTGGAAAATTACCAATAAACGTTTATTATTATTATTATTAATATAATACACAATCCATGCCGAACATAAAAATTAGTTTTTAGCGCACATTTCTCACATCAGAATTTTACCGTATCAATAAATAATTATTAACTCATTGTCAGTTTAAACAGTCTAAATGCATGTATAAAGTCCACTTTATGCACGTTTCACTTCTGTTTGACTACTCTAAATTTGTAAACTTTTTCCGCTCCAATAATAATGTACTTTTTTACTGAAAATGCGGCCGCCCCTTGGTTCGGTTGCCCTAGTGCGGATGCACCTTTTGCATCCCCGCCAGGAACGACCCTGAGTATTGCCTTGTTGTCGATATCTGTAGACCTGGAGTACGTTCCACCGTGATGTATAAATTATCTCCAACAATTGTGTCTCAATGTCTTCGGATATTTCCTCAATGCGTCTAGTCACGGTGCTAGAAGACAAAGGCACATGTGCTTCATGTGCTTTCTTTTCCTCCTAGGAGTTAACGCAAATGTCTTTAGCGGAGGGCAAGATCCAGTGAAGGTTCGCGGGGTTTTTTCTGGTATGGCCGAGGAACAAGAGGTGGTAATACATATAGGTGCGGTCACGCAGCCAGCCGTCTCTGCAACTGACCCTACCTATCTGCATTACCACCTCTTGTTCCTCGGCCGTACCAGAAAAAAACCCCGCGAACCGTCACTGGCAAGATCAATTCTTCACCGATAGTGAATGGTATTTTAGCCTTAGCAATACGGTTAATCACCAAATTGCTCTCAGTGCATTCTCCTTTATTGATTGTTCCCTTATTTTTTTTCTTTCAAAATACTCCATGGGCTTGTCTTTTAATCCAGCGTGCTTGGCGTTCAAGAGGCGAAGCAGTTTTGAAGGTTTAATTGGCTCATGCAGAGCGGTTTTGGTGCGTGGGAATCACCTGTCCCGACAAATCCATATTTCATACTCCATGGAATTGTCTGTTAAAAGTTACATGTTTCTTTAATGTTTTTGATGTCTTTCTTCACTGGGCCTTTTCTTTTTTTTTTCAAGGAATACTTTCTTTTCTTCTTCGTTTTTTTGCTAATTTGTGGATTAAATTTGAGCAAACACAATATAGACCAGTGACGGTTCGCGGGTTTTTTTCTGGTGGTAATACAGATAAGAGCGGTCACACAGCCAGCCGTCTCTGCAACTGACCCTACCTATCTGTATTATCACCTCTTGTTCCTCGGCCGTACCAGAAAAAAAACCCCGCGAACCGTCACTGATATACACGTACACCTACCATTGTTAAACATGAGAAAGTACCGATGAACAGAGAGAAAAGCGATGCAGACCTTCCCTTTACCAAAACTACAACGCTACTGCCATTTGCAGCCACTGAGCTTCATACATCACCTAAAACCGTCCCGATATCACGATATTTTGCGCATGTACGGTATTGGTGCGGCTTTAGGTAACGTTTTCCGGTTAACCGTCCATGGAAAATCGCACAAACCCGAGAGAAATACACCACAATAAATAAAATGGAAATAATTTAATGTTCCTTGGGTTACCCAGTACCAATTGATCCACAGACCGGGGGTTGGGGACCATTGCACTAATGTACGTTATTTTCAGGTAGGTGGGATATATCTAGTAATAGTAGGCATCCAAAGGCTGGTCAAAGTTAACGACACGGCATCGGAATTTCGTTTGACGTTAATTATTTTAGTGCCTATAGGAATTATCTTGATCGGTATTATAATAATCGTCGTCTCTAGCTTTGGATGCTTTGCTGCGTTCATGGAGAGCCCGTGCATGTTAATTGCGGTAAGTGTTAAAACAGTTGCCATCGAGCTTAAGGTGGTTTCAAATTCGTATTATTCGTATCAACTAAAACATATTTGTATTTTTTTCACAAAAGAATTTTTTAAATTATTGTTCCGATCTGAATATATATATATATATATATATATATATATATATATATATTTGAAAGATTTATAACATAAACAACATAATAAATAAAATAGAAACAACCTTACTTATTGCAGAGAGTATTAAATAAATTCAAAAAAAACGAAATATAGCCTGAATAAATAAATATTCAACCTGTTCGTAACTCTGCAAGCAAAATTAAGTCTTACTAAGACTATAAACAAATAACTTATTGAAACAACTACTTCCCTGGCTGATGCCACGCCGGATATTGAATGACACAAAAGAAATTTGCATGTTATTCCTAGTACTACTAGTGAAATAACATTGGTTTAAGATCCCTTATTTCTACCCACAGGACTAACTTGAAAAATGAAACTAAATTGAATTTGAAAACTTTAAATTATAAAACTGAACCCAAAACTATGTAAAAATTAAGTAAATAGCCATCTGCAGACGCAGATCATATCATATTTATTTATTCAGGCTATATTTCGTTTTTTTGAATTTATTAAACAACATAACATTCGTTAAGAATTACTTTGGTGGAAGAAGCACAATATAAAGTGAATATGAATTATGAAGCCTTATCTATGAAAGTATCATTCATTATTGTTAACTATTAATGTTATTGAAATTGTCATTGTTGGCGGTTCCGTTGTTTGTCGGTGGAAAAATCCATTCAACAATGAAATATGTCCAAACGTATCAATTAATATCAATCCCACGTAAAGTAATCTGCATTTTTTTAGTTCGCTGTGATGTTGTTGGTGATTATCAGTTTCCAATTGGCATTTATAATTCTATTTCTCTGTTTCCTTCAACCACACCATTCCGTGAAAAAAGGGATCAATCAGAGTTTGTCTGTAACTCTCATAAATGCCAGGAATAATGACGAAGATGCCAAGGAATCATTCTTCAGTTTGCAAAATCAGGTAGGTGTTTCCATAATTTTAATAAATAGCTAATCAAATAAATTGTAAATAATATGAAATATCAAGAAAGGGTATCCCCGGATAAGATGGGCAAAATGCCCCTATCGGAATATTAAAAAAGAATGTCGATATTTTGATTACCGAAGGTAACCTATGCAGTGTGGAAACTTTAACTGGAATAAAATTCATAACTTCGATATAGGCGATTTTTGCAAAAAATCCTGAAACACGCTAAGTATTGTTTTTTCTTGCCCTCATTTCTATGTATATGCTGCTTGTTTATCTGTTCCCGGAAGAGCCCAGCCACCTCCGACTTTTTTTTTCAAATGGAAAGGTATGTCAAGTGACACCTCGTTTGAAAGGTCTCTTCGCAAGTAATACAACACACTATTTATTTCTTGAATATTTACAAATCCCACGTGATAAAAAAAAATCGCCTATATCGAAGTTATGAATTTTATTCCAGTTAAAGTTTCCACAATGTATGTGTATATGCATTTTATACTTATGTTATATGTATTTCTCTTTTTAGTTATCTCCTTCTAAGTACATTTTTTTAAGTTAATAAATAACCAAATTTGTTATTCTTATTATCTGTTCAAAAGCCACCGCTCATATTACAGTACGCACTTATAGAGTAAACAAGTATTGAAATACTGTTTCTGTCCATAGCCTCACTATCTAATTTCGTATTCCTTATGATATTTTTTTGTTCAGACGAAATGTTGTGGGGTGAATGGAACAGCTGACTGGGAACGTGTCAACTTGCCAGAATCCTGTTGCAAAATGAGAAATGACTTCTGTTACAGTGATCAAGCATATCCAGAAGGCTGCGCTAATAAAGCATTCGAAGAAGTCGACGGTACCTTAACAAGTCTTGCATACTCTTTTATTGTACTTGAGATTGTAGAGGTAAGAATAATTTAATTTTTTATTTATTTAAAATATAAATGATACCATAAAATCGGAGACAGTAACACGATGGCCACATCACCATTTTTACTTTCTCCGTTACGAAGTACGAGAAAGTATTGTGGTCGTGAAAATTAAAGAAAAAATGTTTTTCGGAAATATCCATTTTGGGGTCCCTAGATGCAATTTCAACAATTTCTGGAAAAAAAATTGTGTGTGTGTGTGTGTGTGTGTGTCTCTGTGTGTGTGTGTGTGTCGATGTGTGTGTGTGTGTGTGTCGATGTGTGTGTGTGTGTGTGTGTGTGTGTGCTGTGTGTGTGTGTGTGCTGTGTGTGTGTGTGTCTGTGTGTGTGTGTGTCTGTCTGTGCGCGCTGTATCTCAAAAACTAATAGAACAATTAATACGAAACTTTGAACATGGGTCTTATTTATTAATCTAAAGAACTGAAAAGTTTTTGGTATAATTTTGTACACCGGAAGTGGGTGTTTACCTTAACTGTTTTTTGTTTTTTGTGAATATTTTCTTAAATATGAAAAATATCACAAAAACATTTAAACAAATATTGAAGACAATAAAGAAATGAGAGTATTTTGTTTAAAAACATTTTTCATAAAATCATTGTTATTCGAGAAAAAAAATTATTATTATTTTTTTCATTTTTGATTTATAATTATGAAACGATAATAGTTACAGCAAATTTATGTTAATAATAATTGTAGAGAATGCTAAAATGAACAACTTATAAGGAATAAGTTTTTTTCGAAAGCCCTTTAGTTTTTGAGCAAACTGAGTTTTTGAATTTGAAGTATAATTTTTCCATCTTTCATAATTTTGACGTTTTAAACGTCAGTTTCATCCGAATTTACACAACGCTCGATGTACATTTAAAATATGATTTCAATTGAAAATAAACCATGAAAACATAAATATAAATAACTATGATCAAGTCGGAGAAAGTAACATGATGGCCACATCACCTTTTTTTTGTAAATCTATCGGTAGACGATATATTTCGTATTACAGAAACTGCCAAAATTTAGTTTTTAGCGTTTATAAAGTAAGCCACGAGTTTTCTCTAAGAAACAAAAACGAATTTTGAGTAAGCTTCTAAAACTGCTAATTTTTTTCCATTTAACCGAATCTGTATCTCTTACCGTTCCAGAGATCCTCATAGTGATAATGAATAAAAAAATTCACTCTGTAATCTCTACTATCATACTTAAATTTTTTAGCTTAGTTAGTTACTAAACCTTTATTAAAACCTGGTTCTTATACAGGGTTTTAAAGGGCAATTGAACCTTTTCTTTTTAGCTCATTTTACAAATTTTCAAAATAAGTTGTGCTTTTTTTAAAATACACTTATTTTGTTTATGTGTCTGCCCTGAAGTGCATAATCTACATTTTCTCAAGAAATTTGTAGTACTAAAGGGTTATAAATTTTACTATAAGCTTTTCTCAATTTAAAAATAATTTTACTTTCGAACTTTAGGAAACATATTTTGTAGCAAACCATTTTTATAATAATAGTTAATTAATATGAATAAAAGTGATTACAAACTTTTTTCCGTCCTTTTTTGTTTTTTTGTTTTTACTTTGATTTTCAGAAATTTAAATAGGTACTTTTTTCTTAAAATATTTTGTTTTTGATGCTTTTGTTGGTAATTTTTCATCCTTCCAAAGCAGTTTGTTGCTAAACTTGTGTTGCTTTTTTTCCGGTCCCTAGTTATTAGAATACCAAATTAGTCGATTCTAAGCGTTCTACCGCCCTTTGTCCGTCAACAAGCCGCAGTTCTGCATTTGCATGCCGACTGTTTCTGAATGGATTATATTCCTAATAGTGATACCGTTTTTCCATCGCCGACTCTAGTGCACTGATGAGGACTAAGAATCCGAAACCGGTCTATTTTTTTATTGGTTTATACTTTCTGCTATTTGTGGTGAATTTAATCGTTACATCATATTAATTAATGCGTTATTGTAACATTTATTTCGCCTCAGAATATAAATAAATATTTTTGACAAAATATTGCTTTACTCTGAAAAGAACGTAATATCCAAATCGGAGCCCTGCAGAAGCGGGTTTTTGAAAGCCCGGCCCGGCCCGGCCCGACAGTGAACATTTAAAACCCGGCCCTATGAAATGAAAATGTGTTGCGGGCCCGGCCCGGCCCGGCCCGGCCCGGAGCTGAGTATTCAAAGCCCGACCCGGCCCGGCCCGTCCCCGAAAAATGTTGAATTAAATATATAAAATTACTGGACCCATATATACTCTTTAAAATTCTTAAAATACATTGAATTCATGTTAATAGCATTTTTTTTTCATTCACTTAGTTGTTGCATTCCAAATTATAATAAAATTAAATTTATCCGAGTCCAGCCCGGCCCGGCTCGGATTAAATTATCCATCGGAAAGCCCGGCCCGGCCCGGAGTTTCAAAAATACGGGCCGGGCTTTGGCCTCTGATCCAAATATCCCTGTTAATTTTTGAGTAGTTTATTTAACTTTAATCGATTCTATTAATATAATTTTGTGTATGTTAAAGTATTTTAAGATGGATAAGGTAAATCTTGCGATGGCAGTTGCCCCCTCCGTGCGTTGCATATTTTACACTTGCGTAACGATTTTTGTTTGTTTTTTAGATAATTGCTGCTATCTTAACCATATGGTTGGCCAACAGGATCATATACTGTGAGGGGTTGGGTTGAGCGTGATGAAGGATGACGTCACAAAATTTCAATTTAATTTCAAGAAGCAAATAGACTAACGACTAACAATAGTTAAGGGTTTAGATTAGAAATTTGATTGTTCACTGTCATTTCGATTTGATTGTTGGTTGCAGCCGATGTCAGCACCTACTCAAGCAGTAGGCATTGTAATGATTTATAAATAAAAGGAAATACTTTGTTAAATGTGTACCTGTTTGCTTAAAATAAATGGAAACAAAATGAACTGGAAGCTTAACATCTGACAAGTGTGGAGGCAGTGTAGTGTTACATAAAACATTAGAATTAATAAGGAACAATCATTATTTACTTAATAAAAACATTTTTCCGTATTAATTCCAATATTTCGATGAAAATATATTATCTTTTACCAGAAATAAAATAGTAGCAGTACTTTTTTAAACACCATTTTTTCGAAAACAGCTAATATCAGCATAGGGTATGCTACATGAAAAATACTCAGAATTTTAAGTAGAATCCATAAATGCAACAAAAAATGGGGGTTCACATTTGAAAATTTTAACTTAGGGGTCGCATCTCAATTTTGGGACACCCTGTACATTTGAATTTTATCTCAAAAAATGCGCATTAAAAAAACAATAATATACATGTCCGAGCATTTTTTTGAAACAAAATACCCTGAATTTTAATCGAATTTATTCCTTTATGTACACAATGTATAATATTGCCTATGAAATTACGCGATTTGCCGATTTTAATTTCCCGCCTCAGGTAAACCATTTCATTGGCATATCATTAACATGACTCCAAAGCTTTATAAAGATATCGAGAGTACAACAAAAATCGACGACGAAATTAGCGTTAGAAATCTCGAGTCATATCTGCATGCACACGTGAAATGCTGGTTGCGCTTAAACGGTGTAACTTCAGATATTATAATTAGAGGTTATGTTATTTCCTACATGTCAACATGACAACCAGTACTTCAGGCGTGCGCGTGTGATTTTTAGCATCAGATAAATCTTTTAAACATTTAAAATTACATCATATATATCTTCAATTCTATTCTGAATGAATTTGAATAGTGTACACATCCAAAGCTTATTATAAAGTATCAAAATACTGATTTTTTCTTTGCGTATGTTTAGCGTTTCGATGGTAAATTTCAAATTCCGCGGTAAACGTGTTGCTCAGCTGCAACACAATTGAACGTAAACGAGTTGTTTTAAAATCGTAGACGTGAAATGATTACATCAAGTTAATATGACAGAGAGAACGGCCGAGTACATTGCAATTCAACGATCAGAATTCCGAAGCCATCGAATTCGACAGAAGCCGTCCGCCATTTTGTTCTTTCTGTGATGGTGAAGTACTTGGTTTCTCATCTTTAATTTGGTGTTTAAGTTTAAGTTAAATTACTTCAAGATGAACGCCATTTGTGTGGCGAAGTCCTTGATCTTCATCTTCGGTTTATTGTCTCTGGTGAGTACGCTAAGGAGAGTTTGACTGCGTAGGAGTCAAATAAAGGGCACTAGGCAATGAAATTCATTAATTATACAGAGAGAACTGAAGGGTACAGGAATAAAATCAGTTTACAGCTAAAAGTACAGTTTGAGAAAAAAACGTATAAATGTATGAAATGTTTATCTTAACTTCAGGCAAATTTAATTTATGTAGTCATTATTTTTAAGAAAGGTCTTGGCCCGTATTTATACATCTCATTTGCGCCTGGTATTATTAACTTTTTTTTAAACAGGCATTTAGTTAAATGATGTTTAGGGTAAAGGAACATTTAAAATTTTCATGGGTATTATGAATCTTTTTGAAGGAGTTTTAAGCACAGAACACATACCTTTAGAAATGAAACCTGCATGTTAAATTTGGAAACACGATTTTTGCCGCCGCCTGGTGTCGGGGTGGCAAATCACTACGATTTCCGCCAAAATTTTAAAATGTTATACTCGACTACAAGATATATTTCAATTTAATAACACTAAAAATATAATCAATTTTGTTTTTTGAGAAAATAATTGATTATACTTTTAGAAAGTACATATGAAGAAGTTAGTTTTGGTGAATTTTATATTTGCAGGTAGGCAACACTGAATTTCAACCTTTAAATGCCGTTGATCCGCTAGTGCGACCGATCTGCCGGAACAGCTGAACACTGACTTCACTCAATACACTTGACTTTTATTTTCTCCTGTGATTGAACATTTTTGTCATTGTGCAAAATAGCGATAGTTATTGTGCCAATCCGCTCTTCTATCGCCTCGCATCCCTCTTTCTTTGTGGTGTATCAATTCTTATCTCGACGCCGACTCCATAAGCCAGCTGGAGGCCAATGAGGTGGGGCTCGCCCCTTTCCTCTGAAAACCCCCCGTGTTAACTGTTATTGATATTTAAGTCTTACGAACTTAATTTAATATTTCTTCATCGGAAGAGTCGCCAGTGAAACTTGACGAACTTGAATTCATAAAATCACAGTAATATCTAACCTTAAAACTAGAAACGTCAAGTTAAATCGCCATTAAAATCAGTAAACGGAAAAATTTCGACATTCAACTTTAACGGGCATTTATCGGCTAAAGGACATTTAAACTGGTTGGTAATACTGCATATTCACACTTAAATCTCGTTTAGGTTTCACTTTCACTTGCCAAAAACTACAATTTTTAATTGCCAACGATGGCCATTTTTACCTGCTTAAACCTATAATTTTCAACTGCCGAAGATGACAACTTTCAACTGCCAAAAACTACAATTTTTAACCGTCAACTATGGCAATTTTTAACTGCTAAAAACTAAAATTTTCAACTGCCAAAAACTACAATTTTTACCTGGCAACTATGACAATTTTCAACTGCCAGATGTGACTGTCAAAAATAATAATTTTCAACTATTAAATATTAGGATTTTCAAAAACCTTCTATTTTTAACTGTCAAATAATGACAACTTTACTGACCATTTCCAATTGCCAAAAATGACAACTTTCACTTTCCAAAAACCACAATTTTTAATTGCCAACGATGGCCATCTTTAACTGCTAAAATCTATAATTTTCAACTGCCGAAGATGACAACTTTCAACTGCCAAAAACTACAATTTTTAACTGTCAACGATGGCCATTTTAACTGCTAAAAACTAAAATTTTCAACTGCGAAAAATTACAATTTTTATCTGGCAACTATGACAACTTTCAACTGCCAGATGTGACTGTCAAAAATAATAATTTTCAACTATTAAATATTAGGATTTTCAAAAACCTTCTATTTTTAACTGTCAAATAATGACAACTTTACTGACCATTTCCAATTGCCAAAAATGACAACTTTCACTTTCCAAAAACCACAATTTTTAATTGCCAACGATGGCCATCTTTAACTGCTAAAATCTATAATTTTCAACTGCCGAAGATGACAACTTTCAACTGCCAAAAACTACAATTTTTAACTATCAACTATGGCAATTTTTAACTGCTAAAAACTAAAATTTTAACTGCCAAAAATGACAACTTTTAACTGCCAAAAACTACAATTTTTAACTGTCAACGATGGCCATTTTAACTGCTAAAAACTAAAATTTTCAACTGCGAAAAATTACAATTTTTATCTGGCAACTATGACAACTTTCAACTGCCAGATGTGACTGTCAAAAATAATAATTTTCAACTACCAAATATTATAATTTTCAAAAACTTTCTAGTTTTAACTGTCAAATAATGACGACTTTACTGACCATTTCCAATTGCCAAAAATGACAACTTTCACTTGCCAAAAACTACAATGTTTAATTGCCAATGATGGCAATTTTTAACTGCTAAAAGCTATAATTTTCAACTGCCAAAAACTACAATTTTTAACTGTCAACTATTGCAATTTTTAACTGCTAAAAACTACAATTTTTAACTGCCTAAAACTACAATTTTTAACAGACAACTATGACAATTTTCAACTGCCAGATGTGACTGTCAAAAATAATAATTTTCAACTACCAAATATTAGGATTTTCAAAAACCTTCTATTTTTAACTGTCAAATAATGACGACTTTACTGACCATTTCCAATTGCCAAAAATGACAACTTTTACTTGCCCAAAACTACAATTTTTAATTGCCAATGATAGCCATTTTTAACTGTTAAACCTATAATTTTCAACTGCCGAAGATGACAACTTTCAACTGCCAAAAACTACAATTTTTAACCGTCAACTATGGCAATTTTTAACTGCTAAAAACTACAATTTTCAACTGCCAAAAACTACAATTTTTAACTGGCAACTTTCAACTGCCAGATGTGACTCAAAAATAATAATTTTTAACTACCAAATATTAGGATTTTCAAAAACCTTCTATTTTGGACTGTCAAATAATGGCAACTTTACTGGCCATTTCCAATTGCCAAAAATGACAACTTTCACTTGACAAAAACTACAATTTTTAATTGCCAACGATGGCCATTTTTAACTGCTAAAACCTATAATTTTCAACTGCCGAAGATGACAACTTTCAACTGCCAAAAACTACAATTTTTAACTATCAACTATGGCAATTTTTAATTGCTAAAAACTATCATTTTAAACTGCCAAAATTTAAAACTTTCAGCTGCTAAAAACAGCAAAAAACTTCCTTTTTCAACTGCCAAAAAATGACAATTTTTAACTGCCAAAAACTACAATTTGGCAATATTACTTGATGGCTTATACAGATTGGTGGAGGCTACTGAGAACATGACAGCCATGCGTTTACACTATGCCTCTTGATAATTTTGTTTAAATAGGTGCGCTGTCAGTTTATTTAGTTGTCAAATTTATTTTTGTTAAAATGAATACATATGAGTTGCTTGAGAAAAAACTGGTTATCAAATGGATCTACAACCGCAATTCAGTACTTCAACCAAGGGATTTATTTGCTGCTGCTTTTCCAATCAGTCTCACCCGAGGCACTACTGCAATACACCAAATTGTGCATAATATTTGTCAACCACAAGAGAATACCTCAACCTAAAACTGAGGAGCACGAACTTGACGAGTTAAGAATTTGTGCTGCTGTAGAAGATAATTCGTGCCAGTCTTCCAAAAAAATAGCAGAACAGGTTAATTTGCACCGTACTATCGCATTAAAGATTTTGAAGCAGAATGAATATCGTTCCCATCATGAAGAAAAATCAATTTGTGTCCCCTTTTTTGATATTCTGGTCGGTTTCCACGCGAAGCTCGATTCAAATTGATCATTTGTTGTCGGTAGCGTTCAGTATTAATAGTTTCGCCAGGATTAGGAGCTCATAATAGATCACACCCTTCCAATCCCACCAAACACAGAGCATTGTCTTCCGTCCATAGCCATTTGGCCTTGCAGTCGATGTCAATGGTTCGCCTGGAGTTACCCATGATCTTTTACGCTTAGGATTCTCAAAATATATCCACTTTTCATCGCCAGTCACAATTCGATGGAGAAATGACTTTCTTTGGTACCTGGCGAGCAGTATTTCGCAAGTGGTTTTTCGGTTTTTTGGTCTTTCATTCGGTTCATGTGGAACCCATTTTCCCATCTTTTGGATCTTGCCCATGGCTTTCGAACGTACGGAGACGGCTTCTTGTGTCACATTTAATTGATCCGCTAGTTGTTGTTGCGTCTCGTCCAACAATGCTTGAAATTCGTTGTCTTCAAACTTTTTCGGTCAAAAAAGTCACGTCAAAATCACCACTTTTGAATTTTTTATACCACTCAAAGCACTGTGATTTACCAAGAGCATGCTCACCGTAAGCTTCGACATGCGATTCTGCAGCAGTTTTCTTCAATTGGTAACATAAAATCAATGATGTCGCAAATCGTAGTTTCCAGGGACAAAATTCGACATGTTTAACGCTATTACAAACTCTGCCCTGTTGTTGTGAGATGAAAATCTTTGTCAGAGATGTCAACAAGGAAATGGCGCCAATGACGCGGTTTGGCGGTAACTACATTGACAGCTAGGGACATCTATGGGCAAATTCCGGTTTCATATTTATAGACCTGGTAAATGCATTTCATAAACTCCTTAATGTCACAAAAAGAGTTTGTTTATCATTAACTTTCATCAAAAAAACTTGGATTTGATAAATCCCGAAGCGAAGAAGTCTAAGCGGGTTAAATGCGCGCTGGAAAAAAAACATCATATAGGTAGATCGTTTCGAATAATGTTTGCGAAGTAGGAAGATATCCCATCCTGTTAAAACCAAAATGTATGGAGAATTCTATCATCTATTAATTCCGGCTCCAGAAATTGTTATAACAAATCGAGATATATATTGCCACTAATAGATTTTTCTTGGAAAATAAAAGGAACATATACTCGAATTTTCCTGAAGCCCGAGCAAACGTTTACTTTTCATGTATCTCTTTGCTGTTCCTTGCGATGAATATTTGTTCACACGAACTGCCCTATTATACTACATAAAATAAATAAATAAATCCATTTATTTACATATACAATCATACAAAAGTGATACAATGTGTATGCAAAACGTCATATATACAGGATAATGTGATTACAAAAATTAGTTGAAATTAAAAAACTCTTCCATGTTGTATGGTTCTATCTGGGATAATAATTCCTATAGTTTGGATTTTAATTCTTTATAGTTGGTGATATTTTTTATTTCTACTGACAGACTGTTATAGATTTTTATGGAGGTATAGAAGCAACCCCTCTCAAATTTATTTAATCTATGCAATGGCATAGATGCCATAGAGCACTAATGTATGTTATTTTCAGATAGGTGGGATATTTCTAATAATAATAGGCACCCTGAAGCTGGTTAATTTTAACCTCATGGATTCGGATTTGGGTTTCACGCCTATTGTTGTAGTGCCTCTAGGAATCATCGTGAATGGAGCTATAATAATCTTCATCTCTTTCTTTGGATGCAGTGGTGCGATAATAGAGAACACGTGCATGATTGTTACGGTAAGTGTTCAAATAGTTGTCAACAGATAGTTTTAAATTCGTATTATTCATATCAATTAAAACATGTTCATATTAATTTGTTCACAAAAGAAATGTTTCAATTATTGTTCTGCTCTGAATATACATTTGAAATATGTATGAAGCCTTAAACATGAAAAAGCTCGATCTTTCAAATACACTCGGCGTCAAAAAAAAAAATCGCGAAAAAACTCGATTTTTCAAACCGTCGTAACTTGGTTCAATTTGGTCGAAAATCGATGAATCTTTCAGTTTGGGAAAGATTCAAGTTTTATCTTTAAGAATGTGTAGTTGATTTTGACCCCAAGACCAACCCACCCGGCGTAACAACGCGATGGAAAAATAATGTTTTTTATGTAAAAAATTGCCCAACTTTGACAAGCAAAAAAATCGGCGGGAAATTTCACCACAATGGCAGAAAAATTTAATCAATTTCCTTCAAATGCCTTAAAAATTCGAGTGGTTTCGATGATTTGGAGCAAAGTTATGAATTTTTGAAAAAAAAAATGACAAGTAAAAATTTAACATATTTTGTCAATCCAAAACACTTTTTGTAGGGGTTTTCAGAGGGTCACGAAAGTCGAAAACTTTTTAGATCGCAAAATTCCATCGAGTTTCGTGCGAAATTCACCTAGTAATGGCCAAAAAGGCGCAAAATGTAATTTTTTTTCAAAACTGCATAACTTCGCGCCAAATCATCGCATCGACTTGAATTTTGGAGGAAATTGGAGGAAAATGATTGAACTTTATTGCCTTGCTGACCGATTGAGTCCACGTTTTTTTTTGCACACGGTACAAGATACCAAATTTGCACATTTAAACTTCAAAAACATTTTTTTTCCATTAGGGGGTGGCAGGGGGTGGAATCGTTTTAGCAACAAAACAATTCACATGACGTTGAAGAGAACATTTGAAACTGTTCAGAATGCAAAAGTTCATCGATTTTGGTGCAAAATTACTCAAGTTATGGCAAAAAAAGTGAAAAATGTCATTTTTTTTCAAAAATTCATAACTTTGCTCCAAATCATCGAAACGACTCGAATTTTTAATGTATTTGAAGGAAATTTTTCTGCCATTGTGGTGAAATTTCCCGCCGATTTTTTTTTTGCGCACGGTACAGCTTGTCAATTTTTTACATAAAAAATATTTTTTTTCCATCGCGTTGTTACGGGGGTGGGTTGCACTTGGAGTCAAAATCAACTACACATTTTTAAAGATAAAAGTTAAATCTTTCCCAAACTGAAAGATTCATCGATTTTCGACCAAATTGAACCAAGTTACGACGGTTTGAAAAATCGAGTTTTTCGCGATTTTTCTGGTGGCGCTTTTTTTGACGCTGAGTGTATATATACAGGGTGCCCGGATAGAGAGATGTTCAAATTAGCAAAAAGGTGCAGGTTCAAGGGCTCATTGAGAATCCACCCCCAAATCCCACTTGTCATGGCCTCCACACATAATAAAAATTAAAAGAAAATCTGAAATTGAAGAAATTGGAAAATTTTGTTTTAATTTTTATTTTGAACAAGTGAGCCATGACAGGTGGGATTTGGGGATGGATTCTCAACGAGCCCTCGAACCTGCACCTTTTTGCTAATTTGACCATCTCTCTATCTCTTCAAATGCAGAAGTTGTCCATGTTGCCCCTACGAAATCCGGGTGTATATGCACCCTGTATATTGAATCAAACAATCATTTAAGAATTTCATTGGTGGAATAAGCTCAATAATATAAAGTGAATATGAATTATCAAGCCTTATCTATGAGTTAATTTTTTAATCATGAAAGTATCATCAATTATTGTTAACTATTCATTTTATTGAAATTGTCGTTGGCTGTTCCTTTGTTTGTCGGTGGATAAACCCATCCAATTACAATGGTAATATGCCCAAAAGTATCAATTAATTTCAATCCCACGTAGAGTAATCTTATAACCGCATGCATTTTTTAGTACGTTGTGATGATGTTCACGCTTTTCATTTTGCAATTGGCATTTATAATTGGAATCTTCTGTTTCCTTAAAATCCTCCATTTCGTGCAAAAGGAAATCAATAAGAGTTTGTCGAGGATGTTTGTAAAAGTCCAAAATAGTGACGTATATGCCGAGGCGTTATTCTTCAATTTGCAACAAACGGTAGGTGTTTCCATAATTTTAATAAATAACTAATCAATTAAATTATAAACAATATGAAATATTCAGAAAGGTAAGGATGCAACTTTTATTATTAGTTTTCAAACCGTTACTACGGCAAAAATGTTAAATTTCACCTTGTGCACCAATAAATAAACAAGTTGAATAAAAAACGAAAACTTTATCTGATACAGTTGAATTTTTTGATCGTTTTTCTTCACCAATATAAGCCTAAATATAAAATTTTATCAAAATAAAATGATTTATACTGGGTGTTCGGATTTCTATGTCACGTAGTATAATATATCAAATGAATTTAACTTTAAGTTGCTATCTAGAGAAAGTAGTAGAACTATATGTATGCAGTATACATATATGTCTCATATATAAGCTGATCTAGATTACTTTTGTTGCATTGTATTGGGTTCCCTATAATAGGCTACCCATTTTAATATTTGAATTAATTTTTTTCAGTTAACAAAACAAACTTTTTATTATACTAAATTACAGCTAACTCTTTGGGATTTATGATAACATAAATATTTGGTTAATTTAATTCTAACTTTTAAAAATCACGTCTTCTAAATGACCTCCACCAACTTCAACACATTTTTCAATATTAGATAAAAAGTGGTTCATTACACGGCGTAGCAAACCTTTGTCTATTCCTTCAACTTCTTCACGAATTTTGACTTTGAGTTCCTCGATTGTACCTGGACGACTCGCAAACACTTTGGCTTTTAAATATCCCCACAGGAAAAAATCGGGTGCCCTGAAGTTGGGGGACCTCAAGGGCCAAAGCAAATTTCCGAATCGAGAAATGAGTCGGCCATTAAACGTTTCTCGCAGAACCCGCATTGAGTTTCTGGCGGTATGAGCTGTTGCCCCACCTTGTTGGAATAGTAAGGCATTGTTTAGTAATCCTCGTCTATTTAATTCTGGAATGAGGAATGTCTCTCGCATGTTTACGTAGCGCTTGGATATTACTGTTACAGCGCGGTTATTTTCATCCTTAAAAAAATATGGACCAATAATACCAAAAGATCCTACTCCACACCACACAACTACTTTTGGATTATGGAGGTTCTGTGTAAAGATTTCACGAGGATTTTCATTTGACCAGTATCTAAAATTCTGTTTATTAACCATGGCGTTCAAATAAAAATTTGCTTCGTCGCTCATTAAGAGACTGTGAATTGCTCCGTGATGTAAATTCAAAAATTCATGACAAAATGCTAACCTTGCTTCTTTATCTTGATTTATAAGTTGCTGTGCCATTTGGTATTTATAGGGATGAAATTTTAAATCTCTTTGAAGAATTCTATCTAAGCTTCCCTTCGATATTCCTAGGATAAGGGTTTGTCGATTAGCAGACCTTTTAGGACGCAATTCTAACTCATTCAATATTTTCTGGTGTACGAACTGTTCTTCGACGTCCAGGCTTCTTCAAATTTTGTACAGAACCATTTTCACGCCAATGACGAACCCATAACTTAACAGTCTTACGATTTTTCGCGTGACCTCTATTTTTGTTATTAAACTGACGCCGGAATGCACGCCTAACTTCTTCTATCGAATTGCTTCTTATGTAAGTTTCTACACAAAACACGTTGTTGGACTGAGTAATCCATGAAAGTTAAATAATTATGATGAAAACTAACAAACTTCTCGTAGAAAAATAACGTTCCACAAAATTATTAATATAAAACTTATTTGTGACAGGTGCCTACTTGATCAATAATTAACTTAAATCCCAAAGACTACAGAACATAATCCCACAGAGATAAACTTATCTAGTTATCTCGAAGGGAATTAATTAATAAAATCAAATGGGTAGTCTATTATGGGGAACCCTGTATAATTATGTTATATTTCTCTTTTTGGATATTTCCTGTACATTTTTTTTGGAACTTAATAAATAACCAAATTTGTTATTATTATTATCTGTTCAAACGCAGCTTCATGACCACCGCTTATGTTTATAGTAGACACTTTTATAGACTAAACATGTTTCTGCCCATAGCCTCACTATCAAATTTCACTTCCTTATGATTATTTTTTTTTGTTCAGATGAGATGTTGTGGGGTGAATGGACCAGAGGACTGGTATAATAGCACCGTGCCAGAATCCTGTTGCCAAATATCCCCTGAACCCTGTATCATTGATCACGCATATGGGGAAGGCTGCGCCTATAAAACATTCGACGATGTCGTTTATGCTTTGGTAACTTTTGGATACATTTCTATTGGACTTGTGGTTGTAGAGGTAGGAATAATCTAATGATATTTAAGCTACATTAGAAATGATTAAATTTATTGTTGAAAGTCAACAAGTGATATGCTTGCCTTAAGAGTAATAGTTATATATTTTTTTCTGCAGCCGTCCCGAAAATAAAACTTTCGGTATGATTTATTAAATCTAAAGTACTACTTTACATAAATCGTACCGAAAGTAGTTATTTTCGGGACGATTTTGTTTCACTTTCGGAACGATTTCTATACTTTCGGGACGCTTTTTGTTACTTTCGGGACGATTTTGCGTATATGTGTAGGCGGCCTTGACAAAAACATCAGCTTTGTATTTAATTATGACAGCGCTTGTTATATAACATTCGTGTGTGTTTTTGCTTTTTTAACATAAGAAACGGCTGCAGAAGAAATATTGTCCGTAACACGTTCCAAAAGTGATTTTGCGGGACTCGCAGGATTTCAGGACGAGCCGTCTTCCTACTCATCCCGTAAAATATCACTTTCGGAACTTGTTACGTAAATTACTATTACAACCGTTGAGATAGTAATTGCTTGTTGTTTGTACAGGGTGCGGTAGGGAAACTTGCTGATTTGAAAGGTCAATAAAAGGAAAAGTATTTCACATATCAATGTAATTATTTTTTTATCGTATTGTACACATCCTGAATTTTTGTTTCAAGTGGTTTTAAAAATGACATCGGACAAATGGCGGCCCTCATTAGCGGTACACTGATCCACCTGCTTTTTGAAGTTTCGCTCCACTCTTTCGAGTATATCGCCGGGAATGTTGGCGATGGCTTAAGGAATGTTGTCTTTCGGGTATTGCAGGATCCGTAGTTTGTGATTGTAAACAATGGATTTGAGATATCCCTATAAAAATAAGTCACAGGGAGCCAAATCGGGGGAGCGCACCGGCCACAGTACGTCACCCCTCAAGGAGATTGGGCGCTCTTGGAAGTTCCATTGAAGTTCTCGCTGTGTGTGCCGTCCTGCTGGTACCATGCGTCCCCAAGTTCCATTTTTTCAAGTTTTGGGAGAAAAAATGCCACAATCATTTCTCTGTAGCGAACTGCGTTCACAGTAACAGTAAAAAGTAAGGCCCAATTATCCAAACTCTCGACAATGCATACCACACAGTAACACGTTCACAATGAGGTGGCTTCTCATGAAGTTCACGGGGATTGGCACCACTTCAATAACGCATGTTTTGTTTGTTTACGCAGCCGGAAAGGTGGACATGGGCCTCATCACTGAAAAACACGAGGGCGTCGTGAGGCTAGTTAAGAAGCGCTTCAAACAAAATCGCGTTCTTGCACCACAGCAAGTTTGTTCGGATGAAAATTGAGTTCTTTGTGAAGAATTCATCTCACACTGCGATCAGAAATCCGCAGAGCACCTGCCTGTTTGAGCGCCGAACGCCGGGGAGAGCGCAAAAACGACAGCCTCTCGATGTTTTCTGGTGTTCTGGAAGTCCGTTGACCTCCAGGCCCTTTTTTGCAATACTGTCACTTTCCCTGAATGCGTCTACCCACGAAACGATTGATTGCCGGCCAGGAACGGGACCCGTAGGATGAATATTGGACCGAGTTCGGAAGGCTCATTGGGTGGCGACCACCGAACGGCCATTGGAAAAGTAGGTCTCGACGGCGAACGCACGCTCCTCCTTTGTCCAACTGGCTTGAGCGGTAACAAAACTTCAAGACCCCCTCTATCGAATGAGATCCTCCCTACCCCTTTCTGACCACATCTCGCTCATTGGCGCCCAATTCAAATCAGCCAGTTTCCCTGCCGCACCCTGTATGTTAGAGATCGGAAACGCTACGATATTATTTTAATCGTTTAAATAATAGTTTGGAGTCGAAAATGATGTACATGAGTATATAGGATGGATTGGGGAATTTTTAAAATTGATTTTACGAAAAGGAGTGAAGCGATCGGTTTTAGTGCGATATTAAATATTAAATTGTATTCCCACAAAAAGAAATCACAAACAGTGAGGTCTGGAGATCGACGTGGGCATGAGGAAAGTGCTAAATCTGAACCCCCCTATCGATTGGGAAGCTGCTCATTGAGGTATCTTCTCACTGGTGCCAATGTGGTGGTGCTCCTTCTTGTTGAAAAACAAAAACTTCTCCATCTTCCTGTAAATGAGGAAACCACCAGTTTTGTAAAATCACGGCACAAAACACGTGTTCAATTGTGTCGTGCGGTTGTTGCAATGCCCAAATCCTTACGTTGTGGCGGTTTACCGTACGACTCGTGAGGAATGTAGCTTGTAACAGTTGAATGCGATCAGGATTCAATCTTAAACGTCGTCGCATCTTCCTCCAAACAGTCATGTGACTCATTCCAAGCTCGACCGTTTTTTCGTGTAGACTCCCTTGGGCTGCCAACAAAAGCATTCGGACTCGTTCGACATCCGCATCGAAGGTACGAGGGCGTCCAGGACGTTTTTAATGCACAAATAATCCGTTTCCGAAAAGGATCGATGCCAACGTATAAAGTTGCCTATCCACCGGCGAACTTATTGTGAACAGCTGCAAGCCCTCTTCGCGATTAGCTCGCGAACAAATCTCGATCACCCCGCGTTCAGCACGCGAGCAGTTACACGAACATGTCTAGATAAAATTAATTTTCGTTGAACGTTGTTCGCCAAGAAGTTCGCTCAGTGTTCCAGTTTTATCGGTATCAAATAGACATGTCTTGTGTTGATGAAACGGAACAAATTTGAACCCAAACCATGTCCTACCATATATTTCATCCCTGCCCATCCCAGATTTTATCACTTTCTCTGTTTTTTGTCGTTCGCGTCGAAATGAAGCCAAAAGAGTTTTCATTTTTCGTTCAACTTCTTCGCGGCAACAATCCAGTTCTTTTGCCAAACTTTCCCACGCGTCACTCTTTTTCATTTTATTCCTATAGTCAGTTATTTTGACGTTCCACAACACTTCTTTTTCCCGGTAGCTTTCTATAAGCGTCAGTACGTTATCATCCGTCCACTCCAAAATTTTTCATTTTAAAATTGATGCGAACAGTTTCACCATCTACACCTGACTGAGGTTCGGGAACATACCCTTTAAAGTTACCGACAACTAGCTGGACTTTTGGCGAACTCGAGACGAACAGGGTAAAATCCGTTAATCTTACGCGCACAGCCCGACAACATTGGGCGAACAGGTTATTGGGTGATCGCGAGCTGTTCGCGAGCGCCGGTGGATACGCACCTTAATATATTGTTTTGTTGGTGGGGCGATGCTGAAGTTTCGATGAAAATCACACTGCACTGTTGTGAGGAAATCAGTCTTCTCATAGCGAAGGACACAAAAGGTTTTGTGTTGTGCGTTCGCCATCTTGGCAGTAACTAATGGCACCCTAGAGACCTCCAGCAACATTGATGTTTCCCTCTTTTTAATGTTATGCGAATCAGCAGTTGCCGAGCTATTTACGATTGAAATATGATGAACCTTTTTGTTACATCCTACAACAAATTTCCACGGACCAATTGCAGTTCAAGAAAGGCTTTTACGTTTCAAATACTAAAATGCTGTTGTGTCTACAGTTATAGAGGTATGTAAAGCAATTTGAGTTGCACTTCAGAAAACGTATATCGGGTGTATATAAATTGGCGGATAATCTACACGTGACTACATTCTTCTAGAATTTCTGAGCAGCATATCTTAATTCTAAAATGTTGTACCATGCTTCCTGAGCCTTCGCGAGGTCCTCAATGTTTGAATATCCAGTCATTAAATATGTAAAAAAAATTGTCAGTGTGTGCTATCTTTCTATCTCAAAAGAGTTTTTTTAATACTTCTTAATTAGCTTATTTTCATAAAAGGCAGAGCCGGTAACGTCGGCACCCGCTTGTCACTTTTGATACATCGAATTCATTCAAACTTGCTAGTTGCAATTTTGTGTCAATTCTACTTTCCTTGTTATTATCAGTTTGAATTAGTTCTCGCATGTCAAAATAGACTTTTCTCGACAGTATTTACTCATAATCTGTTTTACCTTGCATATACCCCGTAAATAAACCCCGCGTTATCATTATTACTCTTCTACTCTGACCATACTCACATAATTAATCATGAGATTATTGAAAAAATAGGACAACTCGTGAATGCTATGTTTCCAAATGTAATTTTTTTTTAAATGGCTCCTGATCGCCTTTGAGGCATGATACAACATTTTTGCATCGACATTTTCTATTCAGAATTTTAGGAAGAATGTTGCCACGTGTAGATTATCCGCCGATTGATACAGACCCGATAAATCTGTACTTAATGCTGAAGATGACAGGCTTAGACTATATTCAAACATCGAACTTCCCTAACTGTTTGTAAAAGACGGTGATGCAGCAGTATTTTCTTATAAAGGTCATTTATCAAAATATCGAAAATAGTGCTTTACCTTTGTCAAAAGATAAGTGGCTACCTCGAACAAAGCGGTCCATTTGTGTTTATTGGAGATAAGCGTTTCCATTAAGAACAACAAGACCCAACAGTAAAAGATTAGTTCAAAAAAATGACGCTGCGCCATGTTTCAATCTCCGTTTACCACGTGATAGAATAACTGCAGATGCAGAGTGTGCCTTTGGTATCAGTTCTGCAAATTTTATGATTTTATTGACGTTTATTGAAACTAACCTTGAAATATACAAATATCCCTATTCATTTTTGAGTAGTTTATTCAACTTTACTCGATTCTGCTAATATACTTTTACACTTCGTATCTTAGGTAACGTAAATCTTGCTTAAAGTGCGAGTATATACGCGATGGCAGTTGCCCCCTCCGTCGGTGAAATTCTAGCGGTGCTGCATATTTTACACATGCTTAACGATTATTGTTTGTTTTTCAGTTAATTGCTGCTGTCCTAGCTATATGTTTGGCCAACCGGATCATATACTGTGTAGATTGAGCATGATGAAGGATGAAATCACGAAATTGAAATTGAATTTCAGGAAGCAAATCGACCAAAAACTAGCAATAGTTAAACGATTATATTAGAAATTTGATTGTTTACTGTCATTTCCATGTGATTGACTGCAGCCGATATCAGCACTGGCCGGGAAGCAGTACGCATTGTAATGATTTATAAATAAAAGGAAAATACTTTGTTTGCTTAAAATAAATTTAAACCAAGAGAAGTGGAAGCTTAACGTCTGATAAAAAGGCGGGGAGGCTGTCAAAAAAGTATGGCGGTGTGTTACATGGACTAGAGTTGAAAGGTCTAGGAAAGTTTGAACCATTTTAGGGAGAAAGGGAGGGAATAATACGATTTTCGCTAAAATCTATATGAATTTAGGAAACTCTTCCTGTAATTTGAAATTTCGTTTTCTTTAAAATTAGTGTAACGGAGACTGTAATTTGGTACAAGTAGTAAAGGATGGGTAGACTGGTGAGTACCGATATGTAGATCACTCAAACTAAACAAGGTGACAGTTCTTGGGTTTTTGGCATTTTTTTAACTATTCGTATAAAATTAGATATTTCCCCGAGACATTTTCTTAGTCTCTGGTTATACATAGCCTTCGAGAGATTTACACCTCATTTTACCATCTTCTTTACTATCGATTCTGAAGAATACCAAGTAAAAAGTGAATTTAGTGACAATTGTTTTAACAAGCGATGAGTTTTAATAACATTAATCATTTTATAATTTTACGAATGTAAATGTTTTATTCCGTTATTTTGAATACTACTTTTTTTTTCTTTATATTTAGGGTGAATAAAAGACATCAAAAAACTCATTCTCCTTCATCCTTAGAAGAAGTTGCTTGACCCCTTCACAAGCGAGAATTTTCCTGCAGTTCAATAATATGAAGTAACTAAGGCGACGAAAATTACACGAGTGATTTGTAGAAATTGCGGTATTTCTTGAGAGTAAGGATGTGGCAAACTTACTTAACTCATCTAAATAATCAAAAGAGGATTTCTACAGATGCCTCGATTTATATGATTAAACTGAACTTTAATATTACAAGGCTTTGGCAAAATACATAAAAAAAAATTAAATAAAAAAACATTTTTAAGCGAGATGTATTTTTACGGCACGTTTATTTGAAAATAGTAAAGGGTTACAAGTTTTGAGATGATTTAACGTTCAAATTATCAAAATCATGCCTCTGAATTACTATTTAAAAGCTTTTAAACATTTTACATTCCCATATCCACGCCTCGTCGCCATCTATTCGACGATAGCCGAACTACTAAGTGATGTTTTTGAACAGCGCCAAAATGCTCGAACTTTATACTTATTGTCAAAGTGTTAATATTCAGCAATGCGCTGCACACAAAACGATAGACGATTTAATTCCGAATCGAATGGTGTATAAAATAGCTGAGGCAATTTAGCTGTTTTCTTGTAATTTGCGAATGAAAATTAAGCACGACACACTTACCGACATTTACAGTTCACTGTAACTTGAAACCTAAATACACAACAATTTGCTATATTCTTCAATGAAATACGGGTCCCAATACTTATTACTGATTATTTAATTAACTTTTTATATTATTAATGCATTACAATAAGAGAAATATATGAGGAATCCTAATCTTCATAGAGGGTACCCTCTGTTATCGTGGGGATAAACTACGTTTTCATTTGTGGATTTAATAATTGTTTTAATAATGAAAGGATATTTAAAAACTTAAGAAGACTGTTATCATATAATAAAATAATTTTACTTGTAGATATTTTCGTATTTAAATGGCAGAAACAATACTTTATAATATATCCGCCTAATCACAGGCAACCCGATAAACGCATAACTACTATAAAAAACTTTTATTTCAAAAATTAAAGAATTATATGTTTGTTGGTGATTTTATGCTTAAATTATCAAAATCATCGCTTAGAATTGCTATTCATAAGCTTTTAAGCATTTTACATTCAGATTTCCACCTGTTGTCGCCATCTATTAGACGGTGGCTGAACTGCTAAGTGATGTTTTTGAACAGCGCCAAAATGCTCGAACTTTATACTTATTGTCAAAGTGTTAATATTTAGCAATGAGCTGTGCATAAAACGGCAGACGATTTAATTCTGAATCGAATTGTGTATAAAATAGCTGAGGAAATTTTGCGGTTTTCCTGTAATTTGCGAATGAAAATTAAGCGCCGACACACTTACCGACATTTACAGTTCACTGTAACATAAAAATTCAATAGAGAAGAATTTGGTATATTCTTCAATCAAATATGGGTTACAATACTTATTCCTGAATAATAATTCAACTATTTATATTGTTAATGCATTACAATAAAAGAAATATACGAGAAATCAGAATCTATGTAGAGGGCTCTACCTGTTATCGTGGGGATAAACTACTTAATAATTTGTGGATGTAATAATTGTTGTAATAATAATAGAATATTTAAAAACTTAAAAAGAATGTTGTCTCATGACTAAATAAATTCACTTGTGGATATTTACGTACTTGAATTGCAGAAACAATATTTTATAATATACACGCCTAATCTCAAGCAACCCGATATACGCTTAAGTCGAATTAATTTATTATTAAAAACTTCTAATTTTATACGCAACAGGGACAAAACCATAAGGGTAATTCTCCGTAAAGTTTAAAAAATAATGTGAATATTAAAGTATTTAAATTGCAGAAATAATTATGTTATATAAACGCCTGCTTACAGGCAACCCAATATACGCATAACTAATAATGATATATTATTTAAAACTTCAAATTTTAATCGTGACAGAGACAAAACCATAAGTTTAATATTATTAAAGCATTGCTAAGGATTACACTCATGCTTGTGTCCCTATTATATTTAAAATCAGAAGTTTTTATTAAAAAATAATATTAGTTACAGTATATTGGGTTGCCTACAAGTAGGCGTTTATATACTACCATTGTCTCCGCAATTTAAATACTTAAATATTCCCACTATTTTTGAAACTTTACTCAGGATTACACTTATGGTTTGTCCCTGTTACGTATAAAATTGGAAGTTTTTAATAATAAATTAATTCGAGTTATGCGTATATCGGGTTGCTTGGGATTAGGCGTGTATGTTATAAAATATTGTTTCTGCAATTTAAGTACGTAAATATCCAGAAGTGAATTTATTTAATCATGAGACAACATTCTTTTTAAGTTTTTAAATATTCTTTTATTATTACAAGAATTATTACATCCACAAATTATTAAGTAGTTTATCCTCACGATAACAGGTGGAGCCCTCTACTTAGATTATGATTTCTCGTATATTTCTCTTATTGTAATGCATTAACAATATAAATAGTTGAATGATTAATCAGGAATAAGTATTGTAACCCGTATTTGATTGAAGAAAGTAGCAAATTCTTCTTTATTGAATTTTTATGTTACAGTGAACTGTAAATGTCGGTAAGTGTGTCGTCCTTAATTTTCATTCGCAAATTACAGGAAAACCGCTAAATTTCCTCAGCTATTTTATATACCATTCGATTCGGAATTAAATCGTCTATCGTTTCATGTACAGCGCATTGCTGAATAATAACACTTTGATTATAAGGATAAAGTTCGAGCATTATGGCGCTGTTCAAAAACATCACTTAGTAGTTCAGCCACCGTCTAATAGATGGCGACGACGGGCGGAAATCCGAATGTAAAATGTTTAAAAGGTTCTAAATAGCAATTCTAAGCGATGATTGTGATAATTTAAGCATTAAATCACCGACAAACAAATAATCCTTTAATATTTTGAAATAAAAGTGCTATGAAAATCCAGCAATTTTTTAATGGTTAAATTGATTTTAATGATTCAAATTGTAATTTACAGAGGTATTAATGGTTTAATAATAAACAATAAAATAGGATTTGTTGTTGTTGGGAAAATAACATTTACTTACGGAGTTATTTTAAACCCAAATAACTCCTAATCACCCTCTCAACCACCTCCCTCTTCCACTCTTGCTCTTTCACTCTCCCCTTTCTCCCTTTATTCCTGAACCTCATCCATTTCGTTTTGTCCACATTCACACACACACACAGTCCTCTCTTGTCCATATATCTCTCCACCCTTTTCAACATGCCTTTCATTCCCTCCCAATCTCTCGCTATCAACACTATATCATCCGCATACGCAATCACCAACCCCCCTCCTGTCCTTTCCTCAACACCTCCTCGAACTCACTAATATATAGATTGAACAGCACCGGGCTCAGAGGACACCCCTGTCTCAATCCTTTCCACGTCCTAAACTTCTCTGACACTTCCTCTCTCACCTATGCTTCCACCCACGTTTCCTTATACACACCCAATCTATCACTCCGTCATTCACCCCAAAACGGATATTTCCGTTAAAAAAAATTTGAAAAAGAAAATCACGATCACAATACTTTCTCGTACTTCGTAACGGAGAAAGTAAAAATGGATTTCCCGATTTTCTCTGAGTATGCGCCACGGTCTTCAAATTGCAAGTGCATTTTCCGATGGGTCTCAATGAGACGTGAGATCCGAATCGACGTTGCTCGACTCAGCAATCGTCGGCCGGCGATGCAACCGCATTTTCCTGCTTTCGGGGTATCTAATGTTGCCTATGAAATTACGCGATTTGCCGAATTTAATTTCCCGCCTTGCGTAAACAATTTGATTGGCATTTCATTAACATGGCGCCAAAGCTTTATAAAGATATCTAGATAAATCTTGTAACATTTTAATATCACATCATATCTAACTTTAATTATACTCTGAATGAATTTGAATAGTGTACATATCCCAAGCTTATTATAACGTATCAATATACAGATTTTTCCGTGCGTATTTTTACAGTTTCGATGTTAAAATTCAAATTCCGCGGTAAACGTGTTGCTTAGCTGCAACACAATTGAACATAAACGAGTTGTTGTAAAGTCGTAAACGTGAAATGATTACACCGAGTTAATTAATGAATATAACCGAGTAAACTGCAATTCGACGATCAGAATTCCGAACCCGTCGAATTCGACCCACGCCGTCCGAAGGCTTTATCTACTGTTTTGTTGTTGGTCCGCGTGACGTCGCGGTGACGAAGAAACCGATTGGCGTATAAAAACTGGTTTCACGGAGGGGACCTTCAGTTTCATTTGTCGTCTGCGCTTCGAGCCACGAGTTTGTTTACGGAGAAGTTTATCGTTAGAAAACTAAGTTCGAGTTAAGTTCCTTCAGGATGGGGTTCGCTTCAGGGATGGTGAAGTACCTGGTCTTCATCTTTAATTTGGTGTTTCTGGTGAGTACCTTGAGGAAAGTTTGAATGCGGCGGAGCGGAACGTTTGTGCAACTGTAAATAGGGCGTTGTTATTTTTGCGCACTGAAAACGAATGGATGAGCGTTATTAGAAAAAAAAATTCCGACCAATCGTCTCGTCATTTCTATTTCGGCTTAAAACAAATGTGTGGTCGTTATTTACATAATTATAAACAATCGTGTCGTCATTTCTATTTCGGGTTTTAACTGTGCGTTTCTTACGAAGCAGTTTTTATTGAGAGGGTCTTACTACTAACTCATTTTACTCTTGAAATTGCCACCGTTTGATTTTTTTTGTATTGAATTAGTTGGTACAGTGTTAGAGACTTTCTAAATTTAATGGCGAAACGCGTTTCTTAGGAAGCCTTACTTATTGAGAGGATCCTTACGATTAACTCATTTTACTGTTGAAATTGCCGTGTTGACAAATGTCATTTTTTTATCAATACCATTTGATTTTTTTGTATTGAATTAGTTGGTACAGTATTGGAGACTTTCTATATTTTATTTCGAAATGTGTTTCTTAAGAAGCCTTACTTATTGAGAGGATCCTTACTATTAACTCATTTTACTGTTGAAATTGCCATGTTGACAAATTTAATTTTTTGATTTTTTTGTATTGAATTAGTTGGTAACAGTATTGGAGACTTTCTATATTTGATGGCTAAAATAAAACGCTGGTGTTTGTCGCCGTTAGTTTTATCTAATCTTAGCGTTGGTTTTTTTCATGTTAAGCAAATTCATTTGTAACACAATTATTTCGTTTCGACACCTTCGTGCATTCGAAACACGTTCTTTAATCATCGCCAAAATTACGCCAAGACAAGTTCTCCTCGTGTAGTCTCACGTATGACAAATTTTCAGAGCTTGAGCGTACTTAAGGGACTTTACTTTTATCTTAAATCATCTGTAATTGCATTAATTTTGAAAAATTGTTTAAAAAATTTGGACAAGAATTTGACGTATTTGGTGTCAATTGGAAGGACCTAATTAATCCGGGAGTCCAACATTACGTCCCTCAGATGACCACAGTAATTCGCATATTACACACGATTTTGGATAAATGTTTACTACACTACTTTTCGCGAATATTAATCTAACACATTAATGTGAAAAAAACTTCACGTTTTACAGTATGAATAAGCATTGATTATTCTTTAGTATGAATAGTATTAAAAAAATGTATCACGTGGTGATAAAAATCATCCGTAGTGATTCATTTTTACCCAAAAATATATCCATTTTGTAAATACTTAGAATACGTGCAAAATAAAGAAGTTAAATTCAATTTTGTTGTTATTTACCACAAATCGAAAATTACGGATGGATCATTAAAAACCGGAAAGAAGGCACCGTTCGCGCAAACAATGTCTAACGCTGTTTCAAGTTTTTGGGTCATTTTGGTTTACAAGATGTACAGTGAGATCAGAAAGTAGAAAATAGTTGGCAGCACATTTTCTGAAAATAGGGATAATAATTCACGTAATATTATGTTGGCTGCCTGGATTCTGGATCATTGCAGTATATACGAATTTTGTCTATTTTGACGTCTTGTGGTTTTGTGAGGTTTTTAAAACAAGTAACGTCAAAATTTTTTCGCTCTTATTACATTGTATTTTATTTGATTATATGTATGTGTGTGTGTGTATGTATGTATATGTATATATATATATATATATATATATATATATATATATATATATATATATATATATATATATATATGTATATGTATGGCACTTTATTAGTTATTAGTTTTTATTGGTATTAGTTTTTAGTTTTAGTTTAGTATACTTTATTATTATTTAGTTTTTTTCTTGTTATATTTATAAGGTTTAGATGGAAGAACAGTTGGGTATTTCCCCCAAAAATGAATCTCGCCTTGTGGTTTGTCTTCCCAGATTAATTGGTGAAATTTTGTACATATGATTCTGTATTTTGATGTGTGCAAATTCATTTACGTATCCCTTATACACTTGTTTTTATTTTTGGGTTGAACAAATAAAGATTATTATTATTATTATTATTATTAAATGACAAGACGTCAAACTAAATAAAACGCGCATGCACTGCACTGAAATAATTCAAATTACTCAAATTATTATATGTATTTTCAGAAAATGTGCTGCCATCTATTTTCGACTTTCTGATCTCACTTTATATTATTTTGAGAAGGTAGATCAGCATGAGCAGGGGCGGCTCGTTTTATAGAGCCACGGAGCCATGGCACTACCTGTAGACTCAAGCTCAGCAAATTTTTTTAACTGATTCTTAAAAGAACTTTTTAAATGTTAAACAACACCTGTAACACCGCGTGGAAGTTCCACATTAATTTCAACAGATGGTTAAAATTTTGACAGACTATTTCTGAATAGTGTGTTTTTACAAATTTCCAAAGAAAGCAATCGCAAGTTTACCACAACAAAAATGGTTGCACTAAAAAGAAAATTTTGATGACCTAAAAGGCGCATTTTTCAAAATACAAGTAGGGATTGCACATTTATTTTAACAGAGGGTTTAAACTTTGACTGACTAATTCTGAACAATGCGCCTTTAAAAATTTTCAAAGAAAATCATCGCAAGTTTACCACAACAAAAATGGTTTCACTAAAAGGCAAATTTTGATCACCAAAAAGGCAAATTTTTCAGAAATTCACTTGAGAATTACACATTTCTTTCGAAAGATGGTTGAAATTTTGACAGACACTTTTGAATAATGTTCCTTTATGAATTTCTTCAAAAAATAATCACAAGTTTACCACAACAAAAATGGTTGCACTAAAAAGCAAATTGTGGTGACCAATAAGGCGCATTTTTCAGAAATTTGCATGGGAATTCCACATTTCTTTCGAAAGATGGTTCAACTTTTAATAATAATACATTTATTAACGGGACATCGCCCTTGAAAAATATAAAATAACTAAAATGTACATTTCTATGAAGTAAAGTAATCCTTATCTAAAAATATATAACATTATTTGGCTATATGCACCAGGTCGAGTGTAAACAAGTAAGACTTAAAAGCTACTAAGTTTTTGACAGACTAATTTTGAATAATGTGTCTACTACAAATTTCCAAAGAAAATTATTTTCTTCTAAATTTTCGAAATTTGGTCCGCAATTTTGATTTTTAGGATGGAATTTTTTAATTTTGTATCCTATATTTTAGATTTTTTAACGTACAGTTTCTGATTTTTTGCCCTTCATTTTAGATTTTCTAACTTGAATTATTATTTTTTATGGGCGAATTTTTTTACTTTTTGACTGCCGTTTTCAGGTTTCTGGTCGGCAACTAATTTTGAGCTAAAGAATTATTTTGGGGCTGAAAATTGCAAATTAATTTAGTTTTCTTTGTTTTTTCAATTTTTTGGATTGCATTTTTTATTTTTAGACCAGCATTTTTGATTTTTTTGGCCTATATTGTAGATATTTGACCTGTATTTTTCATTTCTTCGTTCCAAATTTTATAGTTTTTGCCCGAAATATTCTTTATTTTGGTTAAACTTTTTGATTTTTTTGTTGTTGAAATTTTCGGATTTTTGGTCTGCATTTTTTTAACCGCGAATTTTTGATATTTGTCTAAATTTTCGATTTTTTGTGCTTATATTTTAGTTTTTTACCTTAATTAAGAGCTAATTCTGCAAGTGATTATTTTTTACGATTTTTCAAAACATTGAGTGCAATTTTCGTTTCCTCCAGGTCAGTTTTGAGTCAATTCCTGTTGTTTTTAGTAGCAATATTGCAAATATTTTTACAATTAATGAAAAGTACACTCATTCTGCATATTTTTAGTAATTTTGGAGCTAATTCTACAAGTGATTAATTTTTTACAATGTTTAAAAACACTGAGTGCAAATTTCCTTCACTACAGAGTAAAATTTGAGTTTATTCCCTTGTTTTCTGCAGGAGCATGTCGTTGTTTTCAGGAAATTAAAAGTAGACTATTTTTGAATAATTGAAGTTTATTTCAAGCAAAACCTTGAAGTAATAAATTTAAAAAAAATTCAAATCGTCGAGTGGAAAGGAAATTTCTTTGCTACAGAGCAAATTTTGAGTTTTCTGGGGCTAGTCATCCCGAGTGCTGAAAATAGCAAATTTTCGAATTTTCAATCTTCTTGTTTTCATTTTTTTATCGTCAAGCCCGGATTTTGATATTTTGGTCTACATTTTTAATCTTTAACCAATTTTCGATTTGTTTGTTAAAATTTTCGATTTTTTTGGTCCGCAATTTTTATTTTTAGGATCGAAGTTTTGAATTTTTTATCCTATATTTTAGATTTTTTTAACCTAAAAGATTGATTTTTATACGCGACTTTTTTTATTTTTTGACAATATTTTCAAGTTTTTTTGATGGTTTTTAATTTCTTGCCCTTGATTTTAGATTTTTTAACTTGAATTATTATTTTTTATGGGCGATTTTTTTTTACTTTGGTTACTTTTTGACTAAAATCGATTATATTTATTTATTTTTTTAATTTATTTTTTTAAGACCAAGACCATTCTGAACACTATTTGTCCATAAAATTTTGTTGTGGGACTTCCAGGAACTGAGGTTTTCGAGTTTCTGGTCGGCAACTTATTTTGAGCTGAAGACTTACTTTGGGGGAATAATTTTCGTTTTACTTGATTTTTAAATTTTTTGGTTTGAATTTTTTTATTTTTAGAGCAGCATTTTTGATTTTTTTGGCCTATGTTTTAGTTTTTTGCTTTAATTAAGAGCGTATTTTTTATTGGTCTATACTTTAGATTTTAAACGTGTGTGATTAATTTTTAAGTGCAAATTTTTTATTTTTGCCGGTATTTAATTTGTATAATTTGTCATTTCCATCTTTCATAATTTTGACATTTCAAAAGCCAGTATCATCCGATCTAATAAATTATGAAAGTGGCTCTACCATCAACGAGCCGCCACTGAGCATGAGCATTTTTTTTCGCAACTGGCCAAAATTGAAAACCAAACGCAACAGCTTAACCTAACACTACATTTTCGAAATCGCACTCCTGCTATAATTAGCAACTATGTTTTCCATTAAAGGAATGGATTGTTAAACATTTCTCATTACAAAAGCTCACTTGGTTCACCAGCTCACGTCTATAATTAGCCATGACAGGTTGCAATTTGCAACAATATGTCTCGCACACACACACACTCACACACATATCAATTTCGTAGACATCCAGGAAAACCCAAGCCAATGCATCATTGGGCAACCACCTGTGACTCAATCGTCGATTCGCCCCCCGAATCGGTTTTCGATTTACAACATCGCTTATCATTGATGTAGTAGTCAATACCACGACCTCGATTAACTAAAAAAAATAACCTTGTCTTGTTACCTACGCTCGGTGTTTTACAATTAATAAACAGAATGACCGTAAAAGCACGCGAAAACGTTTATCTTGATCCTGGAATCTTGAAAACGGCACTTTTGCGTTTCTGCTAGACTTGTGGCCTTCGGCTTACCAAGTAAAACCGCGTTTTAAAAACTTCGATACGACGCCGGCTGACGTAATTTATCGCGGTCTGGTTTATTCGGTTGGTACAAAATTCGCTATCGTATTTGATTTTTCAAGAAATTATTCACAGCTGAACCAATATTATGACGCCATGTATAAATAGCGATGAATCAACAACGCTGTCTCCCGTAAACTGTTGACCGAACAATGGTTATTTCTCAGTATTCAATCTCGACAAAGTGAGGTGATGTTCACAGTCCATAATCTATAATTAAAATTGTTGAATGTTATTCGAAAATATGAATATATGGTATTCTATAGCCTATTCGGTGGAATTTGGCGGCCGAGGTCGTAAAATGGTCGGTCCGCCCTGAGGATCGACGCACCCTCGAAGAAAAGGTATTGGTGGTTCGTCTAATTGCATCCCATACATTTATTACTGTCCTTCGCTCCTATTGGTATACGCACGTTTACATCAGTACTTCTCAACAAAGATTGGTTTGAGATAAAAAATATTACGTCCCCTACTTACCGAGCTCCGACCCTCTTTTATGACCACACCCGCCAGATTCCGGAGAACGGGCTATAGTTGACACTTCCATTGCTACATTCCTTGTTAGATTAGTGTTTGTTACAGTTTCTTGACACATGTCAGAAATTTCTCGCCATTTAAAAATGAGTAACTGAGGGAAATCACCGAAAAGCTAATAAATTAATTATTAATTAAATCAAGTCTTCCTTTTTAAAACTTAATGCATTCAAAATCATTCAGTTCACGGGGTCGGCACCAGTGTTTCAATCAACAGCAAACATTTGTAGAGTTGTAATGAATAATTTTAGTAAAAAAATATTATTTTATCTTCGCCATTTTCATAATTGTAAATTTGACCTTAGCGATCTACATAAAACTAGATGACTAGATGAATCAATTTTCATCTACTAGACACGCATGGTGAACTATTTTCTGCCCTTACTATCCCTGGATTACATATATCAGCAAATCCATGAATTATGCGCGGATAGAGCGACCGGATTTTGATAAAAAACAAAACGAGGAGCACACCCTTCCAACTCGATTCTTCCCTTAGTTTGGACCCTTATGAGACACCTCAAGCCAATGAACCAAGGAAAACACACTGTTAGAATAGTTTTTCAGCCTTTTTGTCGCTCTATCGGCGCATAATTCATAGATTTGCTGATATAGGTATACAAATCTATGTAGAAAACATTTAGTGTTCTTCGTTAGGCACTCCACCTCTACCCCACGGTCCTAACTCGGGGGTAGGCGGGTTTACTCTGGCAACAAAATTATTGCTGTTTTTATTTGAATTTATACAGAACGTTTCACGAAATCAAAGGATTCATTATTTCTTATTTGAATGTAATTTCTGATCTGTAGTTTTAAGAAGGACCTGGACATTCCATCGCGACTATCCCATTTCATTCACAGCGGCAGCAACAAAGGGTCCAACTTGCGGTTTGTTTACTACCAACCATTAGTGATCCTTTTCAAGATTTAACCGTGAAGAAATTGAAATTTATGACCGACACGTGCTTGCGCCATCGTGAACGATTTAATTCGTATGGAGTGCGCAGGTCATACTGAATTGGAAATTATAAACATAACAAATGACATTGAATTATAATCACATAACTAAGAAAAATTCCGGAATTTAGTGAATGAAAATAGCTTTCCATCGTTAAGACAATGTGCTCTAAAAGAAATCTCTTTGTATGTAGCGTGGGTTCAAGGGCGCCGGACCTTACTTAAAGGTCTACAAAGCCCACAAAATTGTATATTTCACCTGCTGTAAACCTTTTACCTGAAAAGAGTCTATTCATTTTTCACATTTCAACAGGCTAACAAAACATTTCACCAACATTCATGACTCATTTTTCATCAGTAATTTACTTGACTACTCGCTCATTGCGATGAGTCGACCCTTTAAATCGACTCATTCATGAGTTACTCATCTCTATTACGGATTGTGGACGGTAGCCCCTGTCCCAGCATCCCAACTGTAGAACATAGACGAAGGTTTTACAAGTGGAAAACAATGGACGAAATACTAAAATGTTGCCGTTAATTATAGCTCTTTGATAAATTAATTTATACGTAGAAACATTGGGCTTTATTCAATTGATTGGATTGTAAGATCGGAACCACCAACCAAGATTCGAAGCTTTCGAATTTTTCGAAGAATCGAAGTTGTGAAGTTTTTAAATGTTTCAAACCCAAAACCCTAAACAGTTAGAAATTTAAACTTTTATGTAATTTCAAAATTTTTTCCTCGAAAACCTAACACGAAACTGAAGATGCAGTTGCTGTAATAATGAATTAACATCAAACTAATGTATTGGCAAGGTAATAATAAGCAATAACATTAATCAAATCAATCGTTTCTTTTAGTTTTGAAATAATGATAATAATATAAATGAACTTTTTCATTTGTCAATATTCACGAAATGAGACTTCTAAACATCAAAAATTCGAAGCTTCAAATCTTGGAAACTTCAAAAATTCGAAGCTTCGAATCTTGGAAACTTCGAAAAATTCGGAAACTTCGATATTGGAAACTTCGACATTGGAAGTTCTCTTTGTTTCATTGAATTCTTCGAAGCTTCATCGAAATTGGAAACCTTCGTAGAAAAATTCCAGCCCTAATAGATACTCCATCAAAACATTTCATTTTCTCTTTATACGGGGAAAATAAAATACAATTTTTTTAATTCAAACCGAATGAAATCTAAACAAAAGTTGCGTAAAAAATGTTTGACTGGCTTAACTCTCGCAGGCACAGGCAAACTTCACTTGTTTTTACCCAGGTTGCACAAAAAAATAAAAAATAAAGTTTTTGAAAAAGGATACATACAAATGATAAATTAACATATTTTCACTTCCTCGGTAGGCCAGGGAACTCCCGGTGAGGTGGTGCAACAATGTACCACTAGTCCTGTAATAAAAAGTTTTTAATTATTTTTGCCAAAAGATTATCTTTTATGTTACCCCATTGTGATATTCTTGGAAGCATGACTTGGTTTTCGATAAAAAAGAGGAACTTTGCAGACTGTACAAATCCATTCTGTACGAATTTTCTTATCTTTAGTACTACATCTTGAACATCTTCTTCATGTAGAGTGAACAGGTTGGTGGGCTCAATTTGAAATTCTTACGTCATGGGATACTGTAGGTTTATGCTTTATTATTTCAACTGGTTGTGTATTTATAGAAGGGCGCCTTCAAATTTTTTTATGACTTATGGTATTCCCTTGAAGTTTAAAAAGGATATACCCATTTATCACGCTTACATAAAAAAAAAATTAAAAAATATACGATGCCACCATTCGTGGCAATTTCTGTTTATTTTATAATTTGACTTTAGTTGATCAAATTTATCCACATAAAACATGAGAATTATAATCTACAAATACTTAAAGGCAAAAGTCGCATCTATAATTTTGCCATTCTTTTGTCTTCTAGGCACATGTGAAATTACTGTAGAGCCGTGAACATTAGATGATGGATGAACACTTCTTTTATCTTTCCATTTATACATTGAAATTCCTGTATCACTTATTTTCCAATCTATCTCACCATGAGTCATTACCTTGTCAAGTTTCATTTGTAGAATTTTTGGCAATTTGTAATTGTTATTTTTGACCATTGGAAATTTCCCCTTTTAAATATTGAAAAATGCCGATAGTGGTAGTAGAAATGCTCAAATTTTGGCATTTGGAATTTTGTTTTTTATTGTTGAAATGAAACCGTTTTCAGTAATGAGCAATTTTTGACAGTCCTGAATAGTTATTTTTGGCATTTGAAATTTCCTTTTTACTACCAACGTGCCATTTGTAATGGTAGATATGTGCGATTTTTGACAATTCGAAATTGCCATTTTTAGCAGTTGAATTTTCTTTTTTTTTAATATCAAAAAATGCCGTTTTTGATAGTAAAATTTCACAATTTTCGGCAGCTGATAATTTTCTTATTTACCACTGAATCGTGCCGTTTGTGATGGCAGATGTGTAGAATTTTTGACAATTCGAAATTTCCATTTTTGACGGTTAAAAATTGTATCTTTTTACCATTGAAATAATGCCGTTTCTGATAGTAGAATTGCATAATTTTTGACAATTTGCAATTGTTACGTTTAGACGTTGGAAATTAACCTTTTTTAATATTGAAAAATGCTGATAGTGATTGTGGAAATGCTCAAATTTTGACAGTCTAACATTTTTGGCATTTGAAAATTTTCTTTTTATTTTTGAAACGTACCGTTTTCAGTAATGATTAATTTTTGACAGTATTGAATAGTTATTTTCAGGAATTTCCTTACCAGTTCTGATAGTAGTGCTATTTTTGACAGTTCGAAATTGTCATTTTTAGCAGTTGAAATGTACTTCTTTTTTTAATATAAAAAATGCCGTCTTTGATAGTAAAAAACCATAATTTTTGGCAGCTGCAAATTTCTTTATTTGCCGTTGATCGTGCCGTTTGTGGTGGGAGAAATGCAGAATTTTTGACAATTCGAAATTGCCATTTTTAGCACTTAAATTTTTTTTTGTTTTTTTAATATTAAAAAATGCCGTTTTTGATAGTAAAAATCCACAATTTTTGACCGCTGCAAATTCCTTCATGTGCCGTTTGTGGTGGCAGAAATGCAGAATTTTTGACAATTCGAAATTTCCATTTTTAGCAGTTGAAATTTCTTTTTTTTAATATTAAAAAATAGTAAAAATTCACAATTTTTGACCGCTGCAAATTCCTTTATGTGCCGTTTGTGGTGGCGGAAATGCAGAATTTTTGACAATTCGAAATTGCCATTTTTAGCAGTTAAAATTTTCTTTTTTTTAATATCAAAAAATAGTAAAAGTCCACAATTTTTGACCGCTGCAAATTCCTTTATGTGCCGTTTGTGGTGGCAGAAATGCAGAATTTTTGAAAATTCGAAATTGTTATTTTTGATGGTTAAAAATGTATCTTTTTACTATTGAAAAATGCCGTTTCTGACAGTAGAATTGCACAATTTTTGATAATTTATAATTGTTACTTTTGGCCGTTGGAAATTTCCCTTTTTCAATATTAAAAAATGCCGATAGTGATAGTAGAAATGCTCAAATTTTGACAGTTAAACATTTTTGGCATTTGGAAATTTTCTATTTATTGTTGAAACTTGCCGGTTTCAGTAATGAGCAATTTTTGACAGTACTAAATAGTTATTTTCAGCAATTGAAAATTTCCTTTTTACTGCTTAGTGCCATTTGTGATAGTAGTGCTATTTTTGACAGTTAAAAATTGTTATTTTTAACAGTTGAAATTTACTTCTTTTTTAATATAAAAAATGCCGTCTTTTATAGTAAAAAACATAATTTTTGGCAGCTGCAAATTTCTTTATTTACCGTTGAATCGTGCCGTTTCTGGTGGCAGAAATGCAACATTTTTGACAATTCAAAATTGCCATTGTTAGCAGCTCAATTTTTTTTTTTTTTTTATATCAAAAAATGCCGTCTTTGATAGTAAAAAACACGATTTCTGGCAGCTGCAAATTTCTTTATTTGTCATTAAATCGTACCATTTGTGGTGACAAGAATGCAGAATTTTTACCAATACAAAAATGGCAATTTTCTTATTTAATATCAAAGAATGGCGTTTTTGATTTTAAAAATCCACAAGTTTTGGCAGCTGCTAATTTCTTTATTTACCGTTGAATCGTGCCATTTATGGTGGCAGAAATGCAGAATTTTTGATAATTCGAAATTGTCATTTTCTTTTTTTTATATCAAAAAATACCGTTTTTGCCAGTAAAAATCCACAATTTTTGACAGCTGCAAATTTCTTCATGTGTCGTTTGCGGTGGCAAAAATGCAGAATTTTTGATAATTCGAAATTGTCATATTTGACAGTTATTTATTCGAAATTTCTGTATGAAAGTTTTTTATGTAAAAAATTGTCCAACTTTGACAAGCAGTACCGTGCGCAAAAAAAATCGGCGGGAAATTTCACCACAATGACAGAAGAATTTAATCAATTTCCTTCAAATTCCTTAAAAATTCTAGACGTTTCGATGATTTAGTTAAGTTATGAATTTTTGAAAAAATTACATTTTTCACTTTTTGGCCATAACTTCAGTAATTTTGCATCAAAATCGATGAACTTTTGCAGTCTAAACAGTTTCAAATTTTCTCTTCAACGTCATGTGAATTGTTTTGTTGCTAAAACGATTCGACCCCCTGCTCCACTAAAGGAAAAAAAAAATGTTTTTGAAGTTTAAATGTGCAAATTTGGTTTCTTGTACCGTGTGCAAAAAAAAATTGTCAGCATGGCAATAAAGCTCAATCATTTCCTCCAATTTCCTCCAAAATTCAAGTCGATGCGATGATTTGACGCGAAGTTATGCAGTTTTGAAAAAATTACATTTTGCGCCTTTTTGGCCATAACTAAGCGAATTTCGCACGAAACTCGATGGAATTTTGCGATCTAAGAAGTTTTCGACTTTCGTGACTCCCTGAAACCCCTACAAAAATTGTTTTGAATTGACAAAAAATGTTAAATTTTTACAACTTGTTTTCATTTTCAATGTAACTTTTTTTTCAAAAATTCATAACTTTGCTCCAAATCATCGAAACGACTCGAATTTGTAAGGCATTTGAAGGAAATTGATTAAATTTTTCTGCCATTGCGGCGAAATTTCCCGCCAATTTCTTTTGTGCACGGTACAGACAATTTTTTACATTAAATTTTTTTTCCATCGCGTTGTTACGGGGGGGGGATGGTTTGGACTTGGGGTCAAAATCAACTACACTTTCCCAAACTGAAAGATTAATCGATTTTCAACCAAATTGAACCAAGTTACGACGGTTTGGAAAATCGAGTTTTTTAGCGATTTTTTGTCCCAATGACAAAGTACAAAACTGTTGTTATAGCATTTGCCGCATTTATGTGCTGGCTTGTCAAATTTCCACACTTGGCAGACAAATAACTATTTACAATAATTTTTTCGCATCCTATTAAATAATATAAACGTTGCTGAATCATTTTTGATTAAGAAAGTTGTCCATTTCTTCTACACAGGTTACGTCCAATCAAATGATGGCATTTTCATTGCCCAACAGATTTCAGCCAATGAAATGATAGCAGTTTCATCGCCCAACAGTTTAGTTGTTGTTATGGTTGCCATTTCTTTGTATAAACACGCATTCATAAACGTCAAAATTTCTCCAGTGGAGTGCTCAACAGATTAGTGTTTTAGGTACGTTCACATATACACTCTTTCGTGGGTTATTGAATACCGTTCTAACCGTGCGTTACTTACACAGGCCGTACAGGACAAATTCTAGTGTGTGAATGCCATAATTGTGTTAGTGACGGTTCGCTGGTTTTTTCCTGATACGGCCGTGGTAATACAGATAGGTATGGTCAGTTGCAGAGACGGCTGGCTGCGTGACCGCACCTATCTGTATTACTACCTCTTGTTCCTCGGCCGTACTAGAAAAAACCCCGCGAACCGTCACTGGTTATATCCGTCGCGATTGGAGTGGCGCGTAGAATTTTAAGCAGATTAAAAAATTTCAAGCATCTAATCCCGTGCAAGACGGGCGAAGAGAAAAAGTGTGCGTTTTTATATTGTGCGATGTTTTTGCATTTACACGTACGTTCCTTCTCTCGGGATTGGAAAGGGCCAGTCCAATCGTATGGGATTGTGCGTACATGTGAGTGCCGCTTTTAAGTAGTAGCCTGTGGTCCACCATATTTGTTTTGTTACTACGGTTACCATTGAAAACATGAATTCATAAACATCATAATTTTGTCAGCGGAATGCCTTAATTTGGAAATATGAGAAAAATTCTTCGTTATAATTTAATATAAACAGAAAAATCTTTAGGTAATTATTTAATATAATGCGAAAATAGTTATTTATGCAACAAGTGAGTAAAGTAGTACTTTTTTTCACGAGTAGGAAAGATTGCAATTCCTACAACTGAAAAAAAGTTGCTTTACTCTCGAGTTTCATACAACATTCTTTCTACGTCTGCAACCTTAAATAAATTCGATAAAACCTTAATCAATTTTTATAAGTAATAATACTTTTTTAAATGAAAAAAATAATAATCATCAAGTTTTCTTGATCGGAAACGAATGTTTAACATTTATGGGCGGAACTCGTGGCGTGTTGCGAAGCGTTCATGACACACTTTGCGCAAACAATTTTATAGTAGCGTTAAAAAATGAACCGCTACGGCACTTTTTTCACGCAAAAGAGTGAAAAAATGAACCGTTATGGCACTTTTTTTCACGCTATTTGTAGGGTTCAGGAATCACATATTTTATGAACCCAAATTAATGAAAAAAACTGTACATTTTATAACGGTCGTAGAAAAACTATAGTATTAAACTCGTGAGCAAGTTTGCCATTGCCACTCGGGGGAATTGCAACACGAGCCGTAGGCAATGGCCAACTTTCTCACTCGTTTAATAATATACTATTTTGTGGTTAAAATATGTAAGCGGGATCAGAACAGATAGATTTAATACAATTTTTAAGTAAGTTATGACTTCTAATTTTTTTGATTAAAGATTAAAATTGTGTAAAACGGTTCACAATTTTTTCGTCTATAAAGTATACAAAAGGACTTTCATGCACATGTTTAATTGTCACTAGTAAGAGAAAGTTTAAGTTTCTAAATTTACACCCACTGTACGAGCGTGCCAAGTATAAATAATCTATATTTGATCACTTCACGTAAATTTCCTGTTGTTATCAACTTGGCAAATAATTATCCTTAAAGCATCATTTCCTGTGGAGTCACAGTTTAAGCAGACTATGGTTCGAAACGATTCATTGTGGGGAACCAATTTAATGGCATCCATCCACATTTATAGGAAGTAAAATTTATTAGTATAAACGGCAATGGCACATTATTGTGCGTTAATGGAATCGATTTATGAATAAATAGGTATATAAAATCAACTATGGCCTCGGAAATATAACAGTATAGACGGTAATTCTCTTAAGTAAAGACCTATTAAAATTAACATCTTTTACGCTGCACATTTGATTAATCAAAATTGTAGGTATAAGCTTCCTTATAGGGTAAGCCCCCCTTTTTGAATTGATAAATTCAAAGGTGCATGGTGCGACACCTTGTGACCTAGAAAAAAAGGGGTTAAAATTTAATGATCATTTATGGAACCCGGCGAATTGAAATAATGCTATTCATGTTATTATTGGTATTTTCTTTTCGAAACACGTGACAGAAAACTGAAAATAATGACAAAACCAAACAAGAGTCTCATTTCAATTACACCCACAATAAAGATCTATTGGTAATAGTTACAACAATCTGTCTCTTGCACCCATTAATCCGTTTACATACAGCAGTTAACGTTGCTTCCCCCTTTATATTCGTTCTAGATTCTTGTTTATGGTGTACGTATAACATTACCTTTTGTATTAAAAATAGCGCTGAATAAATTAAGCAACATGTGATTCATGGCTGCTATCGTTACACAACATTAAATCAATGTGTGTTCCGAAACAACGATAATTGCAAAATAGTGTTTTCGTCGGTACTTGGTTTGTTCAACGACCTTGACACTTGACGTGACAAGAAACACTAATTAGTAATTAAACTTTAGTTTTGGGTCACATGATTATTTAATTTTTTTTTTATTTTTCTCATTTAGACACAATCATGATTATTAAAATAATGTAATTCAAGGTAGTTAAAGATTTATATTTCTTATAAGGTTAGTTCTATTTTTTTAAGATGGTAGATAGTAGTGATGGGATCATTCGAATGACGATAATCGATTAATTCGATTATCAAAATAATCGATTATCTTGAGAACCTATTTTTTAATTCGAATGATCGTTCGAATGATCGGTATTCGAGAGATCATTCGAATGATCATTCAAATGAGCATTCGAATGATCATTCGAATGATCTATACTCGAATGATCATTCGATTGGCATTCGAATGATCATTCGAATAATTAATTTGAGTGATCGGTACTCGAATGAACAATTCGAAAACTAGCTATTGGGATAATCTGAATGACCATTGGAATGTCATTATACCAATTTGTACTCGAATATATGTCATTCGAAACTTTACTTATGCCCACTTGCACCGCAGCTACTTAATCATGATTAAAAAGTTAATCAATGGTTAGTGGAGAATTGGCTTGCACCGCAACTTAATCATGATTAAAGTCCCCAAGAAACGTCAAATATTTAATCAGCCGATTTTGGCCGATTAACTCAAAAACGAATAACTTCACGACGAATATAGTCGTGAAGTTAGTAACATTTGGCAGATGATTTTGAAAATAATAACCTTTGTTTTGTCTTTGTTATTAAAAACGATGGATTTGGGAATAGTTGAGCAGATTAATGAAATCGATGGCTTGGAGGTTAATGATTTTATTAATTTTGGTTTGTTTACCTCGTCCAATAATAAGAAATAATAATAATAGTATACGTTAGTTAGCATTTAGTATTCATATTTACCGCGCATTTGTTTCCTCTGTTCTGAATAGAACGACGTAAAATAACCAAAAAAGAACTGAAAATCCCTAGAAAAACGTGTGCTCTCTATAATAATACTCCGTGGTCGATAGATGCTTAATCAGCCGACGGTGCAACAGAAATACTCTGATTAAAGTTAATCATGATTAAAATTTAATCATGATTAAGTTCTGCGGTGCAAGTGGGCATTAGTGTATTAATAGGATATCTTTCCCATGAAACATTACGGCGAAGTACTCTAATATTGTTTACAATATATTCTATATTATAATTTTATTATGATATATTGATGAAATCAGAACACAAGTATTTATGAACGATTTTAACGAAGTAACCGAAGTTCCGTTTTTAGTATTTAAGTCACGATAATTTGAGTAATCATTCCGATATGTTTATACCACTTAAAAAAATAAAGATACTCGATTCACGATCATTAGAATGATTAGTCGAACTTTTATTCGAATGATCATTTGAATAAATAATCGATTTTCATATCATTCGAATGATCACTCGAATGTTCATTCGAATTATCATTCGAATGATCATTCGAATGATCATTCGAATGAATAATCGATTTTCAGATTAATTCGAATAGTAATCATTCGATTATTGAAATCATTCGATTATGCCCATCACTAGTATATAATGCAGTGTTGCCAGGAGTAATTTTTAATTTTCCCCAAATTATTATAAAAACCCCTCACAATACCCCGCGCATAAAATACCCACCCCAAAAAATACCCCATCGATTGAAGTTCCCCAAAATACACGCCAAAACCCTATTTTGGAGAACCCCCCCCCAATCTGACAACACTGGGATTAGAGAAGGCGCGCTGATAAGATTTCGGAATTTGCACAAAAAAAAGTTTTTCCGAAAATGTGTAGGTAGTACAAAAAGGCCATTTAAAAAATTCGAAAAATATTTAATCGTGCTGTGGTATTTAACAATTACTAAAAAAACTAAATTGACTGCATTTTTTTGATTTAAAAATTTTCGAAAAAAAAATCAAAAACCGAATCGAAATATTTGAAAATTAAGTCATTCCTTAAACACAAATCGCACAGTCTGTATTTTCTATCTAAATAACAAAGTACATTAGTTTTAACTCAAAACAACCACTAAAACAAAAAAATTCAAATTAAATAAATAACCTAAAATTAATACAAAAACCTAGTACAGGCCAAAAATATCAAAAATTCAGTCTGCAAAATCTAAATTATGGGGAAAAAAAATCAAAAACTTGGTCCAAAAAACTCGAAAAATTCGCTCATTAAAATCAACAATTAAACAACATTAATAACTCACGAAGATATGACAGTACAAAACTACTTGGGCAACAGAACTAAAAACATTGGTAAAAAATTGAAAATTCTTGGGAAAAATAAAAATGCAGTCAAAAAAACAGAACATTTCAACTAAATCGAAAATTTTAGTTTAGGTCAAAATATAGGCCAAAAAAATCAAAAACCCTGGTCTAAAAAATAAAAATGCAGGCTTAAAATTGAAAATTCAAGCAAAAGGATAATAATTTGCCATCTTCAGCCCCAAAACTCTTTACCTTAAAGTAAATTGCCAAAAAACAATAATTCAGGTTAAAACATCTAAAATTTGGTTAAAAAAACTCGAAAATACCGCCCAAAAGTTCGCACACAAAAATCAACAATTCAGGTTAAAAATCAAAGGTATTAACCAATCAAAAATTCGCTCGTTGATAATCAAGGTAAGAAAAAACTAAGAATATATGCAAAAAATCGAAAATTTAGACAAAAAATCATAAACTCTCGGCAAAAGTAAAAAAATGCAGACTAGAAGAAAAAAATTAACTAAATATTCCAAAATTTTGGTTTATAGGCCAAAAACTCTAAAATTTGGAACAAAGAAATGAAAAACATAGACCAAACATCTGAAATATAGGCAAATAATCAAATATCCTGATGTAAAAAATAAAAAAATGTAAACTAAAAAAATGAAATTGCCGAAATCCTAAATTCGAAAGTAATTAAAAAAATTCGGCCATAAAAACAATAACTCAAGTTAAAAAAATCTAAAATGAAGGGCAAACCATCAAAAACTTAGTACAAAAAACTCGAAAATATCCTCAAAACAAAAAAAAATGTTGCCATCATGTTACGTTCTCCGACTTGGTGGTATCATAGTCATTTACATTTACGCTTTCATGGTTTATTTTCTTTTTAAATCATTTTTTAAATGTACATCGAGCGTTTTGTAGACTCGCATGAAACTAACGTTTAAAACGTCAAAATTATAGAAGATGGAAAAATTATACTTCAAATTCAAAAACTCAGTTTACTCGAGAACTAAAGAGATTTCGACGAAAACTTATTTTTTATAAGTTGTTCATTTTGGCATTCTCTACAATTATTATTGCTGTAACTATTATCGTTTCATAATGATAAACCTAAAAAGAAAATATTGCCAAAAAACAAAAAACAGTTAAGGTAAACACCCACTTCCGGTGTACGACATTTTACCAAAAGCTTTTCAGTTCTTCAGATTATCAAATAAGACGTATGTTCAAAGTTTCATATCAATTGCTCTATTCGTTTTTAAGATACAGCGCACAGACACACACACAGACACACACACAGACACACACAGAGACACACACATAGACTCAAAATATTTTTTTTTCCAGAAATTGTTGAAATGGCGAAAAACGGATATTTTCGTAAAAAAAAAATTTGAAAAAAATCACGATCACAATATTTTCTCGTACTTCGTAAGGGAGAAAGTAAAAAATCGTCCATAAAAATCAACGAGAGTGTAGACCAATCAAAAATTCGCTTGTTAAAATTAATAACTAAGATAAAAAAAAACTAAAAAATCGAAAAATTAAAAATGTAGAAAATTTCAACAAACTATTAAAAAAATTTTGACCAAAATCAAAAACTCTAAGTTAGAACAAACAAAGAAATAAAAAATGCAGACCAAACATCTAAAATATAAGCAACAAATCAAAATCAAATTCCTGGTCTAAAAGATAAAAATTGATAAATCAAGCGAAAGAAAAATAATTTGCCATTTTCAGTCCCAGAAAATAATTCTAGCTCAAAATAAATTGCCAACCAGAAACGCGAAAATGTTTAAAAAAAGATAAAGGACAAAAAATCTAAAACTCGAAAATACCGGCAAAAAAATCACGCATAAATGTGAATATTTCAGGTTGAAATATATGGCAGAAAATAAAAATAAACAAATGCCGACCAAAAAATTGAAAATTTTAACAAACAAATCGAAAATTTAATCCAAAATGAAGAAAAGTTATTCAGTTATACAGAAACTGCAGGTCAAAAATCTAAAATATAGGTAAAAAAATCAAAATCCAGGCCTAACGACAAAAAATTCATATAGTATAAATAAATATTCAGAAATCAATACAAATAGTTAAATGATACCTCTGGCAGAATGGACCAGCTTCCAATGGCCAAAAAAAGATTATAAATTTTAAGTTAAAGATGTGAAGAATTTAATATTAGTTGTTTTATAAGTATTGCAGGTTTGAAAGTAAGTTTAGAGTTTTGATTCCAGAATTTTAATTTTTGATTTTATGCACTAAACTTTTTGTACCTATTTCTTGTTTTGTTAGTCTCTTCTTTTGTGGTAATCGGCGCTTTGTTGAACTTTGATCTCTGGCAGTGACGGTTCGCGGGGTTTTTTCTGGTACGACCGAGGAACAAGAGGTGGTAATACAGATAGGTACGGTCACGCAGCCAGCCGTCTCTGCAACTGACCCTACCTATCTATATCACCATCTCTTGTTTCTCGGCCGTACCAGAAAAAACCCCGCGAACCGTCACTGATCTCTGGACATGTTAATTTCATTGTACACTCCTTTTCTACAAGACAGCAAATACCAGATTAACTCTATCTGTTGAAGAGTGTTTCCTTGTTGTTTGTTTAATATAAGATTATTATAACACATTGTCTAAATATTCCGACGGAGGTCGATTTCACAACGCACGAAGTTACACAACACTTGATAGTTTCAAGCAATCAGGCTGGAATTACATCAATTTACTCGAAAATGTAATAACTTAATAATGGCTTTAATCAACAAAATGGCACCACTCAAAATGACCTACGTGACCTATAAATCAGGCATGCGCATTATCTCCAACATTCGAGTCGGCTGTTTTAAGATTAACTTTAGACTTAACAAGAGAAATGCATGTGCTGACGTTAATAATTTAAAAATTATTATCAATAATATGTTTGCGACAGATGAATATACGCCGAATATGGTTGCGACCATTATTACGTAGTAATCACATAAGCTGTTAGTTGTGGTTAAAACGCAGTTAATGTTTTTAAATTCGTTTACATCGAATGACTTTGATAATGAAAGTGTAAGTTACATACAGTGAGATCAGAAACTCGAAAATAGTTGGCAGCACATTTTCTGAATAGGGGTAATAATTCACGTAATATTATGTTGGCTGCCTGGACCAGTGCGGTGCATAAGAATTTTGTCTATTTTGACGTCTTGTGGTTTTTTGAGGTTATAGTTTTTAAAACAAGTAAGGCCGGGCGCACTTTGAACACGAATTATATCGTACGAAAACGCATCCAAAATGGGCGCGGCCTAACGTGAAAAATGATAACACATCAAAATAAATAAAATGCACATGCACTGCGATGAAATAATTCAGGCAGCCAATATCAGAGTACTTAAATTATTATAGAGAATTTCAGAAAATGTGCTGCCAACTATTTTATTGTTGGAAGAATTGTTTCACCATACGTTTAATTCATCAGTCAGTTATATGAAAGAATTATTTATTCTTAATAATACAATGAGATTATAAAGTAGAAAATAGTTGGCAGCCTTAAAATATAAGGTAATTAACAGACGTCCAGTGGCGTCTATAAGCGTTGAAGTTTGAGGTGGAAACATTTAAATTTAAATAAAACAATTATAATTGGATCTTAAATTTATTATTGAATTATGATAAATTCTCAAAATGCAAACCATTATTTTTAGCACAAACATAGCGTATGATCGATTTACAGTACAGTGTACAATGTTCAAAAGTCTCAAAAAAAACAATTTTCCCATGTTAACTTGCTATGTTCCGTAGTAGATCGATCACACGGTATACAGGGTGTATTTGAAATAACGAACAGGCTCGTAACCACAAAGAGATTATATTATTTTTAAACAATATTTGCAATTATTTTGTTTATAACTGTAACAAAAAGCCCGCAATTAAGTTAATGTGTGAAAATACGCAACATGTTTGAGAGCAGTGGTAATGTAACCTAATTTTTAAACGGCATTGACTTTAGATATCGAATTACAACAAGCGCGTAGGAAATATCTGAGTGCTCTTTAAGCGTCAATGAACTTGAGGACTGTTTACCTTCTACAAAAAAAAAAACGTTGCGATAACACTTTAAATTTCGGAGGCAAGAAATCGCATCTCGCGTTTTAAATAAACAAAAACAAAACATTCCATGCAGACCAAATTAAATGAGAAAAGCATCGGTTCTCAAAATGTTTAAAAAACCTCGAAAAATTAGGAAAATCCAAATTTTTTTTTTCGAATAAATTTTGACGGAAATGGTTTCACAAATATTTTGTGTATGTGCCCTTAAATGCCTGTTCTTTATTTCAAATACACCCTGTATAAACCGTTGAATGTAAATATATACATGCGTTGCACTGGCTAATTCCATATTATTTCAATGATTTTGGAATTTAAGTATTACACAATTCGAAAACTAAATTTTTTAAAAATTCACAACTCGCGGAATAATTGGCGAATTTTTAAAAACTCTATTTAATTTGATGAAAGGATAATTTGCAAATCTAATTTAATTTTTTTAGAATTTTGTCAACACGTTTTATATTTTTTTTAGAATTTTTTCACTCGAGTATTACACAATTCGAAAACTAAAATTTTCAAAAATTCACAACTCGCGAAATAATATGTGGATTTTCAAAAAACTCCATTTAATTTGATGAAAGTATGATTTGCAAATCCGATTTAATTTTTGTAGAATTTCGTCGACACGTTTTAATTTCTTTTTTGCTCGACACAATTCGAAAACTCAAATTTTTAAAAATTCACAACTTGCGAAATAATTGGCGGATTTTTTAAAACTCTATTTAATTTGATGAAAGGATAATTTGCAAATCTAATTTAATTTTTTTAGAATTTTATCAACACGTTTTATATTTTTTTTTAGAATTTTTCACTCGAGTATTACACAATTCGAAAACTAAAATTTTCAAAAATTCACAACTCGCGGAATAAGCGGTGGATTTTCAAAAACTGCAATTAATTTAATAAAACGATGATTTGCAAATCTTATTTAATTTTTGTAGAATTTAGTCGACATGTTTTATATTTAAAATTTTTTTTTTGCTCGAGTATTACAGAATTCGAAAACTAAAATTTTCAAAAATTCACAACTCGCGAAATAATTGGCGGATTTTTAAAAACTCTATTTAATTTAATGAAAGGATAATTTGCAAATCTAATTTAATTTTGTAGAATTTTGTCAACACGTTTTATATTGTTTTTAGAATTTTTCACTCGAGTATTACACAATTCAAAAACTAAAATTTTCAAAAATTCACAACTCGCGGAATATTTGGTGGATTTTCAAAAACTGTAATTAATTTAATAAAACGATGATTTGCAAATCTTATTTAATTTTTGTAGAATTTAGTCCACACGTTTTATATTTTTTAATATTTTTTTTGCTCGAGTATTACACAATTCGAAAACTAAAATTTTTAAAAATTCACAACTCGCGAAATAATTGGCGGATTTTTAAAAACTCTATTTAATTTGATGAAAGGATAATTTGCAAATCTAATTTAATTTTTGTATAATTTTGTCACGACGTTTTATATTTTTTTTTAGAATTTTTCACTCGAGTATTACACAATTCGAAGACTAAAATTTTCAAAAATTCACAACTCGCGAAATAGCATGTGGATTTTCAAAAACTTCATTTAATTTGATGAAAGGATGATTTGCAAAACTAATTTAGTTTTTGTAGAATTTCGCCGACACGTTTTATATTTTTTTTAGAATTTTTCACTCGAGTATTACACAATTCGAAAACTAAAATTTTCAAAAATTCACAAGTCGCGAAATAATCGGTGGATTTTCAAATATTCCATTTAATTTGATAAAAGGATGATTTGCAAATCTAATTTAATTTTTGTAGAATTTCGTCAACACGTTTTATATATTTTTTTAGTATTTTTTACTCAAGTATTACACAATTCGAAAACTAAATTTTCAAAAATTCACAACTCGCGCAATAATCGGTGTATTTTTAAAAACTGCTATTAATTTAATAAAACGATGATTTGCAAATCTTATTTAATTTTTGTAGAATTTAGTCGACACGTTTTATATTAAAAAAAAATGTTTTTTCCCGAGTATTACACAATTCGAAAACTAAAATTTTTAAAAATTCACTACTCGCGAAATAATAGGTGGATTTTCAAAAACTCCATTTAATTTGATGAAAGGATGATTTGCAAATCTAATTTAATTTTTATAGAATTTCGTCGACACGTTTTAATTTTTTTTTTTTGCTCGACACAATTCGAAAACTAAAATTTTCAAAAATTCACAACTCGCGAAATAATCTGTGGATTTTTAAAAACTACTTAATTTGATAAAACGATGATTTGCAAATCAAATTTATTTATTTTAGAATTTAGTCGACACGTTTTATATTTTTTTGCTCCAGTATTTCACAATTCGAAAATTAAAATGATCAAAAATTCACAACTCGTGGATTTTCAAAAACTGTACTTAATTTCAGTGGCGGCTCTTGAAACATGTTGAGTAAAGCCATTTATACAATATACACCCCCCCCCCCCCCTCAATTTATCTTCCTAGACCGAAGTAACGATAAAAGGCGAAAAAGTGTTTTAAGAATTAATTAAAATTTCTTGCCGAGCTTGAAACTACAGCTAGTGCCATGGCTCCTTGGCTCTATATAACGAGCCGCCCCTGCTTATGATTACGTTACTACTTTCATTCATGGATTGATCTGTGCAGGCAAATATCCTTCTGTTAAGATGCAAATGAGGACAACCGACAAACGTTGACCTCGCCATTTCCTGCGAGTCTTTATAACTGCACCAATTATTTCTAAAATGCGTTCTTAATTTTATTATAAACGCTAAGTGTAGAACAAGGACAATTATTGGAAGTGTAAAAATACGATGTGTTTATTACTTCCCTGCATCCTGTCATTGAATACATTCGTTACACGGAGAGAATTGTATTCCCTGACCGGATCCAAGGTCAACTTCGCGAATATTAATTCCGTCTGCCAATTTTTTTAAATGTCGTTAGGTTCATCTGCGTCGGTATATGAGAACTAAGTACGTTATTTTTGTATTTAAAACATGATTTACCATAAATTAAATGGCGTCGAAATATAACCTAAATATATGAATTAATTAATTTCTCACTTAACAAAACCAAGTGTTTTAATTAATTAATTTAAATATATAAATATTCGATATGTTGTGGGTCTTAACACGTTGACCGCTTTGTCAGTCACAGGTGACTGACACAAGCATTTCAATGGGGCAACGTCAGTCACCGATGACTGACAGTGAGTACATAAAACACCCAGTAATTTCGTCTAAAAAATACATCAAAATGAATTAAATAAGCATAGTCTTACTCATTTTATAAAATAAGACTTAAAAACAAAAAAACTTTTTTTTGACATTTTACAAAAAAACTTGTTGGCAGCCAATGTGTTAATAAGATTAAAAACGAATCATTTCTTAGAGCAACTATTTCCCTGGCTAATACCAATTTCATTGGCATTTAATGTGAAGAATTAAAGCAATAACTTGTCTTACAATGGTATTTATTATTAAAAACAATTAATTTTTCTTAAATATTTTAGAATACAAATAAAAAAAACATAAAATTTGAGGGTTGGTTTACTTTTGCTCTTAGTCACATATAAGAAATTTGAATGTTATAAATAGCACTACCATTGCCTAAACATTGGTTTAAGATCTTTTTTTCCATGTACAAGAACCAACTTGAGAAAATAATTTAAATTAAGTTTAGAAACTTGAAATGTTGTTATTAAAGCTATTTATTTACATTAACATTTACTGTTAATACATTACTGATGATCCTTTCAGCTGTAATTTTCCGCAAAATTGGCGTTGTTGTTTCGCCACGACCACTGGAATTCTAAAATTAATTTTGATCATGGATCGTACATTCTCACACTTCTTACAGAATGCATATTCTTATTCAGTCGAATAAAAAACTTGGCCTTGGATGTTAAAATACTATAAACATAATTATTTTATTTGTGTATTTTGTATCATGGTCGTGGAGAAAGTATAGTCTGCTACTCGGTTAGAATGGAAATTCTGAAGCTAACCTTGTTACAAAATATACAATTTTTGGTTGGCCAAAATTAAAGATCTCTTAAGCATGTTGGCGGTGGATGTCAAGAATCAATCAATTTTACCTTTAAAAGTCGGTTATGAAGTCAGTTGAAAATTTCGCCCATTCATTTAATGGCAGATTTAATACCAGATTAAATTTAATATTAATAAACCTTTATAATACCAAAATCTTCAGTTAAATTAGTGAACCCTTTTAGCCCTGGATTTTTAAATTTGAAAAAAAAAGTTTTTGTTAATTATTATTGATGGGGAGCTTCTTAAGACCATAAATACCAAATTTTAACTCATTTGATTAATTAGTATAGGAATTAATTAGTGAGGCTTTGTTGAAGTGACATCTAGTGACAAACAGCAAAAATATGGATTGTCATAGTAAGTGGAGAAATGTAAATGTTGCGGTCGCAATTGCCACTACCAGGGCCGAAAGGGTTAAGTTGTTCAGTAAATTTTAATCACAGATTATATTGTTTTGCCCTTAATTTTGAAGGCAATGTAAGTAATAATTTCTACTAGAAAAATGTAACCTTGCTTTACTCACCAGTTTGTTTTTCCATGAGATCGTCAAAATACACAGCTTTATCACTCTGTAAGCAATAACCCGTTGGTAATGTAAATATTCCTTATTTTGCCTCGTAGAAACAACTGATAACAACTCAATATCATTGTTATCAAGTTCATAGTGCATATGGTAGATGTCATGACTTAATTTCTTTCAATTCAAAATGAGTCATTTGTTGAATTCATTGTGCAGAACAGCTATTCTTGTGTAAACAATTAAAAAATGTGGGATATTTTGGCTCGTTGTTTACTCACTCGCCGTGACACATGCAAGGGCAACAAGGAAATTATGGGAAGTAAAAAAATATGAATGAATAATATGTCTGGCTCACACGTCACACTTCCGTAACTAGATAATGGATTAATATAAATCCAATTTTTTGTTTGTTGTTTGCCTTAGGCAAGGTGAAATTAATCAAAATAAAATATTTGCCTCGATGTTTGAATATTCAATCTATTCGTAAATTTACAAAAGTAAGCATTAGTAAAACTTATAAAAATAGGCCTTGGTGATGCTTATTTTTATAACAGTTAAGTATTTATGTATTCAGGTTAAACTTTTTGCGTTCTGTAATTTTTCTTAATGAATCGGTTTTAATCTTTGATTATTTATTGTTCTCCATTGTTGTGCGGCTTCCATAAATGATTCACAGGTTTTTCGCTAAATTTAACTTCTCATGACTGCACCATTGAATTTAGTTTTACGAAAACTGGTCCTACAATTCTCTGGAATTATCACTTAATAACTTTAGACCAAAGAATTCCAAATTTGTGAAATACATTAATCAACAATAGATGTGTCATCTTCAACATTTATATAAAGAATTTTGTAATATTTTTAATTTTTTAAATAATTTGAAAAAAACGGCCAAACCTTAACCGTTTTATATTTTACCAAAAGCTTTTAAATTCTTCAGATTGTCAAATATAACTGCTGGTATCACAGGAGTATACTATAGATACCATGCTATAAATCTTGAAATGCTTCAAAGGCTTAGAGGAAATAATAAATACCATGCCATTAGGGGTGAACGCTCTAATTGCTGAGACTGATTATGGATGGAAAGATAAAAAGAGAAAGAAGAAGAAGGATTTTCTGGCTTAGAAATTTAAGAGAACAGTTCGGCTTAACATTCAGTGAACTGTTTAGATCAGTGGCGAAACGAAAATTGGTTTGATGCCGTTAACTGGCAAGTCTATTATGTCAAATAGGGTGTGGCAGTGTTTCATTGGTGTAGTTCAGGGCTTCCCAAACTTTTGGAACGCGGAACCCTTTTCAATGTTCACGGAACCCTCTACAGTTTTTTTTTTATCAATAGACCCCTTCATCCCCTAAATTCAGTGTGATATTGAATGAAACAAATATTGTTTTAACACGTAGATATAGAACAAATCTTTATTATCAATGATTACAAATCATTATGAACAAATATAAGTAAAAACTGTTAAAAGCAATATAAAAATAAATAAGAAAAATTGAATTCTCTTAAAATTTGTCGTTTCAGTTAAATTTTTATAATCTGCGAGCATACGTTTTTGGCATTTCTCTTATATTGGAAGGATTTTGCACCCAAAAATAATAATTTAGTGATTCTAATAAATTAGGCAGATGTGTTTATATATCGTTACAGACTTTTATATTTAAATCCACTTCAGATTCTTTAAAAAATCAAGTGCTGAGTAAAACTCAATGTTATTTTGCTCTACTGCTAAGCGCCAATATTATAGTTTTACCAATTTATCTTTTGCTTGGAATTTGTTGACTTCTTTCCCTTGTTAGCCAAACGTTTAGTTTGTTAAATATGCCAGCAAAATACGCTAGATATTTAATCTGTCTGATGATTCAAATTTGTAGTCATTGAGATACGCAAATAGGTCTTTCCGAAGTTTAAATACTCGCACAAGAATTTTACCTCTCGCTAGCTATCTAACACGTAGAAGTTAGGTGATGTGAAGACTACCAATGGTCCACTTGACCATCCGACCATCTCGCGGAACCCCTATTTTTTTGGGTTCCGCGGAGTACACTTTAGGAAATTCTGGTGTGGTCGAATCCGAGTATAATACTGCTTTCTATTGTTCAATGTTTTGCTTTTATTTTTTTTTTATAATTATGTAATTACCACATAGTTCCTACAACATTTATTTTTTTATTTGGATGCCTTTAATTCCTATTATTATAGTTCCGAATAGTATATTTACTTGAAATGTGTACAGCACTGGTAATACGCGACCGTTACAATCTTGCGCGGCTTGGCTTGGGGTTCTTCTCCAATCAAACGTATTCTACGTGTTTGAAAATTTCTGTTTAAGGGGCATTAATTATTCTTTCGCATCTTATTAAATAATATAAACGTTGTTAAATCGTTTTTAATTGAGAAAGTTGTCCATTATTCGGCCGAATCATTTTCTCCACAGGTGACGTCCAATCAAATGATAGCGATTTCATTGCCCAACAGTTTAGTTGTTACTATAGTTACGATTCGTTTTTTATCAGCAAACTGCCGCAGTTTCCAAATAGAAAAAATTATTCGTTATAATTTAATACAAACTGAAAAATCTTTAGGTAATTATTTAATATGATGCGAAAAAGTATAGTATTAAACTCGTGAACAAGTTGGCCATTGCCACTCGGGTGAACTTCACCCTCGTGGCAATGGCCAACTTTCTCACTCGTTTAATAATATACTATTAAAGTAATTTGTTCGAATGTATAATAAATTTTAGGCTATCGACCATAGGTCTTTCTGCCCTATATTTTTTGACTATAAGTTAAATGTTTAATTTGTTAGGATATCATCAGTGGAGAAAATGTTGTACCGTTTAAAAAAATACGCGATCCTTCGTTGGTCTTCAAATGTTAATCATAAAAAAACTGTAATTCCGATTTTAAATCTGCAACGATGTTTGATTCACAACTAATTTTAATTAAAAAAATTTTAACCATCAGAATAACTGTCCCATATAACCTTGGTATTAAGTTAGTATGAAACTGATTATGAATTTAAAGAATTGGTGGATATTTATTTTTTTAACTAGTAATTCATTCAAGTAATATTTAGATTTTCAAATTACTATTGCAGTTTAATATCTGCAATTTCCAAAAAATAAGAAATTTAAATTAAATTAGGTTAACACAATTGTAAAATAATGCCAAATAGATCCTTACAAGTAAAATACAAAAGCAACATGTCTTACACCTTCTATCCTGAGCAAGGTCTCCCACAAGGATCATCCCTCTCTCCCCTTCTTCATGACTCTATAACATTTCTTCCAATCCCTCTTGCAAGTCGCTGATGATACTGTCATCTCTCATGCGTTGACCCTCAAATACACCACATCGTCTTTACAATCACTCCTAAATAAAACCCAATCCTGGTTCTCTAAATGGAGAATCTCCATCGATCCCAACAAAACCCAACTGCTAATTCCCTACCATATATTATCTATCCCCAGAGTATATGTCAATGGCACTCATATCGCTCCTTCTATGCAAGTATACTTAAGGTATAACCTTTGATTCCAGATTATCATTTCAACTGCATTCATTAAAAATTAAATCCAATATAAGGATCAAGTCATAACAAGTACAACAGCTGTTAAAATATATAAATTTATATGTCGGCCCTTGCTGGACTATGGATTTGTACTTATTGCTTTGTCATCTCCTAGTACCATGAATAGTATCTTAATTGCAGAACGTTTCTCACTTCGCATCCTCAAAAAAATCAGCCACCCATGTAATTCCCAATTTAACCCATCGAATGAGTTCCTTTACGAATAAACCAAGGTTATTCCAATAGACGAACGCTGTCCACTCTTGATAGAAAAATTCTGGTCATTAACCAGTATTGTATACCCAGAAACCCACTGATAACACCGAAATACAAACTGCCTAACAAAACAATATTTCAGTACATCATTTCATCTCGCGAATCAGTCAATATAACAACATTACCAAACAAGAAACCGGGCTGAAAGATCCATGGTCAATAGCCCTTTTAGGATATTGTATTATACATATATTTCGTACTCAAAAACTGTTAATTGTTCATAAAACTGCCAAATAAAGATGATGACGATGTGAAATAGTGGAATGTTTGACAAGTTATGAAAGCTTCGTTTTGCATGCAAGTACCAATTTGCATTTAGGGCGAGTAAGTGCAAGCTACGAGCATGCAATGTAGCTTTCAAAACGTGTTTAACACTCTGCTTTTCCTACCACCAAACATTTTCTTAAGTATGTTTCAATCATAAATTTTCTATATTAGTGTCAAAACATTATTAACTTCTAATCTAAATTTGCTTATTACTATTTTAAGATCGATTAATAAATTATTAATTATTCTTCGTCACTACCTGTTTTATTTTAATGATTTTGACACATTCTTTGAAGTTTGAGGATTTCACTTAAAAAACTTATCCCGCCAAACGTAGCATGCCGAAATGCGAATGAATTAGAACCAATCAGATTCTATATAACTTCTGTTTTCGGGAAACATATCATGCAGAGTTATATTTCAGCACATGATTGGTTTAAATAAAATAAATGTTAAACGTCAAACGTCAGTTTGCGGGTAGAACGCTATTAAAATTAGTAGAAACTCCTCATTGGAAGTGTGTAATTCAAGAAAAAGTGAAAGAAGCCCAACCAAGAAGTTTGAGCGGAATCACTAACATGACCTGCACTCGGGAAGTAATTTCTACAATATTGGAAAACAGAGAAGTACGTTTCTGATTTTCAAATTTTGTTTGATCCGTTTAAAAATGTAAAATTCAAACCGGCACGACACGCCCGCGATGCCAATAAATGCCATTCAATTTTGTTGTAATATTTTTGTTGGGATATAGTCTGATAAATTGCTCTCGTGCATTGTAAATTATCGGTGACAAGTTTGTGCGATTTCGACAAATGAAGTCGTACTGTTTGACAACTTTCAATGCAAAGGTATTTCGACGATATATCTGTTTTTGGGAGTGGTGGTAGAAAAAAGATAATAACAAATAACAAAACTTTGTATACATCTTGAATTAGGAAATTTCCTAAACCGTGATTGGCGAAAGCTTGGTATAAAAAAGCTTTGGATGAAAAACACTTTATACGTAATGTCAAGAAAGTATTAATAATTGTTTCCCTGTAGACCGATTTCTGGCTTACTGCTATTATCAGTACAGTGTGTTCGTTGAAGAGATCATGCGTTTCATGAGAAGCCTCAGGGACGACTACTTGGCGTTAAAAAACATTAAAATGTTTTCCATTAGTAGTTCCCGAAAAATGTGTTCATTGAATTTTAAAATGGCTACAGTGGTTTTTTTATTAGTTTATTAATTATGGTGATAACGGCTGTAAAATATGAGCATTAGTTTTAAAATATCTTTGGCACTTTTTAAATTAATTGTTTTGTTTTTAACGTATTTTCGTGAGTTTAATTTGCATGCTTATCTACAACTACCTAATTTTTGTAATCGAGCTTAATAATGTATTTTTTTAATTCCATGTAGGAGATTGTTTTATTACGATTGAATGTGCTACTTTTATCCATAAGAAATGTTTGCGAAAAATTGTATATGCAAAGAAAACGTCAACTTATGTGATGAACAGTGGTATTAACTTAAGTTGCATTTAAGCCGATTGCAGATAAGCTGTAAATTATGTTTTTTTTAAATTCACTGCGCAGATGAATAATGTTTTATTTTTGTTCAGAAATTGCGCGTTTCAATATTTCAAAAACCCAACATAATTTAATAAAGTAGGATATAAGAAAATGAGTCTCCAGTAAGATTTAATGCTTAGGCAGTATTACGATGTAGCCTAGAGCAGTGCCGGCTCGTTATATAGAGCCAAGGAGCTACGGTACTACCTGTAGTTTCATATTCAACAAGAATTTTTAATTAATTCTTAAAACACTTTTTCGCCAGTTAATTTGGTTTAGGAAGATAAATACTTCTAAGATAAATAAGTGGCTCTACCATCAACATGTTCCACGAGCCGCCACTGGTCTAGAGATGGGTAACTCTCGAGTGAGTCGACTCAAAGAGTGAGTTGGTTAGTGAAGTGATTCAATAGAAAATATGAGCTATTTTAGAGCTATGGCTCCGGTCCGAGTTTTCATTAGAAAGATGTATGACTGGGCGGCCCGTTGGTGTAGTGGGTAGAGACGAGCGCTTGTGCTGTCTGCACCGCGGCCGTGTGGGTTCGATTCCCATCCCGGACGGAAGATTTTTCGGCGATCGAGAAGTATTCGCTCGGGTCCGTGGTTGTTGTATATGTCTGACATTATTCATTTCTTCATTTATTCTCATTTATTCATACAAAAGTACAATCAAAAATCTAGCCTTGTGTGTCTGAATGGCTCAGCCTAAGTAAAAAAAAAAAATATGACTTTTTCTAGTTTTTCGCCTTTTATAAATCAAAATCTGTAGACTACACTAGAGATGGGCAAAGTCATTTTCGTGATGTGCTTCACTAGTTCTGACTCTGAAATAGTTATCTAAAAATGTGAAAATGTATCTTGCATTTTTAATGATTAAAATAAAACATCGTCGATTTTAACAATCAGTGTTGCAACTTCCTAATTCACAGAATTTCATTCATATCATCACTTCTGTTGAGTAAACGGGTCAGTTGATTTCTCGTCACATTGCCTTCGGCAGTTGGTGACTTATCACTTCTTATCACCAATTGAATAATGCATGTTTTCGAGTGACTAATTTATTTTGTGGTATGGTGAATAATAAATTTGCCTCCAATGTCGTTTAAAATCAATTACTCTAAAAAAAGTTTGTTCTGTCGTCATGTTGATCAATTATTGGAAATTAATCATAGAAGCATTACTCCCAGAATACAGGAGTCAGAGTTACAAATGCTTTCAATTATTGATTCCAATGATTCATACCATTGTGATATGTGTGTTGTGGTTACGTAATATATTATATTCAATGTTAGTGTCAAGGTCTTATTAATATTAAAGCAGATTGAAACTAATATTGGATTGTTACTTATAAACTTAACAATAAAACATTAATGTTAATTTATATTTGTAGACATTGTTACAAATTGTTGTGCATCTGCACCACTACAATTGTTACAGTATTAAGGGCGTCCAACGAACTAGTCAAGGGGAGGGGGGGGGTTAATAAAAAAAAAGATAAATAAACTGGTGCTTCCGGTCTCATACACCTTTTTCGTGAAATCTCCCTATCCTTTTCCAACGTTTAAAAGCGTTGGAAAAATTTACCGGTTATATTATTTGCTTGGAATTTGAAATATCGGTAATTTTTAACAATAAAAATTGTTAAGCGAAAAATTCTTAGGGGGGTAATTACCCGATTACCCACCCTTTGAAATCGCCACTGTACAGTATCCTCCATTCTCGCATTCGAGTTTTTTTGTTTACAAAAAGGAGGGATGGTTAAGGAAGTGCAGATGATAGTGGGAATTGGTATAGCCAACAAGGGCATTCTGCAGCAACCGATTTCTTGTAGTAAATTCATACATTTATATGAAAGAACAACCACTGTACATCCATGGACTCGCGTGGCCATTTTTCATTCAGAATAAGTGACCGCCCGTATGGATTTCGAACGCGCGACCCCGAGGCCTAGAAGCAGGACCGCTACCCATTAGGCCATTTCGAGTTTTATTATAAAGTTTCAATTGTAAAAAGTTTTATTATCTTTACAAAAATAAAGTTGCAGATGAAATAAATTTACAAAAAATACTTCGTAAATATAGAAACAAATGAGCAATATTTAAGTAATTAATAAAAGGATGTTTTTTAATTTTTAAAAAGATGGTAAATGTTTTTTGCATAATATAGAATTTTTACCTTATTTAACTTAGCGTTTTCCACCGTGGTTATTACCACTCAATGTTAAACTTGTACATAAGCGGAATATTGTGTTGTAAAGGAAATGATCAAAGTTAATTTGTTGGCTCGGAGGTTGATGACTAATTGAATACCCACTGAATTCAATTACATTATGAGTCAATTTCACCAGTTTAATATTAATTTAGGCAATATCAAAACACCCACATTTGCTCATTAACAGGAATAGTAGAAATGCTTGATTTTTCCTGATGGAAAAATAGCATTTTCTCCCGAAATAAATTACTTTAATTTATAAATTTTATAAATTAATTGTTTTTAACAAACAGACTAAAACGTTCGTTTTTAAAACCTAACCTAGAAAAAACGCTGTCAACCGTGACTGTTAAAATAAATAATCGGACCACGTAGGGTGAGAAATGATTACTTCTCTCCCTTGGGCGAGAATAGTATATTCTGTAACAAGGTTAGAATGGAAATTCGATGCGAGTGGAATATTTCGAGCGCGAGCCGTGAGGCGAGCGCGAGGAACCACGAGCATCTGAATTTCCATTCTTACCGAGTATCAGACTATACTTTCTCCTCGACCAGATAAAATAGACTAATCAAATGAACACAAAGAACTTACGTTTTATTATCACGTTTGTGGTTATGTTTATAGTATTTTGACAATTGTGAAATCCAAGGCTAATTGTTTTATTCGAAACGATGTGAGAATATTCATTCTATCCCTTGTTATGGAATGAATTACATGCAAAACGCATAAGCGCATAGTGTTTTGTTCCATAACAAGAGTGAGAATGTGTACGTTCTATAATCAAAATTGATTTCAGAATGCTTAAATTCTACGGTGGTCGTGGAGAATAGTACATTCTGTAACAAGAATGCAAATTCTCAGCGAATGGAATATTCCGAGCCGCTAGGCGAACGCGAGGAACCACGAGTAGCAGACTATACTTTCTCCGCGACCAGACAAAATAAACAAAATAAAATAATGAGCACAAAAAACTTACGTTTTATTATTACATGTGGTTATGTTTATGGTATTTTGACAATTGTGCCATTCAAGGCTAATTATTTTATTCCGAACGGTCGGTGTGAGAATATTCATTCCATAACTTGTTATCACTCAACCTGGTCCCTACCGCCCACTAGCGGTCGTTTTCAGCTTTTATGGTGGGCGCGTTTTTATCTACTCACTGTCAGTCATCGGTGACGGTCCCAGCGAAATACTTCGGTGTCAGTCACCGGCTTTTTTTAATGTTGTTTAAAGCTATGGCTTAGGTTTTTATCAAATAACTTGCAAACTAATGAAAATATGGAAAAAGTGTATTCTTCTATTTTAGCTTAGAATATAATTCTGCATACGAGTTTTACACCTATTATAAATCACCCTGTATCTGTGCGAATTCATAAAATGGTTTATTAGAAATTATAGACCGTCATTGGCATACTTTAATGACCTTTAAAACTGGTTTTCCTTGTTTTTTTTGCATAAGTATATTCCGTACATCACTTTGGAATTCCGGCAGGTTACAGTTATACTCAAGTTTTGTAATATTAGATTTGGCATTTGGAAGAGTAGATAGTTAAAAATTATTTGAATTTTTTTTTATAAATACTTTTATGGTCAATTGATCTGGTAAAAAGGATTTGATTTATAATTGAATTAAATTTATTATTTATTTAATTTAATCAATGGGGTCTTTATCATCGAATAAGATGGTCAAATTGACCTTAAATTAAAACCTTTCTTGCAAGATGAGAACAAGAAGTGTGCTCCCAGTATGTTGTCTGACTCATCCAATGAATTTAAAGAAATAATGGAATACATTCATGTGGACGAAAAATGGTTTTAATTAGCGAAATTGAAAACCAACTTTTATGTTGATCTTGACGAGAACATTCCAAATTGACCTTGCAAAAGTAAACAAATGGTGATGTGGCCATCATGTTACTTTCTCCGACTTGATGGAATCATTTATTTTACACTTTCATGGTTTATTTTCAATTTAAATCATATTTTAAATGTATCAAGCGTTTTGTAAACTTGGATGAAACTGACGTTTAAAACGTCTAAATTCTGAAAGATGGAAAAATTATACAGCCAATTCAAAAACTCAGTTTACTCTGTAACTATAATCGTTCCATAACTATAAACCAAAAATGAAAAAGAAAATAATAAATATTTTTTTCGAGTAACAATGATTTTATGAAAAATATTTTCAAGTAAAAGATCTTTATTTCTTTGTTGTCTATAATATTTGTTTAAATGTTTTTTTGTGATATTTTTCATATTTAAAAAAATATTGTAAAAAAACAAAAAATAGTTAAGGTAAACACCCACTTCCTGTGTACGAAATTTTACCAAAAGCTTTTCAGTTCTTCGGATTATCAAATAAAACTTATGTTCAAAGTTTCATATCAACTGCTCTATTAGTTTTTGAGATACAGCGCGCTCGGACACACACACACACATTTTTTTCCAGATATTGATGAAATGGCATTTAGGGACCCCAAACCGGATAGTTCCCTAAAAAAAATTTAAAAAAAAATTCACGATCATAATACTCGTACTTCGTAACGTAGAAAGTAAACAAAAATTGACCAAAGTTATGTTCCTTGCTGCTTGTTGTACGACAACGGTACGGTCCTCATCGAAAATCTGATTGTATAGAAACATTTGGTATTTGAGCTTTTGTTTTGGAACTAAAAACATCGACAACGTGGTACTTTAGAAGTTACTCGATTAGTCTATATTCAAACAATTGCAAAGAAATTAATTCCCGCGATAACAGAAAAAAATGCCTATTGGTAGTAGAACCACGCCAATAAAAATCCAGCAATATAATGCTACATCACATTGTAGTGTTGATGGTAAGGAAGGTTTTCGCTATGGTATGAAATTGGACACTTATTTTGGAACAAATAAAATTCCTAAATCAGACACTTATTTTGGAACGGGGGGAGTATCAAATACTTGTAACCGTAAAACAGCATCACAATTTGCATCGATTAAATCTTTAGTAACGCTTGTTCCCATCAACTAGGCTCATTTTAGCAATCACCAGAAACCGCTTTAGTTTCAAGTGTAATCGCTAACCCTCACTTGTTAATAATAATTTTAATTTAAAGGAAATATTGGCTAATTATATGAATATAAATTTACAAAATTAAGTCTTTCAAAGATATTAGCCAATAAACTAATTGTTTCAATAAGATTTATACCAATGGTGAATGGTATCGTTTTTTCATCAGGTTATCTTAACCCAATATTACTTGACTCTCGTAAATTTTGCTGGTCCGGCGCGAATTTTTTTTTTTAAATATTTTAATTACCCAATCTTTGAAAATTATAAATAATTACAACTCCTTATTAGTAATTTTTGGAAATAAAGATTCTTGCTAATATGATATACTAAAAAAATCAACAAATCCTCAATCTATCCATCAGTAATAATAAATCAATTAGTACTTTCTATTGATTTTTGGGAATCGTGGTATAGTACTCGCTTCTTTTATAATTTGTTGTATTATTATTTGAATAAATACTGAAAACACGAACGATAGATACCTTTTAATCATGTTAAACAAGATAACATTTCCACACAGTTTCCGTTTCCGTTGATTTCGACATAGCGTTGTTTACTCTCTTCGTGTGGAATACGAAAAAATATTGTTTTCCAGGAAAATTTTGTAGTCAACCGAGACGATTCCAACCATCTTCGAAAAATGTTTATGCGTGTAGGTGTTGTATCTTAAAACTAATAGAGAATTTCAAATGAAACTTCAACCTAAGCTTTATTTAACATTCCGAACAACTGAAAAGGTTGCCTATCTAGAAATGCAATAATATTGGAAAATAATCGATAATTCATCAGTATTTTTGTATTGAAAAATGAAAATGGCCACGTTATTGTGACATAAAAAGTAAATTGGCGTGGAAAAAATGTCATGCTTTCAGCGGCAGCTCGTGGATGTTCGGCGGTGAGAAAATTTGACCGAAAAAGCAAAGAAATATTTGCTTCCTCTATTAGAGTAAGCAGTACAGCACGAGCGGCATCTTTGTAATTGGCTCTCCTACAGAAATCCACGAGCCGCCGCTGCATGCTTGATTTAAAGTACAAAATAATGCCAACAAATAAAAACTTGCAGACAATACGACCAACCTTGACTGAAATACTTAGAACGATGGCCTTTTGTACCTTGATGTATTAAGTTTCAATAAACTACTATCTATCTACAGGCATTAAATAGATCTGCTCATAAACGGTATAAACACAACTTTCGGTTTATATATTTTTTTGTTTTTTTTTTACCATTGGTTAGTTTTCTTTATACATGCGAAAATACGGTTACTTAACCACCATAAATTTTTCTAAATATTAGTACTCTAAAATGAGCACATAAGGCCTGATATATAAAAAAATATTATTAAACGCAAATTATTTAAATGTAATAAAGACGAAATATAGCCAGAATATACAGGGTGTAGTGGAATAAAACGGAACATAAATAAATGTTTTGTAGAGTAAAAATTTCTGCATGCATTCATGCTATTATTTATTTTTTAGCATTCATAAAAACTCTAAAAAATGATAAAATCAAAATGATTATTTTCACGAAAATAATGGTTGCCATGAAATTAAACAAAAACGGTGCGCTGTTGATTTATTGGCTTCTGTCAAATTTATTGAATACTTCATAACTTTTTTCATTAAAAATGTATTCTATTCAAGAAAAAGTGCACATTGTGAAGTGCTGCCCACCCTGTATGAATATTCAACCTGTTTGTCAACCATTCGGTTGTCTTAAATTGATTTATTATTCAAATCGTCAGTCGGTTTTCCAACAGCAAATTATTCCGTAATTGTCATGTCATTAGCAAAGAAAGTTTTGTTTCAATAGAGAATTGGTTTGCTTATTGTAGAATTGTAAAATCAAAGTATCCTTTGGATTAGGTTCTAATTTAGCATGGTGAAACATAGTGGTAGTTATTAATATTATTACATACTAAAAATATGTTTTTATTGGAATATTATTTATCAATTATCAATTTTACTTTAAGTACTGATTTATTTAGCAGTTTTATCGCACTTGTCCATAATGGCTTGTATTCTTAACCAGGACTGGAATTTTTCTTCAAAGATTTTCAATTTCAAAGGTTCGAAGCTTCGAAGATTCATAAAAAATCTTGTAATTTAAGTTTCGAAGATTCGTAGTTTCGAAGTTTCATTTCGCGAATGTTGACAAATGAAAAATTAATTTATATCTAATTATTTCAAAACTAATAAAAACTATTAATTTTGGTAAATATGTTATTGTTTCTTTACCTGGGCAATACATTAGTTTGATGTTAATTTATTATTGCAGTAACTCAGCAAGCGCATCTTACGTTTCATCTTGGGGTTTCGAGGTAATTTTTTTGAAAGTTTAAACCCCCCTGTTTTGGGGAAAAAATCGAAAACTTCGAAACTTAAAAACTAAATTCGAAAACTTCGATATTTGAAGTTCTCTTCGTTACTTCGGATTATGCGATGTTGCAAATTATTGGGACCTCTATTCTAAACTGCGGTCTTTGTAAAAATGTATATTATCATGTTCATTTTCCATTTTTAAACTCTATTTCCTTCGGAAAAAATGTACTATTGTGTTAACCGCCTTAGGAAGAGTCATTGCTCTTTGTTCTAAGATTACAATCAAGTGTTTGATTTGCTACATCTAATTAATAACATTGCAGACGTTTGCGTAATAATACATGTACATGATTTATATCAATAATTATTCATTATTTTCTTAACGTAATGCTATCTTGTTATATTGAATGCTTTTCAGTGACGGTTCGTGGGTTTTTTCTGGTACGGCCGAGGAACAAGAGGTGGTAATACAGATAGGTGCGGTCAGTTGTAGAGACGGCTGGTTGCGTGACCGCACCTATCTGTATTACCACCTCTTGTTCCTCGGCCGTACGAGAAAAAACCCCGCGAACCGTCACTGATGCTTTTACTTTCTGTGAGAAAATATAAACGACTGTTCGATAGATCTTTATCTTCACCCCAATATATTTTTCCTAGCACAGCAAATGTTAGAAAAACCGAATAATTTAGTCTATTGCAAGATAAGATTTTCATTTATGTTTAAATAAAGTGATTTTTTTTTATAAACAAAGGGTGTCTGTAAAGTTTCGATTCAGTTTGAAAAACAATTTTAGAAAGTTATATTTTATTAGCAAGTAATTTAAAGCTATTTTAGTTCAATTTTGACTCAGACCGCCACGTTCTATAGCAGTGGTTTCCAAACTTTTTGGTCCTACCGCCCCCTTTCCAGTAAAAATATTACTTAGCGCCCCTGGAAATGATTTTTTTTAAATTTTAATAGCAATTAATAGGAAATATATATGTATTAATGTTTCTACCTTTTTCGTAATATATAGTAAAGAAGGGTGTAAATTAGAAACATTTATTTTTGAAATTATGAAACTATTTATTGAAGCCACAATAGGATGTTATATAAAACAGTTAAATATTCGAATGAGAAGGATGAACCTGTGCTGCTACCAATTTAGTAATTCGTCAGCAGTAATCTTAAATCACCAAGATTAATAAATTGATTACCGCACTGAACCCACGTTCCACTAAATCTTCTCTTCTTTCTTTTATACTATCACCACCCCCTTACAGTTATTCATCGGCCCCCAAATGCACCTGTGGCCATCAGCGCCCCCCTGGATCACTGCATCGCCACCAGGGAATCACTGTTCTATAGAATGTAGAAATACTGTTTGTAGCATATCTGGTGTAATGCTATCGATGGCAATTCGAGTTCTTGAAGATCACTACCTTTGTATATGATAAATCTCCAAGCGAAGAAATCTAAGCGGGTTAAATTGTTAACCCCTGCCTATCTTCCTGCTATCAAAGACTTAATTGAAATAGTTTTGAACAGTGTTTGCAAAATGGAAGGGTGCCCCATCCTGCCAAAACGCAATTGTATGGAAAATTAGATTGTATCTGCTCCAGAAAATGAGATAAATGTTGCCAGTAATCATTTTTTCTACGAAGATAAAAGAAGCATACACTTAAGTTTTCCTGAAACCCAACCAAACGTATCTCTTTGCCATCCTCTGCGAGGAAAATTTGCTTACAATTCCCTTTGGACCAGGTTTTCTTAGTGTAGAAAAACTGTTTGTGGCACACACTGGTGTAATGCTTTAGATAGCAATTCGAATTCCATGTTTAAGTTCTTGAAGATCATCACCTTTGTATTTGATGAATCTTCTTTTATACTATCACCACCCCCTTACAGTTATTCATCGGCCCCAAATGCACCTGTGGCCATCAGCGCCCCCCTGAATCACTGCATCGCCACCAGGGAATCACTGTTCTATAGAATGTAGAAAAACTGTTTGTAGCATATCTGGTGTAATGCTATCGATGGCAATTCGAGTTCTTATACCTTTGTATATGATAAATCTCCAAGCGAAGAAGTCTAAGCGGATTAAATTGTCACGCAGCCAGCCGTCTCTGCAACTAACCCTACCTATCTGTATTACCACCTCTTGTTCCTGGGCCGTACCAGAAAAAACCCCGCGAACCGTCACTGATTGTTTGCCTCTTCACCTGCTACCAAAGACTTCATTTAAATAGTTTCGAGCAATGTTTGCAAAATAAAAAGATGCCCCATCCTGCTTAAAAGCAATTGTATAGAAAATTAGATCGTACAATTAATTCCTGCTCCAGAAATTGAGATAAATGCTGCTAGTAATCGATTTCTTCTGCGAAGATAAAACAACCATATACTTGCGTTTTTCTGAAGCCCAACTTTACTTTTGATGTATCTCTTTGCCATCCTCTGCTACGAATATTTGTTTACCAGAACAAATATTTGTCCTTTCGGCCCAGGATTTCCAAGTTTACACGTAAAGACTCTTATGGCTTTATAGGATAGTTCAAGTTCAACGTGCCCCAACAATAGTTATTCTTTCCTCCAATATCTGCGTGAGATCTTCTGTCGTATCTTCGCGTTCTGCAATAGTTTATCCTTTAATTTTCACCTCAAATGCTCCCAATATACGCATATGCTGAATTAGATCAAAAATACTTAATTAGGTTATGAAATTAAACACTTGATTTCAAGTTTTTTCAGTTTTCTGTTGCGTGTTTCGACGAAACTGAAATCATGAAATCAAACAAGTGTTTAATTTTAAAACCGAATAAAGAGAATTATCAACGTTATCAAGGATGCTTCAAACAAAGATCAAAACACCTATGGCACTGACAAGAAAGTAGAATAAGATTATACAAGGAGGCCGCGGTCACTTTTTCAGAACGAAGAAGTGTCCGTGCGGGTCCATGGATGTGTAGTGCATGTTCTATTCATTTAAAAAATGAAATCTTCAAAAAACTTACGTTAGTGGCCGAACAGCAAATCGCTTACGCCAATTTCCCTTCCTTTTTTAATCTAAAAAAAAGATTATACAAGGGGTAAAAATAATGCGAATTGAAAAATTAGACGCCAACACTGATGTTGATTATTATTATAGACTATAAATACAGGATTATTTCGCAATTAATAATAATATATGATTATTTTCAGGTGGCTGGATTGGTTCTACTAGTAGTAGGCATCCTTTACCAGCTGAATGTTAACGACATGAAATCAGGATTGTCTTCCACGCCTATTGCTTCAGCGCCTGTGGGAATCATCGTGATCGGGGCTATAATATTCTTCATCTCTTTCTTTGGTTGCTGTGGTGCGATAAAAGAGAGTACGTGCATGTTAACTACGGTAAGTTTTAAAATTTGGTTTTGGCTCTTAAAAAATCGTATTATTCATTCATATCAATTAAACAAATTTATATTGAGCTTCTTCTTGTTAAATTTGTGAAAACTCTGGGAAAAATAATTACTTTACACGCTTCTTCATGTCATTAAGAATCGTCATGAATTTTTTCAAATCATTCTGAGACCCAACATTTTTTTCATGCATTTTTTTCTTGAAAAAAAATGACAAAAATCGTGAAATGTTGAAATCATGAAAAAAAATCAGGGAAAAATAATTACTCTACACGCTTCTTCACGTCATTAAGAACCGTCATGAATTTTCTCAAATCTATCCAAGGCCCAACATTTTTTTCATGCATTTTTTTCTTGAAAGAAAAAGGCAAAAATTGTGAAACGTTGAAATCAGGAAAAAAAAACAAATTCTGGGAAAAATAATTACTCGTCACGCTTCTTCGCGTCATTAAGAACCGTCATGAATTTTTTCAAATCTATCTGAGACCTAACATTTTTTTTCTTGAATAATACAATGGAAAAAATGGTCAAAATCGTGAAACATTGAATTCATGAAAAACATTTTTTTCTGGAAAACATAATTACTCTACACGCTTCTTTACGTCATTAAGAACCGTCATGAATTTTTTGAAATCTATCTGAGACCTAAAATTTTTTTTTCTTGAATAATACAATGGAAAAAATGGTCAAAATCGTGAAACGTTGAATTGATGAAAAACATTTTTTTCTGGAAAACATAATTACTCTACACGCTTCTTTACGTCATTAAGAATCGTCATGAATAATGAAGACCTAACATTTGATGAAAAATTTATGGAGATTTACACACAAACTACAGCTCGATGTATCTTCTGTATCTGTATCGAGATCACAAGAATTGATTAAAAATTTCTTCGGTGGAAGAAGTTCAATATAGAGTTAACATGAATTATCAAGCCTTATTTATGAATTCATTTTCCATTTTATCATAAAAATGTCTTCATTACTGTTAACCATTATTATTGTTGGAAATTGAAAATTGTTCTCACTATTGGTAATTCCTTTTTTGTGGGTGGATGAAGCCATTAAAAATGGGAATTTTATGTAAATTAACCGTTTGCATTTTTTTAGTATGCTATCGTTTTGTTGGTGATTTTCATTCTTCAATTGGCCATTGGAATCTTCTATTTCCTTCAAGTCAACGACAATGGCTTACAAGGAGAGATCACCAAGAGTTTGGATAAGACTTTCCAAAGAGCCCAAAGTAACGATGAAGCTGCCAAGGAATCATTCTTCGTTATGCAACACTCGGTAGGTGTTTCTATAATTTTATTAACTAGCTAATCGATTGAATTATAAATTATATCAAATATTCGGCTTGTTATGGGCAGGACTTAAAGTTAAAAGATAAAATGTGGTGATTTAATGGTTTTCCACAAACACTGCTGACTTTTGACACGCGACAATTTGTCACTCTTCGGTATGAGCCGTTGAAGATAATGGAAATGCGCTCACGAGGCGATGTGACATGACTCTACCATCACGCCTTCTAAGGCTCACACTGAAACTTGAAAAATTGAGTGTCTGAGAGACAGAGAGAGAGAGAAGGGGCTAAGCCAAAAGCACATACTTTAGAGATAAATTAAGTTTTATTAGACTAAGTACAAAATAATACAAATTTGTTTAATTTTATTGGCCAAATTTGCTTTCAAATATAAACAGCTCAATTTCACCCATAGATAGCAGCACCTACAGGAACTGCAGCTAAATAAAAAAATAAGGTTATGTGGCATAGCCCCCTTCTCTCTCTCTCTCTCTCTCAGGCACTCAATTTTCATTTGACCAAAGTCACCTGCTTATTCCCAATTTTTGGTGGATGGTTACTTTCATCAATTGGTGAGTACAGTGATGCTCCGACTAGGTATGCAGCACATACATGCACCAGTATAGTAAAGGCATCAACAATTTCATACGAGGAATATTTGAAAAGTATCGTATTTGTCATTTTAACTGATGTATTTACATGAAGTAGATTCTTGAATACAGTTCCTTTTCGTAAATATGTTTATGGTATAAATTATTGCCGAATCAAGGGCGGCTTATGAGCCTTCGTGCGTCAGGCAAAGATCATGACCAACGCTCATGTTACAGTATTGCCGAGCACTCGAGACGTGTGACGTTTGCACAGAGTTAGAAAGTATTCGGAGAACGCGACAACAAATCTCCGGAGCCAATTGAATTTAAGCCTTTCACTACAAGAGTCGTCAATAACCGACTTGGTAATTCTACCGTGTATTCCGGTAGACGACTTAGAGTTTTACCCCAAAGAGAAATAGCTTTTTATTATACGAATGTGGAATGTACGGAATGTACGAAAAAGTTACGGGTAATTTTCTTAAGGGACTAATGAGGAATTCCACATGAGTATAATATAAAATTTTATCCAAAATCGTCTGTAAGTTCATTAAATATTGAAATAATGTTTATAAAATTTTGACAAGAAATTTTGACGTACGTGGTGTCAATTTGAAATATTTCAAAAATCCTATAAAGGATCTATGCATTCCGTGAGAGAAACTTATTCTCTCACTAGGGGGTAATGAACAACATTACATGGCTCAAATGACCACTGTAATTCAATTATTACACCCGATTTTGTATAAAAAATATTACATATTTCACCAATTTACAAAATCCAACCCCTAGGAGGGAGAAACAAGGGGAAGATATTTTAGTAAGTTTGATTTTGAAAAAAAGTTGGCGTTGTTGTAGTCGTGTATAATTTTGCCTGTAGTTAAAGGGTTAAGATGGCCACTGCGCAACACGCCTCGAGTGCTTGCTACAACTCTACAATACTTATCCTCATAGAGGTAAAGTGTATTGAAAAACTGTTTTGGCCCATGGCCTCACAATCGAATTTACACGAATCGCTCTTTATGAAATTCTATATTTTCATGATTATTATTTTTTTGTTTAGTTGAAATGTTGTGGTGTGAATGGTCCAGTTGACTGGCATGGTATCACCTTGCCACCAAGCTGTTGTGAAAACAACAAAGACCCATGTTACCTTGCTCAAGGATATGGACAAGGCTGCGCCGAGAAATTATACAACAGCATCAAGGATAATCTGAAAACTCTTGGATACATTGCTGTTGGACTTTGCGCTACAGAGGTGAGAATAATTTAACGATTTTTAAGCCACACAATATGATTGACAATGTTGCAAATCGATACGTGGTGTGTTTACTGAAATAGCCAATAACAAACGAAACGAAAAAAAACGAAAATTCGTAATCGAAAACATGTTGTTTTCACTTATTATTTGAACCAATAAGTAAGTGAATTTTTTGTTAAACGAAATAATCAAAATAATTGAATGTTATTTTTGAAAATTAAAATAATAATAGAAGCAAGGTTGCTTTATTTTCACTGGTTATGCAACCAGGGGCGGCTTGTTATATAGAGTCAAGGAGCCATGGTCACTACCTGTAGTTTCAAGCTCAACAAGAATTTTTAATTCTTAAAACGCTAGTTACTTTGGTCTAGGAAGATAAATCGTTGCTTCTTTCTTCAAAAAAGGATGGGGGGGGGGTTGTGGTATATTTTATATGTGGATCTACCATCAACATGTTACGCGAGCCGTCATGTTATACTATAAAATCATTTTTTTAAAGTATTTGCATCCGTTAGAGGATATTTTTGAATACAATCTAAGAATGATCTTGAGGATTTTTCACTTGATTCAGTTCTGAAATTACCGTCTTGTTTTGCTTCATTATTTCATTACTCCAATTATTTCTAATTTTCTAACTGTATTGCTTATACAGATTAATACTGTCCTTAGTAATAGTAATAGTATTTGGTAAAATAATAGAAATTTGAATGCCATTTGGATGTCTCTAAAAAGCGCGGCTGTTTTTTGGGCTCCTAGGCGTCAGGATTAGATATGAGTGGAGTGAAAATTACGTTATGCTAGTTTTGTTTAAAATAATGTAGATAAGGCTCATGAATATTAGGGCTGGAATTTTTCTTCAATGATTTCTAAAGACTCATAGAAAATCTTCTATGATATGAAGAATTGAAGATTCGAAGATTCGAAGATTCGAAGATTTGAAGATTCGAAAATTTGAAGATTTGAAGATTTGGATTTGAAGATTAAAAGATTCGAAGAATCGAAGATTCGAAGGTTTGAAGATTCGATGTTTCGAAGATTCGAAGTTTCGAATTTGACATTCTCTCAACTTGTGATATAATTATTGTAAAATTACCAAGTAAAAGCAAATAACTACTGATAAATCAAATGAAACACTGCAGCTTTGGATTCAACCTAAAAACCAGTGTTACCAAGTCAACGGAAAATCCATTAGATCTGGCGGATTTTGAATTCGAATTGCAGAAAAATTTTCTAGCGGATTTTCTAGCGGAATTATTGTTGAGAAGACTAGTGTAATTTAATATACATTTAAACTTTATTTTCAAAAAATATATTTTACAAAAGAAAAAGCAAAAACTTAAATCATTAATTAAAAAAAAAAAAATTAATTATAACTCACTTCAAACTTAATACATTTTTAATCATTAAAGTTACGTTTAAAGATAGATGTTATATTAATATGCAAAAATATTTGAGAAACTCTATCAAATCAGTATTTATTTTCTTTACGATTTTTGTGTTATTTAAGTGTTGAACAATTGAAAACATTAATTTTCAAAAGTTCATAACTTACGGAAAAAGTGTCACATTTGCAAAAATTAAATTTAGATGATTTGTAAGTATATTATTTTTTTTTCTAAATTTTCAACAACTTTAAATATTAATTTTTAAAAATTCACAGCCCACTCAAAAAATGACACATTTGCAAAAATCGAAGTTAATTCTAAAGGCAGATGTTCTGTGAATATATTAACATTTTTGAGAAAGTCAATCATATTTGTACTTATTTATTTTTTTAGATTTTCAGTGTTGTCAACAATTCAATCATTAATTTGCAAAAATTCAAAAATTCATAAATTAAAAAATTAACACATTTTCAAAAATCAAAGTTAGTTTTAAAGATAGTCGTTCTGTGGATATATTATAACATATGAGGAACTCAATTTTGTTATCGATTTTTGTTTTGTTTAAGTGTTCAACAACTTAAAACATTAATTTTCAAAAAATTTCAACTTAAAAATTAAATTTAGTTTCAAATGTAGAAATTTTGTAAGTATGTATATTATTTATTTTTTTTATTTTCTTGTTCAAGTCTTCAACAACTGTAAATATTATTTTTTTAAAATTCACAACTTACTCAAAAATTGACACATTTGCAACAATCGAAGTTAATAATTCTAAAGGCAGATGTTTTGTGAATATATTAACATTTTTGAGAACTCAATCATATTTGTACTTATTTATTTTTTTAGATTTTCAGTGTTTTAACAATTCAATAATTAATTTGCAAAAATTCAAAAATTCATGAATTAAAAAATAAACACATTTTCAAAAATCAATGTTAGTTTTAAAGGTAGTCGTTCTGTGAATGTATTAAAATATTTGAGGAACTCAATTTTGTTATCGATTTTTGTTTTGTTTAAGTATTCAACAGCTTAAAACATTAATTTTCAAAAATTCATAACACGCAAAAATTGACTCATTTTCAAAAATCATAGTTGATTTTAAAGATAAATATATTAGCATTAGGGTTTTTAAGGAAGTCAATCATACCAGTATTATTTTTTTCTATTTTTTCGTTTTCAAATATTTGACAACTTAAAAAATACTTTCTTAAAAATTTAACTTTTAACTCAAGCAGAAATTGAAAACATTTTCAACAATCAAAGTTTATGTTAATCTTGTCAATATATTAAAATTTTTGAGCAATTCTATCGTAAGTATTTATTTTCTTTAGATTTTTTTTATTCGATAATTTTCGAAACTTCATAACTCGGAGAAATAGGAATTAAAAAAAAAGTTAGATGTTTTGTAAAGATATTATGATTTTTTTTTTATTATGATTCTATTATAGCAGTATTTATTTTTTTACATTTTTTTTTGTTCAGTCGTCAAGAACTATAAATATTAATTTTCAAAAATTTTCTAAAAAGTGTCACATTTGCAAAAATTAAATTTAGTTTCAAATGTAGATATTTTGTAAGTATGTATATTATTTATTTTTTATTTTCTTGTTCAAGTCTCAACAACTTTAAATATCAATTTTTAAAAATTCACAACTCACGCAAAAAATGGCACATTTTCAAAAATCGAAGTTAATTTTAAAAGTAAATGTTTTGTGAATGGACTAAAATTTTTGAGAAATTCTATCATATTAGTATTTATTTTTTCAGATTTTCAGTGTTTAGCAATTTAAATCATAAATATGCAAAAACTCATAAACCCAAAAATTAACTCATTTTCAAAAATCAAAGCTGGTTTTAAAGGTAGTCGTTCTGTGGATATATTAAAATATTTGAGGAACTCAATTTTGTTTTCGATTTTTGTTTTGTTTAAGTGTTCAACAACTTAAAACATTAATTTTCCAAAATTCATAACTCGCGCAAAAATGGCACATTTTCAAAAATCGAAGTTAATTCTAAAGGTAGATGTTTTGTGAATATACTAAAATTTGTTAGAAATTCTATCATATCAGTATTTTTTTTTAGATTCTCAGTGTTCAACAACTTAAAATATTAATTTGCAAACATTCATAAACCCAAAAATGAACACATTTTCAAAAATCAAAGTTAGTTTTAAAGGTGGTCGTTCTCTGAATATATTGAAATATTTGAGGAACTCAATTATGTTTTGTTTAAGTGTTCAACAACTTAAAACATTAATTTTCAAAGATTCACAATTCACGCAAAAAATGGCACATTTTCAAAACTCGAAGTAAAATCTAAAGGTAGATCTTTTGTGAATATACTAAAATTTTTGAGAAATTCTATCATATCAGTATTTATTTTTTTAGATTTTCAGTGTTCAACAACTTAAAACATTAATTAGCAAACATTCATTAATCCAAAAATGAACACATTTTCAAAAACCAAAGCTCGTTTGAAAAGTAGTCGTTTTGTGGATATATTAAAATATTTGAGGAACTTAATTTTTTTTTCAATTTTTGTTTTGTTTAATAAGTGCTCAATACCTTGATACAATTATTTTCAAAAATTCATTACTAACAAAAATATCACATTTGATTCTAAAGGTAGATCTTTTGTGAATATACTAAAATTTTCTGGGAATTCTATTATATGTATTTATTTTTTTAGATTTTCAATGTTCAGCAACTTAAATAAAAAATTCATAAACCCAAAAATGAACACATTTTCAAAAACCAAAGCAGTCGTTCTGAGGATATATTAAAATATTTGAGGAAGTCAATTTTGTTTTCGATTGTTGTTTTGTTTAAATGTTCAACAACTTAAAACATTAATTTTCAAAAATTCATCTTATAGAGAAATTGACAGATTTAAGAAAATTAAAGATAGATAATTTGTAAAGTTATATTTTTTTTGAGGAACTCAATTATATCAGTAATTACTCTTTTGATTTTTTGTTCAATTCTTCATCTTCTTCAATTCATAACTTACATAAAAAAATGGAATGTATTTACATTTTTGAAGTATTCAATCATATCTGTATCGATTTTTTATTATTTTTTTAATTATTTTACCTAATATTCAGCATAAATTCGTGCACAAAATTTTAAGTTTAACGGCTAAACGTTATGTTAAAATTAGAGATAGCCAGTGACGCCTCGCGAAGTGACTCATGGTACGGCCGAGGTAGCGGACGGGGCAAAACAGATAGGTAGGGTCGGTTGCAGAGACGGCTGACGGCGTGACCGCACCTATCTGTATTACCACCTCTGCTACCTCGGCCGTACCATGAGTCACCCCGCGAGCCGTCACTGGAGATGGCTTATTGCATTTCCAATTAGTAAAACAAGGGTCATGAATTTTAACAAACCATTAAATCTAGAATTTTGAATACGAAATAGGGCTGTTTATAAAAATGTATTGGCGACAGATTAATTTAACGACTATTTTCAAAAATGAATTTAATAACAAAATTATTCCGTAACAGAATTAGCGTTGAAATGTTATATTATTATAACTAGGGAAGGATTTAATAGGCAAAACATTTGTTGTCATCTGTTTAAGGTAACAGATTCAATTTTAATAACTTGAAAACTGTAGTCGAGGATCAGACATGGCCAAAATAATGGTAATTGAAGAATGTTTACGAATTCCGTAATTATTTTATTTTGTTATTATTGTTAAGTTTTGTATGACCGATATGTTTATTTAATTGTTAATATCATCAATTATTCCAGAAATATGATGTATTTATTTATTTCGTACTTTATTTATATTCTGGCGGAATTCTAGCGGAATTAGGTTGTCTTTCTGGTGAAATATCATGTGACCAATTGACAACGCTGCTAAAAACGGGAAAAGTTGATTTGGAAATTTGAAATTTCTTGTATAACTGTTTTTAGAATTTATTTCAAAGCTTAAAAAATACAAATTGGGAATAACCTTACTTGTTGCAGAAAGCATTAGATAAATACAATAAAACGAAATGTAGCCTGAATATATGGATATTTATAACAAACAGGTTGAATATTCATATATTCAGGCTACATTTCGTTTTATTGTACTTAAAAAATACATATTATAAAAATTGAATAGTAGATTATTTGACAAGTTTTGCATGCGAATACCAATAAATGCAAGGTACGTGCATACAATGTAGCTTTCAAAACGTGTTGAACACTATGCTTTTCCTACGAAACTAAAATGCATTATTCATTTTTTTGTTGATAACAAGCCATTTCTTATATAAATATTAAGCAAAATGGTAAAACACAATAAGCATCGCTTCTCCTTGAGTGAATCATAAGCATGAGTCAGATATTTGCACAGAAGGCGAGCGTTTTGCTAATATACAGCACATTTTAACTTATCTCACTTGAAATTAACAGAAACTGGCAACGTTGTTAGCCTAGTTTAGATTGCTTGTGAAATATGTTCGTAATTTTCCTTGAAACGTTTTCTTTCCCATAAAGATAATAATGCAAAATTTATTACAATCCCAAATAAACACAGCGGCGGATATGATGAGATTACAAAGTATTACTGCGGCCATCATGTAACTTTTAACCCTTTCAGCCCTGGATTTTTAAATTTGAAAAAAAAATTTTTTTTTGTTAATTATTATTGATGGGGAGCTTCTTAAGACCATAAATACCAAATTTGAACTGATTTGATTAATTAGTATAGGAATTAATTAGTGAGGCTTTGTTGAAGTGACATCTAGTGATAAACAGCAAAGATATGGATTGTCATAGTAAGTAGAGACATGTAAATGTTGCGGTGGCAATTGCCAACACCAGGGCCGAAAGGGTTAATCAAACATAATTTTGTCCATATTGAAGGATATTTTTAAAATTCTAACATTGCACAAGAACTACTTTCCCATACTATGTACTAAAAGAGTAAAAAATATTAAACTCCTGGGCCCTGACACTGATTTTACTTCTGGTGATTTTTGTCATCGGTGGTTTTCCGCGTCATTTCTGTCACGACCGAATAGAATACGGTACTTGGCCGAAAACGCGTCATATCGGTGAGAAAAACCACCGATGACAAAAAAACACCAGAGGTAGAATCAGCGTTTGTTAACATTTTTGTTCACACTAGCTACGAACTATGGTAGTGTATATAGAACTTTGTTGCACAATTTTGTATGAAAGCAAATGAATATGGCATATGAGAGATGATTTTTAACTGTGCAAACATCTAAAATGGCTGCCATAAACGAAACTTGGGTACAGTACAGTGTTGCCATACGTACGGTAATTACTGTACTTGTACGGTATTCTGAGCGAAAGTACGGTATACGTATTTTTGAAAATTAATATTTTTGGTAGTAGAAGAAAAAAAAATCTAAAAAAATAAATAGTGATATTAAAGAATTCCACAAAATTTTTAAAATCTTTACACTACATCTACCTTTAAAACTAACCTACATTCTTTTTAATTTGCCAATTTCTTATGACTTTTTGAAAAGTAATATTTTAAGTTGTCGAACAATTGAACAAATAAAAATAAATACTTATATGATGGAATTACCTTAATTTACACTTGGATTTTTGAACATATCTGCTCGAGTCATAAATTTTTAAAAACGAATTTTTAAGTGGTCGAATATTTAAACAAGGAAAAACTAGAAAAAAACCATATCCCTAGGATTAAATTCCATAAAAAACTCTGATGCAATTTGCCTTTAAAATTAACCTTGATTTATGAAACTGAGTCAATTTTTGTGTTAGTTATGAATTTTTGAAAATTCATATTTTTAGTTGTTGAAGACGAACAAAAAAAAAAATCTAAAACACATAAATAGTAATATAATTGAACTCCACAAACATTTTAAAATAGTTACAACTAACTAAAATTTTTGCAAATTCGCCAATTTCTCCCCGAGTTATGATTTTTTCAAAATTATTTTTTGTGTTGTCGAACAATTGAACAAATTTAGAGAAAATAAATACTCAAATGCTCGACATTTTTAATATATCCACAAGATTTAACATAAATTTTGAATTTTGAGTTATAACTTTTTTTTTAAATGAATTTTTAACTGGTCAAATATTTTTACAAGGAAAAACTTTCACAATTCCTTAGAAACTCCAATGAAATCATAATACATGTACCTTTAAAATTAACCTTGATTTTTGAAATTGGGTCGATATTAATTTTTGAAAATTAATATTTTGGCTAAAAAATAAATACTGATATAATACTAATTCCTCAAAAATGTTGATATCTTTATTTATAACTAACCTGACCTTTAAAACTAACCAGACCTTTAAAACTAACTAACTGCCAATTTCTGTGAGTTATGAATTTTTGAAAATTGGTCGAAATATTTAAACAAAGAAAAAATAGAAATATGGATATGATTGAATTTTTTAAAAAGTCCGATGCTATCATAACACATTTATGTACCTTCAAAAAAAACTAATTTTTGAAAATGTGTTCATTTTTGGGATTTAAATTGTCGATTTTGGCAGTTGAAAATGTCATTTCTGGCAGTTAAAAATTGTCATTTTTGCCAGTTAAAAATGGTCGATACCGACACTTGAAAATTGGCCTTTAGGCAGTTGAAAATTGTCATTTTAGGCAGTTGAAAATTGTCATTTTTAGCAGCTTAAAATGGTCGTTTCCGTCACTTGAAAATTGGCCTTTTTGGCAGTTGAAATTTGGCAGTTGAAAATTGGCCTTTTGGTAGTTGAAAATTGGCCCTTTTGGCAGTTAAAAATTGTCATTTTTGGCAGCTTAAAATGGTCGTTTCCGACACTTTAAAATTGACCTTTTTTGCAGTTGAAAATTGGCCTCCTTGGCAGTAGAAATTGTCTTTTTGGCAGTTAGAAGTTGTCATTTTTGGCAGTTGAAAATTGTCATTTTTGGCAGTTAAAAATGGTCGTTTCCTACACTTGAAAATTGGCCTTTTTGGCAGTTGAAAATTGGCATTTTTTGCAGTTGAAAATTGGCATTTTTGGCAGTTGAAAATTGTCATTTTCGGCAGTTGAAAATTGGCATTTTTGGCAGCTTAAAATGGTCGTTTCCGACACTTGAAAGTTGGCCTTTTTGGCAGTTCAAAATTGGCCTTTTTGGCAGTTCAAAATGGTCGTTGCCGACACTTGAAAATTGGCCTTTAGGCAGTTGAAAATTGTCGTTTTAGGCTGTTGAAAATTGTCATTTTTGGCAGTTTAAAATTGTCATTTTCGGCAGTTGAAAATTGGCATTTTTGGCAGCTTAAAATGGTCGTTTCCGACACTTGAAAGTTGGCCTTTTTGGCAGTTAAAAATGGTCGTTGCCGACACTTGAAAATTGGCCTTTAGGCAGTTGAAAATTGTCGTTTTAGGCAGTTGAAAATTGTCATTTTTGGCAGCTTAAAATGGTCGTTTCTGACACTTGAAAGTTGGCCTTTTTGGCATTTGAAAATTGGCCTTTTTGGCAGTTCAAAATTGGCCTTTTTGGCAGTTAAAAATGGTCGTTGCCGACACATGAAAATTGGCCTTTAGGCAGTTGAAAATTGTCGTTTTAGGCAGTTGAAAATTGTCATTTTTTGGTAGCTTAAAATGGTCGTTTCCGACACTTGAAAGTTGGCTTTTTTGGCAGTTGAAAATTGTCCTTTTTGGCAGTTAAAAATGGTCGTTGCCGACTCTTGAAGATTGGCCTTTAGGCAGTTGAAAATTGTCGTTTTAGGCAGTTGAAAATTGTCGTTTTAGGCAGTTGAAAATTGTCATTTTTTGGTAGCTTAAAATGGTCGTTTCCGACACTTGAAAGTTGACCTTTTTGGCAGTTGAAAATTGTCCTTTTTGGCAGTTAAAAATAGTCGTTGCCGACACTTGAAGATTGGCCTTTAGGCAGTTGAAAACTGTCGTCGTTTTAGGCAGTTGAAAATTGTCATTTTTGGCAGCTTAAAATGGTCGTTTCCGACACTTGAAAGTTAGCCTTTTTGGCAGTTGAAAATTGGCCTTTTTGGCAGTTAAAAATGGTTGTTGCCGACACTTGAAAAGTGGCCTTTTGGCAGTTGAAAATTGGCCCTTTTGGCAGTTAAAAATTGTCGTTTTTGGCAGCTTAAAATGGTCTTTTTTGACACTTGAAAATTGACCTTTTTTGCAGTTGAAAATTGGCCTCTTTGGCAGTAGAAATTGTCTTTTTGGCAGTTAGAAGTTGTCATTTTTGGTAGTTGAAAATTATCATTTTTGGCAATTAAAAATGGTCGTTTCCGACACTTGAAAATTGGCCTTTTTGGCAGTTAAAAATTGCCATTTTTGGTAGTTAAAAATGGTCGTTTCCTACACTTGAAAATTGGCCTTTTTGGCAGTTGAAAATTGGCATTTTTTGCAGTTGAAAATTGGCAGTTTTGGCAGTTGAAAATTGTCATTTTCGGCAGTTGAAAATTGTCATTTTTGGCAGTCAAAAATGGTCATTTCCGACACTTGATTTATTACATGATATGCTAGAATTTATCAAAAATAAAAAAAACAATAGTATATTCACAAAACATCTGAATTATCTTCAATTTTTGAAAATGCGTGAGTTATAAATGTTTAAAAATGATATTTTTTAATTTGTCGAATATTTGAATAAAGAAAAATAAGAAAAAAAAAATACTGATATGATTGAATTAGTTAAAACGTTTAATGCAATTATAATATATTTATCTTTAAAATTAACTTTGAGTTTTAAAAATGCGTGTTATGAATGTTCACGTTTTAAGTTAAAGAAAACTGATATAGAATTTCTCAAAAATTTTAGTAAGTATATTCACAAAACATCTGCCTTTAGAATCAACTTAGACTTTTGAAAATGTGTCAATTTTTGTGTGAGAATAATTTTTTAAAATTAATATTTAAAGTTTTTGAAGACAAATAATCGATTTTTTTTTCATATATTTACATAACATCTATTTAATTTAATTTATTTAATGTGCTAAAAACAATGGGTTTGTACAGGTAAATATACATAATATAAATAAGTGGTTTCAATAAATAAATAAAAATATGAGCCATAACAGATATATAAAAAAAAAACTTAAACTTACAGTCTGTAGAAATATGCAAAATATGCGTTCAGAAATAAAACTGTAACATGAATAAATAACAAATGTATGTTTCTTTAAAACTAACTTTAATTTTTGAAAACGTGTCACTTTCAATTTTTAAAAACGATTTTTGAAACAAGGAAAAACTAGAAAACAAATCATATCCCTATGATTGAATTCCATAAAAAAAAACTCTGATGCAATCGTAATACATTTACCTTTAAAATTAATCTTGATTTTAAAACTTAGTCAATATTAGTGTTAGTTATGAATTTTTGAAAATTAATGTTTTAAGTTGTTGAACACAAACAAAACCAAAATCGAAAAGAAAATAAGGTCTGAAATGATAAGAGTTCCTCAAATATTTTAGAATATTCACAGAACATCTTAATTTTTCGAAAATGTATTAATTTTTCCGTGAGTAATATTTTTTAATAATGTTGCTTTTTCTCTTAAACGTAAAATACACGTTTCGAAAATAAAGTTCAAATTTAAATTGAATTACGCTAGTTTTCTCAACTATCCAACACAATTCCGTTAGAAAATCCGCCAGCCGCTAAAACGAAAATTACTCCGCAATGCGGATTCAAAATCCGCCAGATCTAGAGGATTTTCCGCTGACCTGGCAACACTGCCTATGGGAAGTTAACATTATATTAGCAGATATGACCATCTAGCGTCGATTTATGTAACAAATTCGTAGAAAAATGTGTAAATCTCCAAAATAATCCAATAGAACGAGTTTAAAAAAAGGGAAAACAGTTTTTTATGTGGTATTTTCGGTAAAAATAAAAATTTAGAAAACCTTCGCTTCACCTCTAAAATCGTAATTTTACATCATTATAAGTGTGTATTTCTCGTAGCCCACCCCAATAAATTATCACATTTAACATGTATGTATGGTAATTTATTAAGAAGTACGGTAATTCAGAGTACGCGGGTACGGTAATTCGTTTTCGAACGTGTGGCAACACTGGTACAGTACATCCTGCATAAAATCCACCAATAGCGAATTCCTGGATGTCATTTGGTTTGTGTACTAAATTTCAGTTCATATTTGTTCAACAAACGGCGTGGCAGGAATAGAGATTTATCTTATGAACCAGTGACGGTTCGCGGGGTTTTTTCTGGTACGGCCGAGGAACAAGAGGTGGCAGAAGAGGTACAGATAGGTAGGGTCAGTTGCAGAGACGGCTGGCTGCGTGACCGCACCTATCTGTATTACAACCTCTTGTTCCTCGGCCGTACCAGAAAAAAACCCCGCGAACCGTCACTGTTTTGAACCCAGAATGATTGAACGTACTTTACATATTATTATTCTGGATAGAAAAGACACATTTCTTCTGATCAAACCATCTTTGTTTCAACTAACGCGAGAGATACAAGTATAGTTTAAAGTTAAAACAAATCACTTATTGAAATCATTTCCTCCTTGACCTCGTCTATTGACGGATATTGCATACCGAACTGTCCATTATTGGTTATTTAACAAGCGTCATCAATTTCACTACTTAAAAATACTTTTGTGTACGTTGAAGTATTTTAGAGTGGGTGGAGTAAATTTAGCTTATCATAGTACCATTAACACTTTGGAGTCCCAGGGGTCGCTGGAAACACATGGTCGAAAAACGCCAAAAATCGCAACAGCTTTTGTCTTTATCGATCAAACAAAAACTCTCAACAGCGCGATCACGCTGCTTGGGACTCAAAGGGTTAAAGTACGATTTATCCCTACGTTGGTGGAATTCCAGCGGCGTAGCATATTTTACGCATGTTTAACGAATTTGTTTCTTTTCTAGTTAATTGCTGCTATCTTCTCCCTATGCCTGTCCAGCTCGATCCGAAACGAAAGGAGGAGAGGCGGTTATGCTTAAATAAGAGACAAATAAGCCCGTCACGAACGAGTTTTATATTTTTATAAATTTTAACAAACCGATAAGTACATGTATGTGATACTTGTTATACAAAAAAAAAACATTTATATTTATTACCGTTAGAAGTTATAAAATAGAGTTTTGCATTGTTAGAGTAGCATAGTATCTTCTATGTATGTATAGTTTAAATCAAGAAATTGTATCATAATTTAAAACTGTTGTAGATTATAAAAACAGTCGGACTTTATTTAAATATTTAATTATTAATAAGTACTGATTTGAACTATAACTACATCCTGTAACTAATTGTAAATTTATTTATATTTCATTTGCATGTTAGTGTTACACAAGTTTTGTATGTAATACGGTCGTTATGTTTTCATCAGAATTTATCGTTTACTAATACTGTAATTAATGTCGATTATAAAGATTGCAAAAGTGTGGCACATTATGTCGAGTTTGTGTAATGTGTTTTGAATGTCCAGGATATGTTTTTAATTAAAGATTCTCTATTGTAGTTTTTTTGTTTACTATATATTTTATTTGTAGTATATTATCGATATTTTATTACATAAAGATGAACAGTATGCTGAATATGTGAATATTCAACTTCCTAACTCTGCAAAATTAAGTCTTACTAACAAGGGGAGGATCAGATGTGTGACTCACCGATTTGATTCATCTTTGGCACACTTGTATGTCATGACTGGTAGTGTAGCAGGTGCAAGTAATAGGGCGCACTATTTAGCCGTTTTCGAGAAAAAAAGAGTTTTTTATTTGCAGTGTTTTTATTAGAGTGGTTTTAGCATATATGGTGGAGTTTCTAAGTATGTGAAAATCGACGGGACAACCCGGAAACTTGTTCGTATATATAAAAAACTAATAACTGTAAATTTTGAGCCATATCGAATATTGCGTAACCGGGCCCTAGCCCTCTAAAATTTGAAAAAGTCGGTTTTTTATTTTAATTTTATTTTGGTCCCCCCTAAAATTAAACAGTCCACCCTAATGGTGAAATTATATATTGTGTCGACAGAGGAAGTCAATACGAATCCAAAATTAATTTATTTTTTGAAATCGAACTAAAATTAATGGAGTTATGATTTTTTAGTTACATCATACTTGTATATTTCGATATTTCATGTTTTTAGATATTACCAATTAATGCATTTTTATTAAAATCTCTTCAAAGTTTAATAATTAAAACTTCTTTTGTTCCTTGTCATTGGTTAATAGAGCATTACATTCTTCGATTAATTTGACTTTTCATTCTAAAATGTCATTCACAACAAGAATTTTGTTAAGAATCTCACTGCCGGCAATATAATCCTGACATTGGGGCCAAATGTTGGATTCAAATTTCATAGCCCGTACTGATGAATAATATGTAATAATAATTCAATCGTATACATTGTGACCTAATCCTTCAGAGACGGTAATCAGAAGATGAACGGCATTTATGTCACTTATTTTACACTTGTCTAAAGCAGATGAGAACCTTTTTTCGCATCTTATTAAACAGTATAAACGTTGTTAAATCGTTGTTGATTGAGAAAGTTGTCCATTATTCGGCCGAATCATTTTCTCCACAGGTGACGTCCAATCAAATGATAACGGTTTCATTGCCCAAGAGTTTAGTTGTTACCATGGTTACGATTCGTTTTTTATCAGCGAACTGCCGCAATTTCCAAATAGACAAATGATTCGTTATAATTTAGTACTAAAATCTTTAGGTAATTATTTAATATGATGCGAAAAAGTATAGTATTAAACTCGTGAACAAGTTGGCCATTGCCACGAGGGTGAAGTTTGCAACACGAGCCGTAGGCGAGTGTTGCAATTCACCCGTTGCAATTCACTCGTTTAATAATATACTATCATTGATAAATGCAATTTTTCCTCGTTGTGGTTGTGGTTCTATGTCCTGATCTAGATCTGAGGTAGGATTAATATTCAAATCAGCTGGACTGTTACTACTATTTTCGCTTGAATCGCTGGCTTCTTGTTTCCATTGAGACAGAAGTGGACGAGACTGCCATTTCTTGATCAGGTTTTCTCTTCTTTCTCTACTTGTAACCGCTTCAAATGTCTTTCCACTTGCACTGCGAAACTTTCAATGCCATTGATTGATCCTTATCTTCCATTCTCTCTCTGCATTAATAGAAATGGTTTGTCTTCTTCAATTGTCATTATTTGCAATGCATTTTCAGAAGCAAAAACGAACAAATCATTGAAACTTTTAACAAATTATTTTTCTTTATTTATATGTGCTGCAGTTTCTCGAGAAGAACGCTTACTAAGATTTTGTCAATTTTTATGCCATAACTACATTTTATCGATGCGACGTTGTTTGCGTTGAATCGGAATATGAGCCTTTGACCAACAGATAATACTTCCACAACTAGCGTTTCACTGAAGCGTTTTATTAAGTACTCGCTCGTTGGAGAAAAACAAAGATACCACTTGCTTCCTAGATGGTAATTTTAAGCAAAGTATTTGGCTATGCGGTATTCCGATCAAATAAATTGCATCTGCAAATATGGTTTTTCCACTCATTTTTAAAGCAACTTTATAATATCGTTACAAAATGCCGCCGAAAACATCAAACCAGATTAACCAGGTGTCAATCTGCGCCACAGGCCGCAAGAAAATCACCCAAAATTACGCACATAAGGACACGCACGGATTATCTCTTGCGAGCTATGGTGCATCAAACTAATATTACCAAATGTCAAAAGATAAAAATAAGATGGGGTTACCAATTGAAGTGAAGCGTCTGGTTCACTTAGTCATGGCCTTCTTATAGTGTAATTTCAATTTCAATGAATAGAGAGGCATTAAAAAATTCATAACTTCGTCAATTTTAGTCCAATTTCAACAAATAAATACCTTTTGGATACATATTAACGTCCTTTATCCACAAAATATATATTTTGGCCATTTAGGTGGACCGTTTAATAATAGCATGAACCAAAATAAGAAGAAATAAAAAAAATGACTTTTTCAAATTTAATGGGCTAGGGCCCGGTTACGCAATGTTTGATATGACAGTTATTAGTTTTTTATCAACAGTAATATAACGAGTGCCTATGATTTTTCCAGCAATTATTAGCGGCAGGATCACGATTGCTTGTTGCGACGAAAATCGGCACGACTGCGAAGCAGGAGTGCCGATTTTCTAGAAGCAACAAGCAAGAGTGATCCAGACGCTAATAATTGCCTAGGAAAAATCAGTCACGAGTTAGATTCGGGAAGACAATTGGCCGAACAGAAAGTTCACACTTCTTAATTTGAAAAATTAAATTTAGTGACACCAAGTGTCAGACGTGTATTTATCTGCGCCACAATAATTGTAGTAAAAATGAGCTTACCAAGATTTTGAGAAATGCCTATGAATACTATTACTGATGAAAGCACTAACACTTCACCCGCAAATACAAACAGATCGAATTCAGGAGCAAACTGCTTAAAAGTCCGGCAATAACTGACGTTTTATACGCTATAGAAAATGAACCAACGCGTTGCTAGGCAATACCAACATGAGAGATTATCTGATTAGATACGACCCAGGGTAAATTGCCATGCATAACATAGAGCGTGGTCTGTTACGCATCGTAATTAGAATTTTATTGGATCATCTCATCAACGTTATTCGATTTCATTGGTTAGTAAGTAAATGAGGGCAATTGTCTATACGAACAATTTTCCGGGTTGTCCCGTTGATTTTCACATACTTCGAAAATAAGAACCACTCTAGTGTTTATGTACCATTTACGTTAATGAAACGATACCGATTCCATGGCGTATTGGTAAGATCTCCGGTTCATAATCGCAAGGTCGATGGATCGAGTCCTTTTGGTGGAAGGTTCTTTAATATTTTTTGTTCACGAAAATGTTATATTTTTTAATTTATTTAATTCTGCGGGCAGCATTAATAGAGTACATTTAACACTCAATTTCTTAAACACGCATTTACGTGTTTAATACGCTTATTAAACACGCACACGCGTTTGCGTGTTTAATATGGCCATTAAACACGCTAATTCGCACTTTAATTCACAGTACGCGATTTATGATAATATATTGTTTACCCTGTTTAATACTGATTTTAATTTTTTTTCAATAGTAATTGTAATTACAACTTTAATTTCGATTTTAATTTTGATTTTGATTTTGTTTTCGTTTTTTTTAATTTTGATTTTAATTTTCGTGTATAGTGTACAATACAATATACTGTTTTTTACAGTTTTTATAAATCCATGAGTATTTAAAAATGTAAATTTTAGAATAAATTATATTAATTTCATGTTTAGGAGAACAAATTAAACAGAAGATTGAAAAATCAGTATTTTTATTTACAATATTTTTTTTCTAAATTAATTGTCCTAGTTCGTGCAGTCCTTCATTGTCCGAAAGCACAACAGCATATAGAAAATAATACCGAACAAGGATTTATAAAAAATAGCCTGGAAATACAATTATTGGTTTTTCAATTAATTTGTTTAAGAATCCTTTTACTCCTGAAAATGAAAGTTAATATAAAATTGATTTTAAAATTAACACATTTAATGTGGAATGGAAATGGATGGATGGAATGGAAATGGATTTATAAAAACTATTAAAAAAGAAAATGAAACCTACTTTATTAACAAATGGGTTTCGATCCTTCGACCTTTCAACTATAAGCCGGAGGTCTTACCAATGGGCCAAGAGCACGGTGTATTCCGTTAACGTAAAAGATATATAAACACTCGACCAATTAGCAAATAAAAAAAAAACCCTTTTTTTTCGAAAAATGGCTGAATAGTGCGCCCTATTACTTGCACCTGTTACAATCCCAGTCATGACCTACAAGTACGCCAAAGATGGATTGAATCGGTGATTCACACATCTGATCCTCACCTTGTAAGACTAAAAACAAATTATTATTCTTATTAACACATTACTATCCGGAGACATATAAATATGTTTTTCTGTACTGCCAGAGACATATAAATATGTTCACACGGCATCTCGGAATAACGGTGAAAATTATTGCTGGCAATCGAATGGACGGTCAAACATGTAAACATATTTTAAATTTTATAATAAACTATTTATTATTACAAAAGTTGTGCCCATTTTTGTACGTGGTTATACAACACCCTCGCGCGCAATTAACCCGGACCGTAATGTATTAACACTTAATTTTGCAGAGTTACAAACAAATAACATTCAGGCTTTATTCATTTTATTTTGTTGCTTCTGCAACAAGTCAGGATTTTCAATTTTAATCATTAGTTTAGTTTTTGCTGTTCGTAATTTTCAATGGTGTATTTTTTTTTCTTTAGGGAGTTTTCGTACATATGTCACGGTCTGAGAAAGGGTCCGTTGGTACAGTACCCTTACAAAAAGTCGTTAAAAGTAGAGGATTTTGCAAATAGGATTGAATTCTGTATGTGATTTATAAATAAATTAACAGCCGCAATTTTATGCCCTTTACCTATTCACAGGTGAGAAAGCATTGTTTATCCGTGAAGATATTTAAAATTTAGAACAGCCAGACTTCAGCAATCTTCTTGCTTTGGCCGGCTATTCAGTTTCATTCTTACTTCACATGAAGACTTTTTTAAGCAGACAATAATATTTCTAGCATATTCGCAGTGACGTCATGATACGGCTGAGATAGTAGAGGTGGTAATACAAATGGATGCGGTCTCCGCAACCGACCCTACCTGTATGTATTGCCACCTCTGCTACCTCGGCCGTACCATGAGTCACCCATATTTGATACTCTTAAACAGAGGTCGCCAAAGTGGTCTATATAGACCCCCAGGGGTCTATTTAACAAAAGTAGGGGTCGATCTAAGCCTGGGGGTCTAATGGGGGTCGATCCGAATCGGAGGATCGATTGAGGGTCGAAGGAAAAACAAGTGTAAAAAAATTGAAAAATGTACGGAGATATAAACTTCAATTTTCATATTTTCCGCTAGTGAACATGAAACCTTTTTTAGTGGAACTGTTTTATTTAAAGGAAATGTATGAATATATATTTGGATCCCGCGTTTGGAAAAAATTATTAAACTATTTTAGGTCATCATCATTTATGTCTTTATGTATATATATTTTTTAACGAATATTATTACAGGAAATACAAGGCATAAATATTAATCATTCTTTTTACAGTCCCAAAATAGTCAATACACACATTTTTTACACCAGTGGATAGGCTTTGAAATTTAGTACATTTATGAAATTACGCTATCAAGATTTGTTCAGAAGTTATAGCCAAAAGACAAAAATATGGCTGATTTTCGAGGGGCGAGTTCACAAAAAAATACTTTTCGGGGGGTCGATGGAGATTTCGAAAAATTATATAGGGGTCGATGATCAAAAAAGTTTGGCCACCCCTGCTCTTAAATAACATCCGAAGAGGTTTCAATCGGCTTTTAGTAGTTCAAGAAACCCCTAGCAGAAATGCAATTGAATAGTCAACAATGTATATACACAAGGAAGACGGGTTGCAGATTTAGAATATTCTCGTCAGACCCAGGACACAGGTATCGCACAGGTGTTTATCATAAATGGCTTCATATGTCTACTTCTATTAGAACTGTCTGAACTACAATCTCTCATAGATTTTAATATGTTTCAACAGATGGCGGAGCTTGAATTGACTGCAAGTGTGGACTTTGTTTTTTTCTAATTATACGTATAAATTGTTATGGAAGCCTAGGTGTACTTATCATAACTGTAAATAAAATGTTTAATAATAAATATGTTGATAATTAATTTTTAACTTTACGGGGTCACTTCCTCGACCGTTTTCCATAAAAAAAGTAATTTTTAGGTACACTTTTCTAGAAAACTACTAGACCGATTTCACTGAAATTTTTTTTCTTACCTCTAAAGTAAGCATTTATGGTACGGCCGAGGTAGCAGAGGTGGCAATACGGATAGGTAGGGTCGGTTGCAGAAACGGTTGGCTGCGTGACCGCACCTATCTGTATTAGAGTACGTTTGAATAGAGAAGAGCCCAAGGTTGCGCGAGTTTTCAACGGTCGCTTGTGCCAGTGGCGTGCGCAATACAAGTAAATATATTTGGGAGGGCAGACAATAATACGTGAAAATCCCAATATAGGTGCCGCCTTCAAAAGCATCTATATTGCTTTGTATTTCATAAACTCTGTACAGATAATGTCACGAGATTGAGAGTGAATTACTTGTCCATGTTTCCCCAACAAACACTTCCTTTGCAGCGATAAATCATTTAATAAAAAAATGAAACAATTAAAATAAACCACTATCGTACAGTTTACTAACTAATAAGTTCTAAAAAGAACTGATTTTTATAAACACAGGAAAAACGAATCAAAGCAAAACAACGAACAATAAAAAGCAGAATGACACTCGGAACTCGGAAGCAACTACGCTAGTGAAACACTGCCACACCCTATTCTGCAAGAGACTCGACTTACGGCTAAAAACCAGTTTTCGTTCGTGCGCAAGGTTCTTCTCTATTCAAACGTACTCTACTTCCTCTTGGCCCTCGGCCGTACCAGAAAAAAACCCCGCGAACCGTCACTGTCTCAGCCATACTGGTAGGCAGGGGCGGCTCGTCATGTAGAGCCAAGGAGCCATGGCACTATCTCTAGTTTCGATCTTAGCAAGAATTTTTAATTAAATAGTGTTTTACAGGCAACGTGCATTTGGAGCCAAATGCATTCTGTTTCATCTCGTGAGCTCGACGACGACGACGACGACATTTGTCGTATTTTCCGCGCCATACATGAGTAAAATTAGTTCATTGCGGATAAGCATTTTTGCTCATGTACTATTGAGCAACGGCATCTCGTGGATTTCAAGACAAAGATGTCGCTCGTTCTGCACCACTTACTCTTATAGAGGAAGCAAATATTTCGTTGGTGTTTCGGTCAAATTTTCTTCCGTAATCCCGCTGCCGAACATCCACGAGTCGCCACTGCTATCAAGTACATAAATGAAATAATTAGGTAGGCGTCTGTCTGATTTGATTACCGTAATACTGTGGGATATGTCGAGCATTTTCCAGAATGCCAAAAATACAATATTTCTGGATGGATTTCAGAAGTTTGAAGCTAATTCTGGCAGTCACTATTGATTTGGAACAAAACGCAAATGAAATTTTTCTAAAAATCAAGTTTTGAGTGCTGACATTTTGTTTCCAGTGGGGGTACGTCGATCATTTTCCAGAATTCTGGCAATCACTATTTTTTTAGAATTTTTTAAATCACAAAACGCAAATTAAATTTTTCTAAAAATCAAGTTTTGAGTGCTGACATTTTGTTTCCAGTGGGGGTACGTCGATCATTTTCCAGTACGTCAAAAATACAACATTTTTGGATGTATTTGGGAAGTTGAAGCTAATTCTGGCAGTCACTATTTTTTTGGAACAAAACGCAAATTAAATTTTTCTAAAAATCAAGTTTTGAGTGCTGACATTTTGTTTCCAGTGGGGGTACGTCGATCATTTTCCAGTATGTCAAAAATACAATATTTCTGGATGTATTTCTGAAATTTGAAGCTAATTCTGGCAGTCACTATATTTTTTGGAATTTTTTAAATGACAAGATGCAAATTCTGTTTTTTCTAAAAATCAAATTTCGATGGCTGACATTTTGTTTCCAGCGGGGATATGTCGATCATTTTCCAGTTTGTCAAAAACACAATATTTCTGATGGATTTGAGAAGTTTGAGGCTAATTCTGGCAATCAGTATTTTTTTAGAATTTTTTAAATCACAAAATGCAAATTATATTTTTCTAAAAATCAAGTTTCGATGGCTGATATTTTGTCACTTTCCAGTTTGTCAAAAATACAATATTTCTAATGGATATGAGAAGTTTAAAACTAATTCTGGCAATCACTATTTTTTTTTTAAGGAAAGATAGTAGACAAGAATTCGGGTTGAGGAAGTGCGGATCATTTGGGAATTGACGTAGCCAAATAGGGCACTTTTCCACAACCGATAATTTGTATAATAATCATTTATAATGATGAAAGGGACACTAAGCATCCATTTTTTTTCGTTCCCAAAAAGTGACCGCGCGGATGGGATTCGAACCCACGACCACGAGGCCCGTAAGCAGGAGCTCTACTCATTGGGTTACCGCGGCCCCCAATCACTTTTTTTTTATAATTTTTTAAATCGCAAAATGCAAATTATATTTTTCTTCAACTCAAGTTTCGCGTGCTGGCATTTTGTTTCCAGTCGGGGTATGTCGACTATTTTCCAGTATGTTAAAAATACTATATTTCTGGATTGATCTGAGAAGTTTTGAAGCTAATTATAGCAGTCACTATTTTTTAGAATTCTTTAAATCACAAATTCCGTTTTTCCAAACTCACGTTTCGAGTGCTGACATTTTGTTTCCAGTGGGTGTATATCGATTATTTTCCTGTATGTTAGAAATGCTATATTTCTGGATGGATTTGAGAAGTTTGAAGCTAATTTTGGTAGTAACTATTTTTTTTAAATTTTTTAAATCAGAAGATACAAATTCGGTTTTCGATGGCTGATATTTTGTTTCTAGCGGAGGTATGTCGATTATTTTCCAGTTTATCAAAAATACAATATTTCTGGATAGATTTGAGAAGTTTGAAGCTAATTCAAAACTATTTTTTTTTAAATTTTTTAAATGACAAGATGCAAATTCTGTTTTCGATGGCTGACAATTTGTTTCTAGCGGAGGTATGTCGATCATTTTCCAGTTTGTCAAAAATACAATATTTCTGGATGGATTTGAGTAGTTTTGAAGCTAATTATAGCAGTCACTATTTTTTTAGAACTCTTTAAATCACAAATTCTGTTTTTCTAAACTCAAGTTTCGAGTGCTGACATTTTGTTTCCAGTGGGGGTATATCGATCATTTTCCAGTATGTTAGAAATACTATATTTCTGAATGGATTTGAGAAGTTTGAAGCTAATTCTGGTAGTAACTATTTTTTTTTTAAATTTTAAATCACAAGATGCAAATTCTGTTTTCGATGGCTGACATTTTGTTTCTAGCGGAGGTATCTCGATCATTTTCTAGTTTGTCAAAAATAATATATTTCTGGATGGAGTTGAGAAGTTTGAAGCTAATTCTGGCAGTCACTATTTTTTAGATTTTTTTAAAATCACAAGATGCAAATTTCGTTTTTCTAAAAATCAAGTTTCGAGTGTTAACATTTTGTTTCCAGTGGGAGTACGTTGATCATTTTCCAGTATATTAAAAATACAATATTTCTGGATGCATTTGGGAAATTTGAAGCTAATTCTGGCAGTCACAATTTTTTTTGAATTTTTTAAATCACAACTTGCAAATTTTGTTTTTCTAAAAATCAAGTTTTAAGCGCTGACATTTGGTTTCCAGTGGTGTATGTCGATCATTTTCCAGTATATCAAAAATACAATATTTCTGGATGGATTCGAGAAGCTACTTCAGGCAGTCACTTTTTGTTGCGATAGCTTCCAGCTTTAGTGCGTCGATTTTTAAAATTCATGAATGAGAAAGTTGAATCGAGATATACACTTAAAAAACAATTAGCTTTAAGGGTGTAACGAAGAAAACGTATTTTTTGTTTTCCATATGTTTTGTTTGGGGTGAGGTTACGTGGACGAAGAACGCTATTACAGATTGAGTACCCACCTGGGACAAAATTAAAATACACGACAAATCATACATTTAAATAAAATGTTCTGTTTATTTCTTCAAAAATTAAACGGGGGGATATATTTTTTGTATGCTAAGTGGCTCTACCAATAAAATGTTTCACGAGCCGCCACTGCTGGTAGGTATACCATATTAAAAACACGAGGTTAATTAATGCCTCGATTGACCCCATAAACTATATAGCCACCCCTTTCTGTACAAGAAAACAATACATAAAATAAGACGTCAACAACAATTATTGTAACTTAATAAACATTTTTAGTAATCCGTCGCGTCTTCGTAGACATCCAAAGCTTTGTGAAATTTCATTAAAATGTTGATTCATTCCCACTGAATCCTCGGGGTTTCACTTAATTAAAAACTAGTGCGCACTCTACCTCATACAAATTCCAATTTTTACTATCTGCAATCGTAAATCTGGAAACACACATGAATTATTAATATTTGGGATTGTGTATGTGAATGTACTTGATAAACACCGACATTAATTTCAGGATTTATAATTAATTAATTAATTTGATTAAAATACGCGTCCGTTAGTAATTGATTGATTTTATTGTTGGGCTTTAATTAGTTCATTCATGTTATTTATGGACCTCCTAGGAATGGCAGGTTTGTTTTTGATCACGTGGAAAGTCTATTAATGAATCATTTAAATTTATCTTTTTGTTTTACTTTTTGATTCAAAGTATACAATATTGAATATAAAATAATATTTAGAAATGCTATTCTGTATTGTCTCTTACAATCACGTTTTAAGTAACAGTCGCAGTTTAAATAGTAATCATCACAGTTTAGTTAACAGTTGTGATTTTAAGGAGCAATCACAGTTTAAGTCACAGTTTAAATAGTAGTGATTTTAAGTAGCAGCGATTTTAAGGTGCGGTGATTTTGAGTAGCAGTGATTTTAAGTAGTGGTGATTTTAAGTAGTGGTGGTTTTAAGTGGCAGTGATTATAAGTAGCAGTAAAATTCGCCTATTAGTAACAGTAACGACCTGTGATTTTTCAATACCAGTGAAAAATCACAGTTATGTGAAATATCGCCCATCCCTAGTGCTAACCGATCGGAGTTATTCGGTACCACAAATTAATATTAATAGTAAGTAAATAAGGAAGTAAGTTTATTCATGTCAGTTTACATTCGTCAGATAATAGTTTAATGACATTAAAATTAAGATAAAAATAAAGGTGATATTAATCTGTGATCGCTAATCCCGTCAAAGTACGACGAAGTTACAACCTCCGCCTCCAGAGAAGTTTGATAGAATTCTATTCTGCCAAATATAGAAGTCCACGACGGGACACATATGCCCCGTAATGCGGTGAACGCGTTAATCTATGAATATTCCACCTGTTCGTAATTCTGCAATATTAAGTTTTACTAGTACCAGCCTTAGTGAGCAGTGGCGGACGGGCCCGGTGGGACGGGTGTAAATAAGACACGTGCGGCCGGTCGCATTGTTGGAGCTCCGAAAGAAATTTTAATTAAATTATGGACGAAGCAAAATTTGATACGTATATCTATGTGCATAAAAAGTGGTTAGATGAGTATAATTAATTTATTAACAACTTTTCAAATTCGCTCTACATTTTCCAAATTATGACGTGCTCATCATAATAGGACAACGCTTTTGGCAGTTTGGCAATTTCAAAAATCAAAATTGAGAATTTTAAATCAACGAATTTTAAGAAAGTGATAATTTTGCATTTTGTGACAATTTCACGAAAACATTTGTAAGCTGTTTTAAAATTACATGAAATTCGTCAAATTTTGGCGTTTGAATCAACAAATTCGAACACGTGCAGTTGTGCAATTTCAAAAATCATAATTGCGAATTTCAATTCTTTGAACGTTTTGACGCTAATTCCAGTAACGGTTCGCGGGTTTTTTTCTGGTACGGCCGAGGTAGCAGGGGTAGCAATACAGATAGGTAGGGTCAGTTACAGAGACGGCTGGCTGCGTGACCGCACCTATCTGTATTACCACCTCTTGTTCTTCGGCCGTACCAGAAAAAACCCCGCGAACTGTCACTGGTTAATTCCACGAAAAAAATTGAGAGCCAGCTTTACAATAAATTTTCCACCTGTTGGCGTTGGAGTAATCAACATCGGACAAGGCGGTCGGCAGTTATACAACTTAAATAAAAATCAAAATCGCGATTTTGAAATCTTCAAAATTGCAAAAACTTTATTTTTTGCAGTTCTTTATTTTACGAGAAAATTTCGCTACCCTTTTTGAAACTACATTAAATTTTTCACATTTTGATGTTTGAATCATCAATGTTCGGCAGCTGTGCAATTAAAAAAAAATAAAATAGCAATTTTAAATCGTTTTTTGCCTTAATTTTACAAAAAACTGTATTAACCAGATTCGCCATATTTTGAATTTATTAAATAACATTAAAAATTGCGTTCTACGTTATGTTCCATGAATCCGAAAAAAGTTGACGTACAACGAAGAGCAGGCACGGTTCCACCCGACGCGTATAATACAGTGCAATCAAATAAAAGTTAGTCAAAGTTGGCCAAGAGCCAAAATTCTTAAACTTATTGGCAAGTGTCAAAATGGCGTATATTGATATTTTCAAATTTAGGAACCAAGAATTTACATTCGGCGGTTTTTTGTTCATGACCTGCTTTGACTAATTTTTTATTCGATCTCGCAGTATTATTACTTTACATTTTAGTAGAAATTAACAATTTTTGTCAGTTGTAAATTGTTATTTTTAACAGTTAAAAATTTTCTTTTTACTGCCAACGTGCCATTTGTGATGATAGAAATGTGCGATTTTTGACAGTTGTCATTTTTAGCAGTTAAAATGTTCTTTTTCTTTTAATATCAAAAAATGCCATTTTTGATTGTGGAAATCCATAATTTCTGGATGCTACTAATTTCTTTATTTACTGTTCAATAGTACCGTTTGTGGTGGCAGAAATGCAGAATTTTTGACAATTTGTAATTGTTACTTTCCCTTTTTTAATATTGAAACATGCCGAAAGTGAATTTTTCTTTTTATTGCTGAAATGAAACATTTTCAGTAATGAGCAATTTTTGACAGTCCTGAATAGTTATATTTGGCAATTGAAATTTCCTTTTCACTGCCAACGTGCTATTTGTGATGGTAGATATGTGCGATTTTTGACAGTTCGAAATTGTCATTTTTAGCAGTTGAAATTTTCCTTTTTTTAAATATCAAAAAATACCATTTTTGATAGTAAAATTCCACATTTTCCGGCAACTGGTAATTTCCATATTTGGCACTGAATCGTGCCGTTTGTGATGGCAGAAATGTAGAATTTTTGACAATTCGAAATTGTCATTTTTGACGGTTAAAAATTTATCTTTTTACTATAGAAAAATGCCGTTTCTGACAATAGAATTGCACAATTTTTGACAATTTGTAATTGTTACTTTTGGCCGTTGGAAATTTCCCATTTTTAATATTGAAAAATGCTGATAGTGATAGTAGAAATGCTTAAATTTTGACATTTTTCTAACATTTTTGGAATTTGGAAATTTTCTTTTTATTGTTGAAGCATGCCGTTTTCAGTAACGAGCAATTTTTGCAGGTATTTAATAGTTATTTTCAGCAATTGAAAACTTCCTTTTTGCTGCTAAGTGCCATTTGTGATAGTAGTGCTATTTTTGACAGTTAGAAATTGTCATTTTTAGCAGTTGAAATTTACTTCTTTCTTAATATCAAAAAATGCCGCCTTTGAGAGTAAAAAAAACATAATTTTTGGCAGCTGCAAATTTCCTTGTTTACCGTTGAATTATGCCGTTTGTGGTGGTAGAAATGCAGAATTTTTGATAATTCGAAATTACCATTGTTAGCAGTTAAAATTTTCTTTTTTTTTTAATTTAAAAAAATACCATTTTTGATAGTAAAAATCCACGATTTTTGACCACTGCAAATTTCTTTATGTGCCGTTTGTGGTGGCAGAGATGCAGAATTTTTGACAATTCGAAGTTGTCATTTTTAACGGTTAAAAATGTATCTTTTTAATAGTGAAAAATGTAGTTTCTGACATTAGAATTGCACAATTTTTGACAATTTGTAATTGTTACTTTGGCCGTTGGAAATTTCCCTTTTTTAATATTGAAAATGCCGATAGTGATAGTAGAAATGCTCAAATTTTGACAGTCTAACATTTTTGGCATTTGGAAATTTTCTTTTTATTGTTGAAGCGAGCCGTTTTCAGTAATGAGCAATTTTTGACAGTATTGAATAGTTATTTTCTGCAATTGAAAATTTCCTTTTTGCTGCTAAGTGCCATTTGTGATAGTAGTGCTATTTTTGACAGTTCGAAATTGTCATTTTTAGCAGTTGAAATTTACTTCTTTTTTAATATCAAAAAATGCCGTCTTTGATAGTAAATAACCATAATTTTTGGCAGCTGCAAATTTCTTTATTTACCGTTGAATTATGCTGTTTGTGGTTGCAAAAATGCAGAATTTTTGAAAATTTGATATTACCATTTTTAGCAGTTAAAATGTTCCTTTTTTTAATTTAAAAAAATACCATTTTTGATAGTAAAAATCCACAATTTTTGACCACTGCAATTTCTTAATGTGCCGTTTGTGGTGGCAGAAATGCAGAATTTTTGACAATTCAAAGTTGTCATTTTTACCTGTTAAAAATGTATCTTTTTAATAGTGAAAAATGCCGTTTCTGACATTAGAATTGCACAATTTTTGACAATTTGTAATTGTTACTTTGGCCGTTGGAAATTTCCCTTTTTTAATATTGAAAATGCCGATAGTGATAGTAGAAATGCTCAAATTTTGACAGTTTAACATTTTTGGCATTTGGAAATTTTCTTTTTATTGTTGAAGCGTGCCGTTTTCAGTAATGAGCAATTTTTGATAAAATTGAATAGTTATTTTCAGTAATTGAAAATTTATATTTTACTGCTAACGTGCCATTTGTGATAGTAGTGCAATTGTTGACAGTTCAAAATTGTCATTTTTAGCTGTTGAAATTTTCTTTTTTTTTAATCAAAAAATGCCATCTTTGATAGTAAAAAAACACAATTTCTCGCAGCTGCAAATTTCTTTATTTACCATTGAATCGTACCGTTTGTGGTGGCAGAAATTCAGAATTTTTAACAATACAAAAATGGCAATTTTCTTTTTTAATATCAAAAAATGGTGAAGTGGCCATCATGTTACTTTCTCCGATGGTATCATCATTTATATTTACACTTTCATGGTTTATTTTCCATTTAAATCATATTTTAAATGTACATCGAGCGTTTTGAAGACTCATATGAAACTGACGTTTAAAACGTCAAAATTATCAAAGATGGAAAAATTATACTTAAAATTCAAAAACTCAGTTTACTCAAAAACTAAAGAGATTTAGAAAAAAAATTATTCTTTATAAGTTATTCATTTTGGCATTCTCTACAGTTATTATTCACATGAATTTGCTGTAACTATTATCGTTTCATAATTATAAACCAAAAATTAAAAAAATTAATTTTTTTTTTCTCGAATAACAATAATTTTATTTTTCAAGCAAAAGATGTTCATTTCTTTGTTGTCTTTAATGTTTGTTTAAATGTTTTTGTGACATTTTTCATATTTAAGAAAAAAACAAAAAAACAGTTAAGGTAAACACCCACTTCCGTTGTACGAAATTTTACTAAAAGCTTTTCAGTTCTTTGGATTATCAAATAAGACGGATGTTCAAAGTTTCATATCAATTGATTTATTAGTTTTTGAGATATAGCGCGCACAGACACGCACACACATACAGACACACACACAGACACAATTTTTTTTTCCAGAAATTGTTGAAATGGCATCTAGGGACCCCAAAACGGATATTTCCGTAAAAAAAAAATTTTGAAAAAAAATAACGATCACAATACTTTCTCGTATTTCGTAACGAAGAAAGTAAAAATGCCGTTTTTGATTGTAAAAATCCACAATTTTTGACAGCTGCAAATTTCTTTATGTGGCGTTTGCGGTGGAAAAATGCAGAATTTTTGACAATTCGAAATTGTTTGACGGTTATTTATTTGAAATTTCTGTATGAAAGTTTTGCCCTCCCCCCTTGGAAAATTTTCTGCGGACGCCCATGACATGCTGAAATCAACGGAATAATACACAGAAAATAATACATTTTTTTGTAAAATCAGTTTAGTCTAGGAGGAACTTGCTCCAGCCATTCTTCGAGTTTCCAACAATTTGAATATTCATATATTCAGGCTACTTTTCATCTTTATTTAATTTATTTAATGCTTCTGGAAAAGCTGAGGGACTTTCAATTTTAAATATTATGAGGCATGATACAAATTATGGTATGATCTGGGGCGCCATACAACTTTAATCCGACTCTGTTCAATTAAATTCACTTTATTACAGCCTCAATTTACATTAAAATATGTACGTGTAATATGTAAACAATACGAGAACAAAGGATTATAAAAAGGTAACCACCTGAAAATAACAACCTTATCTTCAGCGATAGCGACATTGTTGGAAGTCTTAGATTATCACCGCTTGGCCACCATCGCTATTCACTACTACCTTTACCTGTTATTTTTTTTTTCTATAAATCCCGCAACCTAAAGCCGGTTTTGGAGTTTTTTCCCGATTTTTTTCCACTTGTTAGCCGTATCTACATTGTACATACGTATCCGTACGCCAGTAGCGTTGTCCTTCGGAAGCAACGAGGCAGTCAAGTCAGTCAGTCCAGTCAGTTTCATTCGGCGGTGGAACGCACACAGAAAACAAACGCGCGCGCTCTTCTGCTACAGGTTTTGATTTTTTTTTAGTTTTAAAAAAATATTTAAATTGGTGTTGTAAGTGGTGCAAACATGGGGTGCGGTATCGCGATTATCAAGTATTTGGTGTTCATATTTAATCTCGTCTTTGGGGTAAGTACTCGTTTAACTAATGTAGCAGGATGGATTTTTCTTATTCCCTTTTAAATTTTAAATAATTAATTCATGATATTTAATAAAGAGATTGTTTAATGCAATTGAAAAATTTATCATTGATTAGTTGTGTGAATTTTTATAAATTACCATGTAGTAACAGTCGCAACCATCAGAAAAAATAAAAATGATCTTTATTCAGACAATACAAATACAAAATATAAAATGGACATAGATTTTAAAAATGTGTTAGTCTCTCTGGGCTATCGACCATCGGTCTTAATACGTCTTATTTTATTAATATTTATTTATAATATCATACGATCTATTTTGACAGAGAGAGAGAAAGATAATACATTTATTGAGACACTTTTACAAATGACGTTAACAGGCAATTGACCAGAGGTCTTTCAGCCTATCTATTTTGATTTTCCCAATTTCGTCACAAACATAAAAAAAGAAAGACCATTGGGCGGTAGCCTAAAGTATATTAAAAAAAAATGGAATCCAGAGTATGTCATGTATTGGAAAATGTGGATAAAAATATTATTTATTTATTTATTTATTTATCTAAAACCTGATCATTAGATCAAATTTGGTCGTGTTAATACAAAATTATGATATTTAACGTAAATAAAAAGAAACAATTAGTGTTGGTATTTTTAAGCTAGTGTTTGATGTTCTAAATCTTGGGATGGATTTGAAGAGCTATTAATTTTTGGTAGATTAACTCATTTCCATAAATAGAAGATTCAAATTTAAAAATACAAAATAGCGACTTACCTTTATATTGCTCCCCCGCCTATTTGGATACGCCAGTGATCTCAAACAATAAGTAGTTTGCGATCACTGCGAGGAGGGCAAAGGGGGTAATTGCCCCTCCCCCTTGAGTCTGGATTTTTGTTCGTTTAGTGAACTTTACGAAAAAAATATGAGGGGTCAGTGGCGGCTCGTAGATGTTGATGGTAGAGCCATTTTTACAGTATAACCCCCCCCCCCCCCCCCCCGTTTTTACAGAAAGTAAGAACGATTTATCTTCTAGATCAAAGAAACTGGCGAAAAAGTGTTTTAAGAATTAATTAAAAATTCTTGCTGAGCTTGACTCGACAGGTAGTAGTACCTTGGCTCCCCATTAAAAAATTATTGAAATTTAGGAAGTTGATTATATTTTCAAAATATAGTAATTTAAGAGTTGCTTGGAATTATTTCAGAATTTTTAAACAATTTCTACTATTTTTTATTTATTTCAGAAAATGGTCAATTTTTAACGCAATTAAAAAATGCATGTTTAACAACGAACAGTTATAACCCATTAAAAAATTATTGAAATTTAAGAAGTTGATTATATTCTTTAAATATAATAATTTAGGAGTTGTATGAAATTATTTCAGAATTTTTAAACAATTTCTACTATTTTTTTATTTATTTTAGAAAATGGTCAATTTTTAACGCAATTAAAAAATGCATGTTTAACAACGAACAGTTATGACCCATTAAAAAATTATTGAAATTTAAGAAGTTGATTATATTCTCAAAATATAATAATTTAGGAGATATATGGAATTATTTCAGAATTTTTAAACAATTTCTACTATTTTTATTTATTTTAGAAAATGGTCAATTTTGAACGCAATTAAAAAATGCATGTTTAACTACGAACAGTTATGACCCATTAAAAAATTATTGAAATTTAAGAAGTTGATTATATTCTCAAAATATAATAATTTAGGAGATATATGGAATTATTTCAGAATTTTTAAACAATTTCTACTATTTTTATTTATTTTAGAAAATGGTCAATTTTGAACACAATTAAAAAATGCATGTTTAACTACGAACAGTTATAACCCATTAGAAAATTATTGGAATTTAAGAAGTTTATTATATTCTCAAAATATAATAATTTAGGAGTTGTATGGAATTATTTCAGAATATTTAAACAATTTCTACTATTTTTTATTTATTTTAGAAAATGGTCAATTTTTAACGCAATTAAAAAATGCATGTTTAACAACGAACAGTTATAGCCCATTAAAAAATTATTGAATATAAGAAGTTGATTATATTCTCAAAATATAATCATTTAGGAGTTGAATGGAATTATTTCAGATTTTTTAAACAATTTCTACTATTTTTTATTTATTTAATAAAATGGTCAATTTTGAACGCAATTAAAAAATGCATGTTTAACAACGAACAGTTATAACCCATTAAAAAATTATTGAAATTTAAGAAGTTGATTATATTCTCAAAATATAATAATTTAGGAGTTGTATGGAATTATTTCAGAATTTTTAAACAATTTCTACTATTTTTATTTATTTTAGAAAATGGTCAATTTTGAACGCAATTAAAAAATGCATGTTTAACTACGAACAGTTATAACCCATTAGAAAATTATTGGAATTTAAGAAGTTTATTATATTCTCAAAATATAATAATTTAGGAGTTGTATGGAATTATTTCAGAATATTTAAACAATTTCTACTATTTTTTATTTATTTTAGAAAATGGTCAATTTTGAACGCAATTAAAAAATGCATGTTTAACAACGAACAGTTATAACCCATTAAAAAATTATTGAAATTTAAGAAGTTGATTATATTCTCAAAATATAATAATTTAGGAGTTGTATGGAATTATTTCAGAAATTTTAAACATTTTCTTCTATTTTTTAAATTTATTTTAGAAAATGGTCAATTTTGGAAGCAATTAAAAAAATGCATGTTTAACTACGAACAGTTATAACCCATTAAAAATGATTTAAATTTAAGAAGTTGATTATATTCTCAAAATATAGTAATTTGAGAGTTGCTGGGATTTATTTCAGAATTTTTAAACAATTTCTACTATTTTTTATTTATTTTAGAAAATGGTAAATTTTGAACGCAATTAAAAAAATGCATGTTTAACTACGAACAGTTATAATTCATTAAAAAATTATTGGAATTTAAGAAGTTGATTATATTCTCAAAATATAATAATTTAGGAGTTATATGGAATTATTTCAGAATTTTGAAACAATTTCTACTATTTTTTATTTATTTTAGAAAATGGTCACGTTTGAACGCAATTAAAATATGCATGTTTAACAACGAACAGTTATAACCGATTAAAAAAATTATTGGAATTTAAGAAGTTGATTATATTCTCAAAATATAATAATTAAGGAGTTGTATGGAATTATTTCAGATTTTTTAAACAATTTCTACTATTTTTTATTTATTTAATAAAATGGTCAATTTTGAACGCAATTAAAAAAATGCATGTTTAACAACGAACAGTTATAACCCATTAAAAAATTATTGGAATTTAAGAAGTTGATTATATTCTCAAAATATAATAATTTAGGAGTTGTATAGAATTATTTCAGAATTTTTAAACAATTTCTACTATTTTTTATTTATTTTAGAAAATGGTCAATTTTGAACGCAATTAAAAAATGCATGTTTAACAACGAACAGTTATAACCCATTAAAAAATTATTGAAATTTAAGAAGTTGATTATATTCTCAAAATATAATAATTTAGGAGTTGTATGGAATTATTTCAGAATTTTTAAACAATTTCTACTATTTTTATTTATTTTAGAAAATGGTCAATTTTGAACGCAATTAAAAAATGCATGTTTAACTACGAACAGTTATAACCCATTAGAAAATTATTGGAATTTAAGAAGTTTATTATATTCTCAAAATATAATAATTTAGGAGTTGTATGGAATTATTTCAGAATATTTAAACAATTTCTACTATTTTTTATTTATTTTAGAAAATGGTCAATTTTTAACGCAATTAAAAAATGCATGTTTAACAACGAACAGTTATAACCCATTAAAAAATTATTGAATATAAGAAGTTGATTATATTCTCAAAATATAATCATTTAGGAGTTGAATGGAATTATTTCAGAATTTTTAAACAATTTCTACTATTTTTTATTTATTTTAGAAAATGTTCAATTTTGAACGCAATTAAAAAATGCATGTTTAACTACGAACAGTTATAACCCATTAAAAAATGATTTAAATTTAAGAAGTTGATTATATTCTCAAATTATAATCATTTAGGAGTTGTATGGAATTATTTCAGAATTTTTAAACAATTTCTACTATTTTTTTATTTATTTTAGAAAATGGTCAATTTTGAACGCAATTAAAAAATGCATGTTTAACAACGAACAGTTATAACCCATTAAAAAATTATTGAAATTTAAGAAGTTGATTATATTCTCAAAATATAATAATTTAGGAGTTGTATGGAATTATTTCAGAATTTTTAAACAATTTCTACAATTTTTTATTTATTTTAGAAAATGGTCAATTTTGAACGCAATTAAAAAATGCATATTTAACAACGGACAGTTATAACCAGTGATGGCTCGTGGAACCTGTTGTTGGTAGAGCCACTTAAACAATATACCCCACCCCCTCCATTTTTGAAGAAAGAACGAACGATTTATCTGCCTAGAGATCAAAGTAACTGGCGAAAAAGTGTTTTAAGAATTATTTAAAAATTCTTACTGAGCTTGAAACTACAGGTAGTGCTCTTTATCTCTATATAGCAAGCCGCCCCTGTCAGGGGTGACAATAAAAAATTAATTAAATTGTTTTGAATATTTGTATTGAGAAACCCCTGGATCCGCCCCTGTTTAAAATCCTGGGGTAGAATTTTATAAGCACTGTCAATTTTAGATAGATTAATTTATTCTTATACATTCCCATACATAGAAGATTAAAATTTAATTCAAATACGATTAAGGACTTTAATAAATAAAGATAAATCGTGAAAAATTGTGATGTACCTTAAGCCATAAATAATTGCAACGAAATGTATTGTTTGTGATACTCAGGTGTCTGCAGGGTTTCAGTCCCCTTAGGCTTTGCATCTCTGTCGCAATATATTCCCGAACGTAACACCCACTATTTTATTCTCGGTTTAAAACATCTGTCGCCGCTATCCGATAACAAAATTGTCTTTCGCCATTCCAATTTTGGCAATGTTCATCGCAAAGGCTTCATTAATTGTGTGTTCGCAATCCTTCTACACATGTTCTATGTTTCGTATGTCCAGTGGCACACATTTAGTACTTCTTTCTGGCAACTTTCCATAATTCATCCTCATGACATTCGTTGTTGTTTTTTTTTTTAAATTGAGCATAAATTAGTGTTTCCCATCGATGACAACTGCTGACAGGTTTCTGGCTACTAGCTACTACTAGCCGTCATCAATATAGTGGATTGATTTGACGCTTTACTGCGAGTATTAAGCAGTTCCCAACAACGCACGTACTATAGCTAAAAACCAGTCTACAGATGGAAAATAATAATGCATGCTTGATTCGTAGTTATTGTTCTCAAAAACAGATAGAATGGCAAATATCCGTGGCCTGAAATGGTGCGATCTCTACCATATGAAAGGTCACGGCGAAAAACGATCAGCCACAAATTTTTCTATTGTTCAATATTTAGATTTTAATGCTTAAAGTCAGTTATGCTAGGTTAAAATGAGGAAAAAAATTAACACTTGTACGCACTTTATAGCAAAAAACCGTTTATTAAGAAAATGAAAAAGAATATTTTTTTCACTTCATTCAAATCAATTTTTTTTTTTAAAGACTTGACATTGATCGTTTTTTCATGTAATCAATAGGTGGGTCGTCGTCAAATTCGGTGTCACTTTAATCTTTTGTGACTTGTGTAAACGACTGTAGTAGCACCAACACATTTTGATTGATTGATTGATTGATTGATTGATTGATTGATCTTCTGATGTTGTCAGAAACCAATGGTTAATAGAAAGACTTAGCATCAAGATTTGCTAAGAACTGAGTCAGGTGTTATAGGTCCTTTAACTTTGCAGCTTTGATAGGCAAAGGCCCATCGTAGAGCTTATTCAGTGTTGTAGAATGAGTATTTTTATATTTTCGCTTATTTTTTTAAATTTTGTGTAGGAATCACAACTTTCAAGTAATACCCGTAGTAACTAGCCTTGCGTAAAATAAACCTTGGCTCATTTTTGTCAGTTTTCATCATCCTGATTGATCTTGTTGACATAGAACATTTCGGCGTAAATGATCCTGAAAATAACTTTGTTCAAGTTTGAAAGTTGACTTCATCCGCACAGTTAATCATTTTGAAAGATGAAGGTTTGATTCTGCTATTTCTTAGTACATCCCTCCAGTCATCTGATATCTTAGTATACGATTTTGAGTTAACAAGGCTCATATCCTTGTCACATTCCACGGATAGGAAATATAACACTTCTACTATCAAAGCAGTTCATCTTGTGCACCATGTAATGCGGAAAGCGAATTTACTGTGAATTATTTATTTTGGCTACTGCAGAAGTTACAAAAAATTATTAGATGCCGTTACTTCGGAGCCCAATACATTCTAGTCATTCTTTTTTTTCTGTATCGATTTATTCAATGATATTTATATAGTTTCATCACACCCACATTTAGCTATATTGTCTCCCATAACCACAATTAAAAATGTCTCAAGCACTACACGTATCTTTACGAGGAAAACCAAAGAATATATTAAAATTTTGGAGAAAAGAAGGAAATTTTTTGGGCTCTGATCTTTTCTACTTGTCAGCGATATCTCAAAAACGACCAGAAATGGTCCCTGATCGTTTGTCTCAGTCGCCTAGACACCGTAGCAAACCATTCTACTATTTTACTTAAAACTGTTTTTAATTGAAATTAATCTGCACCGCATTCGTGACTTTTTCATTAATGCTGATTTTTGTCCGTACTTGCAGAATATTTTTATCTTCATTTTGATAAACATTCAATATTGTTTCCCCATTCTCATATCAACTCACGGCAGGTTTCGATCTTATTTTAATCTCTTCAGCACTGTATCGACGCTGACAGGGAAACTTCTCTTCCCTATTGTCGGTGGCAGGGGCGGCTCGTTATATAGAACCAAGGAGCCATGGCACTACCTGTAGTTTCAAGCTCAGCAAGAATTTTTAATATATTCTTAAAACACTTTTTCGCGAGTTACTTTGGTCTATGAAGATAAATCGTTCATTCTTTCCTTCTTGTCTAAAATTGTATTTTTTAGCTGACAATAATGGTGTGTTGCAATTGTCAACAATGGTTTGTTGCAGTTGTCAGGAATAGTATGTTTCAGCTGTTAAGAAATGTATTATTCAACTGTCGAAAATTATATTTTCAGTTGTCAAACTGGTATTTTTCAGCTATCAAAAAAGTATTTTCGACATTTTTTATTTGTCAAAAAATGGCATTTTTTCAGGTTTCAAAAATTGTACTTTTTGTTATGAAAAAATGTATTTTTTAGCTAACAATAATGGTTTGTTGCAGTTGTCAAGAATGGTATTTTTCATTTCATTTCATAATGGTAGTTTTCAGCTGTTAAAAAGTGTATTATTCAAATGCCAAAAATGATATTTTTCAGTTGTCAAAATTTTTTTTTTTAATTTCAAAAGAGATATTTCTCACCTATTAAAATATATTTTTTCAGCTATCAATTTTCTTTAAATTGTCAAAAATGTCATTTTTCGGCTGTCAAAAATTGACTTTTTGTAGTCAAAAATTGTATTTTTTAGCAGGCAATAATGGTATGTTACAGTAGTCAATAGCGGTTTATTGCAGTTTTCAACAATGGTATTTTTCTGCTGTTAAGAAGTGTATTATTTAACTGTCAAAAATGATATTTTTCAGCTGTCAAAAATGCGATTTCCAACCTATAGAAATGTTATTTTTCAGCTATCAAAAGCAGCATTTTTAACTATAAAAATGGCATTTTTCAGTTGACAATAATTGTATTTTTTGTATTGTCAAAAATTGTATTTTTTAGCTGACAATAATGATATTTTACAGTTGTCAATAATGGTTTGTTGCAGTTGTCAACAATGGTATTTTTCAGCTGTTAAAAATGGTAGTTTTCAGCTGTTAAAAATGGTAGTTTCAGCTGTTAAGAAATGTATTATTCAACTGTCGAAAATGATATTTTTTAGCTGTCAAAAAAAGGTATTTCTCACCTATAAAAATGGTACTTTTCAGCTATCAAAGGTAGCATTTTTGGTCATTTTTATTGCAGTTTTCAAGAATGGTATATTTCAGCTATTAAAAGGGTAATTTTCAGCTGTCAAAAATGATATTTTTCAGCTGCCAAAAATTATATTATTCAGCTGTCAAAAATTATATTTTTCAGCTGTCAACAATGGTATTTCCCACCTACAAAAATGGTATTTTCTAGCTACCAACAGCAGCATTTTTTGACATTTTTTTTAATTGTCAAAAATTTCAAAAATTGTACCTTTTATTGTCAAAAATTGTACTTTATGTTGTCAAAAATTGTATTTTTTTGTTTTCAAAAATTGTAAAAAATATAATGTTTCAGTTGTCAAGAATGATTTTTTGCCAACAATGGTATTTCCCACCTATATAAATCGTATTTTTTAGCTATCAAAAGCAGCATTTTTTGACATTCTTTAACTATCAAAATGGCATTTTTCAGCTATCAAAACCTGTATATTTTATTGACGATTTTTCTTTTTTTTTGTTGTCAAAAATTGTATTTTTTAGCTACCAATAACTGTATGTTTCAGCCGTCGGAAATGATATTTTTCGGCTGTCAAGAATGGTAATCCCCGGCTGTTGAAAATAGTATTTTTCAGCTGTCTCAAGTTGTATTTTACAATTGTAGAAAATTGTATTCTTCATCCACCAAATATGCTATGTTTCAGCTGCCAAAAATAGTATTTTTCACCTAATAAAAATAGTTTTTTTCAACATTTTTTTATTGTCAAAAATTGTATTTTTCAGCTATCAAAAGTAATATATTTTGCTGTCAAAAGTAGTATTTTTACTGTCAAAAATAGTATTTTTGTCAAAAATAGTATTTTTCGTGTGTCAGGAATGACAAAAATGGTATTCCTCAGCTGTTGAATATTAGTACTTTTCAGCTGTCAAAAATAGTATTTTTTTACTGTCAAAAATAGTATTTTTCGTGTTTCAACAATGGTATGTTTCAGCTGTCAAAAACAGTATTTTTCACCTAATAAAAATAGTTTTTTTTCAACATTTTTGAATTGTCAAAAATTGTATTTTTCAGCTGTCAAAAGTAGTATATTTCACTGTCGAAAGCAGGTGCTTATATAGAGCCAAGGAGCCATGACACTACCTGTCGTTTCAAGCTCGGCAAGAATTTTTAATTAATTCTTAAAACACTTTTTTTCTAGTTACTTTGGTTTAGGAAGATAAATCGTTCTTTCTTTGTTAAAAAAATGAGGGGGGGGGGGATATTGTATAGGTGGCTCTACCATCAACATGTTTCACAAGCCGCCACTGGTCGGTGGATTACTTCACCAAATTAGGAAAGTTTGTGCAACGTTTAGATAATATATGTCATATTAATGGTGTACAAATAATATTTTTTTTAGATACGGTTTCAAATAAAAAAATGTTCAAATCAAAATAGGGGGTCTTTTAACAATTGTTTTTAATTTTTAGAAACTTTAAGAACGCGAAATATCAAAAATGGACTCTGTTCTGTTCAAAACGAATTATCTCAAAATCTAAAGATGAGATGTTTCCAGATTTTTTCTCCATCTTAAAGATTGATCTATTTTCGGTAAATTTTGAAAGTTTTAAAGTCGCAACAATTGTTTTTCAATTTTTTAAGTCAACTTTTAGAACGCAAAATTTCAGTAAATGACTCTGTTCAGTTCAAATGGAATTATTTCAAAATCTTAAGATAGGGCATTTTAAGATTTTTACGCTATCTTCTAGATTAATCTATTTTAGGTAAATTTGTTAGTCCTAACAATTGTTTTTCATTTTTTTTAAATCAACTTTAAGAACTCGAAATTTCAGCTAATGACTGTTCGGTTCAAATGAAATTATCTGAAAATCTTGAGATGGGGTGTTTCTGGATTTTTACGCTATCTTCTAGATTAATCTATTTTAAGTAAATTTGTTAGTCCTAACAATTGTTTTTAATTTTTTTTATAAATCAACTTTAAGAACGCGAAATTTCAGCTAATGACTGTTTGGTTTAAATAGAATTATCTCAAAATCTTAAGGTGGGGTGTTTCTGGATTTTCACGCCATCTTGAAGATTGATCCATTTTTAATAAATTTGGAAAGTTTTAAAGTCATAACAATTGTTTTTCAATTTTTTTAGTCAACTTTAAGAACGCAAAATTTCAGCAATTGACTGTTCAGTTCAAATGGAATTATTTCAAAATCTTTAGATGGGGCATTTCAAGATTTTACGCTATCTTCTACATTAATCTATTTTAAGTAAATTTGTTAAAGTCCTAACAATTGTTTTTCAATATTTTTTTAGTCAACTTTAAGAACGCGAAATTTCAGCTAATGACTGTTCGGTTCAATTGGAATTATCTGAAAATCTTAAGGTGGGGTGTTTCTGGATTCTTACGCCATCTTGATTGATCTATTTTAAGTAAATTTGACAAGTTGTAATGTCGTAACAATTGTTTTTCAATTTTTTTATTCAACTTTAAGAACACAAAATTTCATGAATTGATTCTGTTCAGTTCAAATGGAATTATTTAAAAATGCATTACTATTTATTACCTGTTTTTAAATTACACTAAATTTTCGACAGTTAGAATCATCAAAATCGGAGTTGCAGTTGTGCATTTTCAAAAATCAAAGTTATCAAGCCGGATGCGCACCTGCACCCACTTTCATATTAAATTTAACTGCAGACAAATTTAACTGCTTTTCGGTAGACAGCATCCATAAATGATGTCACAGGTTTAGGGGGGATCAGGGGAATTAAAATATGTGTTATTATGACGGCGCCTAAATCCTCTGAAAGGCATGAAGATTAAGAAAAGCTATTAGGAAGGAAGAACACCTGCTCAATATCTCCTAATAAGCAGCAATATTTTAATCAGGATAGTGCCCACCCGCCTCCCTTAAGTTTTATTTTACTTCAAATGCAATAACATTGTTTTTGGTGGTTTTTCTCAATTCATATTCATTAAAAAAATATGAATGAAGTTTCGTTTAACATAAACAAAATTTCATTTGAGTTAAAATTGTTATTTAGGGCGGTGGGTGGTCCCTATTCTATCCTCCAACTAGTTTAACATAAAACTAGGTTTTTACAAAACGTCCGAATTTCAAAAATAACCAAGTTAACATTTGCTTCTTCCTTTTTTTATGAAAGCTAATACCAAGAGCAGTGGGTGGGCAGTATCTCATCCTCCAGTTGATTGAACATAAAACAAAGATTTTTCTAAATGCCACATCCATTATCAACTTTTTCAATTCAACAATTGCTTCGATAGCAAATTAACTATAACAAATGCACATCTTAAGAATTAGGGTATGGATGTCAATAAAGAGGAACTGCGTGACGCTGTAACTGCTATCTTGAATTTGAGTTTGATGCAATTTTTCATACGGACCAAATGTTATTGAGATATTCTAAGTATTATCGAAGTTTGGTCGCGAGAATAAAACTTCGACCATTTTCTGGATGAAATAATGTGCCAAGAAACTTGGAAATTCTTGACCGGATCCAAAAACTCGAAGACACGAAGAGTTTGGTATCGATGTAGTTCAAAGAGCGAAGAACCTCCATTAGTCACCGTTTACAGTTTATTCTAAATATCTTCAAAGTTTCATTACGGGAACAAAACTTCAACTATTTTCTGGATGCAATTATGTGCCAAAAATAATTCTTGAACTGAACCAAAAATTCGAAGAAACGAAGGATTTGGTATTACCTTAGTGGCTGGTTAGCTGTAGTTGTAGTGAGTTGAAATCTGCCCAAATAACTTATTACTATTAGTTACCGTTTCCAGTGTATTCTAAATATCTTCGAAGTTTGATTACGGAGAGACTTAAATTAACCACCGTGATGTTGCAATGTAACACCATTAAACATTCTTCTCTGGTGCCATTTGAAGGAAAGTGTTTATACTAGCTAAGGTAACATTCGACGCGAAAATAGCAGTTTTTTTAAACGAACTCATGTTCAACAAATCGGTGCAAGATATCGCCCAGCATTACACATTCCATTGCAAACCAAATTTTTTGATCGTATTAGCTTTCAATTGCGAGACTTCGATCTAATTCTTGGCACTTGCGATCTAACGCCATTCATTTTTTTTTTGGAATGTCAGCTGATAATGCCATCGTGGGAGGCTAATCGATGTTTTCATGATGAAATCAAGTCCTGATAATGGCCAGTAGGTCACCTGATCGTGTGATGCCAGATTTCAAATGCGTGACTTCATTGACAACCGTGGTCTTGTTATTTAACACTACTGAACTTTTTTTCGTTGAAGCTATTTAAAGGAAAGTGTTTATGCTACAATAATTATTTGTCTACAAAGTGCAGCAAACGCACTCTCATACGAGGTAGCACACTATTTTTTCCCAAGGACGATGAAAAAAATCGATGTTGTAAAATCTCGAAGCGAATTGCATGAATTGCTAAAGCGTGATTTTTTCGAAATCTGGGTAGGGTTCCTGGTTTTTGTAGAATATTAGATCAGAATCGATTCTGAGTAAACTTGCAAAGTTTTCAAAATTCAAGATGTCCTATTTTCAAATTTAGCGCGTTGAATTGGAATGTGATTTTATTTAAATCTAGGATAGGGATGCTTCTAGTTTATGAAGAATACTGAAATAGAATCGCTTTTGAGTAAATTTGCAAAGATTGCAGTCTATAGAAATTGTTTTTACATTTTTTAAATTATCTTTGAAGATGTGCAATTTTCAAATTTCATCGTGTTTAATTGAAATGTGATTTTATTAAAATCTAGGATAGGGATGTTTTCAGTCAATACGGAATACTAAAACAGAATCGATTTTAAGTAAATTTCCAAAGATTGTACATTTGTTACATTTTTTGAAGATGTGCAATTTTCAAATTTCAACGCGTTGAATTGAAATGTCATTTTATTGAAATCTAGGATAGGTATATGTAGTTTTGTGCAGAAAACTGAAACAGAATCGATTCTGAATAAACTTGGAAAATTAGCAGTTTGCAGTAATTGTTTTTACATTTTTAAAGCAATTTTGAAACGGAAACGCAGTAAACGCTAGCGTATTTTTTAAATCTGGGTAAGTTTTTTGTAGAATCTTAAAGCAGAATCAATTCTGAGTAAATTTGTAAAGTTTACAGTGTGTGGCAATTGTTTTTATATTTTTTAAAGTAATTTTGAGGTTGTGAAATTTCAAATTAAATCGCGACAAGTTTAACCGTGATTTGTTTGGAAATTTGGTTGAAGGAAGTTTCTAATTTTTGTAGAATTTTAAGCACAATCAATTTTGTGTAAATTTGTAAAGTTTTTAGTTTGTAGCAATTGTTTTTATATTTTTTTTAAGTAACGATGGAAGTGTGTAATTTGTAAATTGATACGCGGCGAAAAAATAATAAGTACGCCACTGAATTCTGCGAAGAAACTTGACGCATAACTAGTGAACTGTTTTTTGTGTATCTTATAGTTATTGTACTTTAAATGGCTAACAATTGAAAAACCACTAATACCTCCCAAACGAGTTGAAGTGTGATTTTTTGTAAATAAAGGAGATAATGTTTCTGGTTATTCTAGAATTGGTTTTGAGTAAATTTACAATATTTTCAGTTTGTAGGGATTGTTTTTATATTTATTTAAAGTCACTTTAAGGAAGTGGAATTGCAGCAAATTATAGTGTGAGTTTTTAACAATCTAGGCTAGAAATATTTATAGTTTTGCTAGAGAATTGAAGGAGAATCGATTTATCAATTAATCAATTTGTATTTTTTTAAAGCAACTTTAAGGACCTGCGAATTTAAGTGTGAATTTTTAACAATTTAGGCTAGGAATATTTATAGTTTTGCTAGAAAATCAAACAAGAATCGATTTAGAGTAAATTTGCAAAATTTGCAGTTTGTAGCGATTGTTTCAATATTTATTTAAAACAAGTTTAAGAACGTGAAATTTCCAAATTGAAACGCTGCGAAAAAAATAAGGACGTTACTGAATTGTACGAGGAAAACTACACAATAAAGGAAATATGATAAATATCACTTTGATTTGAGATTAATAATGTATAATATCTCAAGCTGGGTTTAACCCCTGAACAATAAATTTCCGTTAAAATGTGTAACGTTTGTTATTATGAAACTAACCGCATTTTTTTTTCAAATTCATTCTACGACTCTATCTCTTTGATGCCAACTTCACAAAAAAGCCTGAATTAATTACTGCCCCATAGTCTTCGAATCACACAAATATGGTTTATGAGATTTTTCCTTCAGAGTTGCTTGAAAATGCGCTATACGAGAGACACTTATCTATCATTGATAACCGTGCATGAAAGACTGAAATTAATCAAACATATCAGGTCAGTGATGACATCATTCGTTTAAATTTGCACGACCTTGAAAACCTGCGCTCATGAATTGTCACCTGTCATCAACAAACTGAATAGTTTAATCGTGTGCTATGATTTGCTTCGTCGATACAAACCGGGAAAATTTGTTAACCAGTGGGTGTTGGGCAGTAATTCTAAAAAAAAATGTATCATTGGTTTCCAACACCGCAAAGGCAATAATTGTTGCCACAGGTTGGGGGAGGGGGAATCTATTTTCCTAAAACTAAATTCAAAAGTGCATGGTGTAACATCTTGCTAGCATAAATGTTGTTACATTGTGTGCAATCTTGTGGCATGGATTTTTAACGACAAACCAGTGACATCATTTATAGAAGGCGTCAAAACGGTTTCACAATTTACATTAAATACGCAAGTAGTACCAATCAAAATATTTTCTCTTTCAGCGTTGCACAAATCTATATATGTTTTTTTTCTAATCTGGTTAATGAAAACGCGCCCGCATCGTGCCATTTACTTAAACACGCGATGATTAATTACTCTTTTCATTATATTTAGAATATTAGCAGTGACTTATTTATAAACTGCTAAAGGTAAACACTGCGAATGTTTGCCTAGTTTTACCTTGGGTAAATACCTTTACTAAAAAAAGAGGCACATAATTGGCAATTTACTGTAATAACAGGAAACATCGTAGGTAATTACAGTGAATTTTTTATGGAACTCTATACTGTAGTTAAAAAACATTATACACAATCAATAGACTGATAACCTTATGAACTTGCTCTAATCTTTAAAACGTGGGCCTGGTTATTTCCAACGCGAAGCTAAGCGTGTTGTCTTTTTAAGGTAGGTCAGAGGTCAGCACGCGCGGATCCGCGGGGAAATGGGGACAACCCCCTCCCAAACGGTCAAAAAACGGCAAAAAAATATATGTGTCCAAAATACTTTTTTATAGCTATCGTGATAATTTTAACCAAAAGAAGAAGAAAGCGGAATAAAAAATTAGTGGTCATTTTCTACTTTCCAAACTCATGTTTTTTTAATAAACTAAAATTGATTAATCTTCACAAATGGGAATACAAAGTTTGAAAAATCTATCTTCAATATTTAAAATTTCATTTAATTTTTACACCGACATTACAATTTGACATTTTCGAACCCACATAATTTGTTCCAAAATTGTAATTTTTTAACAAACAGAAATTTATCATTAAGAAATGCAAATAAAAAAATTGAAATATCTGTCTTAACTCGTTATATTCTTAACTCAAAAGTCAACCAGTTACATATATGTCTGCGGATGAGACTGTTACCAAGCAGGTAGTGCATTTTCTTAACGCCATAATACTTTACTATAGACTCAAATAACACCCAATGTAAACCTTTTAAGTTCCGTTTGATCATAATGGGTTCAGGCAATCACTCATCAATCAATTCTTTTGCCAGATGTTGCTCCACTGTGACCAATTGACATCCAACAGATGTTAAATTGATAACGCCGACAGACATTTCCAAATCAAAGGGAGCACGGAACGGAAATAAAAAATTTCAAATGAGGCGGTCGCAGGTTCGCAATTTCGAAAATGGGCTCGTAAAACTTTGCGGCGAGGTAATTCGACGGAAAATAAGCGTCTCGTCCCACGGAATTAGTCATGAGTGCCAGCTGTAAATCCTGCGGGAAAATGTAGAGCTGCCGGAGACAATAACAAACTTTTGCAATGCGTTTCCTCTTTTCTCGTAACTCTCGATTTCGGTAACATCGTGCCCCGGACATGACCACCTTAATTGTTCCACGGCATGGACTCTCCTCTTATAAATAACACGACACTATTTATAAACCGCTCTATTCGCAGACTAGTCATGCGAAGTAGAGCCCGTGCAAACATTTTATCAATACAACTTGATAATTATTTCAATTTGAAATATTTTACATTAGGCCATCCAATTTCAATGGTTTTGTAGATAATTTCTAATTGTTGGTGATAATATCATCATCGTCATCGTCATTAAGGTCGGATTAAGATCACTAGATGCCGTAGGCATTAACTAACATTTGTAATTAAAAATATTAAAACAATAATAAACTACAAAATTAAATTTTACACCACTCCATACAATCTTTGATTGCCTCTTCTACACCTCGTGACAAATACCACTTGCAATACTTCGCTTTCGATCTGAATTATCTTCAGTAATAGCATGGACCAATCATAGAATCAGCGGCGGCTCGTGGATTTCCGTAGGTGAGGCAAAAACAAAGATGCCGCTCGTGCTGCACTACTTACTCTAATAGAGGAAGCAAATATTCCGTTGCTTTTTCGGTCAAATTTTCTTCTGTTGCCTCACCGCCGAACATCCACGAGCCGCCGCTGCATGGAATCTAACTTTCCCAACAACAGCATCTCAAAATGCGACGGATTGACGATTTTGAGATACGCAACTCACGGAAAGATTGTCTTGTGCTTCGGTGAAACGTTTCCAGTCCTCTTCAAGGAAAACAAAAATTATTTGCCATTTTCAGCCCCAAAATAACTCTTTAGCTCAAAATAAGTTGCCGACCAGAAACTCGTAAACGGTAGCCAAAAAGAAACCAAAAAGTAAAAAATTCGCCCATAAAAAATAAAAACTCAAGTTGAAATAAAAAATGGTGATGTGGCCATCATGTTACTTTCTCCGACTCGATGGTATCATTTATATTTACGCTTTCGTGGTTTATTTTCAATAGAAATAATATTTTAAATGTACATCGAGCGTTGTGTAAACTCGGATGAAACTGACTTTAAACGTCAAAATTATGAAAGATGGAAAAATTATACTTCAAATTTAAAAACTCAGTTTACACAAAAACTAAAGGGATTTCGAAATAAACTTATTCTTTTTAAGTTGTTCAGTTGTTAAGTATTCTCTACAATTAGTATTAACATAAATTTGCTGTAACTATTATCGTTTTATAATTATAAACCAAAAATTTAAAAAAATAATAATACATTTTTTTCTCATATAAAAATGATTTTATGAAAAATGTTTTCAAGCAAAATATGTTCATTTCTTTGTTGTCTTCAAAGTTTGTTTAAATATTTTTGTGATATTTATGATATTTAAGAAAATATTGGCAAAAAGCAAAAAACAGTTAAGAGAAACGCCCACTTCCGGTGCACGAAATTTTACCAAAAGTTTTTCAGTTCTTCAGATTATCAAATAAGACGGATGTTCAAAGTTTCATATCAATTGCTCTATTAGTTTTTGAGATACAGCGCGCACAGACAGGCACACACATACACAGACACAATTTTTTTTCCCAGAAATTGTTGAAATGGCATCTAGAGACCCCGAAACGTAAATTTCCGTAAAAAAATTTTTGGAAAAAAAATAACGATTCTCGTACTTCGTAACAGAGAAAGTAAAAATCTAAAATGAAGGGCAAAAAATCAAAAACTGGTAAAAAAACTTGAAAATATCGGCAAAAAAAGTCGCGTAAAAAATCAATAAATTATAGGATACAAAATTAAAAAAATTTGATCCTAAAAATCAAAATTGCGGACCAAAAAATCGAAAATTTAGAAGAATATTTAGGCTAGAAGGTCAAAAATTTAGACCAAAATATCAAAAACCCGAGCTTAACAATAAAAAATTAAAACGAAACAAAAATTGACATTTTTGGCACTCATCACCCCAAATTAGCCCCAAATTTGCTTTAAATTTAAAAACATTACGCAATCGGATCGTATGATACTTTAAAACGTCAAAATGTAGAACATGGAAAGAATAAATCATACTTCAAGTTTTCATCTTTACATTCAATACAACTCGAAACCAGCGGCGGCTCGTGGATTTCCGTAGGAAGGGCAAAGACAAAGATGTCGCACTACTTACTCTTATAGAGGAAGCAAATATTTTGTTGTTTCGGTAATTTTTTTTCCGTTGCCCCACCACCGAACATCCACGGGGCGTCACTGCTCGAAACTAAAAAGATTTAGAAAAATCGTATTTTTTTATAAGTTTTCTCCATAATTAATATTAATAAATAGAGTGATGGCAAAAAGATTTAGTTTCAGTTAATTTATTGGACTTCGAATTTGAAACTTTTTTATGCCAAATAGTACTACATGACAGTGGCGGCTTATAGAATATTTTATTATACAATATATGCGCCAATAAAATTTCCCACCATAAATAAGTTTACGGCTAAAAAATGTCCAGTAAAACTAAATCTCGTTCTTATTTGCTGAGCAATAGGAGCACAAATTTCCAAGGCTTTTCTCTTCGTAGTTTAGTTTAGTTTAGTTTAGTTTATTTATGTTAATAACGAACGTTGTACATAAGTCAGTTTTAAAATATAAATTGAAATAATATGATTTAGCGAAGTAAACAATAAAAAATAATAAAATCATTTTACATCATCAATATAGTCAAAAGATAAAATTAGTCTACTAATACAATATGAAAAATACATTTCTATAATTAAGATTCATTAAAATTAAATAAACATATAACAGAAAATTGTTCTACCAAATAAATAAAGAATTAAATCAAATAGTGCACAGACGTGCTCATAAATACGTATTTTGTCTTTTCTGAGGAGGAGTGGCGGCTCGTGGATGTTCGGCGGTGGGGCAACGGAAGAAAATTTTACCGAAACAGCAACGAAATATTTGCTTCCTCTATTAGAGTAAGTAGTGCGCCACGAGCGACATCTTTGACTTCTCTATGGAAATCCACGAACTGCCGCTGCTGAGGAGGTCCATCTTCTGACAATTGCAATTCAAATTCTGTAATAATTTCATCCATTTCGTCTCGTATTTTCTGCATTTCATTTTCAAAAGATTTAAAATCGTGCTTCACCTCAAAAGCGCCGGTATTTTTCTTTTGAAGTTGATTGAGAATTATCTCAATATAGGGCATTATTTTATGAAAAATTCTCAACCCAAAATACAAAGCTTTTGTTCTTCTAATCTAAGCGTATAGTAGCCAGCTTATTCAATCGTCCAAGGCAACTTGAAATTTTTGTCATTTTCCAAATGTTCAACATTTATCAACTCTTTTCTATATTCGAAAACCGTGTTGACTCCCCGCGGATGTAAATTCCATTTCGTTTGTGACGAGCGGGGTAAGCGTTTCTCAACAATTCTGGACGAAATTTGGACTTACTTTCATTCTTTGTGGAGAAGTAAAAAAATAGCAAAAAGGCTTATTCCGTAATGGTCTAATTTGATCAATTGCGTATGGCGCGTAACGGAAAATCGTCCTAGTTTTTGCTTGGCGAGATGAGCCAGAATTTGTTGGGCACCAAATAGCGACCTCTCCTGCACCCCGCCAACCGCGCGCCTCCCCGTGGTAACCCATATTCTAACGATGCCAGATCGAAGCTGGCACCGTTAACTGCACGGTGTTACAGGTTTGTTTAAAATTAAAAACAGTTTTTTTAAGAATCAGTTAAAAATTCTTGCTGAGCTTGAGTCTACAAGTAGTGCTCGTGACTCTATATAACGAGCCAACTATTCACCACTTCGTGCCCATGCTGCTTTGATTGGGTTATAGCATAATCCCAGGCTTATTGAAAAATTATTTTTTTGTTGTAACGTTTTTCTACTGTCACAAACTTACTCATGTATGCAAAAAAATTAAAAAATAATCTATAGATGGCGTTAAAGGTTTTTTTTTTGTGTAATATTTTTGTTTTCTTTTTTTGCTTGTTTGGACGTGAAGAGGTTAAGATTAAAATCGGATGAAAATCCAATAGAGCGTAGACGTGGCAAGAGAAAGTCAAAGACGTTGCGTGAAGAAACGCGTGATAGGCTGCAAGAAGCACATGCTGTATCTCAACGACAACGAGTTGTCAAAGAAACACAGCAAGAGTCTCAAACCCGACAAAACGTAAATCCTGCATCTCATCATCGACACGGTATGAAATTCAAACGACAGAAGAATCAAAATTACAAGCTTCCTGTCAAAATGGCGGGTACATATTCAAGTAGTATACATAAGAATTTGAATAATAAGGCGCTATAAGATAGTAGCGAAGAAACTCATAATCCGGCCCTGCTCATAACCGAGTTATTATGATTATTATTTTGAATAGTCATTCAGAGAGAGGCTGACGTTCACTGAAAAACATGTTTATTATTAAAACGCGTAGGTTTTTTTAGCAGCATTGATCGGGCTTATTGCGTTTCGGGTCCAGATGGTGGCCCACCGGGGCCACATTGCCGAAATAAGCCGAATTCCGCAATAAAAATATCACCGGATCACATACTCCCACATGACGAATTCAATTCCGCAAATCCGCGAGCTCGTGCACAATTTTTATCGTAAATATACTTCCACCCAATCGGTTTCAGGAGCAATCTGAAATAATTATTCAGACCAAAATAGACACAATTCAATGTTGTGTGAAATAGGCATATTATTTATTAGAGTAGATCACACCCTAGACACTGTCAGTGTCCGTTTGTAACAGTTTTTTTTTTCTTAAATACCTGATACAACACAGTAGAAAATCCATGGTAGGGGGAATGGGGTTAATTCCCCCGCCCACTTTTTTTTAAATCTGTGCGTTAGGAAAATGTGGAGGTATTTAAAAAATAAATGTTAATTTTGAGTTTTTCATTTTTTCATTGAATTCTGTGTCCTTTTTTTAGTAAAGATATATTTGTATTTTTAATCATTTGATTAAAGTTTTATAGTACAGGGCAGGGGCGGCTCGTTATATAGAGCCAAGGAGCCATGGCACTTTCAAGCTCAGCAAGAATTTTTAATTAACTCCTAAAACACTTTTTCGCCAATGACTGGTGTAGGAAGATAAATAGTTCTTTCTTTCTTTTGTTGTCAAAAATTGTATTTTTTAGCTGACAATAAGGTGTATTACAATTGTCAATAATGGTTTGTTGCAGTTGTTAAGAATGATATTTTTACCCGTTAAGAATTGATTCAGCTGTCAAAAGCAGTATTTTTCGTTTTTTTAATTGCCAAAAATTACATTTTTTAGCTGCCAAAAATTGTACATTTTGTTGTAGAAAATTGTATTTGTAGCTAACAATAATGGTTTGTTGCAGTTGTCAAGAATGGTTTGTTTCAGCTATTAAAAATGGTAGTTTTCAGCTGTATTATTCAACTGTCAAAAATTATATTTTTCAATAAATATTTCGTTTTCTTGTATTTATCTAATGCTTTCTGCAACAAGTAAAGTTGTTTCTAAAGTTGTTTCTAATTTGTTTATATTTTTCAGTTGTCGATAATGTTATTTTTCAACTATCAAAACAGGCATTTCTCGCCTATTAAAATGGTATTTTGCAGCTATCAAAAAAAGTATTTTTCGACATTTTTTATTTGTCAAAAATGGCATTTTTCAGCTGTCAAAAATTGTACTTTTTGTTGTCAAAAATTATATTTTCATGGTTTGATACAGTTGTCAATAATGGTTTGTTGTAATTGTCAAGAGTGGCATTTTTCAGCTGTTAAGAAATGTATTATTCAAATGTCAAAAATGAAATTTTTCAGTTGTCAAAAATGTTTTTTGTCAAAAAAGGTAGTTCTCACCTATTAAAATATTATTTTTCAGCTATCAAAAATCGGCATTTTTTGTAACATTTTTTTAAATTGTCAAAAATGGCATTTTTCAGCTGTCAAAAATTGTCTTTTTGTAGTCAAAAATTGTATTTTTTAGCAGACAATAATGATATGTTATAGTTGTCAATAATGGTTTGTTGCAATTGTCAAGAATGGTATTTCTCAGCTGTTGAAAATGGTAGTTTTCAGCTGTTGAGAAGTGTATTATTCAACTGTTAAAAATGATATTTTTCAGCTGTCAAAAATGCGATTTCCCACCTATAAAAATGTTATTTTTCAGCTATCAAAAGCAGCATTCTTCTTAATTGTCAAAAATCGCATTTTCCTGCTGTCAAAACTTGTATTTTTTGTGTCGTCTACAATTGTTTTTTTTAGCGAACAATAATGGTTGGTTGCAGTTGTCAAGAATGGTATTTTTCAGGTGTTAAAAATGGTATTTTTCAGCTGTTGAGAAGAGTATTATTCGATTGTTAAAAATAATATTTTTCAGTTGTCAAAAACGGTACTATTCAGCTGTCAAATAGGTATCTCTCACCTATAAAAATGGAATTGTTCAGCTAGTAAAAGTAGCATTTTTTGACATTTTTTAAATGTCAAAAATGGCATTTGACAGCTGTCAAAAATTGTATTTTTTGTGTAGTCGAAAATTGAATTTTCTAGCTGACAATAATGATATGTTACAGTTGTCAATAATGGTTTGTTGCAGTTGTCAAGAATGGTTTTTTCAGCTGTTAAGAAATGTATTAAACAACTGTCGAAAATAATATTTTTCAGTTGTCAAAAATGTTATTTTTCAGCTGTTAAAAAAGGTATTTCTCACCTATAAAAATGGTATTTTTCAGCTATCAAAAGCAGTATTTTTGGTCATTGTTTTATTGTCAAAGTTTTGTTGTCAAAAATTATATTTTTTAGCCGACAATAATGGTATGTTACAGTTGTCAACAATGGTTTGTTGCAGTTGTTAAGAATGATATGTTTCAGCTGTCAAAAATGGCATTTTCAGCTGTTAAGAAGTGTATTATTCAGCTGTCAAAAATGATATTTTTCAGCTGTCAAAAATAATATTATTCAGCTGTCAAAAATTATAGTATTTGGTATTCTATATTGGTGCTAAATTAAAAAATAATGTCTTACACAAGTCATACAATAATTAAACATAAAAAAAACGAAGGGTATCTGAGAGTGACACACTGACCGACAAGCCACCGCTGGTTGGAACACATATGTATGCACATGCATGCACGCACACAAACGTTCACATACATGCACACACATAAAAACATACATATATAAACGATTATCACAGATGTTCATTTTTTTCAGCTGTCAAAAATTATATTTTTCAGCTGTCAAAAACGATATTTTTCAGCTGTCAAAAACGATATTTTTCAGCTGTCAAAAATGGTATTTTTCAGCTGCCAACAATGGTATTTTTCATCTATTAAAATGGTATTTTTCAGCTATCAAAAGCAGCATTTTTCGATATTTTTTTAATTGTCAAAAATGGCATTTTTCAGCTTTCAAAAATTGTACTTTTTAGCTGATAATAATGGTATGATACAGTTATCAATAATAGTGTGTTGCTGTTATCAAGCATCGTATTTTTCAGCTATTAAGAATTGTATTATTCAGCTGTCAAAAAAGTAATTTTTCAGCTGTCAAAAATGATATTTTTCAGCTGCCAAAAATGACATTTCTCACCTATATAAATGGTATTTTTCAGCTATCAAAAGCAGCATTTTTTTGACATTTTTAACTGTCAAAAATGGCATTTTCAGCTGTCAAAACTTGTTGGCAAAAATGGATTTTTTTTGTTGTCAAAAATTGTATTTTTTAGCTACCAATAACGGTATGTTTCAGCTGTCGGGAATGGTGTTTTTCGGCTGTCAAGAATGGTAATCCCTAGCCGTTGAAAATAGTATTTTTCAGCTGTCTCAAGTTGTATTTTACAGTTGTAGAAAATAGTATTCTTCAGCTACCAAATATCCTATGTTTCAGCCGCCAAAAACAGTATTTTTCAGCTAATAAAAACAGTTTTTTTCGACATTGTGAAATGTCAAAATTTGTATTTTTCAGCTGTCGAACGTAGTATATTTTGCTGTCGAAGCATGGGCAGCTCGTTATATAGAGCCAAGGAGCCATGGCACTTCTTGTAGTTTCAATCTCAGCAAGAATTTTGAACACTTTTTCGCCAGTTACTCCGGTCTAGGAAGATAAATCGTTCTTTCTTTCTTCAAAGGCCGGGGGAAGGGTAGTATATTGTATAAGTGGCTCTACCATCAACATGTTCCACGAGCCGCCACTGGTACAGGGTGAGCCAATGAAACGAGACGATTTAAAAAAAAATCATTCAAAATACGCAATTTTTTTTTCATTTTATTTATTGATGAGAACGTCAACTAAATGAGTGGACATTTTGTATAAGTGTACAATCGAGCATTATTTTTTTAAAGTAATGCCCGAAAGATGGCCTCCACAGTCGCGAAGCTGCGTTCTTCCGTTCTTTCGACGTCAAATGGTCCTTGGGGGGTTAGTCAATTCTGGAGAATGGGGTGGACAATGGATATTATAGATATTGTCGTTACTACTGATGAGACAACCAGGGAAAGCCTGTCTTAGTAAATGCATTGGCATCCATGCTGTGTGGCAGGTCGCACCATCTTGTTGGAAAAGTGTTGTCTCACTTTTGTAATTATCGACGGCAGGAAGAAATTTGTTTGCAATTATCGACGTAACGATTAAAATGCTTGGTTACTGTATTTCCTTCTTCGTGCTCGAAAAAATAAGGGCGCAAGCGCTCGTGCGTGAAAATGTCTCGATCATTAATTGCCATCATTAACACACTTGTTGGTTAAATAACTATTAATTGAAATATTCAATTCAAATAAAACGAGTTACTTTGTTGGTATCACTTTATTAAATCGTTGTGATACCCGCAAAGTTACTCGTGTTATTTGAATTATTCAAAATGTATCACGAAGTGAAAGCCTTCACAATTACTTATGAAATTGTTTAAATAAATGCTTTTGAATTTGGCTTTAGAAAGAGAAGGATTTGATGTGTACTCTGAAACAAATTTTATATTTCTAACAATAAAACCAATTTTTGGTCCGTTTTGGTCGTCTTTTGCCTTGACTCATCTTCCTACAACAATGGCTTCGAATCCAAAAAAATCGATAAATGCAAAGGTATTTTTATACATGGTGTAACTAATTTTAAGATTGATCTTTCAACAAAAAGAAGGTATGCCATATTATTTATTTAAATCAGATTTTACGATATATTTATTTCAAAATAGCATTTCGACGGTGAGAATGGATAAAATATAAAATTAACATCACTGCATCATTGACATCGTTTCGGATAATATTATGTGCGATATTTACATACAATGCGCAGATTTACATTTGCCTCGTTCACACCAGCGGCGGCTCGTGGTTCTTCGTAGAGAAAGCTAAGATAAAGATGCCGCTCGTGTTGTATTACTTACTCTTACAGGGAAAGCTGCTGTTTCGGTCAAATTTTCTACCACAATCCGCCGCTGGTTCACACTCTTGAAATCGTGTCTGACATAATATTAAATAAATAATAATGTTTTGCAGACAAACACGCGAATCTAATACAGGCCAAGGTGGTGCATTTTTGATCATTGAAAGTAATATATTCAATACAATAATAATAAATAATAAACACACTTTATTGAAACTCTGCGAGTGCGACCGAAGTCTTTCAGCCCTATTTATTAGGAATTAAATGCACAATCACTCAATATTCTCTTCAAAGAGTAATTCATTAATCATTTTTGCTTTGAAGCTCCATTTTGATATTTCCGTGCATTCGCTGATTGCTAAATCTTTGACCGTGATCATTATGACTCATCCAAGATAAACATTTACAATCAAAATTTCTCTTTACATATACTTTGTATTTTAAATTTTACTTGGTACTATAATACAGTGGCGGCTCGTGGAACATTTTGATGTTAGAGCCACTTGGCATATAATATACTTTTTGAGAAATAAAAAATCGATTATTGTTGCAAAATTATTCAGTAAATTATATAGAGAGAAGAGAAAAGTAGCCTTCATATATAAATATTCAAGCAATTCGTAATTCTACAAAATTAGGTCTTACAAAGGCTAACAAACAAATAACTTATTGAAACAAGTCACTAGAAAAAAAAGTAAAAAAACAAAATTTAGCAATTTCATTTTTTTTAACCTACGTCTATTATATAAGAACAATACTTTGCTAACACTTTTCGTTTAAGAGTTATCCTCAATAATAATAAAATACTTTTCGATCTTATCTGTCTAATGAGCACAACACTTTGCTGAAAGAATTTTCGAAATCTCTCCTCGTGTTTATGAATTGAACTATAAATTACATGTTTAGGGTCTTATCTGCGTCTATTCGATGGAAGAATTTGCCAAATTAGGTCATCCGTTCAAGAGTTATCAACAAAAAATCAATTGAAGACGAATTAATTTTTGGTCCTATTTACATTTATCCGATGAGTACTTTATTGACTCGAAAAAATATAAAAACAATTGCTATCCACTTGAAACTTCTCAAAATCACTCAATATTAATTCAAGAGTGATTTGGTAGAAAATTCCAATACATTCCGTCGATTGCTTTTGCGATTTTTTGTGTACATTTATGAAAAATTCATTTTTTTTAAACAATTGCAATCTACTTGAAACTTTCCAAAACAACTGTCAACACATGTGATTCTATATTTCCGTAAAAATTAGAAAATTGCAATGTGAAGATGAAATAAAAAAAAAATGCAGTAAATTCGTCGACGCGAAAAAAACATAAAAACAATTGCCATCGACTTGAAACTTTCCAAAACAACTGACAACACATGTGATTATACATTTCCGTAAAAATTAGAAATGCATTGTTTCTGAATTTTAGAATATTTCAATGTGAACGGAGATGAAATTTAAAAAAAATGCAGTAAATTCGTCGACGGGAAAAAAAATATAAAAACAATTTCCATCGACTTGAAACTTTCCAAAACAACTGACAACACATGTGATTATACATTTCCGTAAAAATTAGAAATGCATTGTTTCTAAATTTTAGAATATTTCAATGTGAACAGAGATTAAATTTAAAAAAAATGCAGTAAATTCGTCGACGCGAAAAAAATATAAAAACAATTGCCATCGACTTGAAACTTTCCAAAACAACTGACAACACATGTGATTCTACATTTCCGTAAAAATTAGAAATGCACTGTTTCTACATTTTAGAATATTTCAATGTGAACGGAGATGAAATTAAAAAAAAAATTGCAGTAAATTCGTCGATGCGAAAAAAATATAAAAACAATTGCCATCGACTTGAAACTTTCCAAAACAACTGACAACACATGTAATTCTACATTTCCGTAAAAATTAGAAATGCATTTTTTCTACATTTTAGAATATTTCAATGTGAACGGAGATGAAATAAAAAAAAAATTGCAGTAAATTCGTCGACGCGAAAAAAATATAAAAACAATTACCATCGACTTGAAACTTTCCAAAACAACTGACAACACATGTGATTCTACATTTCCGTAAAAATTAGAAATGCATTGTTTCTAAATTTTAGAATATTTCAATGTGACCACAGATAAAATTTAAAAAAAATTGCAATAAATTCGTCGACGCGAAAAAAATATAAAAATAATTGCCATCCACTTGAAACTTTGCAAAGTCACTTAAAATTAATTCAAGAGTGATTTGGTAAAACAGTTGTAAAATACTTGAAACTTTGTAAATTTACTTAAAATATAATAATCTTAATAATTTTCCAAAAACTCAAAAAACTCCATTACTTTTCAATATAACCGACCGAGAACAGCGCTTCAGATTTTTTTAAATTTGCATGAGTGAAAAAAAATTATAAAAACAACTGCAACATACTTGAAATTTTCCAAATGTACTCAAAATACCCGAATCTTAACAATTCTCCAAAAAACTCAAAAAATCCCATCACTGGTTTTCAAGATTTTAAGTTTCACTTCTTCCGAGTGAAAAAAATAATATAAAAACAAGTCCAACACACTTGAAACTCTCCAAATTTACTCAAAATACATTAATTTTAATAAACCTCAAAAAAAAAAACTCAAAATACCCTATCACTGGTTTTCGAGATAACAACACAAAACACAATTCTGGAAGAATTTTTCAAATCTGCTAATTTGTTCAAGAGATGTATTCTTAAATAAATGCTTTGCCATTTTTCTCGTCTCATGAAACTTTCGCAGGCATCGCTTTTTTTCACGTGTGATCAGAATTTTAGTTGATTTTTTTTGTACAATAATTTGAAATGTTATGTAAATACGAGGAATAGAAATAAATATATACATACATACATTTAAAATAACAAATCAGTGTTTTTAGAATTAATAAAAAAAATCTTGTTTCGTTTGAAATTAGAGGTAGTGCCATGGCTCCTTGGCTCTACATAACGAGCCGCCCCTGCTATAATATAAAAGAAACAAATCAAATTAAATGATATATTATAGTTTTTAATAATTAAAGTTAAATACCCCCTACACAATGCAATATGTGGCATCTTTTGTGCGAATAGAATAGCACATTGCTGAATCCTTCCCCAAATAATTATTTCCGACAGGAAGATATTGGTTTCGTTTGGAATTAACATCTTTACGTCTTAAATAACTATTTGCGACCTCAGCTATAAATAATTATTATCCATGTTTCATGTTTTTGCTGTTTTATATAAAATTTGTTAAACAGAATTTGTTTTCTTGGTATCTTACACCGGTTATGTTATGTGGTAGTAGATTCGACCTCTACAAGGTCATTGTCAACATTACAGTAATGCCCTGCTAAAAATCAAACCATAGTTACAAGTTAATAACGAAGTAATTAATTTCTTAAATAAATTAAAGACGAAAAGTAGTCTAAATATATGAATATTCAACTTCTTCGTAAATCTGCAAAATTAATTCTTACAAAGACTAGAAACAAATAATAAATATTCCCTGTATAATAATGACACGCAGGATATTGAATGATACAAAAGAAATTGGTTTATAAGAAATTAAAATATTTTTGTAAAAAATCACATAATAAATTCAAAGCTAATTTTTCGATTATATAAAAGGGTCTGCTTCGGTTTCATCACCGTGGTACATTATGGTAGGATGGTCATGGCTCATGGTCTTCGATCAAAACCAGTTTACGCCGTTCGACCTCGACTCTTACATCACACTCTCCATTTGGGAATAGCCTATGGTCGGGTCGATCAGATGCACTCAATTGAGGACAATTATTTCAATTCACTTTACACACACACACACACACACACACACACACTAATACACACATGTGAATATTTATAGAAATTTGTCACCGGAAAACATACGTTTGCGACTATCGCAGACGCGGCCAGAGCCAGTGAAATCTTAAAAAATGCATGGACCGTGAAGTTGACGTCGAAATTCTTGGAGCAACATCAGGGATTTCAAGTGAAAGCGAAATTTTGGAAAGATTATGTAACTTGTGTAGATTTCGTGTTGTTGAAATTAAATAAAAACTTTACGCAATCTACATGAGTCTTAACAACTACTTTACTGGCGCATACCACGACGTGTTAACACTCAGGGGCGGCTCGTTATATAGAGCCAAGGAGCCATGGCACTAGCACTACCTGTAGTAGTTTCAAGCTCGCAAGAATTTCTTTCTTTGGTTGTCTAAAATTGTATTTCCTAGCTGACAATAATGGTTTGTTACAGTTGTCAATAATGTTTTGTTGCGATTGTCAAGAATCGTATTTTTCGGTTGTTAAAAATGGCAATTTTCAGCTGTTAAGAAATCAATTGTCAAAAATGATATTTTTCAGTTTTTAAAAATGTTCTTTTATGTCAAAAAGGGTATTTCTCACCTATTAAAATGTTATTTTTCAGTTATCAAAAACAGAATTTTGTGACATTATTTTTAATTCTCAAAAATGGCATAATTCAGCTGTCAAAAATTGATTTTTTGTACTCAACAATTGTATTTTTTAGCAGGCAATAATGGTATGTTACAGTTGTTAACAATGGTTTGTTGCAGTTGTCAACTATGGTATTTTTTAGCTGTTAAGAATTGTATTATTCAACTGTCAAAAATGTTATTTTTCAGCTGTCAAAAATACAATTTCAACCTATAAAAATGTTATTTTTCAGCTATCAAAAGCAGCATTTTTCTTAATTTTTTTAACTGTCAAAAATGGCATTTTCTGCTGTCAAAACTTGTTTTTTTTGTGTTGTCAAAAATTGTATTTTTTTAGCTGACAATAATGGTTTGTTGCAGTTGTCAATAATGGTATGTTTCAACTGTTAAAAATGGTATTTTTTAGCTGTTAAGAAGTATATTATTTAACTGTCAAAAATGATATTTTTCAGCTGTTAAGAATTGTATTATTCAACTGTCAAAAATGATAATTTTCAGCTGTCAAACATGCGATTTCTAACCTATAAAAATGTTACTTTTCAGCTATCAAAAGCACCATTTTTCGACATTTTATAATTGTCAAAAATGGCATTTTTTAGCTTTCAAAAATTGTATGTACTTGTTGTTGTCAAAAATTGTATTTTTTGTTTTCAAAAATTGTACTTTTTAGCTGACAATAATGGTATGATGGTCAATAGTGTGTTGCTGTTATCAAGAATGGTATTTTTCAGCTACTAAGAATTGCATTATTCAGCTATCAAAAATGATATTTTTCAGCTGCCAAAAATGGTATTTCCCACCTATATAAATGGTATTTTTAAGCTATCAAAAGCAGCATTTTTTAACATTTTTTAATTGTCAAAAATGGCATGTTTCAGCTGTCAAAACCTGTATATACTGTTGGCAAAAATTGAGTTTTATAACGGTATGTTTCAGCTGTCGGGAATGGTATTTTTCGGCTGTCCAGAATGGTAATCGACAGCTGTTGAAAATAGTATTTTTCAGTTGTCTCGAGTTCTATTTTACAGCAGTCAGTAGAAAATGGTATTCTTTAAATATGCTATGTTTCAGCTGCCAAAAACAGTATTTTTCAGCTAGTACAAATCGTTTTTTTCGACATTTTTGAATTGTCAAAAATTGTATTTTTCGGCTGCCAAAAGTAGTATATTTCGCTGTCAAAAGTAGTATTTTTTACTGTCAAAAATTGTATTTTAAGTCTGTCAGGAGTGGCATGTTTCAGCTGACAAAAATGGTATTCCTCAGCTGTTGAAAATGAATGTTTTTCAGCTATCAAAAATTGAATTTTTTTTCTCAAAAATAGTGTTTTTCCTGTATCAGGAATGGTGTGTTTCAGCTGACAAAAATGGTATTTCTCAGCTGTTAAAAATTAGTATTTTTCAGCTATCAAAAATAGTTTTTTCTTTTTGTCAAAAATAGTATTTTTCGTGTTTTACCGATGGTATGTTCAGCTGTCGAAAACAGTATTTTTTAGCAAGTAAAAATAGTTATTTTCAACATTTTTGAACTGTCAAAAATTGTATTTTTCAGTTGTCAAAAGTAGAATATTTTGCTGTCGAAAGCAGGGGCGACTCGTTATATAGAGCCAAGGAGCCACGGCACTACCTGTAGTTTCAAGCTCAGCAAGAAATTTTAATTAATTCTTAAAACACTTATTCGCCAGTTATTTTGGTCTAGGTAAATAAATCGTTCTTCAAAAAAGGAGGAGGGGAGGGGAGATATATTGTATAAGTGGCTCTACCATCAACATGTCCCACGAGCCGCTACTCTTAACACTATCTATTTTATAATAATAATAATAATAATAAAATCGTTTATCGCCCTCCTTAGAGAAATACAATGGGCCAGCGGCCTAACTCTTTCAGCCACCTATTTTATATTTTTATTTTTTTTTAATTTTTTATTACATGCGGAGCTTGAAGGAAGACCAGTCTGAATATTTGGCTCCAATTCTAAATACTGCGAATGATTGAAGTCTTTTGATCATTGGACTGTTAACTTAAATGTATTATCCAATCGATATACAGTGCGAGTCTCTAACTTGGAATAAATTCAGTAAATCAAACAAAGTTTATTTTTCGGAAATATGCTCGGATACGTCGATTAGTATTTTAAATTGCGCTCTTTTTGTTCTAATAAAATTTTATAGAGCGTGTCCCAAATTTGAGATATGACGTCATCGACTATTTTTTTTAATAGCAACCCTAATTTTTTTATCACTATTTTTAAAGAGTATATCAAGTTACACATGTGTGCCAAATTTCAAATTTTTATTTCCTGTCATTTAGAAGATATTTAACAAACAGCATCAAATTTGAAAAATGAATTCAACCTGATAGTCTTTCTTCAATAAATGCTCAAAATGTTGTCCATTTTCTAACTGACAATACCCTAACCGGAACTGAAACTCGTTTTGAACATTTCTAATTACTTCGGGGGAAATTAGTCTACACTCCTGTCTTATTCGTTCTTTCAACTCCTTAAGATTTGGCGGTTTGGTCTTAAAAACTTTGCTTTTCAAGTACCCCCATAAGAAAAAGTCCATAGGTGTTAAATCCGGAGACCTGGGTGGCCATTCAACTGGTCCTCTTCTGCCAATCCATCTTCGTGGAAATACATTATCCAGGTACTCACGGACACGCCTTGCAAAATGAGGAGGCGCACCGTCCTGTTGAAACCAGATGTTTCTATTCGGGACGTCAGCTTCTACAGGGCAAGGAAACAAAATAGCCAAACTCGGAATTAGCTCTTCCTCCAAGAATTGTAAATATCCCGCTCCATTGAGATTATTTGGAAAGAAAATTGGTCCTAAAATTCGATCATCAACAATCCCTGCCCAAACATTAACTTTTTCTGGATATTGAGTGTGGCCTTCCCTCATCCAGTGTGGGTTCTTGTCTGCCCAATAACGGCAATTTTGATGATTTACCTCACCATTTAACATAAACGTTGATTCATCGGAAAACAATATATTTTCTATTTTTAGAACATTTCTATCTAGTAGATCCATCATTTTTTCGCAAAACTGAAGTCTTCTATCCGGATCATCTTCGGTGAGTTCCTGGAGGATTGTCATTTTATAAGGATGAAATGTTTGCTCTCTAAGGATTCTTGACACTGGCTAATTTTGAGTTCCCTAGCCATCTGCCTAGAGGAGACATGATGATTTTCCTGAACAGAGAGAAGTACATCAATTTTGACCTCTTCACTCAGCGCATTCTGACGATGATTATTCGTTTTTCTTAAATGCCCATTTTCCCGAAACTGACTTTCAATCTTGCTTACTGTACTTTGAGATATGGCTGGTAAGTCAGGATACTTCTCTCTAAATAAATAAATAACTTCATTTTGTGTTCTTGTCCTATCTCCATAGCCAATCATCATTAAAATTTCGATTTTGTGGGTTTCAGTTAAGTACGGCATGTTAGTATAATTTTTCGATCAACGGTGAACAACAGTCAACACAACAATGGAACGACTAATACTCTCCTCACTCGAATATGCGTGGAATGCTACACTTCTTACTTGTTTTTATAACTAAACGTCAAAATGATAAACGTCAGTTTGAAAAAAAATGACAAACCAGCACGTTTTGGCATTCCACTTTTAAAATGCATAAAAATTCGATTAAGGTGACTTGATTTCTTCATTCTACAAATTTGATAATGTTTGTTAAATATCTTCTAAATGACAGGGAAAAAAAATTTGAAATTTGGCACACATGTGTAACTTGCTATTGAAAAAAATAGTCGATGACGTCATATCTCAAATTTGGGACACGCTGTATAAAATTTTATTACATCATAAAGAGCGCAATTTAAAATACTAATCGATATGTCTGAGCATATTTCCGAAGAATAAACATTCTTTGATTTACTGAATTTATTCCAAGTAGGAGACTCGCACTGTATGTATTTGTTTTCTTTGACATATTTTCATTCTATATGTATTGCATTTTTGTATATACCTATTTTCTTGAGAATAGATTGAGTTTTGATTTAGTTTTATTTTCTTTTTGTACTTTCGATGTGCCAATAAATGATTTGACTAGCAAAATTAATCTCACCATGACATGACATTTGTCAAAGTCATGGCAAGGGATTTTATTAAATGGTAAATGGTTAAACTTAATTTTATTATTTCTGAGGTTTATTTTAGTACAAACGTAAATTAAATGGATGATACATTTACAATTTTTAATTCTCTAAAAAATATTCCTTTACGATTTTTCTCTAAAATGAATAGGGGAGCTAATAATTACACATATTTAATTTTACATGTTAAATCCCTATGTTCGCCCCTTATCCCAGACACTCGGTATATAAATTGATATGTGAAGTTGAATCATATACAAACCGTGAGATCGAAAAAAAAATAGTCAATGAACAAAAAGCCACATATTTCTTCATAGTTCTTAAAAAAACTTCAAGTTTCTGTCAGTACTAATAATTATTTTCAAATATAGGAACTAAGAAAAGACATGCGCATTTTTGTTCATACTTTAACTATTTTTTTCCATTCTCACGGTACTATAATAGTAATTTAGGATACAAGTAACGTTATTAAGGTTTTACATTACGAGAGAAAAGCTTGAAAGCGATGTAGGAGCATGTCGTAACACGGTTTATTTTATCCTATTTCTATTTTTATTTAAATTTAAAAAAATGTTTATTGACAAACGTCAAAAAACAATAATGTTTGTATGCCAATATCTCCATAGGAACGAGTTGCGGTAAGATGAATATAACAACACTAGTGTTGTTAAGAATTTCATAACAACACTAGTTTTGTTAAAGGTACCTTAACGTAACTCGTTGCTAAGAAGTTATTGGCATGATAACATTATAGGATAAAATAAATAAATTTTAGGATGTTAGATTAACTTAGTTTTTAATTTTGACTTGTACTCTTGACTTGTTTCTGTAACCAAACATCCATTTTATTAGTAGTGCTACCAATAACATGCTAAGTTATTTTATATCATTCAATATCCGGTGTGGCATAAGCCAGGGAAGTAAATTAAAAAAAACATTCACGTTTGATTGAGAAAACCAATGTGTATTAATAAATTAGCGGCTGGTTCGGAATGAAGGCTAAATTAGTGTGGTTGCAGCAGAGCCGTATCAATGGCATCGCAGTTGGGCATGTGCCAGGGATGCTCAAGATCCACTGGCACGAAAATCAACATTTACTGTAATATATAAATTTAAAGTATTAACTACCAGGATAATATTCACAAACTTCGTAAGAATTTACACTTAATTATATAGAATAAAATATTAGACAATTTTTAAGTTTATTATCATGTATGTTCTTAATCTGACAAAGAGAGGATCAGATGTGTCACTCACCGATTTGATCCATTTTTGGCACTCTGATCCTCCGCTTGTGAGATGGATTCAGCATTTAATTTTAGGAGCCGAAAATTTATAATTCAATTTATTTATTTTGGATGAAAAAATGAATTAATAAAATCTGGAGGATGGAACAGTGTACAATGTACATATAGACACTATAAATGTGCAAATAAATACTTTAATTATAAGGTGTGAGCCACAGAATTTTTTTTCTGAGTTGACTATGCCCCTAATTCAATTGAACCAATCTAGTGCCATGATGAAATAATATGTGACACACCTCATTTATCTCACAGCCAACTCTGAAAAAAAATTTGTGGCTCACACGATAAAAAATATTTATTTTTTCTCCTGGGTTTTGGGGTAGACCTGCCCCTCCCCCCTTGGCAGGCGCTTCTGTATAACATAAACAAGAGTGTTATAGATGTTAAAGTAGTAAGCGAGGAATGAAAGAATTAAATGTTTTTTTTTTGTTTTAGGTAAATTGTTTACAATTTTTGTTTAACCTACAAACTTTACTTAAGTATTCTTTGTTGATATATAACCAGTGGAGGATTTAACACTTGAGAGACACCAGGCGCAATTGAATTTTAACCGCTTCGCGCCCATGCTGCTTTGATGAAAAATTACTTCTTTGTTGTTACCTTTTTCTACGAAATATTATTTCACTGTCACAAACTTACCTATTTATTCAAAAAATATGAAAAAAATATTCAATAGATGGCGCTAAAGGAGTATTTTTTTGTACAATGTTTTTATTTTCTTTTTTTGCTTGTTACCACATGTTACCCATGTTGTTACCTGGGCGTGAAGAGGTTAAGTCCCCCCTCTTTTTTATATACCGACAATCCAAAAAAGTAAAACACAGGGAAATAACATTGAAAATTATTGCTGATGTTTAGATTGTATAAATTATGAAAATTTAAGCTTATGGGTACAATAATTATTAAGTTTCAAAAGGTAAAAAAGTGTTCAATCAAGAAATCTAGTAACTCATGAATATAACAAATTATTCATTCTTAAAATTATTATTGAATTTTATTCATTAAATTCGCTAAAGTGTGCAAATAGTCTTAAATAATTTTATTTTTAACAAAAATTTATATCGATACATATTTATGGACTTTTTTGATTTCTAAGAAACTTATACTAAGGAATTGGTTTATTTAAACAGTATTTTATAGGTTAGGTTTAAGTGGAAACAAAGGGCGGTGGGTGGTCCGTACCTCACAATACAATCCTTAGAACATAAACGGAAGTTTTGCTAGTACAAATGAATCAATAAGAACATTTTCTAAAGGTTTTTTGGATATTTGTGAAACGTTTACATTTATTGGAACTCTGGGGCGTGTTCAAGGGCCTGGAGGGTAGAAGTTGAATCATATACAAACCGTGAGATCGAAAAAAATAGTCAATGCAGGTCTTGAACAAAAAGCCACATATTTTTTCATAGTTCTTAAAAAATCTGGGACCGCAAATTTATGTAAGATTATACTTTAACTTCAAAAACTCAGTTTACTCAAAAACTAAATTGATTTCGAAAAAAACTTATTCTTTATAAGTTGTTCATTTTGGCATTATCTACAATTGTTATTAACATAAATTTGCGGTAACTATGATCGTTTCATAATTATAAACCGAAAATGAAAATAAAATTATAACATAATATAATAATAACAATAACAATCATTTTATGAAAAATGTTTTCAAACAAAATAATCTCATTTCTTTATTGTCTTCAATGTTTGTTTAAATAGTTTTGTGATATTTTTCATATTTAAGAAAATATTGGCAAAAAACAAAAAACAGTTAAGGTAAACGCCCACTTCCGGTGTACGAAGTTTTACCAAAAGCTTTTTAGTTCTTCAGATTCATAACTCGCGTAAAAATCGACTCAATTTCAAAAATCAAGGTTAATTTTAAAGGTAAATGTATTATGATTTCATTAGAGTTTTTAAGGAACTCAATCATATCGATATGATTTATTTTTCTAGTTTTTCCTTGTAAAACTATTTGACCACTTAAAAATTCATTTTTAAAAATGTTTTACTCAAAAATCAAAATTTTTGTTAAATCTTGTGGATATATTAAAAATTTCGAGCATTTGAGTATTTATTTTCTCTAAATTTGTTCAATTCTTCGACAACTTACCAAAAAATAATTTTAAAAAAATCATAACTCTGGAAGAAATTGGCGAATTTGCAAAAATTTAAGTTAGTTGTAAAGTAGAACTATTTTAAAATGTTTGTGGAGTTCAATTTTATTACTATTTATTTGTTTTAGATTTTTTTTGATCGTCTTCAACAACTAAAAATATTAATTTTCAAAAATTCATAACTAACACAAAAATTGACTCAGTTAGTTTCAAAAATCAAGGTTGATTTTAAAGGTAAATTGCATCCGAGTTTTTTATGTAATTCAATCATAAATATTCGACCACTTAAAAATTCGTTTTTAAAAATTTATGACTCGAGCAGAAATTGACACATTTTCAAAAATCCAAGTGTATATTAAGGTAATTCCATCATATAAGTATTTTTATTTGTTCAATTGTTCGACAACTTAAAGTATTAAAATTCATAAGAAATTGGCAAATAAAAAAAAATGTAAGTTAGTTTTAAAGGTAGATGTATTGTAAAGATTTTAAAATTTTTGTGGAATTCTTTAATATCACTATTTATTTTTTTAGATTTTTTCTTCTTCTACTACCAAAAATATTAATTTTCAAAAATTCATTCAAATTTTTAGGAATTCAATCATATCTGTATTTATTTTTCTTTGAATTTGTTCACTGTTTTACCTTTGAATATTAGGCAATTCGTACGCAAAACGTACTGCTGAACACTACTCTCCACTACTTTCAACGCTCTTAATATATCGGCCATTGCTACCGCGCGATAAATTTGTCGAATTAAAAACGCGGTAAAAATGTTTTTACAAAGGGTGTAAATTACCGTAGTTTGTGTACGGTTTTAACATTTGGACCGTATACCGTACTTCGCTCAGAATACCGTACAAGTACAGTAATTACCGTACGTATGGCAACACTGGTCTGGACCAACTATCACGAGGACGCGGGGTGAACGCAACGTGATCACACCACCTGATCGGTGCGCCGAGTATAGTTTGAAGAAAGTTTGATTTAATATTAGACTTTTTTATATCAACAAAAATTATGGAGAAATACATATTTACAGCATGAATCACACACACCAAATTGATTTTAAAAAATCATCCCTAAGGCTGAAAGACCTCTGGTCAATTGCCTGTTGAGGTCATTTGTAAAAGTGTTTCAATATATGTATTGTCTCTCTCTCTCTCTCTCTCTCTCTCTTTCTCTCTGCAAATCATCCCATCTCTCAAATATTCATTAGCTTAAGTTAGAATAATAGAATCCGTAACAACTTCCCAATATACACGATACATGAGCTTCCTATAATTAAAAGAAAAACAATAACCCACAAAACCAGATGTAGCATTGTTCCCATGATTAATTCAAATGATTCATCGCGTAACCAATCTCAATGTGAATACATAATAGCCTTGTAGGTAATAAGGTAACATTCTCGATTACGCTTTCAAAACAATTCTGCGGTTGTACTTGTGGAGATTTCGCCGATTCATTAATCGTAGGAAGTTACGGACTTGCAATATTAATAAGTTGGTCATTTCGAACCATATACATTGAGGAAGCAAGTCCGCTTTGCCATTAGGTATTCACGGTGTGACGCCATTCGATGGAAATAATTCTTCGGCGCCTGTTAGATCTCACATGTCGTAAACCTTGATGGTGGAATTTTGCGTGTTAATCGTCCGCTATTTTACTAAAATTAGAGTAATTATGTGCGTGTTATTGATTATTATTTGATGCGATGTATGTACATGCTTCGGGCATCATCCATGATTATGAAATAAATGTGTTACTGCCCGTCGCAACCACAATAAAGTAAAAGTGATTATTTTCATATATTAGATCAATAGGGCTGTTACTTGTTGAAACTCCATAGTATCATTTAATATAAACGCTGACGCAGTGTAACGTTTCAAATTATTTTTATTGTGTACAACAATTGTTTGATGATTTATCGGATGAAGCCACTGTGTGGTGAAACAATTGTTGTAGATCAATAAAAATAATTTGAAACCTTACACTGCGTCAGCGTTTTTAATAAATTATTTTGTTCATGAAGCGATTGTAAAGGGAGGTCCGATGTCACTCGAGGAACAGTTTGTCATACAATGCTTGTAACAATAGTGTCTTCTAATTATTGAAGGAGGAAAATTATACCCACAGAGATATATTTGTGGAGAAGAAATTCGTGAATGAACAAACTAATTGCGAAGACCTAAGTTTTTGAAAATTGATCTTATCCCTAGCAGCAATAATACTGAAAAGTGAAGAAATTAATATCAACTCCATCAAAGTTATTAAAATCGTTATCCCAGACAGACTAAAACCCTTCAGCTTCTTTTCTAATTCTTTTTTAATGCCTGAATAAAGATCCTTGATTCTATTGAACTCCCTTGTTGATTGGAACAAATGAACCCATGAATTGTAAGAGGAGGATATTGGTATTTTGAGGGGTATTTAGGTTTCGGATTGTACAAAAATTATTTGGGAGGTTCAAGTTGAAATTTTGCGGTTAAGCTTTCTATACTTTCGGCTATTGGAATAATTTGGATAGTATCGTAAAGAATTTAATGGGATGGGATGACAACCATTGTTAAAAGGCCGAAGGCGAATCATTTCACTACGTAAAAACTATGTTGGTGCGTGTATGATATATTTCAAAAGTTATGTTTATGTATAACATATAATAAAGCAGTCACCTCAGGGCCGAAATAATCCAGTTTCGATATTCCCCTCCGGCAAATATTTATAACCCGGTCACGGTGATTTAGTGGCCGAGTGTCTTAAATTTGATGTGCGAAATATTTATTCAATCGTTCACCGTCCGAAAATACACACGCCCATTTATTTCTGGCTGTATTTTATTATTATTAGCATTGCAAATGCGCATCCAAATACAAGTAAATACGCACATCTCGAAATAGTACTCGTTAGTTCGTAACTTCACTACAATATTGTCTTTTGAATATATATCATGACGAATCTTGATTTAAATATAAATTCGTAACCCAAAATATTACAGAAGTCAATCAAAATGCAAACTTTAATATCGTTACAAATTAAATTGAAAATTTCACTGTTTTATCCTTAACTCATTTTTGTAAGAAATATTATGTATCGTGAGAACATACAGTTATATAAATCAAGTGATAATGACGGTAACACGTCGAAACTCGAGTTTAGATTTAGATATTCTGATCTAGGAAAACTCCGTCCACTTTTCCAATGAATAACACCAGATGTCGCTATCTTCTCATCTAGGAAAAACTCGCCCAATTTTCCAATGAATAAAACCAGATGTCGCTACTAAAATTGGCTACTCTTCTTCCCACTGTCAATTTCAAAAATTATTTCTTCAGTCTAACCAACATCGAAGCCGATATGAATTCAAATCTCCATCAAATTCTTCTTTACTAAAGGCTATCTCTAGCCCGCTGCAAGAAAAGTGGCCGAAATTTTCCCAGCTATTCTGTACAATATTTTTTTACAATAATTAGTTGTGAATTTTTAAATTACGTTTTCAAAAATCGAAGTTACTAAACATTAAAGTGTGTATCAGCATATTTTCACTTTATTTGAACTTTACAAATTATAAACTAACTCCAATTCGATTTAATCAGGAATGACTTTATTATTGTAACCCTTGATTTAATTTAAAATATATTCATGGAGGTAATAGGGCAGAGAGATCCATGGTCGATAGCCCTAACACGTCGTATAATAGTCCATAATGTAAACCTGCTCGTAATACTATTAATACTACTGCTTGTATTAGGGATGGGCGATATTTCACGTATCTGTGATTTTTCACTGGTATTAAAAAATCACAGGTCGTTACTGTTACTAATGGGCGAATTTCACTGCTATTTAAAATCACTGCTACTTAAAATCACTGTTACTTAAAATCACTGCTACTTAAAATAACTGCTACTTAAAATCACTGCTACTTAAAATCACTACTACTAAAAATCACTGTTACTTAAAATCACTGCTACTTTAAATCACTGCTATTTAAACTGTGATTGCTACTTAACCTGTGACTGTTACTTAAAACATAATTGTGGTATAAGGTGGCATTTCTAAATGTTATTTAATATTCACTACTTTATTATCCCATTTTTGCGGGGTATTGTATTTAAATTTTGAATAAATATGTAATAAGAAAGACAAACATTTATAAAATGCCATAGAATACCAAATGAAATTAAATAAATTACAACTTATGTACTAAAAATGATTAATTAATTAATTAATTTAGATTTTATAAAAACGAAAAAAATATCTTGCCCGGCATAGAATTGAACCACAAACTCGCTGTGATCGAAAGTGATGAGTCACAATAACTAAAATTTTCAAAAATCCATATCTCCATTAAAAACTGTGGCATTTACAACAACCAAATTGATTTTGAATACGCGATTCTTCGACCATTAAGATCATTGTTTTAAGGAATTTTTTCTACGCGTTTTATATTTTTTCTGCGATGTTTTCATTCAAGTGCACAAAAAAATAAAATTAAAATTTTCAAATATTCATATCTCCCTTAAAAAATGCTGAATTTACAAAAACCAAATTATTTGAAATAAGCGATTCTTCTACTATTGAGGATATTGTCTTTAGGAATTTTTTCTATGCGTTTTATATTTTTTCTACGATGTTTTCATTCAAGTGCTCAAAAAATTAAAACGAAAATCTTCAAAAAATTTTAATGCGTGAATTTCGTTATTTTGTGCCATTATTTTCGAGTATCGGGTCGGGAGCTAAGGAGTTACCTTTGGGGATAAAAATTGCAATTTATTTTTTGGCTTATATTTTAGATCTTTTGCCTGTTTATTTCGATTTTTTACTTCAAATCCTTGATTTTTTGGCATAAATTTTAGATTTGTTTGTTGAAATTTTTAATTTTTTGGTCTGAATTTTTCCTTTTTAGGCGCGAGTTTTCGATTTTCGGTATAAATTTTCGATTTTTTTGGTCTCAAGTTTTGATCTTATGTCCTAAATTTTCTTTACTATTGTTGAAATTTTCAATTTTTTTGTTACAATTTAGGGTTTTGTAACCTGAATTTTGATCTTATGTCCTAAATTTTCTTTACTATTGTTGAAATTTTCAATTTTTTTGTTACAATTTAGGGTTTTGTAACCTGAATTTTGATTTTTACTCTGAATTTTAAAATTCTAATGACAAATTATTTTTCTTTAACTTCAATTTTCAATTTTTTTAGTCTGCATTTTTTATTTCTAGTCAAGGATTTTTGATTTTGTCTCTATTTTAGATATTTTGCCTGCTTACTATTTTTTTATTTCATATCCTTGATTTTTTTGGCCTAAATATTCTTTATTCTGGTGACAATTTTCGATTTGTCAAATTTTAAATTTTATGTTTCGGCGTTTTTTCCTTTTTACGCCCGAGTTTTCAATTCTTTGTGTAAATTTTCGATTTTTGGCCACGATTGTTGATTTTCAAATTTATTTTTGCTGTATTTTAGTTTCTTTTTCGATTCGTTTGGTCTAAATTTTTTTGTCCTAAACTTTCTTTATTATAGTCGAATGTTTTGTTTTGTCTGTTAAAATTTTTGATTTTGCAACCAGCATTTTTTTTATTTTTACCCAGAATTTATTTTTTATTTTATTATCTGAATATGTTTTTTATGCGGTTTATATTTTAGATCTTTTGCCTGTTTATTTCGATTTTTTACTTCAGATTCTTGATTTTTTTGGCCTAAATATTTTGACCACAATTTTAGATTTGTTTGTTGAAATTTAAAATTTTTTGTTCTGAATTTTTCCTTTTTAATCGCGAGTTTTCGATTTTTGATATAAATCAATTTTTGCCACAATTGTTGATTTTTTATTTTCTTGCCTATATTCTAGTTTTTTTTCGATTCTTTTGGTCTACAGTTTTGATATTATGTCCTAAAATGTCTTTATTATGGTCGAAATTTTTTATTTGTTTGTTATAATTTTTGATTTTGTAATCTGAATTTTGATTTGGCTTGTATTTTAGATGTTTTGCCTGTTTATTTCGATTTTTTACTTCAAATCCTTGATTTTTTTGGCCTAAATATTTTAGATTTGTTTGTTGAAATTTTAAATTTTTTGGACTGAATTTTTCCTTTTTAATCGCGAGTTTTCGATTTTTGGTATAAATCGATTTTTGCCACAATTGTTCATTTTTCTGTTTTCTTGTCTATATTTTGATTTTTTTTGTAGGATTAAATGTTTGATGTTCTGTCATAAATTTTCTTTATTATGGTCGTGTTTCGATTGTTTACTTCAAATTCTTGATTTTTTGGGCTAAATATTTTGGCCACAATTTTCAATCTCTATTGAAAATTGTTGAATTTACAAAAACCAAATTGATTTTTAATTAGCTATACTTCTGCCATTGAGGATGATTTCTTGTGAAATTTTTTCTGCGCGTTTTATATTTTTTCTGCGATAGTTTTATCCAATTGCACAAAAAAAAATTAAAATTTTCAAAAATCCATATCTCAATTAAAAATTGTTGAATTTACAAAAACCAAATTAATTTTTAATAAGCGATATTTGGACCATTAAGGATATTGTTTCAAGCAATTTTTTCTACGCGTTTTATATTTTTTTCTCTTTATATCCAAATACTTTTCGAATTTTGAACTGAATCAAGGATAGTCGTATATTTATTTGGTATAGCAGATGATATAGCCAAAATATGACCTTTAGTCACAGGTATAATATCAAAAGGAACACTATTTACGTGATCAGGTGGACAAATATTAGCAGAATCATATCAAAAACATTTTTGGGAAACCATTAACAGTTTTAGAAGGTGTTTCGACGTTTACTAACCGTGCGATCACGTTTAAAATCACTGATATTAGAAAGTAGCAATCACAGGTAGCAACGTGATTAAAAAGTAGCAGTTTTGACCATCTCTACTATGTATGTGTCTGTAATAAAGATGATGTATATATGGTACTAATATTTATAACATGGCAAAACCGTTGTTATTTTGTAGCCGTATTTTTATGGAAAGTTCTCTCGACTTCTACTGTATAAACTGTGGGCCGTTGTCGATTTTCTTTGATTAGATCAGAACAGCGTATTTCTGCAACGTTCAAGACAATAGATGTCGCCGTAAAGGTGTTCCTATCCTTACACAAATCTTGTTTGCTTTTGTTTGTTATTTCTAAAACGGTATTTGCAAGTACGCAAAAGCTTGCAAATATCCAAACTCCATTGTTGTTATTCAAACTATTCGTATAATGTGGTTTACGGTCATAAAGGAAGAAATATTTCTATTTATACGGTCGGACGAACAATAATTGGCGAAGCCAAAAACAGAAAAAATCAGTTTGCGCAATAAATATAGCGGCGTAGATAAGAGGTTAAAATTTGCTAAATGTCCAACAGTAAACAAAGTAATTCGTGTGCGCAGTTATGAATATATGTGTTTATAGTAAATGCTATTAAGGTGGCCAACTTTTCTACAAATAAATTCAAGAAAAAAGGCCTTAAATGAAAGAAATATTTTGTCAATTGCAACAATAATTCATTATATTATGATAAATGCATAATTATATATGAATATTTAACGTGTCTGTAACTACAAAATTACGTCTCAAGGACTTAAAACAGTAAGGGTTTTTAACTTTAAAAAGTAATGATGATAAAATTCGTTTATTGCCCTCCTTAGAGGAATGCAATGGACCAGCGACTTAAGTCTTTCAGCCATTTAAATAGTTTTAAAGTCTAATTCCAAGTTAATCTAAAGTATAATTAAAAGTTTATTTTCCATGACAAAATATAATTCTTGAGTATAAAGGGCTTAAGCTAACAATGCTTTAAATTTTTAAGTTTTTGCAAGTGCCAGGCATTTTAGGTCTGTGACCTTCAAAAATCAGGGTATCCCTATCAAAAATGTTTAGGTCTATATGTCGACCTTTGCGATAATGTTAATATAAGATTTTGAATTGCAGTTAGAGTATAATATGATTTGTTTCTATTTGTATACTTTATACATATTTTCAAATTTCCCGTTCACGTTGCCGGTTGCCGTGTGATTGATATTTGTCGTGGACCTAGATTAACAATTATTTTTAAACTGTGTAATTTTAGTGTGCGCCTTAGTGTTTAGTGCATCGTAAATAACCTGCCGGACTGTGAGAAACGCGGGTCCGTCTCTGTCAAAGAGATTTGCCAAGAATGTTGCGCGGCTCTAATTTATGACTTTTTATACGATTGTGTTTACAATCCAATATCATGAAATTGCTAGAAAAGTGGCGACGCGGCGCTGCCTTTTAAAACCAGGATATCCTAAGAATAAAATGTTTTATGTGTCATAGTTATATGCAAGAGAACAAATATTCGGTGCTTTCTTCTATTTAATTCAGAAAATGCACGCATTCTCTTAACTCTATATTATTCTATATTAAGAATGCTAGCATTTTGTTGAAATTATTTCAAAGTGGTTGCAATCTTTTATATGTATACTAAGGTTTTTATTTGCAGGTACAATACATACGACTAACATCTACCGTGTGGTTAGTAATACATCTGAACATAGGGAAATAGCATGGGGGGAAATGATAAATTGATAAAATTTGTACACGTAAAAATAAATGTAGACAATTTAAATACTATTGTATCTTCAAAAACTGGTGATGGGGTCATCATGTTACTTTCTCCGATTAATTGATGGTATAATAGTTATATATGAACTTCGCGAAGCAGTGACAGAGGCAATAAACGGCATGAATCGCAACACATTGCGAAAAGTAACTGGCAGTGTTGTAAAACGCTGTCAATTGTGTTTGGCCAATAACGGTCAACATTTTGAGCATTTTTTATAATTTATTGTTATTTTACTACTTCTACCTCTTTTTGTTTTGTTACATTTGCTTTAAAAATAATTTAAAAAATTAAAATTAAAATTTAAACAATTAATATTTCCATTATTTTTTATTTTGACATAGGTTGTTGTACATCGTTGAAAAGAGAAGAAAAAACGTCTATTTATGCGTGTAAAAATCAAATATGGCGGCTATTTGAAATAAGAAAGTTGGTATTAATATCTCGGAAACTGCCATCTTGAGTTTTATTTTGACTTGATTTATATGTTTGCCTAATTAAACCAAGTAACTTTTATTTAAAACTTTTTTTCGCATCTTTAATAATTATTGAGATATTTGATTTTTTTGAAAATCGCGATTTTCAGTTTTTTTTAAATATTTTCTAAACTGCTCGAAATTTTGAAAATTTCTCAACATAATCTGAATCAGCATAGAAAACTGCACAAAATTGCCCACTTAACCAGATCTCTAGCTTTAAGAATAAGAAAGATACCCATGCAATCCTACTCTATTTAGGACACCCTGTATATATATTTATATTTATAGATTCATTCATTATTTTCAATTTAAATCATTTTTTAAATCGAGAGTAATTTTACGGAAAAACTAAAAAAAAAATGCTAAAAAAAGAGTCCTGACAAAAAATGTCTTGAAAAACAGGTCCTTCAAAAATACCAGAAATAAAGTCCTAAAAGAAAGACCTGAAAAAGAGTTCTGACACAAAAAGGTCCTGAGAAACAATTTTGGAAATGAAGTCTTGAAAAAGAGTACTGTTAAAAAGTTGTGAAAAGGAGTTGCGAAAAAGTATGCAAAAAGAGTTCTGAAAAATTAAGTCTTCATATAAAACACCAGAAATAAATGTCCTTAAAAAAATCCCGAAAGAAGAGCGAAAAAGAGTCCCACAGGAGAGTCCTGAAATAAGTCCTGAAAAAACTCCTGAAGAAATTGCCCTTAAAAATATTATTACTTTCAAAAATGTCCTAAAATATAGTACTGAAAAAAGTAGGAAAAGAAGGAAAAAAAAAATAAAAATTCCCGACAAAATAATTTTGAAAAAAGCAATGATGAAAATTCTGAAAAGAATCCTGAAAAGAAGTCCCGAACAAGAGATTCCTAAGAAAGTCTCGAAAAAGTCCAGAAAAAATGTCCTGGAAATAACATCGTGAGAAAGAGTATTGACAAAAGCTGTGAAAAAAAGTCCTGAAAAATAGTCTTCATACAAAATACCAGAAATAAATGTCCCGAAAAAAAGTCCTAAAAAGTCCTGATAAAAATTTAAGACAAACATCACAAAAAATTGTCCTGTAAAACAGTCTTAAAAAATTACCCTGAAATAAACAAAATAAACAAAAAAAAATCTGAAAAACACATTGTAAAAAGTCCTTAAAAAGATCTGAAGAAATTTTCCTGAAAAAGAAATCCCAGAGTGTTGAATAAAGTCCTGCAAAAAGGCCTTAAATAAATCCTTAACAAAAATCCTGAAATAAAAAGTTTTGAAAATAGTGTTGAAGAAAAAGGTAAAAATAAAATAAAAAATGTCATGAAGAAAATTTTGAAATTTATTTTCTGAATAAAATCCCAAAAATAAATTTCTGAAAAAAAATAATCCTGTTAATAAAATTTTGAAAATAAATCCTGAAAATAAAGGTCCTGAAAGAAAAAGTCCTAAAAATAAGTCTTGAAAGAAATTTCTTAAAAAGTACTGAAAAAGAATCCTCAAAGAAAAAAAAATGGTGATGTGGCCATCATGTTACTTTCTCCGATTTGGTGGTATCATTTATATTTACGCGTTCATTGTTTATTTTTAATTTAAATCATGTTTTAAATGTTCATACAGCGTTTTGTAGATTTGGATGAAACTGACGTTTACTACGTCAAATTTATGAAAGCTATAATTGACAAATTATACTTTAAATTCTAATAGTCAGTTTACTCGAAAACTAAAGAGATTTCCAAAAATACTTATTCTTTATAAGTTGTTCATTTTGCATTCTCCGTAATTATTATTAAAATAAATTTGCTGTAACTATTATTGTTTCATAATTATACACCAAAAATGACAACAACAAAATTAATAACTATTATTTTTCAAAAACCAGACATTTTACGAAAAATATTTAACAAAATATGTTAATTTCTTTGTTGCCTTCAAGTTTTGTTTAAGTGCTTTTATAGTATTTTTCATATTTAAAAAAATATCGGAGAAAAACAAAAAACGGTTAAGGTAAATACCCACTTCCGGTGTATGAAATTTTACCAAAAGTTTTTCAGTTCTTTGGATTATCAAATAAGGCTCATGTTCAAAGTTTGATGTTAATTCATGTGGTAGTTTTTGCGCATTTTAATTTATATAGATCGTCTGCGACATAACCTAAAATTGTGGCACGTAAGTTCAGTTAAATGGTCAGTTTACTCAGAAACCAAAGAGATTTCGAAAAAACTTATTCTATATAAGTTGTTCGAATTGGCATTCTTACAATGATTATTTCATCATGTTAATTTGCTGTAACTTTAATTGTTCTATTAGTTTTTGAGATACAACGCGCACGGACACACAGACACACACACACACACAATTTTTTTCCAGAAATTGTTGAAATGGCATCTAGGGACCCCAAAACGGATATTTCCGTAAAAAGAATTTTTGAAAATAAAATCACGATCACAATACTTTCTCGTACTTCGTAACGGAGAAAGTAAAAAGTCCTTAAAAAAGACCTAAAAAAATTTCTGAGAACATTGTCCTGAAGTCCCAAAAAGGCTAAAAGAACAAAAAAACTGTTAAGGTAAATATTCGGAAATACGAAATTTTAGCAAAAGCTTTCCAGTTCTTTGGATTTTGAAATAACACTTATTTTCAAAGTTTCATGGTCATTTCTGTATTAGTTTTTGAGACACAGTGCGGACAGAGAAAAAATGGTGATGCGACCATCATGTTACTTTCTTCGATTTGATGGTATCATTTATGTTTACGCTTTCATGGTTTATTTTTAATTTAAATCATATTTTAAATGTACATCGGGCGTTTTGTAGACTCGGATGAAACTGACATTTAAAACGTCAAAATTATGAAAGATGGAAAAATTATACTTCAAATTCAAAAACTCAGTTTACTCAAAAACTAAAGCGATTTCGAAAGAAACTTATTCTTTATAAGTTGTTCATTTTGGCATTCTCCACAATTATTTTTCACATACATTTAGTGTAACTATTATCGTTTCATAATTAAAAACCTAAAAAAGGAAAGAGGTAATAATTTTTGTTTTCTCGAATAACAATGATTTTATGAAAAATATTTTCTTATAAAAGATGTTCATTTCTTTGTTGTCTTCAATATTTATTTAATTATTTTTGTGATATTTTTCATATTTAAAAAAATATTTGCAAAAAACAAAAAAACAGTTAAGGTAAACACCCACTTCCGGTTTACGAAATTTTACCAAAAGCTTTTCAGTTTTTCAGATTATCAAATAAGACGTATTTTCAAAGTTTCATATGAATTGCTCTATTAGTTTTTGAGATACAGCGCGCACAGGCACACAGAGACACACGCGCAGACACTCACTCCCGTACAGACACAAAAAAATGTTTTCCAGAAATTGTTGAAATGGTAGGGACCCCAAAATGGATATTTCCGTAAAAAAACTTTTTCACGATCACAATACTTTCTCGTACTTCGTAACGGAGAAAGTAAAAAAGGCATTAACGTGCAAGGACTTGGCATCAACAAATTGCCACAAATAGGATCTTTTGATTGATACCACTTTTATGCTTGTACATAAATTAGGTGAGCAGGAATTTCCAAAAAACGTGATTTCCCATGTTATTTTCCTATGTTCAGATGTATGACTAACCACACGGTATATATGGAAAATGAAAATGCAGAAATTTCTTCGGATAAATGACTTTTGTTTAACCTTCCAGGCCGGGCACCAAGTCTGTGAGACCCGGTGCGCGAATAAACGTTCGTCAATTTTCAGCAAACTGTTTTTTCGAGTTGTCTAGCCGAGCACTTTAATAATTTGTTCTTTAAATAAATTCATTTCGTTGTATTGAATTTATTTAATGCTTTCTGCAACAAGTAAGGTTGTTTCTAATTTATTAATTTCTTCTTTAGTTCACGTTTGGGAAACGAAGAGTTTGTATGATATTTTAGTTACAGGGTATTTACTTTTTTATAGCAGATATTTTTTTAAAATATAAATATGTTGAAGATGGCAAAAATTTGAACAACAGCTTGTCAATAAATGTTCATTAAGTCGACAATAAATAAGAAATAGAAAAATAGAAATAAATTATTATATCTAATCTACAATTATGATTAAGGGTTGTTAAAATGGGGCCCAATTTCACCAAGTGCCTCATTTTAACAACCCTTTATATTAGAAATGTTTCACCACGTGATAAACGAGAAACAAATTTAACAAAACGACAATTATGAAATAATACTTTTTAAATATAAATATGATAAGATAACGAAGAATTGAATACCATTGATCAATAAGTGTTTATCAGAAACTCATTAACTTTCGAAAATAAATTAAAAATAGAAAAATGCACTGTTTCTAATGTACAATTATTAAATAATTATAATTACATCATATGTATATTAACAGTAATTGCAGAGCAGTCCAGAACGAACAACTCATAAACAAGTTTTCAAAAAAAATAGAGAAAGATACGCGATGGCCACATTTTTTTAACTTAAATTTGTGAGAACTCGAAAGTTACATCTCGCTGTCAGAAAAATTGTCATTCCTTGCAGGGCCGCGCCAAGGTTTGTTACCGCCGGGGTACGAGGCAAAAATTGCCGCCCCCTTTCAATGTGAAGAGGGGGGTGGAGAAAATGAATGAAAACATCTCTAAATTATTTAGAAAGAAATAATTTTGTTATAACCAAAGAGATACGTTCATGGATTTCGCGCTTGCATCCGTATGCAAAGAATAAACAATCATCTCCTGTTTCACAAACGTACGTTTTACGAAAAAAAAAAATTTTAGGATTGATTATTTTTACGAGCGCAAATTTTAAATACATTGTTTGCAAATTGAAAAACCCATAAAATTTGTTGGGCGCCAAACTAAGAGAGCTCTTAGCATCGATGCTTCGGACGCCTCCAAGACCTGCCGCCCGGGTGCTGGGCACCCCTAACACCTCCGCTTGGCGCGGCCCTGATTCCTTGCATTGAAATTAACACAAAAAACCGTCCAGAAATATATTTCCGTATTGAATTTAAGCAATTATTTGAATAATAATAATAACCTGTTGAGAGCAATTTATTTTATTATGAATAATATATATTCTGGCAGTATTATAAAAGCTAGTGTGTTTACAATAGATAAATAAAGCGATTACCGTGCGCTTTTTAACATTCGAAAATAACGCAAATATTTATAGCGCCCAATAAACTTGTCTTTCGGAATGCCAAACAGAAATCTTGTTGGTTTCGTCTGCTCGTTTCGAAATGGAAAATGCGCGCCTCCGATAATAAAATATTAACACTCTGTTTATAGTTCACGCCATTTACCCAATAAATTCATGAAAAATATATCCTGGATATAATACATTTGCTTACTTGTAAATTTTGACAACAATCGCGTATATAATTTACATTGTGTAAATACGAAATTTTTCGCACATGTGATAATAATATTTTAGCTTTATTAACAGACTAATGACATGTTATACATTTGTATATACGATGTGTTTCAATAAAAAAATAATCGCAGTAGTCTATGAATTGAATTGCATTTCTACATGCGTAGAGTTGTACCAAGTACTCAAGGCGTGTTGCGCAGTGACCATCTCAAATTCAATTGGCTTCGGAGATTTGTTGTTGCATTCTCTCGCGTTCATCGAATACTTTCTCACTCTGCGCAAACTTTACCTACACACGTCTCGAGTGCTCGGTAATACTGTAGTTGTCATCATCGCTAATCGTTATTTTGCATAATGGTTAACTGGTTGAACGACAACTTCGAATGTTTAATCAAATACATGCGCAATGCGCATTTAAATTCATTGGCGATGGCGATTAATTTCTGTATTTAAATAAATGTTAATATTATTAGCCTATAATTATTATTAAATGATTATCGACCAAAGGTCTTTCCGTCTTATGCAAATAAATTGGCGTTTGAAATATGTGCAATTATTACAGCGAGGTCAATAAACAACCTGATTACAGGGACTAATGATTTTTTTCTGCAATTATTTTACCAACGTATTAATGCCTGAAATATTTATGATTAACATTTATTTGCATTTTCTGCATAATTGTATAGTTTATAACTTAAACAAAATAAATATTGAAGTAATAGTGTTTTTCTATATTGCGTATAAAACGGAGTCATTAACTCACTTATGTGGGTTCGTTAAGGGCTCGCTCAGTGCGAAAATATCAATTTTTCAAGGTTGGCATCGTTGAAATTCAGAGCCGCCAACCTGTGCTAAATTTTCGGCGAGATAGTTTTGAGGTTATGTGATGTGTGGAAATCGCAAACTAATTTTAAAATGGAATGTCAATTATTAGTGTTACCAACCACCATACAATTTTCTAAATATGTACGGGCGATTTTTTAAAGAAGCAAAATAGAAAAAATACTGTAAAAAATTCGTTCATAAGGCCTTTTTTGCAGTAAGGTATCCAGTGGCGGACTGGCAAGTGTATTGTTTTTATGTTTTTAAGATTTATTTCATATAATTTGCAATTTACAATCATCTACATGTTAAAGTGTAATTTTTTATATATTGCAAAATAATCCTTGCGGTTTTCTTCCCTCTGTCCTCGCCTAGGGATTTCGGACGTGGTGTCTCATCTCGGGACACGATGGTCTGTTGTTTCAATTTAGAAACTGGTTAATACAAGAAAAAACTGGCAAAACTTCAAAAAGACTTAAAATTGCGATGGAGAACATTGATGATTCAAAGGTCAAAATGTGGAAAATTTAATGTAGTTGTAAAATGGGTAAGGAAAGAAAAGTTGCAAAATGACAGATTTTTGCAATTTTGAAGATTTTAAAATCGCGAATTTGATTTTTCTATAGTGTACAACTGCCGACCGCCTTGTCCGATTATGGTGACTCTAGCGCCAACGAAATTATTGCAAAGCTGGTTGTCAATTTTTTTCGTGGAATTAGCGCAAAACGTCACAACGTTCAAAGATTTCAAATTCGCAATTTTGATTTTTGAAATTGCGCCACTGCACGTGTTCGAATTTGTTGATTCAAACGCCAAAATATGACGAATTTAGTGCAATTTTTAAAGAGATTACAAATGTTTTCGTGAAATTAGCACAAATTGCAAAAAATCACGTTTTTAAGTAAGACGATTTTAAAACCAAAATTTTCATTTTTGAAATTACACAATTGCCAAACGATTTCAATGTCAAAATGTTGCGAATTTAGTGTAGTTTAAAGACTGGTGCATAATTTTTATCGTAAAGTTTCGCAGAAGGTCAAAATTTCACGTTCAAATATTCAAAATTGCTATTTTGTTTTTTAAACTTCTCCAATCGTTCTTCGGTTTTGATTTAAAAAAAATTTGTATTTTAAAACTTTAATCACTAACTGTAAAAATCTCACTTTTTTAAAGTCCAAATATTTTAAATTCTCAACTTGGATTTTTGAAATTACACAGTTGCTTAATGCATTGTCGGAGTCTCACGTCATAATGTGGTAAATTTAGTGCAATTTGAAAAGCGGTTAAAAAATTTCTTCGTGAAAATTACTCGTTTTCAAAGTCCAAACATTAAAATTTCGGTTTTAATTTCTTAAATTGCTCAACTTCGCAACGCGTTGCCCGCTTTTGATGATTCTTACGTCAAAATGCAGCAAATTTAGTGAGATTTTAAAACGGTTAGAAAATGTTCTCGTGAAATTAACACAAAATGCAAACATCTCGCTTTATCAAAGTTCTAAGATTATGAATTTCCCGATTATGATTTTTGAAATTGAACTTATTAATTCTACGACGAATGTTTGCACGACCGACATTTTTCGTGATTTCTTGCAATTTACAACCGTTTATCTTCTTCAAGAAAAATCTCAAATTTTTTTCACGAAACATTACTTCTTATGCTCGTGGAATATGTTTATGGTAGAGCCACTTATCCCCCTCCTTTTTTTAAGAAAGAGAGAACGATTTATCTCTGGTATTCAAATTAACTTCGGTCCGTACAAATGAGATTATATCAAATTTTAAGGGTGAGGTGTTTCCACGTGTTGATGAAATCTTAAAGAGGAATGGATTCTGAATAAATTTGTAAAATTTGGGGTTGGTGGCAATTGTTTTTCAATTTTTTAAACAAGTAAGAAAATGCACAACTCCAAAAATTAACTCCGGTCTGTACAAATGGGATTATATCAAAATTTAAGGATGAGGTGTTTCCACGTATTGATGAAATCTTAGAGGAATGGATTCTGAATAAATTTGTAAAATTTGGGGTTGGTGGCAATTGTTTCTCTATTTTTTAAACAAGTGGGAAAATGCACAACGTCAAAAAATAACTCCGGTCCGTACAAATGGGATTATATTAAAATTTAAGGATGAGGTGTTTCCACGTGTTGATGAAATCTTAAAGAGGAATGGATTCTGAATAAATTTGTAAAATTTGGGGTTGGTGGCAATTGTTTTTCAATTTTTTAAACAAGTGGGAAAATGCACAACTCCAAAAATTAACTCCGGTCCGTACAAATGGGAATATATCAAAATTTAAGGATGAAGTGTTTCTGCGTGTTGATGAAATCTTAAAGAGGAATAGATTCTGAATAAATTTGTAAAATTTGGGGTTGGTGGCAATTGTTTTTCTATTTTTTAAACGAGTGGGAAAATGCACAACTCCAAAAATTAACTTCGGTCCGTACAAATGGGATTGTAACAAAATTTAAGGATGAGGTGTTTCCACGTGTTAATGAATTTTTAAAGAGGAATGGATTCTGAATAAATTTGTAAAATTTTGCGTTGGTGGTAGATGTTTTTCTATTTTTTAAACAAGTGGGAAAATGCACAACTCCAAAAATTAACTTCGGTCCGTACAAATGGGATTATAACAAAATTTAAGGATGAGGTGTTTCCACGTGTTGATGAAATCTTAGAGGAATGGATTCTGAATAAATTTGTTAAATTTGGGGTTGGTGGCAATTGTTTGTCTATTTTTTAAACAAGTGGGAAAATGCACAACTCCGGTCCGTACAAATGGGATTATATCAAAATTTAAGGATGAGGTGCTTCCACGTGTTGATGAAATCTTAAAGAGGAATGGATTCTGAATAAATTTTTAAAGTTTGGCGTTGGTGGCAATTGTTTTTCTATTTTTTAAACGAGTGGGAAAATGCACAACTCCAAAAATTAACTCTGGTCCATAAAAATGGGATTATATCAAAATTTAGGGATGAGGTGTTTCCACGTGTTGATGAAATCTTAGAGGAATGGATTCTGAATAAATTTGTAAAATTTGGGGTTGGTGGCAATTGTTTTTCTATTTTTTAACAAGTAGGAAAATGCACAACTCCACTGGTCCTCAGTGGCGGCTCGTGGAACATGTTGATATATCCCCTCTTTTTTTGAAGAAAGAACGATTTATCTTCCTAGATCAAAGTAACTGGCGAAAAATGGTTTAAGGATTAATTAAAAATTCTGACTGAGCTTGAAATTAAAGGTAGTGCCATCTATATAACGAGCCGCCCCTGGATATACGTATCAAATTTTGCTTAGAAGCGTTAATGATTATGATTTTAAGATGATTTACCTGTCTGATAAATTTGCTCTTGCTTTCTTTTCATTTAATCAAATAGTGCGGTTTCCTATTGAAGGAGTTTGCAATAATATCACATACACGTTTTTTCTTCAGAACCGTGGTATTATTGGTTTTTGTAATTTCCACGATTGTTTGTTTTTAAACCGACTAATTATTTCAATTAGCTGGCCTATTTTTTCCTCACTAAGTTTTTGGATCATTTTTGTCATGATTCCAATGAATTTTTCTTTTTATCAAATTGGCTTTTTTTTGCCAATTTAATGTCACAATTTCTCAATTAAAACTCACTTTTCAAATGTGTATCTTTTGATACTTTGAGTGGAATTTACTTTTTTTTGGATTACTACGATTAAATACACAAATTCCAAATTCTACACACGGCAATTGTATAACTCAAAAAATTTACTACTTCGCTCCATAACATAATCAATCACTAATACATAACTATTAGTGCATTTGCGTTGGTGAAAATCAAATATATTTGGATTCTATAAATATTACTGGCCCTATAGTTACGGATCGCTTTATCAGACTTTGGTGAATACAGGCAATAATATTTTAACGAGAACGAGAAATTTCGCCGTCGATCTTTAAATAAATACATATGTACATCAAACACATAACAAAAGTCGTCTGGGTGACTTCAAAACATCCTTGACCTAATAACTCAGTACGAATCACTGACTGTAAATAATTTTTATTAGGAAAAATAATCCTTTATCTTATTGTTAATTTAAATAACATTCCTATTTTAATTTCACCTTCAACTCATATTTTGTGACAACGTGCAGCAATAACACATTCCATACTTGTTTCACACATAATTATATACGGTGTGTTTAAATTAATTAAAATGCGCATGCCCTGATTAACGCTATTTTGCACTTTTCTAATTAACTCTCTGGATGACAACTACGAATGTTTACTGGATGACAACTACCAATGTTGATTAAGAGACATGAGTATTTCAATTCATAGGCGACTGCGATTAGTGCCGTAAAAATGATTATACATTTTACAAAAAAAAAAAAAAAAATCAAGGTCATTCCATTATCTGGACAAACTTACTGCTCTACAAAGCAGGTGACGACACCGGCATCTAATCTCATCAGCTTTGCTTTAGATTACCATAATTGGTAATTGGTGAATGGTCTACTTTCTTACTTTAATAACATGCGGAGTTCAAAATTAAAGTAATAATGTATAAAATTCCGTACGATGAGCTCATTTTTCGCGTAAACACATTAAGGGTCATATAAATAGATACAGGAATTTATATTCTGTGTCTTAATTATCTTTCAAGCTGTGCAACAATAGGAGCAATTTGCTTGGCACATAAATTGTGTTGTTAGTCTAGTCTTGTTTACATTTTACGCTGCTAAAACCAGCAACAATTCTGGATTCTTAGTGCCGGGTAAAATATTCACAGAATGAGACCGTTTATCTTTTCCGTTTGTTTTTTAAACACTATTCGCTGTATTTTTATTAAATGATGCATTGTTCAACATTAAATAGTATTTAATAGTAGAAATAACCGCAAGAGTAGATAATGTAATGCTTTAACAACAAGGGTAGATAAAGTGTTTTAATTTCTCTTTATATTAATGCAATATACATTTTGAAAGTGGAAAACTTGTTGTAAAATAAATTTAATGATTTTTAACCAGTTCATAAATCTTCAAAATAAATAAAAAAACAACTACTTCCCTAGCTGATACCATATCGAATAGTAAATTATAAAAAAATAAATGTACATGTTGTAAATAGTACTCTTATTGATATAACTATTGGTTTAAGATGTTTCTATGATGCTTGTTCAAGGCAGTGTTGCCAGATTGGGTGTTTTTCCCCAAAATGGGGGTAAATTATTTTTTGGGGTATATTTTGGGGAACTTTAAGCAATGGGGTATTTTTTTGGGGTGAGAATTTTATACGAGGGGTATTTTTGGGGAAATTAATGAACATGTTATTACATTTGCTAGAAATCATCAGTAATTTTCCTCAGCGATGAGGAAAAACCTGTGACATCATTTATGGAAGTTGTCCTAAGGATTCTATTATTGCCGTTTTCGTAATTTTGTGACCTCCAATAAGATGCTGCACTTTCATTTAAAAAATATGTATGTGCCGAAAAGAAGATGAAAATATTGCGGATGAAGTCCGAAGAATAATAAATTTTATATTTATACTACTTTAATTTTGTATGTAAGTTTCCAATAAATTCCCACTGTATTTACGTTTTATTTTCAATTTTATTATTTTGGAAATACGGCGGCGGACAGCGGCGTAATTTTAGGAAATTTTTATTAAATATTTGGGGAAAATTAAAAATGACTACTAGCAACACTCGTTGCCCGTAAATAATAGTTATTTATGCAACAAGTGAGTAAAGTAATACTTTTTTTCACGAATAGGAAAAATTGCCGCACGAGCCGCAGGCGAGTGCAGCAATTTCCTACAAGTGAAAAAGAGTTGCTTTAGTCTCGAGTTTCATACAAATTTTTTTCTACGTCCGTAACTTTAAATAAATTCGATAAAACCTTAATCAATTTCTATAAGTAATAATACTTTTAAAGAAAAAAATAATAATCGTCAAGTTTATTTGATCGGAAACGAATGTTTGACATTTATCGGCAGAACTTGCGGCGTGTTGCGAAGCGTTCATGACACACTTTACGCAAACGATTTTTTAGTTGCGTTAAAAAATGAATCGCTGCGGCACTTTTTTTCACGCAAAAGAGTGAAAAAATGAACCGTTATGGCACTTTTTTTACGCTTCCAGAAGGCTTCAGAAAACACATATTTTATGAACGCAAATTAATGAAAAAAAATTTACATTTTTTAACGGACGTAGAAAAATTATTATTATTATATTAAATTTTCATTCTTTTTGTTTTTAGGCCTGCAGTTTCGTTTTTTTTTTTGGTATAAATTTCTAATCTTTTGAACTAATTTTTCTTAATTTTGTTTTAAATTTTCGATTTGTTTGTTGAAATTTTCGAATTTTGGTCGGCATTTTTTACTTTTAGACCCGAATTTTTAATAATTTTAATTTTTGCCCTATATTTCAACCTGAATTATTTATTTTTATGCGCGGTATTTTCGAGTTTTTGATTTTTCTCATTTATCTTTTCTTAAACATTTTCGTATTTCTGGTTGGCAATTAATTTTGAGCTAAAGTTATTTTTGGAACTGAAAACGGCAAATTATTTTTCTTTTGCTTGATTTTTCAATTTTTTGGTCTGCATGTTTTTTTTAGGCCAGGAATTTTATTTTAATTTTTTGCTTATATTTTAGATACTTGGTCTGCATTTTTGAATTCTTTGTTCTAATTTTTAGAGTTTTTGGCCAAAATATTTTGATTTTAGTCAATTTTTTTTAATGGTCTGTTGAAATTTTTGTTTTTTTTTGTCTACATTTTTCATTTTTAATTTTTCGATTTTTTAAAATTTTTTTAAGTCATTAATTTGAAAGAGTGAATTTTTGATTGGTCTACACTCTAAATTTTTAACATGAATTGTTGATTTTTATGGGCGATTTTGTTTTATTTTTTGGGTATTTTCGAGTTTTCGTACAAAGTTTTTGATTGTTTGCCGTTCATTTTAGATTTTTTTAACCTGAATTATTGTTTCCATGAGCGATCTTTTTTAATTACTTTCGAGTTTAGAGTTCCGGCAATTTATTTTAGGATAAAGTAATTTTTGGGGCAGAAAATGCACTTCTCTTTTGCTTGAATTTTCAATTTTTTAGTAATTTTTTTAAATTTTTTTACATCAACTGACGAGAGTCTAAATTTCAGATTTTTTGCCTATATTCTTAGTTTTTTTACCTTAATTATTAATTTTAACGAGCGAATTTTTGGTTGGTCTATTCTTTTGATTTTTCACCTGAATTGTTGATTTTTGTGTGCGAACTTTTGGCTGGTATTTTCGGGTTTTTTTGACCAAATTTTTAATTTTTTGCCCTTAATTTAGATGTTTTAAGCTGAATTATTGTTTTTATGGGCGATTTTTTAAAATTACTTTTGAATTTCGGCAATTTACTTTGAGGTAAAGATTTATTTTTGGGGCTAAAAATGGCAAATGATTTTTCTTTTGCTTGAATTTTCAATTTTTGGTCTGCATTTTAATTTTTTAGACCAGGGTTTTTTATTCTTTTGGCCTATATTTTAGATGTTTTTGGCATCTAAACCAAAATTTTCGAATATTTAGTTCCCCTTTTTTAATTTTTTTACCAATGTTTTTAGTTCTGTTACCTCAATTATTAATTTTAATAAGCGAATTTTTTATTGGTCTTTACTTTAGATTTAAATGAATTGTTGATTTTTATGAGAGAATTTTTGGCTGATTTTTCGAGTTTTTGCTTTTTTGTTTTGCCCTATAATTTAGATTTTGCAGACTGAATTTTTGATATTTTTAGCTTGTACTTGGTTTTTGTATTAATTTTTGCTTATAAAAAAAATTAAAAAAATAAAAAAAATAAAAATAAAAAAAAATAAAAAAATAAAGATTTGCATTTTTACTTTCTCCGTTACGAAGTATGAGAAAGTATTGTGACCGTGTGACGTTTCTTCAAAAATTTTTTTTACGGAAATACCCGTTTTGGGGTCCCTAGATGCCATTTCAACAATTTCTGGAAAAAAAATTGTGCCTGTGTGTGTGTGTGTGTGTGTGTCTGTATGTCTGTGTGTCTGTGTGCCCGTGCGCTCTGTATCTCAAAAACTAATAGAATAATTAACATGAAACTTTGAACCTAAGCTTCATTTGACAATTCGAAGAACCGCTAAGCTTTTGGTAAAATTCTGTACGCCGGAAGTGGGTGTTTACCTTAACCGGTTTTTGTTTTTTTACAATATTTTTTTTTTTAAATGGAAAATTTTACGAAAACATTCAAATAAATTTTGAAGACAACGAAAAAATGAATCTGTTTTGTTTGAAAATATTTTTCAAAAAATCATTTTTATTGGAGAAAAAAAAATATTTTTTTTTTTTTCATTTTTGGTTTATAATTATGAATCGATAATAGTTACAGCAAATTAAGATGATTAATAATTGTAAAGAATGCCAATTTGAACAACTTATACAGAATAAGTTTTTTCGAAATCTCTTTGGTTTCTGAGTAAACTGACTATTTAACTGAACTTACGTGCCACAATTTTAGGTTATGTCACAGACGATCGATATAAATTAAAATGCGCAAAAACTACTACATCAATTAACACCAAACTTTGAATATGAGCCTTATTTGATAATCAAAAGAACTGAAAAGCTTTTGGTAAAATTTCGTACACCGGAACCGTTTTTTGTTTTTCTCCGATATTGTTTTAAATATGAAAAATACTATAAAAGCACTTAGATAACACTTGAAGACAACAAAGAAATTAACATCTTTTGTTTGAAAATATTTTTCGTAAAATGTCTGGTTTTTGAAAAATAATAGTTATTAATTTTGATGTTGTCATTTTTGGTTTATAATTATGAAACGATAATAGTTACAGCAAATTTATTTTAATAATAATTGCGGAGAATGCCAAAATGAACAACTTATAAAGAATAACTATTTTTCGAAATCTCTTTAGTTTTTGAGTAAACTGATTATTAGAATTTTAAGTATAATTTGTCAATTCTAGCTTTCATAAATTTGATTTTGTTTCATCCGATTCTACAAAACGCTGTATGAACATTTAAAACATGATTTAAATTAAAAATAAACAATGAACGCGTAAATATAAATGATACTACCAAATCGGAGAAAGTAACATGATGGCCATATCACCATTTTTTATTATAGTGGTTGTTTTAAGATAAAACTAATGTACTTTGATCTTTAGCTAGAAAATACGGCCTGCGCGATTTGTGTTTGAGGAATTACTAAATTTTTAAATATTTCGATTCGATTTTTGATTTTTTTTTTCGAAAATTTTTAAAACAAAGAATTATTTTTGCTGCCAATTTACTTTTTTTAGTAATTATTAAATATAATACTTTGGCCCGGAATGAAGCTGATCACCCGGTATAACTGGCACTGTTTGGAAATTATGAAAAAAAAATGCGAACAATTTTAAGTAGTTAATTAGCGAGGCTTTCCGAAAAAAATAAGAAATATTTTAATTATTTGGAGGATGCCACAGCACGATTAAATATTTTTCTAATTTTTTAAATGGCCTTTTTGTACTACCTACATATTTTCGGAAAAACGGAATTATAAAACTTTTTTACTTTCTCCGTTACGAAGTACGAGAAAGTATTGTGATCGTGATTTTTTTTTCAAAAATTTCTTTTACGGAAATATCCGTTTTAAGGTCCCTAGATGCCATTTCAACAATTTCTGGAAAAAAAATATTTGTGTCTGTGTGTGTCTGTGTGTGTGTGTGTGTGATGGTGTGTGTGTGTGTGTCTGCTGTCTGTGCGCGCTGTATCTCAAAAACTAATAGAGCAATTGATATGAAATTTTGAACATCCGTGTCATTTGATAATCTGAAGAACTGAAAAGCTTTTGGTAAAATTTCGTACACCGGAAGTGGGAGTTTACCTTAACCGTTTTTTGCTTTTTGCCAATATTTTCTTAAATATGAAAAATATCACAAAAACATTTAAACAAACTTTGAAGACAACAAAGAAATGAACATATTTTGCTTGAAAACAATTTTTGTAAAATCATTTTTATTCGAGAAAAAAATTTATTATTATTTTTTAAATTTTTGGTTTATAATTATAAAACGATAACAGTTACAGCAAATTTATGTTAATAATAATTGTAGAGAATGCTAAAATGCACAACTTATAAAGAATAAGTTTTTTTTTTAAATCCCTTTAGTTTTTGAGTAAATTGAGTTTTCAAATTTGAAGTATAATTTTTCCATCTTTCATAATTTTGACGTTTTAAACGTCAGTTTCAGGCGAGTCTACAAAACGCTCGATGTACATTTAAAATATAATTTAAATTTAGAATAAACCATGAAAGAGTAAATATAAATGATACCATTAAGTCGGAGAAAGTAACATGATGGCCACATCACCATTTTTTTTGTGCAAATTCCGAAAACTTATCAACGCGCCTTCTCTAATCCCAGTATTGCCAGATTGGTGGGTTTTCCCTAAAATGGGAGTAAAAAAAACTTCAATCCATGAAGTATTTTTTGGGGTGGGTATTTGGGGAAAATTAAAAATTACAACAAGCAACACTGGTTCAAGGCATTCCTCAAGCTTCTACCGCTGACTTACCAGGTCCGGACTGGGAGTACAACGGTCCAGGGGGACTTGATGAATCTAGTTAATAATTTATTGAATCCCTGTACTAAAAGTTTACATGTGCCAGTATTAAAATTATTATTGGACAGTGACCAAAATGATAATTAAAAAAAAAGTTTTGCATGGCAAGTAACCACGCTGTCATTGTTTTTTTTTAATTTGATGTTAATGACATGTTTTTTTTAACTTTTATTAACGTTACTGTTATGATCACATTTGCTTGAAAATACGTTTCCAGCTACGAAATCCCAAACTGATCCCACGATAAATTCAAATTTCAAGGTTCCAATCCATTATTCGGGCATAATAGATTTAGCTCCATCTGTAACTACTCAAGCTTGATGTGCGCCAATTAACACACCCAATCCGACTTAATGCTCCATGTTGAACTATATATTTATTATCGGATCTATTTTTAAGTGATTTACGGACGTTTACCCAAAATTACTGGAGCAACTTCTCTAAATCCCAGAGTATCGAATCCGATACCAAACAAATTCTCTTCTTCCACTACATTATTTAAATTCATAGTCTCCGATTGAATATTAATACTTCAGAAGCAATGAAAAAAAGGCCGCAATCTTATCGATCTTATTTCACTTTGGCATTGTCACGAAATTGCGTGGCATTCCTCCAAGATGCAAGTCCCCTTGTGTTGCGTCTGTTGATATTGCTCGATGAATATCTAATCGCGTAGAGAGAAATGTAGAACGGGATCTGGCCTGAATGTTTAATTCTAATGGCGTTCTTATGATTGTCTTTTATTTCCCCATGGATTGTGACTTATACGTAGTTCTTTAGGTGTGTTAAACAAGTGTGTGTTATGTAATCAAATTGCTTTCTCGCAACCCAAAACTTGGTATTAAAAATTAAAACACTTAACAGATATGTTGTTTTTAATATTCTAGCATGTTTCGGTATTGTGACCAGGGGCGGCTCGCTATATAGAGCCAAGGAGCCATGGCACTACCGGTAAACTCAAGCTCAGCAAGAATTTCTAACTGATTCTAAAAACACTTTTTCGCCATTTTAAATGTTTATACAATGCCTGCGAAAGTTGAATGAGTAGAAAAAAAAATTAAATTTAATCCAGCTATACAGGGTATTCCATAAATATACCGAGGAACTTTTAGGGGCGGTCAAAAACAAACAAATTTTGTTTTATAAAAATAGTCAAGATTTTGAACGATTATTGCAAGCAATAATTTAATTAAAATGCAATAAACTCAATAAAGCTTAAAAAGAATGATTTTTTACAAATTTCAACTCCCAGTATCTCGAAAACGAAGAGTTTTCGGACATATGTTTATAAAACATTATAAAATATAATTAAATAAATATTAAACGAAGATTCTCGTTATATAGCTGAATCAAAAGTGTGAACCTGCCTCCGTAATTCGGGAAATCATCGAATATTATAAAATATGTTTGTTTTATGTCCTCCACCAGCCTTAAAAGTTTGCTGGTATATTTATGGAACACCCTGTATACTTTAAAATACAATTGGTTTTGCGGGTTTGAGGAAGAAAACTCATGTTTTGTTTTCCATTTGTTTTGTTTTAGTTAGGTGAAAAAGTAAAGTCAATTTTGTTTTTGAAATAAATTTAGAATAAATTGAAATACATAAAAAAATTCTTGCAGGCAAGTAATGGACTCACTAAAGACATGTCAATTGAGCAAACAACGGAAATTCGACGTTCGTTTTTTGAATTTTTGAGAGTAACTCTTGAACGAATTTTGAAAATTCTTTTAACAAAATGTTGTTCTCGCCGAATAGATGCAGATAAAAATAAAAATAATAAATTCGTGTTTCAATTATTTTTCGGTTTTTCAGGATAACTCCTGAACGCAGTGGCGGCTCGTGGATTATGTTGATGGTAGAGCCACTTTTACAATTTATTGGATGAAAGATGGAAATGACAAATTATGCAAATTAAATACCGGCAAAAAAATCAAAAGTTTGCACATAAAAATCAATCACCTTAACAATCTAAAGTGCAGACCAATAAAAAATAGGCTCTTAATTAAGGTAGAAAGTTTAGACAAATATCGAAAATTCGCGGTTAAAAAAATGCAGACCAATATTCCGAAAATTTCACCCAAAAAAAAAATAAAAAGTTTAACCAAAATAAAAAATATTTAGGGCAAAAAAACTCTAAAATTTGAAACGAAGAAATGAAAAATACAGGTCAAAAATCTAGAATATAGGACAAAAAAAAAACAAAAATGCAGGTCTAAAAATAAAAAAATGCAAACTGAAAAATTGAAAAATCAAGGAAAACAAAAATAATTTCCCATTTTCAGCCCCCAAAATTACTCATTAGCTCAAAATATGTTGCCGACCAGAAACTCAAAACGGCAGTCAAAAAGTAACCAAAAAGGAAAAAAAATTAGCCCATAAAATATAATAATTCAAGTTAAAAAATCTAAAATGAAGGGGAAGAAATCAAAAACTGTACTGTAAATATCGATTTTTTTTTAAAGTCGCGTATAAAAATCAAACGTTTAGGTTCAAAAAATCTTAAAATCGGCCAAAAATCCAGATTTTACATAATCGGATTAAAATCCAAATTTTGGATTTTACTGGAAACATTTTGTGATTAAGGTCCAAAACCATGGATTATATGGTCCAAATTTGAGATTTTACATGAAATTCCTAGATTAGGATCCAAATTTTGGATTTTAGCACTCAAATTCTCCGTTTAGAGGTCAAAAACTTGGATGTTATGTTCCAAATACCAGATTTTAAAAGCAATTGATCAAACTAGAATCAAAATATTGGATTTTGGGTCTCAAGTTCTGCGTTTAAGGGCCACAAACTTGTATTTAATGTTTCAAATTACAGATTTTACATACAATTACAAAATTAAAATCCAAATTTTTGATTTTTCAACACAAAGTTTGCGTTTAAGGTCAAAAACCATGGATTCTATGGTCCAAATTCGAGATATTTCATGAAATTCTTGGATTAGAATCCAAATTTAGAATTTAGGGTCTCAAATTCTGCCTTTAACCTCTTCAGGGACAGAAACACATTTGTGTACTTTTAAAAAATGACAACACATTTCAAACAAATTTAATTTAGCTCAATACTGCCATCTCATGTCAAGCTCTGAAAGCTGCTACAGTTGCACATTTCCATGCAGATACCTCCTGTCCGGTTCTACTGGCGAGATATCAATTGTTTCTTAAAGGATTTGAAACTTCAAAATTAATTTGTTCCTGAAGAGGTTAAGGGCCCAAAACTTAGATATTTCAAAGTCCAGATTTTACATATAATTGTCAAATTAAAATCCAAATTTTGGATTTTTGGTCACAAATTATGAGTTTAAGATCCAAAACCATGGATTCTATGGTCCAAATTGGAGAATTTTTATGAAATTCTTGGATTAGAATCCAGAATTAGTATTGCACTCGGCGAAAAGATGTAGATAAGATAAAAGAATAAATTTGTTGCTCAATTGTTATTTGGTTTTGAGAAGATAACTCTTGAACAAAATAGCCATTTTTTAAACTCTTTCCTAAAAGTGTTGTAGGCATTGAATAAATGTAGATAGGACCAGAAAAGAATTCGTCTTCAATTGTTTTTTTGAACCAATGACCAAATTTGGCAAATGTAGTATTTGTCGAATAGATGCAGATAAGACCTAGAGATGACCAAAAAAATTATTCGTCTTGTGTTTTTGTTTCTTTTTCAGGATTTTTTTTTTGAACGGATGACCAAATTTGGCAAATTCTTTGTAGATAAGATTCAAAAAAATAAATTTGTAGTTCAATTGTTTACTGTTTTTTTTTGAGTATAACTTTTTAACTAAAGAATAGATTTTGCTAAATCTTTAAATACTCATTAGTAGACTTTGAACGGAAAGCTTTTGCTAAAATTTCGTATTTCCGAATATTTATCTTAACAGTTTTTTGTTCTTTTGTTGGTCTTTTTGGGACTTCAGGACTGTTTTCAGAACTTTTTTCAGGTCTTTTTTAAGGACTTTTATTTTCTTTGAGGATTCAGGACTTTTTAAGAAAATTTTTTTAAGACTTATTTTTAGAACTTTTTTTTCAGTACCTTTATTTTCAGGATTTCTTTTCAAAATTTTATTATCAGGATTTTTTTCAAGAATTTTTTCTCCGGATGTTTTCGGGACTTTCTTAAGAACTCTTTGTTCAGGATTAGTTTTTGGATTTAAAAAAAAAAAATTTTTTTTAATATTTCCTCTCATTGCCTTTTTCGCACCTTGGATTTCGTTTTTAGGACAATTTTTTCACATCTTTTTAAGGACCATTTTAAGGACTTTTAAGAAATATTTTAGAATTTTTCTTCTCATCGGACCTTGGATTTCTTTTTCAGGGCAATTTCTTCAGATCTTTTTAAGGACCATTTTAAGGACTTTTTACAATGCTTTCTTTTCAGTTTTTTTTGTTTATTTTGTTATTTTCAGGGCAATTTTTCAAGACTGTCTTTATGGGACAATTTTTTGTGATATTTCATAGGACTCTGTCTGAACTTTCTTCAGGGCTTTATTTCTGATATTTGTATAAAGACTATTTTTCAGGACTTTTTTCACGGCTTTTATCAATACTCTTTCTCACGACTTTATTTCCAGGACTGTTCCTCCAGAATATTTTTCGAGACTTTCTTGGGAACCTCTAGTTCAGGACTTCTTTTCAGGATTCTTTTCAGAATTTTCTTTATTGCTTTTTTCGGGAATTTTTTTCTTTCTTTACGGGACTTTTTTCAGTACCATATTTCAGGACAGTTTTGAATGTATTATTTTTTTCCAAGACAATTTCTTTAGAACTCTTTCAGGTCTTTTTTAATGATCTTTTTACAGAGTTTTTTCAGAAATGTTTTTTAGGATTACTTTACAATGTTATTTTCATAACTTTTTTCAAGACTGTTATTACAGGATATTTTATCAGGACTCTCTTTCGGGGCTTTTTTCAAAACTTTCTTCAGGAGTTTTTTCAAGACTTATTTTAAGACTTTCCTTCGGGACTTTTTTTTTTGAACTCACTTTCGGACTTCTTTCGAGTTTTTTTAAGGACATTTATTTCTGGTGCTTTATATGAAGACTTAATTTTCAGTACTCTTTTTGCAGTGCTTTTTTCAGGACTTTTTTCACAACTCTTTTTCACAAATTTTTAACAGTACTCTTTTTCAAGACTTTATTTCCAAAACTGTTTCTCCAGGATTTTTTCTCAAGACCATTTTGTGTCAGAACTCTTTTTTTAAGGACTTCCTTTACGACTTTATTTCTGGTCTTTTTGAAGGACCTGTTTTTCAAGACTTTTTTGTCAGGACTCTTTTTTCAGGACTTTTTATCAGGACTTTTTTCAAGACTTGTTCAGGACTTTTATTAGGTTTTTATGACTTTTTAATTAGGACTATTTTTAGAAATTTGATTCAGGACTTTCTTGTTCAGGGCTTTTATTAGTTTTTTTAGGACTTAATAATCAGGACTATTTTTAGAAATTATTTTCAAGACTTTCTTGTTCTGGATTTTTTTAGGGCTTTTTAATCAGCACGATTTTTAGAAATCTTTTTCAGCACTTTCTTTTGGCATTTTTTTTTTAGTTTTTCAGTAAACTTACGGTAAAGATTATTAGAATTTGAAAAATAATTTGTCATTTTACCTTTCATAATTTTGACGTTTCAAACGTCATTACCAATCGTTCATGTGAAACTCTCGATTTAATCTATAAATATAAATAACTATTATAACATCAAATAATCGGAAAAAGTAACATGATGGCCACATCACCATTTTTTAGTTTCGTAGTCAAGAAAATTACTTTTTATCTGGACACAACATCCAAATTCGGTTGTAAAAATAAATTGTGAAACAGGACGGTGGCGACCGTACTATGAAGTACTTCATGAAACAGAATTTTATACCACTGTATATTATTGATCTTATATTACAAACTATAGTCGATTTTGATAGAAAATCAATCATATGTAGTGGTATTAAACATTGAAAGTTTTGTTTTATTTATCCCTAAAAGTAAATTGCATCACTTTATTAAACAAATCATCATTCATGATGGCACTTAATAATTTGAATTTGGTGACTACGTTTCAAACTTTAGCAAATTAATTGTATTTATTATACCCGCCCCTTCACAAAATTTACACTAAATACCTTGTTTCTTTACAGATTATTGGATTGGCCTTGCTGGTAATTGGTGTGATCTACAAACTCAACATATCGATATTAACAGATGCACTGGACGATTCCCTCTGGCTTCCTCCGACGGCCTTGATTCTGGTCGGTTCACTCATCTTCATCATCTCCTTCTTCGGATGCTGCGGTGCAATAAGGGAAAGCAAATGCATGCTCATAACGGTAAATACGAAGTTTATTACAGATTACAGAAATAAGTGCGTCGTTTAGAAAGGAATACGAAAATTGAATTGATAATTATAGGTTTAGTATGGATCTGACCACATTTGTAATGCTCGCTTGCAATTTAATCCAGCAACATCACACGACCAGAAACATTTGAAAAGATTACCGCGTAGTGATTCATATTTAAAGTGAAAAATGTGAAGGTCAAACATGATGGCTATTAGATAAAAAAACCAATTGATTAATTGGCATGTTACGTTATGATGAATGTAATGTATTAAATGGTTTACTTTAAAAAAAGTATCTCAATAATGTGTTGCTTAGAAATACCAAGTAATTGGAAAATCAACGACCAGTGGCGGCTCTAGAAATAACTGCTAATGTTTAAAATGGGTAAAATCGGCAGATAAAAACGCACAAAACTATTTTTAGAACAAGTAACCTTAAAAAATCACAAGATGTCAAAATAAACAAAATGTACATCACACTGCATTGGAGAATTCAAGACAGCCAATATATTTTTTATATAGTTCGGGTCCTGATTTTAGTATTGTCGTTTTCTCTCCTTCTAGGTGTTGAGTTCTCATAGTTCAGATGTTATCTGTCGCGATGGACAGAACGGCTCTAGAAAATTTGGCAGTAAAGAGTACTACTAAGACTACATATTTTCTCCTTTTATAAAAGTTTTAACCGGTTGTAAAGGAAATACGTAGACATCTTCCTCTTAACCGCCTCTACGATAATTCACGAACCTCCACTGACATTTCTTTGTACATGCATTAAAAGCGATTTTGTATCTCTTAATCTGGAACGAGTGTGATATCAACAAAGTGCATTTTGTTGAATAGTTCCTGAATCTAAAATGTATTGCTTCAACCATAAATCCCAAAAACGTTAATAAATTGTTATTAAGTATTATAGAAAGAGATAATTAACCGCTTGATTGATGCCCATATACAAAAAATATGCTAAATAAAATAATTACGTACATTTTAAGGTCGTAAATTTACACGCAAAACTGTCATTGCTGTGACGGCCATTTGCAGTAATTTGCTTCGTTGTTAATATATGCGTTTAAACATCATTTACAGCCTTCGCACTACCAAAGATCAAATAACATGTAATTATATGATTGAGCAAGGTGTAATTAAGCACTATCAATATCAATGATGTAATTAATTCATAATTCAAACAAATGCTCTCGTATTATATGCAACCAAACTCACACGTTCTCTACCTGGAACTTCACAATATCTTCCTTTATTTCTTTCCCGGCATTTGCGCTACCAAAGATCAAATTACATGTAATTATACGATTGAGCAAGGTATATTTAATCACTGTCAATAATTAAAATAAATCCTGTCGAATTATATGCAACCAAAATCACATGTTCTCTACATGGAATTATGACACCTCTTCCATTATTTCCTCTCAGACCAATATATTGCCAGTTTGACACCCTTGTGCAATATTTTATGTCGTTTACTTTTACCACTTGACGGCTATTGAACCAATGACAGCAAGAACATTAAAAAAAAAAAAACATTAACTACAGTGAAACATAAACACAGACCAGTCAGTCCGTGTTGACCCTCGGTTTTTTATCCTTTTGTTGGTGAGAATATGTGGGCTGGGGATGTAGTGTATGACCTCAATCAGCTGTTTTACTTCTACATGAGTAGATAATGTTGTTTTTATCCCATTGATCTCCTTAATGTTATCTAGCCTTGACATCTCTTAGTCTTCCTTGGTCTCCATGTTGCTAGTTTTGGTGTCCATCTTTCTTGTGATTGTCTTGCGACTTGTCCGACCCATTGCCACGTCTGTGACTCATGTTCTTCTTCGGATCTTAATTTCTCACCTTGTCCGTTATGCTAATTCCTGGCATTGCTCTCTTAATCGCCCTTTGCGTCACTTTCAATCTTTGGACACTACTTTTTATGAGTGTCACTGTTTCTAGGCCATAAGTGATTACAGTAGTAGTATACTTTCTTTTACTTACGGTCTTTTAGTATGTAACTTAGCTTTCCAAATGCTGCCTAAGTTAGACCTACTCGTCTGTTCACCTCTGCAGTTTGATTGGCTTTGCTTAGTTTAATGTTATGGCCGAGGTGTACATAGCTGTTTACATTGTCTATCGTTTTGTTGGCCACTTGCACTTTTATTTCACTGTCTTGGTCTTATTCAGATTCATTTGTAGCCCTACGTGTTTGCTTACTTCCACTGTTTTCCGCCTATCTTCCACATTTCGAAGGTTATCCGATCTTCTCCGGGACACTTTTCTTGTTACTTTCTCCGTTACGAAGTACGAGAAAGTATTGTGATCGTGATTTTTTTTCAAAAACTTTTTTTACGGAAATATCCGTTTTGGGGTCCCTAGATGCCATTTCAACAATTTCTGGAAAAAAAAATTGTGTATGTTGGTGTGTGTGTCTGTCTGTGCGCGATGTATCTAAAAAACTAATCGAGCAATTGATATGAAACTTTGAACATCCGTCTTATTTGATTATCTGAAAAACTGAAAAACTGAAAAGCTTTTGGTAAAATTTCGTACACCGGAAGTGGGCGTTTACCTTAACTGTTTTTTGTTTTTTGCCAATATTTTCTTAAATATGAAAAATATCACAAAAACATTTAAACAAACTTTGAAGACAACAAAGAAATGAACATCTTTTGCTTGAAAACTTTTTTCATAAAATCATTTTTATTCTCAAATTTTTTTTTTTTTAATTTTTAGTTTATAATTATAAAACGATAACAGTTACAGCAAATTTATGTTAATAATAATTGCAGAGAATGCTAATGTGAACAACTTATAAACAATAAGTTTTTTTCGAAATCTCTTTAATTTTTGAGTAAACTGAGTTTAAGAATTTGAAGTATAATTTTTCTTTCATAATTTTGACGTTTTAAACGTCAGAATCATCCAATACTGCAACACGTTCAATGTACATTTAAAATATGATTTAAATTGAAAAAATATCATGAAAGTATAAATCAAAATTTCAGCACTTTTTTCACGATTTTTTTTCAGGATTGATTTTTCAGATCTTTTTTGTAAGACAAATTTTTAGGAATATTTTCATTTCTTCTTTTAGGTCTTTGTTAAGAACTTTTTTCTAGGACTCCTTTTGCAGGACTTTTCTTCAAGACTATATTTTCAGGACTCTTCTTTAACGATGTTTTTTCAGGACTTTTCTTTTCAGAATTTTTTTCGAGGACTCTTTTTCAAGACTTTATTTTAAAAACTTTTTGTTCAGGACCTTTTTGAGACTTTTTTCAGGATTATTTTTCACGCGTTTTTTAATGACTTTTCCATGACTCCTTTTGGGATTTTTTTTGCAGGATAATTTTTTCAAAACTTTTGTTAACACATTCGCTACCACTGCAATTAGGATTGCACACACGCAAGTTCAAGTCGGGCCCACTAGCGCGTCGGTGGCAGCGAACGTGTTAAGAGTTTTTCAGAACTTTGTTCAAGACTTTCTTTCGAGGGCTCTTTCTTAACAACTTTTTTTCAGAACTTTTCTTTTGCAGAATTATTTTCCAGGGCTCTTTTTACAAGACTTTATTTGAAAAAGTTTTTGTTTGGGGCCTTTCTTGGGACTTTTTCTTTCAGGAATCTTAATATGGATTTTTTTTAAATCTATTTTAATGCATTTTTTCTGGACTTTTCTTAGGCGTTTTGCAAGACTCTTTTTGGGATTTTTTTTTGCAGGACGATGTTTTCAAAACTTTTGTTACAGCTTTTTTCAGAACTTTTTTCAAGACTTTATTATCAGAGACTCTTTTTTGAGGCCTTTTTTCAGGACTTTTGTTTCAGAACCTTTCTTTTTCGAATTTTTTTCGGGGCCCTTTTTTTCAAGACTATTTAAAAACTATTATGTTCAGGACCTTTTTAGGCATTTTTATCAGGGTTATTTTTTCAAGACTTTTTAACGCCTTTTTTTTAACGACTATTTTCTGGAATTTTTTCAGGTCTTTTTAGGACCTTCTTAACACGTTCGCTGCCACTACAATTGAGATTGCACATACGCAAATATGAAGTTGGACGCACTAGCGCGTCGGTGGCAGCGAACGTGTTAAGGATTCTTTGCAGGACACAAAAATGTTCAATGTTCAGAAAAATGTTCAAGAATAAAATATATACTCGCGAAAAAGAAGTTAAGTTAATTAAATAATGTCACGGTAGAGTCACAAAAGTCACGGTATAAAAGTAATATTCACCAACACTTCACTAAACGTTCGAATCGTTGAAAACGGCAGCGGCAGCAACGTCAGCGGCGGAATTGGCGATGGCGGCGGCGTAATCGGCGGCGGCGGAAATGGCAGCGTCGTGTCGGATCGGCGTCTATGGTGACGTCGGCAGTTGCGGCGGAGTCGGTGAAAAGGGGGTCTGGGTCGACTGTTGTGTTATGACTGATGATGAATGATCTGAGTCGACTGTTTGTGTCTCATCTGATGTCTGTTTTTTTTTTTAAATAGAGGAGAGAAGATCTTTTATAAACGCCCCTATAGTGTGGCAGTGTTGGAGTCCTCCCCCTGAAGGGCGGGAGTATACCAACTAAAAACTCTCCTCAGAGTAGAGCGGAAGGAGGCCGAACCTTGACCCAGGTCAACCGCTGGGGATCTGATGTCTGTGGAGCGCTCCAAGGGCTTTATATGACCCACGCCCTACTCTGCTCCGGGTTGCGGGTGGTGGTGTAAGGGTGCGACGGCATCGAGGTCGGCGCACGTGTGCGAACCGGCAAATTGTTCTTCTAGGAACAATTTGGGTTCGAGTCGTTTTCGTCACGTATGCAGGCAGCGGGAGGCGGATCAACAGTGCATTGCGTTGTCTTGGCAACTGCACATTTCCACTAATGGTTCTGCGAAAACGGTCTTAACGATGCCCTTGGTAAATCGGCGCACAGTGGGTAGAGGCTCATCTTCATTGTGTTGTTACTGGCTGCTGTACTCGTTTGGAAATTTTATCAATAATGCGAAATATATGTTAATATTGAAAAGGAGCAATGGTTAGCTCATAAAATGCAAATTAAGATAATTGCGCAGTAGATAAACTAAGCGCCAATAACAAAGTGTTTAAGATATATATGATTAATTCAACTTTTATTTCTAGTATGCTGTGCTGTTGGTCGTCATCGTCATCCTACAAATCGCCATCGGTGTCTTCTCCTTCGTAGTTGTCAAGGACGTAGTTGATATTAAGAATGACTGCAGGACGGAAATTGAAGAAGATTTCAACAAATACAATGCCACTGTCGAAGACAAGGAACGATTTGATGATATACAACAAATGGTAGGTATAAGGACGATAGCGAATGAACTACGCGGACATATCTGTTAAACTTAATTTTTAAATGTGAAGTTTGTTGAGAAGAAGTCGACCGTTGTTCTAAATTATTATTCACGACAAACATTAAATATTATTACACTCCAGCGGCGGCTGGATTTCCGTAGGTGAGGCAAAGACAAAGATGCCGCTCTTGCTGCACTACTTACTCTAATAGAGGAAGCAAATATTACGTTGCTTGTTCGGTCAAATTTTCTTACGTTGCCTCACCGCCGAACATCCACGAGCCGCCGTTGTTACACCTGAATGTGTTTAATGAGGCTACTAAAATATTAAGCCAGGGAAATAGTTGTTTCAATAAGTTATTTGTTTGTAGTCTAATTGTAAGTACGACTTAATGGTGCAGTCACGAACAGGCTGAATATTCAAATATTTAGGCTATTTTTCGTCTTTATTACTTATATTAAGACCATTTCCAGCTTCATTTTGGGTCGGCCCAAAAGCCACACCAGATTAATGATCTTGTTTTACAGTTTTACTTGTTGGCTTTTTGCGATAAGAATATATTTATTGCTACAATATTTAACACTTTGTATTGTTTCTGTTTCAGCTTCATTGTTGTGGAATTGATGGACCTGGCGACTGGCATGGAAAGGTTCCACCATCTTGTTGCAGTAACAAAATCGAGGCGTGTCACCAAGGTCACAGTGCCGTCTACAAAGACGGATGCAGTGAAAAATCTTATGAAGCAATAGTGCTCATCGTCAAGTCAGTCGGATACGTCGCTTTTGGAATTTGTATTGCTGAAGTAAGAAAACAGTTCATATTTACCCTTTTAGGCCACTCTATGTACGAAACATTTACTGCACTTCTAGTTCGTATCCGGCGACACGCGGCCTCAATGACGCTGTATGAAACGAGAAAAGCGGGGTGTAGTATCGGTAGCGTACAACCTTGAAATTAATTTCAAATTTTAGGGTAAATGAGGAAAATAAATTATAATAACAAGTCAATTGATTAATAAGTATATATTCATTGACAAAACATGAAACATTGTAAATAATGCTGTTGAAATTATTATGTATTACATCAGGGGTCTCCAAACTTTTTCCATCGCGGGCCATATATATAATTCTTCATAACCTAGTGGGCCAAGGTATAATCAATTTTATAACTAATTTCAAAACCTATAACAAAAAATCGTTGTAGAATTTTAAAATGTGACATTTACGAAAAATGTAACTGCTTGTCGTGGGCCGGATTCGTTGAGGTCGCGGGCCGCATTTGGCCCGCGGGCCGTAGTTTGGAGACCCCTGTATTACATTATGATACAGGTGACAAAGTAAGAACATAAATACAAATATAAATAATAAACGTTTTATTATAGGTTAGCAACATATTCAATAATTACAAAAAAAAAAACAACACGAACAAGCGAACTATATCAATTTTTTTAAATTATTTATTAAAACAACAAAGGTATTGTTGAATAATAAATAATAGACTCATGTATTTAATATGTTTCTTACCGGTTCCCTTTTTGTGAAATTGTGCATAAAAGTATTTTTGCTATTGTTGTTGCACCCTCTAACTGCACAATATCGTGACATTTCTGTCTGATTGTGCTGGCTGTTGTTTAATATCACTGATTTCAACCAGAAATACTGAAAGGAAACGAATCGACGAAAATGTTTTGTTTGTTTGTTTATTTACATTAGCTCGGCGTCTTGTATTTCATATTGGTGATAACGTTACAGACCTGTATTTAAAAATTATATGACCAATGGGCCATCTAGTGTCAAAAAATTATAATAGAATACCGACATCAGCTCCGTTTACGTCGCCGAGTTCAAGCTTAAACGTGAAAAATTTAATTTGTATGGAGTGCGCAGGGCATGCATGTAACAAACACCTATACTGAAATACAACGGCGGCTCGTGGATTTCCGAAGGGGGGGGCAAAGACAAAGTTGTCGCTCGTACCGCATTACTTACTCTTATAGAGGAAGCAAATATTTTGCTGCTGTTTCGGTTACATTTTCTTCCATTGCCCCGTAGCCGAACATCCACTGTATTTACCACTAAGCAGGCGCGGCTAGTTTCTAGGAAGCTTCCTTTATAAGAGTCAATGGGTTGTTCTGGGACTCGTTAACATCTTCCTACAAAAGTTAACAAAACGCGACTGCCAATACCTCAAAATAGTTGAAGCAGTTATATTATTTGCATGGCTGCAGAGCCGCTGACGATTCATGACGAGCTTGTTTGCACTAAAGAATTGCACTGTACTATCAGTTAATAACCAGAAGGCTGTGTACCGTTGTCATTGGTAGAAATAACGAAATGTGTTCAAATGTGTATAGCTTCATCATAAAGTACTCATTATTAATTAGTTTTAATGCAAAATGTCGAGTTACTTGTGGAATAAAGTAAAACAATCAATCAAATGTCAATGTCAATTAGTTTTAATGCAATGAAGTTGATTCACCTGTAACACAATAAATCAAATATCAATGTCAAGATAAAAATAAATTTCATCGTTTATAGCAAAATCGCGAGCAACTTTTATACCGCGAAAGGTCACTGTTGAAATAATCCTGGGTGTTTCGAACACTTTGGTTTGAATTTAGCCATTAATTGAGGTTAAAATACATATGACATCCTAACTTCGATGGCGTGTAACAGCTCCAAGAAATGTGTAATAATGTTCTTATCAGCATTTACAGTTCTTCAAAGAAGTGTTCATGTAAACACATTTTCTGGATGAAGTTATATCTTATGGTACATATTAGGATTATGAAGTATTTTGTAAATTTGCAGAGCCTCAGAGATGAAATCAATTTTTTTTTGTTAAACCACATAATTTAATATTTTTTGGTTTCTTTTCACCAAGTTAAAGAATATATGCACATCATACTCCAACTGTTTCTGGATGAAGTTATATCTTATGAAGTGTTTTATAAATTGAGAGATGAAACCAAGCTGTGTTGGTAAACGACATCATTTCTAATATTTTTTTCTATTTCTCTTTACTAAGTTAAAAAATATATTGCATACCATACTTCAACTTTTTCTGGATGAAGCTATATCTCATGGTACATTTTAGGATTTTATGAAGTCTGCATCCTTGTGTTTTGTATATTTACATAGACGTAGAGATGAAACCAAGCTTCGTTGGTAAACCACATAATTTTCAATAATTCATGATTTATTTTCACCCAGTTAAGGAACCGCTTATTGGATATCATTTTAGCGAACATATAATTTAAATGTCACCTATAAACGCAAAGTTATAGCTAATTAATTAGTGCTATATTCTACTAAAACATTCGATATTAGTAATTTAACTAACATCTTACGATTAATTAAAAAATGGTGATGTGGCCATCATGTTACTTTCTCCGACTTGTATCATTTATATTTACGCTTTCATGATTTATTCTAAATTTAAGTTATATTTTAAATGTACATCGAGCGTTTTGTAGACTCGCATGAAACTGACGTTTAAAACGTCAAAATTATGAAAGATGGAAAAATTATACTTCAAATTTAAAAACTCAGTTTACTCAAAAACTAAAGCGATTTCGAATAAAACTTATTCTTCATAAGTTATTCATTTTAGTATTCTCTACAATTATTATTAACATAAATTTGCTGTAACTATCATCGTTTTATAATTATAAACTAAAAATTGAAAAAATAATAATAAATTTTTTTCTCGAAAAAAAATGATTTTATGAAAAATGTTTTCAAGCAAAAGATGTTCATTTATTTGTTGTCTTCAAAGTTTGTTTATATTTTCTTGTGATATTTTTCATATTTAAGAAAATATTGGCAAAAAACAAAAAACAGTTAAGGTAAACGCCCACTTCCGGTGTACGAAATTTTACCAAAAGCTTTTCAGTTCTTCAGATTATCAAATAAGACGGATGTTGAAAGTTTCATATCAATTGCTCTATTAGTTTTTGAGATACAGCGCACACAGACAGACACACACACAGACACACACACACACACACACAGACACACACACAGACACGAAATTTTTTTTTCCAGAAATTGTTGTAATGGCATCTAGGGACCCCAAAACGGATATTTCCGTAAAAAAAATTTTTGAAAAAAAAATCACGATCACAATACTTTCTCGTACTTCGTAACGGAGAAAGTAAAAAAAAAAAACAGTTCAATCTAGTAAATACCCAAAGATGAAAGGTAATAAATTCTACAAGGTGAGCCAATGAAACGAGGAGATTTAAACAAATCATAAAAAATACGCTAAATCATTTTTCAAATACATGAGTTGTAAATTTTGTGTAAGTGTACATCTTGAAAATATCGCCCGAAAGATGGCCTTCATTCTCTTGCACACATTGTTGGAGTCTGGTTGCGAAGCATTTCCAACGGCGCTGCGGTCACTACATCTGCAATCCCCTCTTTCAACATCTGAATTTGGGGATTGGTTTGAAAATTTTGTTTCCGAAAAAAGTCACAAACAGTCAAATCTCGAGAATGGGGTGGCCAATTAATTTCGCCCTGATGAGACAACCGGGCAAAGCCTATCACAGTGAATACATTAACACGCATGCTGCATGGCTGGTTGCACCATCTTGTTAGAAAAGTGTCATTTTTGTAGTTATCGACTGCACGAAGAGAAAATTCTGCAACTTTTCCATATAACGATTAGAGTTACTGTGATTCCTTATTCGTCCTCGAGTTAAGCTTTGTCGTTGGACAGATCTTCGTGACTCCCAATACATTACGCACCGCTTGAATTTTCTCTGGCGAACGCGAAGACCTCGCTCTGTTTTGTAAACCACTGGTTTCTACTAATGTAAACGAAATGCATGTTTCGCACGAACGAAACTCTCCCCGTTTTGTTAATAAGCTTTGACAGCAAATGCACGTTGTTCACCCGACCAAGACTCCATGGCAACTAATTTCCAGATGTCTAGGAACCAGTGACGGTTCGCAGGTTTTTTTCTGGTACGGCCGAGGGAACAAGGGTGGCAATACAGGTAATACAGTCAGTTGTAGAGACGGCTGGCTGCGTGACCGCACCTCTCTGTATTACCACCTCTTGTTCCTCGGCCGTACCAGAAAAAAACCCGCGAACCGTCACTGCTAGGAACTCAATTCGAAGACATCACCTCACCCACCCCTCCGACCTTATCTGTTCACCTGTAGGGGCGTGTCTAAATTGTCCCGTTTCACCTAATACTAGTAGAAAAATAATAGCTGGGGTCGCTGAGATGTTTCTTATATAACCTATTTATTTGTTTCAGCTTCTTGGAGTGGTGTTTGCCTTCTGCCTGACCAACTCGATGCGGAATCAGTACAGGAGAGGAGCCTACGCTTGAACGACTCGTTAGTTTTTAATATGTCATGTAAATTATTATTACTCATGTATCGACAGCTGTAACAGTTTTGTACATGTTTTCTTTTTTAATGTATTTAACAGATTATATCTATTTTTAATAAAAATGTTTTACATATTATAAAAACCTTTTTGGTTACGATTTGAGATCGCCATTAATCAGGATCCAATTATACAGAGTGGCGCACATAAAACCGGCCCCCAAAAAGAATATCAATAAACGAAATCTACGTACGTACATTATTTTATAGTGTAATTACGGGCAGGGAATTCGTACGCTTCTTGAAACTTCATATTGTTCTCCTAAAGTTGATCTTGTAAACAGTTAAGAAACCTAAAATTATAAATAGAAATAAATTGTTTATGTCTTGAACTATGTGTTATTGTAAAAAAAAACAAATTCTTATTTTTTTTGTCATTAATTATCGTAAAATTGTTTTATAGTAACTTATTTTGAGTTTGATGCATAGATAATTCAATTTAAAGTGACCATACTAAAACTCATCATTATTGATTGCCAATTACTCAACTTCAATATGAAGTTAGATTTCTTAAAATTGCTTAAAAGTTGTATGCGCGCGACGAAATTTAGTTCAACGCATTCCTCACGAGTAGCGCTCATCCCCTTCTCTCCAATCAGGTGGATGCTGATAACGATAATATATTCATGGGGGCGTGATTATAGTTCTCGCCTTTGTGTGAGCCACGCATCGTATATAGCAAAAAAATGGAAAGGGTGGATACGTGATGTTTCCGAGCCCGCCTCCAGTTTTGTTTTGTTTGTCTCTTTAATATGACTTCTCATAGTCGCTCGTCACATCTGAATACCGTGATCTTAACATTTTAGAAACGAATTTAAAATATTTGTTCGAAATGTTCTCCAACATTTGTGCACGTCGAATAATGTTATTAAAAACAGTTCTCAATAAACGTTGAGGGATGTTATACATCTCTTCACTTATGTTATTTTTAAATTCGTCAATTGTTGTGGTAGACTTTTGCTTTTAGAAATCTCCACATGAAATAGTCGGGAGAGCGGGGCAGCCAAAAATCCTTTCCTATGTAAAACCGATATGTACATGAGGCAATGACAGATCTGACGTTTGGCAAGTTGCCCCATCTTGCTGGAAATGGACCCAACATTTTTCGTCTAGAGTTAACTGAGCAGAAGATTCATTATAGACTTGCAAGTAAACGTTGGTACTACACGCTTAATCATGACTAATAATCTTACACTCTGCGCAATAAGCTACTAGGTATGCGCGGCAACTAAACTTGTTTAACCATTCGGGCCGGTTTTATGTGCGCCACTCTGTACAATACACAGAAAGAGAGAATAGAATTACATGCTCAATCAAACATTTGTTATCAAAATTCTGTATTACATTAAGCTAGTTTACTTGTTACTAGTGCACTAAATTAATCCAAGTGCTGATCATCTACAAGACTATCTGAGCTGGTGAAGTTAAAATCTTGCAACTTTACTAACCACTAGTGAGCTGTAGTTCACTAATGGCTAGTAAACTTACCTTATGGAATCAGTGACGGTTCGCGGGGTTTTTTCTGTTACGGCCGAGGAACAAGAGGTGGTAATACAGATAGGTAGGGTCAGTTGCAGAGACGGCTGGCTGCGTGACCGCACCTATCTGTATTACCACCTCTTGTTCCTCCGCCGTACCAGAACAAACCCCGCGAACCGTCACTGTATGATATTAATAGCCCTATTAAACTAGCAAAGGTAGTAGTGATAGATGGCTCCACCTATTCAACATCAGTCATTGCATGAATGAATGCCCGAATAAACTGGCTTAATGTAATACAGCCTGAAGATGGAGTGGTTTGCTCTATCTCTTTTTAAATTACTTCCAAATATTGTAGAAACCTGTTTTACTTTTTACTACTAAAGAATTATTCTACGTATTTCTATAACTGTAACTAAATCAATTAATTATCATTTCAACAAAAATTTTGATTTGTAACTTTTTGTTGTTGAACCTCCTTGGATTATTCCAGTGTTTCTCAAAGTGGGCGATATCATTCCTTGGTGGGCGATTGACATTTAAATTGCACCATTATCTGACAATTCGCTTTATTTTGCGTGGGTGAATTATTTGTAATACCTGCCTGCGGCGATGGACTCATGCAACATGTATGGAAGTTTTGCAAACGAATTTTTTCTAAGCGTTACAATTTTTTTAACATTTTACGATTTCGTAATTTTTTCCATGGTATTGGAAAGAAATGCTAGTAAAAATGTTTGATCTCAGAAAGATTTAAAAAAAAATCATGACGGTTCTTAATGATGGGAAAAAGCTTGTAAAGTAATTATTTTCGGAAAAAAAAGTTTTGGTCATTTGATCATTTTCGCCATTTTTTTTCATAGTATTACTCGGGAAAAAATGCGTACAAAAAATGTTGTGTGTGATGTGTGTGCTAATGTGTGTGTTTATGTGTGTCAACTTGAAATGATATGATTCCAAAAATTGGACTTTATCAGTGACGGTTCGCGGGGTTTTTTTCTGGTACGGCCGAGGAACAAGAGGTGGTAATACAGAGAGGTAGGGTCAGTTGCAGAGACGGCTGGCTGCGTGACCGCACCTATCTGTATTACCACCTCTTGTTCCTCGGCCGTACAAGAAAAAAACCCGCGAACCGTCACTGGACTTTATTGCATTTAGTTAAATGCAACTTATAGTATAAGTTTAAATTGTTTTGTCTTTACTGCTGAAACTCCGGTCAACGTTTTTTAACCATTTTCAGGTGGATATTTTTGCAAGCCTTGGTGAATTATATAAATAAAATCTAATACCCTAATCATTTCCTCCCTAAATATTTGTGATCCAATAAAATAATTGAAAACGCATCCAAAAATTGCACAAAGATTGACAGGATAAGAAGAAGCAAGAGGTATTTGTGACCGTCACGAGAAACCGACTCCCTAGAGAAGGTGGTCGACCACACCAACATCTTCTAGAGATACGACAACAATAAATTTTGGGCACCCCTGCCCTGAAAACAACGGCCCTTTTAAGGGCCCTAAAAACTAACTAATTCTAAGGTTCTTCTTTGTCAATGAATGAATGTGTACCCTAAATTAATTTTGAAAAATTTTCACGATTGGTAACAGGAAACTAGCGATTTAAAAGAGGTATTTTACTCTTCAAAAATCCATCGAAACTTTGTGGTTCAGAATGTGTAGCATAAATTAATTTTGATAAATTTTCATTATTTGTAACAGGAGACTAGGAACGAAAAGAGGTATTTTACTCTTCAAAAAACGATCGAAACTTTCTGGTTCAGAATGTGTACCATAAATTAATTTTGATAAATTTTCACGATTTGTAACAGGAGACTAGGTACGAAAAGAGGTATTTTACTCTTCAAAAATCGATCGAAATTTTATGGTTCAGAATGTGTACCCTAAAATAATTTTAATAAATTTTCAAGAGTTGTAACAGGAGACTAGGAACGAAAAGAGGTATTTCACTTTTTAAAAATCGATCGAAATTTTATGGTTCAGAAAATGTTCCCTAAAATAATTTCGAAAAATTATCATGATTTGTAACAGGAGACTAGGAACGAAATAAGGTATTTTACTCTTCAAAAATCGATCGAAATTTTATGGTTCAGAATGTGTACCCCAAAATGATTTCGAAAAATTTTCATGATTTGTAACAGGAAACTAGGAACGAAAAGAGGTATTTTACTCTTCAAAAATCGATCGAAATTTTATGGTTCAGAATGTGTACCCTAAAATAATTTTAATAAATTTTCAAGAGTTGTAACAGGAGACTAGGAACGAAAAGAGGTATTTTACTCTTTAAAAATCGATCGAAATTTTATGGTTCAGAAAATGTTCCCTAAAATAATTTCGAAAAATTATCATGATTTGTAACAGGAGACTAGGTACGAAAAGAGGTATTTTACTCTTCAAAAATCGATCGAAATTTTATGGTTCAGAATGTGTACCATAAATTAATTTCGAAAAATTTTGATGATTTGTAACAGGAGACTAGGAACGAAAAGAGGTATTTTACTCTTCAAAAATCGATCGAAATTTTATGGTTCAGAATGTGTACCCTAAATTAATTTTGATAAATTTTCATGATTTGTAACAGGACAGTAGGAACGAAAAGAGGTATTTTACTCTTCAAAAATCGATCGAAATTTTATGGTTCAGAATGTGTACCCTAAAATAATTTTGATAAATTTTCAAGATTTGTAACAGGAGACTAGGAACGAAAAGAGGTATTTTACTCTTCAAAAATCGATCGAAATTTTATGGTTCAGAATGTGTACCCTAAAATAATTTTGAAAAATTTTCATGATTTGTAACAGGAGCCTAGGAACGAAAAGAGGTATTTTACCCTTCAAAAATCGATCGAAATTTTATGGTTCAGAATGTGTACCCTAAAATAATTTTGAAAAATTTTCATGATTTGTAACAGGATGATTTGTAACAGGAGAGACTAGGAACGAAAAGAGGTATTTTACTCTTCAAAAATCGATCGAAATTTGATGGTTCAGAATGTGTACCCTAAAATAATTTTGAAAAATTTTCAAGATTTGTAACAGCTAGTTCCCTTCTCGCCCCTAAGGGATCGAGTGACGGACTCCATATCTGTGATTTTTTTGGTGCGTCATTTTGAAAAATTTGAATAATTAAAATTTTTACGTTATATTGATATTTTTTATATATTTATCAATGAAAGAGTAATTTTATTTAAAATTATTGGTAATATTTTGGTATTAATAATTTTATTTCAGTTTCGTGTAAATAATCCCATTATTGCTAAGATATGACCTTGAAACCCTCGAAAAATAAGATTTTATATTTTTTAACCACTAAAAATGTTTATAATAATCTGAAAAATTCACATATATTTTTTACCCAAATAAAAGGTTATTTAGGGTATTCATGTTTTTATTAAGTTTAACCATTTTTTTTCGCCCCGAACCAATCAAGTGACGGAAAATTTTATCTATATACCGGGTGGAACGAAAAGAAGTATTTTACTCTTCAAAAATCGATCAAAATTTCATGGTTCAGAATGTGTACTATAAATTAATTTCGAAAAATTTTCATGATTTGTAACAAGAGACTAGGAACGAAAAGAGGTATTTTACTCTTCAAAAATCGATCGAAATTTTATGGTTCAGAATGTGTACCATAAATAAATTTTGAAAAATTTTCAAGATTTGTAACAGGAGTCTAGGAACGAAAAGAGGTATTTTACTCTTAAAAAATCGATCGAAATTTTATGGTTCAGAATGTGTACCCTAAAATAATTTTGATAAATTTTCAAGATTTGTAACAAGAGACTAGGAACGAAAAGAGGTATTTTACTCTTCAAAAATCGATCGAAATTTTATGGTTCAGAATGTGTACCCTAAATTAATTTTGATAAATTTTCATGATTTGTAACAGGACAGTAGGAACGAAAAGAGGTATTTTACTCTTCAAAAATCGATCGAAATTTTATGGTTCAGAATGTGTACCCTAAAATAATTTTGATAAATTTTCAAGATTTGTAACAGGAGTCTAGGAACGAAAAGAGGTATTTTACTCTCCAAAAATCGATCGAAATTTTATGGTTCAGAATGTGTACCCTAAAATAATTTTGATAAATTTTCAAGATTTGTAACAGGAGTCTAGGAACGAAAAGAGGTATTTTACTCTCCAAAAATCGATCGAAATTTTATGGTTCAGAATGTGTACCCTAAAATAATTTTGATAAATTTTCAAGATTTGTAACAGAAGTCTAGGAACGAAAAGAAGTATTTTACTCTCCAAAAATCGATCGAAATTTTATGGTTCAGAATGTGTACCCTAAAATAATTTTGATAAATTTTCAAGATTTGTAACAGGAGACTAGGAACGAAAAGAGGTATTTTACTCTTCAAAAATCGATCGAAATTTTATGGTTCAGAATGTGTACCCTAAAATAATTTTGACAAATTTTCAAGATTTGTAACAGGAGACTTGGAACGAAAAGAGGTATTTTACTCTCCAAAAATCGATCGAAATTTTATGGTTCAGAATGTGTACCCTAACATAATTTTGATAAATTTTCAAGATTTGTAACAGGAGACTAGGAACGAAAAGAGGTATTCTACTCTCCAAAAATCGATCGAAATTTTATGGTTCAGAATGTGTACCCTAAAATAATTTTGATAAATTTTCAAGATTTGTAACAGGAGTCTAGGAACGAAAAGAGGTATTTTACTCTCCAAAAATCGATCGAAATTTTATGGTTCAGAATGTGTACCCTAAAATAATTTTGATAAATTTTCAAGATTTGTAACAGAAGTCTAGGAACGAAAAGAAGTATTTTACTCTCCAAAAATCGATCGAAATTTTATGGTTCAGAATGTGTACCCTAAAATAATTTTGATAAATTTTCAAGATTTGTAACAGGAGACTAGGAACGAAAAGAGGTATTTTACTCTTCAAAAATCGATCGAAATTTTATGGTTCAGAATGTGTACCCTAAATTAATTTTGATAAATTTTCATGATTTGTAACAGGACAGTAGGAACGAAAAGAGGTATTTTACTCTTCAAAAATCGATCGAAATTTTATGGTTCAGAATGTGTACCCTAAAATAATTTTGATAAATTTTCAAGATTTGTAACAGGAGACTAGGAACGAAAAGAGGTATTCTACTCTCCAAAAATCGATCGAAATTTTATGGTTCAGAATGTGTACCCTAAAATAATTTTGATAAATTTTCAAGATTTGTAACAGGAGACTAGGAACGAAAAGAGGTATTTTACTCTCCAAAAATCGATCGAAATTTTATGGTTCAGAATGTGTACCCTAAAATAATTTTGATAAATTTTCAACATTTGTAACAGGAGCCTAGGAACGAAAAGAGGTATTTTACTCTCCAAAAATCGATCGAAATTTTATGGTTCAGAATGTGTACCCTAAAATAATTTTGATAAATTTTCAAGATTTGTAACAGGAGTCTAGGAACGAAAAGAGGTATTTTACTCTCCAAAAATCGATCGAAATTTTATGGTTCAGAATGTGTACCCTAAAATAATTTTGATAAATTTTCAAGATTTGTAACAGGAGACTAGGAACGAAAAGAGCTATTTTACTCTTCAAAAATCGTTCGAAATTTTCTGGTTCAGAATGTGTACCATAAATTAATTTTGATAAATTTTCATGATTTGTAACAGGAGACTAGGAACGAAAAGACCTATTTTACTCTTCAAAAATCGATCGAAATTTTATGGTTCAGAATGTGTACCCTAAAATAATTTTGATAAATTTTCAAGATTTGTAACAGGAGACTAGGAACGAAAAGAGGTATTTTACTCTCCAAAAATCGATCGAAATTTTATGGTTCAGAATGTGTACCCTAAAATAATTTTGATAAATTTTCAAGATTTGTAACAGGAGTCTAGGAACGAAAAGAGGTATTTTACTCTCCAAAAATCGATCGAAATTTTATGGTTCAGAATGTGTACCCTAAAATAATTTTGATAAATTTTCAAGATTTGTAACAGGAGTCTAGGAACGAAAAGAGGTATTTTACTCTCCAAAAATCGATCGAAATTTTATGGTTCAGAATGTGTACCCTAAAATAATTTTGATAAATTTTCAAGATTTGTAACAGGAGACTAGGAACGAAAAGAGCTATTTTACTCTTCAAAAATCGTTCGAAATTTTCTGGTTCAGAATGTGTACCATAAATTAATTTTGATAAATTTTCATGATTTGTAACAGGAGACTAGGAACGAAAAGACCTATTTTACTCTTCAAAAATCGATCGAAATTTTATGGTTCAGAATGTGTACCCTAAAATAATTTTGATAAATTTTCAAGAATTGTAACAGGAGACTAGGAACGAAAAGAGGTATTTTACTCTTCAAAAATCGATCGAAATTTTATGGTTCAGAATGTGTACCCTAAAATAATTTTGATAAATTTTCAAGATTTGTAACAGGAGACTAGGAACGAAAAGAGGTATTTTACTCTCCAAAAATCGATCGAAATTTTATCGTTCAGAATGTGTACCCTAAAATAATTTTGATAAATTTTCAAGATTTGTAACAGGACAGTAGGAACGAAAAGAGGTATTTTACTCTTCAAAAATCGATCGAAATTTTATGGTTCAGAATGTGTACCCTAAAATAATTTTCATAAATTTTCAAGATTTGTAACAGGAGACTAGGAACGAAAAGAGGTATTTTACTCTTCAAAAATCGATCGAAATTTTATGGTTCAGAATGTGTACCCTAAAATAATTTTGATAAATTTTCAAGATTTGTAACAGGAGACTAGGAACGAAAAGAGGTATTTTACTCTCCAAAAATCGATCGAAATTTTATCGTTCAGAATGTGTACCCTAAAATAATTTTGATAAATTTTCAAGATTTGTAACAGGACAGTAGGAACGAAAAGAGGTATTTTACTCTTCAAAAATCGATCGAAATTTTATGGTTCAGAATGTGTACCCTAAAATAATTTTGATAAATTTTCAAGATTTGTAACAGGAGACTAGGAACGAAAAGAGGTATTTTACTCTTCAAAAATCGATCGAAATTTTATGGTTCAGAATGTGTACCCTAAAATAATTTTGATAAATTTTCAAGATTTGTAACAGGAGACTAGGAACGAAAAGAGGTATTTTACTTTTCAAAAATCGATCGAAATTTTATGGTTCAGAATGTGTACCCTAAAATAATTTTGATAAATTTTCAAGATTTGTAACAGGAGACTAGGAACGAAAAGAGGTATTTTACTCTCCAAAAATCGATCGAAATTTTATGGTTCAGAATGTGTACCCTAAAATAATTTTGATAAATTTTCAAGATTTGTAACAGGAGACTAGGAACGAAAAGAGGTATTTTACTCTTCAAAAATCGATCGAAATTTTATGGTTCAGAATGTGTACCCTAAAATAATTTTGATAAATTTTCAAGATTTGTAACAGGAGACTAGGAACGAAAAGAGGTATTTTACTCTCCAAAAATCGATCGAAATTTTATGGTTCAGAATGTGTACCCTAAAATAATTTTGATAAATTTTCAAGATTTGTAACAGGAGACTAGGAACGAAAAGAGCTATTTTACTCTTCAAAAATCGTTCGAAATTTTCTGGTTCAGAATGTGTACCCTAAATTAATTTTGATAAATTTTCATGATTTGTAACAGGACAGTAGGAACGAAAAGAGGTATTTTACTCTTCAAAAATCGATCGAAATTTTATGGTTCAGAATGTGTACCCTAAAATAATTTTGATAAATTTTCAAGATTTGTAACAGGAGACTAGGAACGAAAAGAGGTATTTTACTCTCCAAAAATCGATCGAAATTTTATGGTTCAGAATGTGTACCCTAAAATAATTTTGATAAATTTTCAAGATTTGTAACAGGAGACTAGGAACGAAAAGAGGTATTTTACTCTTCAAAAATCGATCGAAATTTTATGGTTCAGAATGTGTATCCTAAAATAATTTTGATAAATTTTCAAGATTTGTAACAGGAGACTAGGAACGAAAAGAGGTATTTTACTCTCCAAAAATCGATCGAAATTTTATGGTTCAGAATGTGTACCCTAAAATAATTTTGATAAATTTTCAAGATTTGTAACAGGAGACTAGGAACGAAAAGAGGTATTTTACTCTTCAAAAATCGATCGAAATTTTATGGTTCAGAATGTGTACCCTAAAATAATTTTGATAAATTTTCATGATTTGTAACAGGAGACTAGGAACGAAAAGAGGTATTTTACTCTTCAAAAATCGATCGAAATTTTATGGTTCAGAATGTGTACCCTAAAATAATTTTGATAAATTTTCAAGATTTGTAACAGGAGACTAGGAACGAAAAGAGCTATTTTACTCTTCAAAAATCGTTCGAAATTTTCTGGTTCAGAATGTGTACCCTAAATTAATTTTGATAAATTTTCATGATTTGTAACAGGACAGTAGGAACGAAAAGAGGTATTTTACTCTTCAAAAATCGATCGAAATTTTATGGTTCAGAATGTGTACCCTAAAATAATTTTGATAAATTTTCAAGATTTGTAACAGGAGACTAGGAACGAAAAGAGGTATTTTACTCTCCAAAAATCGATCGAAATTTTATGGTTCAGAATGTGTACCCTAAAATAATTTTGATAAATTTTTAAGATTTGTAACAGGAGACTAGGAACGAAAAGAGGTATTTTACTCTTCAAAAATCGATCGAAATTTTATGGTTCAGAATGTGTACCCTAAAATAATTTTGATAAATTTTCAAGATTTGTAACAGGAGACTAGGAACGAAAAGAGGTATTTTACTCTCCAAAAATCGATCGAAATTTTATGGTTCAGAATGTGTACCCTAAAATAATTTTGATAAATTTTCACGATTTGTAACAGGAGACTAGGAACGAAAAGAGGTATTTTACTCTTCAAAAATCGATCGAAATTTTATGGTTCAGAATGTGTACCCTAAAATAATTTTGATAAATTTTCAAGATTTGTAACAGGAGACTAGGAACGAAAAGAGGTATTTTACTCTCCAAAAATCGATCGAAATTTTATGGTTCAGAATGTGTACCCTAAAATAATTTTGATAAATTTTGATGATTTGTAACAGGAGACTAGGAACGAAAAGAGGTATTTTACTCTCCAAAAATCGATCGAAATTTTATGGTTCAGAATGTGTACCCTAAAATAATTTTGATAAATTTTCAAGATTTGTAACAGGAGACTAGGAACGAAAAGAGGTATTTTACTCTTCAAAAATCGATCGAAATTTTATGGTTCAGAATGTGTACCCTAAAATAATTTTGATAAATTTTCAAGATTTGTAACAGGAGACTAGGAACGAAAAGAGGTATTTTACTCTCCAAAAATCGATCGAAATTTTATGGTTCAGAATGTGTACCCTAAAATAATTTTGATAAATTTTCAAGATTTGTAACAGGAGACTAGGAACGAAAAGAGGTATTTTACTCTCCAAAAATCGATCGAAATTTTATGGTTCAGAATGTGTACCCTAAAATAATTTTGATAAATTTTCAAGATTTGTAACAGGAGACTAGGAACGAAAAGAGGTATTTTACTCTCCAAAAATCGATCGAAATTTTATGGTTCAGAATGTGTACCCTAAAATAATTTTGATAAATTTTCAAGATTTGTAACAGGAGACTAGGAACGAAAAGAGCTATTTTACTCTTCAAAAATCGTTCGAAATTTTCTGGTTCAGAATGTGTACCCTAAATTAATTTTGATAAATTTTCATGATTTGTAACAGGACAGTAGGAACGAAAAGAGGTATTTTACTCTTCAAAAATCGATCGAAATTTTATGGTTCAGAATGTGTACCCTAAAATAATTTTGATAAATTTTCAAGATTTGTAACAGGAGACTAGGAACGAAAAGAGGTATTTTACTCTCCAAAAATCGATCGAAATTTTATGGTTCAGAATGTGTACCCTAAAATAATTTTGATAAATTTTCAAGATTTGTAACAGGAGACTAGGAACGAAAAGAGGTATTTTACTCTCCAAAAATCGATCGAAATTTTATGGTTCAGAATGTGTACCCTAAAATAATTTTGATAAATTTTCAAGATTTGTAACAGGAGACTAGGAACGAAAAGAGCTATTTTACTCTTCAAAAATCGTTCGAAATTTTCTGGTTCAGAATGTGTACCCTAAATTAATTTTGATAAATTTTCATGATTTGTAACAGGACAGTAGGAACGAAAAGAGGTATTTTACTCTTCAAAAATCGATCGAAATTTTATGGTTCAGAATGTGTACCCTAAAATAATTTTGATAAATTTTCAAGATTTGTAACAGGAGACTAGGAACGAAAAGAGGTATTTTACTCTCCAAAAATCGATCGAAATTTTATGGTTCAGAATGTGTACCCTAAAATAATTTTGATAAATTTTCAAGATTTGTAACAGGAGTCTAGGAACGAAAAGAGGTATTTTACTCTCCAAAAATCGATCGAAATTTTATGGTTCAGAATGTGTACCCTAAAATAATTTTGATAAATTTTCAAGATTTGTAACAGGAGACTAGGAACGAAAAGAGCTATTTTACTCTTCAAAAATCGTTCGAAATTTTCTGGTTCAGAATGTGTACCATAAATTAATTTTGATAAATTTTCATGATTTGTAACAGGAGACTAGGAACGAAAAGAGGTATTTTACTCTCCAAAAATCGATCGAAATTTTATGGTTCAGAATGTGTACCCTAAAATAATTTTGATAAATTTTCAAGATTTGTAACAGGAGACTAGGAACGAAAAGAGGTATTTTACTCTCCAAAAATCGATCGAAATTTTATGGTTCAGAATGTGTACCCTAAAATAATTTTGATAAATTTTCAAGATTTGTAACAGGAGACTAGGAACGAAAAGAGCTATTTTACTCTTCAAAAATCGTTCGAAATTTTCTGGTTCAGAATGTGTACCCTAAATTAATTTTGATAAATTTTCATGATTTGTAACAGGACAGTAGGAACGAAAAGAGGTATTTTACTCTTCAAAAATCGATCGAAATTTTATGGTTCAGAATGTGTACCCTAAAATAATTTTGATAAATTTTCAAGATTTGTAACAGGAGACTAGGAACGAAAAGAGGTATTTTACTCTCCAAAAATCGATCGAAATTTTATGGTTCAGAATGTGTACCCTAAAATAATTTTGATAAATTTTCAAGATTTGTAACAGGAGACTAGGAACGAAAAGAGGTATTTTACTCTTCAAAAATCGATCGAAATTTTATGGTTCAGAATGTGTACCCTAAAATAATTTTGATAAATTTTCAAGATTTGTAACAGGAGACTAGGAACGAAAAGAGGTATTTTACTCTCCAAAAATCGATCGAAATTTTATGGTTCAGAATGTGTACCCTAAAATAATTTTGATAAATTTTCAAGATTTGTAACAGGAGACTAGGAACGAAAAGAGGTATTTTACTCTTCAAAAATCGATCGAAATTTTATGGTTCAGAATGTGTACCCTAAAATAATTTTGATAAATTTTCATGATTTGTAACAGGAGACTAGGAACGAAAAGAGGTATTTTACTCTTCAAAAATCGATCGAAATTTTATGGTTCAGAATGTGTACCCTAAAATAATTTTGATAAATTTTCAAGATTTGTAACAGGAGACTAGGAACGAAAAGAGCTATTTTACTCTTCAAAAATCGTTCGAAATTTTCTGGTTCAGAATGTGTACCCTAAATTAATTTTGATAAATTTTCATGATTTGTAACAGGACAGTAGGAACGAAAAGAGGTATTTTACTCTTCAAAAATCGATCGAAATTTTATGGTTCAGAATGTGTACCCTAAAATAATTTTGATAAATTTTCAAGATTTGTAACAGGAGACTAGGAACGAAAAGAGGTATTTTACTCTCCAAAAATCGATCGAAATTTTATGGTTCAGAATGTGTACCCTAAAATAATTTTGATAAATTTTTAAGATTTGTAACAGGAGACTAGGAACGAAAAGAGGTATTTTACTCTTCAAAAATCGATCGAAATTTTATGGTTCAGAATGTGTACCCTAAAATAATTTTGATAAATTTTCAAGATTTGTAACAGGAGACTAGGAACGAAAAGAGGTATTTTACTCTCCAAAAATCGATCGAAATTTTATGGTTCAGAATGTGTACCCTAAAATAATTTTGATAAATTTTCAAGATTTGTAACAGGAGACTAGGAACGAAAAGAGGTATTTTACTCTCCAAAAATCGATCGAAATTTTATGGTTCAGAATGTGTACCCTAAAATAATTTTGATAAATTTTCACGATTTGTAACAGGAGACTAGGAACGAAAAGAGGTATTTTACTCTTCAAAAATCGATCGAAATTTTATGGTTCAGAATGTGTACCCTAAAATAATTTTGATAAATTTTCAAGATTTGTAACAGGAGACTAGGAACGAAAAGAGGTATTTTACTCTCCAAAAATCGATCGAAATTTTATGGTTCAGAATGTGTACCCTAAAATAATTTTGATAAATTTTGATGATTTGTAACAGGAGACTAGGAACGAAAAGAGGTATTTTACTCTCCAAAAATCGATCGAAATTTTATGGTTCAGAATGTGTACCCTAAAATAATTTTGATAAATTTTCAAGATTTGTAACAGGAGACTAGGAACGAAAAGAGGTATTTTACTCTCCAAAAATCGATCGAAATTTTATGGTTCAGAATGTGTACCCTAAAATAATTTTGATAAATTTTCAAGATTTGTAACAGGAGACTAGGAACGAAAAGAGCTATTTTACTCTTCAAAAATCGTTCGAAATTTTCTGGTTCAGAATGTGTACCCTAAATTAATTTTGATAAATTTTCATGATTTGTAACAGGACAGTAGGAACGAAAAGAGGTATTTTACTCTTCAAAAATCGATCGAAATTTTATGGTTCAGAATGTGTACCCTAAAATAATTTTGATAAATTTTCAAGATTTGTAACAGGAGACTAGGAACGAAAAGAGGTATTTTACTCTCCAAAAATCGATCGAAATTTTATGGTTCAGAATGTGTACCCTAAAATAATTTTGATAAATTTTCAAGATTTGTAACAGGAGACTAGGAACGAAAAGAGGTATTTTACTCTCCAAAAATCGATCGAAATTTTATGGTTCAGAATGTGTACCCTAAAATAATTTTGATAAATTTTCAAGATTTGTAACAGGAGACTAGGAACGAAAAGAGGTATTTTACTCTCCAAAAATCGATCGAAATTTTATGGTTCAGAATGTGTACCCTAAAATAATTTTGATAAATTTTCAAGATTTGTAACAGGAGACTAGGAACGAAAAGAGCTATTTTACTCTTCAAAAATCGTTCGAAATTTTCTGGTTCAGAATGTGTACCCTAAATTAATTTTGATAAATTTTCATGATTTGTAACAGGACAGTAGGAACGAAAAGAGGTATTTTACTCTTCAAAAATCGATCGAAATTTTATGGTTCAGAATGTGTACCCTAAAATAATTTTGATAAATTTTCAAGATTTGTAACAGGAGACTAGGAACGAAAAGAGGTATTTTACTCTCCAAAAATCGATCGAAATTTTATGGTTCAGAATGTGTACCCTAAAATAATTTTGATAAATTTTCAAGATTTGTAACAGGAGTCTAGGAACGAAAAGAGGTATTTTACTCTCCAAAAATCGATCGAAATTTTATGGTTCAGAATGTGTACCCTAAAATAATTTTGATAAATTTTCAAGATTTGTAACAGGAGACTAGGAACGAAAAGAGCTATTTTACTCTTCAAAAATCGTTCGAAATTTTCTGGTTCAGAATGTGTACCATAAATTAATTTTGATAAATTTTCATGATTTGTAACAGGAGACTAGGAACGAAAAGAGGTATTTTACTCTCCAAAAATCGATCGAAATTTTATGGTTCAGAATGTGTACCCTAAAATAATTTTGATAAATTTTCAAGATTTGTAACAGGAGTCTAGGAACGAAAAGAGGTATTTTACTCTTCAAAAATCGATCGAAATTTTATGGTTCAGAATGTGTACCCTAAAATAATTTTGATAAATTTTCAAGATTTGTAACAGGAGTCTAGGAACGAAAAGAGGTATTTTACTCTCCAAAAATCGATCGAAATTTTATGGTTCAGAATGTGTACCCTAAAATAATTTTGATAAATTTTCAAGATTTGTAACAGGAGTCTAGGAACGAAAAGAGGTATTTTACTCTCCAAAAATCGATCGAAATTTTATGGTTCAGAATGTGTACCCTAAAATAATTTTGATAAATTTTCAAGATTTGTAACAGGAGTCTAGGAACGAAAAGAGGTATTTTACTCTCCAAAAATCGATCGAAATTTTATGGTTCAGAATGTGTACCCTAAAATAATTTTGATAAATTTTCAAGATTTGTAACAGGAGTCTAGGAACGAAAAGAGGTATTTTACTCTCCAAAAATCGATCGAAATTTTATGGTTCAGAACGTGTACCCTAAAATAATTTTGATAAATTTTCAAGATTTGTAACAGGAGTCTAGGAACGAAAAGAGGTATTTTACTCTTCAAAAATCGATCGAAATTTTATGGTTCAGAATGTGTACCCTAAAATAATTTTGATAAATTTTCAAGATTTGTAACAGGAGTCTAGGAACGAAAAGAGGTATTTTACTCTTCAAAAATCGATCGAAATTTTATGGTTCAGAATGTGTACCCTAAAATAATTTTGATAAATTTTCAAGATTTGTAACAGGAGTCTAGGAACGAAAAGAGGTATTTTACTCTTCAAAAATCGATCGAAATTTTATGGTTCAGAATGTGTACCCTAAAATAATTTTGATAAATTTTCAAGAATTGTAACAGGAGACTAGGAACGAAAAGAGGTATTTTACTCTTCAAAAATCGATCGAAATTTTATGGTTCAGAATGTGTACCCTAAAATAATTTTGATAAATTTTCAAGATTTGTAACAGGAGTCTAGGAACGAAAAGAGGTATTTTACTCTTCAAAAATCGATCGAAATTTTATGGTTCAGAATGTGTACCCTAAAATAATTTTGATAAATTTTCAAGATTTGTAACAGGAGTCTAGGAACGAAAAGAGGTATTTTACTCTTCAAAAATCGATCGAAATTTTATGGTTCAGAATGTGTACCCTAAAATAATTTTGATAAATTTTCAAGATTTGTAACAGGAGTCTAGGAACGAAAAGAGGTATTTTACTCTTCAAAAATCGATCGAAATTTTATGGTTCAGAATGTGTACCCTAAAATAATTTTGATAAATTTTCAAGATTTGTAACAGGAGTCTAGGAACGAAAAGAGGTATTTTACTCTTCAAAAATCGATCGAAATTTTATGGTTCAGAATGTGTACCCTAAAATAATTTTGATAAATTTTCAAGATTTGTAACAGGAGTCTAGGAACGAAAAGAGGTATTTTACTCTTCAAAAATCGATCGAAATTTTATGGTTCAGAATGTGTACCCTAAAATAATTTTGATAAATTTTCAAGATTTGTAACAGGAGTCTAGGAACGAAAAGAGGTATTTTACTCTTCAAAAATCGATCGAAATTTTATGGTTCAGAATGTGTACCCTAAAATAATTTTGATAAATTTTCAAGATTTGTAACAGGAGTCTAGGAACGAAAAGAGGTATTTTACTCTTCAAAAATCGATCGAAATTTTATGGTTCAGAATGTGTACCCTAAAATAATTTTGATAAATTTTCAAGAATTGTAACAGGAGACTAGGAACGAAAAGAGGTATTTTACTCTTCAAAAATCGATCGAAATTTTATGGTTCAGAATGTGTACCCTAAAATAATTTTGATAAATTTTCAAGATTTGTAACAGGAGTCTAGGAACGAAAAGAGGTATTTTACTCTCCAAAAATCGATCGAAATTTTATGGTTCAGAACGTGTACCCTAAAATAATTTTGATAAATTTTCAAGATTTGTAACAGGAGTCTAGGAACGAAAAGAGGTATTTTACTCTTCAAAAATCGATCGAAATTTTATGGTTCAGAATGTGTACCCTAAAATAATTTTGATAAATTTTCAAGATTTGTAACAGGAGTCTAGGAACGAAAAGAGGTATTTTACTCTTCAAAAATCGATCGAAATTTTATGGTTCAGAATGTGTACCCTAAAATAATTTTGATAAATTTTCAAGATTTGTAACAGGAGTCTAGGAACGAAAAGAGGTATTTTACTCTTCAAAAATCGATCGAAATTTTATGGTTCAGAATGTGTACCCTAAAATAATTTTGATAAATTTTCAAGATTTGTAACAGGAGTCTAGGAACGAAAAGAGGTATTTTACTCTTCAAAAATCGATCGAAATTTTATGGTTCAGAATGTGTACCCTAAAATAATTTTGATAAATTTTCAAGAATTGTAACAGGAGACTAGGAACGAAAAGAGGTATTTTACTCTCCAAAAATCGATCGAAATTTTATGGTTCAGAATGTGTACCCTAAAATAATTTTGATAAATTTTCAAGATTTGTAACAGGAGTCTAGGAACGAAAAGAGGTATTTTACTCTCCAAAAATCGTTCGAAATTTTATGGTTCAGAATGTGTACCCTAAAATAATTTTGATAAATTTTCAAGATTTGTAACAGGAGACTAGGAACGAAAAGAGGTATTTTACTCTCCAAAAATCGATCGAAATTTTATGGTTCAGAATGTGTACCCTAAAATAATTTTGATAAATTTTCAAGAATTGTAACAGGAGACTAGGAACGAAAAGAGGTATTTTACTCTTCAAAAATCGATCGAAATTTTATGGTTCAGAATGTGTACCCTAAAATAATTTTGATAAATTTTCAAGATTTGTAACAGGAGTCTAGGAACGAAAAGAGGTATTTTACTCTCCAAAAATCGATCGAAATTTTATGGTTCAGAATGTGTACCCTAAAATAATTTTGATAAATTTTCAAGATTTGTAACAGGAGTCTAGGAACGAAAAGAGGTATTTTACTCTCCAAAAATCGATCGAAATTTTATGGTTCAGAACGTGTACCCTAAAATAATTTTGATAAATTTTCAAGATTTGTAACAGGAGTCTAGGAACGAAAAGAGGTATTTTACTCTTCAAAAATCGATCGAAATTTTATGGTTCAGAATGTGTACCCTAAAATAATTTTGATAAATTTTCAAGATTTGTAACAGGAGACTAGGAACGAAAAGAGGTATTTTACTCTCCAAAAATCGATCGAAATTTTATGGTTCAGAATGTGTACCCTAAAATAATTTTGATAAATTTTCAACATTTGTAACAGGAGTCTAGGAACGAAAAGAGGTATTTTACTCTCCAAAAATCGATCGAAATTTTATGGTTCAGAATGTGTACCCTAAAATAATTTTGATAAATTTTCAAGATTTGTAACAGGAGACTAGGAACGAAAAGAGGTATTTTACTCTCCAAAAATCGATCGAAATTTTATGGTTCAGAATGTGTACCCTAAAATAATTTTGATAAATTTTCAACATTTGTAACAGGAGTCTAGGAACGAAAAGAGGTATTTTACTCTCCAAAAATCGATCGAAATTTTATGGTTCAGAATGTGTACCCTAAAATAATTTTGATAAATTTTCAAGATTTGTAACAGGAGTCTAGGAACGAAAAGAGGTATTTTACTCTCCAAAAATCGATCGAAATTTTATGGTTCAGAATGTGTACCCTAAAATAATTTTGATAAATTTTCAAGATTTGTAACAGGAGTCTAGGAACGAAAAGAGGTATTTTACTCTCCAAAAATCGATCGAAATTTTATGGTTCAGAATGTGTACCCTAAAATAATTTTGATAAATTTTCAAGATTTGTAACAGGAGACTAGGAACGAAAAGAGCTATTTTACTCTTCAAAAATCGTTCGAAATTTTCTGGTTCAGAATGTGTACCATAAATTAATTTTGATAAATTTTCATGATTTGTAACAGGAGACTAGGAACGAAAAGACCTATTTTACTCTTCAAAAATCGATCGAAATTTTATGGTTCAGAATGTGTACTCTAAAATAATTTTGATAAATTTTCAAGATTTGTAACAGGACAGTAGGAACGAAAAGAGGTATTTTACTCTTCAAAAATCGATCGAAATTTTATGGTTCAGAATGTGTACCCTAAAATAATTTTGATAAATTTTCAAGATTTGTAACAGGAGACTAGGAACGAAAAGAGGTATTTTACTCTCCAAAAATCGATCGAAATTTTATGGTTCAGAATGTGTACCCTAAAATAATTTTCATAAATTTTCAAGATTTGTAACAGGAGACTAGGAACGAAAAGAGGTATTTTACTCTTCAAAAATCGATCGAAATTTTATGGTTCAGAATGTGTACCCTAAAATAATTTTGATAAATTTTCAAGATTTGTAACAGGAGACTAGGAACGAAAAGAGGTATTTTACTCTCCAAAAATCGATCGAAATTTTATCGTTCAGAATGTGTACCCTAAAATAATTTTGATAAATTTTCAAGATTTGTAACAGGACAGTAGGAACGAAAAGAGGTATTTTACTCTTCAAAAATCGATCGAAATTTTATGGTTCAGAATGTGTACCCTAAAATAATTTTGATAAATTTTCAAGATTTGTAACAGGAGTCTAGGAACGAAAAGAGGTATTTTACTCTTCAAAAATCGATCGAAATTTTATGGTTCAGAATGTGTACCCTAAAATAATTTTGATAAATTTTCAAGATTTGTAACAGGAGTCTAGGAACGAAAAGAGGTATTTTACTCTTCAAAAATCGATCGAAATTTTATGGTTCAGAATGTGTACCCTAAAATAATTTTGATAAATTTTCAAGATTTGTAACAGGAGTCTAGGAACGAAAAGAGGTATTTTACTCTCCAAAAATCGATCGAAATTTTATGGTTCAGAATGTGTACCCTAAAATAATTTTGATAAATTTTCAAGATTTGTAACAGGAGTCTAGGAACGAAAAGAGGTATTTTACTCTCCAAAAATCGATCGAAATTTTATGGTTCAGAATGTGTACCCTAAAATAATTTTGATAAATTTTCAAGATTTGTTACAGGAGACTAGGAACGAAAAGAGCTATTTTACTCTTCAAAAATCGTTCGAAATTTTCTGGTTCAGAATGTGTACCATAAATTAATTTTGATAAATTTTCATGATTTGTAACAGGAGACTAGGAACGAAAAGACCTATTTTACTCTTCAAAAATCGATCGAAATTTTATGGTTCAGAATGTGTACTCTAAAATAATTTTGATAAATTTTCAAGATTTGTAACAGGAGTCTAGGAACGAAAAGAGGTATTTTACTCTCCAAAAATCGATCGAAATTTTATGGTTCAGAATGTGTACCCTAAAATAATTTTCATAAATTTTCAAGATTTGTAACAGGAGACTAGGAACGAAAAGAGGTATTTTACTCTTCAAAAATCGATCGAAATTTTATGGTTCAGAATGTGTACCCTAAAATAATTTTGATAAATTTTCAAGATTTGTAACAGGAGACTAGGAACGAAAAGAGGTATTTTACTCTCCAAAAATCGATCGAAATTTTATCGTTCAGAATGTGTACCCTAAAATAATTTTGATAAATTTTCAAGATTTGTAACAGGACAGTAGGAACGAAAAGAGGTATTTTACTCTTCAAAAATCGATCGAAATTTTATGGTTCAGAATGTGTACCCTAAAATAATTTTGATAAATTTTCAAGATTTGTAACAGGAGACTAGGAACGAAAAGAGGTATTTTACTCTCCAAAAATCGATCGAAATTTTATGGTTCAGAATGTGTACCCTAAAATAATTTTGATAAATTTTCAAGATTTGTAACAGGAGACTAGGAACGAAAAGAGGTATTTTACTCTCCAAAAATCGATCGAAATTTTATGGTTCAGAATGTGTACCCTAAAATAATTTTGATAAATTTTCAAGATTTGTAACAGGAGACTAGGAACGAAAAGAGGTATTTTACCCTTCAAAAATCGATCGAAATTTTATGGTTCAGAATGTTTACCCTAAATTAATTTTGATAAATTTTCATGATTTGTAACAGGACAGTAGGAACGAAAAGAGGTATTTTACTCTTCAAAAATCGATCGAAATTTTATGGTTCAGAATGTGTACCCTAAAATAATTCTGATAAATTTTCAAGATTTGTAACAGGAGACTAGGAACGAAAAGAGGTATTTTACTCTCCAAAAATCGATCGAAATTTTATGGTTCAGAATGTGTACCCTAAAATAATTCTGATAAATTTTCAAGATTTGTAAAAGGAGACTAGGAACGAAAAGAGGTATTTTACTCTCCAAAAATCGATCGAAATTTTATGGTTCAGAATGTGTACCCTAAAATAATTTTGATAAATTTTCAAGATTTGTAACAGGAGTCTAGGAACGAAAAGAGGTATTTTACTCTCCAAAAATCGATCGAAATTTTATGGTTCAGAATGTTTACCCTAAATTAATTTTGATAAATTTTCATGATTTGTAACAGGACAGTGGGAACGAAAAGAGGTATTTTACTCTTCAAAAATCGATCGAAATTTTATGGTTCAGAATGTGTACCCTAAAATAATTCTGATAAATTTTCAAGATTTGTAACAGGAGACTAGGAACGAAAAGAGGTATTTTACTCTCCAAAAATCGATCGAAATTTTATGGTTCAGAATGTGTACCCTAAAATAATTTTGATAAATTTTCAAGATTTGTAACAGGAGTCTAGGAACGAAAAGAGGTATTTTACTCTCCAAAAATCGATCGAAATTTTATGGTTCAGAATGTGTACCCTAAAATAATTCTGATAAATTTTCAAGATTTGTAACAGGAGACTAGGAACGAAAAGAGGTATTTTACTCTCCAAAAATCGATCGAAATTTTATGGTTCAGAATGTGTACCCTAAAATAATTTTGATAAATTTTCAAGATTTGTAACAGGAGACTAGGAACGAAAAGAGGTATTTTACTCTCCAAAAATCGATCGAAATTTTATGGTTCAGAATGTGTACCCTAAAATAATTCTGATAAATTTTCAAGATTTGTAACAGGAGACTAGGAACGAAAAGAGGTATTTTACTCTCCAAAAATCGATCGAAATTTTATGGTTCAGAATGTGTACCCTAAAATAATTTTGATAAATTTTCAAGATTTGTAACAGGAGACTAGGAACGAAAAGAGGTATTTTACTCTCCAAAAATCGATCGAAATTTTATGGTTCAGAATGTGTACCCTAAAATAATTTTGATAAATTTTCAAGATTTGTAACAGGAGACTAGGAACGAAAAGAGGTATTTTACTCTTCAAAAATCGATCGAAATTTTATGGTTCAGAATGTTTACCCTAAATTAATTTTGATAAATTTTCAAGATTTGTAACAGGAGACTAGGAACGAAAAGAGGTATTTTACTCTTCAAAAATCGATCGAAATTTTATGGTTCAGAATGTGTACCCTAAAATAATTCTGATAAATTTTCAAGATTTGTAACAGGAGACTAGGAACGAAAAGAGGTATTTTACTCTCCAAAAATCGATCGAAATTTTATGGTTCAGAATGTGTACCCTAAAATAATTTTGATAAATTTTCAAGATTTGTAACAGGAGTCTAGGAACGAAAAGAGGTATTTTACTCTCCAAAAATCGATCGAAATTTTATGGTTCAGAATGTTTACCCTAAATTAATTTTGATAAATTTTCATGATTTGTAACAGGACAGTAGGAACGAAAAGAGGTATTTTACTCTTCAAAAATCGATCGAAATTTTATGGTTCAGAATGTGTACCCTAAAATAATTCTGATAAATTTTCAAGATTTGTAACAGGAGTCTGGGAACGAAAAGAGGTATTTTACTCTCCAAAAATCGATCGAAATTTTATGGTTCAGAATGTGTACCCTAAAATAATTTTGATAAATTTTCAAGATTTGTAACAGGAGTCTAGGAACGAAAAGAGGTATTTTACTCTCCAAAAATCGATCGAAATTTTATGGTTCAGAATGTGTACCCTAAAATAATTCTGATAAATTTTCAAGATTTGTAACAGGAGACTAGGAACGAAAAGAGGTATTTTACTCTCCAAAAATCGATCGAAATTTTATGGTTCAGAATGTGTACCCTAAAATAATTCTGATAAATTTTCAAGATTTGTAACAGGAGTCTGGGAACGAAAAGAGGTATTTTACTCTCCAAAAATCGATCGAAATTTTATGGTTCAGAATGTGTACCCTAAAATAATTTTGATAAATTTTCATGATTTGTAACAGGACAGTAGGAACGAAAAGAGGTATTTTACTCTTCAAAAATCGATCGAAATTTTATGGTTCAGAATGTGTACCCTAAAATAATTCTGATAAATTTTCAAGATTTGTAACAGGAGTCTGGGAACGAAAAGAGGTATTTTACTCTCCAAAAATCGATCGAAATTTTATGGTTCAGAATGTGTACCCTAAAATAATTTTGATAAGTTTTCAAGATTTGTAACAGGAGACTAGGAACGAAAAGAGCTATTTTACTCTTCAAAAATCGTTCGAAATTTTCTGGTTCAGAATGTGTACCATAAATTAATTTTGATAAATTTTCATGATTTGTAACAGGAGACTAGGAACGAAAAGAGGTATTTTACTCTTCAAAAATCGATCGAAATTTTATGGTTCAGAATGTGTACCCTAAAATAATTTTGATAAATTTTCAAGATTTGTAACAGGAGACTAGGAACGAAAAGAGGTATTTTACTCTTCAAAAATCGATCGAAATTTTATGGTTCAGAATGTGTACCCTAAAATAATTTTGATAAATTTTCAAGATTTGTAACAGGAGACTAGGAACGAAAAGAGGTATTTTACTCTTCAAAAATCGATCGAAACTTTTAGGTTCAGAATGTGTACCATAAATTAATTTTGATAAATTTTCATGATTTGTAACAGGAGACTAGGAACGAAAAGAGGTATTTTACTCTTCAAAAATCGATCGAAATTTTATGGTTCAGAATGTGTACCCTAAAATAATTTTGATAAATTTTCAAGATTTGTAACAGGAGACTAGGAACGAAAAGAGGTATTTTACTCTTCAAAAATCGATCGAAATTTTATGGTTCAGAATGTGTACCCTAAAATAATTTTGATAAATTTTCAAGATTTGTAACAGGAGACTAGGAACGAAAAGGGGTATTTTACTCTTCAAAAATCGATCGAAACTTTTAGGTTCAGAATGTGTACCATAAATTAATTTTGATAAATTTTCATGATTTGTAACAGGAGACTAGGAACGAAAAGAGGTATTTTACTCTTCAAAAATCGATCGAAATTTTATGGTTCAGAATGTGTACCCTAAAATAATTTTGATAAATTTTCAAGATTTGTAACAGGAGACTAGGAACGAAAAGAGGTATTTTACTCTTCAAAAATCGATCGAAATTTTATGGTTCAGAATGTGTACCCTAAAATAATTTTGATAAATTTTCATGATTTGTAACAGGACAGTAGGAACGAAAAGAGGTATTTTACTCTTCAAAAATCGATCGAAATTTTATGGTTCAGAATGTGTACCATAAATTAATTTTGATAAATTTTCAAGATTTGTAACAGGAGACTAGGAACGAAAAGAGGTATTTTACTCTCCAAAAATCGATCGAAATTTTATGGTTCAGAATGTGTACCCTAAAATAATTTTGATAAATTTTCAAGATTTGTAACAGGAGACTAGGAACGAAAAGAGGTATTTTACTCTCCAAAAATCGATCGAAATTTTATGGTTCAGAATGTGTACCCTAAAATAATTTTGATAAATTTTCAAGATTTGTAACAGGAGTCTAGGAACGAAAAGAGGTATTTTACTATTCAAAAATCGATCGAAATTTTATGGTTCAGAATGTGTACCCTAAAATAATTTTGATAAATTTTCAAGATTTGTAACAGGACAGTAGGAACGAAAAGAGGTATTTTACTCTTCAAAAATCGATCGAAATTTTATGGTTCAGAATGTGTACCCTAAAATAATTTTGATAAATTTTCAAGATTTGTAACAGGAGTCTAGGAACGAAAAGAGGTATTTTACTATTCAAAAATCGATCGAAATTTTATGGTTCAGAATGTGTACCCTAAAATAATTTTGATAAATTTTCAAGATTTGTAACAGGACAGTAGGAACGAAAAGAGGTATTTTACTCTTCAAAAATCGATCGAAATTTTATGGTTCAGAATGTGTACCCTAAAATAATTTTGATAAATTTTCAAGATTTGTAACAGGACAGTAGGAACGAAAAGAGGTATTTTACTCTTCAAAAATCGATCGAAATTTTATGGTTCAGAATGTGTACCCTAAAATAATTTTGATAAATTTTCAAGATTTGTAACAGGAGTCTAGGAACGAAAAGAGGTATTTTACTATTCAAAAATCGATCGAAATTTTATGGTTCAGAATGTGTACCCTAAAATAATTTTGATAAATTTTCAAGATTTGTAACAGGAGACTAGGAACGAAAAGAGCTACTTTACTCTTCAAAAATCGATCGAAATTTTATGGTTCAGAATGTGTACCCTAAAATAATTTTGATAAATTTTCAAGATTTGTAACAGGAGACTAGGAACGAAAAGAGGTATTTTACTCTCCAAAAATCGATCGAAATTTTATGGTTCAGAATGTGTACCCTAAAATAATTTTGATAAATTTTCAAGATTTGTAACAGGAGACTAGGAACGAAAAGAGGTATTTTACTCTTCAAAAATCGATCGAAATTTTATGGTTCAGAATGTGTACCCTAAAATAATTTTGATAAATTTTCAAGATTTGTAACAGGAGACTAGGAACGAAAAGAGGTATTTTACTCTCCAAAAATCGATCGAAATTTTATGGTTCAGAATGTGTACCCTAAAATAATTTTGATAAATTTTCAAGATTTGTAACAGGAGTCTAGGAACGAAAAAAGGTATTTTACTATTCAAAAATCGATCGAAATTTTATGGTTCAGAATGTGTACCCTAAAATAATTTTGATAAATTTTCAAGATTTGTAACAGGAGACTAGGAACGAAAAGAGGTATTTTACTCTCCAAAAATCGATCGAAATTTTATGGTTCAAAATGTGTACCCTAAAATAATTTTGATAAATTTTCAAGATTTGTAACAGGAGACTAGGAACGAAAAGAGGTATTTTACTCTCCAAAAATCGATCGAAATTTTATCGTTCAGAATGTGTACCCTAAAATAATTTTGATAAATTTTCAAGATTTGTAACAGGAGACTAGGAACAAAAAGAGGTATTTTACTCTCCAAAAATCGATCGAAATTTTATGGTTCAAAATGTGTACCCTAAAATAATTTTGATAAATTTTCAAGATTTGTAACAGGAGACTAGGAACGAAAAGAGGTATTTTACTCTCCAAAAATCGATCGAAATTTTATGGTTCAGAATGTGTACCCTAAAATAATTTTGATAAATTTTCAAGATTTGTAACAGGAGTCTAGGAACGAAAAAAGTTATTTTACTATTCAAAAATCGATCGAAATTTTATGGTTCAGAATGTTTACCCTAAATTAATTTTGATAAATTTTCATGATTTGTAACAGGACAGTAGGAACGAAAAGAGGTATTTTACTCTTCAAAAATCGATCGAAATTTTATGGTTCAGAATGTTTACCCTAAATTAATTTTGATAAATTTTCATGATTTGTAACAGGACAGTAGGAACGAAAAGAGGTATTTTACTCTTCAAAAATCGATCGAAATTTTATGGTTCAGAATGTGTACCCTAAAATAATTTTGATAAATTTTCAAGATTTGTAACAGGAGACTAGGAACGAAAAGAGGTATTTTACTCTCCAAAAATCGATCGAAATTTTATGGTTCAGAATGTTTACCCTAAATTAATTTTGATAAATTTTCATGATTTGTAACAGGACAGTAGGAACGAAAAGAGGTATTTTACTCTTCAAAAATCGATCGAAATTTTATGGTTCAGAATGTGTACCCTAAAATAATTTTGATAAATTTTCAAGATTTGTAACAGGAGTCTGGGAACGAAAAGAGGTATTTTATTCTCCAAAAATCGATCGAAATTTTATGGTTCAGAATGTTTACCCTAAATTAATTTTGATAAATTTTCACGATTTGTAACAGGACAGTAGGAACGAAAAGAGGTATTTTACTCTTCAAAAATCGATCGAAATTTTATGGTTCAGAATGTGTACCCTAAAATAATTTTGATAAATTTTCAAGATTTGTAACAGTTGTCTAGGAACGAAAAGAGGTATTTTACTCTCCAAAAATCGATCGAAATTTTATGGTTCAGAATGTGTACCCTAAAATAATTTTGATAAATTTTCAAGATTTGTAACAGGAGACTAGGAACGAAAAGAGGTATTTTACTCTCCAAAAATCGATCGAAATTTTATGGTTCAAAATGTGTACCCTAAAATAATTTTGATAAATTTTCAAGATTTGTAACAGGAGACTAGGAACGAAAAGAGGTATTTTAACCTCCAAAAATCGATCGAAATTTTATCGTTCAGAATGTGTACCCTAAAATAATTTTGATAAATTTTCAAGATTTGTAACAGGAGTCTAGAACGAAAAGAGGTATTTTACTCTCCAAAAATCGATCGAAATTTTATGGTTCAGAATGTGTACCCTAAAATAATTTTGATAAATTTTCAAGATTTGTAACAGGAGACTAGGAACGAAAAGAGGTATTTTACTCTCCAAAAATCGATCGAAATTTTATGGTTCAGAATGTTTACCCTAAATTAATTTTGATAAATTTTCATGATTTGTAACAGGACAGTAGGAACGAAAAGAGGTATTTTACTCTTCAAAAATCGATCGAAATTTTATGGTTCAGAATGTGTACCCTAAAATAATTTTGATAAATTTTCAAGATTTGTAACAGGAGTCTAGGAACGAAAAGAGGTATTTTACTCTCCAAAAATCGATCGAAATTTTATCGTTCAGAATGTGTACCCTAAAATAATTTTGATAAATTTTCAAGATTTGTAACAGGAGTCTAGGAACGAAAAGAGGTATTTTACTCTTCAAAAATCGATCGAAATTTTATGGTTCAGAATGTGTACCCTAAAATAATTTTGATAAATTTTCAAGATTTGTAACAGGAGACTAGGAACGAAAAGAGGTATTTTACTCTCCAAAAATCGATCGAAATTTTATGGTTCAGAATGTTTACCCTAAATTAATTTTGATAAATTTTCATGATTTGTAACAGGACAGTAGGAACGAAAAGAGGTATTTTACTCTTCAAAAATCGATCGAAATTTTATGGTTCAGAATGTTTACCCTAAATTAATTTTGATAAATTTTCATGATTTGTAACAGGACAGTAGGAACGAAAAGAGGTATTTTACTCTTCAAAAATCGATCGAAATTTTATGGTTCAGAATGTGTACCCTAAAATAATTTTGATAAATTTTCAAGATTTGTAACAGGAGACTAGGAACGAAAAGAGGTATTTTACTCTCCAAAAATCGATCGAAATTTTATGGTTCAGAATGTTTACCCTAAATTAATTTTGATAAATATTCATGATTTGTAACAGGACAGTAGGAACGAAAAGAGGTATTTTACTCTTCAAAAATCGATCGAAATTTTATGGTTCAGAATGTGTACCCTAAAATAATTTTGATAAATTTTCAAGATTTGTAACAGGAGTCTAGGAATGAAAAGAGGTATTTTACTCTCCAAAAATCGATCGAAATTTTATCGTTCAGAATGTGTACCCTAAAATAATTTTGATAAATTTTCAAGATTTATAACAGGAGTCTAGGAACGAAAAGAGGTATTTTACTCTTCAAAAATCGATCGAAATTTTATGGTTCAGAATGTGTACCCTAAAATAATTTTGATAAATTTTCAAGATTTGTAACAGGAGACTAGGAACGAAAAGAGGTATTTTACTCTCCAAAAATCGATCGAAATTTTATGGTTCAGAATGTGTACCCTAAATTAATTTTGATAAATTTTCATGATTTGTAACAGGACAGTAGGAACGAAAAGAGGTATTTTACTCTTCAAAAATCGATCGAAATTTTATGGTTCAGAATGTTTACCCTAAATTAATTTTGATAAATTTTCATGATTTGTAACAGGACAGTAGGAACGAAAAGAGGTATTTTACTCTTCAAAAATCGATCGAAATTTTATGGTTCAGAATGTGTACCCTAAAATAATTTTGATAAATTTTCAAGATTTGTAACAGGAGACTAGGAACGAAAAGAGGTATTTTACTCTCCAAAAATCGATCGAAATTTTATGGTTCAGAATGTTTACCCTAAATTAATTTTGATAAATTTTCATGATTTGTAACAGGACAGTAGGAACGAAAAGAGGTATTTTACTCTTCAAAAATCGATCGAAATTTTATGGTTCAGAATGTTTACCCTAAATTAATTTTGATAAATTTTCATGATTTGTAACAGGACAGTAGGAACGAAAAGAGGTATTTTACTCTTCAAAAATCGATCGAAATTTTATGGTTCAGAATGTGTACCCTAAAATAATTTTGATAAATTTTCAAGATTTGTAACAGGAGACTAGGAACGAAAAGAGGTATTTTACTCTCCAAAAATCGATCGAAATTTTATGGTTCAGAATGTTTACCCTAAATTAATTTTGATAAATATTCATGATTTGTAACAGGACAGTAGGAACGAAAAGAGGTATTTTACTCTTCAAAAATCGATCGAAATTTTATGGTTCAGAATGTGTACCCTAAAATAATTTTGATAAATTTTCAAGATTTGTAACAGGAGTCTAGGAATGAAAAGAGGTATTTTACTCTCCAAAAATCGATCGAAATTTTATCGTTCAGAATGTGTACCCTAAAATAATTTTGATAAATTTTCAAGATTTATAACAGGAGTCTAGGAACGAAAAGAGGTATTTTACTCTTCAAAAATCGATCGAAATTTTATGGTTCAGAATGTGTACCCTAAAATAATTTTGATAAATTTTCAAGATTTGTAACAGGAGACTAGGAACGAAAAGAGGTATTTTACTCTCCAAAAATCGATCGAAATTTTATGGTTCAGAATGTTTACCCTAAATTAATTTTGATAAATTTTCATGATTTGTAACAGGACAGTAGGAACGAAAAGAGGTATTTTACTCTTCAAAAATCGATCGAAATTTTATGGTTCAGAATGTTTACCCTAAATTAATTTTGATAAATTTTCATGATTTGTAACAGGACAGTAGGAACGAAAAGAGGTATTTTACTCTTCAAAAATCGATCGAAATTTTATGGTTCAGAATGTTTACCCTAAATTAATTTTGATAAATTTTCATGATTTGTAACAGGACAGTAGGAACGAAAAGAGGTATTTTACTCTTCAAAAATCGATCGAAATTTTATGGTTCAGAATGTGTACCCTAAAATAATTTTGATAAATTTTCAAGATTTGTAACAGGAGTCTGGGAACGAAAAGAGGTATTTTACTCTCCAAAAATCGATCGAAATTTTATGGTTCAGAATGTGTACCCTAAAATAATTTTGATAAATTTTCAAGATTTGTAACAGGAGACTAGGAACGAAAAGAGGTATTTTACTCTCCAAAAATCGATCGAAATTTTATCGTTCAGAATGTGTACCCTAAAATAATTTTGATAAATTTTCAAGATTTGTAACAGGAGTCTAGGAACGAAAAGAGGTATTTTACTCTCCAAAAATCGATCGAAATTTTATGGTTCAGAATGTTTACCCTAAATTAATTTTGATAAATTTTCATGATTTGTAACAGGACAGTAGGAACGAAAAGAGGTATTTTACTCTTCAAAAATCGATCGAAATTTTATGGTTCAGAATGTGTACCCTAAAATAATTTTGATAAATTTTCAAGATTTGTAACAGTTGTCTAGGAACGAAAGGAGGTATTTTACTCTCCAAAAATCGATCGAAATTTTATGGTTCAGAATGTGTACCCTAAAAAAATTTTGATAAATTTTCAAGATTTGTAACAGGAGACTAGGAACGAAAAGAGGTATTTTACTCTCCAAAAATCGATCGAAATTTTATGGTTCAAAATGTGTACCCTAAAATAATTTTGATAAATTTTCAAGATTTGTAACAGGAGACTAGGAACGAAAAGAGGTATTTTACTCTCCAAAAATCGATCGAAATTTTATGGTTCAGAATGTGTACCCTAAAATAATTTTGATAAATTTTCAAGATTTGTAACAGGAGTCTAGGAACGAAAAGAGGTATTTTACTCTCCAAAAATCGATCGAAATTTTATGGTTCAGAATGTGTACCCTAAAATAATTTTGATAAATTTTCAAGATTTGTAACAGGAGACTAGGAACGAAAAGAGCTATTTTACTCTTCAAAAATCGTTCGAAACTTTCTGGTTCAGAATGTGTACCATAAATTAATTTTGATAAATTTTCATGATTTGTAACAGGAGACTAGGAACGAAAAGGGGTATTTTACTCTTCAAAAATCGATCGAAACTTTTAGGTTCAGAATGTGTACCATAAATTAATTTTGATAAATTTTCATGATTTGTAACAGGAGACTAGGAACGAAAAGAGGTATTTTACTCTTCAAAAATCGATCGAAACTTTCAGGTTCAGAATGTGTACCATAAATTAATTTTGATAAATTTTCATGATTTGTAACAGGAGACTAGGAACGAAAAGAGCTATTTTACTCTTCAAAAATCGTTCGAAACTTTCTGGTTCAGAATGTGTACCATAAATTAATTTTGATAAATTTTCATGATTTGTAACAGGAGACTAGGAACGAAAAGGGGTATTTTACTCTTTAAAAATCGATCGAAACTTTTAGGTTCAGAATGTGTACCATAAATTAATTTTGATAAATTTTCATGATTTGTAACAGGAGACTAGGAACGAAAAGAGGTATTTTACTCTTCAAAAATCGATCGAAACTTTCAGGTTCAGAATGTGTACCATAAATTAATTTTGATAAATTTTCATGATTTGTAACAGGAGACTAGGAACGAAAAGAGGTATTTTACTCTTCAAAAATCGATCGAAACTTTCAGGTTCAGAATGTGTACCATAAATTAATTTTGATAAATTTTCATGATTTGTAACAGGAGACTAGGAACGAAAAGAGGTATTTTACTCTTCAAAAATCGATCGAAACTTTCAGGTTCAGAATGTGTACCATAAATTAATTTTGATAAATTTTCATGATTTGTAACAGGAGACTAGGAACGAAAAGGGGTATTTTACTCTTCAAAAATCGATTGAAATTTTATGGTTCAGAATGTGTACCATAAATTAATTTTGAAAATTTTTCAAGATTTGTAACAGGAGACTAGGAACGAAAAGAGGTATTTTACTCTTCAAAAATCGATCGAAGATTTGTGGTTCAGAATGTGTACGCTATATTAATTTTGAAAAATTTTCACGATTTGTAACAGGAGACCAGGCACGAAAATGTGGATAAAAGGGTTGATAATAAAATACATAGTAATAATTATATATTATAATCTTTATTTGAAGCTAGATAAATTTGATATAAAAGGAATATAATAAGTCATTAAGGAATTTCGATGATGAAAACATCTACAACGTTAATTCACTTCAGCTCCCAAAACCCCGTTAGATAAATCACAATGTAATTCATATATTTATAGTTATTTATATATAATATATTACTTTTTTGATATAGTGTTAATCTTAATTAGTGCTCAAGTATCACATAAACGTTGTTAAAGAGAAGTAATGCGCCTTTAGGACCTCGAATCGTCGCTCGAATGCAATATTTGAGAATTCGATTTTATAGTGGTTAGTTTTTTTTTCACATAGAGAGTTTTATTGCTGACACATATAAGTAATGATTAGAAGAATGCTTGTTTTCATTAGTTTTTTTTAAATATATAAAGTATTCGATTATTGGTAGATGATGGGGCGGGGACTATCATCAGGGTTCTGATGCCATCCTGATCCTCGCCGATTCCCTGGAGCGGTTGTGGACTTCCGCGGTACGTAGTGTGATGCCGAAAATGTCCTCGTGATATCTGCTTTCATCCTAAAACGATACAAATAACACAAAATATTATATTATCCAATGAGATATTTTAGACAATCTGTTTGAAAATATGATTTTAAACAGCTTGCCGTAGTTTCACTACGAAATTTGTTATTTAATAAGTGAAGTGGTGGCAGAAAATTATCTTTATAACTAGAGATTCTATTGCTGATATGATAATAATGTTTATTACACATACCCTAATTCGTAGAAGGAGTTTCTCAACAGCGGCTTCGCTCATACCTCCCTGTTTCTGAATAATGGTCTTCAACATTTGATACACGTGTTCCGCCATGGTGCAATCTCCGCAAACGTAGAAGTGTCCACCTTGTTTAACCAACAACCTATAGATCTCTTCCGCTTCGCCCATTGCCAGATCTTGCACATAAGTCTGCAACAAATGATAATTAATCAGCATCAATTTGAAAGTCAAGGTTAATACGTACTTTTTTGCATTCCGGTTCCCTGGACAAAGCAAGGAAAACTTTATCGATGACGCCTTCGTCCACCATCTTCTGTTTTTCATCCTTGTACAGATCCAATTCCTTCTGTCTGCATCCGAAAAACAGCCAGCACTGACCTAGTTGGATGTTGTTCTTCTTTTGGGCCAACCTCTGTTGCCAGAAGGCTCTGAATGGAGCGATTCCCGTGCCTGGACCTACTAAAATTATCGGCCTGGTTGAATCCGAAGGAAGGTAGAAGTTTGGAGCTCTAAATAAATGATGTAAATTATTATAGTTACAAGTTACATTTTAATAAAATTACAAGGATTGCAGGATGTTTAGTTAGTTGGAAAAATAATACATGCGAAAATATTAATCAAAGTTCTTGATAAATGACGGGAATTATGAAGAAATATATACGAAGAAACGTAAGCGGTACTGTACCTTCTAACGAACAAATTAATTGATTCGCCCACAACTAAATCTTGTAAATAGGTTGAACAAACTCCATAATGCAGTGGACCATCACCATCTGAAACGAAAAGCATTCAACTCTTTACCTTTTTGTATATTAAGAGAACTGACATGGCATTACCAATTGCTGAAATATTAAGAATATATTGTGAATTATTCTAGAGCAGGGTATAAGCACATCCACTTCACGTGATGGCCTGTGAACGGTATTTAATACTAATAGAAACAAATAGTTACATTGTGGCCGAAAGACAAACAGTCTTGTTTGTATTAAAATTAGGTAAAAAAATGTAATTATGTAAATGGGTTGTTAATAAAGGTAATGTATACATAGCTGCAGTGCAGTTGTAAACTGTAAGGATTGTATTTATTACATATTTACTTTTGTATACTTTCCCGCGTATTACTTTGTAATCATAATGTGGCTGACTGAAGTTGCCCTTTGCCTGTTCTAGAGCAAGAGGGTTTTATTAGTCAAGCCTTACCTTGCGTATTGTATATTACAACGGCAACTGTCAGATGGATTTGCCCTGGATGGATGGATCTGCTAGAAGATATCGAATAGAATCTCGGCTGTAAGAGGCTGAGTTGTGCAACTAGTAGAGGTGCGAAGGGATTCACAGACGGAAATTCTTCTAGTACTTCAAGCAGATGGGGATATCTCCAGTGTCTCCAATCTTCATAGGCAGCGGGTTCCTGAAATCGGTTAGTAAGGCGAAATTAATTAGTTCAAAACATTATATTCAAAGTAACTTACAGTGGCTAATATGTTCAATCTTTTCTGGTCGTCTTCATCGCTGGCGATGGAGGCAAACTGTTGCAGTAAATTCGGCGTTGGAGGAGTGGTGATGTCCAAAAACTCGGAAAACAGTTCTCTGATGGAACACGCAGGGAGTTTTTCATGCGGATTCCATGTTCTTACAATACCTAAAAAGTTAATCATCGAGCTTTTAATTTCCTCAAATAAACTTTCGCTTAGAAGATGCAAAGATGATTAATCGAAAATGACTTCACACCTACAGCATGCAAATAATTTAGTGATCGACACAGGTGAGTGTTAGAAAAATCAAAGTTTGCCGGTTGTTAAGTTTTTTATTTGTTACCTAGAGACGAAACATTGATTATCTATTTATACATGAAGTTGATACAAAGGGCGGTGGGTGATGTCTATCTCATCCTTTAATCAGTTGTCTAATTTTCAAGAGCAGCAAAGTCAACAATAATAATAAATACAGTTTATTGAAATTCATAAGAGCTACAAATGGCCATCGAAACAAAGTCAACGTTATCTTCATTTTTTGGATTTTTACCTGAGAAATTATTGCTTTAGATTTAACTGAATGGATAGTGGAATAGGGCACACTCACCGCCCTCGAATTAAATACTTCCAGGATAGCTCATCAAAGTTTTAAAATTGTTCAATTTTCATGGGCAGTAAAGTCAACGTAATCTTCATTTTTTTATGCTCACCTGAAAAATCATTGCTTTCGACTTAACTGAAGTTAGGAAGCTAGGAATCGCTCTCCTAGATAGATAATCAATTTTTACGTCTCTGGGCAACAAAAAAATCTGCGCTCTTAAATTCAATTAACCCTTTCGGCCCTTGTGGTGGCAATTGCCACCGCAACATTTACTTGCTATGACAATCCATATTTTTGATGTTTATCACTAGATGTCACTTCAACAAAGCCTCACTAACTAATTCCTATACTAAATAATCAAATGAGTTAAAATTTGGTATTTATGGTCTTAAGAAGCTCCCCATCAATAATAATTAACAAAAACATTTTTTTTTTCAAATTGAAAAATCCAGGGCTGAAATCGTTAAATTAACTGCAAACATTGCTTTTTGTAGTTCTTATTAATTCAAGTTTTATTATAATTAACAATACAATTTTGCTTTAATTAAGCTGGTATTAAAGTTAATACCAATGATGAGGTTTTGTAGCTTAAGTTAAGGTTAATATTACGGGTGGTGGGTGGGCACTATCCTACAATACAAACAGTTGAACATCAACGAGGGTTGCACAGGTGTAGAGCAATAAAGAAAACGTAGGAATGTCATTTCATAACTTGTTTCTGTAAATTAATTTATTTGCAGTAACTCTGTGCTATGAGCAACAGGTTGGATTATAGGATAAAGTCCACCCACCACCCTTAGTATCAACTTTATTTCTAGTGAAGAATTGTTTTAGCAATTCGTCGGAGAAGTGTAAAAACATATTGTGCTACAAGGGTAAAAAAAAGGTTATTAGGTTCAAACTTAATTACTTACCATTCGATGTTTGACTTTCTTTCAAAATCTGAAGTTCGACGACTTCATCTGGATCTGTGATGCCTTTGAGTTTCGTCAAAATACTGTCAACGATGTCGGGCCTATTTTTGGCGAAGATACCTACGTGGTCTCCAGGATTGTAGACCAGATTGCTTTCTATCACCAAATTAAGGGTGGTTCGTTCTGATTTCTCCCCATGCAGATTGGATCTATTCAGAAGTTTAGAGGAAGTTACCTGAAAGAATCATATACGTAATTTTTTAGTCTTCCAGCTCTGCTTAATGCGAGATCAAATACTTTTAAGGTCATTCCTATCATACCGTAATTATAAGGTGTGAGCCACAGAATTTTATTTCTGAGTTGGCCATGTCTGAGAGAGAGATAGAAACGTAGCAGTCATGTCTGAGACTAATTAATTTATTTAAACCTAATTCAATTGAACTAATCTAGTCTTATGACGTAATAATATGTCTCGGCTGTACAAAAAAAAATCTGCGATTTGTCAGTGTACTACGTCCTTGTCATTGTTGGGAACAGCTAAAAGTAGTTGTTAACTTATTGATCACCGAATAAATGCTTTCGATTGCAGCGCCATGTATGAAAAAAATTAATATCAACAATAAAGTCAAATCAATGGATTTTGTTTTGGAAAGCCAGGATTTGCTATAAAAAATGTGTTTTCCAATTGCGATTTTGAAGCCACTTTCATTTTCACCCCAATGGGGTAGGGGTGGGAGAGGATTGATCGAGTTTTGCATCGTTGAATAGTTTTTTGAATAATTAAACATGTGTTTTTTTTATTTTTTCGATCCGATGTATAATTTCTCGAGATATTCACAAAAATCAGGTTTCTTGCGATTACAGCGACGACTATCATCATGAATCGAAAATTTTGTTCAGTTAAAAGTTACTTATTTTTCGAGATTTTAATGTTTTCAGATAAATCGGCCACCAGTTATAAATTTTCTTAATTCAGCATTTCCTTATTTACAAATGGCTGCCATGTGTATTTTTTTATAACTGGTGTATTTCTATGGTCCTACAATTGGTGCATGCTGCGCTATAAAGTTTATTATTATTATTATTACAATGGAATTTTCTTAAGAATATAATACATTGTTTTTTGCAACACCATATCCTTAAGTTGTCATTATTTGATAGTTTTCAGCCTCTAAAATATATCATTTTTTCATAGTGCAAAATAACTATGCAATAAAAAAATAACTATGAAATAAAAAAGTAACTATGAAATTAAAAAGTAACTATATATAAATCTTACGAGATTTGGAGGGCAACAACTCGAAACTCGCCGCTTCCGCCGCTTCTCTTAACTCCGGTGGAGTTCCGCACATTTCTTCATCGCTACTAATCAAGTTTTCACTCATTGAACTGAACTGAACTGAACAAATTAAATTAGAAATAGTTTGACACAGAGACAAGTTTGACATAAAAAGCCGACTATGGCGTGTATATTGTTTCCGTGCCAACATAGATTTTGACGTTCCTACACACTCGATTAAATCTAAATTTATAATCGCAGCGTTCGCTAGCGACATTTCAAGGCCCGAGATAGAGAAATTCAACTTAAGTATATGGTGTTGCAAAAAATTATGTATACAACTGGTGGCTAAACAGTGCTTTATTTTACTCGTGAGCTTTAGAGTACTCGCTATCGCTCGTACTCTAAACGGCTCACGCGTAAAATAAAGCACTTGTTTAGCCACACGTTGTATAAAATACTATTAATCAATAAAGTATTTATTTTAATAAACTAGTTTGTACTTACGTTTTTGTTGTGCATTTTTGATAGGGCTGCAATTTTGTTGATCGGCTTCGATTCTACGAATTTAACGTTGTTTTGAGTTAAGGCTTCTGTTTGCAGAGATATGGTTGCTTCCAGGAACGTGTCGCTGTCTTCCAGGCAAAACGCTTCGCAAGAGAGCTGAAAAATGTTTGATTTTCAATAATAAAAGGAGTTAACAATGACATACGATCGCTTACCCTAAATGCTTCCGGAGCCCATTTTCTGAAGGCTTGCTCCTGACCACACATTTCGTCTCCTTGCGCCATTTTCAGCAAACGCTCGCCTCCCAATTCTCCAAGCAAATTATCCACGTACTGCCCAAAGGCGCAGAAATTTGGATACGCGCTGGATCCGAGTGCGCAAACGGCAAACCTAAAAATGAAATCAAATAATAAAAATAAATCTAGTTTCTGAAAGATTGCGATTAATTTCTGTATTTAAAAAAAGATATTTATAGTCTGTTCGCTGGAATCTGGCGGCTGAGGTCGTAAAATGGTCAGTCCGCCCTGAGGACCGACGCACCCCTCGAAGAAAAGGCATTGGTGGTTCGTCTAATTGCATCCGGTACATTTATTACTGTCCTTCGCTCCTATTGGTATAAGCACTTTTACACCAGTACTTGTCAACAAAGATAGGTTTAAGATAAAAAAATCTTACGTCCCCTACTTACCGAGCTCCGACCCTCTTTTACGACCACAGCCGCCAGATTCCAGAGAACCGGCTATATTTACTAACCTGACATTACTAAGTGGTCCGAATGTATCTTCCAGTAACGGCTCGCTCGCTGACATTCTAAATGAATCGTGTCGTTCTAATTTCTTGTTGCACTGTATGTCTATTTGACTGTTCACTTTTATAAAGGACTTCGATGTCATGGGTGGTATACTGGAAAGGAATGGAAATTTTATAATTTAATTTAACACGATGAGTCGAAAAAGTATTGAGTTCCTTTCTTACTAGATGGCTTTAGAGTCTATATCTACGGCAATATAAGTCACATCGGTTCAAATCAAAGCTAACATTTGACTGTAGGGGTGTGTAACAATAACTGTTGGAATTTGTTATCTGAAACTTAATTTGAAAATGAGTGAAATTGCTGCTAAAATCTGCTTCAATTTACAATTTTATTTCGATAAAGGCACAAATACTGCGCAGACTTGTGAAGAAATTTGTGCTCTTTATGGCTTAGATACGTTGCCCAGGAATCAAGTTCTATTGTGACAGAATTTTGGTGTTGCCAAAACAATGGCAACAAAATGGTGCCTATGTGGTTTAATAAAGTTGTTTTAAAATAAAAGAAACAATTTAACCTACTTAAGTTAAGTAGTGGTTATGTAACAGCAACCTGAACTTCGCCTCCAGTAGAATAGTTAGTATGAAGTGTATTTTTAGTGCAAATAAAGCCGTAAAATAAATAAATAAGTACATACATAAAAATTTTGACTGAGAGGCTCATTACTTTTTCGACCACATTAACTACTTAATATATCTTTAACATAGTGTAAATTACTAGTAGATTCATACTTCGGTTTATCGCTGGAACTTTCTTCGTTCATTTGATTTATCTTCATTGCGTACAAGTTCTTTGCAAATTCCTGAAACAAGAAAAAATTATATAGTAAAATAACTTTTTTTCTACAAAAATAATAATTTTTCGAGAAAATAAAAATTTTGGGGCTGAAGGACTAGGTCGATGGCCCTTTCTAACATATGTATATTTTGTATGTATGTTGGAATCAAGTTCATGTATATATAAGAATTTTGTAAATGGAAAATTAGAAGAAAATGGATTTTTCAAACTTTAAACGGCCGTATTGGCCAAATGAAGACACATATTCAAAGTTTCGTGTTAATTCCCGTGTTAATTTTTGAGATTGAGCGCACACGGTCATCGGAAAATCTAGGACATTTTTAAACAAATCAATTTTTTTTAGAAGTCAACCAGGTGTCATCCGATAGGCCGGATTTAATTGTGAGGGTATTCCACGAGAAGTTAAAATTGCTCATGCGCGATCTGACGGTGAACGCGATTTTTGGAAAATTAATTTCATGGGTGTACGTCATAGAGTTTCAGAAGCGGGGCCTTCCACGTTCTCATATTTCAATAACCATAAACGAAAGGGAAGCGCCGAGAACAGCAGACGACGTCGACAGGATCATATCGGCGGAATTGCCGGATAAGGAACTACAACCAGAGCTGTAGCAAGCGGTTTTAGATTTGATAGTTCACGGTCCTTGTGGCGATATTGACCCGACGTCCCTCTGCATGGAGGATGGAAAGTGCAAGAAGCACTTTCCGTTTTCATTTGCCGACACGACAGTCATCAGATATGGATAAATTACGTACCGAAGACGACAACAAAGTGGACCAGTTCATTTCAAAAATCGCGAAGTGGATAACAGGTCTTCCCATCTCGTTTAGTAGAATTTTTGGAACAGTTTATCTTAGAATACATAACTAAACATGATTATTACAATGTGTATTTACATCTGTTGTCTTCATTGCATCTTTCTGAAAGGGCTATCGACGAATGATTGATGTGTTTTTTTTATTATTATTATTTGGGGGATATGGTGGAAAGATTTTATTTTTACATATCCCGTTACATATTCTTTTTGACCACCTACACATTTCAATTAAAATATGTATCGAATTTTGCGAACAATTACATTTTTTCAAATTTTATTTCCTCGCCGGCTCCAGAGTTTTTAAACTGAAAAGTATGCTAGCTTCGAGATTTTGCACCTGAAGTTAACTTTTGTCATTTTGGAAGAATCCATCGCTTTTATTCGGTTAGAAAGCATTTTGATTCAATACAAATTATAACGGTCACTGTTTTGACTTACCTCGCCATTTTCTGGAGGATCTCCATTTCCAAAAGTTGATGTCACCACCAGGAGTAAGGCTTCGTGTTCGATGCTACCGATGTCGTAGTCGGCCATGCAGAAGACCTGGGCGTTGAAGGCGTGTCCGAAAAGTTCACCGAGCTTTTTCGCGTATCCTTCGGACTTTCCGGTTTCTGTTGCATAAAGGACAGTCGCTTTTATCCTCCTCGAAAGGGCTTTTCCAAATAGTTTTGAAGTAAATTTAACCGCCCTGGAAATTAATAGATAGAGAATTATTATTTAGATAGACAGATTTACTTGATGTGGGTCAGGAAATATAGTAAATACATATTTTGTCCGCCGATTGTTTAAATCAAGCATACTCAGAGGCGGCTCGTGGAAGTTCTGGGAGGAGGTTATGGAAGAAAATTCAAGCGAAATTTGCTTCCTTAGTGCAGCATAAGCGGAATCTCTGCCTTAGCCTCCTCTATGAAAATCCACAAGCTGCTGCTGGTAGGTATAGTTATAATTATATTCGTTAAGCTTTGCGTAACTGGCAATCATGAGATCCTTCAGCGTCAAAGATCAGACATAGGACTTCATTAGATTCATAATAGATCTTTACTATAGGGTGACAATTACGTTCAGTCACCAATTTTTAAAACTGCCCTGAACACCTTGCACTAAAATCTTTGCTTCAATATTTGTTTCCTTTATGCAGCATGGGCGGAATATCTGCCTTAGCCTCCTCTACGAAAATCCACAAGCCGCTGCTGGTAGGTATAGTAATAATTGTATTCGTTAAGCTTTGCGTAACTGGCAATCGATCATGAGATCCTTCAGCGTCAAAGATAAGACAACGGACATCATTAGATTCATAATGGATCTTTACTACAGGGTGACAATTATGTTCAGTAACACCTTGCACTAAAACCTGTGCTTTGGAATTCTAATATTTTATTACCTGAAATGTATTTAACTAGTAGACCTAATCTCGTAAAACAATTACTAAAATATGGATCGCCAAATGAGCTCTTATGAGCGTCTAAACCGCGTTTGTGACATTTTTCGTGAATTCGCTTTTCATAAAAAAAAACAGTCCAAACGGTAATTTCTCGTTACGAAAGATGGCCATAGCACCTGGAATAACTTAAGTGTTGTAAAATAAAGATAGTCCATTAACTGCCTGCAAATACAGCGGCTAATAGGGTAACAAAGTGCAGGAGATTGCTTCGGCGCGCTGTTTGAAATTGCCACAGTTCGGTCTTATTTACAAATGAGAAAGTTTATACTCTATAGTCTATCCACGGTACACATAGAGTTGTAAAAACGCCCACAATCGCCATTTGTTCTGAGCAAAAGTCTGACTTACACCATGTAAATTTATTTAAACAGAGCTGGTGGCGCCACCTGTTAGGAACAGTCCAAACTGTAAAAGTTCAGTTTTTGTCTTGGTCGTGCTCTGCATGTTGCCTAGTATATTGTTTCGTAGAACGATTTTAGGAGGGTGAAATTTATTTGCAGATTGATGTTCCCTGAGTATGTTATAAACGCTGGCCACACAAACACCTACAAATATATTAATATAGCCCATGGAACCAGTACATTTAGAAATTAAGAACGTACCTGCTACATTTGCGGTAAATACCACATTTTCAACTTTGGTGCGTTCAGGATAATTTTCCTGACACACCTTAAAAATATTAAGTATAATGAAAAATGTTTCGCACGGCGTCGTTTTGATGGAGATAGAGCCATTATAATGAAACAAGCAGAAAGGTACTCGACCGCAAACAGACGCTAACAGCTAACACAATACAATGACGCAATCAACTGACGATCGCGTCAACCATTTGCATTCGTACTGCGTGATTTGGACGTGCGGATTTCCCGCAATTTTTCGAATCGGCCAGTAAGAATGATGCGTTGGCGATTGTGGGCGTTTTTACAACTCTATGTGTACCGTGGACAGACTATAGATGAACAATTTAATAAACACAATTCATAAATGATTTCTCGTACTATAGAACATGCTAGTAATAATGGTAGACACGTTTTTAAGTCAGATTTTTCTTAGTCAGTAATCGTCTGGGCAGGAATTACAGCGGATGGAAAAACACTTTTGGTGTTTATCGACCAGGGCATTAGGATGACAGAAGAAATAGGTATCTATGATAAAAACATGGGTACATCAACACTTTAGAGACCGCCAGAAGGTTTTCCTGCAAGACTCTGCAAGGCCCCACGCAGCCAATGCCTCTATTGCTTGGATTCGATAAAATTTTCCAGACTTCATTTTTGAAGATTGGCCTTTATTTTCACCAATGGATTACGCTATATGGGCTATTCTAGAGGCAAAGGCTTATGTAAAACATCGTGCCAATGCTGAAGACCTAAAACGTTCTTTAAGGGCGGCCTGGGCTGCTATTCCTGAGCAAATGTTGCGATCTACATTAGATGATTTTAAGAAAAGACTGCGCGCCTGTATTAGCGCACACGGAGGAATTTTTGAAACGATTTGAGTTTATTTTGGCTCTTAATGTTTGATGTTTATAACAGTATTAAGTATATGAAAAAATAATAAAAATTAACGAAACTACAATTCGTTTTTTTATGGCGACCGAACTTATTAGCAGATTAATGAGAGGAAATATGCAGTCATTTGAAGAGAAAGTACCACTCAGGCCCGACATTGAAATTTATTAAAGTAGCCTGAATAAATGTATATTCAATCTGCAAAATTCGTCTTCGGAACAACAAAACTATATTCATATATTCAGGCTACGTTTCGTCTTTATTTAGGCTTCTGCAACAAGTGAAGGTTTTTCAATTTCAATTATTAAAGTTTGTCTTGAAAATAGTCAAAATTAGAAGCTATTTGTAGTAATTTTAAAATAATTTCTTGGTTCTTTGTTTGTCTTTAATGCTTCTGCAACAAGTGAAGGTTTTTCAATTCCAATTATTAAAGTTTATCTTGAAAATAGTCAAAATTAGAAGCTATTTTTAGTAATTTTAAAATCATTTCTTGGTTATTTGTTTGTCTTTAGTGCTTCTGCAACAAGTGAAGGTTTTTCAATTTCAATAATTAAAGTTTATCTTGAAAATAGTCAAAATTAGAAGCTATTTGTAGTAATTTTAAAGTAATTTCTTGGTTCTTTGTTAAAATCTGATTTCAAATCATGCTATAAATGTACAATTTAGTAAGACTTGTTTTTACCGAGCGATTTGTTTGAAGTGGAACTTGCGGTTCTGCTTTTTAGGGCCGGCTACAGCTTCCTTCGTCTTTTTCCAGAGGTGAGTCTTCCATGCAGGGTCCTGAAATAAATTATGCATATTACAAAAAGGATTGTTAACATGCCAAGAGCACGTGACACAAACGACTTTATTACAAAAAGTTTAAACAATGATTTATTCCTTATATTTTGTAATATTTTCATAATTACAAAAGTAGATCAAAGGTACAGTGTTTTTTTTAAATAAATATTATTAAATATAAGTAAATGTGAGAACATTATTTGCGGATGACTTGAAAATTTATAGGGAAATTGAAACACTAGAAGATTGTGAATTACTGCAAGATGACCTAACAGCAATTAACAATTGGTGCCAATATAATGACCTTTTTTTTAACATAGAAAAATGTAAAACAATAAGTTTCTCTCGTAAAAAACAGGTAATACATTTTGAATACTCGATTAATGACACTGTCCTTGTGAGAGTAAATGAAATTAAAGATTTGGGAATTATATTCGATAGCACATTGTCTTTTGATAGTCATGTTAATGCAATTTGTTGTCGTGCGTCGAAAATGTTAGGCTACAATAGATTTATCAACTAATTCATTCAAATTTTTACTTTCTCCGTTACGAAGTACGAGAAAGTATTGTGATCGTGATTTTTTTTTCAAAAATTTTTTTTACGGAAATATCCGTTTTGGGGTCCCTAGATGCCATTTCAACAATTTCTGGAAAAAAAATTTTTGTGTCTGTGTGTGTGTGTGTCTGTGTGTGTGTGTGTGTGTGTGTGTGTGTGTGTGTGTGTGTGTGTGTGTGTGTGTCTGTGCGCGCTGTATCTCAAAAACTAATAGACCAATTGAAATGAAACTTTGAACATAAGTTTTATTTGATAATCCGAAGAACTGAAAAGCTTTTGGTAACATTTCGTACACCGGAAGTGGGTGTTTACCTTAACTGTTTTTTGTTTTTTGCCAATATTTTCTTAAATATGAAAAATATCACAAAAACATTTTAAAAGATATTGAAGACAATAAAGAAATTCAATTATTTTGTTTGAAAACATTTTTCATAAAATCATTGTTATTCGAGAAAAAAATTTATTTTCTTTTTTTTCATTTTTGGTATACAATTATGAAACGCTAATAGTTACAGCAAACGTATGTTAATAATAATTGTAGAGAATGCCAAAATAAACAATTTATGAAGAATAAGTTTTTTTCGAAATCTCTTTAGTTTTTGAGTAAACTGAGTTTTTTAATTTGAAGTACATTTTTCCATCTTTCATAATTTTGATGTTTTAAACGTCAGTTTTATCCGAGTTAAGGAAACGTTCGATGCACACTTAAAATATGATTTAAATTGAAAATAAACCATGGAAGCGTAAATATAAATGATACCATCAAGTCGGAGAAAGTAACATGATGGCCACATCACCATTTTTACTTTCTCCGTTACGAAGTACGAGAAAGTATTGTGATCGTGATTTTTTTTTCAAAAATTTTTTTTACGGAAATATCCGTTTTGGGGTCCCTAGATGCCATTTCAACAATTTCTGGAAAAAAAAAATTCGTGTCTGTGTGTGTGTGTGTGTGTGTGTGTGTGTGTGTGTGTGTGTGTGTGTGTGTGTGTGTGTGTGTGTGTGTCTGTCTGTCTGTGTGTGTGTGTGTGTGTGTGTCTGTCTGTGTGCGCTGTATCTCAAAAACTAATACAGCAATTGATATGAAACTTTCAACATACGTCTTATTTGATAATCTGAAGAACTGAAAAGCTTTTGGTAAAATTTCGTACACCGGAAGTGGGTGTTTACCTTAACAGTTTTTTGTTTTTTGCCAATATTTTCTTAAATATAAAAAATATCACAAAAACACTTAAACAAAAATTGAAGACAACAAAGCAATGAACATCTTTTGCTTGAAAATATTTTTCATAAAATCATTGCTATTCGAGAAAAAAATTTATTAATTTTTTTTCAATTTTTGGTTTATAATTATGAAACGATTATAGTTACAGCAAATTTGTATGAATAATAATTGTAGAGAATATCAAAATGAACAACTTCTAAAGAATAAGTTTTTTTCGAAATCTTGTTAGTTTTTGAGTAAACCGAGTTTTTGAATTTTCCGTTTCATAATTTTGACGTTTTAAACGTCAGTTTCATCCGAGTTTACGCAACGCTCGATGTACATTTAAAATATGATTTCAATTGAAAATAAACCATGAAAACATAAATATAAATTGCTATGATACCATCAAGTCGGAGAAAGTAATATGATGGCCACATCACCATTTTTTTTTTTCGTTTGTACGCTCACATCTGGAATATGTTTCATATGTTTGGTCACCAACTCAGGCTACTTATATTAAATCTATTGAAAATGTACAAAATACATTTTTGAAATCAATTGGCTATAAATTGGGCTATACTAGTCCATTAAACCTCAACTTAGTTTCTTGCGACTTGCGAATTAACAAATTATGTTGTCGAAGATTTCATGCGGACTTGTCATTCTTTTACAAACTCATTTCTAATTATGTACAGTGCTCATCTCTTTTGTCTCTAATATTTTTTTTTGTTAAACCTACGAATCGTCCGACTAGACAAGCCCCCATATTTCTTATTCCATTTCACAATTACGAATTATGGTTACAATAGCCCAATTTCCCGATTCATGCGAGTTTCAAACGAGCTATCGTTACATCGAAACTTCTATTTATTTCATAATTCGCATGTGCAGTTGATGTCGCATCTAAAAAATATTAGACATTGTAAATAAATTTATGAGTTTGTGTATATGTTTGTATGTACGTGCGCCGATAGTTTAAAATTAGTTTTAAAGTTATATTTTTCCATGATTATATTACTTTAATTTTATTATTATTTTTAAAAATAGATTTTCCGTAAGTAAACATTATTATTATTATTATTATTATGAATTTGCTGATTGAAACATATTACTGCAACTAACAAGGAGAGGATCAGATGAGTGACTCACCGATTTGATCCATCTTTGGCACACGTGTAGGTCATGACTAGGAGTGTAACAGGTGCAAGTAATAGGGCGCACTATTCAGCCGTTTTCGAGAAAAAAAATGATTGATTCTAAAATTAAGATATTTAAATACACATGGATTTATAAAAACTATAAAAAGAAAAATGAATGAACCCAACTTCAACAATGGGGTTCGATCCTTCGACCTTCCGACTACGAATCGGAGGTTTTATCTATGCGCCAAAAGATCGGTATATGTTTGTTAACGTAAAAGGAATATAAACATACGAATGAATAACAAATTTAAAAACCATGTTTTCTCGAAAACTGCTGCCCTATTACTTGCACCTGTTACACTCCTAGTTATGACCTTCACGTGTGCCAAAGATGGATGAAATCGGCGAGTCACACATCTGATCCTCCCCTTGTAAGCTTGTTCATCGTGATGGAAAAAAACATTTCAGTATTAGATCTTGACACAGCACTGAGGTTTTGTTAAAATTAAATTAATTTATAGAAAATTATCAAAATTATAATGATTTGTCTTCTTGTTTGCTTACAAAGTTTTAATGTAATTGAATAAATGCGATTTAATACACTAAAAGCCTTTGAGTAAATTTAGGGAGTTTCCTTTTTCTATTCTTAGCGTTATTCATATATTTAATTAGAATAAAGAGAAACAGATAAAAGGGAGAGATGAAAATAAAACAACTGCAAAGGAAAATCAAGCATGATATGCCTCTATAGACAAAATAATTGCTTTAAAGATTTTAATGTATCCAGTTAGGAATTTTTTTATTTTAATATCAATAACAAACAAATTTTATAAAAAATATAATTTTGCCTTATTTCTTTACCCATTTATTGTAAAAAACTTATATTTTTACTTTCTTCGTTACGAAGTACGAGAAAGTATTGTGATCGTGATTTTTTTTTCAAAAATTTTTTTTACGGAAATATCCGTTTTGAGGTCCCTAGATGCCATTTCAACAATTTCTGGAAAAAAAAAATTGTGTCTGTGTGTGTGTGATGTGTGTGTGTGTGTGTGTGTGTGTGTGTGTGTGTGTGTGTGTGTGTGTGCGCGCTGTATCTCAAAAACTAATAGAGCAATTGATATCAAACTTTGAACATACGTCTTATTTGATAATCCAAAGAACTGAAAAGCTTTTGGTAAAATTTCGTACACCGGAAGTGGGTGTTTACCTTAACCGTTTTTTTTGTTTTTTGCCAATATTTTCTTAAATATCAAAAATATCACAAAAACATTTAAACAAATATTGAAGCCAACAAAAAAATTAGGTTATTTTGTTTGAAAACATTTTTCATAAAATCATTGTTATTTGAGAAAATAATGTATAATTTTTCTTTCATTTTTGGTTTATAATTATGAAATTATAATAGTTACAGCAAATTTTTGTTAATAATAATTGTAGAGAATGCCAAAATGAATAACTTGTAAAGAATAAGTTTTTTTCTAAATCTCTTTAGTTTTTGAGTAAACTGAGTTTATGAATTTGAAGTATAATTTTTCCATCTTTCATAAATTTGACGTTTTAAACGTCAGTTTCATCCAAGTCTACAAAACGCTCGATGTACATTTAAAATATGATTTAAATAAACCATGAAAACGTAAATATAAATGGCTATGACACCATCAAGTCGAAGAAAGTAACATGATGGCCACATCACCATTTTTTATGTTTAAATAAATCATGCAATAGAGGGTTAAGAATAATAATTATGTAACATTCAGCTATCAATGTTTCCTCCCCCCCCCCTCTTTAAAAAAACGTATTACAAGAAGATATAATGTCTTACAACTGTTCAACAAGTTGTCTTACGAAGCAGCTTCTAATTCACTCGAATATCATCAAAGAATTATCCTCTTAATAGTATTTTTATTTTTGAATTCATTAGAGAACGCGCAGCTTCATTCACTTCACTTCTCGCTTCATCAAAGGGGGTAAATTTTTTTTTCAAAAATTTTCAAAACTTACTTGATATTCGTAGTACGGCATCAGAGTGTAAAGAGCCATTTCTTGGTGGAACACTGGCGTCGCGGATCCTGACATTGGAGGCACAATCCAAATCCAGTCGGAGGGGCATCCGTTCCTCAATCTAACTTCGTTTTCTAAATGCTTCATGAAGGATTCCGAGGCAGTGTGGTGATCCACAATGGTTACTCCCGTCGCCTGGAAGCTGTGCAAAACGGCAACGTTGCACTCCACCATGGCCTTATCCTTCCACAGTGAAATTGGCGATCGGGTGTCTAAGCCCATTTTTATCGCCACTGGCTGAAATTGATTTTGAGAAAATTATACATTTACCTATAAAATCGATGAAAAAAAATACTTCTGTTTCACAAACGAAAATGTAGATAAAGAAGGAAATGTTGAGTTAATAAAGTTGTACAAAAATTCTAAGCAAAGAGTTTTTTTTCTAACGTATTAACTGAGTACTGCTGAAAACAATATGTTTCTTTCTATGAGTAATATAAGAACTCAAAATAAGAAAAGCTAATAGAAAATAGAAAAACAGACTTGAAATTACACTAATTATTTATTGTGACTATAAAATTCATGATAAAATAGGTAACTAACAAATAAATCTGAGGCTGATAATGTCGTTAATGATACTGTGGTATGATAATTATCTAAGTAATGCAATAGTATAACTTAAATTAGAGGGAGATAATTAACACATTTTTACAAGCTTGTAATTGAGATGCTGAATGAAAGTAGATAAAGTTTAATATAATTAGAGATCTCACGTGCGACATATTTATATTCTCCCTCTTTGGGACAACGGTACGTTTCTTAAATATTTCGTCGTATTTCAGAACTTTCCCGTTTCGATTTTATCCTCATGATATTTTTAACGACACGGAAGTGTATCCACGTTTTCTTGTAGACATAATAGAGGAAAGGAAGTTTGATAGCGGATGCGGATATTTCGCGGAGTAATAATCTAAAGAATTAGGGTTGTGATCATAGGCATTTACCACCCTTTGCCGCCCCCTGGAAATTATTCTCACAGAGGCGCGGCGCCGCGAAATATTACAAATTTTCATAATTTAATTTCCATTTTAAATTTAATTTCAGAGGCCGCGCCATCTAGTGGATCCATATTGGGCCAAAAAGTATGAATAAGCATCATAAACTAAGTCAACAACATGGATTAATAGTGAAGTCATCATGATCATCAATGGATGATATCTAGAATTTGTCATCCAATTGAGGAAGAACCTTAATCAATGAACCTTATTACTTGCGTTAAGAAATTAATGCAGAGGATTAATAAATGTATATAAGGTGTTTCAGACCACCCGTACCCCAAATATCTCGCATAAAAAAATACATCCAATTTTTCATTTGATATGAAATGTCACCCTCCCGAGCGGGGTGGGGGGAACTCTTAAAACTTGAATAGGGACGCTAAAAAAAAAATTTTTTTTTCCCATTTTTGTCGGAATTTCTTTTTTTCGATTAGCGACGGATGGCAATATAATCGTCAAAAACGTTAAAAATTACATTTATTGAATTAAATTTATTTCTCACACCAAATAAACCTCGAGGTATACTCTTTTACTCGTCCCCACAAATAATAATCATCGAGCACGGTGAGATCTGGCGATTGAGAAAACAAAAAGAACAATTGTACACAAATGTTAATCAGCCTGGCTTTATTTTTCGATTCTGACATTACAATTTTTAAAAATTTGAGAAAATTTCTATTATCGCTATTACAACGCCACTTGTCACAAACTCAAAAACAAGTTCTTAACAAAATTTACTGATTTTGGTGCATCAACTGTCTGGTTCATTTAATGCGATAAATGAATTTATTTCAATAACTGTAATTTTTATAGTTTTACCGATTATTGTGCGATCTGTCGTTAATCGATTTTTTTTGTTGATAAAAACCTAATAGTTTTTAACGTAGAATCAAAATCTGTAATAAAAAATAGGGGTTTCTGTTTAGGATTCAAATTTCTTCCCCTTCCCGCCCCAGGAGGAAGGGGGCGGTTCATATTTCATATCACATGATAGAGCTCAAAAATATTTTTTATGCGTATTTTTTTATGTCCGGCCGATTTGTATTTCTCGAGATATTAGGGGTGTACGGGTGGTCTGAAACACCCGGTATATTTGAAAATTTTGTAAAACATGTTGCATAAAATTAAAAAATAACAACAACAAAAAAGTGACACGATTTTGATTTGACATATTTTATGTGCATATTAACATTCACGGCAATTTAGAAAGCTATGTTATGTTTAACAAGACATTCTAGCGATTCTTGTTTAGTGACTTTAGGATTCTGTCACTAATTTAGCCTTGATTTATGGCTGAGTTACCACTTTTATAAAATATTCTCAATTACCTCCAGCATATTAAATCTGTGAGCATCGCAAAGATTCCTGCATCCTATCTCAGTGCTCATGTACCATCCGTTAAAGGGTGCTCCTGTAAATAACAGTCCTCCACAATCAAAGACCATGTTGCTAACAGCTGGAAGAACGTACCATTTCATACCCAGTCCTTCAAACCATTCATACCTACAAACAAATAAACAACACATCGTTTCATATCTCAATCATGTTATTACAGTTTTCTAGATGAAACATTTTCTGAATCATTTTCTAATCGCCATTTCGTGGCTAAGTTTACTTGATATTTTATTGCATTTCTAGGCATAAAAAATTTGGACGTTCTTTAACTCAAGCTCTTTGAAAAACTCTTGACACCCAAATATTACATTCGATTTTTTCCGAGCAACATGCATTCGAGATAATGTGACAAATTTTTTGTTTGATTTCGCGTGCATTTATGATTTTACTGTTGTAATTTATTATTCTTGTAATTCCTTTAAGAATGGTAGTCATTGACAGAAAACGTGGTAACTGAATATACGAATATGAAACCAAACAAGTGTTTGACTTCACCTAATATTACAATTTTGTTTCATCAAGAGTGCAGTGAACAAAGTATTTACCGTGTTGATAAATAGCTTTAATAAACAGTAACGGCTTGCAGGGTGAATCATGGTACGACCGAGGTACTAGAGGTGGCAATACAGATTGGTAGGATCGGTTGCAGAGACGGCTAGCGGCGTGACCGCACCCATCTGTATTACCACTTCTGCCACAGTATAGCTCTAGGCAGTAGTTGCACTCCGAGGAGGCACTTTGCTTTTTTTGGGTTTCAAATGATCCTCGCGCATGTTACTGCGCATTGTTTGCACTGCTCAATTTATTCTGTAATAAATTACTAATGTCTTGACTGGTTTTGCACAGCAAATTGTTTTAATAGATAAGTCGAGTTGAAAGAATCTAGTGTTTTTATTATTGTTTCATTATTAATGATAAGGGTATTTTCTAATGTTATCAAAGTAAGTACCTATTTTATCTATTGATTTTCATCTTTAATCGCTTATAGAAACACTTGCGTATAAGAAACAAAAACAGGGTAATGTTTATAATTCACAAGTGGTTGTTAAATGTCTGGGTTTAAATGGCTGCGCAGTAACATGCGCAAATAAAATCTAAAAACTCTAATTTGCTTGAGTGAGACTATTGCATAGGAACTATAATATGCTTCTGCTACCTCGGCTATACGATGAGTCACCCAGCGATCCCTCGCTGCTAATCAATGCTTTAAAGTAAAATTTTACTTTAAAGGAGCTTTATGTTAACATAACCTTAATATATAGTCAACAAACCACAGTTTTCCAAATTATGTGTTGGTGAGTTTTGTGCTGGTTTCACAGTTAAATTTCCTGGATGGTAACGTAAATCTTTTAAAAATAAAACAATTGGTATCTCGCCAGTCGGACCGGACAGTAGATAGCAGCATGGATATTTAAAACTGCGACAGTTTGTAGCGCTTGAGTCAACATGGCGATAATACCCTAAATCCTATTCGTTTAGAATTTATACAACATTTGTTTTTAAACGTACACAAACGTATTTATGTCCCCGAAGAGGAAAATTCAGCGGCAGATGAGTTAATGGTCAAGAAAGATTTTAGCTCTTAATGTAACAAAACAAATAAAATAAAGTATAATTACTTACGTGGGATGCGATATTGTTACCTCCAACACCAGCTCACAGGGTATATCGAAGTAATCAGGATCGTGTCCATTCGCGGAGAGGACCAATGGGAGTATATCGAACTTAGTTCCGGGACCCCTCCAGCCCAAATTCATGCAAACGTCTGGAATGTAAAGATAAACTAACAGTCGGATTTTATGATATAATCCGTGGAGGTGGGAATGTAAGGAGACCACTTTCACGGCTTTTACTCCCGCCGACATAAAGCCATTACTATAAAGATGTTCCGCGAGTAGGGCTTGGGTTCTACAAGGAGATTTGCGCTTCTAATATTACACAAAAGAGGATTTCGTTCATGCAGAACAGTTACTTTAAGGGTATTTATTATTTATGGCGTGTCATCGGTTCGTTTCTTAAATATTTCGTCGTATACTTTCCCGTTTCGATTTTATCCTCATGATATTTTTAACAACACGGAAGTGTATCCACGTTTTCTTGTAGGCATAATAGAGTAAGGATGTTTGATAGCGGATGCGCATATTTCGTGGAGTAATAATCTAATGAATTAGGGTTGTGATCATAGGCATTTACCACCCTTTGCCGCCCCCTGGAAATTATTTCCACAGAGGCGCTGCGTGCGTCGCGAAATATTACAAATTTTCATAATTTAATTTCCATTTTAAATTTAATTTCAGAGGACGCGCCATCTACTGGATCTGATACAGACAGTTTGGCGCCCTGGGAAAACCTGGATTCAGCAAGATAATTTAAAAACCACTGGTTCTATTGAGGTACAATAGTAGATTATATATCAAGGGAGAGAAATGCGTGATATTTTCCTGAGGTGCAATAGTTATTTAAGCAACAAGGAACGTAAGGACGTATTAACATTCGAGGTAGGCGAATACGTCGCTGCCTAAAAAGTTAATTGTCATTACGTTCCGTGTTGCTTATTAATTTTTTTCCGCTACCGGAAATATAATACTTAAAAAATGGTGATGTGGCCATTATGTTACTTTCTCCGACTTGATGGTATCATAGCCATTTATATTTACGTTTTCATGGTTTATTTTCAATTGAAATCATATTTTAAATGTACATCGAGCGTTGTGTAAACTCGGATGAAACTGACGTTTAAAACGTCAAAATTATGAAACATGGAAAAATTATACTTCAAATTCAAAAACTCAGTTTACTCAAAAACTAAAGGGATTTCGAAAAAAAACTTATTCCTTATAAGTTGATCATTTTAGCATTCTCTACAATTATTATTAACATAAATTTGCTGTTTATATATATATTATTATATATATTTTATAATTATAAACCAAAAATTTAAAAAAAATAATAAATTTTTTTCTCGAATAAAAATGATTTTAAGAAAAATGTTTTCAAGCAAAAGATGTTGATTTCTTTGTTGTCTTCAAAGTTTGTTTAAATGTTTTGTGATATTTTTCATATTTAAGAAAATATTGACAAAAAACAAAAAACAGTCAAGGCAAACGCCCACTTCCGGTGTACGAAATTTCACCAAAAGCTTTTCAGTTCTTAAGACTATCAAATAAGACGCATGTTCAAAGTTTCATATCAATTGCTTAATTAGTTTTTGAGATACAGCGCGAACAGACAGACACACACACGCACACAGACACAATTTTTTTTTTTACACAAATTGTTGAAATGGCATCTAGGGACCCCAAAACGAATATTTCCGTAAAAAAAATTTTTGAAAAAAAATCACGACCACAATACTTTTTCGTACTTCGTAACGGAGAAAGTAAAAAGATCAGAAAATATTCTAAAATGCGGCTTGGAACATTTGGGATTCACATTTTCATAGTCACCTATGCGTCCTATGGCAACCCAGCAACCGAGAAAACAATGTAACATTTTGTTTGTTTGGGTCAATCTGGTTACAGACAAAATCGAAAAAATGGTGATGTGGCCATCATGTTACTTTCTCCGACATGATGGTATCATTTATATTTACGCTTTCATCGTTTATTTTCAATTTAAATCATATTTTAAATGCACATCGAGAGGATGACACTGACGTTTAAAACGTCAAAATTATAAAAGATGGAAAAATTATACTTCAAATATAAAAACTCAATTTATTCAAAAACTAAAGGGAATTAAAAAAAAACTTATTCTTTGTAAGTTGTTCATTTTAGCATTCTCTACAATTATTATTAACATGCATTTGCTCTAACTATTATGGTTTTATAATTATAAACCAAAAATTAAAAAAATAATAATAAATTTTTTTCTCGAATAAAAATGATTTCATGAAAAATGTTTTCAAGCAAAAGATGTTCATTTCTTTGTTGTCTTCAAAGTTTGTTTAAATGTTTTTGTGATATTTTTCATATTTAAGATAATATTGGCAAAAAACAAAAAACAGTTGAGGTAAACGCCCACTTCCGGTGTACGAAATTTTACCAAAAGCTTTCCAGTTCTTCAGATTATCAAATAAGACGGATGTTAAAAGTTTCATATCAATTGTTTTATTAGTTTTTGAGGTACAGCGCGCACAGACAGACACACACACACACACACACACACACACACACACACACACACAGACACACACACACACAGACACAAATTTTTTTTTTCCAGAAATTGTTGAAATGGCATCTAGGGACCCCGAAACGGATATTTCCGTAAAAAAAATTTTTGAAAAAAAAATCACGATCACAATACTTTCTCGTACTTAACGGAGAAAGTAAAAAAGGTATGTGCCCTGTTACAACTCTTTTAAGCAGTGGTTATGTAAACAGGATGCCCATGCTATAGGTATAGACGAAAATGTGTTGCTCGCCTATATGTTGGAGCGTTACGTTTCTATTTATTATTTTCCTAGGTCCGTAAGTAAAAATTAAGTTCCGCCGCCAAGGACAAAAAACACCAGGAATGTTATCAGCCACTTACGGTACCTGTAACTATGGATGCAATGCTTACTTACGTTGTCGGTAGCGGAAACATTTGTATCACGATTTCGACAGCTGAGAAATCGACTCTTTCTTCCGTTTGTGAAAAAATGACATTTCTCAAAGAGGCATATTAAATACTAGGAAATTTAAAAAGCCACACTTTGAAAGTGATGCAGCTAATATTAGTAGAGGAGAATAGCCGATTCAGGGAGGGGAAGTCCTCCCGGAAAACCGGAAGTAAAATGTCAACACTGTGGGCGCAAAATGGATACGAACCTAGAACATTAAAATTAAAATCTGCGGGAATTTGGTGGGGATCAATTAAAATCTAGTGAAATTTGGGGGGCGGAAATTAAAAAAAAAGAGTTTAAGGTTTCAATACCCCATTGGTGCGGAAAATTTGAATTGGAGGAATTTTACACTCAAAATGGCCAACAAATGTATAAATCTGGAAGGATTTAGTGGCGGGAAATTTAAATTTCGGGAATTAAAATGGCAATAGCGGAGGTTTAAGTTCTGTTAAAAAAATCCGATTTCCAGGAGTTTATTGTTTCACCACAACACGACAACACCGCAGAAGCGTTAAGTTCAATTAAGTGGCGGGAAATTCAAACCCCAAGTTTTACCGGTGTACCAACTAACATCCAAAGTTCTACAGTGCTGCCAAAGAAGCATCTGATTTTCGAGAGTTTTGTCCGGTTTCAGCCTAAAATTACAACGCTGCCATGCTTTAAGTTCAATTAAGTGGAGGTAATTTTGAAATGGTGTGCAAAATAATGAACTTGACATGTACGATAATAATGAACTTGACAAATCAATCAAACTTGTGTAACGGGAACGTTAGACCTTATTTAATAAGTACCCTGCATAATTTTATTAACGGGGCACTATTTTAATTTTTATAATTTTTTTAAACGAATGGTGCAAATCTGATTTTTTGTAGTTTTTTTTGCTGATATCACTAAACCAATTTTAATAAAAAAATCTATTTTGCGTCTAAAACGGAGTCATTAACGCACTCATATGGGTTCGTTATTGGCTCGCCGAGTGCTTTAATAATTTAATTTTTCAAGGTTGTTGAAATTCAGAGCCGTCAACCTATGCTAAATTTTCGGCGAGATAGTTATGAGGTTATGTGATGTGTGAAACTAATTTCAAATTGGAATGCCAATTATTAGTATTACCTACCACCATACAATTTTCTAAATATGTATGGGCGCGTTTTTAATTTAGAAATGGAATAAAAGGGACACAGTAGAAAAAAATCGCGCTTATTGAACTCGTTTTTTAATGTACTACTTTGTTATATGTAGGTAAATAATAAAGGCACCCAACTCGGTAACAAAATATACAGCATGTAATCTAAAAAGATATATCATCATGACGTTACACTTTTTTGGGACACCGTGTAGAATCAAAATTATTTTGCTGAAATACGACCTAGGATACAAGTAAAGTCTGCAAAATATCAAAATCCTAACTTATTTAATAGCTACAGAAGATGGGAAGTGAAATGCAGGACCTTAAATAATTTAATTGTTTTTCAGTTTTTACTTTTTCCGTTACGAAGTACGAGAAAGTATTGTGATCGTGATTTTTTTTTCAAAATGTTTTTTTTACGGAAGTATCCGTTTTGGGGTCCCTAGATGTCATTTCAACAATTTCTGGAAAAAGAAAATTGAGTGTGTGTGTCTCAAAAACTCATAGAGTAATTGATATGAAACTTTAAACATAAGTCTTATTTGATAATCTGAAGAACTGAAAAGCTTTTGGTAAAATTTTGTACACCGAAAGTGGGTGTTTACCTTAACTGTTTTTTTTTGTTTTTTGCCAATATTTTCTTAAATATGAAAAATATCACAAAAACATTCAAACGAACATTGAAGACAACAAAGAAATAAACATATTTTGCTCGAAAATATTTTTCATAAAATCATTGCTATACGAGAAAAAAAATTATTATTATTTTTTTAGTTCTTGATTTATAGTTATAAAACGATAATAGTTACAGTCAATTTATGTGAATAATAATTGTAGAGAATGCCCAAATAAACAACTTCTAAAGAATAAGTTTTTTTCGAAATCTCGTTAGTTTTTGAGTAAACCGAGTTTTTTTTTATTTGAAGTCTAATTTTTCCATCTTTCATAATTTTTTTAAACGTCACACAGTAGGGCCGATTACATCAAAAACTGGCAAAAATTATTTTCGTTGATTTAGTTGTTGGATATGATAAATGACATTCATTTTAATAAAAATTAATAATTTATTGATACTGGGTGTTAAAAGTTTAAGCATTTTAATTTTGTAATTGCAATATTTTTGACAATTTTATCATACATGTAAAATCAATGTACATTAAATGACAAGCACAATTTGTGAAACTAGTTTAAAACAAGAACAAAAAATCATAAGGATAGATACGTCATATTAATAAATATATCTATAATAAGGAATCATCACTGTCACTGCCTTGAACGTCAGAGCTAGTAGTAGCAATATTTGGAGGCTGTAATAACTGTAGAACGTGTTTGTCTAACTGACTTGCTTTAATTTTTATTTGTCGCATTCTTGAAATTAAGGGATCTGAAGACATTAATAAAGAGTGAATTATATCTTCGTTGGTTTTTTCACGAGAACACTTGTGGGAATGGTCTTCTCTATATTTTTTAAAGACTTTGTTACTTGCTTCTAGCGCTTCTTTATTAAGCTGTCCTATTGGAAGGCCTTTTCAATTATAATTGGTCCATGAATGAGGACTTTGTGAACAGTAGGAGGCATCTGATACCAAGGGAACTTGTTTTCAAAAATCTTTGCAATTTCTAATGTATATATTTTGAAAGCGTACATTAATATTATAACCACTAGCCATTGCAGTCAAAATTATATTAAGGCGTTTGATAATATTTACATCAATTCCGGTAATATTCGCTGATATATCCGAATTCTGGAAGAAACGCCTGGCTGTATTCCCATCATTACTACTACCACATTCAGATTTGGGCTTATCTACTGTAAGTCCCCGTTCTGATTTGAATCTTTGAGTCTTTTTTTAATCTTGTCATTTTTTGAACATATGCGTATAAATACATCTAATATCATTTTTTGACGAAGGCGATTGCAGTAGTACATCCACTAATGTTTTTTTGGTAAGAATAATATTCTCATCTAACGATCTTGTAGTAAAGGCAAGTGTTAAGAATATATATTTGGAGATAATTAATAAATTAGAAACAACCTTACTTGTTGCAGAAAGCATTAAATAAATTCAATTGATTATGTTCGGGTATTCATCGAATGATATTGGAATATATTTAAATTATTATCTTAAGATGGCAGTTAAAAGCGGTAAATGTTTTTGCAGTTTATAATAGCCGAGGTATTGGGCTAAAAGGTTTTGCAAAGGATTTTGCCCGACAATTCCGGAAACGTCACTTAATGTCTACTTGAGTGCAGATTTACTAGTATTTGTTGGATGTTGTTTTTGCGCATGTAATAAAAATACAAAACAGACTGTTACATTTCAAATCTGCTGGCCAAATGATAGTATTATGTTGTACATACCTCCAGGTTGTGAATACATTTTTTAAACCACTTCGAACTTTGTCTTTTACAAATTATATTTTTAATTCGTCGACGCGTCGTAGAACTGAGTATCCGACATTACTCAACTTTACACTGTTCTAGTTATAAGGGTAGCAATCTCACCACCTACAAACTTACGGTTTATTGCGGGCAGGTACCCTGAGCTTATGACATATAGGTTATAAATGTAAAATAACAGATTTTAATATTTTGGGTTTTTTCCAACTTTTGATACAATCGGCCCCACTGTGCGTCAGTTTCATCCGAGTTTACGCAACGTTCGATGTACATTTAAAATATTATTTCAATTAAAAATAAACCATGAAAAGGTCAATATAAATGGCTATGATACCATCAAATCGGAGAAAGTAACATGATGGCCACATCACCAATGTTTTGCTATTAATTCCGAACTATTGAAGAGAATTAAAAAATCAACTATCATCATACTCTACTATTCAAGGTCGATTAATTATTGCGATAAATTTGAGTCGAGTTTTTTTTCAGTTTTTAGCTATAAATTTCGATCAATTGAAGAAATTTCGATACTCTTACTCTACTCTTCAAGCTCTTTTAATTACAGCAAAAAATAAAATTCGAGTCGCAATGGCGAACTAAAAAATAAAATTAATATTGTGGTCGGGGCGTTGGAACCTTCCTTGCATAAAGGCGTCAGAACCGCCTGAAACGGCGGTGGATGGGTCAAACGGCGGTGGATGGCTTGATATATTTTCGCCCCCGTTTACGTCCTCGTTACTGTCCCGGGGTTGTTGTGAAGGTGCGTTTATTATGAGGTTAGGGTTTTGACATGAGATGGGTTGTCAACTTTGCATTGCTAACCTAAGATATGTATAAATTCGTTTCGTGTAAGGGCACAAATCATAGAATCTACTTATAAATAAGACGTACTTAATGAAGAGGATTGCGACCGTTGGTAATTACGTGGTAATCCATAATTAAACTGAATTGTAAAATTCACTTCAGAGTAGATTTGTTGGAGAAATCGAGCATACGATTTATGTCAATTTGACGTTTATATATACTAACAATTGACTATTTCTGTACTTCGAAATAGAGGTTCGAAACATGTTTCTGTACTTTGAAATAGAGGTAATACCATATGTATAAAAAATATTTAGATAAGACATGGACATGGTTAACAAAATCACGGTCTTAGATTAGTTCAGCACGTTGTTGACTTTATGTCAATTAAAAGTCAGTTTTGATTTAATCATGGTATTCTCGCAATTTCACAAGCGTTTCATCATTGAATCTTATTTCCGTAATGGACATCTTGAAAATGGGCAATGGATTTATAATACTCGTCCATGCCGCCGCCACCGCCGCCACCGCCGCCGTCGCTGCTGTCGCCGCAGCTGCCTTCACCACCGCTGTCGTTGCCTCCGAGCCGCCGGTCACACCTCCGCGAATTCGTCGGGCATCCCGGTGCGAACTATAGGTGAAGTGTTATGACAATTACTTTATTAACTTTTCATGTGTAGATATTTTCTTCAACATTTTTTCTGTAAGATAATCCGTGTGTAAATAATAGCGATCGTTATCGCGCCTATCAGAATTTTTCTACCTCTGCCCCCATCCTTGTGTTTCTTGTGCTGTTTCATAGCGACCAGACTCGAAGAGTTAGCTGGAGGTCATCGAGGGCGGTTTTTCACACCCCGCGCTGTGACCCCCCGTTGACACAAGTTTTATTTGACAATTAGATTAGCTTAACCTCACTTTTAACAACTGGTGGCGAAGACGTGATGCGACGGATCAAACCTGCAACGTACGTTCCGAAATACAAAGCCACCCTTTATCTAAATAATTTTTATACATATGGTAGAATATTACCGACCTCGAAGAGGGAATCGGTAATTTCCCAACTTTTTTTAGGTTGAAAAAATGCATATTATTATAGTGATTATGAATAAACACTATTACTTGCAATTTTCTACGTATAAAAGACAACAATATGTAGATGAAAGAAGAATTTTTATTACGCGAAGACTTGAGATTGTATTTAAGTCAACATACGCTATTTTGTAATTAATTTTATTACCTAATCTACACCTCTATTTTTAACGCAGTGTGTTTATAATTTGCCTGCTCCCTTGTGTATAAATATACCTGTACTTAAAAATGTAATTTACTTTAGTTTTAATAATGGCAAGCTGAGTTGCCTAAACTGCAGTCAAATGAATAAATCAAAGTGTTATACAAATATAGTAAAAAGTGTTTTATTCCATATAAAAGCATGTATAACGAGGTAGAAGCTTCCTACACAACAAATATTATTAAAGTGGTGTATATTACTCTTCTTAAAATTTCGAATATACATTTTAAAAAAAGCACACGCTTGTATAAGGCATGACATGCTAATAATGCTTGTTTTATGCGAAAAAACAATAAGCTCATATTCCACGTCCAAATTTTCTCTGACAGAGCTCACGATTAACAATAAACTTTTTTTCATTCCCAATATACACATCGTGTTTCTGACAAAAAAAAACCTTTTTGCGGATGCCCTTGTTTTATTTTCATTTGCATTCCAAATATATTTCATCGACAGCTTGCAAGCACGTATTTTTTCATTGAAAACATGCTTAATCACGTTTTCGATTGAATCAAGCCTACTGTTTCCGATTATTGAGAGAAGATTTAATTATCGACTGTTTTTCGTTTAACTTTAACGTGTTCTGGTGAATTCGGAGTAGGGGGAAAGAAAATTTGTGGTTTGATTATACGCTTCTATTGGATGGAATTTATTTACAAAAATGCGTTGATTATTTGGACTATTTAGTTATCAATTTAAACATTTCATCGATCTTACTTTTAACCTGTGATTATTCCAACTCTTGGGGGTCGATGGAAGTTTAAAAAGTATTCCAATGCTCTATTGAGGCTTCATGACAAAGGCTATTGTATTTTTGCACAATCCAGATTCGGTTTCAATGGAATTATCTCAAAATTAAGGGTTTTTACATTTTGGCAGAATCGTCATTCTATACTACTTAAATAATAAGTAGTATACATAAAGCAAAACGAATTTACTCGTCTTAAGAATTCTAAATTTCTTAACAAAGTTAAATTTATAAGCAAACATTGATACTGTTTTTTTTTTGGCATAGGAAATTTGTCCATTCCGCCAGAGTTTCAATTAACTTCATATATTGATTTCTAAATATTTATTATTATATATATAATCATTTATATATCATATAATAATTGGGAGGGGGACATACACTGGACATCCATGGACCCGCACGCCCACTTCTTCGTTCCGAAAAAGTGACCGCACGGATGGGATTCGAACCCATGACCACGAGGCCCGTGAGCAGGAGCTCTATTCATTAGGCCACCGTGGCCCCATAAATCGCATTAAATCTTTTAAACTTTATTTTAATTGTTTAATAAATGGCGCTAATTATCCATACGATAAAAATAATTCGGGCATCTATTAAACAAAAACATATAATGAAATAACTAACAGGTTTAAATATCTTAAGCTAAATAAATTCAAAACGGCAATTAGAAGCTTTGCACGATGAAGAGCAAATATCAGGACTAGTTTTCACTCATTTGTTTTTTTACGGAACTAGTTTATTCTTTTTTTTTAATTCTTTTTTGTATGTTTAATCATTTTGTGACCTTCATATTTTGGATTATAATTAATAATTCATAATTCATTAATTTCCGAAAAGAACAGCTTACATTCATAAGTGAGTCAGTTATTTAGAAATGTGCGTGTTTCGCAAGTGTTAATAGTCTAATTCTATATAATAAAACTGGTGTATTTGAAATAAATTTTATTGATAAATTTAAATACATTTAAATAGCTAATTAGCAAAATGTTCAAAACTGAATCCCACCTTAGGATTTGATTAATTGTTCTTATATTCGGAATTTATTTTTTTAGTTCAGCGATGTTATAAAAGGTTTTCCAATAGGGATGATATGATTTTGAAGTGACGTTTCGGCCATTTGTAATATGTCATGAACTGTCATGTATTTTTCATTGTATTCAGTAGTGTTTACAATTTCATCATGGAGAGATATACGCAAGAACAACGTTTACAAATTATTCAGTTTTATTATCAAAATAATCGTTCTCCAATTGCAACTTTTCGTGCGCGTTTGCCATTTTATGGTCGTAATAATCGTCCAAGTCTGCTCGCTATTCGTTTGTTGAAAATTCTGAGCGTACATTTTCTTTACATAATAATAAGCCAATAAGACAAAGAACCGTTCGAAGTAACGCAAATATTGCTGCCGTTCAGGCAAGTGTTCTCAACAATTGGGACTGTCTCAAACCACAACCTGGCGGATTTTGAAAAAGGATTTGGGCTTGCATCCGTATAAAATTGTTCTCACTCAAGAACTGAAGCCATTGGATTACCGTAAACGTCGTGAATTTGCTGATTTTGCCTTGGAACAACTTTAAACGATAACGATTTTTTTAAGACAATCATCTTCTCCGATGAGGCTCACTTTCATTTTAGTGGTGCGGTAAATAAACAAAACTGTCGATTCTGGTGCGAAGAAAATCCACAAATTATTCAAGAAAAACCATTACATTCACCTAAATGGACAGTTTTTGTGGTTTTTGGTCTGGTGGAATCATCGGTCCCTACTTCTTTAGAAATGAAGCTGGTAACACCGTTACTGTCAATGGAGAGCGGTATAGATCGATGCTAACCAACTTTTTATGGCCGAAATTGGAAGAAGTTGATCTTGACAACATTTGGTTCCAACAAGACGGGGCTACGTGCCACACAGCAAATGCAACAATTGAATTATTGCGAGAAAAGTTTGGAGATTCGATTATTTCAAGAAATTGTGATATTGAATGGCCTCCAAGAAGCTGTGATTTAACACCATTAGACTATTTCTTGTGGGGTTATTTGAAGTCATTGGTCTTTCGAAATAAACCAGACGCTCTTCAAGCTTTACAAGTCAATATTGAACGTGCCATTCATGGCATACGACTTGATTTAGTGGAAAAAGTGCTCGAAAATTGGGTTCATCGAATTCCTTCCTGCAGAAGAAGTCGTGGAGGCCATTTGAATGACGTTTTATTTAGATCTTAATTGCATCGATTGTACTTCGCATTAAATAAAAAACATTTGAATTTCCTTAACAACAAGTGTGTTTTTTTTAAAGAAATCATATCACTCTTATTGGAAAACCTTTTACTTTATTTAAGTTATATTGTTAATGCTACTATTATTGTCATTATGCAAATAAAGCAATTTATTATTATTAAAAAAAAATCGAGGTTAAGTTCGAAGTAGAGGATAGGTGGGAAACCCTGCTTAAAATTTAGAACTGACCAGTTTTTTCTAAACCTTTAATTTGAAGCTTTAAATTATTGTTCTTCATTGCTGCAGATGCATCAAATATTTCATATAAAGGTATAGTCTAAATATCTAAATATTCAATCGGTTCGTATAGTATTCTCTAAAATTTAGTACGCATTTTTTTTACTTTTAGTAACCATTTAAATTTGGCAATGCTGTAATAAAAAAAAATATTATTTTACAATCTATAAAAATTTTTGTTATGACATGAATTTATAAGATGATTACTTTTATTTTCCATTGTCGAGTGTAAAAATAAAATACTTTCGTTACGACAAAAGAATTTATATAGATTATTACTTTTGTTTTCCATCTTGGAGTGTTACATTTCACACCACAACGCCCTGAAATTCAAATTTCAGAAGGAAAGTCTTAAATATATCATTCAAGATAAGTATCTCTAAGTCTCGGCTTATCTTCGCACACCTGCATATCGATGTCGCTGTTCTAGATGCCGATAAAGTAAATAATTTATTAGGGCGCTCAAATAGTTCGCCAGCTATCAAACATCGGAATCGGATCGCTCTCGGACGAGCGATAGACATCCAATTTCCCGATTTCTCGAATCCTAATTTCACATCCCCAGAATGCCCCGCATCCTTCAACTTTCAACAAATTTCAGCGGAAGACGGCGGATACATCTGCATTTCCACCTGTCTGAATACCGATGAGTTTCTACAAACAGGAACCGTTAACTTGGAAAATACTTTTCATTATTTGGATTTATTTCTGTTTTTCACACCTTAAATAAGAAATGTTTATTACTCTCCATTAAAGTTGGAATAATAATGTACCTTTAGCAATGAATGAATTTCTCAATTATAATTTCATAAAATTAAATGAATAATTGAGTAAAAGGTTTTAAGTGCACTTTTTCAAAAAATGAACCAAGTGCGGTATGTTGCACCTAAAAGGTATCTCTAGCATATTTTTATGCCTTTTAGTCATAAAATATAATTTTAAAACATAACCTAGAATTTTCATTATCAAAGGAAATTTCAATGTAATATTCAAAAAATACCAAAGTCGATTATATCAAAACCATAAAAAGTGCACTTGATCCGTTTTACTTCTAAGCCCTTCAATTAATATATAGTTTTCTTGGACGATTGTAATCATTCTTTTGAATGTATTAACACAATAATTATTATTATTAACCGTTTGAGTCTCAGGGGTCGTTGGAGACACCTTGACGAAAATTGTCGAACACCGCAATTCCATACGGTTTAAAATGTTCTGGGATTTTTCGACAGAAAATATCACATGAAATATTATCTCTATTTTCAGAGAATGTGCTGCCAACTATTTCCGACTTTCTGATTTCACTGTATGTTTTAATCATAGTGTGCATGTGCTGCCCACAAATGTCATTCATTTTTCTCATGACGAGGGTTCCGCGATGTTTTGAAATTATATAAGGTTTCCGCTATAAAAAAAGTTTGTGAATCACTGCACTAAACTGATGTGAATATAGGCAGAAAAAGTAAATTTAGTTTACACTCATTTTACTTGTGATTTGGAGCATTGAAGTATCATAAATAAACGAAAACTGACCTGTAAATTCAACGTTCTGAGGGTCTCCCAGGACGGTCCCATCGGGCTGCTTGTAACCAGCGTAGCTCACGAGCTGAGGATTCCAAACCCTAAAGTCGTGCTTACCGTCGGTCCTTTGTGCGAAGACGGTGATTGCCGACCTGTAAAAGACAACAAAAGAAATAGAAAATACCTGTTTATTCTGGACGACTCATTTAAAGGGGATCGAGTTTTATTGCAATTCTTAAATACCACGGCGAAACGATCTGTTTGTGTAATCCTCAAAGGGGACGAAGCATGTCCGCAAAGGGATTGGAGAGTATGGAAAATTTGAATTTGATTAGTGTGGCATCGATTCCCATCTAACGGTGTGGAAACGCACATTATATTGCATTTATCGTTATCATATTAATGTATCAAAGGCATTATGTTGATTATGCAAAACTATACCTAATTAAAGATTATTTTAATCTCAAGGGTGTGTATATACAATTTTGGCGATGTTTTGACTTTATTAGTGCCAGACAGAATATGTTTACACAAGTCAAACAAAGTAGCATAGTTATGCAAATACAATGTGTAGTCAAATACAACAAATGTTTAAGTAAAATGATAAAATAGACAAGTGAATTATAACATCAAGTCAGATTAAATGTACATAGAACATACGTACAATTTAACGTGCATTTACATTCTAAGTTAAAATTAATTACAAAAAAACAATCAATTTATCATGTCAGCAAAGCTATTGGTTAAACACTCATTTATCGTATAAAAGGCTTTATTTAGTAGATATGTTTTTATTTTAATTTTAAATTGCTTCAACGGCAGCAATTTTATGCTTTCAGGTAAGCTGTTATAGAATTTGGGTCCATAAAAGTTGCTACTATTTTGTGCCTTGGTAAGACGTAATGGTCGTGGGCGAATATTTTCACTATGACGCGTATCGTATGAATGCATATTACAGTGCAATGTTTAGTTGGAAATGTTTCTCCGTACATCCACAACACGTTCCAAGAAGTAAACACAAGAAAGGGTTAACTCTCTTAACTGAATAAATACTTCCCTGCAGTCCGCCCTGTAATTTATGCCTGAAATTACCCTGGCTGCATGCCTTTGAGCTCCAAAGAATCGATTCAATATAAGAGAATGCTAAAATACAATAAACTAGGCTACTGCGAAACAATGCAAAGTAGACTTTTCAAGAGAGGCTACATCCAACATGTTTGTAAGACTCCTTAACAAATAAGTGGCTTTCGAGAGCTTGTTACTAATTTCCTGACCGTATGTATGCCAAGTTAATATAATAATAATAATAATAACTTTATTTACGGACAATATCCTTTCTACAAAAACATTTAGAAAACAGAAGCATGAAAAGCGCATGGTAAAGAAATATAAACTAATAAAATAAACATTCAACATAACTTAACTAATTACAATATTATAATATACCAATACAACTACAATACTATCAAGGTAGATGCCTAAAAATTTAGCTTTGGTATTATCTATGTTCTTCGCGCACTTTAGAGTGAATAGCATCTCCACTGTCTTATTTACATTAAGGGTTAGCTTTTTAATAACAAACCACTGGGCAAGCAATTTGCGATCAGATATATTTAGCCTATTTGACTCTTCAATATCTGAGGATCCTTAAAAAAAGCGTTGTGTCGTGAGCGAAAAGGACGATCGACAAATTCTGGGGCTGTACTGACAGATCATTTATGTAAATTAGAAATAACAAGGGTCCAAGAAAAGACCCTTGTGGAACCCCGTGGCTAATCCCCATCTTCTCGGATAATACCGAGTTCAACGAAACAAGTTGCTGCCTATGATTTAAGTATGAATTTAAAATTTGACTGCTAAGAGGATGGAAATTATAGTGCAAACTTGCGCAGGAGAACGTCATGCTGGACGCAGTCAAAGGCCTTACTCAGGTCTAGGAAGACTGCAGTTGGTGAATTACTATTTAGAATATTCCTACTAATTCCATGACTGCGCCACACGTCGATCTTCCCCTGCGGAACCCGTACTGGTTGGTGTTATCCTTCAGATAATACACAATTTGATCAAATACTGGCCTTTCCACAACTAGCTACAGTAGGTAAAAGTGAAATTGGGCGATAATCGTCTTTACACGTTTTATCTCCTTTTTTGAAAACAGGAACAACACGAGCACACTTAAGAAGATCGGGAAATACTCCCTCTCGTATGCAGTTAATTAAAATTGTTAATGGTATTATTACTATGTTGGCAATACTTTTGAGTTTGAGTAAACCTACGTTCATTTGGAAAACATCTTTACTGTTAGTATTAGGCAATTTACTTATTATTTCTCTTACCTGATTAAAGCTAACTTCTTTAAATTTAAAACGCAAACTTGTTGGTATAAAAAGTGGCAGAATTAGCTTAATAGAATCTATTACTCACGGTGGGATATGGCCAACGAGCTGTTTTGCAATATTTACAAAATGATCATTAAAATCATTTGGGTCAATGCCACAACTGTTTGGCATATGGTGTATTTGTTTGTGCTGTTGATTTTTTGAGTTTTCTATTAAATTTTTATATTTTGCTTTTTTTAGCAGTTTTAAGCGCAATTTTGTAGACTCTATTATAATATTTGTAGTGTTGACAGAACTCAGGGATTAGAAAAGATTCAAGGAAAAAAAAATAACGAAATAAGGGGACAAGCAAATAAATTACAAGATGGTAAAAATTTATTGGAAAAAAAAAACAAAAAACGGTTAAGGTTAACATCCACTTCTGGTATACGAAATTCTACCAAAAGCTTTTCAGTTCTTCGGATTGTCAAATAACCATTACGTTCAATGTTTCAAATCAATTGCTTTATTAGTTTTTGAGATACAGCGCGCACAGACACACACGGAGAACACAGCCACAGACACACAAACTGACAGTCACAGACACAATTTTTTTTCGATCACAATACTTTCTCGTACTTTGTAACAGACAAAGTAATAATTCCTACAAACCTGAACGGCAAAAATCGGGACACTTGCGCCGTCGTCAAAAATCGGGACACTTGCGCCCAGATCCGCATCCGGCGGATCACTTGCGCCCAGCGCCCACACGGGAATGTCACCTTTGTCACTTTTTAAAATTTAATTAAACATAACCATTAAGGGGGTAAGTGCCTCGCGCCAAAGTTAGACCAGAATCGTCTTATAGAAAATGATAATCGCCACTATCTTAAGCCCGAAATTTCACCAAATACGTAAATGTATTTGTGCACGCCTCCAAGGTTGATACAAAATGTTTCATGCAGGTCGAGTTCATTACAGCGGTGAAAATGAAGCAAATTCGTGTTTGCATAGGTGCAGCTCTTACGTTTTTGCGACTTTATTTGATAACGAATTACAGTTTTATTACGTACATATTATTTTCAAAGGTATAAACTATTTTTCTGTAGCATTACGTTTTTAATTGTTTGCAGAGAAAAGCACCAGATATCTATCCAATATTGGTAATTTTCAAGATAAATTATATAGTTTGTCTATTGATTTAAAAAAAATCAAATTCTATAGACGAATAGTTTAACCCTTCCTCTCTAAATATGCAAAATATCATTTCTTAATATTTGATATTAACTTCAGAATTATGTATATGCTGACCATCAAAAATGCATCGATTTTCGACGCGGCACTTGCCTCCTTAACCGGAAAGTAATGACAAGTAGTAGTAAATGACATCGCTGCTAACGCATACATTTTTGTTCACAATAACACCATAAGATTTAATAATTTGTGAGCACCCCTTCTATAGATTTTAAAATATGCACGAGAACAACAGAATTTCATGAGCCGAAAAAAACTGCCACACATCTGAAACTTTTCAAATTTACTGAATAGGCATTTTATTATACGATTCTGCAAAAATTTGCAAATGCTTCTCGAAGCTTGAACTGAACCAAAGCCAGCCATATGTTTATTTGGCATAGCAGATAATATATTCAAAATATTACCTTTGGTTACAGGTATAATATCAAAAGGAATACTATTTACGTGTTCAGGTGGATGATGAAGAGTCATAACAAAAATCACTTAAACCATTAACCGTTTCAGAAGGTGTTACGATGATTACTAACTGTGATCACAGTCACCGTTTAAAATCACTGATATTAAAAAGTACCCTAGTAGCACGAAATATTTCTTAAATATTGAAAAACACATGTATCTGTGATATTGATTATGACAGATTTTTAGATATTCTAACAATATTTGCATACAATGTTAAGAAAATATTACTATATTTATTTTTGCAATATTTGTAAAAAAATGTTGAGGAAATATTATGATATATATTTCGGCAATATTTGACAAAATGTAAAGGAAATATTACGATATTATGTTGCGGATTTGGGTTATCACAAAGCGTGAAGTTGTGGTGCGGAGGCAATACAGTGTTGCCTTTTTTTCTATCATCCATATATTTATTTGGATATATTTATAAAATGGTACTTACTAAATATATAGAACGTGTTTATAAAATATTTTTATACTATCCTAAAATCCAAACAGTAGAACATTAACCACCCTCTGTTCAGCTGACTGGATGTGGGATAGGTACTTCAGTTAAAAACCCTATTTCGGCTGTTGTTAAACCTCCAACATCATCAATTAATTTACGAAGAAATTTAATTAAACGAACATGGTTTTGTACCTTTAGTTAAGGTTTATATAAAGGGTGGTGGGTTGACACTATCTTACAATCCAAACAGTTGGACATCAACGAGGGTTGCACAGGTGTAGAGGAATAACGATAACGTAGGAATCATTTAATAATGTGTTTCTGTAAATTATTCATTTGCAGCAACAGTTTGCTATGGTCAACTGATTGGATTGTAGGATAGAGAACACCCACCACCCTTCGTATCAACTTTATTTCAACAAGCAAATCCCTGTTGAGTTTAAGAATTTTCTTTGGAAGTTCGTTGGAGTAGTTTAACGTTTAAAAATAATACGAAACGCGATTTTCTGGCGTAAATAGGGGTGAAACGAGGGGTGGTTGGTGGGCTCTATCCCACCCTCCAATTAATGGATGATAAACGAGAGTTTACAAGAAGAAATTAATACATAATAAAAAGAAAAACACGAAGGTTTTAAGAGTTTTTGATAAACTTATTTATTGGAGGAAAACTTGGCGCGGTAGTAACAGATTGGATTGTAGGATAGGGACCACCCACCACCCTTCGCATCAACTTTATTTTAACAAAGAAAATTGTCCAGTTAAGAATTTTTTTAGCAATTCGTTGAAGAAGTTAGCAATAACGAAAATGTAGGAATGTCATTTAATAATTTATTTCTGTTAATTAATTCATTTGCAGCAACACTTTGCCATGGTCAACTGATTGAATTGTAGGATAAGGCCTACCCATCACCCTTCGTATTAACTTTACTTCAACAAGCAAATCTCTATCGAGTTTAAGAATTTTCTTTGGAAATTCGTTGGAGTAGTTGAACTTTTAAAAATAATACGAAACGCGATTTTCTGGCGTAACTAACGGGTGAAAAAAGGGGTGGTGGGTGGGCCCTATCCCACTCTCCAATTCATGGATGATAAACGAGAGTTTACAAGTAGAAATCAATACATAACAATAAAAACAACACGAAAGGTTTTAAGTTTTTTTTAATAACAGTATATTGTACAACGAGCATATAATTAAACGATTTGCTCCACTCGCCTACGGCTCGTTCCGCAAACATCGTTCTCGTGATTAATAGCCATTATATGCGAGTTGTACACTATACTTTGTTCACGAAAATTAAAATCAAAATTAAAATCAAAATCAAAATAAAAAAAACAAGAAGAAAATCAAAATCAAAATTAAAATCGAAATTAAAGTTGTAATTACAATTACAATTGAAAAAAAAAATCGGTATTAAACAGGGGAAACAAAATATGATCATAAATCGCGTTCTGTGAATTAAAGCGCGAATTAGCGTGTTTAATAACCATATTAAACACGAAAATGCGTGTGCGTGTTTAATAAGCATATTAAACACGCAAATGAGTGTTTAATGAAATTGAGTGTTAAATCTACCACATTAATGATGCCCATACAATTAAATAATACGCACATTATAACATTTTCATGAACAATAGTATATTGTACAACGAGCATATAATGATGAATAGCCATTATATGCGAGTTGTACACTATACTTTGTTCACGAAAATTAAAATCAAGATCAAAATTTAATTTAAAATTACAATTAGAATCAAAATTAAAATCAAAATCAAAATTAAAGTTGTAATTACAATTACAATTGAAAAAAATTTAAAATCAAAGTTAAATTCAATATTAAATAGGGTAAACAAAATATTATCATAAATCGCGTTCTGTGAATCAAAGCGCGAATTAGCGTGTTTAATGACCATATTAAACACGCAAATTGCGTGTGCGTGTAAATGTACCCCATCAATGTTGCCCATACAATTAAATAATGCCCACATTATAACATTTTCGTGAACAAACTTATTTATTGAAGGAAAGCTTGGCGCGGTAGCAACAGATTGGATTGTAGGATAGGGCCCACCCCCCACCCTTAGTATCAACCTTATTTTAAGAAAGAAAATTGTCCAGTTAAGAATTTTTTTAGCAATAACGAAAATGTAGGAATGCCATTTAATAATTTGTATCTGTAAATTAATTCATTTGCAGCAACACTTTGCCATGGTCAACTTATTGGATTGTAGGATAGAGACCACCCACCACCCTTCGTATCAACTTTATTTCAACAAGCAAATCCCTGTCGAGTATAAGAATTTTCTTTGGAAGTTCGTTGGAGCAGTTGAACGTTTAAAAATAATACGAAACACGATTTTCTGGCGTAAATAGGGGTGAAACAAGGGATGGTGGATGTGCTCTATTCCATCCTCCAATTCACGAATCATAAACGAAAGGTTACAAGTAGAAATCAATACATAAGTGTAATTTAAAAAAAAAACACTAAAAGACTTAATAATTCTTAATTAACTTATTTATTGGAGAAAACCTAGGCGCGGGAACAGCATATTGAATTGTAGGATAGGGACCACCCACCACCCTCTGGATTAACTTTTTAATTAAAAACCCTGTTTTGGATGTTGTTAAACCTCCAACATCGCAAATGAATTTACAAAGAAAATTGAATACACGGACATGATTTTGTAGCTTGAATATAAAGGGTGGTGGGTGGTCACTATCCTACAATCCAACCAGTTGAACACCAATGAGAATTGCACGGGTGTAGAACATTTATTTTTTTTTTATTTGCTTCTGCAAATTAATTCATTTGCAACAAATATTTCCAAAGACTTATTATACAGGGTCTTCATTTCAAACGGAGCCATTTTAAATTATAAAGATGGGGTGGCTGGGGGTGAGGGGGTAAAAGATAAAATTCTTAAAACGGTGTTTTTTAAGTTTCCCCTACTTCAGATCCAAAGTTATTTAGGGTAGCTCCTTCTGAAATGTAGACCCTGTATAAATATTTACTTTGGCCTTTTAATATTTCCGAAAATGTAAAATCAATATTTATAAAATATTTCCGAGACATATTGTGCTACTAGGGTAGCAGTCACGGGTAGCAGCATGATTCAAAAGTTGCAGTTTTGGCCATCTCTAATATTCGATGGTTTTTGTATTATGAAAGAGTTTTTACTCGCATCCAATATCCTTTATCTTGCAATTGGTTAATTTTTTGTCATACGAAGAGCCACGTGGCCTTTATATATTTTGGTATTAGGTTATGCATGTTTTTATCAACTTTGTCGGGGTCTTCGTAAAGTATGAGGTTGCTTCTGACTTTAATGCTTTCTATACATTAATTTAAAAATAAAATAATTCAAATTTTGCGAAGGTTTTGGTAATATTTTTTATACTTATACTAATTTAGGAATGTAACATCATGAATACCCGGAATAAAAGTTATTATTAATATATTTTAACAATCATAAAAGGGCGGCCCGTTGGTGTAGTTGGTACAGGGGAGCGCTTATGCCGGTTGCACCGCGTGCCGTGTGGGTTCGAATCCCAGCCCGGACGAAAGATTTTTCGGGGATCAAGAAGTATTCGTTCGGGTCCATGGTTGTTCTATACGTCTGACATTATTCATTTGTTCATTTACTCATCCCAAATTAAATACATAAAAAAATAATAACCTGGTCGTGACTGAATCATAAAATTTTGACAGTTATATCTAGTGCTTTTCTACCATCCTGTAAAATGATACGTATCAACAAATAAATTTGATGCGGCGAAAACCACCTGTGCATCCGCTTCCGGAATATTGAGGATTTTTTCGATGAAAAATTACGGTAGGTTATGGAGGGAGGGTGATCAATTATTTACTGCTTGCCACCTAGAGGGCAGGTCCAGGTCTGTAATGGGGCAATTTATTAGGGTGCCAATATAAGGTTTCTTTTGTGAATCACATGGATAAATAATTTACATAAAATAATTTACAAAGAAATTAAAATATTAATTAAAGTAAGTTACATCGTCAGTGGCTGAATGGTCAAACCTATGCCAAAAAACAAAACAAAAACAAAAAAAAGTAAGTGAATCTGTCAACACGGTGTGACTGTTATATACATCTATAATATAAATTTAGGTAGCTATAAGAAATAGAGAGTTGGTTAAATAATGGAAAAGTTTCGCATTTTAATGCTGTATAATATCTTAAGAAAGAAGACATTTTCTGACTACTTCCGGAGATATTCAATGAAAAGCGAAAAAGTCAATTTTGTTTTTTTTATTGTTTTAAGACTTTAATGCTGGTTATTTTGAAAAACCAAGAGCATTTTCTTAAATGAGTGCACACTTTCAAGCACATATTTCAAAGCCAACGCCTACTCTTCAATTTAAAAAACCTTCAAATAACTCCAATAACAATTAATTAAGTGACCAGTGCAATACATCCTTTTGTGAGGTGAAAAGCTACTCAAGAATGAAATAAAAAATCCAGGTCCGTATTTAAAAAAAAAATTGATTGGGTATTAACGAAACATCGTATCTGAAAAAATAAATTATTTTCTGCAAGAACTTACAAAAGTGTCTTAAGAAAGTGATCTTGGTTTCTCAAAATAACCAGCAACAACCCCTTAAAAAAATAAAACCAAAATAAAATTTTCGGGTTTTTTCTAATATCTTCGGAATTAGTCAAAATATTTTAAATTTCTATAAGATTATTTATCATTTACAAAGTTATTAATATAATATAGATCTCCTGGTCGATAGCCTATTGAAGTATTGTGATATTATAATGTAAAGCAACACTAAAAATTGTAAATATATCTTCAAATAAAGATGTTTGTATATATAATATAATATAATAAATTCAATTTACAAATAATATAAATATAATTATATTTTAAATTTCCTTTGAACAAAGTAGTCAGCATTAAAATGCACAACTTTTCCTTAATTTAACCAACTCTCTATCTCTTGTAGTTACCGTTATAGCTAATGCAACAAATTTGTAACACCTTGTACACATAAATACAAAAATGAATTTGTACGTACGCTATATATTTTTGAGTACGGCAATACAGGTGATAAACTTTTGCTTAGTTGCATTTCATATTTATTACGTTGGTATTTTAGAATAAATCGTGCAATAAATCACGAGTAACTATTGAATATTACGCGACGAGTTAATTCTGGAGCTTTTGAAAACACCGGCGGAGTGATAAATTGTCCGGATAAGGCTGACGTTTTAATTAATATGTATGGAAATTTTTGAATGTGTTTGAGATGCGTGGCGTATCTTCATTAAAAAGTGTGTAGCAAATATCTCGTGCATAAATTTCTAATTAATGGGATTGAGTTTAACTCGTTATGGCAATTAAAACAGAAAATCTCACGTTGCTAAAGGGATCTTTATAATTAAATATAATTACTTCCTTTATATATCCAAAAGTGCCTTTAAATTCTCAAAATTTGATATACGGCCAGATGGGCTAGTAAAAAAAGGCATCTTCATTAAGTACGTCTTATTTATCAGCGACTCTGATGCACTTATGAGGGCTAAGATTCCTAAATCGGTCTGTAGTTTGTCGGCTGATGAGAAAATAATAATTATTGCCTGCAAATGTTTTTATCCGATGTATCCCTATTATTTTCTTAACGTATAATCAAGTGATAAGTGGGAACGTTATTAAAAAATACAATTTAGGTAACTATTCTAAAATAATAATCAATAGCTCAAAGGGTACCGCAAATTATAATGTACATGAAATTATAAATAAGAAACTAAAACAATATATCTGTATTTATTATAAACCTAACTCAATATATTGTTGTACAGTCAGAGAAAATACAAATGCGAAACTCGCTCGGCGAGGGAATGCTGCCACATGTCGGTGCTTAGTTCGGTCGAAACCCTTGCTTAAAATAAATTTTTTTCATCTTCCAATTTTTGGTGCGTCATCTTCAAAAATTCGAATAACTAAAATGTTTATTTTGATATTTTTTTAATATATTTATCAACAATTTAACAGTAATTTTATATAAAATTATTGGTAATATTTTGGTAGTAATTTTCTTTTCAGTTTCGTATAAATATGTTACCCCATGTTTGCCAATATGACCTTGAAACCCTCGAAAAATAAGATTTTATTTTTTTAATCACTAAAAATTATTATAATAATCTGAAAAATTCACACATATTTTTTACCCAAATAAAAGTTTATTTAGAGTATTATTTTTTTTAATTTAACCATTTTTTTGCCCTTTCTAACCTTGAAAAAATTTACTTAATTTGGTTTTTGGGATAAAAATATTTATGATTTTTTTCAGATTTTTATAGTGGTTAAAAACAAAAACCCATTTTTCGAGGGTTTCATGGTCATATCTTGACAAAAAATTGGGTTGTTTATACGAAACTGAAAAAAAAAATTAATACTGAAATACTAATAATAATTTTACATAATAATGTTCAACAGTTGATAAATATAGAAAAAATGGTGATGTGGCCATCATGTTACTTTCTCCGACTTATAGTATCATAGCCATTTATATTAACGTTTTCATGGTTTACTTTGAATTGAAATCATATTTTAAATGCACATCGAGCGTTGTGTAAACTCGGATAAAACTGACGTTTGAAACGTCAAAATTATGAAACATGGAAAAATTATACTTCAAATTCAAAAACTCAGTTTACTCAAAAACTAAAGAGATTTCGAAAAAAACTTATTCTTTAGAAGTTGTTCATTTTGGTATTCTCTACAATTATTATTCATACAAAATTTCCTGTAACTATTATCGTTTCATAATTATGAATCAAAAACTGAAAAAAAATTAATACATTTTTTTCTCGAATAGCAATGATTTTATGAAAAATATTTTCAAGCAAAAGATGTTCATTTCTTTATTGTCTTCAATGTTTGTTTAAATCTTTTTGTGATATTTTTTATATTTAAGAAAATATTGGCAAAAAACAAAAAACAGTTAAGGTAAACGCCCACTTCCGGTGTACGAAATTTTACCAAAAGCTTTTCAGTTCTTCGGATTATCAAATAAGACGTATGTTAAAAGTTTCATATCAATTGCTGTATTAGTTTTTGAGATACAGCGCACACAGACAGACACACACACACACACACACACACACACACACAGACACAAAAATTTTTTTTCCAGAAATTGTTGAAATGGTATCTAGGGACCCTAAAACGGATATTTCCGCAAAAAAAATTTTTGAAAAAAAAATCACGATCACAATACTTTCTCGTACTTCGTAACGGAGAAAGTAAAAATATCGTAAAAATATTAGTTATTCGAATTTTTGAAGTTGTCCCACCAAACGTTGGAAGATGAAAAAAGTCACATAGATGGTATTTATTGATAGCAATCATATGACGAAATAAAATTTTAAATTACACTTTTTCAAGACTTTTAAGCATTTTTTTCGGGCCAATTTTTTTAGTACTCTTAAAACTCTGGCATTTTTTTCAAGATAATTTTTTCTAGTACTCTTTTTAGCATTTTTTTCAGTTCACTTTTTCAAGACTTTTTAGCATTTTTTTGGGACAATTTTTTTTAGTACTCTTAAGACTCTTTGGCATTTTTTCCAAGACAATTTTTTTCAGTACTCTTTTTGACATTTTGTCCAGGACAATTTTTTCCAGTACTTTTTTTGGCAGTTTTTTAGTTTACTTTTTCAAGACTTTTTAGCATTTTTTTGGGACATTTTTTTTAGTACTGTTAAGACTCTTTGGCTTTTTTCCAAGACAATTTTTTCCAGTACTCTTTTTGGCATTTTATTCAGGACAATTTTTTCCAGTACTCTTTTTGGCATTTTATTCAGGACAATTTTTTCCAGTACTCTTTTTGGCTTTTTTCAGTTCACTTTTTAGCATTTTTTTGGGACAATTTTTTTTTTGACTCTTGAGACTCTTTGGAATTTTTTCCAAGACAATTTTTTCCAGTACTCTTTTTGACATTTTTTTTAGTTCACCTTTTCAAGACTTTTTAGCATTTTTTGGGGACAATTTTTTTTTAGTACTCTTAAGACTCTATGGCATTTTTTCCAAGACAATTTTTTCCAGTACTCTTTTTAGCATTTTGTTCAGGACAATTTTTGCCAGTACTCTTTTTGGCTTTTTTTTCAAGACAATTTTTTTCAGTACTCTTTTTTTAACATATTTTTTCAGTGCTCAATTGGCATTTTTTTCAGGACAATTTTTTCAGTACTCTTTTTCAAGACTACTAGGCTTTTTTTTTTTCAAGACAATTTTCTTCAGTATTCTTTTCCAAAACTCTTTTTGGCATTTTTTTTTCAAAACAATCTATTTAGTACTCTTTCTCAAGACAAAATCGTTACTTCTACAGCAGGCTTTCTATAGCATAAGAGAATTCAAAAATTATATAATTACGTAACAAGAATAAGAGTCTCTTTTAACCAAGTTATTTTAAGTTGTTTCGTGAATACATGTTTGAATTTAACTTTATGTATTTTATACCTGACATGTCCAATATTGTAAAGGCAATATAATGATCTAATAAAATTGTATTTTATTCTATTCTATTTTTAAGACTCTTTTAGACAATTTTTTCCGGTACTCTGTTTGGCATTTATTTTCAGTACTCTTTCAATACTACTTTTGGCACTTTTTTTTCAGGACGATTTTTTTTCAGTACAATTTTTTTAGTACTCTTTTCGCTATTTTTTTTAGACAATTTTTTCCATTACTCTTTATGGCATTTTTTTTTCTGGACAATTTTTTTCAGTACTCTTTTTCAAGACTACTTTTGGCATTTTTTTTTCAAGACAATTTTTTTCAGTACTTTTTTTCAAGACTTTTTTTGGCATTTTTACTTTCTCCGTTACGAAGTACGAGAAAGTATTGTGATCGTGAAAAAATTTTCAAACATTTCTTTTACGGAAATATCCGTTTTGGGGTCCCTAGATGCCATTTTAACAATTTCTGGAAACAAAATTTTTGCTGTGTGTCTGTGTGTGTGCGTGCGTCTGTCTGTCTATCTGTCTGTCTGTCCGTCTGTCAGTCTGTGCGCGCTGTATCTCAAAAACTAATGGAGCAATTGATATGAAACTTTAAACATAAGTCTTATTTGAGATAATAAGCTTTTGGTAAAATTTCATACATCCGAAGTGGGTGTTTACCTTAACTGTTTTTTGTTTTTTCCCAATATATTTTTTAAATGTGAAAAACGTCACAATATCATTTAAACAAATATTGAAGACAACAAATAAATTAATATCTTTTGTTGGAAAATATTTTTCATAAAATCAATGTTATTCGAGAAAATTTTTTATTAATTTGTTTTTCATTTTTGGTTTATAATTATGAAACGATAAAAGTTACAGTAAATATATGAATAATAAAATGAACAACTTATAAAGAATAAGTTTTTTTCGAAATCTCGTTGGTTTTTAAGTAAACTGAGTTTTTGAATTTGAAGTATAATTTTTATATCTTTCATAACTTTGAAGTTTTTAACGTCAGTTTCATCCAAGTCGACAAAACGCTCGATGCACATTTAAATTAAAAATAAACCGTGAAAGCGTAAATATAAATTATACTACCAAGTCGGAGAAAGTAACATGATGGCCACATCACCATTTTTTTTCAGGACAATTTTTTCAGTACTCTTTTTGGTATTTTTTTTCAAGACAATTTTTTCCAGTACTCTTTTTGGCATTTTTTTCGGGACAATTTTTTTCAGTACTCTTGTTCAAGACTACTTTTGGCATTTTTGTCGGCAATTTTTTTTTTTATTTTCAAAAATTTTTCTAATATTGTAAATAACGTTCAAGGACTTTGACAAAATTCACCTAATTTGGTATTTGGGTCAAAAATATATGTGATTTTTTCAGATTTTTAAAATAATTTTTTAGTGGTTAAAAAAATATATATTTGAAAGAATCTTATTTTGGGGCTTCTCGGGTCATGTAGGTTTTTTTTTTTTGATATAGGGCTACTTTGGTTTAAGGGCACATCTAATGATATTTTCATATTTATTTAAAAATCTGTGTTGGGTGGCATTTTGACCATGTTATATCGCGATACCCTTTTATTACCTCGTAAATGGATTTTAAGCAGGGAGTGGTTTCGACCGAACTAAGCACCGACATGCGGCAGCATCCCTCGCCGATCGAGTTTAGCATTTGTATTTTCTCTGACTGTACATGTCTGAAAAACCTCTTGACATCATGCTTATATGCATGCATATGTTTTTTTTTCTTTCTTTTTAAAAAGGAAGGATGATTGATGGAAATTTTGGGTTGAGGAATTATGGATGATATGGGACATTGGCTTAGATAGCGTAGGTCATTCAGCCACAACCGATTATTTATAATATATTAATCATATTAAATGAAATGGACAACCACAAACATCCATGCCCTCGCCGGGATTCGAACCCAGGACCCTCCGCATTAGTTCTGGCGTGCTAACGCACGTGGCTAGCGGGCCGGCTACATGCATATGTGATTTCAATAAATTTACTTACTTAGCTTTTTAAGAACAGAATTTTTAGTTTTCAATTATTAGACAGTGTAAATTAAATATTTTTAAAATCAAATTGCTGCTGAGAAATATACGCGTGTATATTAAAATCTAAATATTTTGTAGTCTGCATAGCTATACGTAGTGCGTTAAAGTTTTAAAAATATTACTACGATTTCAATTCGAACTGTGAATGCATCACACTCCCCATTACCATATTAATTGAAAATTACAACCACTGGTCATTATCACACCGAAAAACCCATTTACCACTCCTCTTTAGATATTCATTGAAACTGCACTTTTCGCATTCACAATTTTATGCGAAATCGATCACCACCCTTGACAAAAATGTTTCCGCTTTGAAGTTCCCCACTGAAAAGGTGTGAATAAGTGCGCGCACATAAATATGGGATGTAAATGTCGGACGGAATTTGTCCACCCCCGGATTACCCGGAAACGGCACCTGTTCGCATTTTATTACCCCTTGTCCGTTTTTTGATTTACTGAATTTTTGGTGCAATTTTTTCTTTTTGGTGGAACACACCGCAAACTCGTGTAAATATTTATAACGACGTCTTTAATTGGATTCAAGTCGAAGTAAATTCAGCGGTGAATTGGGCAACTTGTTGAAACTTGGATTAATTATGCATTTAAGATTTTACACCGATTGGAAATTAATTGGGAAACAGGGAATGGGAGGACACGAAAAGTTTTGATTCCGTGTAGTCGGATTGTAACGGGCCATTAAAATAATTTCAAAGAACATTAGAACGAAATATATATTCGTAAATCTGTGATGGATACAAATGTCTTGGTTATAATTTAAAAATATGATAGCATGAGCCTTATAAATGATCTCTAACTTTGGCACTAGGGACGACTAGATGGCGCAATAAACCATTCCACCATTTCATCTCTAACTTGTTGAATTTAAATGGCAACACTCAAAACGTGAATATTAATTGAAATTAGCTTCAAAATTTTAAAATTACATGTTTTAGTTCCTCACTACGTCATTCCTATGGTTATTTTTACATGTATTTAACGCCATTTAATGTTCATATTTTCTCCTCTTCAATAGCTCATCGTGAATAAATGTAAATAGAATTTATTACATTTTTAAATAGGGTTAGGCTCATATTTAAAACAAGTGCTAACGGACTTATTACTATGAATTGCATGTGCGCTTTTCTTATTACATGCAGAAATTTCAATCAATCTTGCGAACTGTGTAGAATTTTTGCGAAGCGGAGATGCCTTTGGGGTAGTTTTGAATTAAAAAACATCGACAGACTGAATTAGTTCACATTCGCCCTTTAAGGGCGCCTCGAGCCGTGATCGTGATTGCTCCACAGAATCGCAAAAATTCGCGAAATTATGCGGGCCGGTCGGGTATGTATGTGTGAGGTTGTAATTTGCAAACTGAATTTGATTTAAAGAATATTTGATTATTTAAAATCTTCTAAAATAAGCAATTTTTTGCCTGAATCGGGTGGATAAGGGCACCGAATATAATTATGCGTACAAGATAAGAAAACTTACTATTCTCTGACTCTATGGAACTGTGGGGATTTATTTGTTTTGGCTTATAAGCCATTCAACCACTTACGATTATAATATTTCAGAAGAATAAAAAGCGGGAAAGATGAATGATTATAATGGAAAGAAGTTTAGCAATTAAAAAAAAACAAAATTGCTATTTAAATTCGGAATTTTGACGTTTTTCGAGACCGACAAAAAACCTAGACTCAAGGGAGAGGTCATTTGCGAATCCCCAGGATCAGCCAGTGATTTCTCAAGAAAATATCGTAATCCATTTTAAACTAAAAACACTAAATTCAAATTAGTATATTTTGACGTTTAAATCATCAAAATCGGCTAACGTAGTCAGCAGATGTGTAATTTCAAAAATCAAAATCGCGATTTTAAAATCTTGGAAATGTAAAAACTGCAATTTTTGCATTCTACGTTAATTTAAAAAGACAATTTCCTAACCCGTTCTAAAATTACACTTAATTTTCCATATTTTGACGTTTGAATCATCAAAATCGAACAATACGGTCGACAGTTGTGCAATTTCAAAAAACAAAATCACGATTTTCAAGTCTTGGAAATTTAAAAACTGCAATTTTTCATTCTATGTTAATTTCAAGAGACAATTTCGTAACCTGTTCTGAAAGTAGACTAAATTTTCCATATTTTAACGTTTAAATCATCAAAATCGAGAAATGCGTTAGGCAGTTGTGCAATTTAAAAAATCAAAATCCCGATTTTAAAATCTTGGAAATTTAAAATCTGCAATTTTTGCATTAATTTCAAAAGACAGTTTCCTAACCCGTTCTAAAATTACACTAAATTTTCTATATTTTGACGTTTGAATCATCAAAATCGAACAATACGTTCGGCAGTTGTGCAATTTAAAAAATCAAAATCACGATTTTAAAATCTTGGAAATTTAGAAACTGCAATTTTTGCATTCTACTTCAATTTCAAGAGACAATTTTGTAACTCGTTCTAAAATTACACTAAATTTTCCATATTTTGACGTTTGAATCATCAAAATCGAGAAATGAGTTCGGCAGTTGTGCAATTTCAAAAATCAAAATCGCGATTTTAAAATCTGCAATTTTTGCATTAATTTCAAAAGACAGTTTCCTAACCCGTTCTAAAATGACACTAAATTTTCCATATTTTGACGTTTGAATTATCAAAATCGAACAATACGTTCGGCAGTTGTGCAATTTAAAAAATCAAAATCACGATTTTCAAATCTTCCAACTTAAAAAAGTGAGAATTTTGCAGTAATTTGTGTGTTAATATCACGAAAATATTTTGTAATTGTTTTGCTATATTCTCAAAATCGAACAACGCGTACAGCAGTTTAGTAATTTAAAAAATTAAAATTGCAATTATATATTCGGAATTTTGACGTTTTGCGTACATTGTATTTTCAAAAAGTTCGACGCCCGACAAAAAAAAATCTAGACTCAAGGGAGAGGTTTTGCGTATCCCTAGGATCCCCCTGTGATTTCTTGAGAAAATGTCGTCATTTATTTTTAAATAAAAACACTAAATTAAAATCAATATATTTTGACGTTTAGAACATCAAAATCGATCAACGCATTCGGCAGGTGTGCAATTTAAAAAATCAAAATCGCGATTTTCAAATCTTGGAAATTTAAAAACTGCAATTTTTGCATTCTACGTTAATTTCAAGAGACAATTTCGTAACCTGTTCTAAAATAACACTAAATTTTCCATATTTTGACGTTTCAATCACCAAAATCGAACAATGCGTTCGGCAGTTGTGCAATTTCAAAAATCAAAATCACGATTTTCAAATCTTGGAAATTTAAAAATTGCAATTTTTCATTCTATGTTAATTTCAAAAGACAATTTCCATATTTTTCATATTTTGACGTTTGAATCATCAAAATCGAACAATACGTTCGGCAGTTGTGCAATTTAAAAAATCAAAATCACGATTTTAAAATCTTCGAACTTAAAAAAGTGAGATTTTTGCATTAATTTTTGTGTTAATTTCACGAAAATATTTTGTAATTGTTTTGCTACATTCTCAAAATCGAACAACGCGTACAGCAGTTGTGTAATTTCAAAAATCAATATCGTGATTTTCTATTTTCGAACTTTGAAAACATTGGCATTTTGCGTTAATTTTATGAAAAGCGAAATTAAATCGATTTTTTAATTGTACCAAATTTGCCACATTTCGACGTTATGATGTCAAAATCGGACGTGTTTGGTAGTTGTGCAATTTAATCAAAATTAAAATGGCAATTTTAAATTTTCGGATTTTGAAGTCGTCCAATTTTAACATTTTGCGTTAATATTACAAATTCAATCAATATTTGTTTTTTTTTACATCGCATTAAATTCTCCAGATTGTTATGTTGGAATCATCAAAATCAGACGTGTTTAGCAATTATGCAATTTCCTAAATCAAAATCTTCATTTTTAAATCTTTAAACTTAAAAAGTGACATTTTCGCATTTTATGTTAATGTCATGCGGGGGCGGATCCCGAAGGTTTCTAAGGACAGCATCCGAAACAAATATTGAAAAGAATTAAATTAAACACTGAATAACACAAATCCAACTTTTATTTTATATACAGGGTGTTTCAGAGCTCTGGGAACGGTCAATCACGTGCTTATTTGTCAAAATTTCGAAAAATGTTTTATTCAAAAGTTGTGTATAATAGTGAGTTGCACGCCGTAAAAATATTTAAATTTATACAGGGTGTCTCATAACAAAGTTACAGACCAAACTTATGTTTTTTTTTAATGGAACACCCTGTATATTTTGTCATTTTTGAATTATATGGAGCAAATAAAGGTGAGTTACTTAAATAGTCCCTATATCTATTGTTTGCCGTTTTCGAAATATTTGAAGATTTGTTGAAATGCATGGTCTGGGTGAAATTTTATTTTTGCCCCAGTGATTGACGTTGAACGATTAAAATCATTTTTATTATTTGGTTGAAGGTTCGAACTATAGAGCCAACCATGATTTCATACAAAAAATTATACAGGGTGATAAAAAATGCGGTAGAAAAACCAAACTTATAAAGTTAAATAACTTCGTTTTTTTAAATGGCACACCCTGTATTTAGTAACGTATTCTTAAGTAGAATCCAATTATTTTTCAGATTGTATAAGGGTTCCCTGTTCCTAATTTCAATAGTTTTCTTGTATTCGGCGATTATCATATCAGGAATAATTATTATAATCTGAAAGATATTTGGATTCTACTTGAGAATACGTTACTAAATACAGGGTGTGCCATTTGAAAAAACGAAGTTATTCAACTTTATAAGTTGGGTTTTTCTACCGCATTTTTTATCACCCTGTATAATTTTTTGTTTTTTTTTCAATATTATGTAACTCTGGTGTGGCTCTTTACAATATATAAAAGACCCTGCTATACCCTGCGATTGACAATACTATGTATCCTGCTAAATTGAATTCGATATATATTACCGATTTATTTGGAGAAACAATCAAACAATCTGATAATGACGACAGCTGTAATTCCATAATTGATACCGTTTTGTTGATAATTCACTTCCCGGCCTCCTTTATTTGAAATATTTCTCGGTAATCCAATTCCAAAATTCGCAACTTTTCGTTTCAGTCGCTTTATTTTGTAGACTCATTTTATAAATTTAATCAACATACTGCTGATAGCAATAATAATAATAAAGTCTTTCAGCCAATAATAAAAATTTCAAATTATAATGAAACATTTCGCTGGATGTATTTGCCTTTGATTAATATACTTTTAAACGTTATTGATTTCGTTGCTTCACACTTTAAAACTCCATCCCTTATATATCATATATTCACAGAGTTTCACCTAATAAATTTTCCATTCCTCGATCTATACGCAATAATCCATAAAACTGTCACACCCACAGCTAATACATCATCCCGTATTTTCTAACACTCTTAAAAAAGTCTCACCTTATGTTCCCTTTATTCGTGCTATACTTGATGTGGTTGCAGAGTGCCTCAAACATACCACTCGTGGTTGTCACCTCTCGACAGTCGAACACCTGAAAAAAAACGAGGCTCATTCAATATTTAACTTACTTGGAAAAACTCGTAAAATTTTTAAAAGAGGTAGTTTTCGGATAATCTCACGGAGTGTTCCAAATGATAGCACACATGGTGGAAAACGTGCATGCGAGAAATCACGGGTAGTCGACACGTGCCCAGTGAGGGAAATGTGAAAAAGGAAAGGAGAATAAATTGACATGTCTTATCTGGAATATAAATCTGGTACCGCCTTTTGTTTCTTTAATGGAGCGGAGCAGCCCTCATTTGCATTTCTTTTGATGAATAATTGAGAATATGTGTTTTCTCCTTTATACTTCACTAGTTTGAATTTATAATTGCCGTTTTGTGTACCGTCTGTTAGAAAAAATTTAATTGGAATGAATTATATTTACTCGTTCAAAATTAATTATCTTATTTTCGGTTAATGAATAAATTAAATCAAATTTAAAGAGTGGTCCACTGAAAACGAATAAAGCGTATTTTTTTAACTTTAATATTATAAGTCGATGATAAATGTCTTTTGCAAGTTTAAACGGGAAGAATTGACCTCAAGCCTTCCTTTGGATGATCGGCCTTAAAAAGCGAGCGGAGGACATATAGTTGGATGCACACATGCTTAAAACGACAGAGAGAAATACCTCCTGAACAAATCTCCCTTCGGCTTTTGACTTTTTGCCCTATTTAAGTCCAAAGTAAACTCTGGCCCCATTGACATCGGGATTTCTTATCATTAACTGAACGTTCCGACAAGGTCTAATGTGCATTTTCGAACATTCACATTCCTGTTTTTACACTTTTTCTCCTGTTGGATAAACCACTGTATTTTATCGACTTTAAATGAGTAAGATACTAGTTTGATTAATTAAATTTGTTCAGATTGTTATTAGTTGTTAACGTTATTTTATTTGAGTTATGTAATAAATAAGCATTACGTTACGGCAATAAATTACAGAAAATGTTATTAACAGCAATCAACATATTTTAACATTTTAAATAACCTGCAGAAATCAAATTTTAGATTTGTAAAGTCTATGTGTGCTGCAACAGTTATATTATAGATGCAAACAATTTAAATGAGATCTTGATTGTTTTTTTTACTTTCTCCGTTACGAAGTACGAGAAAGTATTGTGATCGTGATTTTTTTTCAAAAAATTTTTTTACGGAAATATCCGTTTTGGGGTCCCTAGATGCCATTTGAACAATTTCTGGAAAACATTTTTTTGTGGCTGTGTGTGTGTCTATATGTGTGTGTGTGTGTGTCTGTGCGCGCTGTATCTCAAAAACTAATAGAGAAATTGATATGAAACTTTAAACATACGTCTTATTTGATAATCCGAAGAACTGAAAAGCTTTTGGTAAAATTTCGTACACCGGAAGGGGGTGTTTACCTTAACTGTTTTTTGTTTTTTGCCAATATTTTCTTAAATATGAAAAATATCACAAAAACATTTAAACAAACATTGAAGACGACAAATAAATCAACATCTTTTGCTTGAAAACATTTTTCATAAAATCATTTTTATTCGAGAAAAAAAAAATTTAATTTTTGGTTTATAATTATAAAACTATAATAGTTACAGCAAATTTATGTAAATAATAATTGTAGAGAATGCTAATATGAATAACTTATAAAGAATAAGTTTTTTTCGAAATCTCTTTAGTTTTTGAGTCCACTAAGTTTTTGAATTTGAAGTATAATTTTTCCATCTTTCATAATTTTGACGTTTTAAACGTCAGTTTCATCCAAGTCTACGAAACGTTCGATACATATTTAAAATATGATTTAAATTGAAAATACACCACGAAAGCGTAAATATAAATGATACCATGATGGCCACATCACCATTTTTTTGTTAATGATATTTCGAAAAACGTAGCAATATTTCTAACCAATGCACACACAGACTTCAGAAATCCAAAATTTGATTTCTGCAAAAATTGTCGACATTTTCTGTAATTTATTGCGATTTTTCGCTACTAGGATTAACAAATTTAGTTTTTCTATTTCTTTTTTATTTTTTCGCTTCCATCCATACAGACAAATATGCTCACGTGGATAAGATTTCATAACTTTATGTACGATAATGATTTTGTGTTGGTTAAAATATCTAAAGATTGATTTTACGGAAAAAAAATAGTTGAACATTATCCGTGTTTTTGATTATACAGGGTGAGATTTTTTCTATGTTCTCTTTGAAACTATAAGAGATAGAGAAACGGTTAAATGGGTAAAGAAGAGCAGTTTTACGGGCCCAATAAAACAACACTTTCGAAGTTTTAAAAAAAGTCGAGGGTAACTAGATATTTTGAAAAATGTAAAAAGTGTCAATTTTTTTCAAATAAATATATCTCGGTTATCATGACAGATAGAAAAAACTGTACAGAACAAAGTTGTAGATAATTTTATGCAGCTTACTAAAATAAATTCAGAAAATTTTTAACGCCATCATTTTCCGAGATATGACGAAAACTTACATTTTTTTTAAATGGAAACCATAGTTGGCTATGTCCTCATTAGAAAGACGATTTTTTTCTCTTTAATCCGATAGAACATATGACATAGTTATTTCTAAAAATAAGTGACTTACAGTTATTTTTAAGTTTTATTATAAATAAAAAAATAGCCGTGAAAAAGATGAAAGTAAAACAATTGCAGTTGTTTAAAACAAAAATAAAATATTGTAATTATTATTTTTATAGAGATAAACAAAGTTGACAAACTTTTCGAGTCAAAAAATGAATTACAGTTTTTCATAAATTTATACCGTATTTGCATGAAATATCGCAAAAGCTATTAACGGAAAGTATTGCAATTTTTCTCAAAACCAATCTTGAATTAAAATTGAATGATTTTAGGAAGCTTTGACTGGATAGCAATTGTTATATTTTTTTCGCGTCAACAAAATTATTACAATTTATCATAAATTTATATCGTGTTTGCCTGGAACATCGCAAGTGCTATTGATTTTTACATCAAATCAATTGTTTTTATATATTTTGCGTGAACTAAATTATTGCAATTTTTCAATAAATTACACTGCATTAAATCTCGCAAAAGCTACTGACAAAATGAATTGGAATTTTTCACAATATCAATTTTGAATTAATATTGAGTAATATTTCGAAATTTCAAGTGAATAGCAATTTTGTTGACTCAAAAAAATTATTACAATTTTTCACAAAAATATCCCAAAAGCTATTGACGAAATGAATTGTAATTTTTCATAAAATCAATCTTGAATTCATATTGAGTGATATTGGGAAGTTTCAGGTGGATAGCGGTTGTTTTTATACTTTTTTCGTGTCGACAAAAGTATTACAGCTTTTCATAAATTTACACCATATTTCCATGAAATATTGCCAAAACTATTGAAGAAATGTATTATAATTTTTTACAAAATCAATCTTAAATTGATATTGAGTGATATTGAGAAGTTTCAAGTGAATAGCAATTGTTTTTATATTTTTTTGAGACAAAATTATTACAACTTTTTATAAATGTACATCATGTTTGCGTGAAATATGGCAAATACTATTGATGAAATGTAATCAAATTTTTCACAAAATAATTATTGAATTAATATTGAGTGATTTGAGAAGTTTCAAGTAGATAGCTAATAACTAACTGTTTTTATATTTTTTTCCCGTCAACAAAATTACTATAACTTTTTATTTTGTGTTTGCATGAAATATCGCAAAAGCAATCGACGGACTTTATCGTAGTTTCTCACAAAATTAATCTTGAATCAATATTGAGGGATATTAAAAAGTTTCAAGAAAGTAGCAATTGCTTTTATATTTTTTTTTTCGAGTCAACAAAATTATTAAAATTTCTTATAAATTTTCGTTGTAATTACATGTCATATCGCAAATGTTGTTAACGAAATGTGTTATAATTTTCCACCTAATAATTCTTGAGTTAATATTGAGTGATTTGAGAAGTTTCAAGTGGATAGCAAGTATTTTTACATTTTTCATAAATTTACATCATATTTGCGTGAAATACGACAAATGCTATTGATGGAATGTATTCGAATTTTTCACAAAATGATTTTTAAATTAATATTGAGTGATTTGACAAGTTTCAAGTAGACAGCAAGTGTTTTTATATTTTTTTGCGTCAACAAAATTATTATAATTTTTGAATTTGTGTTTGCATGAAATATCGCAAAATCTGTCGACCGACTTTATCGTAGTTTTTTCACAAAATTAATCCTGAATTAATATTGAGGAATATTAAGAAGTTTCGAGCGGACAGCACCTGTTTTTATATTTTTTTCGATTCAACAAACTTATTACAATTTTTCATAAATTTACACTGTGTTTGCATGAAATATCGCAAAAGCAATTGATAAAATTTCTCGTAATTTTTCACAAAATTAATCTTGAATTATTGTTGGGTGATATTGAGAAGTTTCAAGTGAGTAGCAATTTTTTATATTTTTTTTTTCGCGCCAACAAAATTATTACAAATTTTCATAAATTTACATCATGTTTGCGTGAAATATCGCAAATACTATTGGTGGAATGTTTTCGATTTTTTCACCAAATAATTCTTGAATTAATATTATTGAGTGATTTGAGAAGTTTCAAGTGGATAGCAATTATTTTACTATTTTTTCGAGTCAACAAAATTATCAAATTTTTTCATAAATTTTCGTCGTGTTTACATGAAATTTTGCATATGCTATTGATGAAATGTGTTATAATTTTTCACCTAAACATTTTTGAATTCATATTGAATGATTTAGTGGACAGCACCTGTTTTTATTTTTCTTTTCGCGTCAACAAAATTATTATATATTTTTATTTTGCTCTGTGGTTTCATGAAGCAATCTACGGAATTTCTTGCATTTTATCACAAAATCAACCTTGAATTAATATTGAGTAATATTGAGAAGTTTCAAGTAAGTAGCAATTGTTTTTTATATTTTTTTTTTCGAGTAGACAAACCTATAACAATTTTTTTTATAAATTTACACTGTGTTTACATAAAATAACGCTAAATCGATCTGCGGAATTTATTGTAATATTTCACAAAATCAATCTTAAATTGATATTGAGTGATATGAGAAGTTCAAGTGGACAGCTTCTGTTTTTATATATTTTTTTTCGTATCGACAAAATTAATATTTTTTTTTTATTTTGCTCTGTGTTTTTATGAAATATCAGGAAAGCAATCTACGGTATTTATTGTAATTTTTCACAAAATCAATCTTGAATTATTGTTGAGTGATATTGAGAAGTTTCAAGTAAGTAGAAATTTTTTATATTTTTTTTTTCGCGCCTACCAAATTATTGCAATTTTTTATAAATTTACATCATGTTTGCGCGAAATATCGCAAATACTATTGATAGAATGTTTTCGAATTTTTCACAAAATAATTCTTGAATTAATATTATTGAGTGATTTGAGAAGTTTCTAGTGGATAGCAACTGTTTTTATATTTTTCTCCGCGTCAAAAAAATTATTATAATTTTTTATTTTGTGTTTGCATGAAATATCGCAAAAGCAATCGACAGACTTTATTGTAGTTTTTCATAAAATGAAGCTGAATTAATTTTGAGGGATATTAAGAAATTTGAAGTAAGTAGTAATTATTTTTATATTTTTTCGAGTAAAAAAAAAATTATTACAATTCTTCATAAATTTTCGTCGTGTTTACATAAAATATTGTAATGTGTTATAATTTTTCATCTCATAATTTATTAATTCATATCGAGTGATTTTAGTTTGAAGTTTCAAGTGGACAGCACCTGTTTTTATTTTTCTTTTCGCGTCAAAAAAATTATTATATATTTTTATTTTGCTCTGTTTTTTCATGAAACAATCTACGGAATTTCTTGTATTTTTTCACAAAATCAACCTTGAATTAATATTGAGTAATATTGAGAAGTTTCAAGTAAGTAGCAATTATTTTTATATTTTTTTCGAGTAGACAAACCTATAACAATTTTTTTATAATTATTTCACAAAATCAACCTTAAATTGATATTGAGTGATTTGAGAAGTTTCAAGTGGACACCTATTGTTTTTATATATTTTTTTCGTGTCGACAAAATTAATATTTTTTTTTATTTTGCTCTGTGTTTTCATAAAATATCACGAAAGCAATCTACGGAATTTATTGTAATTTTTCACAAAATCAACCTTGAATTAATATTGAGTAATATTAAGAAGTTTTAAGTGAGTGGCAATTGTTTTTATATATTTTTTTAAATCGACAAACTTATTACAATTTTTTTATAAATTTACACTGTATTTACATAAAATTTCGCAAAATCAATCTGCGGAATTTATTGTAATTTTTCTCAAAATCAATCTTAAATTGATATTGAGTGATTTGAGAAGTTTCAAGTGGATAGCAACTGTTTCCACATTTTTTTCATGTCAACAAAATTATTATATTTTGTTTTATTTTGTGTTTGCATGAAATATCGCAAAAGGAATCGACGGAATTTATTGTAATTTTCTAGATAATCAATCTTGAATTATTGTTGAGTGATATTGAGAGGTTTCAAGTGAGTAGCATTTGTTTTTATATTTTTTTCGTGCCAACAAAATTATCAATATTTATCATAGCCAAAGTCTTGGAATTTTTGTTTATAAATCGGACGTTAAATATTTATACATTAATTTTTCTATATTTTTAATTCTCTGTTCTCTCTTTTATGGTATAAAAAATAAGTTAATAAAAATCATTTACAAAGCCTTTGGGGGTCAGTGTGTGACCCACAGGTCATACGTTCGCCACCACTGTTCTAAACTATAAAATTATTACATATACATTACATTACAGATAGTATGATTAAATGGAATACAGTTTGGAGATGAATGTAATTAATTTGTTCAGAACAAATATGTATTTAATTGTCTATTATTCAAGAATATTTTGCTAGTATAATTAAAGTACCAAACGGACTTCAATTATACAAGCAAAATATTTATTCTTGCATAGTAAACAGTTAAATATGTATTTATTCTAAACAAATTAATTATATTCATCTCCAAAACTGTTAATATCCGCGTGGGTAATTGTTCCGACAGATGGCGCTGCACACAAGTGCCATCGGTTCTATTATATATGCGTAGAGAACAGCACGTTTCCCCACTTATTAGAAATACATATATGCCGCAACCACGATTGCCGCCATTAATATGCGATATATAGACGTCTCACTTGGGCGTTTGCCCCAATCGAACAGATGTTAATTGGCGAACGCTCAATTAAAGCGAAATTAACCAGAAGTCAATCATTCCGCAACATAATGTGTAAGCGTGGATGGAAATATGGCAAATGAGAAATTGCACTTCTGCGTGTAATTTTAATGAAATTCCTCACTAATTGGTGGATACTGTTCGGGTTTAATTGAAGATTGTGTACGGACTCGGTGTTCGTAGTTGTTCCAGAAAAGTTGGTGCACAAATTAGTGGGCAATTGAGGTGGATGCGCCGGGAGATTAATGCGAAATGAGTTTAAAATTAAATAGAGTATATTATAAGCAATCGATTATTGATTCAGTCTCCCTAACCCGTATTCCCTTCATTAAAGAAAAAACGTTGTTTGTTTATGGCGTGTACGCCTGAAGGAAGGTAGAATAATGAACCTGACAAATGCTTTTTCGCTTTTATCATATACAGTTATATAATTTTCTCTTGCTTTAATTAAACCGAATAAGTTGAGGCCCTAACATACAGACGCTCTGTGAGCGAGATACGTGCCTTCGGTCCAAAGTGGCCCTCAAAAGAAGAGATAATCCCGTTCAGGGAGGTTTGAAAAACCTCCGCCATTTGTATTCGACAGAGAGGCAACGAAAGATTAGATTGTAGCCTACGGGGGTCACCTTTCTCACGTGGCCGGCCTTAATTTTGCACCCTCAGCCCGTTCCGATGAGTCTAATTATCCCTTGTCCGTCAAACACTGAACTGTTGTAAATGACAATTCGTAATTTCCTTTGATGATTAATTCAAACGTAACTATGAGTGAATTAATCTTATTGCGTAAGTATTATTAAAGTATAATTAAGAAAATTTTCTATATTTGTAAATGGAGCACAGCTGGGTTTTATTTATTCGGCACACTTACTATAGTAACGAGTTATTTGCCGGAAACACCTGATACTAAAAGGTTTCGGTTAATGCTGCAGATGACCGGTTGCGTAGGAGCGGACGAAACGCGGTAATTGTCATTTAATTCTGGAACTTGAAACAGCCGCACCCGGAGAGGAAGGAATATGAAAATTGATGGGGTGAGTATGAGGGGCTTACGTGAAGATATAGGATCAAGTAAACTTGGGGACGGAGATTTACATAATGTGGAAATCTTGAACGCGTGAATAAATTACGCCGGCTGAGAAGTTGCGGGGAAATCGGTTAATTAGTCAGCAGGAAATGGTTTTGGGAAAATCTTGCGACTGTTACCTGTAGCTTGGACCACTGGATTCGGCCTATGCACCTGACGGCGTTCCTCCATGCCAGCTTTGCCCCGTAGATTAGCTCGGTGTTCGTTAGCTGGTACGTTCCTGATGATTGAATTTCTTGGTCCACCTGTTGTAATCTTGCAACGTGCGCCGGGCTGTTTAATCTGAAATATTAATTTAATAATGTTAAATTGGATTATACGAGGTATGTTTGTAAAATAATTTAATGCATAATGCATTTAATTAAAAATGTTAGTAAAGATAGAATTAACAAAATATATGCATATTATGCATAATAAATATTCGTGAATAAGTGGTCCTTAAAAATATAACTGCTGATGCAAATATTTTAAATTTGCTGTTCTCTTAGTTTAAAGAAAGAAATTGATTTAGTTCCCAACATAAGGGAATGCCGCCATTAAAAATAATAAGAGAAAATCAAGATTAAAAAATAAATTATAATTTGTTTAAACAATTTATAGGGAATTTCTTAAAGTTACTAAACTTGATTGAAAATATGTCAATGTTATATTTTGCATTGTGATAAGCGGATAACGTATTGAGTAGTGAATTAATAATGGGTAGTACGGGCAGTTATTAGGGATGGACGATATTTCATGTACCTGTGATTTTTCATTAGTATTAAAAAATCACAGGTCGTTACTGTTACTAATAAGCGAATTTCACTGCTACTTAAAATCATTGCTACTTAAAATCACTGCTACTTAAAATCACTGCTACTTAAAATCACTGCTATTCAAACTGTAACTTAAACTGTGATTGCTCCTAAAAATCACAACCGTTACCTCAAAACGTAATTGTAAGAAGACAATGGAGAATAACATTTCTACATATTATTTTATATTCAATACTGTTTATTCACAGTTACTGTTATGCTCATGTTCAAATTACGATTTTCATCAACTGAAAAACAAATATATAAAAACAATTTCTACAAATGGTAAACCCAAAATGACTCAAAATTAATTTTACCTTAACATTCATTTTGAAATAATACCACGAAACCAATTTTTACATTGCAAACTTCATTAACTGAAAATTAAAAATAAAAACAATTCACCAAACTGCGGAAATCTCCAAATGCTCCTCCTTGTTCAGGTGCTCAAAACAATTCAAACAAAAATCCATATCTTTATTGAAAATCGTTGAATTTACAAAAACCAAATTGATTTTGAATAAGCGGTACTTCGACCATTGAGGATGATTTTTTTATGGAATTTTTCCTGCGTTTTTTATATTTTTTTCTGCGATGTTTTTGTTCAGGTGCTCAGAAAATTAAAACAAAAATTTTCAAAAATCCACATCTCTATTGAAAATTATTGAATTTACAAAAACCAAATTTATTTTGAATAAGCGATACTTCAGCCATTGAGGATGATTTTTATTGGAATTTTTTCTGCGTTTTTTATATTTTTTTCTGCGATGTATTTGTTCAGGTGCTCAGAAAATTAAAACAAAAATTTTCAAAAATCCATATCTCTATTGAAAATTATTGAATTTACAAAAACCAAATTGATTTTGAATAAGCGATACTTCGGCCATTGAGGATGATTTTTATGGAATTTTTCCTGCGTTTTTTATATTTTTTTCTGCGATGTTTTTGTTCAGGTGCTCAGAAAATTAAAACAAAAATTTTCAAAAATCCATATCTCCATTGAAAATTATTGAATTTACAAAAACCAAATTGATTTTAAATAAGGGATACTTCAGTCACTGAGGATGATTTTTTATGAAATTTTTCCTGCGTTTTTTATATTTTTTTCTGCGATGTTTTTGTTCAGGTGCTCAGAAAATTAAAACAAAAATTTTCAAAAATCCACATCTCTATTGAAAATTATTGAATTTACAAAAACCAAATTTATTTTGAAGAAGCGATACTTCGGCCATTGAGGATGATTTTTAATGGAATTTTTTCTGCGTTTTTTATATTTTTTTCTGCGATGTTTTTGTTCAGGTGCTCAGAAAATTAAAACAAAAATTTTCAAAAATCCATATCTCTATTGAAAATTATTGAATTTACAAAAACCAAATTGATTTTGAATAAGCGATACTTCGGCCATTAAGGATGATTTTTATGGAATTTTTCCTGCGTTTTTTATATTTTTTTCTGCGATGTTTTTGTGATCATAGTCACAGTTTAAAATCACTGATATTAGAAAGTAGCGATCACAGGTAGCAACATGATTCAAAAGTAGCAGTTTTGCCCATCTCTAGCAGTTATGGATTATGTGTTATCTAAAATATAATGTACATGTTTGCATAAAGTTGTTATTTGTATAGTAATGTGATATTTACGATAAATCGTGAAGGGCACTCTGATCATACATTTTCAATGTTTTCATTTTTTTAAGAGGCAATATATCGTCGACGAAGCGGCAATAATCATATTGTAATAAAATGTACAGGGTATCTCGGTTCGAATGTGTCTAAACGAAAACAGGAAGTAAATAATCAAAAAGAAAGTCTAAGATAGGTCCTAAGCTACAACAATTAGCAGAAGCTGTGTATAAACATTGTTCAGTGGCAACTAAAAGTGTGTGACGTGCAATGATTGCAAGAATAACTATCATCTAAGTTGTACACTTAAAATCAGTGGCACTTATGTGGACAATTAATCAAATATACATCGCTATTCCAATGACATAACCTTGAAGGATATCTTTATGGCCAGAAATGATTTGGACGAAGAACTTGATAAAAGGGACTATAAATACCTAAAATCACAAGTGGCTCGTTTTATTTCAAATCACCCAAAATTAAAAAAATATCGTTGCCCTCATGTCACAGATTTTTGTAAAAAAAAATTGTCAGCAAGTACATGATCAAAAATGATGTTTTTTCAGAATTTCCATGCCAAAACTGACAGTGGGTAATTTTAAAATTTCATGAAATAACAAAATGGCATCGACGGGTAAAGTGGCGTTTAAGTTTGTAATAACTATAACTTTGTTATTTATGAACGAATTTTGGTGTCATTTGAAAGATTTGTAAAATGCTGAAATTGTATTTTTTTTATTGCAAAATATATGCAAATTTCAGGAATTGATTACAGCAAAACCACAACCACCTTCCATTTTTTCCTAATGCTTATAATCAATTGTCTTCACCATTAAAAATCTGAAGGATGTTTTTTGTGGTTGGACAATTGAAAAAAACCAAAGAAAATGCATAAAATATTATTTTTATGATAAATGGTTATGCGTAGGCTAATTTTTAACTAGTTCGCAAAACAATCAAGTTTTGTATTTTTTCTATAGCATCCTGAACATTCTAATAATTAATTTTTACTTTCTCCGTTTCCCGAAGTACGGGAAAGTATTGTGATCGTGAAAAATGTTTCAAACATTTGGGGTGGGGTGTGGGGATATCATTAAAATATTTGCATATGGAATTGAATCTTCACACCTCGATGTTCTTCACTGAGTTCCAGTATTTCCCAATCGACTACTAATTCTCGTAGATAGCTGCAACAAATTGTTCTTCCTTAATGGTGATCATTTCTTCCTTGTTTAGCCGTCCTAGAGAAACATGAAATGATTTCTGAAACTCTCTTTATAAGTGGTCGAAAGAAGTGGTTTTCTCTTGTCCAAGGTATTGTGGAAGCAGTGTGATACCATTCTTCCAACATCTTTGAGCATTTTACAATATCTTTATTTGTTACATCTAACGCATTTATTCCAGGAACACGAGTTTTGGAAAATTTTAAAACATCTTCGAGACTTAATATCTGATTCTCATATGGCTTTTGTAGACTTGCTCTGCTGGTTAAAAGTTTTATGGTACCGCGAATTCCATCACATGTATTTTTGCTAAGACTAGAGGCAGAAGAAAATCTATTCTGTTGCTAGTCCATGATCGTGTTTATGATGGCACAAATTTACAAAGTTTTTACTTTCCAGCCACAACAAACACCTTCTTATGTTTTATGGTGAAAACAATTAATTATCAGCATTATCCAGAAAAATTAAAAACGGTTCAGATATTATTTCATTCATTAAAAAAATATTTATAAATAGAAAAACATAATTGTTAGAACGTTCAGATGCAGAAAAAAATAGTGATGTGGCCATCATGTTACTTTCTCCGACTTGATAGTATCATATCCATTTATATTTACATTTTCATGGTTTATTTTCAATTGAAATCATATTTTAAATGAATATCGATCGTTGTGTAAACTCGGATGAAACTGACGTTTAAAACGTCAAAATAATGAAAGATCGAAAAATTATAATTCAAATTCAAAAACTCAGTTTACTCAAAAACTAAAGAGATTTCGAAAAAAAATTATTCTTAATAAGTTGTTCATTTTACCATTCTCTAACATAAATTTGCTGTAACTATTATCGTTTTATAACTATAAACCAAAAATTAAAAGAAAAAATAAAAATTCTCGAATAAAAATGATTTTATGAAAAATGTTTTCAAGCAAAATATGTTAATTCCTTTGTTGTCCTCAAAGTTTGTTTAAATGTTTTTGTGATATTTTTCATATTCAAGCAAATATTGTCAAAAAACAGAAAAACAGTTAAGGTAAACGCCCACTTTCGGTGTACGAAATTTTACCAAAAGCTTTTAAGTTCTTCAGATTATCAAATAAGATGGATGTTCAAAGTTTCATATCAATTGCTTTATTAGTTTTTGAGAAATGGCATCTAGGGACCCCAAAACGAATATTTCCGTTAAAAAAATGTTTGAAAGAAAAATCACGATCACAATACTTTCTCGTACTTCGCAACGGAGAATGTAAAAATGCAAATCTTTATTTTTAATTTGAACTAGTTAAGAATTGGCCTATTTGCATTTTCCATGTTTCACGTCCAACCACAAAAAACACCCTCCTGATTTTTTTATGGAGAAAACAACAGCATTATGTAAAAATAATTTAAGGTGGTGAAACTTGTGGTCGTTACTTGTGCAGTAATAAATTCTTGAAATTTGCATATATTTTGCAACAAAAAATTATTTCATTGCACATTTGTAAAAGTTATATAAAAATTTGCAACATTTTTAAATTCTAGTTTGTAGCTTACTCTTTTATCTTTCAAATGACACCAAAATGATAACAAAATTGGTTCATAAATAACAAAGTTAAAGTTATTAAAAACTTAAAAGCCACCTTGTCCGTAGGCTCCATGTTGTTAAATTGCGTCAAATTTCAAAATGACCCCCTGACCTCAGTTCTGATCCAAAATTTCTGAAAAAACATGTAATCGTTTTTCATAATATACTTGCTGACAAGAAAAAAATACAAAAATCTTTGACATCAGGGCAATAGCCATTGGATGATTTCACGTGGAATGAGCCAAGTGAGTATTATAGAAAATAAAAAAAAAAAAAATTCCATGTAGTCACTTATAAATAATCTAAATGAAATTATTAAAATGTCAAAATGGAATTATGAGTGACATGTGGAGCCATCTATATTACCACGTTGGCGTTAGAGTCATCAAGAGTCGGACAAGGTGAGCGGCAGTTGTACAATATAAAAAAAATCTTAAAAAAAATGTCATTTAAATAAATTACAAACAACCTTACTTGTTGCAGAAAGCATTAAATAAATTTATTTAAATATCATTTATGCATATTTATTTTTCATTTTGTGAGAAAATTTCGTTACCTATTTTAAAACTACATTAAATTTTCCACATTTTGACATTTCAATCATCAATGTTCGATGGTTGTGCTATTTAAAGAATTAAAATCGAAATTCTATATCTTCGAACTTTGAAAACATGCAATTTTGACGTGTTGTGTTAATTTCACGAAAAAAGTATTAAGCAGTTTTCAAATTGTACTAAATTCGCCATATTTTGACGTTAGAAATAATCAAAATGGGACAATGCGTTTGGCGTTTTCAAAAATCAAAATCGCGTATTTAAAATCTTCGAATTTAAAAAAAAGTCTGAATTTGTCATTTTGAGTTAATTTTGACAGACTATTTTACTATTTAAAAAATTGCTGAGTGGCTTTATAATCATACAAAAGCGTGTTTCCATAAAAGGACGCACTGTAATAACGGCCAGTAACCAGACATCGGTAAGCAATTGCAATTGAAGGGAAACAATAATTAGTTGACGCTTACATCAAATTAGTTGATTCGTTGACATTTTAAAATCAAGTTCCTAATCGTAAATATGCATTGCTGTTCCTCTTTTTTTTTAACGAATTCGTACAATTGAATCGAGGTCGAATCCTGCTTTATCAAGCATCCGACAACAATGAGCTTCTTTTATTCCATTAAGGATGCGCCATATTTCATTTCGAGAGAGAAAAGAATCGTGTTTCAATTGATCGAATGAGGAAAGGTCCAATTTGCATGTTGAACGGTACGTTTCCACCCGGGATATATAAACCTAAGTATCGCTTTCCTACCGAAAAGAAACTGAAACATGTGACTGGTGATGAAATGTGGTGTTTATATTTAAATTTAACTTGAGGAAGAAATATTCCTTCTTGCTGACTCGTATTGCTCACACGGTTATCTATTATATATTTGTAATGTATGAATTAGAACAAAACATAAAACTATAAATTTATTACTGGGATTATGTAAATTTGACATTTTTTATTATTTGCCAATACGAAAAATATTCTAAATTTCTGTTACAATTATAAATATTTATCTATTCTATAAATATTTCGAGAGTTTTAGATTTCTATTCATTCAAATGGCTGTAGGAATAATTGATAAAACGAGTTTTCTGCAAATAACTTTTAAGATGTTAGGAATTGCGATTGGATTGTAATTAGAAACAATGTTTGTTTCCTAATTCCGCATGGAATGATATCCAAATGGCTCCAAAATAAAAAAAAAATTAAGTGCTTTGAAGTTTGAAAAGTGTGACACTATATTTTGGACACCCTGTATAATTCATATCAATCAAACTTTGGTAACGGGACTGTCGGGCCTTCTTTAATAAGTACCCTCTATAATCTTATCAACAAGGTACTATTTTTATTTTTAAACCAATGCAATGCTGCAAAAAAATGTTTTTCTAGTTTTTAAATTTGTTTGCTGATAGCAACAAAACAATTTCAAAAATTTTGGGGATATGTAGGTAAACATAAAAGGCACCCAAGTGAGCAACAAAATATACAGCATGTAATCTAAAAAAAAATATCATCGTCACGTGACACTTTTTTGGGCCACCCTGCATAATCAAAAAGATTTTGCTGAAATACGTCCTAGGATAAAAATAAAGTCTGCAAACTATCAAAATCCTTACTTAATTAGTAACTGAGCTGTAGAAGACAAGAAGTGAAAAATAGGAACCTGTATAGTAATTCCAATGGATGCGCCTGGTAACATGATTTGAATAAATATTCAGAAGTATAATAATAAATAATAATAATTTTAAACATTATATATTATTTCCCCATCAGAATATCTACAAACCGGTTTCGACCTTTCAAGTCCAGTGCAGGTAGTGCCTAATGCGGAAACGGAAATTACTATTGGAATATAAATATTCCAAAAACCGTTAAACGTAGAAACACCAAAGTGGCGGAATCTATTGCCTAATTGTTGTACTAAACCAAATTTAACTGGCATATCCACCGGCACATTCCTACATCTGTCGGTGGTTATGCCACTCAGATTGGGTTTAGTACAACATTTCGGCAATAGATTCCGCCACTTTGGAGTTTCTACATTTAATAATAATTTTAGTTACAAAATATGTTATGTCAACAAATTGTTTTTCAAAGCCACCTTTGATTTGTATTCATTAAAATGGCTGTTGGAATAATTGATAAAACGAATTTTCTGCAAATAACTTTTAATGGGTTAGGAATTGCGAGTTATATAATGTTTGTATTATAATTCCGCATGGAATGATATAAAAGTATACAGGGGCTCCAATTAAAAATAAGAAAATTATATTGCTTGAAAATTTGAAAAGTTTAACACTAAATTTTGGACACCCTGTATAATTCATATCAATCAAATTTGGTTAACTAGACTGTCAGACCTGATTTAAACAGGGCCCTCTATAATTTTATTTACGCAGTAATATTTGTATTTTTTATTAATTTTTTAGGCAATTTAATATACAGGGTGTTTCAGAGCTCTGGGAACGGTCAATCACGTGCTTATTTGTTAAAATTTTGAAAAATGTTTTATATAGAAGTTGTGCAGAATGGTGAACTGCACGCCCTAAAAATATTTAAATTTATACAGGGTGTCTCATAACAAAGTTACAGACCAAACTTATGTTTGTTTTAAATGGAACACCCTGTATATTTTAGCATTTCTTGGTTCTTTGTTACTTGACGATTAAAATGACTTGGGTTTCGGCGATTGAAAGCGGGCCGTTTTCGTGTTATCTAGTTGTTTATAGAAATATATACTCTGCACAACTTTTGTATAAAACATTTTTCGAAATTTTGAAAAATAAGCACGCGATTGACCATTCCCAGAACTCTGGAACACCCTGTATAATAACAAAAGAATAAAGTGTGATATTAACAAAATATGTATCACGAAATTAACGCCTCAACCATCAATCAATTTTAGACAATTAGTGCAAAACTGTTTTTGTCTATTTTTCATTTTAGTTTTTTATTTCATTGAATCGATTTTAATAAATTTTTAGGGGAATGTAGGTAAATATAAAAAGGCACCTAAATAAGCAATAAAATATGCAGTATGTAATCTAAAAAGATATATCACCATGACGTCACACTTTTTGCACTATCAAAAATATTTTCCTGAAATGCGTCCTACGATGCAAATAAAGTCTGCAAAATATCAAAATCCTGACTTAATTAGTAACTGAGCTGTAGAAGCCGGGAGATGAAATGCAGGACCCTGTAAATATTTTAACGAAAGTTAATGTTTGCATTTGGTACAATTTTTGTTATTATACGTTTGATTTGACATTTCATCATTTCATAATTACAGACGTAAACATTTTTATATTTTTTTCTACGTCCGTTATAAAATGTACAGAGATGGGCAAAACTGCTACTTTTAAATCACGTTGCTACCTGTGATTGCTACTAATATCAGTCATTTTAAACTGTAGCTGCGATCACGGTTACTAAACACCTTCTGAAATTGTTATTGGTCTCTTAAAAATCTTTCTGATATGATTCTGCTAATATTTGTCCACCTGGTCACGTGAATAGTGTTCCTATTGATATTATACCTGTGACTGAAGGTTATATTATCTGCTATATGAAATAAATATACGACTATCCTTGATTCAGTTCAAAATTCGAGAAGTATTTGGAGATTTTAGTAGAAAAACAGAATGTTTGTTCAGTAAATTTGAAAAGTTGGAAAGTTTTAGGTATGTGGCAAATGTTTTCCTATTTTGGTTTTACCTCTGAAAAAACGCATCTTTTGAAAGATTATTTGCTCTGTTCTCGAAGGATTATTTTGAAATAAAATCATTAACCAATATATATGGATTTTTCAAAATTTTCGTTTTAATTTTTTGAGCATTTGGCCAAAAACATCGCAGAAAAAAATATAAAACGTACAGGCAAAATTCAATAAAATATTTATTATCCTCAATGGCCGAAGTACCGCTTATTCGAAATCAATTTGGTTTTTGTAAATTCAACAATTTGCAATTCAGAAAATCTTCGAAAATCCTTCGAAAGATTTTCGTTTTAATTTTATAATGCTTGAACCAAAACATCGCAGAAAAAAATATAAAACGCGCAGACAAAATTCCATAATAAATCATCTTCGATTGTCGAAGTATTGCTAATTCAAAATCAATTCGGTTTTTGTAAATTGAACAATTTTCAATAGAGATATGAATTTTTGAAAATTTTAGTTTTATTTTTTTGAGCACTTGAACGAAAACATCGCAGAAAAAACATAAAACGCGCAGACAAAATTCCATAAAAAATCATCCTTAATGGCCGAAGTATCGTTAATTCAAAATTAATTCGGTTATTGTAAATTCAACAATTTTCAATAGATATGAATTTTTGAAAATTTTAGTTTTATTTATTTGAGCACTTGAATGAAAACATCGCAGAAAAAATATAAAACGTGCAGAAAAAATTCCATAAAAAATATCCTCAATGGTTGAAGTATCGTTTATTCAAAATAAATTTGGTTTTTGTAAATACCATAGTTTTTAATGGAGATATGGATTTTTGAAAATTTTAGTTTTATTTTTTTGAGCACTTGAATGAAAACATCGCAGAAAAAACATAAAACGCGCAAAAAAAATTCAAAATCAATTCGGTTTTTGTAAATTCAACAATTTTCAAAAAAACATGAATTTTTGAAAATTTTTGTTTTATTTTTTTGAGAACTTGATGAATGAAAACATCGAAAAAAAAATATAAAACGCGCAGATAAAATTCCATAAAAAATCATCCTCAGTGGCTGAAGTATCGCTAATTCAAAATCAATTCGGTTTTTGTAAATTCAACAATTTTCAAAAGAGACATGAATTTTTGAAAATTTTAGTTTTATTTTTTTGAGCACTTGAATGAAAACATAGCAGAAAAAATATAAAACGCGCAGACAAAATTCCGTAAAAAATATTCTCAATGGTCGAAGTATCTTTGATTCAAAATCAATTTGGTTTTTGGAAATCCCACAGTTTTTAATGGATATATGGATTTTTGAAAATTTTAGTTTTATTTTTTTGAGCACTTGAATGAAAACATCGCAGAAAAAATATAAAACGCGCAAAAAAAAATCCATAAAAAATCATTCTCAATAGCTGAAGTACCGCTAATTCAAAATAAATTTGGTTTTTGTAAATTCAATAATTTTAAAAGGAGACATGAATTTTTGAAAATTTTTGTTTTATTTTTTTGAGCACTTGAATGAAAGCATCGCAGAAAAAATATAAAACGCGCAGACAGAATTCCATAAAAAATCATCCTCAATGGCTGAAGTATCGCTTATTCAAAATCAATTTGGGGCTTGAAAATTCAATGTTTTTCAATAGAGATATGGATTTTTTAAGATTTTAATTTTAATTAAAAGTACCTGAACAAGGAGCATTTGAAGATTATCCCAGTTTGATAAATTGTTTTTATTTTTTTTTCAGTTCATGAAGTTTGCAATTTCAAAATTAGTTTCGTGGTATTATTTTTAAATGTATGTTTAGATATTTGCACGGAATCGTAAATTGGAATAAATTTTATGTCTTCTTACAATTATGTTTTAAGTAACAGTCACAGTTTAAGTAGCAATCACAGTTTGTCACAGTTTAAGTAGCAGTGATTTAAAGTAGCAGTGATTTTAAGTAACAGTGATATTAAGTAGCAATGAATTTAAGTAGCAGTGATTTAAAGTAGCATTGATTTTAAGTAACAGTGATTTTAAGTAGCAGTGATTTTAGGTAGCAGTGATTTTAAGTAACAGTGATTTTAAGTAGCAGTGATTTTAAGTAGCAGTGAAATTCGCCCATTAGTAATAGTAACGAGCTGTGATTTTTCAATACCATTGAAAAATCATAGATACGCTAGCTATCTATGTAGAACAGCTTAGAAAAAAAAGAATTCTATTTTGAGACAGGAACAAATGAACGAAATCGTATCTAAAAGTTAGTGCTATTTAATCTTGCAAAAAGAAAATTTTTGCAGGTCTTTAATTTTCAGTATTAATTATTAATTAAATATGAATAATAAGGACGCAGTTGTCTAGTGAGTAAAAGCCAAGCTAAGGATTACAAATGTTAACCTTTTATCTAACATCATTGTTCCGTGTTGTGCACTCATCGGCCGCATCTGGTCCGTTATTGCATTGTGTTAAATTCTTGGAAGATGTGGCAGAAGGGCGGTTTCCGTCCTTTTCAAAAAATCGAGTTCCAGCCCCTTGAGAAGGTTAGTCGACACTCAAATATCACCGAAAATAGTACCCCCAGATTTTACACCGCTAAATAATTTTGTACTGTGTGTCGATAAATAAAGTTACCGCACTTAGAGAAAACCGTAGAGGTATCATTTAACCTCTTCCGACCAATCATTGATACTGATATTTTGGCAGATTATAAGACCTCAATCAAGTTTGCATTGGAATGTGAACAGGTAGGTTAGTATATCTGTACGTCTTTTAATGTTATAATATAGTGTGTATAATATCGTGTAATTATTGTTATCTTGGTACTTTTCTCAATGATTTAAGTATATATTGATTTTGTTCATTTTGTCCTGTAAAGCTACGCGCACACTTGTCGAATCGGACGGACGGCACTCATCGGCAAAAATTGCTTAACATAGTTGTAAACGAGTTAACGCACATTTATCGGTACGGCATGGAACGGATAAATGTGCGTTGACTCGTTTAGAACTGTGTTAAACCATTTTTTTTCCGATGCGTGCCGTCCGTCCGATTTCGATAAGTGCGCGCGTAGCTTTAGTGGGAAACTGTTGGGCAAATAAATACCTATTATTATTATTCCGTTGGTGTTGTTTTAAGTCACTTTTTCTAAACAAGAAACGTCCCTGCGGGTCCTAGTGTTTGCCCCTTTATATTTATATCATTAAACTTGCAACAATCAGTCCTGAGTCACCAATCATCCTTCCATAAAAAAATAGAACCAGAGAAGGTCTAAATCATTATGAACATGTAATTAGAATTTTCTTGATTAAACTATTATATTAAAAAAAGAAGGTAGTTGAAAATTTTAGTACTAAACATACGAACTTTAAATAATATTTCAGCATATTAACTACGCAACAACACCTAACTTTAGGCTTGCTGATTGTATGACAAACGTTGAAATGAAGAAAACAAATCTTCAAAATGCTCAAATACTCAAAACAATCAAATACGTGTTTAATGTTGTTTAATTAATTTAGTAAGTACAATTAACAGGATACAAACAGAATGCGTTAAGAAAAGCTTATTAAAAACATGTCTTTTCGCGACAATAAAAAAGAGCGAAAAGTTATTATCAACGCTCCTGTTTCCATCACCAATAAACAATGATGGCCTCGTAATAAATTCATTACTGTGTAAATAAAGCGAAAAACGATGCGCTTTATTAAGATAAAGGAAAACTGCAAATCCTCTCCCGTTTCTACCTCGCTCAGAAAACCCACCCTTCGATAACATCCCGATTTATTAGCTTGCATAACGGGCCGGGACGGAGCCGGATCAATCGCGTACGCTTGTTTAAAACTAGCATAAATCAACAGCTGCACCAGGCAGAAAAATAAGTGCGAGATGTGCGCGACAAGATATCTCCGTACACACGCTGACACATTCAATTTCCTCAGCGAAATATGTACATTTCTTCGGGAGAGCGGGGAATATTTTCGGAGTGGACTTGTGAGTTTATCTTATGGTGGATGCGCCAGACACAGATAGGGAAAATATTTTTTTGCTTCGTTCTGTATGATGAAGTTATACCGAGGAGATATACGTCTCGTGTTCCTTTGAAGGGACTTAAAACGTCCTAATGTATCGAGTAATTGCTTCTGTGAGAATTTAAATGAGAAATTTAGATGTTCTTATGTAGGAACAGACCATTTGAATTTTTAAGTTATCCTGCAAGGATTAAAAAATGCATTCATTTAGTAATAGTTATAATTTCTTTGAAGATCGCAACTGAGAGTTGAAACGCACTAATGCATCGAGTAATTGCTTCTGTGAGAATATAATGAGAAATTTAAATGTTTTTATCCAATTATGATGTTTTAAACTGACATTATCTAATTCTTAGTAACCACTTTAAATAATTGTTTATGGAATGGTGAATCTGTGATATTACACACCCTGTATAAAAAGTTTTTGTTGAAAAAATGCGCAACTTTAAATACAAATGGGGGTGTCCGAGCGTTTTTTCGAACACGCCCCCATTTATTTAGTATCGAATTTATTCCATTTGGCTGATACACACTGTATATTCAGGATATACCGGGTGTAACTGAATTCTGGTAGACCCCAAATATCATTTGCATTTTTACATATATCTTTATGAAATTTACTATTGTGTTTCTAAGGACTAATGTGTGTCGATATGTGGACTTTTAATAAAAATTCCACTTCCGGTTTATCCGGAAATTACCTTAACTTTACTATTTCAAATAGAACAACCTTTATATTTTTACATATTTTAATTCGTCTCTCAATTCTGAGAGAGTGATCTTTCGGTTGTTGGTTTTTTGTTTAAATTTAAATTAAATTTAAACAAAAAACAATTTTAAATTGAATTTAAACAAAAAACTAACATCCAAAGGTCAGTTATGATACTTCAATGAACTCAGAATTTAGAGACGAATTAAATTATATAAAAATTCCATTTCCGGTTTAACCGGAAATTACTTGAACTTTTATATTTCAAATGGAACACCCTGTATATTTTTACATAATTTAATTTGTCTCTAAATTCTGTGTTTTTAGATGTATCACTCATGGATTACCTTCCTCAAGTCCTGACAAAACATGTCCTCAAAAAAGTCGAGGAAAAAATCCTGATCAAGTCCTCAAAAAGTTCTAGAAAAAATTGACCTCAACCCCAAAAAGAAAAAAGAAAAGTCCTGAAAAAAGGCCTTCGAAAAGACGTAAAAAAGAGACCTTCCAAAAGAGCTGAAAAAGATTCTGAAATCTTGAAAAACGGCCTGAAAAAATTGTCCTGAAAGAAAGTATAATAGATAAAAAAAATTAAATAAAAATCATGAAAAAATTCCCAAATAATTGCTTCTAAAAAAAAGTCCTATTAGAAAATCTTAAAAACCACTGAAAAAGAATCTTGGAAAAAGTGCTAAAAAACAGTCCGTAAAAAGTTTCAAAGCAAGTCGTCCTGGAAAAAGGTCCTGAAAAAGAATCCTAAAGAAAATCCTTTAAAACCCAACAAAAATAGTCCTAAAAAAATCCTGACAAAAATATCCTGAGAAAAGTACTGAAATACCCGGTATATAAAACCAATGCAATTCCAATTTCCTGTTAAAATAGTTCCATCCGAAAAAAATCCTTAAAAACGTTTCGAAGAAAGTCCAGAAAGGGGCTTAGAAAAAATGTCCTCAACAAAAAAAAAGAATTCCCTAAAAAGTCCTAAAAGAAAATTTTTGAAAAAGTTCTGACGAAAAAATTCTGAAAGAAGAGTCCTCAAAAGAGAGCCTGGAAAAAATTCTTTTAGAAAGATCCTTAAAAAAATATCTGAAAAACTACTAATAAAAAAAAACTGAAAAAATTGTCCCTAAGACAGCCCTGAAAAAAAATCCTGAAAAAGTCTTGAAATTTGCCATAAAAGAAGTTTTGAAAAGTCACCAAATAAAGTTTTGGAAATAAAGTCTTAAAAATGTAAAAAAGAATCTTGAAAAAGAAGTCCTTAAAAAAGTCCCGAAAACAATGTCCTGAAAAAGACTTTAAAACAGTCCTGAGGAAAGATGTCTTGAAAAGAAAATTCTTGAAAATAAACTCTTAAAAAAAGTCCTAAAAAAATGTAATTAAAAAATCCTAAAAAAAATCTTGCAAGAAATTCCATACAGATCCTAAAAAAGACCCAAAATTCTGTCCTGAAAAAAAATCCAAAATAGAGAAAAACTGGAAAAATTTCCCGAAAAAGTCCTAAAAGAAAATTCTTGAAAAAGTTCTGACGATAAGTCCTAAAAAATTCTGAAAGAAGAGTCCTCAAAAGAGAGCCTGGAAAAAATTCTTTAAGAAAGTCCTTAAAAAAATACCTGAAAACAACTAATACAAAAATTCTGAAAAAATTGTCACTAAGACAGCCCTGAAAAAAAGTCTTGAAAAAGTTCTGAGAAAAAAATCCTGAAAAAGTCTTGAAATTTCTCATAGAAAAAGTTTTGAAAAAAGTCACCAAATAAAGTTTTGAAAATGAAGTCTTAAAAAATGTAAAAAAGAATCTTGAAAAAGAAGTCATTAAAAAAGTCCCGAAAACAATGTCCTGAAAGAGACTTTATAGCAGTCCTGAGGAAAGATGTCTTGAAAATAAACTCTTAAAAAAGTCCTGAAAAAATGTAATTAAAGAATCCTAAAAAAATCTTGCAAGAAATTCCATAAAAAGATCCTAAAAAGACCAAAAAAAAAGTTCTGAAAAGATTCTGTCCTGAAAAAATAATCCCAAATAGAGAAAAACCGGAAAAAATTTCCGAAAAAGTCCTAAAAGAAAATTCTTGAAAAAGTTCTGACGATAAGTCCAAAAAAATTCTGAAAGAAGAGTCCTCAAAAGAGAGCTCGGAAAAAATTCTTTAAGAAAGATCCTTAAAAAATACCTGAAAAAATACTAATAAAAAAACTCTGAAAAAATTGTCCCTAAAACAGCCCTGAAAAAAAATATTCAAAAAGTTGTGAGAAAAAAATCCTGAAAAAGTCCTGAAATTTGTCGTAAAAAAAGTTTTTAAAAAAGTCACCAAATTAAGTTTTGAAAATAAAGTCTCAAAAAATGTAAAAAAGAATCTTGAAAAAGAAGTCCTTAAAAACGTTCCGAAAACAATGTCCTGAAAGAGACTTTAAGACAGTCCTGAGGAAAGATGTCTTGAAAAAAAAACTCTTGAAAATAAACTATTAAAAAAGTCCTGAAAAAATGTAATTAAAAAATCTTTAAAAAAATCTTGCAAGAAATTCCATAAAAAGATCCTAAAAAGACCCAAAAAAAGTTCTGAAAAGATTCTGTCCTGAAACAAAAAATCCCAAATAGAGAAAAAACCGGAAAAATTTCCCGAAAAAGTCCTAAAAGAAAATTCTTGAAAAAGTTCTGACGATAAGTCCAAAAAAATTCTGAAAGAAGAGTCCTGAAAGAGCCCGGAAAAAATCTTTAAGAAAAATCCTTAAAAAAATACCTGAAAAACTATTAATAAAAGAAATCTGAAAAATTTTTCCGTAAAACAGCCCTAAAAAAAAATCTTGAAAAAGTTCTGAGAAAAAAATCTTGAAATTTGTCATAAAAAACGTTTTGAAAAAAGTTACCATATAAAGTTTTAAAAATAAAGTCTTAAAAAATGTAAAAAAAAGAATCTTGAAATAGAAGTCCTTAAAAAAGTCCTGAAAACAATGTCCTGAAAGAGACTTTAAAACAGTCTTGAGGAAAGATGTCTTGAAAGAAAACTCTTGAAAATAAACTCCTAAAAAAAGTCCTGAAAAAATTCTAAAAAAAATCTTGCAAAAAATTCCATACAAAGATCCTAAAAAAGACCCAAAAAAAAGTTCTAAAAATATTCTGAAAAAAAAAATCCCAAATAGAGTTGAGAAGAAGTCCTGAAGAGAATTCTAAAAAGTAGTTTCGAAATAAAGTCATTTGAAAAGGCCCGAAAATAAGTCCTGAATATACCGGGTGTAACTGAATTCTGGTAGAATTACATCTATCTTTATGAAATTTAGTAGGGTGTTTTTAGAGAATAAAGTGGACTTTTAACAAAAATTCAATTTCCGGTTTAACCGGAAATTACCTTAATTTTTCTATTTCAAGTGGAACAGCCTGTATATTTGCGTGTACTTTAACTTGTCTCTAAATTCTGAGTTTATAGATGTATCATAAGTGACCCTATGGATGTTAGTTTTTTGTTTAAATATAAATTAAATTTAAACAAAAAACAAATTTGAATTAAATTTAAATCAGAAACCAACAACCAAAGTGTCACTTATGATACATCTGTAAACTCAGAATTTAAAGGCGAATTTAATTATGTAGAAATATACAGGGTGTTCCAATTAAAATAGGAAAGTTAAGGAAATCATAAGTGACTTTTTGTTGTTAGTTTTTTTTGTTTAAATATAAATTAAATTTAAACAAAAAAGAAATTTGAATTAAATTTAAATCAAAAACTAACAACCAAAGTGTCACTTTTGTCACATCTGTAAACTCAGAATTTAAAGACGAATTCAATTATGAAAAAATATACAGGGTGTTCCAATTGAAATAGGAAAGTTAAGGAAATCATAAGTGACTTTTTGTTGTTAGTTTTTCGTTTAAATATAAATTAAATTTAAACAAAAAACAAATTTGAAATAAATTTAAATCAAAAACTAATGATACATCTGTAAACTCAGAATTTAGAGACGAATTCAATTATGAAAAAATATACAGGGTGTTCCAATTGAAATAGGAAAGTTAAGGAAATTTCCGGTTAAACAGGAAGTGTAATTTTTACTAAAAGCCAACACGTCGGCACACTATTCCCCAAAAACTTTTATAAAGATATATGTAAAAATGTAAATGATATTTGGGGTCTACCAGAATTCAGTTACACCCGGTATATAGTTTTTAATCATATAAATTTTATTATATAAAAACACTACTACTGATTGTGTTATTTATCAGAATAAATTCCGCACGAACTTTTTATTATGTAAATAAATTTCTCGGCGGTTTATCCACCACCAGGAAGGAAACATAATGCGATTCTCGAAAATCCGCTCATGATTTATACCTCCCAGAGAAGCCTTCCATCACCCCATAATTTCATTTACGAAATAAAAGCAAACTGTAACGAAAGAGGCAATTATTTGGAGATTTCCATCCCTCCTGATTATTTAAAAACCTCCTTTCCGCCCTCCGCCCCCCTCCAAAAAAATACTCAAGACAACTCGTCGCTACTCTCTTCTCGACTATTTTCGATTAATTTTCACGCGATTCGATTGACTGGAATTTCATTACAGCCAGCGCAATATAAACACTCTGAAGAGTGGTCGTAATCCTTCCTGATCCAATAACTAGGTGTTGTTTGTAGATTAAAGCAAATCCATTGTTGATGTGGCGCTGATGTTTGTTAGGGGGTAATTTCCGACTTGAGAATGATACTAACGCGCGTAGCCACAAGTTGGAAAGAATGGGAAGTTAAAGCGTAAATCTAAAAAGTTAAATGAAAAATTATTCAAATGATAAATCGCTTCATGCAGAAGTTTATCAATTGTCAGCGGTGAATCCTATGATAAATTCGTTAGATTTCATCTCCCATTAATGACAAATGTGAATTAATTTATTCAACGGTTTTCACAAATATGAAGAATATTTGAGGTTATTAGGATGCGAGTGTATATAATTTCTTACATAATTTTCACAAACTTGTTTATAAATAGGAATAACACGTATAAACTCGAGTAATTATTTTTGTCCAAAAATGTATATAACTTCTTTTGTGGGGCTGCGGTGACCTAATGAGTAGAGCTCCTGCTCACGGGCCTCGTGGTCGTGGGTTCGAATCCCATCCGTGCGGTCACTTTTTCAGAACGAAGAAGTGGCCGTGCGGGTCCATGGATATTTATATATTCATTATATAATATATGAATGATTATATACATAATAATAAATCTAGAAATCAATATACACACTTAATTAAAACTCTGGCTGAATGGACTAGTTTCCTATGCCATAAAAAAAAACTTCTTTTGTGTATGATGTATTATATTTTTACATCAAGTGTTGAAATGTGAGTATGAACCGGCACAAGCGCTCGCCTCTACCCACTACACCAACGGACTGCCCGAAATGTGAGTTAATTTGACTGGTAACATATTTTCGAAATAACATTCTACTCTATTACTTAGTAATAACGCGAATAGTTGCGACCATTTCTACGTAGTAATCCATAGTTAGCCTGAATTGAAAAATTTCAATCACCATAATTGAACTGTTGTTTTTTTTAATTCAGCTTATTTTATTTGTGTTGTCCTACGCCTTTACAGCTTCTAAATTTTATTATAGTTGTGTTAAAGAAATTGTCTAATTGGGGCTCGTCCTAGCTGAAATATGAATTGTATCCACTAGTGATATATTTTAAATTTAGGTGTAATAATAAATTATGGCAGAAAGAATGCTATTTGTATATCGGGTGTGTATAAATTGGCAGATAAAAAACACGTTGCGATATTCTTCCTAAAATTCTGGATAGAAAATATTGTATCATGCCTCATAGGCCATCAGGAGCCATTTAAAAGAAATGTACATCTGGCAACATAGCATTCACGAGCTGTCCTGTTTTTTCAAATTATTTCTTTATTAATGTATGAAAGTGGGCAGTAGAGATGGGCAAAACTGCTACTTTTGAATCACGTTGCTACCTGTGATTGCTACTTTTTAATATCAGTGACTATGATCACAAAAAGATCGCAGAAAAAAATATAAAAAACGCAAAAAAAATCCATAAAATCAATGGCTGAAGTATCGCTTATTCAAAATCAATTTGGTTTTTGTAAATTCAATAATTTCCAATTGAGATAAGGATTTTTGAAAATTTTTGTTTTAATTTTCTGAGCACCTAAACAAAAACATCGCAGAAAAAATATAAAAAACGCAGGAAAAATTCCATAAAAAATCATCCTCAATGGACGAAGTATCGCTTATTCAAAATCAATTTGATTTTTATAAATTCAATAATTTTCAACAGAGATATGGATGTTTGAAAATTGTTATTTAAATTTCTTGAGCACCTGAACAAAAACATTGCAGAAAAAAATATAAAAAACGCAAAAAAATCCATAAAAAATCATCCTTAATGGCCGAAGTATCGCTTATTCAAAATAAATTTGGTTTATGTAAATTCAATAATTTTCAACAGAGATATGGATTTTTAAAAATTGTTATTTAAATTTTTTGATCACCTGAACAAAGAAATCGCTGAGAAAAATATAAAAAACGCAGGAAAAATTCCATAAAAAATCATCCTCAATGTCCGAAGTATCGCTTATTCAAAATCAATTTGGTTTTTGTAAATTCAATTATATTTCAATAGAGATATGGATTTTTGAAAATTTTTGTTCTAATTTTTTGAGCACCTGAACAAAACATCGCAGAAAAAAAATATAAAAAACGCAGGAAAAATTCCATAAAAAATCATCTTAAATGGCCGAAGTATCGCTTATTCAAAGTCAATTTGGTTTTTGTAAATTCAATAATTTTCAACAGAGATATGGATTTTTGAAAATTGTTATTTTAATTTTTTGAGCAACTGAACAAAAACGTCGCTGAAAAAATATAAAAAACGCAGGAAAAATTCCATAAAAAATCATCCTCAATGTCCGAAGTATCGCTTATTTAAAATCAATTTGGTTTTTGTAAATTTAATAATTTTCAACAGAGATATGGATTTTTAAAAATTGTTATTTAAATTTTTTGATCACCTGAACAAAAACATCGCTGAATAAAATATAAAAAACGCAGGAAAAATTCCATAAAAAATCATCCTCAATGTCCGAAGTATCGCTTATTCAAAATCAATTTGGTTTTTGTAAATTCAATAATTTTCAACAGAGATATGGATTTTTAAAAATTGTTATTTAAATTGTTTGATCACCTGAACAAAAACATCGCTGAAAAAAATATAAAAAACGCAGGAAATATTTCATAAAAAATCATTCTCAATGTCCAAAGTATCGCTTATTCAAAATCAATTTGGTTTTTGTAAATTCAATAATTTTCAATTGAGATAAGAATTTTTGAAAATGGTTATTTAAATTTTTTGAGCACCTGAACAAAAACATCGCAAAAAAAATATAAAAACCGCAGGAAAAATTCCATAAAAATCATCCCCAATGGCCAAAGTATCGATTATTCAAAATCAATTTGGTTTTTGTAAATTCAATAATTTTCAACAGAGATATGGATTTTTGAAAATTGTTATTTTAATTTTTTGAGAACCTGAACAAAAGCATCGCTGAAAAAATATAAAAAACGCAGGAAAAATTCCATAAAAAATCATCCTCAATGGCCGAAGTATCGCTTATTCAAAATCAATTTAGTTTTTGTAAATTCAATAATTTTTAACAGAGATATGGATTTTTGAAAGTTGTTATTTAATTTTTTTGAGCACCTGAACAAAAACATCGCAGAAAAAAATATAAAAAACGCAGGAAAAATTCCATAAAAAATCATCCTCAATGTCCGAAGTACCGCTTATTCAAAATCAATTTGGTTTTTGTAAATTCAATAATTTTCAATTGACATAAGGATTTTTGAAAATTTTTGTTTTAATTTTCTGAGCATCTGAACAAAAACATCGCAGAAAAAATATAAAAAACGCAGGAAAAAATCCATAAAAAATCATCCTCAATGTTTGAAGTATCGCTTATTCAGAATCAATTTGGTTTCTGCAAAGTCAATAATTTTCAACAGAGATATGGATTTTTGAAAATTGTTATTTTAATTTTTTGAGCACTTGAACAAAAACATCCCTGAAAAAAATATAAAAGACGCAGGAAAAATTCCATAAAAAAGCATCCTCATTGGCCGAAGTATCGCTTATTCAAAATCTATTTGGTTTTTGTAAATTCAATACAATTTCAATAGGGATATGAATTTTTAAAAAATTTTGTTCTAATTTTTTGAGCACCTGAACAAAAGCATCGCAGAAAAAAATATAAAAAACGTAGGAAAAATTCCATAAAAAATCATCTTCAATGGCCGAAGTATCGCTTATTCAAAATCAATTTGAAATTTTGTAAATTCAATAATTTTCAACAGAGATATGGATTTTTGAAAATTGTTATTTTCAATTTTTGAGCACTTGAACAAAACATCGCAGAAAAAATATAAAAAACGCAGGAAAAATTCCATAAAAAAACATCATCAATGGTCGAGGTACCGCTGATTCAAAATCAATTTGGTTTTTGTAAATTCAACGATTTTCAATAGAGATATGGATTTTTGAAAATTGTTATTTTAATTTTTTGAGCACCTGAACAAAAACATCGCAAAAAAATATAAAAAAACGCAGGCAAAATTCCATAAAAAATCATCATTAATGGTCGAGCTACCGCTTATTCAAAATCAATTGGGTTTTTGGAAATTTAACCATTTTAAATAGAGATATGGGTTTTTGAAAATTTTTGTTTTAATTTTTTGAGCACCTGAACAAGGAGGAGCATTTGGAGATTTTCCCAGTTTGGTGAATTGTTTTTATTTTTAATTTTCAGTTATTGAAGTTTGCAATTTAAAAATTGGTTTAGTGGTATTATTTCAAAATGTATGTTTAGATATTCGCACTGATTCTTAAATTAAAATGAATTTTGAGTCATTTTAGGTTTGCCATTTGTAGAAATTGTTTTTATTTATTTGTTTTTAAATTGATGAAAATCGTGAATTGAACATGAACATAAGTGTAAATGGGAGTAAACAGTACTGAATATAAAATAATATGTAGAAATGCTATTCTCCATTGTCTTCTTACAATCACGTTTTTAGGTAACAGTTGTGATTTTAAGGAGCAATCACAGTTTAAGTCACAGTTTAAATAGCCGTGATTTTAAGTAGCTGTGATTTTAAGTAGCAGTCTTTTTAAGTAGCAGTGATTTTAATTAGCAGTGATTTTAAGTAGCAGTGATTTTAAGTAACAGTGATTTTTAGTAGAAGTGAAATTCGCCTATTAGTAACAGTAACAACCTGTGATTTTTTAATACTAGTGAAAAATCACAGGTACGTGAAATATCGTCCATCCCTAGTGGGCAGAAAGACCGCAGGTCGATAGCCCAGACGGACTAACACCCTTTTTTGTTTATGTATATTCATCCGACACGTTGTATTGTATTGTATAGTCGGAATAAAGATGATTGCTTGTATGGAAGAATTTTTTTTTTAAGTTTTAATGATCACAATACTTTCAAGAGAAAGTAAAAATAAGATTTGATTGAGAAACAGACATCTCAGCTAATTAATTAAATAGTGAAAATATAAACTAAACAGAATAGCACTTCCAAATTAATTACAAAACTCACTTCACCCAAAGTTCCCCGTCTTAATTGAAGCCGGACTTTTCGGCCTGAACGTATTCAGAAAACTTGGAGTTAATTTGCATAAAACATCCGCCCATTTTTAAATCCATCTCAAACAAACTTAATTTCCTCATCATATTAAATCTGACGTTTTATTAATCTCAATTAGCCATTCAAATTCCTGAATATATATAAATAAGCTAATCCTCCGACTAATAATCACCAAAAATTAATAACACTAGTCCGCCAATTTGATAACATTAAACAATGGAAATGTCAGCTTGATTAATGTTTGTGTTCGATTAAAATCATAATCGTGCCAAAATTGCAATTATTGCCTTCGTGTTCCGGTAATTAGTATGAATAAGTCAATATTGCATTTCCGTGTTTAATAGGATTAACTTGTTGCGGACGTTTGCTCAGTTAATATTCCAGTTATTGGAGATTTCAAATGTCGCGAAGGACTTAATTGATTGCCACTGCTCAATTTTCTAACTTGCCCTAATTGGTGAAAATTACCGCCACGCTACGGTGGTCCATTTAATGGGAAGTCTCTAATTAATTTTCCAATATTAAAATATGGATTTAATAACCTAAACCGTGATTGCTAACATAGAATTATCATTAATGTTAATACATTCTGGACCGGCCTGTTTCAATTTAAATTACAACTTAAAGCGATTTGTTTTAATTTGAACATTTTTTCTCCCCTTATTGTCTTTACGTAAATTGTGTTATTAGAAAATTTGATTTTGTTGAATAAATAAAAAAATAAAATAAATATTGCGTAATTGCATTGAAAGTAATTCAATGAATTGACAAAGGTATTAAAAAAATATTAATTTACAAAAAAAAGAACCTGGCAATAGTGATTTCAATTAAAATTAAAAACCTGCTGCAGTAGCATTAAATTAATTAAATATTAGTTAATACAATTAACATTGTTTGTGCCACATACTTGATGAAACAAAATTACATTTGCGGATATATTTGAAATAAGTTTCAAGTTATAACATTCAGTTAACAGACATGTTTCTCGGTTTATAAAAAAAAAAACTAAAGGCATATGAGGAAACTGAATAATTTAACATGAAACCAAACAAGAATTTTATTTGACTATGATCGGCAAACATATGCCTATTGTAATGTTCCTATTGATGAAGTATACACTAAAAATAAATCGAAAAAAGCAGAGGACCTAGAATTGAACCTTGGGGAAAATGCCCACTAAGTCCGAGACCACAAATATTGATCATTAGCATGGCACTTCTCCCGGAATTGCCATATTCACGGGGATGTTCTTGCATTAGGCCAAAACAAAGTGGTAGATGTAAATCCATTCTCACGCGAAGTTGATTGTGAAATGTTTTGTTGCTCGTTCCCTAATTTTAACCTGTTTTTATTCGCTATTTATAGGTCTCCAAATGGAAATTTCAATAAATGAAGTTTTATGTACTCAGGAGAAATGTAATCATTTGTGGTGATTTTAACGTTAATTTTTTTTAAACAATACAGAGTAATACTCTGTGACTTTATAAGTAGTTTTTGCTTTAGACAAACTACACTGGTGGAAAAAATTAAACACTTGAAATTCGTGAAATTTCGACCATTTTCAAACCGCCATAACTAAGCGTATTTTCAATCGATTTTGATGAATCTTTGAGGGCGGAAAACTTTAAAGAGTCTTCTTTAAAGTCATGCATGCGAACTAAAGCGTAACCCCTTCCGCCCCCTCTAGCACCCCTATGAAAAAAAAGTTTTTTCAAGAAACCATGTCCAACTTTGACGATGTCTACAGACTCGATCCACCATAAAGGCATTAAAATTTGATCAATTCCCGATGTAGGACTCGAAGAAAGAAGTTCCTACGACGATTTGGCACCAAGTTATGGGTGTAAAAAGTGAATTTTGAGGTTTTTCGCACATAACTTTCCCGAAAGAATCATCAAATTTGGTTGAAAAGTCACTGTGTTATGTGCGAAAAAACTCAAAATGCACTTTCTTCAAACACCTATACCTTGGTGCCAAATCGTCGCAGAAACTTCGTTCTTTGAGTCCTGCATAGGGAATTGATCAAATTTTAATGCCTTTATGGTGAATCGAGTCGACAAAATTTTTCCAACTCCGTAGACATCGTCAAAGTTGGACATGGTTTCCAGAAAAAAAAAATTTTTACAGGGGCGCTGGAGGGGGCGGAAGGAGTTACGCTTAATTTCGCAAGCATGACTTTAAAAAAGACACTTTAAAGTTTTCCGCCCTCAAAGATTCATCAAAATCGATTGAAAATACGCTTAGTTATGGCGGTTCGAAAATGGTCGAAATTTCACGAATTTCAAGTGTTTCATTTTTTTTCCTTCAGTATACTAATCTTCCTTCCAAGGGGAGGGACTTCATTCTTGGACATTTTTTTTATTAACTTTGATATCTTATTGGTACAAGTATAAACCCTAAGTATTAATTTTTGTAATCATACTTCGCTCTAAAATCAACACCTCTTTTACTAAGCAATATCGTCTCGTTAGACCAATTACAACGAGGGGTCTTCAAATGTTTTATAATTTGTTGTTTCGTGAGAATTGGAATATTGATTTTTGTGATGTCGGTGTCATGTGTAGGAATTTTAGCTGCATGGTAAATGAACATTTTGAAACATCATTTCCACAGAAGGGGACATTTTTTTAGTATAGTTTTTTTAATACAAGTTGGTTCACCAAAGATATTAAGCAGATGAGAGAAATCCTTCACTTAATTAAAGAAATGTGCAACAGGAACCCTTCAGCTAATCTAATTAATCTTAAAAAGAAATTTTCACTTAACTATAAAAATGGTTTGAAGTTTGCTAGGGTTGCTGCAAATGATACTACTATCCGTTCATCACAAACCCTCCAAAAGCAATGTGGAATTTAATCAATAAAAAACGACCATGCAAATGAACACTGACTCCACAGTGGAAATATAACAAATAATTGTGATATTGATCCGATTTTGATAGCAACATTTGTTATAAAGTGTGATAGGTCTTTCTCAGATATGTGTTTTAAACAATATAAAATCCTTTGAATCTAAAAAAAGCAATGACAATATGAGCTAAATTAAGAACGTTAACGAAATTATTGTGAAACCGTTAACAGATCTCATAAATATAATAACCACCAGTACATTTTTGGAAGAGTTCAAATTAGCTAATGATTCCTAAAGTATGTTCATTAAAAAAAAACCTCAAGTGTGCCATGATTTTTTATTTTTTTAAATTTAATTTGGTAACATTCATCTTCCAAAATTTCTTGGGCTGTGTTAATAGCATCCTGAGTACGTTTGACAGGTCTACCACTTCCTGGCTTACAGAGACATAACAGATCATGATAAGGTATTTTTAAATTAATCATAAATAATGGGAGTGTTCTTCTAATACTCAGCGTCGAATGAATACACCCAATTTCTATCCACTTTAGTCCCATTTCGGAAATAACTTTAACGTTTTTTGCTGGTTGCTGGAAACCATTGTGACTACGGAATAAATGTCACTTTTAGAAAAAACTGACGTTTTGTGTGTTAATTCCTAACATGTGTGCCAACTTAAATTTTTTTAAATAAAAAATCATGGCACACTTGAGGTTTTTTTTAATGAACATACGATATTTACAGAAAGGTAATATGGATAATTACAGACCCATATCATTGCTTCATATTTTCGGTAAAATTTTAGAAAAGGTAATGTCTGCAAATAATTGAATACTTTGTTGGAAACAAATTGTTTTCCAAACATCAGTATAGTTTTCCTCAAGGTTTGTCAACTGCAATTATGGATCTAGTACATTAAATTATTGAAACTTTTGAAGCAGGGCACTCTGCACAGGCATGTTTCATAGATCTTAGCAAGGCTTTTGACTGTGTATACTTTGATCAAAAGATCTTTGCGTGCACGTCATAGACAGCTGAACCTAAGCTCTGACAACATTTTCATGTATTTACTCTCTCTATGATAAGTTTAATTAAACGCAATCATGTGTGTAGGTATGTCGTCCAAGGCGAGAAAACTCAGTCTTCTGTAATGACGTACACGCAAAGGTCCATTGATCAAACCATACCTAACATTACAAGTCTACAACTTTAAACAACTTAAACAACCAGTCAAACGCTTCTGCAATAGAAGCAAGTAGTTTTTGCAATGAGACTTTTTCAGAGCCATTGTCTATTGAATGTTTCACAAGGCTCAGTTCTTGGACCATTACTTTTTCTCATTTATATTAAGATTTCTCAAAGTACATCGATTGTTGCAGAGTGATCCATTTTGCAGATGACACCACACTTATTACATCTGGTCATCATACAGAGAGTATGAGTGTGGGCGAATTAAATAGAACAGCGTTAGAGATCAGGCTTCTTCTTAGTTTCACAGCTATAATTTAATTCTATATGAGGAAAAGACAGTCACAATGACATTCACCTTGAGTAAAGGCATTAATACTAAAACTATCTCCGTCAGATTTTTAGAAATGAACTTATACTAGAGTTTGTTATGAACTGAACAAGGAAACGTGGTTGCCGAAAAGGTAAACAAAACAATGTTTCTCCTTCGAAACCTTAGAAATACCTTATCAGCAACTATTATTCGATCAGCGTATTATTTTCCTTGCAAAGACGAGCAATCAGAATTGTTGGATTGTTGCAGGAATTGGATACCAGAATGATTGTAAACGATATTTTGTGGATTTAGAGGTATTTTACATCAATGTAAATTCTAGAATGTCTGCTATTTGTGAAAAAGAACATACTCAAATTTATGCTGCATGATGACTTACATAATTATAGCATAAGGCAAAGAGATAATCGTTTTCAGCAAAATATGAGATTATCACGGAGTTAAACTGGTGCAAATTATTATGCAATTAATTTTTTAACAAGGAATTACAAGAGTTCAAGAAGCAAGAAAAGAAATTCCACAATTTTGATGATTTTATTAACTTGTTATTTAAATGTGTAATGTCTGTCTGAATGATATTGCTCTTTGCATAATTTTTAATATCTTTATTGTTGCGTAATACACAATTTATTTTAGATGTACATGGTTTTAAATGCATTGTGCAGAGCCACTTTTAAGTTTCTTTCATTTGAGCCTATTCCATTTATACAACGTTTTTATTTTAATTTTCACATTGTCTTGTTTTTCTACGTGTTATGTGTTATACAGATATTCTGTGGTAATTGTAGTCTTAAATTTTATTATGCTTTATATAATTATTATTTTTATTTTGATATCTATATGTTATTTTATATTACGTCTGCAACATGTATACAGGGTGCGGCATTTATCCTGGACACCAAAAACATTATGGAAACGAAGATTCGGAGAAAAAATGTTTCAAATAAAATGTATTTGACATGAAGGGGCTAATGTAGCAGGGATAGGTATTTTTAATTCTAAGTAGGTTTTAAGGTCATTTCAAGGTGAACTTGTTATTTTTAAATGGAAACCTGTAATTTTTATTAAGGAATACAAATTGGATTAATAACTAATAAAATGTTACATTGTGCTGAATGCGATTTCAGACATGTAACAGCAAATATCAATCATGTAATTCAATACCCGGGGGTCCAATAGCACGGGAAGTAGTCGTTTTAATTGATATTTGTTGTTCTTACTTAAGTAAGTTTTAATAACTTTTATCTAAAACATTTTTCTCTTTAGCGCTTACTTTTATTTTTTTTTTCTACTTTTTTTAGTATTCGTAATTCGTTATGAAGAAAATAATAGTATCTCTCACCGACGAGAAGTTGGCCACAACTTTCCAGCCACGGATTTTGTCACCTCCACCATCATCCGAATTATGACCATTCTCAACAAAATGTTATTTTTATTGTTATTGTTATTTATTAATTGATATAGTAGGTTAAGTGGAAGAGAAGTTAATAGTTGAATAAACTAACTGCACTTCGCCTACTCTTGTAAATTTAATATTTGTGATTACTTTTGTATTAATAAAGACAATTTATTATTATTATTATTTAATTTCGCATTTAATTTAAACAGAAAACATATCGTATCCAATAAACTATTTGATTGCAGTTTTAAAAATTGGTGATGAATTAAATTTTTTGGCAGACCGCCAAGGATCCGCGCGGGACAAAAAAATTCCTAAGTGGCGTTTGACGCTAGTTGTACTTGACTTCAGATACAGATGTGTTAATGAACACCCGATAAACAATTCAAAATCATTTATTTGCAGTAGTCTTCATAAATTGCGATGGAAATAATTTTTTAAATCGGCCACAGATTTTCTTTAAAAATTAAATATTGCAAAAAGTAAGCACCGAAGAAAAAAATGTATTTAATAAAAGTTATTTGCTTTAATACGTAGTTTTTGACGCCTTAATAAAAACTATAGGTTTGCATTTAAAAATTACAAGTTGACCTTGAAATTACCTTGAAAGCCTACTTAGAATTGATGACATATATGCCTGCTGCGTTAGCCCCTTCATGTGAAACACATTTTTTTCTCGGAATCTTAGAAGGTAACTTTTAGATCTCATATTAACTTAACTGAAAGCTAAGCTAGAAAAACTCTTTTGTAATACCTTTTCCACTCACTTATCTCCCTCTACTATTCGTCATGTTTATCTAACATTATTAAAATATGCCTGACCCGTATGGTCAATGTCTTTTGCATATGATTATTTAACGATAGAGAAAATTCAAAATAAATGTTTAAGGCTTTATTTAATCCGAGTACAAATGATTCTTGATTATATCAGATTACGTTGTTTTTTTTAATATGCCAACTTTTTCGATCTATGCACTATTTATAATTAAATTATTGGCTATATTAATTGTAGTGAACTGTTTCTACTATTTGCTTTTAATACGTTTCCTGTAAATATGCATTTCTTTAGAATCCCATTTCACATATATAATTATGGAATGAATAGCAGTGTGTGTCGTACGATGAAAATTTTCAATTCTCTCTCAAGTAAAATAGATATTTTTTCATGTACTAATTCATATCGATCGACGTCGTTGCATTGTACTATAATAGTAAAATAACTGAAATTTAAGTGTGTTCTGTGTTTGTGTATTTGCATATGTATACATATATACATATTATGTGTATCATTACTTATGTGTGTATTATAGTTTCTTTCTTTTTTTTTCTTTAATTTGTCCTGTAACTGGCCTTAATGGCTGTTGGGTAATAAACAATAAATACATAAATAAATAATAATAATAATAACTTTATTGACGAGAAACCCCAAATACAAGTATTTAATCATTTGTAAATAACTAGTAATGCTAATATAACATAAATTAATCATTCATTAATGATAAAAAATTAAACAATCTTTAGAATAAACCAATTAAATTAAATAAAAATTAATTTTGATAAATAACACTATGGTGTTGTAGTTTCGCTGTAGTTTATGTGATAATAATGCTTGTTAATTCATTCTCAGTAAGTAAATTTTTGTTTTTATTTATCTGTTACCTCTATTTTAAAGTTTTAAATAGTTGACTTACATTTATATAAATTAGTCTCATTTTGAATGGGTAATATTTTATAGAGCGTTTCTTATCATATAATATTTTTTATAGAAAGTTTAATACGTTAATAAATATTATTATTATTGTTATTTCGATCTATGTATGTGAAAAATACTTTACGTCATTTCCAATTTGGGGACAAATATTTTGCAGATTTTCTCTTACCAAATCGTTTAGGGGGCAATTGGGCGCTTTATGGAGGATTCGACAGTTATGAGAACAGCACGCACAACCCCAATTCCGAACAGAGTCAAGAGTCAAAGTGATAAAATAAATATGAAATATGTGAAATAACCTACTTTTAATACAATATGAAAAGGTGTAATTGGGTTTTGTAACATTACTTGTAAAAAAAAATCGTTTGATTTCTTCGGTGTAAAGAAACAAATTTTCGCTTTCATGTTTATCAATTTAATTTAATTGATACAATAAATAGTCTTTATTCAGGTGTAAATACATTTATATATACTGAAGGAAAAAAAAATGAAACACTTGAAATTCGTGAAATTTCGACCATTTTCAAACCGCCATTACTCGGCGTATTTTCAATCAATATTAATAAATCTTTGAGGGCACAAAAAACTTTGAAGTGTCTTCTTTAAAGTCATGCATCCGAACTTAAGCGTAACCCCTTCCGCCCCCCTCTAGCGCCCCTGCGAAATTTTTTTGGAAACAATGTCCAACTTTGACGGTGTCTACGGAGTTGGAAATATTTTATCGACTCGATCCACCATAATGGCATTTAAACTTAATTAATTCCCTACGTACGACTCAAAGAACGAAGTCCCTACGGCAATTTGGCACAAAGTTATCGGTGTTTGAAAAAAAGTGCATTTCTAATTCCATTTAAAAAAATGCCAATGATGTCATAACTCAAAAGTTGCTGACATAATAATTTATAATACGAATAAATAAAAAATCGAATTTTTCGAGGATTTTTTTTTGTTCTATATAAAAAAAAAAACCTGTGTATATACATGGTATCCACGGATTCATTCTCAACATGGGGATCTTATTATAAGAGCTAGAGATTTGCGTAAACGGAATGAAATACTTCTTATACTTACCTAAATTGTACTAATCTCCTTAAAAAAATCTTTTGATATATTACGTAGTTCAGGCGCTATAGCGAATAGAGATAACAAATTACACATTTCTGAATAGTGAAAAAAACAATCTCTTTTGAATGGTACCATAGCTAACTATGACCCTCATAAGAAAAAACAAAGTTGACCCTTGTAACTCATCCTCAACCAGATTGAAACAACTCTTCGGAGAGATAACCAGTCGGGTGAACTATAGTCTTCATAAACCTCTATCTAGGCTATTACACACTGCTAATTGCCTCTTACCTTCACCGAATTTTGATTTATTCTTAAAAAATTATAGCTTGTTCCGTAAGTCATTATACCGGGTGTGGCACTTAAGACGCCTCGGACCATAGCTCCTTTACGATAAAAGCTATCAAAAAAAATCTAAGAACAAAGTGGTGCATAGTTACTGTCGCTATGTTTCAAAAATATTTCTAATCATCAGTGGCGTGCCGTACTCCAGTGGCGTACTAAACTTATGTTTTTTTAAATGGAATGCCCTATTTTTTATTGCAGATTTGGAAAGTGCTCGACGAGTACTTATTTTTTTATCTAACATGTTATACCCTTCACTTTAGCGGTTTCGCTGTTATAACCCCTTCTTTCAAAATTGCGCCCCATTTTTGAGATTTTTTTGTAGAGAAACTAATTGACGCCGGCGCCTAAATTTTGAATTGAGGTACAGGCTAAGACCTCGTATACCTTCACATAATTTTTTTTCGGGTAATTTATGGAAAAAAAATAATTTTTGATTGATCTTCGCATGTTGTCATTTTTTTTCGAAAATTTCAAATGGCACCCCCCTAAAAAAATTACGGCGTTGTACAGCCAAAACTCTAAATTTTTCATTGGTGTAAAAAAAATTACACATTGCATAACAAAATTTCGGAGAAAAAAGGAATTTCATCGCAAATGTCGGGAAACGTTTTCCGTTCCCAAGTGTGCCATGAGAAAACAAAGGATTGGTAATTGTCAAAGTAAATTATTAGACGTCAGTAGCAGCCATAAGTCATTTTTGATAAACGTTCTAAAAATGTTCCGAACTCAAGAGGAAATGGTTGACATGATATTTATTCTTGGAGAATGTAACAAGAATTGTTTCTTGGCATCACGAGTGTACGCTGCGAGATATCCGCACAGGGCACATCCAAATGAACGTGCATTTCAAAAAGTGTTGGAGAGATTTACTACTACGGGAAGTGTGAAACGGCCAAGGAGAGTTAGAAAGAAGGCAGTTATTACCGAAAATAATGAACTGCAGGTTCTGGAGGCAGTTATTGAAGATCCTCATACCAGTATCCGTGATATTAGTAGGAATCACGATATTTCAACGCGATCCGTACATCGTGTTCTTAAAAAGTACAAATTCCGTCCATTTAAGATTCAACTGCACCAAGAATTGCAACCTCAAGATTTTCATGCGAGGCAAGATTTCTGCATGTGGGCTATCAATAAAATTGAGCAGGAGGAATAATTTCTTATGCGCGTATTATTTTCTGATGAAGCAACGTTTCATAGAAATGAGCATGTCTATCGCCACAACTACCATTATTACGCCGATGAAAACCCACAAGCCATGCGAATGATAAACCACCAGCAAAGATGGTCGCTGAATGTTTGGGGAGGCATACTTGGAGAACACCTTTTGGGTCCTTATTTCATCGAGGGGCACCTGAACGGCAACAGTTATTTGAGGTTCCTTCGCGACGACTTGGATGATCTCTTGGAAAATGTCCCTCTAGCCGCTCTTCGACAGATAGTTTTCCAGCACGATGGAGCTCCTGCACATAATAGCTGTGTCGTTTGGGAATTTCTCGATGAAACGTTTCCGGACTCCTGGATTGGTCGTGGGGGTCCTGTGAGGTGGCCGCCAAGATCACCAGACATCACTCCCCTTGACTTCTTCCTTTGGGGCCATATCAAAGACGAGGTTTACAGGACGGTACCAACTACTGTCGAGGATATGAGGGAGAGAATCCGCGCGGCTTTCCGCGGTATATCACCAGAAGTCCTTAGGGCAGTGTCTAGAGCCTGTGAGTCGAAGTTGCGGTTATGCCTCCAGCAGGAAGGTCGTCATATCGAACATTTAGTTTAAGTTGTTAAATTTTCTTTATCTGCATTTTTCATATCATGTTGAATAAATAGGTACATACTATTATGTTGACCGTATTTGTGTATTTGTTTTCTCATGGCACACTTGGGAACGGAAAACGTTTCCCGACATTTGCGATTAAATTCCTTTTTTCTCCGAAATTTTGTTATGCAATGTGTAATTTTTTTTACACCAATGAAAAATTTAGAGTTTTGGCTGTACAACGCCGTAATTTTTTTAGGGGGGTGCCATTTGAAATTTTCGAAAAAAACGACAACATGCGAAGATCAATCAAAAATTATTTTTTTTTCATAAATTACCCGAAAAAGAATTATGTGAAGGTATACGAGGTCTTAACCTGTACCTCAATTCAAAATTTAGGCGCCGGCGTCAATTAGTTTCTCTACAAAAAAATCTCAAAAATGGGGCGCAATTTTGAAAGAAGGGGCTATAACAGCGAAACCGCTAAAGTGAAGGGTATAACATGTTACATAAAAAAATAAGTACTCGTCGAGCACTTTCCAAATCTGCAATAAAAAATAGGGCATTATATTTAAAAAACATAAGTTTGGTACGCCACTGGAGTACGGCACGCCACTGATGATTAGAAATATTTTTGAAACATAGCGACGATAACTATGCACCACTTTGTTCTTAGATTTTTTTCGATAGCTTTTATCGTAAAGGAGCTATGGTCCGAGGCGTCTTAAGTGCCACACCCGGTATATTATTAATTTGAATATGACTATTTCATAATTCATATTTTTTACAATTTTTTTAGTTTCTAGCTATTATGTTTCAATTCAGTTTCTTTTATTATTTTTATTTCATTTCATTACATGTAATTTATGCATTTTTCTTATTATTATTTTATATGGAGATTTCGTTAAATAAATAAATAAATAAATAAATTGACACTACAAGATTCCCATTAAAAAAGTGCCTTAAGAACATGCAAATTTAATGCGACTCTAAAAATAAATGAGCTATAACAGAAAATAAAAAAAAAACAAAAATTCACTTATTTCGTTATAGCGCCTGAACTACGTAACGTATCATTTTTTTTGGGTTTAGTACTATTTTAGCTATGGGGTATTTAACCAAATCTCTATCTCATAATAACGGAGATCCCCATGTTGAGAAAGACTCTGTTGACGCCCTGTATATACAGGGTAAGTTTTTTAGGTGTTCTCTATGGGAATTTCGGAAACTATAAGAGATAGACAAATTGTTAAATAGTCCAAATGGTGCATTTTAGTAACAAAAATTTCCTACCCACGGCTATAGATTTTCAGTGCGTCTTATTGATTTTATAATCAGAAATAATCATTTATGGCCTATTTAATAGCCTAGTTGTTTACTCTAAAAATGTCCTAAATCTATATTCCCTTTTAATATCCTCCCATAAAAAAATACTCGATTTATAGTATCAATGATCTATTATTTACATTAAATTCGCTTAGTAATTTTCACTAAGCCATTACTATATTTCCGTTAAGACTTCTTAAAATTGGATTCCATTTGACTGACAATAATAACCATCACGTTCAATTTACCGTCAATAGCTATAATAAAATATTTGTTTTATTGCGCCAATTTCTCTAAACTGAAATAAAAACAAAAACTTGAAACGTTTCCCGTTTGAAATCGCATTACATCTGCTCCAGTTTTTCCCATAAGATAACTTTTTTAAGGCCCTCGCGAATTTTTCCCCGCAATCACCCGAACCTCACACAAAACCTCCAGTTATTATGCGCCCGGTGTACTTTTAATTTGTTCACTCTTGCAGAGAATAAAAAGGGCGGACAATGGTTTCATATTAAAATGTTAATCAAGAGTTAGTAATTATCTGCCGGGAACAATGGCGGAGCGGGAGTCAATTAATGCGACGAAAAAGATTTTATTAAGGGCGGAATGTTTCCGGAAAGGTTAATCGAGATTATGAGAAATGAAGAATTTTTTTGCAGCTTTGTATAGATACAGAAAACATAATCATAAATTTATAGGAAATCAATAAAAAAAATCAGCATTGTAAGCAGATTCTTAAATTAGAAGAAATATTGACTTTATAATAAAACGTGACTGTGTTTTACATATATTTATCGAATAACTGCTACAATTGTTTAACCACATAGCGACTTCATCAGGTAAATGAACAATGGCATAAACATGATTTGTTATGTAATTACTTCTACTTTCTATGCACATTTTTAATAATAAACAATATTGTAAATAATAATTCATTTTCCTCGATTTGTATTAATCGTTTAATATTCTTATATTAATAGCTATAATAAAAGAAGCTGATATAGTAAGATCTATAAAAGCGTAGAGATTACAAGGGTTCATACATTTCATGAGAATGGAGAGAGGATGAGAGACAAACGAAATGACACAGTGGTTGCCAGCGCAAACAAGATCGAGAGGAAGGCCGAAGAGGAGATGGAGGGACAAAGTAATAGAGGACCTGCAAACCATGCATACCACGGAATAGAGAAGACTCGATGAAGAAGAATGGAGGCGTGTTGTAGCGCGGCCAAGACCGATCCATGGTTGTCGTGCCAATGGAAGAAGAAGAAAAAGAATTTGTGGGAAATTGGAAGACTAAGGACTTGAAGAAGAAGAAGAATTTGTGGGAAATTGGAAGACTAAGGACTTGAAGAAGAAGAAGAATTTGAGACAAATTGGAAGACTGGACTGAACTTCATGGCTTTCTACCCCCCAGTTTCGTTTGGGTAGCTGTGCGAGTTGTCCAGGAATGCAAAAAAAAATCAACAAGAGATGGTGGTAGTCTAGTAGGTAGAGTATCTGCTTCTAGGCCCGTCGGTGTGGATACAAGTCTCATCCGGGAAGTTTCATTTTCAACATAAAAAATTACGGGTCCATGGATTACTGATGAGATAAACGGTTATTTTCCAGTAATGGTGACAACAGTTACTGTTATTACAATATAACTGGTTATTTAAACAATTATTTAGTAACCGTTATTTAGAGTAACCTCAGAAAGTAACAGTTTGTAAGAAAATGAATATTGGATGCGAATTAAATTGTTCCCGATTCTACAATGTAGAGTTAATAAAATTAGAATAATATAATTAAGAAATATTTTAATTATCTAATTAACAAATTTGTTTAATAAATACATCAGATTAAAATAAAGGAAGTGTGGATGAGATCACGGTATGCAGGCGCTTGTACACTTTCACACGTTGTCTGATATCGATGATTCCGTCAAAATGTGTTAAGTGTAGTGGAATTTTCAATTTTGGTTTGCTTTTCTTTTTCATGAAATTCACGCAAAATTAGTGATGGGCAAGATCGAGTATCTCAAAGATCGATCAATCGGTGATCGATCAGTTTATGTATCGAGCCGCTCGATCTTTATCTCGATCTGCTCGAGCGGCTTGTGAAGATCGAGCCGCGTTGATCGATCAAAAGATGAGCGGCGTTGATCGATCAAAAGATCGAGCAGCGATGATCGATCAAAAGATCGAGCAGCGTTGATCGATCAAATGATCGAGCGGCGATGATCGATCAAATGATCGAGCGGCAATGATCGATCAAACGATCGAGCAGCGTTGATCGATCAAAAGATCGAGCGGCTTGAAAAGATCGAATGGCTAGGATCGAGCACTCGATCTTTTTTGATCGATCTAAGCAAATCACTAAGCAAATTGCCAAAATCGCACGGACATAAAGTCCGAAAATAGAAAATCACATTATTGATTTTTGAAATTGCACAACGGCCGACCGCCTTTTCCGATTTTGAAGATTCTAACGTCAAAATTTGGAAAATTTAGTATAACTTTAAATCGGGTTATGAAATTTTCTCCTGAAATTAAAAAAAAAAAATGTTTTCATTTCCAAGAATTTAAAATCGTGATTTGATGATTCTAACGTCAAAATCTGGAGAATTTGGTGATATTTAGAAATTGTAATTTTTTTTTTGTAATTAATTAAACGTCCAAATTGCACGTTTTAGAAGTGCCAAGATTGAAATATGTGATTTTCATTTTTTAAATTGCACAACTGCCAAACATGTTGTCCCATTTGTTAATTCTAAGATCAAAATGTGACGAATGTAATGCAATTTAAAATCTGGTTATTAAATGTTTTGTAAAATAACGAAAAATGTCAATATTGCACAATTTCGAAGTGCAAAGATTTAAAAATTTGATTTTCATTTTTTAAATTGCACAACTGCCAAGCACGTTGTCTGATATTTATGATTCTAACATCAAAAAGTGGAGAATTTAATGCAATTTTAAAACTGGTTAATTAATATTTTGTGAAATTAACGAAAAATGTCAAAATTGAATAATTTCGAAGTGAAAAGATTTAAAAATTTGATTTTCATTTTTTAAATTGCACAACTGCCAAACACATTGTCCCATTTTTGATTCTAACATCAAAATGTGACGAATGTAATGCAATTTAAAATCTGGTTATTAAATGTTTTGTAAAATAACGAAAAATGTCCATATTGCACAATTTCGAAGCGAAAAGATTTAAAAATTTGATTTTTAATTTTTAAATTGCACAACTGCCAAACACGTTGTCCGATATTTATGATTCTAACATCAAAAAGTGGTGAATTTAATGCAATTTAAAAACTGGTTAACTAATATTTTGTGAAATTAACCAAAAAATGTCAAAATTACACAATTTTGAAGTGCAACGATTTAAAAATTTGATTTTCATTTTTCAAATTGCACAACTGCCAAATACGTTGTCCCATATTTTTTTTAATAATAATAATAATAATAATAATAATACTTTTATTTCCCAACAGATCGTGGAATCTAATTACAGGGAAAAAGTAATAAAGATAATAAAGATTTACGATTCTAATATCAAAATATTGAGACTTTAATGCAATTTAAAAACTGGTTATTAAATTTTTTTTTAACTTAACGAAAAACGTAAATATTGCACGATTTCAAAGTACGGTGATTTAAAATTGTGATTTTGATTTCTTTTTATATAGCACAGCTACCAAAACGCAATACTTCTAAAATCAAAATATGGCGAATTTAGTGCGATTTAAAAGCTGCTTATTATTTTTCTTGTGAAATCAATGAAAAACGTCAAAATTGCACGATTTTTAAGTGCAAAAATTAAAAATTGTGATTTTAATTTTTTTCTTAATTACATTGCTGCCAAAAAAACGTTGCCTGAGTTGATATGAGTCAAATTTAGTGCAATTTAAAGTCTGGTTTCATGTTCTTTTTCATCAAAATCAAGCAAAATGCCAAAATAGCACCTTTTCAAAGTCCGAAACACCGAACGTTTTGTCCGATTTTAATGTCAAAATGTAGAAAATGTAGCGTAATTGTTTTAAGATTTAAACGCGCCATTTTGATTTTTAAAATTACACAAATGCGGAATTAACGAAAAATGTCAAAATTGCACAATTTTGAAGTGAAAAAATTTAAAAATTTGATTATCATTTTTTAAATTGCACAACTGCCAAACACGTTGTCCCATATTTACTATTCGAACATCAAAATATGGAGACTTGAATGCAATTTAAAAACTGCTTATTAAATGTTTTGTGAAATTAACGCGAAACGTTAACATTGCACGATTTTCGAAGTTCGAAGATTTAAAATTGTGATTTTGATTTTTTTTTAAATAACAGAACTGCCAAAACAGGATATTTCTAAAACCAAAATGTGGCGAATTTAGTGCGATTTAAAAGCCGCTTATTAATTTTTTGTGTGAAATCAACGAAAAACGTCAAAATTGCACGATTTCTAAGTGCAAAAATGAAAAATTGTGATTTTAAGTTTTTTAATTACATTGCTGCCAAAAAACGTTGTCTGAGTTGATATGAGTCAAATTTATTGCAATTTAAAATCTGGTTTCATGTTCTTTTTCATCAAAATCAAGCAAAATGCCAAAATAGCACGTTTTCAAACTCCGAAACACCGAATACTTTGTCCGATTTTGATGATTTTAATGTCAAAATGTAGAAAATTTATCGTAAGATTTTTAACGCGCAATTTTGATTTTTTAAATTGCACAAATTCGGAATTAACGAAAAATGTCAAAAGTGCGAAGTGAAAAGATTTAAAAATTGGATTTTCTTTTTTTAAATTGCACAACTGCCAAACACGTTGTCCCATATTTACGATTCTAACATCAAAATATGAAGACTTGAATGCAATTTAAAAACTGGTTATTAAATGTTTTGTGAAATTAACGCGAAACGTTAACATTGCACGATTTTCGAAGTTCGAAGATTTAAAATTGTGATTTTGATTTTATTTTAAATAACAGAACTGCCAAAACAGGATATTTCTAAAACCAAAATGTGGTGAATTTAGTGTGTTTTAAATGCTGCTTATTATTTTTCTTGTGAAATCAACGAAAAACGTCAAAATTGCACGATTTCTAAGTGCAAAAATTAAAAATTGTGATTTTGATTTTTTTTTAATTACATTGCTGCCAAAAAACGTTGCCTGAGTTAATATGAGTCAAATTTAGTGCAATTTAAAATCTGGTTTCATGTTCCTTTTCATCAAATTCAAAGAACATGCCAAAATAGCACGTATTCAAAGTCCGGAACACCGAACGCTTTGTCCGATTTTAATAATTTTAATGTCAAAATGTAGAAAATTTAGCGTATTTTTATAAAGATTTTAAACGCGCGATTTTGATTTTTAAAATTGCACAAATGCGGAATCCGTCCTATTTTGATGGTTCAAACGCCAGAATATGATGAATTTAATGTAATTGTGAAACATATTACGACATTTTCTCGTGAAATCACTGGCGGCCCCAAGAGACGGGCAATTGATCCCCCGTCCCCGTGAGCATAGTTTTTTCTGTCGTTTGCAGTGAACTTACAGAAATTTCAGCGGTGGCATTTAAAAAATAAATATTTTTTTCGTTTTTGGTAATTTTTCATCAAATTCTTTTAAACATTTTTTTAGTGTAAAGCCTTCTGGATCCATCACTGAATATAATTTTTCATTAAATCCATTTGAACATTTTTTTCGTGTAAAGCCTTTTGGATCCATCACTGAATATAATTTTTCATTAAATTCATTTGAACATTTTTTTAGTGTAAAGCCTTCTGGATCCATCACTGAATATAATTTTTCATTAAATTCATTTGAACATTTTTTTTAGTGTAAAGCCTTCTGGATCCATCACTGAATAGATTTTTTCATTAAATTCATTTGAACATTTTTTTAGTGTAAAGCCTTCTGGATCCATCACTGAATATAATTTTTCATTAAATTCATTTGAACATTTTTTTAGTGTAAAGCCTTCTGGATCCATCACTGAATATAATTTTTCATTAAATTCACTTGAACATTTTTTTAGTGTAAAGCCTTTTGGATCCATCACTGAATATAATTGTTCATTAAATTCATTTAAACATTTTTTTAGTGTAAAGCCTTCTGGATCCATCACTGAATATAATTTTTCATTACATTCATTTGAACATTTTTTTAGTGTAAAGCCTTCTGGATCCATCACTGAATATAATTTTTCATTAATCTCATTTGAACATTTTTTTTAGTGTAAAGCCTTCTGGATCCATCACTGAATATAATTTTTCATTAAATTCATTTGAACATTTTTTTAGTGTAAAGCCTTCTGGATCCATCACTGAATATAATTTTTCATTAAATTCATTTGAACATTTTTTTAGTGTAAAACCTTCTGGATCCATCACTGAATATAATTTTTCATTAAATTCATTTGAATATTTTTTTAGTGTAAAGCCTTCTGGATCCATCACTGAAAATAATTTTTCATTAAATTCATTTGAACATTTTTTTAGTGTAAAGCCTTCTGGATCCATCACTGAATATAATTTTTCATTAAATTTAAGTAAACATTTTTTTTAGTGTAAAGCCTTCTGGATCCATCACTGAATATAATTTTTCATTAAATTTAAGTAAACAATTTTTTTAGTGTAAAGCCTTCTGGATCCATCACTGAATATAATTTTTCATTAAATTCATTTAAACTTTTTTTTTAGTGTAAAGCCTTCTGGAGCCACTTCTGAACACAATTTTTCATCAAATTCCTTTGAGTAGAGTTTTCGGGTGCTCTCCCTCTTAGAAACCTCTGGATTTGCACCTGAATATTAGCGAGTCATCCCTAGATGGCATATGGGTTCTGATTTTGAGTCAGAACGTCTGACACGCCATTATTTGAACGTGTTCGTATCATCAAATCACGACCTCAAATTACGTTTTAGTAACCGACGTTATTGAACTGCTCCGACAGTTCCGACGTTTCACATATTTTTTTTCCACTAGCGGCTGAACGAATTACAGTTATTATAAATACTGCTTATTGATCGTTTACTGTTACTAAGAAGTGATTCATTTTTTAAACGGTCACTGTTACTAAGAAATGATTCGTTATTGAATCGGTTACTGTTACTAAAAAGTAATTCGTTATTGAATCCGTTACTGTTACTAAGAAGTTATTAGTTATTGGAGCGGTTACTATTACCAAAAATTGATTTGTTGTTGTTTTGGTTATTTTTATTAAGAAGTGATTTGTTTCGAAAAATGCATCCCTGATGCAATTGAAATTCAATTAACTGACCCTGCATATAAATGTAAGTTTAAGTTCTAGAAACGGGTGAAAAGCTTAAATTAGTTTCTTTCATGATTTTGGTAGAAGCCCGCACAGTAATTAAAGTAAACTATTGCATGCCGATGTATATTATTAATTACAACATTTCAATTTCAAATATCAATAATTTATTCGCTTATAAATTCCCAGAATAAACTCATTAAAACAAACTGTGGAATTGGTGAATGCGCCGGGCACCGCATTGTAATAAACAGTTAAAATTAATAACGAGTATTTGTAACATTTACATTCTAATAAATATATGAATGGTAGATGATGTCATGTGCATTTCTAGTAGAGAAAATGTGTATTTGCTAAATATTATTTAGTTAAAAAATAGCATCTTTGAACATAAGGATTACAGTTGCTTGAATATAATACAATAATATGAAAAAAATATAATAATACAAAAAATACACACTCTTTTATAGTTTTTCCTCAAATTTTTAAAATAATATTTTATATCAAAACATTAGAAGTAAATTTAACCAAATACTGTACTTAAGGCGAGTTAGTACTTTTAAAAACAAATTGACTTACGGTTTCCGCACTTGTTTGTGATTTTTTTTGCATTAAATTTTATACTGAGGATAATGGGACTTTCTGCAAATTAAAAGGCATATACTGTAGTATTTAAATTATTTTTTATTCATGAAATTTAAAAAAAATCTATTTTTGTCCTTCGGCGGTCATCTGATCAGGGCGTACGAAGATTGCAGCATTTTTTGGTCGAAAGTAAGTCTTACTAACAATAAGACAATAAACGGATAGTTTATTAAAATTTTATTATTTAAAAAAAGGTGAATCTGTGACTTAACAAGCGTGACGAAGATGTTGTAGAGTATTTTTATATTTTTCAGTCGTTTAGCTTTAAAAATAATTTCCTATATTTAACGTAAAATACATTCAGCAAGTTTTGTTTTCGGTAGATTATGGTAATATTTTCCTCTTTTTAGAAAGTTTTAAACTATTGTTCATTAGTTAAATATAATTAAGATAGTAGTAATTAATAGAAGATGAAGACACTTAAAGGAAATGGGGGTAATGAAAAATAATTAAGGTGGCATCAAAAGTTTTCCGGCGTTCCGTAAGAAATAAAAGGCTGGCGACGGATCAAAGGGGTCGTAAATTTGAGGAGAATAAAGGAGTTATGCGCGTTTTTATCGTGTTTTCCCTTCTGGGTCGTGTTTCACAATTATGCATTTGAATATAGGAAACATGAGATTATAAAGAATTATGACGATTTGTTAAATATAATTTCTTTTGTAATTTTAATACAATAAAATTAATTACTGGTCGATTCAATCCCATAATTTATAGATCTTTTAAATAACATAGCAGCAAATTTTAAATAGCTATAAATTAATGAAGAGGATGGTTGCGGCCGTTACTTAGTAGTCCATAAATTTAAATTCTGTTACTGCGCATTATTTGTTTTAAAGTTTCAAAATTGAATACCCAATATCGTTTCGCAACATTATTTAAAACTTGATAAAACTTGTTTATGAAAGAAATAACATTCAATACTTACAAAGAATATTAAATTAAATCGAAGTTTAATACGGGTGTATAAAAATCTATAAATACTGTTATGATATTGTATTGAGTTTTATGTCGTTTCAGGTTATTGTTGTTATAAATAATAAACTAAATTTAAATGTGAAAGTTTTACTGTTTGAACGGAGAAAATACACAATGCTTATCGGAACGAATATTCAATAAATTCCAATCAGTTTAATAAACTGCGAAATTTTCCGCAACTATACTTCCGGAAAAAATCAAATGGAATTCATCGCATGTACAAACTCTACAACAGTTGAATTTGAATTTTCATGAACTTTAATTCGTCGTGGGCTTTGCTATTTGTAAAATACCGGATATAAGTTAATCTGCAGTAATGTTCAGTTGAGCGGATGGATCGTTGCCAATATTTCCTGGCAGAATAAATTTCCTAGTAAAAAAAAATTATATCTAAACCAGCGATTCTGAACGTGTGCCATATGAACCCCCTGGGGGCCACAGAGTATTTCTTTGGGGGCCTCAAAGAAAAGATAATATTGGAGGGGCCACAGAGAATTCTGAGTGGGCTACAAAAATTCACAACGATATCTTAAAAATATAATAAATTACAATATTAAAAAAAATTCAATGCTCAGTGTGGCATTTAGATGGTACTGGATAGTACAATTGCAATGTTTCTCTACATCAAGTAGTTTCAATATTTAATAGTTATTTTTATAGGAATGTGGAATGTACGTAATTAGTCCCGCAAGAAAAAGTTGATTTTCTTAAGGGACTAATGAGGAATTCCACATGAGTATAATATAAAATGTTATCCAAAATCATCTGTAATTGCATTAAATATTGAAATAATGTTTATAAAATTTTGAGGTACGTGGTGTCAATTTGAAATATTTCAAAAATCTTATGACGGAGATTTGATGTCAACTGATCATCAAGTGAATGGGGTGGTTTTCAAATCACGTATCGGGTCGTGTTCGGGACACCAAAATATGAAAAATCCTAAGTTTTTAGCCCGGGATGTTCCACCATTTCCGAATTACGGACAATTTTGTGGTTTTTCAATTTTTTTTTGCGGACGATGACAAATTTTCGTTCGTAGACTGCTGGAGCGAGAATTTCAGTTGGAAAATATTTAGAAAATAACAAATCGATGTAGAATTTTCCGAGGAATCCATTCCCGCCGTCAGAATTTAAAGTGCATGCTTCCTCGGTCGACAAAATCGTCCAAACTATTTTTTTTAACAGCGATATCTAAAAAAAAAAGTCGGCAAAAGTTTCCTTTTTTTGAGTACTTTAAGGGGGAAAAATAAAGGTGTGTATTTGCATTTTAGATAATAAAAAATGCAAAAAATTGGGTTTTAAGTGAAGAATTGGCATATTTCCGCGTTCGGCCCTGGGATAAAATTGATTCAACCCGATTTCATGAATATTGTAATTAAAACTATCCTAAAAGCAAACTAAACGAAACTAAAAGTTTACACAGGATTCAACATAAAGTTGTATACATGAATAAATCAAAAACTAAATGCTCGATTTGTTCAGATTGGGATGAGATAATCAGTATGTCAAAAATAGTTAAATAGTACCACTACAGTACCAGTTAGCCAAGTTTTGTTTTATATACTTGGTGTAATTGAATTCTGGTAGACCCCAAATATTATTTACATTTTTACACTATCTTAGTATAATGTTTTTAGGGAATAAATCTGGATTTTTAATAAAAATTCCATTGCCGGGTTAACTAGAAATTACCTTAACTTTTCTATTTCAAAAGAACACCCTGTATATTTTTATATAATTTAATTCGTCTCTAAATTCTGAATTCAGAAATGTATCATAATGGACCTTTTGGTTTTTATTTTTTTGTTGAAATTTAAATTAAATTTACACAAGAAACAAAAAAAAATAGAGACGAATTAAATTATGTAAAAATATACAGGGTGTTTCATTTGAAATAGTTAAGGTAATTTCCGGTTAAACCGATAATAGAATATTTATTAAAATTCCAGTTGTTGACACACTTTATTCTCTAAAAAAACAATTTCATAAAGATATATGTAAAAATGAAAATGATTTCAGTGGTTTTTCAGAATTCAGTTACACCCGGTATAACTGGGGAAGTTTTCGGAAAAATTAAAATATGGAATTCACTAGCTGTCGGTTTAAGAGAAATAAAAATTTCAATTCAACAGAGAAATAAAAACGCACAAATTTAGCAATAACGAATTCTGTATAATCGGTGGCCTATTTAAATTTTCTTGGAAACAATGGCAGTTTTATAAAAAAGGGAATATACGGTACTATTGTATCCTGTGAACAGAGCGTGTAGTTGTAATGGTTTGAAAATATTTTAAAGCTTGAAAATAATACAAAAATACGCCACGGACTTGAAATTTTCCGGAATCACCCAAAATTATTGATTGAAAAAAAAATTAAAAAAATTATGCAAATATTTTAAACAACCGAGTAGGATTTTTAATTTAAAATCATTGGTTTTTGAAGATATTCTAATTTTCAGGCCAATTAAATATGTTTTAAAAAAATGGATTTTTTTGTTTACTGAAAAAGAAATCGAAAAAAGTATGAAACAACCAAATCAAATTGTATAAAAATTAAAAACTGACTGATAAGGTTTTATTTTCCAGAAATCAATTTGATTTTTGAAAATAAATGAGTTATGAATGTTTCAATTTGTGTTGTGGTCGCGTAGAGTGAAAAACGTTGAAAAATAAACATTAAATGTAGAAATGAAATTACGCAAACATTTTAAACAACCGAGTAGGTTTTAATATTTTGTAATCTTTTTGTTTTTAATAATATTCCATTTATTTAAGTTAGTTATTTAAAAATGTTTAACAATTTTTTTTTGTTTCGTGAAAAAATCGAAAAAATATGAAACAACGAAATAAAATTGTACAAAAATTAAAGACAACTGATTTTTTTTTATTTTTTAAAAAGTAACTTGATTTTTGAAAATACTCCAATTTTCATGTTTAATTTTTTTTTATTTTTGTGAAAGCTGAGGTAAAAAATGGTGATGTGGCCATCATGTTATATTATCCGATTTGATGGTATTATAGTTATTTATATTTACGCTTTCATGGTTTATTTTCAATTTAAATTATATTCAAAATGCACATCGACTGTGTTGCAGGATCGGATGATAATTATGAAAGATGAAAATGACAAATTATATTTAAAATTCTAATGGTCAGTTTACTAAAAGAACTAAAGAGATTTCGGAAAAAACTTATTCAGGATAAGTTGTTCATTTTGGCATTCTCAACAATTAGTACTTATATATATATTTGACGTAACTCGTATTATTGTTTCATAATAATAAACTAAAAATTAAAAATAAATTAATACATTTCTTTCTCGAATAAAAATGACTTAATAAAATACATCCATAATAATACACCAAAAATTAAAAAGAAACGAATAAAAAAAAATCTCGAATAAAAATGATTTAATGAAAAACATTTTTAAACAAAAGATTTTCATTTCTTAGTTGTATTTCATATTCATTTGAATGTTTTTGTAATATTTTTGAAATGTAAAAAATTATTGGCAAAAAAAAAAACGGTTAAAGTAAACACCCACTTCCGGCGTATGGAATTTTACCTAAAGCTTTTCAATATTTTGAATTGTTAAATAAGACTTATGTTCAAAGTTTCATATTAATTGCAGTATTAGTTTTTGAGTTACAGCGCGCGCACAGACAACAGACAGACACAATTTTTTCCAGAAATTATTAAAATGGCATATAGGGACCCCAAAACGGATATTTCCATAAAAAAAAATTGAAAAATTTTTCACGATCACAATACTTTCCGTACTTCGTGACGGAGAAAGTAAATATTAATTATGTTTAAACTACAATAAATATTATATATTATATTATAGTTATAAAAATCTATAAAAAATCACGACTCTAATTTCTTGTTTTTTTTTTCATGGTGTTGATTTCAATATTCGGCGTGTTACTCATCATCATCAAGAAACTCGAGTCGTGATTTTTTTGTATAGTACGTACTATAATAATGTTCATAATTGTTAATTGTGGTTTTTGCAATTCAATTTAAATATCGATTACCACATAATAACGGTCGCAACCACGCTCGTAAATAATTCGCTTTTGATGTAGATTAGAAAATCTTTTCTATTTTTACTTTCTCCGTTACGAAGTACGAGGAGGTATTGTGATCGTGATTTTTTTCAATTTTTTCTTTACGGAAATATCCGTTTTGGGGTCCCTAGATGCCATTTCAACAATTTCTGGAAAAAAAATTATGTCTGTGTGTGTGGTGTGTGTCTGACTGTGCGCGCTGTATCTCAAAAACTAATAGAGCAATTGGTATGAAACTTTGAACATAAGTCTTATTTGATAATCCAAAGAACTGAAAAACCTGAACTGCTTTTTGTTTTTTTTTTCAATATTTCTATAAACGTTCGATGTACATTTAAAATATGATTTTAATTGAAAATAAACCACGAAAGCGTAAATATAAATGATACCATCAAGTCGGAGAAAGTAACATGATGCCCACATCACCATTTTTTAAATTAATTTGTAGAAATTAGAAATATAGAAATTTCTAACAAAATCGTTTTAATCATTTTATACCATCCCTATCCCGCAGTATTAAGGAATTTACACTTTTTCCAAAAATCTGCGCTTAGAATTCAAACAAAAAATAATAAAACTCCTCCAATGATCGTTTAACATTCTGTACCTTAAAATCTAAATAGGTTATCAATTTCATATTACATTTATAATCTAATTAGGTTTATTTGGTAGGTAACGTTTTATTGCGTGTTGCGTGTCTTCCGCTAAATATAAGAAGATGTGAATAAATCTTTACTAAACCAAAGTTTCTAACGCGAACTCAGAAATATTACCTCATGAATGTTATTATTATAACAACGCATTAAATAATAAAGTTAAACTTTAAAAGCAAAAGTTAGTTTATTAAACTATTGTATCATTTATAACGGCGCTATTCCAGAAGCTTATCCTTTAGTTGTAAACACTATGAATTATTAAAGCGACTACTAAATCCACACTTGGCGCGAGTTCACGAATTTTTGCGGTTTTTTCAAGTACAGAGATAAAAGGCTTTAGAACAAAAATTATTCGAATGGCGATATAAATTTTCAATGTACATACACATACATTTCTAAAATGTTTTTCAGGCAAGTGCTCTTTAATTTATTTAATATTTTGTGTATATCTTTTTTATTCAATCTCATGCCTAGTGGTCACGTCTATTTACCAAAAATGTCGGATAGGACTATTGTTCCAGTAGTAACAGTAAATAGATATTTATTAAACTATAGACAGGTAGATGACAACTGTCCAATTCTTTTGTAATTACTTTTTATTCTTTTTGCAATATTTAAATAAATATAGTTTTATATTTTCTTCTGTACCTTATTTATAATTATATGTTTAGTTTATAACTTAGTTTTAGTTTTACTATTAGAATAGTTTTCGGAAATTATTGTGTAGAAATGGCGCTGCCGTGAATATTAAATAAATAAAAACATAAATAAATAAATAATACCGGGTTCTGAAGTTGCGAACTTTTTTATGGTTAAAGATGCCAATTTCTATTGTTCCTTTAATTATTTTATTATTGAAGACCTAGATGACGATCACATCCGAAAATAATATATCTATAGATTAGTAATTTATTGTACATATATGTACTATGGTGGTAAAAATAAATTCATTGATTTATTGATTGATTGTGATGCAATGAAACAATGGACACATAATTTACTTGTGTAAATAAACTTTGTGAAAGAACTATTATCACAAATTTATATGATATTTAACTATTTTAACTAGCTCGTTAGCTTCGGATTAAACTAATAAACGAGTTATAATCGTTATAATAATCGCTTTATAGACAACTAAAAAGGACTTAATTTTGAATGGATCTTCTGGTGGATGCGCCGGGAAAATAAAATTCACGCGATGCATTCATCATAGGAACTTTCGCTCTCGGAAATATAAAATAATAAAGTATGTTGCGATTGAATCTTATGGTGATATTATTGTTGTTGTCGCAAACATGGCGGCATTAGCTATCAGTAGCGTACCTGGGGAGAATTGGGGTGTCCCTCCCCGGGCGGCATCTTTTTACATTTCTCTATAAATTATATAAAAATAAAAATGATAATACTATGATACATTGTTCTTTTTGAGCGCAGGCATCAACGCCGGCTCTAGGGGTTCTCACGCCCTTATGCAAAGAAAGTTTCAGCCCTCCTTCACAGTTATAATTTTACATTTTATGGATACTTTTTTATTTTTGCCATTGCGACTCGAATTCGTTTTAAACTGTTATTAAAAGAGATTTTATTTTTCTTCAAGGGTTCGGAACTTTCGACTCAAATTCGTTTATTATTCGCTGTTTAGAGTTTAGTAAAATTGTTGAATTTTCAAAATTTTTTCAATTGTTCAAAACTTATCTGAAAAATAATTTCCACTCAAATTGGTGTTCTTCACAGCAATTAAAAGAACTTCAAGAGTTAAGTAAGATGGTGAACGCATTTTTATATTTATTCAATTATTCGGAACCTATAGCAGAAAACCTGATAAACAGTTGCGTTTTCTAGCTGTAATTACAAGAGTTTCGAGAGTAAAGTAAGATAGTAAAAATATTTTTCAAATATCATCAATTGTTCAAAACTTCTAAAATAATTGTGACACGAATTCGTTTTTTTGCAGTACTTTCAAAAAGCTTAAGAGTTGAGTAAGATGATGAACGAATTTTCAAAATATCTTCAATTTTTCGAAACTTATAGCTGAAAAACTGAAAATCAATCGAGACCCGAATTCGCATTTTTTGCTGTGATCAAAAGAGCTTGAAGAGTAGAGTAAAATGGCAAGCAAATTTTCGAATTTTTTTCCCTTGTCCACAACTTATAGCCGAAAAACTGAAAAACAATTGTCAGTAGAATTTGTGTTCTTCGCAGCAATTAAAAGAGCTTCAAGAGTTGAAATATATTTCTTCGATTATTCGGAAATTATAGCAGAAAACTGAAAAACCGTTGCGAATAGAATTCGTTTTATAGCTGTAATTACAAGAATAAAGTAATATGGTGAAATTTTTTTGAAAATTTTTATATTTGTTCAAAACTTATAGCTCCGAAACGGAAGAACAATTACGACTCGAACTCTTTTCAGCGCTTTCAAAAAGCTATAGAGTGAACGAACTTTCGAAATATATTCAATTTTGCGAAACCGAGCAAAAGCTGAAAAACTGAAATGCAATCAAATTAAAATTCATTTATTTGTGCATTAACATAATATGTTTGAAACAAATCATACAATGCTTACAACCAAGATCCGAATTCGCATTTTTCGTTGTAATCAAAAGAACTTGAAGGTTAGAGTAAAATCGAGAGCGAATTTGTAAAAAAAAATCAATTGTTCGGAACTTAAAAAAACAGATGAAAAACTAAAAAAACAATTGTCACTTGAATTCTAATTTTTCATTGTAATCAAAAGAAATTGAATAGTTAAGTAAAATAGTGAATGAATTTTCCAAATTTTTTCAATTGCTCAAAACTTTTAGCAGAAAAACTGAAAATTAAAATGTAATTTAATTTAATTGATATAATTCGAATTATGGTTTTTTATGATGAATTTGAAAATTTTGGAATGTCTAGTTTTTTTTGTAGTTCATCAAATGAATATTTATGCTCGAAAATATTTTTAAATGGTAAAATTTTTGTCCTAATGCAGAACGTTACCTTCACATTTAGTCATTATCACTGTAAATGATCGATTTAAATGCAATTTTATGTAAAAGTAATGTTAATTTAGATTCTATTTTGTAAGCTTAGCAAGATTCATAATTTAGATCAAGAAATATGCCTTATGTTTACTTTCACGATAAGAATAATATATTTTTTATTAATATAATAATATATAATATATTTTTATAATATATACATTCATCTTTATTCAGACTAATTTTAACATGTAGTAATTTATTTGCGTGTATAATAAATGAATAATAAATTTAGTTTAGTTAGTCTGTCTAGCCTATCGACCATAGGTCTTTCTGCCCTATTTTTATAATTAATTTAGAATTTTATTTCAAGGAAAATATCCATTTTTAAATCCTTCCAGACGATTCTGATCATTTTTAAACAATGTTTGTGTATCTTTCTGATTGTGGACGCTGTATCTCAAATAGAGATTTTAAAACACAACTTGAAACAAACTTTATTTCGAAATCTGAAGTACTGAAAAATTTTGGAAACCGAAAGTGAGTGTTTACCTTAACCGTAAAATCTGTACCTCCTGTACAAGAACAAGTAAAACTTTGGAAAATCGGGAAAAGGCCTTTTTAAACTTCTTATATTCTATAAAAATATCGGTTGAAAAACTATTTCCACTATAGTAATATTGTAAAGAATTTTTTTATAACAAAAACCATTATTTTCGCTAGTTGTGAACGGAGCTTTTCCAAATTAAAATTAATTAAAAATTATTTTCTCTCCACAACGCGTGATTTAAAATTGATAATTTGGCGATACTCTCCATAGAAAATCTAATAAAAGAGAAGAAAAATAAATATATAAACACGCTTACATTTTATTATTATGTGTACAATTTGCTAGGACACTTTGTTTAAAATTTATATTTAGAAATTGTCAATAACCTCTCCTTTATTTATTTTAATTGACACGTGTTAAGCGTAACATACATTGGATTGGTTTTTAATTTTATTGTCTTAAAGTTTTAGTGTACTAAATGTACATTAATTTAAATTTAATGCAGGCATTATTCAAAACTTGTACGCCTTATACATTTGACAAATGCGTCCATATCTAATATAATTTTAATTCATTGCTCAGATTAATTCTAAATCTATTTTATTAATTATATACCGGGTGACCCAGGGATCTGTAAAAGCCCCATAACTTATTTGTTATTTGAGATATCGACTTCTAGTTTTCCTGAACTGGTACCCACACTTATTCTACATATTTTAAAAATATGTATGTTTTTTACAGGGTGTCCCAATATACATAACAGAACAAAGTTATGTTTTTTTAAATGGAACACCCTATATTTTATACTTTATTTTTAACCCTCCTGAGAAGCTGATAAAAATAGTATAAGATAGTGTGGGTCTATTATGGACGATTGGTTAGTTATGGGCAAATTTGTGGCAAAAACATGTACACATTGAAAACATTGCAGAAGCGTTCCTAGCAAAGCTAGCATCATTTTTTATACACTAGAAAATTTCCCACATCATAAAGAATAATACACATTGGCTTTGGTTCTCTTTTATTCATAGTGCTATACAGGGTGTCAACATACGCAAAATAAAGGATATCTATTTTTTTTCAAATGGAACACCCTATATATCTTGCCACCAATGCATGAAATTTTTAATAAGCTTTCCAATGATGTACAATTTGTATAATGAAATATTAAGGATTCTTAAGATTTATCCATTAAAACATTTTTCTTTTGTCACCTCCTGCTCATTTTTGGATTTTTAGCCAAAACTATGCATTTTCTGAAAAAATAATAAGAGATCAAAGTTGTAGAGCGGAAAATTTTCGATCGATATAGGTCTTTCAACTTTTCCAATAATGCGTGCATCTCGCCGCAAAATCGTGACCGTATATGCATTTTAGCGTTTTTCTCAATTTTTTTGTTAATTAATTGCACTATTCTTTATTTTCCACGTCCTCTAGCAGAAAAATGGGTAATTATAAAATTATTTAAATGACCTAGATCGATTGAAAATATCCCGTTCTACAACTCTTAAAAGAAGCAATTTTTGCCCAAAATGCATAGTTTTCGCTGAAAATTCAAAAAACCATTCAAAAACGCAAAAATTGATTTTTACATTTTCAATTTGCATTTTTAGGGAAAACTATGGATTTTTGGAAAAAATTGCTTCTATTAAGAGTTGTGGAGCGGAACATTTTCAATCGATGTGCGCCATTTTAATTTCCCTATAATTTCCCGTTTTTCCGCCAGAGGCTGCGGAAAATAAAGTATAGTGCAATTTATTAATAAAAAATTTGAAAAGAAAACGCTAAAATGCATATACGGTCACGATTTTGCGCGCTCTGGCGGGCAATGCACGCATTATCTTAAAAGTTGAAAGACCTATGTCGATCGGAAATTTTTCGCTCTACAACTTTGGTCTCTTATTATTTTTCCTGAAAATGCATAATTTTGGCTGAACATCCAAAAATGAGCAGAAGGTGACAAAATAAATATGTTTTTATTGATAAATCTCAAGAATCCTTAATATTTTGTTATACAAACTGTATATCATTGGAAAGCTTATTAAAAATTCCATGCATTGGTGGCAAGATATATAGGGTGTTCCATTTGAAGAAAAATAGTTATCTATTGTTTTGCGTATGTTGACACCCTGTATAGCACTATGAATAAAAGAGAACCAAAGCCGATGTGTATTATTCTTTATGATGTGGGAAATTTTCTAGTGTATAAAAAATGATGCTAGCTTTGCTAGGAACGCTTCTGCAATGTTTTCAATGTGTACATGTTTTTGCCACAAATTTGCCCATAACTAACCAATCGTCCATAATAGACCCACACTATCTTATACTATTTTTATCAGCTTCTCAGGAGGGTTAAAAATAAAGTATAAAATATAGGGTGTTCCATTTAAAAAAAACATAACTTTGTTCTGTTATGTATATTGGGACACCCTGTACAAAAACAAACATATTTTTAAAATATGTAGAATAAGTGTGGGTACCAGTTCAGGAAAACTAGAAGTCGATATCTCAAATAGCAAATAAGTTATGGGGCTTTTACAGATCCCTGGGTCACCCGGTTTATATATTAACTACTAACCCCTCCGCGCGAGATTTATCTTTTAATAGTGGTTTATCTATGTTATTCAAAAGGAAACTTTTCATTTATACTTAAAAATATTTCACATGAAGAGTATTGATTCAACGGTGTGGCGAGGATTGTTTTCAAATTTTTAGTACAACGACAACCCCGTAAACTTTTAATGAACGGTTTAGCGGAGACACCCTGTATATATTATGTACGTTGTATGATTATTAAACAATAATATTATTATTATAAAACTAAATTTACCTACAATTATGATTTTATTTAACTACATTTGTAGCATATAACATACTAAAATCATTGTGATTTTCCCAATTATACAATAAACATTAACCCATAACAAACAGTTTCTACCTTCTAAAATTCAAATATGAAGTGCTATTGAACGTGAATAAAATATTAAATGTATCGTGCAGAGTGCGGATTTTATCCGTACAGGAATTAAATTCGCATTTTGATTCAGCTAGGCGCAAACATGACAGACAATGGATATGATGGTAAAGTATTATTTGATGAGGAGACGCCGCCGCCGTCATGAAAGACTCATTCTTGCAGACATGTTATGTGTTTAAATGTTGTTTAAATATACGAGCTTATGCAAATCTAGCGTGAGCTTTATTAATGACGAATTATTTATGCTGTTTAGTATATATTTGGTTTGTGTGTCATATCTAATTGTAAGCATTTATTATGAATTATCTGTCAAGCAGGAATTTATACAGGGTGAATTTGAAATAACGAATAGGAAATTAAGGGCACATACACAAAATATTTGTGAACCCATTTCCGTCAAAATTTATTCGAAAAAAAAATTTTCTCATTTAATTAGATCTGCATGTAATGTGTGTTTGTTTATTTAAAACGGGAGATCAGATTTCTTGCCTCCGAAATTTGAAGTGTTATCGCAACGTTTTTTCTTTGTAAAAGATAAACAGTCCTCAAGTTCATTAAAAAGCACTCAGATATTTCCTACGCGCTTGTTGTAATTCGATGTCTAAAGCCGATGCCGTTTAAAAATTAGGTCACATTACCACTGCCCCCAAACATGTTGCGTATTTTCACTCATTAACTTTAATAATTAATTGCGGGCTTTTTGTTACAGTTATAAACAAAACAATTGCGAATATTGTTTAAAAATAATATAATCTCTTTGTGGTTGCGAGCCTGTTCGTTATTTTAAATACACCCTGTATGTACAAACGTTTTTATTAAATAATTGTTACATACAGTTACATTTTTTTGCAATTCTTCGTCGGCTATCGACCAGAGATCTTGCAAATATTTATTTTATTGTATTTGCTGTATATTTATATTCCAATCGTAATTTTCGTTTCCCCGTCAGCAACTAACTACACTGATGAGACCTGAGTCAGAAACCGGTCTGTAGGTGTTCTGATGGGGAAACAATATTTAATGTGTGTTGTATTTATTATTTTATAAAATTGTATTATAAATAGTGAATATTACGCTATTTGTTTCCTTTAAAGGAAAGATGATTGATAGGAATTTGTAGTAAGGAAACGAGGGTAAAAGTAAAAATTGGGGTAAATTGATATTAATTCTACCAAATAAATATTAATATCTATTTCATATTATTGCACTTAATAATTATTGCATATAAATATGACGGGATAAACACTGTACATCCCATTTTTTGTTTAGATAAATGAGCGCCCGGTTGGGATGCGAACCCGCGACTTCACCTATTACGCACTTGTAATTGAAATTTGTTTTTAGACTTGTTGTAAGTTCGAACTCCTTATGCAATATTTACTTTAAATATATATGCGTTTAATTTTATTACACTTTGAAATTTCTTTTTTATTGTTTCTTAACTTTTACTAAAATATGTGTTCGTCGAACTAAAAAATCCCATTCGTTTCTAATTTTGCAAGCTTGCCTTCCTCTCGAATTCCTCACCCTTTTGTTGCTCGTTTTAATTGTGAACTTTCCTGAATTCCGAAAAGTTGAAGTGAAAGTGTGACCGATTTCCACGATAAACAATTTTCAATATCCATTTTTTATATATCGTCTTTACAGAGACTCTTTTACTTTTTTTAAATAGGCATGTCATCGACTCGTTCTCATAACTACAATTAAAAAATAAAGAAACTAATTTACTGATGTTGAATGAGGAAATCATTTAGGACATTTATAAATCTCATTATCACAGATGAAGTCAAACCAGATAACTTAACAATAATGTGAAAGCTCTATGCTGATTATTAAATAAAAATATATACAGGGTGTTACAAATTCGATGCAGTAGCATTGCTCTCTCTAGAGAGATAGAGAGTTGATTATTGGAAGCACAGTTGCGCATTTTATTGCTGAATTATTTGTTAAAAAGAAATTTTAAATATTCTGACTGATTCTGGAGCTTTAAAAAAATATATATTTTATATTTTTACTGCTTTATTACTGATTATTTTGGATCTGCTAAAATTTTAAGCATCTGTCAAAATAAATGCCGTTCTTCATTTTTGACAAAAAACATGTGTGCAGTTATTTGTGTTACTGCAAAGTATGGATATTTTTTTGACAATTATAAACAATATTTAGGATTATTCAACAAAATAATTGTGAAATTCCAAGAGCAATTCCTTGAAAAATTTGATTTTTTGGTATTCAGAATAAGTTTCCTAAAGCAACTGCAAAGTTCAGATAATCTTTATAGCACTATTTAAAAGATATGCTTTATAAGATTGTTCTTCAAGCATCTGTCCAAATAAGTATGGAATTCCCAGAGGAGAGAGAGGGAGAGAGAATAGGCAATACATTTATTAACGTAAGTAACACGGTCTGTTCTTCGCCCAATTTCATCCTTTTTGGAACGTCCTTCAGTTGGTTTAAGGCACATCTTAAATTTATTGATTTATCGCCATGTAGTATTTCTGTTTAAACTGTTTGAAATATTCATCAATTTATTAGTTAAGTGTTATCATT